>CM035775.1:11946095-14346095 GCA_020466155.1 Pachypeltis micranthus
TGTTAACCACGCACTCAACGGCCAAGTCAACTGGTAACTGACCAGTAGTCACCTGGAGTGCTTCTGTTTATACGGTCTTATGGTCCTTGGCGATTCTTTCTGGGATTGGGCCAATGCTCTCTTTTCATTGACTGTTAGATTGCTACCCCAGACTACGGGGCAGTAGCCAATCACGCCTAGATACATGAGGATAGTGTCATAGTAACACACACCCGAAGTGGCCTCAGTAATTGCACATAGTGACGCAAACTTTGCAATGGTAGCGCTTTTAAGAGACTAGAGGTGTTGGTTGAAGCCCCATCTCTCACCTATATTCACTCCTAAATACTTGACGTGCTTTTCGAAAAGGAGCCTGTGGTCGCCAAAGCGTATTAATGGTTGATTATCCACTTTTCCTTTCAAAAGGATTAGCTTGGTTTTTTCCTCAGCCACCTGCAAACTAACATGCTCGCACCATTGATTGACAGTGTGGAGCACATACAAATCAGCACAGTCAAGTCATCACCATGGGCGTATGGCTCGCAGTCAGTCTCCATGAGCCTCCTGAGAAGACCTTCGAAGAGGGCACTCCATAGTGCTGGTCCAAGGACCGAGCCCTGTGGTCACTCCTCCTCAATATTTCTCTGGACGGCGACATGCCTGCGTAGCAGTTTCGTCTGTCAGGTAACTTTAGACGAGCGAGTACAAGTTGCGGGGGATTCCTCCACCTTTAAACTCATTAAGGAGCGCTGGCCACCAAAGGTTGTCTAACGCTCCCCTGATGTCAATCAAAACTGCTACGACGTACTTAGCCAGTGCCAGCAGGGAAACATTCCGAATTTCGACATTTAATAGCAACTCGATAAACTCACTCAACCTTCCATTCGAGTAACTGTGAGTGAAATCTATACAGTTTCGGACCGCCATGCTGCACATAAGGCCGTGGCTTCTACACCATTTCATCAGGGCTGGTTTAGAAATTGCTGCCTGGACAAATGAGAACTCTTTAACCTTGTTTTTGGATGCCGAGTAATAGAGAAATGGAAGCGAATGAGGAGGCCGACAAACTGGCGAGAGACCGATCCGAACAGTTGCGTAAGGAGGTTAGCGAGCGGGAGAAGAAATGCAGGAATGTGCCCATTGGTGGGATGTGCCTAGTGATAGGCAGTAAAGGTTGTTTATTACTCTCAGGGTTGTATGTAGCTGGTGGGATTGAAGTCAACAAAGCATGTACCGTGTACTTAGAGTGCTTGGAGTGCCTCTCCTGCAGCCAGATGGGGTTGCAGGGATGAATCTTAAGGTTGTCTTGCGCTTCGTAGGAAAATGGTGAGGACGTCGCATAAGATCCTTGCTTGCTGGACTCCAAAGGACACGAGGCTGCTCATGGTCACTACACTATACGTCCATTAAAGGCCGCAGTGAGGATTTGTCTCGATTGCCTTCAATACAGGCGAAAAAGAACGAAAAACCCATGAATGAACGCATGACACAAGTGGAAACTATGACTACCGCCCTACAATTTTTATTGCTAACGGCCCGTTATCTATGTTTGATGAAAACAACCGCAGACTCCTACAGACTAAAATTACAGCCGTTGTTCACTGTAACAGGAGAAATGGTCACCCCGACCTAAGACTATTTTCTAAAGACTTTCACTCGACTTTTCATCTTCTTCGCAATTGATATTCATTTTCAAACAGCTCACCGCTTTAACTCTTAGTAGTAACTTTTTTTAACAATTTATACTCCATTAATCAATCATTTGCCAACATTTTCCACCTATTCGTTAACATATTGGTATGATACTATTAGATATAGTGGACTATATAGAATAAAAAATGATTGAGAAGGCCTGAAGGCTCCTCTTTGAGGTCTACAATAGGACGATACTTAGCCCGGCTGGGGTGTGCAGAGTGGACGAGACGCGAATTATTGCGAACGATAGATGAGACGTAAGAAAATGGGAACTTGGCAAAAGATTGAAAAAAAACGGGCCGTAAGCTCCGGGAAATAATGCACCGACGAAAAGACCAAGAAAATGGTGCGAAACTATGCGGCTTAACACCACGAACGAAGTAAATGAATAGTGCGGTCAGCTCGAGCTTTTAACGGCAGTAGATAACACAATAAAAAAACGGAGAATCCATCTGCTAAGGAGCGCCGTTCGAAGCTAATTTTAGCCGAAACAATATTGTTTCCTACTTCTTATCACGACTTTTTTTCCGACACTTAACTAGTTTTTGGTAGCTTCGCCTCTCAAATTAGTGTTTCTTGTGTATATTACTCCTACCTAATACGTATTTTTTAACAATTTTTATACATTGTGGGAATCAACTCTCTCAATTTTCCATCTATTTTTCTCTTTTTCCGCTGGAGATTTCTGTCTAATTCCCTCCGTCCAATTTTTTGTTTCGGTTCAACAGTTAGAAGCTTTCATTTCCAGTGTCGCACACACAACTAGGAATCGTCTATCGTTATTCTACGTCATAATCAAGAATAGATAAAACTAAATCCGAGAGATTGACATTTTTAATAAGGGGAACATAGAGGCGGTTAATAAAGGTCAACACAGCAATATGTTATATATTTCTTCTATGAGTACAGAACACTTAGAACTGTGGTAACCAAAAATCTTACTCACTATCCTGCGCCAGTTAAAATAATAATCTCGATCCCACATTTTCCTAATAGTCTCACCATGCTCAACATCATCAAAGAGTTCTCATTCCACTTCAATTAACGACTTAATTAACAATTTACATCACTTTGTACAATAAAATGCCGTTTATTAATCGCTATAACTCAGCATTTGCATCACATCTGTCAACTCCCATGCCGTTATTATACATCATAGAAACATATTCTAAGGTAATTTTTGTATATTAATAGTGATTTCATGATTTCTTTGTACAAAAACTACTACTTGCTCTCGTACCACGTAACTTCGTTTATCAAACAAGTAGGACGACTCAATGGAACATAAAAACCCTCAATGAGTCGCTCATCGACCTCCCTCGCAATCCGTTCGAAATCGACGTGAAAACGTAAAGATGCGCAAAAATGTGAAACGAGTCAATATTTGTTATTTGAAAGTGGTGTGAGCTCAAGCTGCAAGTTCAACGACGTTTTTGAGCGCAATGTTCATTGACAAGAACCACGATGAACGACAGACTTTTTAAGCGGAAGAAATAATTTACCTTCCCTCAAGAAATCCAAAAATGAGTAAATATTGGTTGTGAATGATGGAAAAATTGTGTGAGTTATGTGAACAATTCCTTTCATGAACTGCTGAACAGTCTGTGAGTCGGCACAAAACTCTTGAAAATATCTGGCGTGAAGCATCAACTTTCGTCACTACTAAGCCGTTTTATTTTTCACTTAGTTCGCGGGACTTGTGTAACATAACTCGACGTTCCTCGTAGAAACTGGTAGCTCTCGAAGATCCGAAATATACGGGGCTGCCTCTACCTTTCCGACGACTAAGTAATTGGTGAGATTCGCCTGAGATTCGCCCATACGGAAAATCAGATCCACCTCAGCGTCCAAGAGCCGGTAAGAAGATCGATAATTAGTTCACTTGTCAATCTTCACGTAAATTTCATACAACTCACAACTCATCTGATTTCAACTGTCAACTATGTCGCACATTGTGAGGTTACGGCTCTGTTGGTGCAAGAAGAAACGGGTCTCATTCCACTCCGTATTGTCCCAGTACGCTGCCCACTAGCCTAATGCCTTTCTGTCTAATTTTCGAAACGTTCAGAGACAGCGTTCCTCACCACATGAGAAACCGAAGTTATTCCACTTAGCATTATTTTCTTCTGGTGATGTTACGTTACCTCCTCTCAAACACTAATTAGCCTACTTTTCTCACCCTTCGCCACTCACTCGCCAGAAATATCCTGGCCTGTCAAAAAGTTTGAGTCTCTCAAACGATTAAAGAATTTTAATGTGTTGTGTCTACATCGGACTAAGTACGAAGGGGGAAACATTTAAGGATTTATATTGTTGATAGGCATCGTGCATCTGCGTAGGATTTACCAACAGACATAATGGCCACGTCCATGTCTATAAATTTGATTTCCTAAGAAAGTAAGATAAGTAATGAGCCTAGCAACGTGCAGGTGAGATATTTCAGAATGATTTAACATGCACAGTCCCATACTGTTCTAAACGTACTTTCAAACATGTGGAAAGCCAGATGTTGAGAACGCTGAAGCACCAAATTATCTTTATCCGTTTGGCGGAAATTAGTGCCTTTGAAAAGTGTAATTTAGATGCCGAACCTCGTCAATTTTCTTAGTTGGGATGACAATTATAACTACTTCAGATGCGCATCAAGTTATTTTTCCCTTCCAATAAATCAAGCGTCTTTTGAAAATTGAGCAGTGCGTACGTTTAAAAAAAGCGACTCCCACGTAAAAAGACGTCAACTTGGTTCTTTTCAGGAACATTGCTTGGATGAAATATAACTGTCTCTCGTCAACCTTCGTAATTTTAATGCTGCTTGAGACGAATAGAACGTAACTCTCTGCTCCACCAAAGGGAATTCCAAAGTAACTACGAGAGGAAAATACAATACTTTGCATCTCAATACCTGAGACGACGTTATTTTTAACTCACATGTGACTCGATGCTGAACAAACGAATGAGATCAAATTCTACGTAATGGTAACTACCAATCACCTCTCTTGAAACATGCACTTTTGATTATTCTCATAGTTTACCTCTCAAAAATGAAAATATTACATCTGGAATTCATATTACGAACGGAATTCAACACAAGTGAGGCAAAATCGTGAAAGTACATAATAATTTACTTTAAATCTTTTTCAGTTCTCCACTGTAAGTTTCATAAGACATAGGTCATCCCATGCAAAACCACAGCACAACACTACTGACCATCCAGTCACTTTTATCATTTTTACAATGTACGAACGATGTCTATTGGTAAAACGACACTTGTTATGAAATAGTTTACAGGCGAGTTCTGTAAACAGCACTGAATAATTTGATTAACGAGGAGGTCTATGTTTAACATAAAATATTTATTTACAATCGACAGCTTACAAAATTTCGTTAATTTTTTCCGTTTATTTTTTTGTGTGTTTTGTTTTAACTCGCGAGAGTTAATTTATCTATCAAGGTATTTACAACTGATGGGTAGGGAAGACGGGTAGACGGTTGTTTGAGAATGGCTACCGACTGCAGAGTACGGCCAACCACGCAGTCGTTAAAATCACAAAAGCAGATTGCAAAGGCGTTGAGCTTCCACTGCCTGCAACATACGTACGAAAGGTTATATTAGGTGAGCCCGCACGACACATATATTGTTACAAAGATTGACAAAGAAGGAAAAACAAAGAACGAACATTGTATAGTAGAGCACCGCGACGAGTTCATACAGGTACGTAACTAGATAGCCGCTATTTATTGAATTATTCTCATCCAACAAATTTATGAACCGAAACGATTCACCTATCATCGAATCACATAAACCTTGACTACCCACCTTTGAAAAGATAGACACAAAAACTGAACCGGCTTAATATAAAAAATAGATCTCGTGTGCGTAACACTACTTCTCTCAGTCTCAGTCCATTCAGCCATTTCCGAAGGTTCAACTATTCCAATCCATTTTTTTACTCAGTTCATTCGAACATGACTTCATGTTTTATTTAAACAGTAGCTTAACGTTCGGGCGTGTATTGAGTTTCCACAAAAATATTGAGAGAGAGAGAGCGAGAGAGAGAGAGAGAGAGAGAGAGAGAGAGAGAGAGAGAGAGTGAATGAATGACGGCTTTATTAATACATCTGGCGAGATTTGGTCGTGTCATGATTTCAGAGAGTTTAGTGGAATTTAGTAAAGGGATAGCAAAGATTCTCTCATACGTTTCTTGAAAGTTGTATGACTTTTTAGTTGTTTCAGTTCTGATGAGAGTCCATTGTAATATGATATGCTTTGTGAGATGAATGATGATCTATAGGCAGTGGTACGGCATTGTGGTAAACGGTAATTTAAGAACTTGTTTCTGGTTTCTAAATTATGACTTTGTGAAAATTGCAAACATTGTCGCGCGAGATATGGTGGTTGTTTAGTTGTAGTAATTTTGAACATGATTGCTAACATAGAGTATTGTATTAATTCAATAATTTTGAGAATTTGTTGTTTTTTAAATTTATTACGAATTTTATCATCATATTTCAGATTTAAAATATATCTGATGGAACTATTTAAGGCTCTCTGCATCTTGACACGACAGGTTGTGTTGAGATCACACATAACCGGTACACTGTACATAAAATAAGGCATAATCAAGGTTCTAAACAATAATTTTTTTACATTGATGGATTGACACATCAGCAGATTTCTGAAAGCATAAAGCAGTGAGTGCACTTTCCCTACTATAATGTCTGTCTGTGAAGTCCATGATAGATCATTTTGTAGCACGATTCCTAAACATTTACTTTGTGTAACATATTTTATTTTGTTGTCGTTTATCGTTAAATTTGGTAAATCGCTCAGAGGAAGTTTTGCGCGTAGCCTGGCATGTCCTATTATCATGCTGCAGCATTTTTTTAGGGTTCAGAACTAGGCCGTGCTTAGTGAACCAATCCGACGGATTTTTCAAATCATGATTGACCATCTCTACCGCGTTAATGAGATCTTCTGGTTTGCAGGTTAAGTAAATGCTGAGATCATCTGCGTATATAATTCTGCTGCATGTTGAGATTGCATCTGAATGTTTGTTAATGTATAGGCAGAAAATCAGAGCTGAAAAGGTCGTTCCTTGTGGAGTTCCTCTTTCTAACTTTTCCCAGGAAGACACCTGTCCAGAGCTGGTTTTTACGCACTGTTTGCGCCCAGTCAGGTAAGATCGGAACCATAAGAGAGCGGAATCCTGACAGCCAATTTGTCTGAGAATCGCTAGCGCTAGTTCATGATCTAGGCTGTTGAAAGCGTGGCTGAGATCTAGGCTGACAAAAACTGTCAGTTTCCTATCATCCATGCTTTTCCTTATGTCGTCCGTCACTTTAATGAGTGCAGTCTGGTCTGAGTGCTGTAATTTTTTCTGTAGCCAGATTGATATATATCAAGTGCGTTATTCTCCTCTACAAACTCTGAGAATTGCTGAAACATTTTTGCGAGGACGCTTATTAGTGTGATTGGTCTAAAGTCAGTGTATTCTAGTGCTGGGGTTTTTTTATTAATAGGTAAAACATATGCGCTCTTCCATTGCTGTGGATACATATTTTGTTCTATTGAAAAATTGAAAATGTGTACCAGAATATCAGCAACCTTATCTCAGGTCCCAAAGCGTTCGATGATATTTCTTTAATTACTTTTTTCACTTCTCCAGGAGTGATTGGCCGAAAATGAAACGTAGGAATGTTTTTTGATGCTATATTTTCGTAGTGTGATATTAAGGAGGAGTCAATTGTCTGCTGAGTTCCTAATTTGCAAAAGTAATTGTTGAGTTCTTCTAGATCGATATTAGGGCTTTCTTCCAACGAAATTTTCTGTTTCCCAATGCCTTGCTGCTTTATGATTTTCCAAAACTTGCTTGGGTCCTTCACACCCTGGAGCTGAGTCTTGGTAAATTTGAAGCGAGCGTTTCGCACAGCATTTTTCACTCTATTCCTTATCTTTCTATAAGCAGCCTCATCTTCTGCACTTCTTGTCCGTCGACTTGCTTTTAAGCATTTGTTCCTTTCAACCCATAGTTTTTTTATCTCGGGCGTTATCCATGGTGCAGGTGCTTTGGTCACACGGACTTCTCGTAGTGGAAAGTGTTTGTCCATCAATGAGCCTAAAAAGTTTGACGCTAGAGCTACTTTCTCATTTACTTCGTTCGAGTTATATATTGCACAGAAATCCAAGTTCTCAACATCTTTTTCGATTGATTTTTGATCATATTTTTTAAAATTTCTGCGTTTTATGAATTTATGGACTTTGTAGCGGGTGAGCAGAGGGAGACAGCAGTAGACAGTATCATGGGCGGACATGCCAGTTGAGGGAAATTGGCCAAAGTTATGTGTTCTATCCTTATTGTTTATAATAATTAGATCAAGATTAGAGTGGACTGTGTTTCTATGGAATGTTGGGTCAAGGGGCAGCAAATGAAGATTGAGGTTCACAAGCAGACTGTTAAGCTGTGATTTGTAAAAGCTTTGGGCGTCGTCATTAATGTTAATGTTGAAATCACCAACAATAATAATGTCTTTGTAAGAAGTGATGAAATTGTGTAGATCGTCAAAATAGTTTGCTAGTCCAGAAGCCTTTGGTGGACGGTATACAACACTGATAAGAAACTTATTGAAGTTATTGGAAATTTCTGCAACGATATATTCAGTACTTTTGCTATATTCGCTGTTTGATTGATTTAATATCTTGCACTTAAGGCTTGTGTGCACGAATAATGCGACCCCTCCTCCTTCTTTACTGACTCTATCATTTCTGTACAGTCTGTAATTGAGCAAATTGAGAGAGAGAGAGAGAGAGAGAGAGAGAGAGAGAGAGAGAGAGAGAGACAGAGAGAGAGAGAGAGAGAGATTTGATTTTTAGTTTATTTATTCACCAGGGTACAAATAGGGCTATAAAGCCCTCTCTTACTTTGACCCTGGAAGAGCTATTACAGGTCTATCCTCATAATAATACAAATAAAGAAAACTAACATATTTGTGCATGAACTTCTTAAAGTACTGAGATTTTACTATATTTACATCTACAAAGTCAAAATAAATAAATAAATTGAAAACGAACAAATAAATAAAATGTAAACAAACAATGGGACTCATTAAAAGAACAAAGTAACAGTGACCTAATCTTCTACATATTTACTAAGTAAATGGTCTTTGTAATTGGTCTTAAATGCTTTAACTGATAAAGTGGTGTTGAAAAGTTCGGGGTTCTCATTATATAATCGGATGCTGTTTGCTGTAAATGATTTATTAAAGATACTTGTTCTGTGAAGAGGGATTTGAAAATGTTGCCTGGCATTACGGGTACTACGTGAATGGATGTCACCCATTGTGACATAGAAGTTTCTAAGATAAGTTGGTGTGGAAAATTTTAGAATTTTAAATAACAGTACTGCGGTCCCCAGTCTAATACGCTCAGCAATTTTCAACCACTTCAATTTTACATAAAAAGGTGAGACGTGTTGGTCAAGCTTCAACCGATACACAAATCTAATCACAGCATTTTGTGCTTTTTGTAGTGCGTGGATCTGTTCCTTACTGAGGTCGCAAAAAGCAGAGGTTGCGTAGTCAAAATTGTGCATCACTAAGGCCTGAACTAGTTGCAGGCGAGACTGGAAGGGAAAATCAATTGCCATTCTAATGAGTTGATACAGACTTCTGTATACATTTTTGCAAATGGCCGTAACATGAACCGACCATGTCAAGTTCTGAGTCATGAGTATACCTACATTTTTGACCTCTTTCACATATTCCAAATTCACATTGTTGATCCTGATCTTAGGTAAGCTATCTAAATTGACATTTGACAGAAGTCTGGAATAGCCCATTACTAACGCCTTACATTTCAGTTCATTGACTTTCATACGATGCCTATCACACCAATTAGCCACTTTTGTCATTTCACCGTTTATTACTCCAACCGCACTTTCTATGTCGTTCAACTCACAAGCTAGGTAGACCTGCAAATCGTCCGCATATAGCATATATGAACTTTTCTCAAGGACGAGAGGCAGTGGATTAATTGCTAGTGAGAAGATCAGAGCTGACAACACGCTCCCCTGGGGCGTTCCGACCTTTACCTCCAGCCAATCTGACGATCTACCATCTGGAGTCCGCACACGCTGTGCACTGCCCGTCAGGTAAGATCTGAACCACGCTACCAGTCTATCCGCCAAGCCCAATGAGCGAAGCATGGCCAACAATAAATCACGCTGCACACGGTCAAAAGCGCGGAAAAAATCTACCATGACTAAAATAGTCAACTTCCGCTGATCCATGTTCCTTCTAATGTCGTCACACACCTTCACCAGTGCTGTTTCTGTACTGTAACCTTTTCTATATGCTGATTGGTGCTCATTAATTATTTTCTTTTCATTTATGTAGTTCATTACTTCACGGTACACTATTTTATCAAACACTTTTCCGGCGGAGCATAGAATATTAATGATCCTAAAGTCGGAAACTTGTGCGGGTTTATCGCACTTTTTTAACGGCAGCACTAGAGATTCTTTCCAGACCCGAGGATAGACTCCCAACTCAAGTGAGCAGTTATAAATGTGGCAGAGGACCGGGACTGTGGAACTTGACAAGCGGTGCAGAGCGTCTACCGGTATCCCATCATTCCCCACTGCATTCGACTTGACCAGTGTCAAGGCATCAGAGACCATCGTCTCAGTGATTGTGCCGAAATCAAAGGTGTCATTGCCGCTACCCAGACAATCCCAATACTCCTGCACCACCCCAGGAGGGCATCCGTCATCATCAATCATACAGAAATGACGGTTGAAGTCATCAATAGGCACAGTAATACCGGAAGACTTCGCATTTCTTTTCCCCACCCCCAGACTTCGAAAAAGCTTCCACATCTCTTTAGGCGGTGTTGGCTTTTTGAGTATTTCTCTTAAAAAACGAATTTTAGCATTTCTCAGATCTTGCTTCACGCGAATACGAAGCCGTTTATAACTTCCGTAATTCTCGTTAGTTTTGTTCCTCAAGAACCTCTTATAACTCACATCTCGTTCTTTCATCGAATCTCTGATTTCAACCGAAATCCAAGGGGCAGGTAATCTTCTCGTTCTCACCTTAGTCAATGGGCAGTGTTTGTTGTACACGTTCAACACTTTCTCATTGAAAAATTCGACCTTCTTGTCAACAGAAGCCTCCCGATACAGAGCGCTCCAATCTATGCTCCCCACGTCTTTAAAAAACTATTTTTCGTCGAAACTTCGTCTTGATCTGATTAGAACATAGCCTTTCTCCATTTTGAGTTATTTATTTTTAATCGCACAAAAAATTAAGTCGTGCCGCGACAAACCCGGCGCCTCTGCTTGACCATGGAACTGAACTATTTGTGGATCATTCACTAGAATTAAATCCAAAAGGGTAGCTGAGTGGAGAGTGTGGTGTGTGGGGCCGGACGGTAAACTGACCATGTTATATGATTCCAAAAGCCTCCTGAATGGCCTGGAATATTGGTTATCAGACAACAGATCCGTATTAAAATCACCCAGAGAAAGAGAGAGAGAGAGAGAGAGAGAGAGAGAGAGAGAGAGAGAGAGAGAGAGAGAGAGAGAGAGAGAGAGAGAGAGAGAGAGAGAGAGAGAGAGTTAACTCATGGTAGGAACATTCAAGGAAAATTACAGAATACGAATAATGTTGGCTGGCATTAAGCTGAAAGCCCGTGTCACGGGCACAAGTTTTTTTTACTAATTACCCATTATTTACTCAAAAAATGTACATAGGACTGCTTAGATCAACATAAACGCACAAATTAAGGTGATTCCTTCCTTATCCTCTTCCTATTTTATAGCATCTCAAAATTACATTACAGCAATACCTATCTAATGTCTATATGTACTTGTTATGATGGTTTCACAACGTTCTGTAGCATTTTGAATGAACGTGTACGAATATGTTGGTTCATTATTCATTCTGAATAATAACCCTATTTTTTACAACCCCCCCTCAAAATTTGATACTTTACGTTTCAAGGCACGAAGATTCCAAATTTGCAATGTCCGTCCGCCGTCCCCCATCCCCCATCCAACGTCCCCCATCCGGGCCGTTTTGTGCCTTTAACGTGGTCTGAAAAATTCGTTCTTTCGCCCAAAAATCCGATTTGGTATCTAGTTGTGCCCACCATCTCGGCAATCCGATCGAACGAAGCCCGTGGTTGTAATGGGCAAAAACGGTTAAAAAAATTAACGAAACGCAGTACAACGCGGGAGCTACAGCGTTTCGTCGTTTGAACTCCCTCCCACTCTGCCCGTCTCATTAAAAAAGCAACCGCGCTCGAGGCTTGCTTGCCTCCCAACGACTCCGCCTCCCGCTCGCCGCTCAACTCCCCTTTCGCCTTTCGCTTCGAGCGCCCCCGTTCCAATTTCCCCGACGTTTTGGTTTTAATACGATTCAATTTTTTTAGATTCTTTCGTTTCATTCTCAATTTGTTTTTTTTCATAGATTTTTGGTTAAATTTTGATATTAGTATTTAGCGTGCATGTTTTCATATTAAAATTCAGTTTTTTCTAGATACTTTCGTTTTTTTTTTGTTTATTTTAATATTACGATTCAGTTCTTTTCGACCTTTTTTGGGTTTCATTATGATATTTTTTGATGCTGAATCGAACAGGATGGGTCTCGGAGCATTAATGCTAGGTCAAGCTGATTATCCGAATAATAAACCGTTGTGTAATAATTTCCAGGGTTTTTCGTGTACGTTCGGTTGATAGAATCAAATCACTTACTTAATGCACTAATTCATTCAGCAATCGGTGCAGGGTGATTCATGGAACTGTCACCTCGTTGAACAGATCGAGTTCAATATTAGGGATTATCAAGTGAGAAATGGAATACTAGAAAACTGAAACGGCGTCGTTTTGTATTTCGGAATTTCTGGGGTTGCTCCAGATCGTTGGAAAGCACTCATCGTATAGGTAGTTTATTGAACTACCACCCGAGTTTTCTGTGAATGGTAGTATTATTTGCGTAGAATTTACGAAGAAAAAACTGATCTAAAATCAGAAAGTTTTACGGTTATTGTCATATTGTTCATGCGCAAATTTGATCAAAATGGTTGACGCCGGTCGGTTATCGGTTATTTTTATTAATCTTTTTAGCATTAATTAAAATCCAATTGGATTCGACAATTTTCTGCACACCCGCGCTCACAGTCTCCACTTTCTCAAACGTTGTGAGCGTGGCTCGTAGGATAGTTTGGAGCAACCGCAGACATTTTGGAATTCAAACCACTTACAAATTCACTTACAACCATTTTTCACATTTTTTACTCGTTAGTGCAAATCCTCCTTGGATAAGTCGTTTCAACTATCTAATTTTGCAAGTTCTCCCCCGTTTGTGACTCAGTTTCCCAATGAATTACACCTAATTTTCGACCTTCACACGGATTCACAATAATTTTTGTTGTTCCTGAAACTTTCGATGAATTATCAAAACAACTTTTTAGATTTGTGTTCTCTACTGAACGGGGTTCGTTAACCTTTTTTGTTAGTTCACCTTTCAGCAACTATACATTTGAGCTAATGATGAATATTTTTAGGATTATGTTAAATTTTGCCTATTTATTAGCTGAATATGCAGCTTTGAACAGGTAAAGTTGTTACCTGCAGGATGTTTGAGCTAAATAGTGTGTGTGTATTAAATTGCTAATGCGGTTGTATTTGAATTCTCAATTAACTTGGATCAATTTCGGAACAACGTACAAAACATAAAACTGTTATTTATTGTCTTCGGCCGTATCCGCGTCGTGTTATGTAAGTTGAGAACAGGTGAATGTTGCTCCAGTAGTAGTTAAGCATACTAATGGAGCGATGGACAATTATCTTCGTTAATATCGCGTTCAGAATCGAGATCAAAGGTTTGAAATTCGAGCCACAACGTCGCGATAAAAGACGGATCGTACGTGAAGCCAATTCGAGTAGCGTGTATATTGAACAGAGCCAAGTTCTATCGATTAAATACGTCTCATAAATACACGACCGAGCTTGTTCTTGACAGAAATAGCAGACGCGAATTCAACCGTGGTGCGCATCCCTCGCATATGAAATGACAGCCTCCCGCCGGTTTCAGCCTCCTTGGATATTCATGAACATGGTTTTAACATTGTCATCTGCGAGGGGTTATTTCAGCAGCGACTCAGTAACTCCGATGAAGGACCGTCGCCCAACTTTTGGGAGCCCTTGCAGTTTCGTCAATTCTTTGGGACATTCGACAACAATCTGGAAGTAATACCAGAGCGGATTTTAGTTAGGCGCCTTGTTTATAGTGGTCAAGTGGGGAAAAGTGCCCACTTTTCAACTCAAGAACTGAGCGGTAGTGGTCAGTGGCGAGTTAGTAAGTTTGTTCATAGAATGTAGGAAATATAATTCCATACTTCGTTGTTCCTCTGGGGAAGTTTGTTTCAGCTTCACGTCTTGTAGTTTCTGATTAAAGGAAATTTATGTAATCGGCTGAAAAAATATTTTGAGTTCTCTTCAGATCTATACGTATCAGACCCCCCTGAGTCCGAAAAACACTATTTGGGAAAATGGTCTGTGTGTCCGTGTGTCTGTGAACGATTTTTAGAGAAAACCACTGTACCAAAACAGCTCAAACTTGATATCTCGCCCGCAGGTTACCATGGGACGCCAAAATAAGGCTATGAACGAAATCCACCGAAAGTTAATTATAGTTATCATAGTGATCAAAACACCAAATATTTTTTTTCTCAAAAACGGCTTTAACGATTTTGATTACGTTTTTTATATCAATTATTTTATATTTACAATTATTTTATATTATGAATCATTTTATATTAAAATTTTTTATATTTAGCTCTAAATGAGGCAATGATACCATAAAACTCCCATTTGTGGGAAAATGACGGGAGCAGCACAGTAAATTATCAAAATTTTCGACGAAAAGCGTTTTTAGCGTGTTTTTTCCTTATAAACCCCGCTGGAATGTTAGCTTTGGTTGTTGGATGTGTCGATAGATTGACGCAAGACCTGAGAGATTTTTCCCAGGCTGCCTCGAAGAAAAATGTTCCCCAATTCACCGAATTCGTGCACAAAGGGATACAACTTGCGCTCCCCAAAATGACGACGTTTCTAGGTCGATTGAAGTCGAGACTGCTAAGTAACAGAATATGCTTCGAAGACTGCTAATTCAGGCGGTGCCCTTATGGCACTAGACCATTGGAAATGAGGAACACAAGTGGACCTCTTATGCAGGCGCTGCGGCTCCGCGAGGTCATTTTGAGCCTAACTTAGACCAACGACCCCACGCACTTCATTTGCTCGAGTCGTCAAATAACCTGACTACTACAAATATAAACGCATATTCGGTATTCGGCTCGTTAAGAGAAGTCATTATAAAAGGACAAATGTGAATAGTATAATAATATTAGCGCGGGAATTAGCATGCGCCTCTTTCCTTTTACGAATCTGAATAATGATCTGATTAATTAAGACTCGGAGTTAAGAACTCTTGAACTTCCAAAACTGCAGGGCAGTACGGGAAAATGTATGGAAGTGGCGGAACGCTGCGGGATTATGAGAGCAAAGAGGATAAGGAAGAAGTCTCATCACTAGATGCAACGAGCTAAATGGTTCCAGGTTGCTGCCTCAACACGCAGACGTGAATTCATGGGCTCATTAGAGGCAGACTTTCCCTCTTACGTACTCTAAAAATAAACAATAAAAATCATATGCGTTCTATTTATTTATTACCATGAGTAATAACATTTGCATATATAAATGTATAGTACTACTTCCGCGATTAATTAGTTTTTGGATCAGCAGGTCACACAAATAGAGCTGACAATCCCCGCTTTTCGTCTTTCAGTAATTTTGATTCCACCGTCGCTCGCTTCCCCCTTCTGTTTCTCAACGGTAATGAGTAAATTATAATCCACAGGAGAGAACGCTCAGACGTGAAAGGGTTTTCAACCAGGACCCATTTCGGTCATAACCATAAACGATGTCGCCTATAAACCTGAAATACGGCTCGGAGGTTTCTCCCACGCCGTTCATACACTTTTAATAAACCCATATTCCGCAAATCTCTAACCACTGGGAGAACGTAATTTAAGTTCATTCGGGCCACATAACTTTTCTCCGCCCGACCACTTTTCAGATTCGGACCTTCCTATGTTGTCGCGCCTACAATCGAGCAATTACTCCGTATTTTATTAATTCGCTTTCTGCCAACCAAATATAAATGTTGTAATATCTTTGGGAAAGCGGTGCTTCCTTGAATGAAGACGATCAAATAATTTTATTTCATCTTCGTAGGAGATAAGTTGACGAGCTGAGTTGGTTTTATCGATGACCCGAGGTTTAAAATTCCTTTCTACCCTTGACCTAGCAGACAGATCTGTTTCTTTATTTCATGACTGTACCTAAACCCTCGACGAGGGTTATATCAGTCATAGAAGTTGCGGTTTCGCTAATATGCAAGAGGCCGGCCCCTGCAGCATCCACCGAACTCAGACCTGTGGAGGTACGGCAGGTATGTGGTCGTTAGCCAGTCTCACCGTAGAGAGCTGTTGCCCGTGTGTTACCGCGCGGACCACCTGAGGAATCCCGTACCATCTGGGAGTAGTTCTTAATCTGGTTCCCTACCTGATCTTACTGTTTACTTGGGTGGCAAGTATCAAAAAGGACTGATCAACTATAACCACGTTTCTTAGCCATTACCTTCTTTGCGAACTTTGCAAAATGGTTATAGGCTTCCTTTGTAGCAGTCAAAGCTGCTAAGTTCGTTTGCCCTCTCAACAACCGTCGCTCACTGTTGTAAAAACTACAGTGGAGCAGCACATGGTTTCTTGTTTCCTCCGCACTGGACGTGCATAATGGAGAGTCTTTCAGAGAAAAGAAGTGGAGCCGCGCATTGAAGTCACCATGTCCCGTGAGGAACTGGCTCGTCCAGTGGTCTGGCTCAACCCATTTTCTAGAAAGACGTTCACGGATGTTGGGGAAGAACTCATACGTATCACGTCCCTTTGACGAGGATTCCCATCTCGCTTGCCATTTCTCTAGAGCCCATTCATCGATGGCGGCAAGTTTCTGTTCTGTGGTGAGATCCGCACGGAGTTCAGCCCAAAGTGGGAAAAGCTCCCGTTTCACTCTCCACTTGTCAATCATGCACTCAACAGCCAAATCAACTGGTAACTGACCAGTGATCACCTGGAAAGTGCTTCCGTTGATACAGTCTTGTAGGCCTTGGTGATCCACAGGAGCGCAGCTCTGGGATTGGGCCAATACTCTTTGATTGACTGTTAGTTTGCTACCCCAGACAACGGGGCAGTAGCCAATCACACTCCAAATAGATGGCCTTATACATGAGGATGGTGTCGTGGTAACACACACCCCAAGAGGCCTTAGAAATGGCACGCAGTGAGGCAAACCTTGCAATGGTAGTGCCTTTATGACTCTGGAGGTGCTGGTTGAAACCCCACCTCTCACCTATATTCACTCCTAAATACTTGACGTGCTTTTCAAGAAGGAGCCTGTGGCCGCCAAAGCGTATTGTGGGTGGATTATTCACTTTCCCCTTCAAGAGGATTAGCTGGGCTTTTTCCTCAGCCACCTGCATCTTGACGTGCTCGCACCATTGGTTGACAGTGCGGAGCACGTGGTGGGTTTTTTCTTCAATTTGGCGGACTGACTCTGCAAAGATCAGCACAGTCAAGTCATCCACATAGGCGTACGGCTCGCAGTCAGTCTCCATGAGTTTCCTGAGAAGACCTTCGAAGAAGGCATTCCAGAGTGCTGGTCCTAGGACCGAGCCCTGTGGGCACCCCTTCTCAATCTTTTTCCGGACGGAGACATGCCTACTTTCGATCGTAGCAGTTCTGTCTGTCAGGTAGCTTCTGACGAGCGAGTACAGGTTGCGGGGGATTTCCCTACCTTTGAGCTCATTAAGGAGCGCTGGCCACCAAAGGTTGTCAAACGCTCCTCTGATGTCAATCAGAACTGCTACGATGTACTTAGCCGGTGCCAGCAGGGAAACACGCCGAATCTCGATAATGACATCCTGCGTGGACCTTCCTTTGGTACACCCGTATTGCCTGCCTGTGAGGTTGCGGCCAAAGACTCCTTCGAGGGACTGCAACATCAAGATTTCTAGTGTTTTGCCTAATATGGAAAGAAGGCTGACTGGTCTCCATGATCGCGGGTCTGACTGATTGCGGTCGCCTCCCTTTTGAAGAGTGACAACACGCGCAGTCTTCCACTGAGTGGGGAACTGTCCGACCTGCAGACAGTCATTATATAAATTAAGGAGGCCGCTGGAGATCGTTCGCTCAGCCTTCCTTAGCATATTGCTTTCATTTTATCTGGCCCAGGAGATTTGTTGGGCTTTAAGGTCGCAAAGGGCCCCGCCGAGGTCGCCTGTTGTCCACAGTGGGATGTCGGGCTCGTTCGGAGGGTCCATGATCAGCTCCTTGCTGCCCTCTCTGGGCTTCAGTGTCTCGAGCTACTTGGTCATCTGGGAACGCCTTCTCAAGGAGGGTTTCCAGTGAACGTTCGATGCTGCAGGCCCAGCCTGACTCATTTTGCATCGCAGCTAAGACCTGCTCTACATTTGCTTTTCCTATGGAGGACTTGTAGTGTCTGCCCCAGGGGTTCTCAGAGCTCTCCGCTTCCCCAAAGTTTCGCCAGCCTTGTCGTTTGGCTCGTTTGATGGCGCGGTGGAAGGCCTTCTTCTCTTGGATGAAGGCAGTTCGGAGTGTTGCTCTGGCATCAGGGTCACGAGTGTTTTGGTACATCCTTCTGGCTCTATTTGCACTTTGCTTGAGGGGATTAAGTTCCTCAGTCCACCATGGGACTTTGATTGCCCTGTGCTTCTGTTGGCCAAGTACAGTGCCCAGCAGAGTGCAGTGCTGTGGTAAATGTGTCCACTTTGCTGTCCACCTCTTCAGGTGTGGATGCTTGCACTATTAGGTCGGTGTCTGCGCACGCAGTTCACCTTCCAGTACCCTAAAGAATTGCGCCAGTCAGCATTTTGTGCGGAATCGCTTTTCACGCTGTCTTTGCAGAGGATGTTGTCATCCGTAATGGCAAAGTCAATAACCATGTGATCGCTCTGCGTTGCACCTGGTACGACTCCGCCAACCCTGCAATTTGAGTAGCAGGGTGTGGGACACGGCTGTGACGTCTATACACGACCTTCCTCCCGACCATCATAGGTCGCCTCAGTCATGGGGTCGTTGGCAACAACCAAGTTGTACCCTGGTGAGCAGCTCTATATACGCCTCGCCCGCCCCATCCAAGGTTGGGGATCCCCACAATGGTGATCTGGCGTTTGCATCAGCACAGACTACGCAGGGTCGTCCTGATAGGCCTGCTAGAGCCCGCCGAGTGGTTCAAGGCTGCTGGCAACTGGTGCGCCAAATTGCCTGTAAATGATATTACAACCAGCTCAAAGCCACCGGCTCGGATGAGCACAGCGGCCAAGTGCTGGCTGTTCAGGTGAGTGAGTGCGAGCATGTCAATGGACGGGTCGATGCAGGCTACTGCTGCCTTGGCTCCCGTTCTTGCTCCAGCCACCACTCGGGCCTGCGATCCCAGACCAAGAGTTTTGGATCCTATGTACGGTTCCTGTATGGCGAGGACACTGCAGCGTTTCTTGAGTGCATTTTGCAGCAACTCAGCCATAACTGGGCAACTCTTATTTGTGTTGTGCTGAAGGATTCGAACTGTTTTTGACCTATTCATAATCCACTCGTGACTCCTGGAGGGCAATCGCTCGCTGACGAATGGTACAGCGTGCGTCTCGTGTAGAGTGTGCGACCTGTTGGATTTTGCGTTCGACGCAATTGGCACACTTGACCTAGCAGACCTGCCACAATTTTATGCATATTGTACATTCATAAATACGTGCAATCACTATATACCGATAAAAATGTTGCTTCCGAGTCATAAATATCTGGAGCGATGCTTCACTTTCAGTAAGTTCCATTCAATCAGTCTGTAGCAGGAACAGACAACAACCTCATGTAGCACACACTTCTTTTTTACGATGGTCACTTGGCCGATGGCACCAAACATAAAAGAACTGAAGAATCATGCTCCAGCTGTGAATAGAAGGGTTGGGAGGGGAAAGAGAAGAAAGGTAAGACTCGCATCTCCTCAGCACTTTACTTGCACAATAGTGTCAATGCTGCATCCACTCTACGAGCTTTCAGTATAGTGATACGAAGGCCCATATTTGAGCTCCTCGGTTTACCAACTTCCAGATACTACCTGGACGCAGGGACTGGTCGGGACCTACAGGACAATGTCAGGCCTCAGTTCTTCTTCATAGGAGGTGCTCTCTTTCCACTCCCCTGCCCACGGATGAGAATGTACCAACCTGCTTGCAGACAGCTTCATTATACTTGATGCAACCCTTATGAGTACGCAGACACACCTGCACCACACGGTTCAGCCATTGAAACTGGTCACCATAGGCACTTTATGACCCAGGCCTCTTGTACATTTCACCGCTGAAGGCAGTGATGCCAATACGAAGAGCTTGAAAGTGCCAGCGATCTCTTTCATGAGTTATGGGGAGTCTCGCCGGGGAAGGGAACTGCAAGCGCACGCAACGGGTCAACAGAAACGTACGGCAATGCTCTGGTACTAAGGCACATGTTTTTCAAAATGTCATAAGATGAAGTAGAGAAAACCTCATCTCGTTAACAACAACACATATACAGAACACGAAGGATGATAAGGCTCTTGGCTGTAGCCTTGGTGGATGCTATTCGCTCCATAATAATAACAACAATAATCGAACGTTTTTCCCAATTTCAATTGAGGGAAGCCAGAGAAAACGTGGTTTAGTGAATCAGGCGAAAGAGGAAAAACAAACAGGAACAACCTTTGAAGCTCCGTGGCGATGAAATTAATTGCGATGAACTTCTCATTTCATCTCAAACTTTTCGAGCGGAAATCCGAAGTCATCCGAACAGGTTTACCAACTTATGAAGGTAGATCGGTAGATTGGTGTTGGATGGTGATGGAGCGGGCAGGGGCTGCTGGGCTCAAATCCAGAACCACTGTTTTCCTTTAATCTCCTACCCTCCGCAGATAAATTATTAATATAATTGAAGTAGACCGAACTAACTGGTTCCGTTGCTTTCTTCAGTCACGTCCCACGTTTTTCCACTCTTCGAAAACTCGGAACCCAAGAACAAAAAGTGGTTCCCGGTTCCGGGAAGAGGTCGCCGTTTACGACAAGCAAGTTCACAATCGCCGAGACAGCAGCGGCTCCCTCCAACTTTCCAGCAATTTCAATTAAAATGTAGATTCGGATTAACGGCAGAATGTCGACGAGTCGGCTGCAAGTTGGTGAATGAAATAACTCCTTTAAATTATAAGTCGAGAGACGGTTTCAATGGGGTCGCCCAGAGGATGGAGAGCTTCCCTCCAATGGGTTACTGCTATTTGTATGGAGATTCTCTCTTTCTCTGTTAAGTCTACAACTACCCCGCGAAGCCATTGCTGTTTATTTACCGCGTTTTGGGTTCTGCTACGCAATCAAACTTTTTCTTGGCTCCGCAGTTCGGACCTTTTTTTCGTCCTTGTTATCAGTTTTATTAAACGATGTTAACCAGGGGGCCGTCACAATGACATGCCCGTTTGTTTGTAGCCTCAGCGGCTGACACGGAGCTCTATTTCGTTCTGCGTGTGCGTAAATACTCGCCGTACGTTTCGCATTCCTGCTTATTAACCACATACATTTCTCTGCTGCGTGACGGGAAGTGGCAGTTCTCAAGAATGGGCGAATTTTTCACGCGAAGCTGTCAGCAGTTTACTACTGCATTATGGTACATCATGCCAGCTAAAAATTGGTTTTTGGTTCCTCTCTCAGGATTTTGCACAAAATAGAAGCTTCGTGTTTTCGTCTTATTACAACCTTGTGGTTGGCCTTTCAGAGACCAATGTCTGATCATAACATCCACTTCAAATAATTTTACTCACCTATATAATCATTGCGTAGCTTCTAATGGAGGCTTTTCCATTTTATTTTCCACGCTGCATCCTAAAAATCATTTAGAGGGAAACTAGAGGATCACCCATCAACATTCGGACTATCGGGCTGCTCAACGCCAGTTGCCTTCCTTCTTCAGCTTGGCGGTGAGGTGCCGATTGAGCTCAAAAATATGAGAAACTAAGTGAACATCCGAGGAGCTCGGTCAGGTAGAAATTAACCTGGTGTCGACACGAGTGCTGGAAACAGACGTGTGGTCCGCTGTCGCAAGGACGTAGGGAAACGGTTGCGAAGAGGTCTGAGGAGAGTGGTAGGACGTGTCTGCTGAACCTGATCTTCATACTCTTCCTGGACAGGGAAACGTACGAAGCGGAAATATGACGGACTGCTTTATTTCTCCTTCTGCACACACAGTATAATAGTTGCCAGTATTGCAATCAGCGCACCAGGAATTTTACATTAAAATATCCGTTTTTCTTTTTAAAATTAACCAGCGCGTGCCTCAGCCGTCTACTGTGCTGATTTGTAATTATAGTGACGGTCACAATGTTTTTCTTATTTCAGAGTCTACTTTTCACGTGAATATCACGTTAAATCAGCGCTGATATCACTGCAGCCGATCTCGTTCTAGGTCTACATATACGAGTTTTCCTCCGCCCGTCTGATTTCTCTTTCGTGTATCAAACCACA
Organism: Pachypeltis micranthus; assembly: GCA_020466155.1. NCBI lineage: Eukaryota > Metazoa > Arthropoda > Insecta > Hemiptera > Miridae > Pachypeltis > Pachypeltis micranthus. The sequence goes on from CM035775.1 coordinate 11,968,443, forward strand.
GCTCTTCGAAGATGGGTTGATGCAAATAATAGGTTCAAGGGTGTGGAAGCAATGGCGAACGGGAGACAAAGAGACAGTGATTTATTCGCTAATCCGAAATCGTTCCATCATATCGGAAACTTTTCCATTCCCTGCACTAAGAGTTCTCTCTTATTCTGATTTAATGCCGCCACATATAATATTTGGAGACCGAGACTATCTTCTCTCAGGCAAGGTTTATGCGCCGTTACCCGACAGCAAATACAAACCCACACAATGTGGCAACTCATAACATAAAGTATGAATAAACGAGAAGTGTATATTTGTACCAAAATGAACGCCATTTTGCAGGAAGAAGTTATACCTGAACACGTGGGAACAACACACAATATAGAGAGGGAATATTTGAGTTCAGATCACCAAACTAAAGCATCTGTCGTCCGTTCAACCAGTCCTCATGAGAAACGACGAGTTTTCGGCGCAAAATAAAAACACATGTTTTGCGTCACGTGTAAAAAAAATACTGTATGAATAATATCGAAATACGCAACATCGTATTCGGGTCGGGAGAGGAATGTTGAATGACGGGTAAAGGACGTAAATGTACAACGGAGAAAAACAGATTGTGATAACACTTGAGGAGTAAAACGGCGAAGAGTCTGGAAACACAAAGAGATCATTAACTTGAGGCGTGGTCTCCAAATTCTTTAGGCATTAGACAGACCAGCGGTTTTCTTAACTTATTGGTAGGATGATTGGGAGAAGGAAAAAACAAAAAACGCGAGCGAGGACTCGAGGCGATAAGTCTAAAAATGAGAAGCAAATGAACATTTTATGTCTTTTATTATTATTTTTTTTATGCAATGATAACTAAGTTGGATTGTGCTCGTTGATGGTTTCGATATAATGGCCGCGTCAATTGCAATTGACATCATCACCAGTCACTGAGGTTATTAAAAGTGTGATGTTACCAAGCGTTAGATTTTGTAACAGACGTTAACATGCACCTAACCCAATGCAATATATTTCGTGACGCTTCTCCGTTACATATCCCGCGTAACATCTCCCGCGTTACATTTTCGAGTTTATGTAGCAAAGTAAAGACATAAAATGTCAAAATGTTGGGATGTTGGCTGAGAGATTGGGTAAAGTTTCTGTTCGTATAACTGAAAGAAATCAGTGATTGAAGCGGTAAAAGAAAAGATCTCCAGGAGAAACCTCGTCACAACATCAACAAACGTCAGATTGTTACATAATTCCATTATGCACAACTGCTGTCTTTTTCATTTTTCTGTCACTGATTTCCTTACTGAGTAAGTGAGGGCCCCGTATTTGACCTAACTGACAAAACTTGGTCTTCTCATGGCGTCAGTTAGTCGTGAGAAAAGCGATTAGCGATTCCAAGTCCGTCAAAAACAGCGGACAAGAAATTTAACTTTTGCGGAATATTCTTCGAAATAATCTCATTAGAGATTCATTGCTTACTCATTCTGAATTTTTTGGTACTCGAAGAACAAGCCACAGCAGACAGTCCTAGCACAAATCCAGCTAAGCGCAAGCAAGGTAATATGTACAAAGTAACTAAGAAGTTTCTGGATCACTACCTGCTGAAAATGAGTTCACACAGCCAACAGGCAATCTAGGAGAGGTCAACCCGAGCGATAGTGACGAGAACTGAGAGTGAACTAGTAAATCGGTGAGAGCAGAGAGTCAGCTCACATAGGAGCTCGGTTCTGATGTTGAGAACGGAGAAGTGAGATGAGGGAAAGGGGTGAGGAAAAGCCCACTGGGGAAAACCGTGATAGGGAAAATAAGTTGCCGACGCAGGTCATAAAATTGTGTTGGCTCTAGGTACGAAATGTCGTTGACAGGAGGCTCTAGGATTCCAGGATTGACGTCTCAAGCTGAAAGCTGGGGAAAAGCTGAGCTCGAGATATTACTGGGCTGGAGTTGGCTACATATTCATAGTCGAACGTTTGACGTAGCTGTCCTGACTGGTCGTTAATATGAAACAAATTTGGAATCAGAGGAAGAAGACTTCTAAGTGAGAATTTTTTCAGTTTTTCGAAATTCGGCTCCGTTCAAAATTTGCCACCTACGCCACAAGATGTTGACCGCTTGACCCGAAGTCGTGAATGGTCGTTGACATAAATATGAAACAAAGTTGAAATCAGGGGAAGAATGTCTAGGTCGATAATGGGTTGAGATAATTGTGGATCTAACTGTGGAACTGTTTCGCTGACATTAAAGTACGTGTCTCGGTCTCTCCATAATTTGCTGTATGACTGAGTTTTTAAACATAATCTATAGATTTTTCTAAAGTGTAGTATTTCAATCGTTATTTCTCAATTCTAACCGTTTTTCCAAGATGTAGAATAAGTCAATTCCATTTTTGACTGTTCCAATCGTTGTTGCTCCAAGTGAAAATATATCTTTGCATTATTGTATGAAAAGAACCACATCCGAAGTTTTGAACCTTGCTTCTGAACTTCGTTCAAGGCGAGAGAGTGAAAACCTTGAGCAGGAAAAGGCAATAGTCGTAGATGGAACCACCCTCGTAAGTAGTCGCAAAAACAAGACCAATGTAAATATTCTTCCCCTGATAACTAATTTGCTTCATATTCATGTCTACGATCATCCACGACTTTTGTCTAATATATTTTTCCCCTGATTACAAAGTTCATTCGTATCAACGGCTGTGACTACTCAGGACAGCTGGGCAAACGGTCAAACTTTATTTCCAATTCTCTGTTTGGATTTAGGACACTGAACGGATTCAGCCAGAGCAGAACTGAACGGGGCCCATTAGATACCGTTTTAATTTCAGTATTCCATTCATTATCAAGCATAATTTACGTTCACGTTACTGCTGGAAATGCAATGTAGAGAGTGTTTGGCTAGCCAACAATTCATTCTCACCTATTTCATTTGGCAGGAACTTCATTAAACTCCAATCTCCGAAGTTTTAGTTCCACCACTTGGCACTCGTTCAAACGCCAAATATCCCGGTAAACAGCCAATTTTTATTTAGTTCAACCGTCAAGTGATTCGCTATAACCGGCGATAAACCGTTCGTTGTTGAAAAAAATTGGGTAAGGTCAAGTCTGATTTATTGGAATTCGTTCAGAGGAGCAGATAATTGGATTTTCTAATGATAAATCGAGCTTTTCGACGGTCGTTTAACGGGAGGAAGATAACAATATCTGGCGTCGAATTTTTCGTTCGAAACTCGTCAACTGTCTTCAATCTTGATTCATCATCGCTTCGGCGTGATTACGAGAGGACGGAAGTTGGATCAGCAGAAATTCAATAAGCGCTTCCCCATTACTGACACGCTGCGGGTGTTGAAGCATCCAGCCTTGGGTGGCGACGAATTGCAAACAACGACGACTCCTGAAGAAGAATAATGAAATATATCTAAAGCGAAGCATCCCGTATCTTTCCTCAGTAATACCTAAAGTCGCCAGTTTTTTTGGGTTTAGCTACAAATTGAACCAATTTTTTACATAATTCAATTGAACTTAGAAGGTAACTTCACATTTTACAGTTCCGGATGTGATTGCGCTGCTCCTACTCATGCTGGGACCGTTATTGAGCTAGCAGTACAAACAGGATACTAGAGATAGCCTTCCTTTTTTGAGACGGATGTTTTGAAATTATCGGGTAAAACCGGTGAGAAGTAGTAATTGGAACGGTGGTGGTTTAAAATTCTGGTCACTTCTAACTAGGTACTTTATTGAACCACCACCCTAACTTTTCTAAGAATACAAAAATCACTTGAGTACTAAGACGAAACGTTGACTTCCGCTGTAGTTCCCGCGTTGTACTGCGTTTCGTTAATTTTTTTAATCGTTTTTGCCCATAACAATCATGGGCTTCGTCCGATCGGATTGCCGAGATGGCGGGCACAACTAGATACCACGTTAAAGGCACAAAACGGTCCGGGCCGGAGGGCGGACGGGGGACGGTGGACGGCGGACGGACATTGCAAATTTGGAATCTCCATGTCTTGAAACGTAAAGTATCAAATTTTGAGGAGGAGTTGTAAAAAATTTTTCGTGACCGAAAACATAGGGTTATTATTCAGAATGAATAATAAACCAAAAACGTTTACTCGCAGTAAATATAGTGAGGTAAGAGACGACTTGAAGGAACTCGTGGAACAATGCACCGAAAGTGATCGTTTCTCCACAACCTGCGCTCATTTCCCACATTGCCTCCAGTCTCACTCCAACTATCGCGTCGTGGCAATTGCCTATTTTCGTTGTTCGGTTCTAGTCAGGTCGTGTTTCGTATCGTTCACTGGTGTTTTCCGATGTTGAATCGAATGAGTAGGGTCTCGGGGACGTGACACTGCGTCGAACTGCGCAATTATGCTGTGCAACATAATAATAAACTGCTGTTTGATAATTTGCAGCGTTTTTGATTGTGTAGCTTACACACAGTTACATCTACATTTTTTCAAATGGTGTTTTAGGACTCAGAAGCTCCTTCGACCTTGAATTTTGTAGATCTGAAGAATGACTTTTTCGCCAGCCTATTACTAGTATGTAGGGTTAGGAAAAGAAAACAGAACATTCCTGATTACTCACTTTCTGGCTAATACGTCTGACGCAATAAACGGAAATTGCTCTTCAGAGACTGTTTAGTGTGAGGGAGTTTATCGAGGACGCAGCCGTTTAGAAATAGGATACAAGTCTCCCGTGCTCAAAAGAAGAGAGAGATTGGTTTCGTTCATTTAACCATCTAAGGGAGCCAATACCATAGGTCCCTCGCCTCCAGTCCCCATGAAATTTTGAACATTGTACTAATCCTCTTACATTCTAAAAGCGGTTCTCAATCAGTAAAACAGAAAGTTATCTTCCTTTGGAGCTCTAAATTGATGTCCCACAAACACTCTTCAATTAATAATCAACAGAACTAGAAGTGTGTTGCCTCCCTTTGAGCTAGCGGTGGGTAGAGTAGTACGGTGATGTTATTTGGGCTGAGCAAAGTCTTTGGAAAAAAACTCCTGAAAAATGTATGTTAGTACGTATTTTGTTCGATGGGAAGTGATGAGAAATCTAAACGTTTGAAAGAGCCTACTTACTCTCCTACTTGCTTTGAACTTACATTTGGGCGAACTGTGGCAACGTGTTTTTGAGTGGTATCATCGTTTGGCTTTAGCTCTCATCTAATTATCATTTTCCACGAGGAATGCGGTGTTAGTTTGCATTAGTTCCTGTTCAATATCAACGCAGTCATGCAGCTCCATAGTTTTTTTCTTCCGCGCGCTGTCAACGTTACTAACGTGGCATTGATAGTTATGTTGTAATATCCGGTACTGAAGACCCTAGCGGATGAGGTGTGTTCATAACATTTTTGGTTTAAAATATTTCATCGTAAATAAAAACAGCAACTTTTTGGAAGAGATGAGGTGTGAAATGTGCCACGCACTAATCAGGCGCGTTAATTGTTCGGGGGCCGAATCAGTTTAATTTGGAAACTTCGGATTACATTAAGCCCTTGAAGTGTTTTCTGGAAGAGTGGGTATAGAACACCAGCACAAGACCGGCATGGGCTCCTTCCAGGTTCACTCAACCGTCGTCAACGCCCTACTTTTCGTTTGTCTCGACACTTCACCGCTCCCCTCCTTGAAATAACTTTCACCAGCTCCCATCCCCAAATCCCTTTCAGTTCCCTTCTTTTTCCCAACCTCTTCTCATAAACGTTGTAGATTGGAGTGGGATAGTCAAGAGGGAGGAAGGAGCCAGCGTCGAAGCATTAGCTGCCTATTCACTTCAGCCATCAGCCGTTCTAATTAGCTGGTAAGGCGGGTTAGCAGTGACAGTTGTGAGCCAGGAGGGGGGGGGTTATGGTGAGAGGATGGTGAAATTGGGGTGATGGAATGAGGAGGCCCTCGTAGGGACAGGGGTGGCAGGGATGGGAGAATCGATATCAGAACTCTCCATCCCGGGGGCTGTGCCCGCTCACACCCGCACACTGACACATTTTACACTCCTTCGACACCACAGTGTCTGTTCCCCAAGGAGACGCCTTTTGTGAGCCACCTTGTAATTACAGAGAATCTCTTGTCAATAGACTTCGACTGAGGTCCAAGAATAAATTGCCCATCTGAATCATTTCCTGCCCCATTGAGGGCTAATTGTGTTAGTCGAGTCTAACTGCGTTTTAACGATCTCCATGCAGCAAAACCTCGGTAAGTAGTAACAGTGCCACTACCTCTGGCTCGAAGGTCTGCCAGCCATACGAAGCCATTCCATAGCAATTTTTCCTGGAACTTGACAAGTACCTGACAGCCTGCCAATTGACTGCGCCTTCATTGCTCTCAAACAGATTGGAAAGTTGCTTTTAAGTAAAAAAAAAAACAAACAATAAGTACTTGAAACTTCACAGACGCTTGTACCTCCTGGGGAATCCGTTAGAAGTGAAGGGAAAGGAATGTAGGAGTAGTTAAGTATATCTTAAATAGTCTGTTGATAGCCGCTTCTAAGTATTTATTGTCTTTCCTGTCTTTATTTGTCTGGTGGTCTTTAAATCCACCAGTTGGTTGTTTTCGTTGGTTGTGTCGTGTAGTGTCTTGAGTGGTGTAAATATGGTGTTGCATTTTGTGCTGATTTATCCATTTATGATCTGCTCATTGAAGTTTTTTGTTTATAGATTTCTATGGCTTTCTTTGGTATGTTAGTGTCCAGTTGTCTTGAGATGGTTGGTCTTAGTTCCTATAATGAGATTTAATTCAGAATATTTGGTCCGTATTTTTCGTCCTGTTTGTCCTATGTACACGTTTTTACACGTACAAGTTATTTTATGTACCTCACTTTGGTCGAGTGGGTCCGTTTTTTCAGTCTTTTCAGTTAATTTGGTTCTAAGTGTGCTGTCCGTACAATATGTAAATGTGCAGCGTCTTGTTGAAGTCTGTGTATTTTGTGTTTTTGGATCGGATGTTTGGATTTTAATATTTTGTTTATTGTTTGTTTGGTGTAACCATTACTTTGTGCGATAGTATTGATAATATCAAGTTCTTTTTTGTAATTTTGTTCAGATAGTGGGATAGTTTTTAGTCTACACATCATGTGTGAATGAACTTGGTTTATGTTGTCGTCAATATGGACGAGGTAGGGTTTCCCACACCTAATCCATCTTTTGGCTTGTTTATGCTATTGTTAAATTGGAAGTTCTGTCCAGGTCTCAGTTTGGTAAGGATGGTAACATCCAGTAGTTGTCGCAACTACTTGTCCTAGTTTCGTTTGTAGTATGTCAAGGGTTTCTTTGATGGTATGGAGAGGTATGCATTTTGTTTTATCAAACGGTACGAGTTTAAGTTCGTCTGTGTTGTGTATCGTATGTCTGCTTGGTAATGTAATGGCATTTTCTAGAATTGGGGTCAATTATTTTGAAAGTTTGTAAGCTGGTGCGGATGTAAAGTTTATAAATGGTTTTATAGGTGTGTGATTTTTATGAATTTTTGGTTGTCCGTTGAGTAGTGGTGATTTTGGGTTCATATTCATGTATTTATAATGTTGTTCTTTTGGTATGTTAGTATGGTTTCTAAATGCATTTTGTATTTTTGTTTGGTATGAGTCCGTGGGATATTTTTTCAGTTTCGTGCATTGAGTTTGGTCGATGACAGCGGTTGTCTTGTTCATGTAGTTCTGTTTATTTACTATAACAATGATGTTATAATATAATAATAAGAATAACAGTTTCCTTTGTCTGTTGCTGTCAAAATTAAATTATTTTTGTTGAGTTTGGTCCTTATTTAGTTGGTACCACCTATAAGCTGAGGAATCAAACACCGCTCGAAGTGAGTATACTTCTAAGCGCTAGCACAATGTGAGATATGCGCTGCACAAGGCCCTGTGGGCATGCAGGAGGCTGTGCAGAAAATAATGGGGCATAACTCCAAAAATGATGGAGTGGCTCTATAAGGGGATAATAAGACCCCGCGTCACCTACGCCTCCACGGTGTGGTGGAAGGCAACATGCCGGCTTGCAGCTCAAGGGAAACTCCAGAAACTGCAGCGACAGGCATACCTAGCTATTACAGGGGCAATGAATACGTGCCCTACTGCTACAATGGAAGTCCTTTTAGACATCTCACCTCTCCATATACATATTCAGAGGACTACTTACCTGGGAGCAGTAAGGCTTTTGCAGACAGGGAACATCTCCACCAGGGTTAAGGCAAGCCTCCCAAGAACAACTAGACAGTTCAAACTGGAAGAGCCAGTGGTCCTTGCTACCGACGTTATGTCAGAGCAAGAGAACTTTCGGCTGCCATTCAGGGTAAGTATCCACTCGTGGGAACGATGGGAGCAGGAGACGTTCCGAACCGAGGTAGGCGCCCTGTGGTGGTATACCATTGGTTCAGTCATGGGAGACAGAGCTGGACTGGGCATTGTAGGGCCCAACTACAGTCTGGCAAAGCCGCTGGGAGAGTACGCCACGATATTCCAAGCTGAAATCCTAGCTATAAAGATCTGCGCAGAGGAGATCCTGTCTAAGGGACTCAAGGGCAAGCGATTCTACATATTCTAGGCCGCATTAAAGGCCATTTCAGCCTATAGCTTCAGGTCCAGGCTGGCATTGGAATGCCTTCATGCGCTCAAGCAGCTCGGTGCTCACGACAGGCTTTCCCTCATCTGGGTACCGGCTCACAGGGGGCATGAGGGCAATGAAAAGGCCGACCACCTTGCAAAGAAGGGCACAGAAGCCCTACCCATTATTCGGCCTGAACCTCACGTAGGTATGACCAAAAGTCACCTGAACCATTTGGTGGCCCAATGGGAGACACAGGAAAATAGCGCCCATTGGCATCGCCAGCCACGACTTAGACAATCGAAAAGGCTTGTTACTCCTTCTGGTCAAAGCGCAAAGGCGATGCTGACACTCTCCAAGTGGGATCTGAGGGTCTTGATTAGCTTCCTCACCGGACACTGCCCACTCAGGTATCACCTCAACAAGATGGGCATCTCAGAGGCGGTGGAATGCAGACTCTGTGGTGAGGGGGACGAGACGGCAGAGCACATCCTATGTGAGTGCTCTGCCTTAGCAGTCAAACGCTTTGGATACTTTGCCCAGGAGATTATTGAGCCCCATATCATAGCGGAAGCTGCGGCGAAGGACATACTCGGCTTAATGAAGGAGGCGGGTATGTACGACGCCTTTCACTAAGGAAGGGTTAGTGTCACAATAGGCCCACACGTGGCCGCAGTGACAAAGGGACTTGTCCCGCACGCCCTCGGAAAAGAAAAAAAAGCGCTTGCACATGATTAGTTTTCTCACTTTCAAAAATACAACACCTTGAGTGTGGGGGAATCGATAAAGACTTCCTGGCTTGTGCTAAGCTTGTCAATGACTACATTTTGACGATGCCAATGTGGAGTGTAGATAGTGGTGTACACTCGCTCTCCTTCTAAGCCTGCGTTATCTGTTAGACTGTGGCTGGAATGACTTGGTCGATTGAGATTGTAACTGGGACTCTCATTATATGTACGAGTTTATTGGAAAGCTTTATAAACACGTCAATTTAAAAGTTGAGCCGATGATGAGGTTTTTTGGCTCAATTGGAAGTAACTGCGTTAGCATAAATTTGATTTGATATGACACTCAACACAAAGACTCTAGCTGGTGGATTTCAGCAATAGGGATTCTCAATCCCACCTCTGGATAGCATTCTGGACAATGTATGGAGAAACATTCCTCAGCACATCCGTTCGAGAAGTGTTTTACAACAAGGCACTCCTTCGGCCCTTAGTCTTATGACCGACTGTCTCTAACTTTTCCGTAAATACGAGCTGAGCGAGGCCACAGCTCCAGCATTCACTGCGTGTCCTCAAATTTACGAGGGATTGAGGAACGAATTTTTTAGACCACGTTAAAGGCACAAAATGGCCCGGACGGCGGACGGACATAGCAAATTTGGAATCTCCAAGTCTTGAAACGTAAAGTATCAAATTTTGAGGGGGGGTTGTAAAAAATTTTTCGTGACCAAAAACATAGGGTTATTATTCAGAATAAATAATAAACCAAACTGTCCACGGCTTCGAACCCACTCAAGCAATACCAGCGTTTCATCCTGTAACTAAAACCCCTAATGTCTATTTTCTTCGTTGACCTCAAACCAAATGCGAAAAACGCTGAGGTATGTAACGTAAAACAACTTGGAAATGCTGTTATAAAAATCGAACCCCCCAAATCTAAACATTCGGTAATTCAGTGTATCAAATGTCAAGGATATGGGCACTCCAAAAACTATTGTTTTCGAAGACTGCAATGCGTCAAGTGCGATGGCCAACACATCACAGAATCATGTTTGAAACCAGGGAACACACCTTCCATATGCACTAATTGTAAAGGTGACCTCGCCGCAAACTACAAGGGATGATTTGAACCTGTCATTGGACAGCAACCCTGGCACAAGTGCCATAGTACTTATGCACAAAAATATTATTTACTCTGTGTTATGGCACAACATATAGTATTAATGTAATACTGAAAGTTTAATAAATGTATTATTAAAAAAAAAGAAAAAAACTGACGTGAGAAAAAGCATGCAAGTGAGATTGCTCTTAAAAGTGGAAACTCGATGTTTCTGTAAATAACGGGCTTGCGATTGGAATGGATTGCTTTGTTACAAAAGAGTTACGCGTGGTAGAATCATCAAAAAACTTCATTCGCTCAGTCACTGAATTAAAACCTGACGGGAGTGTACCTTCCGCGAGAAACCTCTCGCCCGTGAGAGATGAAGCAACATTCTGAGCCTCTCAGTGAGTCTCCTGGAACATCCGCTAAGTGTAGTTAGTCCAATACGTTGGCAGTGGCATAAACTGCTCAAGATTTACGAGCGGAGCTTAGTGGCTAATTCCCTTTATAACCTAATGGGTTGGATATTCCCTCAGGGTCAACGGTGGACCTCCGCGACTCACTAAGGTATTATTTAGAGCTCCACTACGTTTGAGCGGAGTGAATAATGCATTTTTCATCGTTCAATTTATGAGAACCTGTTCTCGTGAAATCTCTCGGTGGTTCCTTAAATCAACGGCTGATTGGACGCTGCTCGGCATCGGTGACATAATTGAGACTTCGGGTATTCGCTAAATTTAGAGCACGGAATTGCCGGTCTCCTCTTTTATCCCTCGTTCTCCCCAATTCTTACCGTGGACGGAAATTGCTCATATACGCGTTCAACGTATCACGCTCAAAATAAAAAAAGATACAACACAATCGGTTCTCCAGTTCTTCAAATTTAACTACGCATACGCAGAGTACAAGCCGAAAGTAGGATTTTTCGATTTACGAGTCATCAAAAGCGAGAAGGTCAGAAGAAAACTCGACTTTTTCTTTTTTACAATGCTTCCTTCTTTCTCTTAGTAGCACTAGTTTCAGATCTGGAATTTTCGTTAGTCTCTACAAATTATTAAACTTCCTTTCAGCGCTCAATTCAGTGTACAACTACCACAAACACTGGAACAAACAATAAATAATCATTACAATTCTTTGGAAACTGCGGATGCAGGCACCACTAATAAACTAGTTTAGCCTTTTCCGTTTATTACGATCGATGATTAGAGGGGGATTGTTGCCAAGCCAACATTAAAAGCAAAATCAGTGCCTTTGAAACAAGAAGAATTATCAGCTATCGTTTTTCGTTTATCAATTTTCTCCTTCCAAGGACGTTTCAACGTTAGGGTTTTTAGGGCTTCTAGGAGCACAGCTTGTCAAGGGCTTCTTACCGTTCAGTGGCGTAACAGTCGGATAACTGAACGCAACACGGTTTTTTAGAACTAAGTCGCTAACGGCAAACGTTTTTCTTCCTCTTGGACAACTCCTTTATGATCATCTAGTTCGGTTGTCTAATCGTCGGAGGAAACAAATTACTGAATTCATCCTTTGTTTTAACTTGGGCGTTTTTGAGGGCGCGTTTCTCATAACATTCACTCGACTGAGAGCCGCCAAGTTTTGAAAACCGCCCAAAACTTCAAGACCGCCTTTCAAAACCCTTGAAGAAACGCTCTCAACTTCTTTATAAGATTATTAAAACTTGGGAAGGAAAACAGCGCTCAAGCCTCACCAGGGGGGTTTCGCTCTTCTGAAAGTGGTAACAGAGTGGTCGTGCTAGTAACCGCTCGACGAAGAGAAACGCGCAAAACTAAAATTATCTTCTTCAGACGAAAATATTTCTAAATAATTTGATAACGACTAAAACTTTTCGATCGGCGCCATTCAAAAATAATTTTTCCCCGCAGTTTGAAGTTGAGTTCGCTTTTTATTTCGAGAGCGGCAGAATTGAGCGCAACTAAGAAAATGCCTCTTTTGCGCGGAATGAACCCTTGAATTTTCTTCTCTCAAGAATCCGCGGTAGAAGACTCGACGTTCATTTGGCCAAACAGAGTTGAAACGAGAAAAGTTTTTTATGTTAAAACGCATCAGCGTTCTAGAAAGTGGCTCAAGATATTGAGTTTGTTTCTCAGCACGTCTTCAACGCAAATATTTCTGACAATTTCGCGGTCAACTGTAAAAAACCTCGCCTCCATTCATACAGCTGGGCAATCAGGTAACTGCACACTTTCCCTGTAAACTTTAAATATTTTACTTTTCTTACAACAACCCCCCTTCCCTCTTTTCAGCCAGTCCCGTAATGTGTTCTTTCTGCTGTGGCTTGAAAGAATTGGGTGAGGGACGGTCAATCAACTGGAGAGGAATGGTGTGATGTTACGCCCGAATGAAACGAAGTTCACGATGGCCACGAACCCGAGTAATGGCAAGGTTTTGAAGAAAGTTAATGTAAATAGTACCTGCACAATAGTACACACCTGTGACAGTTTGTCCTCAACCCGATCGGACTTCCCGAGATGAAGTATTCCGTTCAGAAGCCGTTTGTGAGTTCGAAGAGTTTTCCTATATTTTCCATATCACATTTCTCTCTCTTTACTTTACTTCTGTCCTTTTACCTCAACAGGTCAACTGTCCAGAGACCCACTGCGCCCCGTCTCCTAATTACTTTACTCTGAACTTTACATTTCTATTGCATGTCCCAAGTGAACGTTTAACTAACCAATATATTTTCTCTTACACCCAACATGATTTTTTTCAACACTATTAATAATATATCATCATTTTATAGTGAGTAAAAACTGGGATATTCATGATGATCAGCACGTGAAGTGAAAATCTCGAACCCGAATCGAATTATTTCCTAGAATTATAATAAATATAAAACGCTTAATGTTTGCTATACTGTGGAATTATAACTTGATGAGGTATGTATAAAATGTTGCTCTTCTCTATTTCCAAGACTACTATATCATTTTGTGTAAGGAAATCCGATAGGGGTCATAAATTACTGTCTTTCAAAACTCGCCTCCCTTTATTTTCGTCAGATGTACATTAGCTACTACATTATTTATTTTTATAACGGCGCAAAACTTGATGCGACAACACCTGACATTTCCACACTTTTAAAGGAGTGTGACGCTTCCGCCACCACGTTACGCATTTTAGGTAAGGTCGAAAGGGCGTTATTCTTGAAGTCAACTACTAACGTGTAGAAATTGAATTATAAAAAATAAGGACGCATCCCACCACTTCGCTCAGTTGCATTCTGCTTGTATGAACTCGGCTGAACATAACTTTCCACACAATTACTGGTAGTTTTTTACAATAAGAGATTTCTGAGGTTGCTGCTAATTATTTAATAACAACTGTTCAACTTTTGTCGTTAACGTAATGTTTCGAATTGCCACTCAGATTTTTTGACGTTACTATGATATGAGGGTGGTTTATGGGGAAAAACTCAAATCTATTTCCGTCGAAACTTTAGTAATTTACCTTGCTCCTCTCGTTGTTTTTGGACGTCTGAAAATGTAACAGCATTTTTACGTAATTTGAAATTTCTAACCCATAAAATGTGATGAAAATCGTTGAAGTTGTTGATAAAAAAATTTGTTGTTTTGGTGATTAGTTTGTTGCAACTAATTAGTTTTGGACCGATTTTCTTCATACCCTTAACAAGCTTGTTGGTCTGCCGTCTAAATATTAGCTGCGAGCTTATTCGGTTCTTTCTTTTGCCCGCAATTTCGTGCACAGACATACGGACGATATTCCCAAATGGCGTTTATCGAGCTCAGAAGCCCTTAAAACGTAAGGATCTGAAGAAGGAACAGGCGATTATACAACTTTTCCCGTGCCAGTTTTCCTTTAAATCACTCCGGTAGGCGTTTTTGTAACATCGGCCTTGCAACAGCGAGAAATGATCGTCCCTGAGGGTTTTTGGAAGTTCCGATTTCGTTCTCTTAGTTCTCGAGGGCTCAATCTCTTTCCAGTTTTGTGCAGTAGAATAGTAATTTGTTTTGTATATTTTTGGACATAGACGTGGTTTTTTATGCCCTACTCCGGACCTACTCTACAATTTATGCTGCTCTCCTGTGAACATAATACGAAACTCGTGGGGTATACGTGTTATTTTTCCGAGCAAGGCTTATTTGGGAGTAAAGCGGTTTTTTAGTTGTTGTTTAATATCTTTTATGGTCGTTGAGCGTTTTTTCTTCTCTTTGTAACACCTACGAGTAAATAAAATAAATCGTCATCTATCAGTAGGCACTCCATTCCTCGCCTTGCACCTCATTGTTGATCCATAATCGGCCCCAGAGCTCATACCCTCTTTCATATTTCGTCTGTGCTAAAACCAGTTCCTCTATCTGAGGATACTAGTAAGTTTGCGTGTAATGTCTCCCAGTTGGTTGTTACATATCTCGTAATTTTCATGCACTTACATAACCGACCAGCATTTTTCCCGTACGGTAGTTTTCTAGTTCTTGTCTCACACTCTCTCTCCCTCCCTCTTCCTTAGAACTCTCATTCGTGCGAGTACAGACGGTGAGGGAGTACGTCAAAATGCAACATTGTGGTGGAGGTCAAAATAAATAATTGTAGCGAATATCAACCATGGGAGAGGATTTTAATAAGTTGAAAGCCCATTAAATATTCACGGTCAAATTACCGCACTCCATCACTTGCAATTGTCGGAAATTCTCAACGGCGAACAACGTGAAATTTTAATGGACCAAGAACTTGCCCGAAGGGTCGCATAATTAACAGTTAAAAATAAAGTCCGATCGGTAAACGGCCATCACAGAGATTTGACCAATTTAGTAATGGCAGCCATCAAATCATTGAAGATCACGCTTCAAGAATTTCCGGCGCAATTGGAATAAGTAAAAGCGAGGCAACTGATCAGGTGTATTTTAATTTTGTTAATTATTTATAGGTGTTATTGATTTTCATTAATTGGATCGCTTTTTGGGATCAAAAAAGTAGGGCGTAGTTTGACAGAGCAGGTGCAGATGTCGAATTTCGTTTCCTTTCCATGAAATTATAGTCCCACACGTTCTTATTTTCTCTTGGCTATCCCTTCGTAATTTGCTGTATTGAGAAGGCAAAAGCCATTGAAACCGTTGAACCAATGCTTCGGAATTCAGAACTTCCTATGATGATCCCACCCACCATTCTTGTTAGCGTGAATACTTCACACAGTTGACAAACGCCAAGTCCATTAAGGCTGGAAATGTCACGGAAGGTAGCGTAAGGTTCTGTTCTTTACTACTACTCGACTATTTCTACTTCTCAAAAAACATCATTTCGCTAAAATGCTCTGTATTGTGTATGTGAATAGGATTGACAGACAATGGCTGCACTAAATCGGCTCTATTGATCGTCTATTGGATCAAGATTGACTATCATAGTGATCACTGCACCCGACGTTTTACTCATAACGGGTTTACCGATTTTGATTAAACTGTTAGTGTATGCAGTCAGTCTCCTCAGAGATTCTGGAGTTCATACGTTGTTTTGGTTTATTATTCATTCAGAAATAATACTACCATGTTTTTGGTCAGGAACTTTTTTTTACAACCCCTGTCAAACTTTGTGGCTTTACGACAGAATCAACGGTAGTTATGGGCAAAAAATGTTTGAAAAAATTAACAAAAACGCATTTTTGGAAGTTTTATCGCAAATACGCCACGTTGGTTATCGTTTTCCAAGTATTTCTAGATGCTGGGTCAATTGGAACAATTCTCAGAGGCGTATGACTACATCTAGACCGAAAATAGTGAACTAAAGTCTGCTGGTTGAAAGAACTCGAGGGGCAATAACTTCAGTTTCATCGTTAGTACGCCCTCCCTCCCGTCCCATTAAATATATACAAATTTGCGTAATAATTAGCAGCATTTTTTTTCTCCATTGGCAGTGTTTCTTCGATAATTGCAGAACCGTGAACACGAACCACTCCAAAAAAAAAAACACAAATTGGCAGTCGATCCATATTACCTATAATTGGTTCTAAAACGAACGTCGTAGCGCGATAAGCGGTGGGAACATTAAGAGCTACCAGTTTCTACTTAGAAAGTGAAGTTATCTATTCATATAAACTGAGTGAGAACCAATAAGCGAGTGAACCGCGTGTCGAATGATGGTTTTCAGTTTCAGGAAGCAACAAAACTAAGGGTTCAGCATCTCTAAGGAAAACTCAATTATTTCTACGATGATGATCTCTTTATTACCTCTTCAGTTAAGAATAGTACAACGACATTTTGTGAACATCGAACGTTCATTTTTCGCATTTTCTTAGAAAAAGACCTCAACGACTAAATCACGTGGTTCTTGAAGCTAAAATTTTGGTCTGGCATTAATTTTTGAAAAACCCATTAAAGAAAGATACAACGTGTGTACATGAATCACACCGTGGTTCCTTCAACAGATATTTTTAGACATTACGTGATTTCTTTGCTCCGAAGGGCCGGTAAAGCTGAGGGATTGAGGTATTCGTTGAATTCTTTAAGGTAAAAAGAGCCGGGGTAGGGATGGCCAAATGGATTTTTCGTGTTTCTGCTGTACTTGCTCATCATTATCATGCATAATGCAAGACGTTTGAGGGCAGTGAGTTGAGGACAAGGAGAAAGGTCGGAGGGGTTGGATCAAGAGCGACAAATGAGTGCGGTCATCTTTTCTGACGGCGGCGGACGGCTATGAAATATTTACTTCTCCCATGGCATCCACGTCCGTAACCACCACCAAACAAGTTACCCCTCACTCCTACACTTCATCTTCCTCCACACGCTCCTCTACCTTTCGCCTATTTATCATTACCTAACAACCCTCGGGACTTTAACGTGGACTCTACAGTGCCTTCTTTCAGTGAGGAGGGATTTCCTTTTATAAGGATTCCCCTGCTGCCGAGGTTGGGGATTTTATCTGTTCAGAATGGGCTGGTTGTTTCAAAATGCTCGGAAACGGGGCAATCCTGAGACGATCCTGAAAATATATCCCCTAATGCTTTCTAATGCCCTCTTATCCCTTTTGATTCTTCCCACGCTCCAAGAACACGAGTAGCTTCGTTGAAAAGCCTCATTCTGCCCCCTTCTGGAGGCACAAACTTGGGGTTTGTGATGGCTCGTGGTCGTAACTCTGGGTTAAATGACACGTGTTTAGTGGTACGCAAAACTTTCGGTTGACTCCGAGTTGAGTTTGTTAACTCTTGCGAATAAATGGGCTAAAAGAAGGACAATTGATTCAATGCAGAAAGATCTTCAACAGGCTCTTATCGGTTGTCCAATAAGGTATTCACTAAATGGTAGCTTAATAATTATTTTAAAATGACCACCGTTTTTCACATGTTATCGCAAGAATTCAAAAACTACAAAAATGAACAATTGAACAATTACCGCCAACCTCGAAAATTGCCCGTGCAATGGTTGACGTTAGGCGAAGCTAAAGCTGAATCAGTGCAAAAGAAAAAAAAACAGATTTGATTATTGCTAGGATGACAGTTGATGAATACGCGTGTGGCTGATGATAATTGTGTGATTTGTCGCACCGAACATTATTGAACTTTCAGTTGCCGCCCGAATTTTCTCAGAACGCTGGGATCATGTGAGCAAAATTCATACAGAAAAGATTGCGCTAAAATCGATTTTATTCACTTTTATCATCTTTTATTGATCACTATGAAAACTATAATTATTTTTGAACCGATTTCACCAAATCCCTTTTGGCGTCCGATGTTGAACTGCACGCTAAAGATGCAATTTCTGTCGTGATTGAGCTGTTCTCTCTAGATCGTATTCATCTAAAGAAAGCTCAAAATGTTTTGTTTTTTTTTCGACAAAAGCACAACTTCCCTACTCCTAAGGATTCATGGAAGCAAAAGCCTCTGCTACTTGCGTCTATATCGCTACATTTCTAGGTAGCTAGGAACTATGTCGTGATGACGTCCACTTGAGTCATTGCCACTTACAAAAAAATTCTAAACACTTTGGCAAACTGTTGCCCTCATGCCCCCTTTTGTGGAAACTGTGCACACTCTCCTAGTAATGGCTAGCAGAAGGAAACCCGAATTTTCTCAGATTGAGTTGCTCACACAAGGAATGTGCAACAAAATTAGTTTTTTCACATTCACAAGACTGCGGAACTTAGAAATATAATGGACAGTCGACGTGTATTTCTGCCATTTACTATGCTTTCCTCACACTCTGCGTTGAGGAAAGTAACTAGTTGAATCTTCATCGGGTCGTTATTCGTTGACTCCTTCTAAATTGGGGAATAGTCTTTGAAATTCATAGGTTTCCCAAATGGCCAGAAGAACTGAGACATTGCCGAAGACAGTGGAGGTTTTCGTAGTCAGGACCTATGTCAAATAACCGTTTGCTTTTCCCCATTTTTCCATGTTGCACAATCGGCTTGAACCATTTACTCGACATAAATAAGCAATACAGGTTCGGTTCCCTGTGGCGGACATGAGCTTGTATTATCGAACCCATGTCTTATGTGAACATTGATCTGGACGTCCACGTGAATGAAGGTCGTAAAGAGATTCCAGCTTTAACTTCGTGCCAAGTTAACCGGTCACTTTCCTTTGTGAGTATTTCTGAACCATTTGAAGTGAAGTAGACGCGAAAACATTTGCTGTGGAGAGACGCAGCGTGCTATACCTCAAAACGTGTCACCCCTCTAATGGCTGGCAATGAGAAACATCCCGCCTCTTCGTATTCCTTCGCTCGCCGCACATTTTGAGAGGAAACCCTGCTGTGTATACACAGTCGTAAATAACGAACCAAGGAGTATCGAGAATATTGTGAAAGGAGAAGGACGAGCCGTTACCAAGTCAAAGTAAATAAATTACACCTGGTTGGGCGGACCCTTTGATGGAACTCGTGTCTCTGCCACTTCAACAGCCCAACTCCTTTCGGCAGAGCGCAAAAAGTTTTTACAAACACTAAGAGCTTCCTGCGCTACCGTCGTTTTACTTCCAACCAAACTTCAGGAAAGGAAATTGGGACGCCGTCTCTCTTATGCCCTTACCCCACCCCGCCTCTCATCGTCTCATCCTATTCCTCATTTGCCTTCTGCCAACTCTAGGATTTGCAAGTAAATGAAGCACGCATCTTAATGCCAGTGAGGGTTTACACCTTCATCTTCGGCCGCTTTGACCCGGGACAGACTGGGTCTTCAGACTTGGCTCTTCTCTCGAATCTACTCGTGTACATGCTCGTAATGAGGCAGGGGGTACCCATCCATCCAGTTTCCGTTCCTTGGCTCTTTTGATCTGCCGCTACCCAGCTTTCACGACTAGACGTGCGATAGACTCAGCGGGTTCGGGTGAGAATGGAAATAGGATTGGAATCTACTAAGCAGTCACATCACGTTGAGAAACATACGTGATTTAGCTCACACGGAATGAGACACACGGAAAGATGAAAACCAAATTTGTTGTTAGTCTTACAAACTGCTTTGATAACAGACAAGGGAGCAATCGGAGACTGAACAATCAAATAATAGTGATTGAAACGCTCTTAAACCCTCTCGAAACATCATATGTGAAGATGAGTTTAGACGAAAGGTGATCAACGAAGTTACATGAGTTGGAAACACGTTTCTGGCTACCACTGATGAATCCTGGAAACGTCCTTAACTCGCTTCAAGCTCCTTAAATAGCAGTAAACGTGGTATCGACCTGTAGATCATTTTTATTATTTGATACGTTGGATGAAGGGACTGCTCCTAGTTGCGCAAAAACCCCCGACCCTGGGCTATTTCTCCCATGGTGCCAAATATACCAAATATTTCCCTGCCGATTTCAAAACGTTTCTTGTATTTTGACTTGCGAAGTAAAAACTGTAGGTGGATTCAAGGAGTACTCAATCAAATCTAGCCCTCGATTGCTCAACTTTGTCGTAGAGTTATCGAAATGGTAGTTGAAGTTATTGAAAAAAAAGTCGGAGGTAATGGTTCGTACGAGAAATGTGATACCGATCGGTGACAGAACTCGGCCATGGTATCAGAACTCTCACTTTGGGTGGACAAACTCGGATTGTTCGACTCAGCAACCGCGGAGCGCAATAAATCACAATAAAGCCAAGGAGAAATCAACTATGATGAATGTGAGCGAGCAAGTGTTCTTTGTTGGATGATGGGAAGACGGAAGAGGTCCATTTCAGGGGTTTCTCCTTCGTGACCGAAGGGCCCTCGGGTGTGGAGAGGGAATTGAGTAGCGGCGGTGAGTTGTGTGGCTCATGCTATTTCTCCTTCCTGACTAATGGGAGGGCATCGTTGGGTCACAATCAGCTAAACACAGTTAATTTCATCTTAAAAGTTGCCGTTTTTCAATTATTGCCCTCCCAAAGAACCTAGAGAGTATGGCATTATTCTGCACTTTATTACTGCATCCCGAGCAGCTCGGTAAGTTGGAGAGGAAGGATTTCAAATAAGAATTTTATGCTTCGGAATGAGATTGGACCCCACGATAACCATTTTATAAAAGCAGAGGTCGTAAAAAGGAGCGAGATAAATTATGAAGGAACTCTAATCCCTCCTGATGGTTCTGCCAGTCATTTAATCTTCGGCTGACTTAATTCAGTGTACAGGATGAGAAAAATCGTACTCTTCTCCTTTAATTACTTCTGGAACGTTTACCGTTTCGGTTCCTCGAAATCGTTTTGATGTACAATTAATGCTCACGGGACCGAAAGAAAGACTGCCAAATACTAATCCGTGATAAGATGAGCCGTACTCCCCAATTCGATTAGTACATTTATTTCAAGAAGATGAGGGATTATTGTCGTACGGTCTGGTTCCCTCGACCAATCAATGTTATATAACCTCCTTCAATTTTGATGTTGTGAGGGTATGGTTCGTAATAAAGAGAAAGGTCGACTGAGGAAGAAGACTAAGAGAACTGCTAAGTTACATTCTCAATGCTCGGATGAAGGAAGAGGGAAGAGGGGATAGAGTGAAGTGAAATAAATAACGGATAAAACGTGAAAATCCCAGAACCGTCCGGAAATACTCGCATCTGGTGAGCAGCAACTCACAAATTCCTGCAACCCCCATAAATTCGACGATTTGCACTGAACCTTCGTCCGACGTATTTCTACGAAAGAATTTACTTGTAAAAAAAAAGTAAGGTCCGACTAGCAAAAACTATTCCATAAGTTCGATCAAAACCAATGGAATCGTATAACAAAAATGGAAGTTCAATGTTCGGCAATTTTCAGTTTTCATGCACCTTGGCTTATTTTTTCGTTGAATGGATATTCTCAGAAATGACAGTGAAGAAAACAATGCAAGTATAAGTTGCTATAAGACACCTAATAGGTGCGTCAGTTTGATCGAAATCAGTTACGAGTTTACTGTGACAACTGCGTAGATGATCATAAACACGATCTATGTTTGATGGAAGTCGTTTGAGCTGCGATACACTCCGGCAATATAGTTACCGAATTTGGGGCTCGCACGCGACCCCGGAATTGGACAAATGACAACTTCACAAAACAGAGCTCTACGGCTTATCACAGGATCCCCCTGTTATGTTCGTAATTCCGCGTTGCATAACGACCATAGTATTCCTTCCGCAAAAGAGACCATGAGACTATCCTACGACACCCTCATCTTCAAGAGACTGTCCATTCGAATCTGCACTCATCCGTTTGCTTTCGACAATATATCAGAAGCGAGTTATATCAGTCGTGAGTCACGGAGGTTGTGGTTTTTGCAATCGCTCAGCATCCAGCAAAGTGAGACAGCCAGCCAGCCAGCCAGCCAGTCAGCCAGTCTCTCGGTGGAGAGCTGTTGCCCACCAGATTCAACCATTTACATGAGTAGCAGTTTTCAAGGGAATAGACCAAATGTGGCCACGATTTTTTGGCATAACCTTCTTTGCAAACAAGGGCAAAACTGTTATAAGATTGCTGTGGTTAAAAGGTTGCTTAGCAGAAGTCGAAGGTGGATGGTTTGGCTGCACTTCCAACAACCCTCGCTCAGAGTAGTAGGAACTACAGTAAAGCAGCACGTATTTCCAGAAAAGACTTCAGG
This sequence comes from Pachypeltis micranthus, assembly GCA_020466155.1. Taxonomy (NCBI): domain Eukaryota; kingdom Metazoa; phylum Arthropoda; class Insecta; order Hemiptera; family Miridae; genus Pachypeltis; species Pachypeltis micranthus. The sequence goes on from CM035775.1 coordinate 11,990,793, forward strand.
AGAAAAGAAGTAGAGCCGCTATTCGAGTTCGTCTTGTAAGGAACTGGAACGTCCAATGGTCTGGCTCAACTCACTTTCTCCTAATACGTTCATGGATGTTGGGAAATCCCATACGTGTCAAGTCCCTTTGACGAGAATTCTCATCTCCCTTGTCACTTATTTAGTGCCCATTCCTTTAGCACAGTAAGTTTTCGTTCAGTGGAGAGGACTACACAGGATCACAACTCTGTAAAATTGTGCCAGTACCCTCCTTTAAATTACTGTGAGTTTTCTATCCTAGATAACGGTGCAGTAGCCAATCACGACGAATACTACGTAAGTAGCCTTGTACACGTCTCAGCACTTCTCCTTACCAGAACCGGCGATCCATGTTCCAGAATTTGACGTGATCACTAAGCTACATAAATTACATCACTAATCATATTTGAGCCGCAAACCAGTGATTGCCCTTGATTCAGAGCACGATTTCCAGGAATTAGTGCATAATCGAATATCTGTAAGAGTATTCATTCTTCACGGTTACGCGCCATGTTGGTATGATTTTGGTTTATCTATTCCTAATGACGTACTCATGTTTTCAGTTCTTCCACTAGAAAATTGAGATCTAATTGCTGCAGTCTCCTAGGACAATCCAATCGGACGAAATCCAAGGTTGCTATGTAAAAAAAGGGTCTAAAAGTTTTAAAAAAAAACACGAAATTCTGGCAGTTTTACTGCAATTATGTTGATTACTAGTATTTCCCAACGTTGACTGAACAGAATGTGTCCCAATCATCTATGCAAGAGAATAATGAACCGTTGTGCAATCATTTGCTTTTGTATTTTTAAAATGGGGGTTGCCACACGCGTTAACTACCATCAGTCCAACACATTTCGAAATTGTAAATTTACACGGCAGAAATTTGAGATATTTGCTACCAAGTTCATGTGAACTGAATGAAACTTATTGAATAAGATCATCGCCGAATTAACGTCGGGCCCAGGAAAGCTGTGTTGAGCGCTGCACCAAAATTCTATAACGGTTTCATCAGATTTCATTCAGTGCTGTGTGGACGTCAATGTCTTAGCCATTGTGGCAGGTGCGCTGCCCTGGTGCGACTCATTGGTTACGTTCATAGTTTTGCACGAGCGAATTTTGCACATACGCGCAGCTAGTTCCTCGGAAATCTGCACTGAGTCAAAAAACAATTTACATCTGCCTCGGGTGAATGAGTTCGCCAAACATTTGCACAAGTTCTGGGCATACGCCCGTGGCTCTGGAGAGGGTACCTAGCCTCGTGGCATAAACTCCTCTCCTGCCAGTATCAAACAGCTCTCTATGGAAATTCCCAGCGGATCCACTGCCCCCACGAAGCCGAACCCATGGCTTCCCGACCGACAGTGTCACTCCCCTAAGGGCTCCACGCTGCCGGCCGCGGGCAGAAGCCCCCGTGGTACCCATTTTTATTTGGCTGCAGCTTGAGCAGCCTACGGATCAGAATGGGTAGCATGCCCCGGTGCGGGAATTGCCAAACAGTGGGATTTTGTGCGAACGTCATAGCGACCCATGACCGTGCGAGAGCGCAAAGCTCGTTATACTGCCTAAGTCATTCGATCGGCCGCCAGATGCTCCCTCACTGGCAACCTCCGAATTTTATTTGAGCTAATTTCTGACTCCGACCTCAACGAGATAAACCAGTTGGATATTTCTCCCTTTTGGAGAAACCGTTGGAGACCCTCCACCAACATCCACCACCCCTCGCACTACGACTTCGTTTATGTGCAACACGCCACGCAATCAGCCAGACAAATCTGTTTTACAACCAATAACGTCGCTCGGCCTCTCAAAAGGAGGAATTAAAACGCTTCCGGAGCCAGAGCCCCCTATTCGACTCGTTTCAGTATTTTTCGCCAGTGTTTCCCGCAAATTGGAGGATGCAGTACTCCGTATTGCTTAACGATATCACATCTGCTACACTACGTAAATGGAACGTGTGGCTTTCAGTAAATGAAACTCTGGTAGACTGCCAATGGTAAAACCTGTTGCCGTTTTAAGTCGTTCAAAGCAGATCTGACTCATTTTAAAACTCTGCAAATTATTACACAGCGGTTTATTATTGTTATTCTCCGTTAGCATGTTTGGGACCTGCCCTATTCAATCCACCGTCGAAGAATACTTGTAAACGATATGTAGCATGACCTGACTACAACGGAACGACGAAAATTGGCACTTTCTGGGCCACCTAGACATTGACACGACATGACGAGTTGAACTGCGTCGATGAATACTTGGAAAACGACACAGACCACGACGAAATTGTAATAAAACTTGACAAATTTTTAAAACTGTGAGTGTGAGCTGTAAAAAAATGTTCCTGTATTGTTCCGAATGGATGGTAATCCAAAAAGTGACAATTAGGTTAGGGAACCGAAGGAACCGTCATATTATGTCTTCTTGAAAAGTGGATCGTGTTTAGAGTTATAGGGGGAAAAACTGCAGAAATTTAGTAATCAAAACGACGGTAATTCAAGTTCTGGAATGCCTGAAGTAACTGCTGGTTTTAGTATGACCATTGTAGATCTTATAACCACTCTGATATACACTAGTGTCATATGAGCGGTTTATAACGGAAAAACTGTACTAAAATCGCTTTACGTGTTAATTTTTGATAATTTATCAAGCTGCACGCGTCATCTCGTTCAACTGTAAGGTTATATCATCTACAACGGTTCACAAAGCTTAGTCATGATTGCTAGAGATGTTTTCGAGAAATGATACGCTTGGTGTTTTGATCACTATGACAACTATAGATAGTTTTGCACCAATTTCATCCATATTGATAGCGGAATATCACAATTGACCCTGTTTCGTTCAGCTGTCTCTCTCAATATCTGCTCAAGCGTATCATTTTCTCACATGATTATTTTTAGTTCTCACTCAGAGGTCATTTGAAACGGAATGATATGAAAGAAACAAAAATGAAGAACGTTTTTTCAGCCTACTTCTCTAATTTTGTGGGGTTAAGGAATGAATCAGCGAGTTAAAAAAGAACAAACGAGTATCTCAAACGGAAACCGTGCATCTGTGAGAGATCTGTTCCATACCGTGGCCCTCGACCCCAATTGACGCCTCATTGACATTGTCGTTTCGAGAGGGCGCTCTTTGCAGTTCACAATTGAGAATCGTAGCAGAAAATCGGGTCTTTCAAAGTGCGACGAACCGAGAAAAGTCAAAGGATTTGAACTACACTCGTAAAACCTGTGATTTGCTGGAAGGTTTCGGATTCGTTAATTTCGCTTGCAAGTTGGCGGGCATGAAATTACTTATTAAACCAAACGAAGTAAATGAAAACTGCCTCACTGCAAATGAAACTAATCAGCAGCCTCTTTGCACTGCTTCAACGATTGCAATTAGAGCGTACGGAAAACGCTGCAAATTATTACTCAGCGGTTTATTATTCTCTTGCGCAGGGTGTCATATTCAAACATAGGTCGATAAATATTACGAATGTAACATGGCTATACGTTTGGTATTGATGATTCTGTTAGAGTACAATAATATTAGTAGTATAAAAAATCGTTAGATTTTTTTAACGTAATTTTTACGTTACTGATTTTCTTAAAAAACCGATTTCATTAAGACTGACAGAGTAGTCTCAACTAACTAGTACCTACATTTTGTTGTCAACAAATGTTTTCGTAGAAGTGCGTTGAACGAAGATGTAGCACCCATATGCATGGCATTTCGTCTGATGATAAAGGGTTGCGGGAAAATTGATCGAAACATTGAGTGCATCTATCTGTCGCTGGATCATGTCTCAGAGGTACCTGTTACATACTCGAAAATATGTAAGTCTGCAATGAACACAAGTGTTTGATTCCAATAACTACACACGAATGCTTTACTTTTTAATATTCTCTAATTCCGAACGACAAACAGCACAATCAGGCTGAGCTATAAACATCATTCAACACAATCAGGAAACTGTAGTGATCGTGCCATGAAAAACGCTGCAGATTATTACACAACGATTTACTAGTCTCTCGAACAGCTCGACTTAGTATCAGAACTCCCGAGACTCATTCCATCAGATTCAACAGAAAAAAATACCAGTTAACAATACTAAACATGACCTGGCTACAACGGAACGCGGAAAACTAAATATTTCAGGAGCCTGTGGGCAATTGGCACGACGTGACGAGTCGAGCTGACAGGTGGTTGAAGTGGGACGGGAGAGCAAATGATGAACTTTCGATGTATTGTCCCGCGAGTACTTTCAATATGTAGGCTTTAGGTCACTACAATTACTGTGATTCCACTGTTTTTGGTCTAGACACAGTCCTCCACCTGGCAGACTCGGTACACTCCACTAAGCATCGAACGAGACCTAAAAAACCCTGCAAATTATTACACAATGGTTTATTATTCTCGTGAACAGCTTGACCTAGTATTACTGCTACGAGACCCATCCCATTCGATTCAGCATCGAATACTAGTAAACCATACGAAACATGACCTGACTACAATGGAACCACGGAAACTAAATATTCCCCCGGCGCCAGGCGCCCGTAAAAAATCCATTGGAGGGGTGTGCGGAGGAAGTGGCCTTAAACTTCAGGGGCTTCCAGCGAACCCTTGCTCGGCAATTGGCAGGACATTGCGAGTCCAAAGGGCGTCGCGAGTCGAGCCGGCCTTGAAAACGATACGAAACACGGCTTATTTGCGATTATACTACGTTTCGTTAAGTTTTTTAACCATTTTTGGCCCATAACAACCATGGGCTTCGTCCGATCGGATTGCCGAGATGGCAGGCACAACTAGATACCAAATGGGATTTTTGTCCGAAAGAACGAATTTTGTAGACCACGTTAAAGGCACAAAACGGCCCGGACGGCGGACGGACATTGCGGTTTGGAATCCCCATGTCTTGAATCGTAAAGTATCAAATTTTGAGGGGGGGTTGTAAAAAATTTTCCGTGACCCAAAACATAGTAAACCAAAACGATACCAAACAAATTGCAATTGCGATAAAACTGGAAAAGAAAAGAACGAATTCTTTGATTAGTTTTTTCAGTCATTTTTTGCTGGTAAGAACCATGAGTCTCGTCCGATCGGATTGTCAAACAGGCAGACATATCTGGATACTACAGCATTACAGAGTTGGGATGTCGATGCCTTGAAGTAAAGTATCAGATTTTGAGTGTTCCGTGAGGAGGGGGAGGGTCGTAAAAAAAATTCAGGATGAAAAATAAACCAAAAATAGAAATTGAGGTTTCGTTAACGGATGCAGTGAAATGAATTTCGGTAATAGCTTCAATTTTCATGAAAATTCGCTAACTGCTTGCGCTGGAATGCGGTCTCTTTTAAATGTATGGTAGTCTGTTGTTGTTGTTGTTGTATCTCGTGTTGTTGCTGTGGTGTCTCTTCTGATTAATCAAAATTTCGAAACTTCGCTGAAGGAACCATTCGAGACGGGCCACGAAATTCAATTCGCATTAATAATTTCGAGGGAGTTTCCCTCGTTGGAGACGCTTAAAGTGGCTGAGGAGGTTTTCTGTTGACTCAATTCGACGTTTCCAACGGCGGCAGAGCGAGTGTCAGACGCATAATACGCGCCGGAAACTTGTCACCTTTGCTCACCTGCACACACCTGCCGCTATTCAAATGCCGTAACGCGGCGGAAGGCGCGGAATTAATGCACAAACCTAACATTTCCCGTTTGAATAAACCACCGAAGTTCTGAGCACGGAACTTCTTTTTACTCCCCTCCACGCCGCTCCCTCACTCATAACATCACGCTAAACCAAAAATCGCTGAGGTGGCCAGATGACCATATCGTATACTAACAACATGAATAATATATCTCGAATATTCTCGAAGAATTCGCCATCGATTGACAACAGGGAAAATATAGGAACATGGCTGGATACTGAAAACTGCATTCAACAAGTTCATGGTGTTAACATCGGCTGAGATATGCTGGCAGAAAATGGTTAACATTATTTTATCACGCACACACGTTCTAAGACATGTCAGGGATAACTGGTTGCGATGGATTCGCATTCCCTTTTTTATACCCACCATTGTCCCCTTTCGATGATTTCTGTGCGTCTCTCTCATACACTACGCCTCGCCAACATGAACTAGCTGGAGAAGGACGTCTTAAAAACGGGATTAAACAGGCTTTTTGGGATTATCACCTGATTATCACCGGATTATAACAGGCGCTCCCGTGATTATCCTACGCATCAGCCTTCAGCTTTTTCCACCCACAAAATCCAGTGCGACGCATCTCACGACTATACTCAGCTTTTTCGTTCTAGCTACCGCCCTGATTATTTTTCACTCAGTTCATCAGAACTGGTAAAACACAACGTTTTAAGTAAAACCCTGAAAATTATTACACAATGGTTTATTATTCGCATGAACAGCTTGACCTAGTATTACTGCTCCGAGACCCATCCCATTCGATTCAGCATCGAATACTAGTAAACCATACGAAACATGACCTGACTACAATGGAACTACAAAAACTAAATATTCTCCCAGCGCCAGGCACCTGTAAACGTCTGTAGGCATTTATGATCGGATGGAGGAGTGTGAGGAGGAAGTGGCCTTGGCGCCCTGTTGGAGAGTCGGGGAAATTGGGACGGGGACTCCCAGCGAACCTGGTGCGAGTCGAGGGGGCGGGTGATTGAGTTTGATGTGACGAGAGGGAGGGAGTACTAACGACGAAACGTTGACTTCCGCTGTAGTTCCCGCGTTATACTGCGTTTCGTTAATTTTTTTAACCATTTTTTGCCCATAACAACCATGGGCTTCGTCCGATTGGATTGCCGAGATGGCGGGCACAACTAGAAACCAAATGGGATTTTTGTGCGAAAGAACGAATTTTTTAGACCACGTTAAAGGCACAAAACGGCCCGGACGACGGATGGTGGACGGCGGACGGACATTGCAAATTTGGAATCTCCAAGTCTTGAAACGTAAAGTATCAAATTTTGAGGGGGGGGGGGGTTGTAAAATATTTTCCGTGACCGAAAACATTCAGAATGAATAATAAACCAAAACTGGTAGGGCATAGAGTTCGGGAATGTATTGAGCTGCTGATACGTATGCTACGACCTTAAATGAAAACGAAATTGATGAATAATTGATGAAGAGTTTCACACAAGTTTTTTGGAATGGGTTGTGAGTAGAGTACTAGAACTACAGAGGGAGTATTTCGAAAGAAGTTAATTATTAAAACGAAAGTTGGAATTCTAGAATTTTTGAGATAGCTACTTATAATCTCATGACCATTATTAAACTGATATCATACCGGTAAACTATCTGAATACCTGTCTGATTCATTTGAAATTGCTGATGAATGCGAACTACACAACGTCCTCACTCCAATTTCCTAAACGGTGTGTTTCGGACTCCTTTAAATCGTGAAAACCTGAAGAAAGCTCAAAAAACTATTTCTGCCGATTACAGAAAATTAGGAGGCTTAGGAAAAGGGATCCAACGTCGGCAAAGGCTTTCTTGAGAATATAATACTAAGTGTTTTGCTCATAAACTCATTTCGGCATGCGCCGGTTAAGCGAGGTTGCGTGCAAATTTCACATCCAACTCAACTTCTTAAGTTCAAGTACGTGGACTGTATGGTTATGATGAATATGGAAATATGAAATTGTGGGAGGGGGGGGAAAGTGTGAAATGTACACGCGCGTTGGCCTTCCGTGAATTCAAAGGATAATTGATGAATAAATGAAACAACCCTCAGTAAGGTAACAAATTATAAGTCTGGGAACAAACGAGAAGAAATCGTACACGGTCTAGTGTGTTGTTAGATCATGGAGGAGAATAAGTAGTGTAAGTCAAATCTGCGGAAAGTTAATTTACGTGCATTTGTCGCCGAATTTCAGCGTTTGTGCTGAAGGTATCTAAGCGATTGTAGTTACCGACGCAATGGTGGGAACACAGGCTCACAGCACCGGCAGGTAACTCTGAGTGAAGGAAAATGGGAAGTACAAAATTATGGGAATCGAGTCTTGCAGAATGACGATTGTGACAGGGAGTTGAGAGCAGAGCATGAACTTCGAAGTTGATGTTGGAATGGAACACACTCCTAGGCAGTCGATCGTTACTTCAAATATCCCAAACTGAATGAATCGATAGTTGAACAGCACCTAGACAAGCACACATATCAATATGCCAACTTTTCAAACCTTTTTGTTCAGCCAATAACTTAACTGTCCTTGATTTGCAGGAATGAGGAAATTAAAACCTGGAAGTCTCATCACAAATGAAATGGGTGTCTTCAGAGCTATACCTTCTCGATGCTTGTAATTTAACGTTCTTGTAAGTTCACTCGAAGGAATGGTTTTTACGAGAAGAGCGATAGATCGGTTTAGTATGCTGCGTCAAGAGCAAAGCTGGACTCATTTCTCAGCGAGGTATCTTGGAAACTTGTACTGCCGCTTTCCCACGGTCAATAAAGACAGCTTTACCTGGTTGTATATCTATGAACGCACAGTTCACTTCCACTGCCTAAGGGGTAACAGGATAAACAAACTCCTTGTTAAACAAAGATGACTGTTGTTACTAGTTGTGCAGTACTCACCTCTTACTAAAGCCAGTCGGGGTTTTTCTTCATCGAGGACTATTTCAGACTGAGTGGCATAAACGCCGTATACGTCAGCGACGCAGGTCACTTTCATCTTCCCCTGCGTGAATGTATTCACTTCAAACTCCAAACCAGCCTGTGAGACAACTTTGCTTGCAGGTACCGGCGTTCTTGACAAATAACTTGCGTTAATCTGAAACACGAAGAAAAGGATTGATTGCGCATTTGATTTGGCTGATAGGTTCAAACCTGAGACACCACATTACCATGGCGAATTAATTTAATGTGAGTACCAATAAAAATAAATTTTAACTCAACTTATAAATTCTATTACCAACAGTTTTGCTATTCAATTGGCTTCGACCTTTTCTCATTTTCTCTGATATTTGCATGAAACCCCATTATTCTCCTCTTACCATTCGATGCACCATTCTTATATAAAGTCGTTGATGATAGTAAACCGCGGACCAGCTGGTAGTAAACAATTGATACTAAATATTTTTCTATACAAGTTTCGAATTGAATGACGTTTTACAGTGCGTGAGGTGTAGGGTAAAGGCACCAATTGCTGACACTACCCCAATTACTGACACATGCTCATTCTACCTTGAAAAATAAGCGTTTCAGGACACTTAGAAACTCAAAATTGGCACCAAATCAATGCCAAAGTGATTTGTGACATATTCCCGCCAAGACCTAGTTAGCATTAATGATGAGGGGTTCAGGAATGAAGTTTTATCATCAGTCTCCCCTCTGCTGTCGGATAGTTAACGTTTTTACTGAGGAGGTGAGTAACAATTTCATCTAGTATAACCTTATCTCCTTTGTTTCTACATTTGAATTCTTTTCTATCACTTCAATATTGATGATAGATAATAGGAATGCTTATTCAATTTCTGTATAAATTACTGATAAAACATTTTTTATGATGTTAGGATTTGAGTGCCCAGAACACGGCTTTACCCAATTACTGACACTTGTGTTAGTAATTGGGTTTTTTAGAGAACTTTAGTTCAAATGCATAACGAATTATGTATTTTACATATAACACAGTGATTTTACCAGCCTTTTTGAAAAAGGAAGGGATCCATTTCCTAACAGGGGGTGTTAGTAACTAGTTGAGAGAGTGTTAGTAATTGGGTTGGTGTTAGTAATCTGGAAGACAACAGTGCATAATTGGAGATTAAAACACATGAACATGATGCTGAAAAAGAAAGACTTTTGCCCCTTGTTGGATGAGGTCATTGGAGGAATCTCACCAGCAATAGTGAATAATGGCTTCAAAAAATGTGGGCTTGTACCCTGGCACATGGGAGCCACTATGCTGTTCTCTGAAGAAGCATGTACCTCAAACCCTACTGGTTCAAAACCTCCTTCCAAGGGCGCAGTTCAACAAGCATTGTTGATTCTGGAGAGATTCATTGGTGAAGAGACTACGAAGTTATTCAAGGAATCACAACGAGGTACTGGTCACATTGAAGATGCATCTCTCCTCATGATCGGAAAAGAATGCGAAGGAGAGCTCATTGAAGATGCACAAAGAGATGGGGCAAGTAAAGCGGTATGCCCTCTAAGCGATATACTTTCCAATCAGCATTCATTGGTTGATGCCATTCAACTCGTTTCACCTGAACCTCTCAAAAACTTCAGTAACTTCCCGCCCTCCATTTTAGAAGGCAGCTGAGAGAGAAAAGAAGAAACCAACAGTTTCAAAGAAATATAAGAGTAGTGCAAACGTAATCTAGCGAAGAAGACGACGACCATGAAGTGTGGCATCCACTAGATGAGTCCGAAGAGAACAATGAGAATGAGGAATTTTCAACCACCCACTACAAATAGACTGATAGTGATAGATTGATTGTTGTGATAGTGACGATAAGTTGTAATGATGTTTTACTGATTTCTACATTTTAAAACCAAATATATTTTAAGACTCAAACAAAACGTATTTTAAGCATTTAAGGCTTTTAAAACCAAATTAGTACCTGAATACTTAAGAATTTGAACCCCTTGCACTTTATGATTGGACGACTGATGACATTAATGAGTTCCTAACTCTGTTATTTCGAAAGATAGGGATACCATTTACAGTTGGTACAGGTGTCAGTAATTGGGTCCTCACACTGTCAGTAATTGGTGCATGCATGTCGGTAATAGGAAAAAAATCATACACCCGAATTTTGGACAAAAAAAGGTATGATTTATGATTTTGATAAATATAATGAACAGAATGAAGAGAACCAATATTGGCATAATAGAAAAACTTTAGATGGTAAGGATCGGTCGCTCACAACGGGAGAAATTGTTGAAAAATCACAAAACTGTCCTTACAGTGTCAGCAATTGGTGCATTTACCCTATATTATATTTATGTTACTGTTTCTACATCGCTGTTCTGTTGTACCTTGAAACTCTACATATACTCCACTGAAAACAGTCATTTGTATGTTTCCACGTGGATGTTTCCTGCGTAAAGCCTCTCGGTGACATACCCGTGATCATAAACTATACGTCGCTTTTGTTACGCTACACGGCCGATAATTAATTTTCATCATTCCTCGGTCATAGTCTCGTACAACCCGCATGTACTATGTTACCCAGTCGTAGGGAAACCTCTTGGGAGACTATAAACTAATTAACGACGGTAACAAGCGTTGACTATGTTTCTAGAAAAGATATTTGAAAGCCCTGCGGGGTTTCGCTCGAACTTCCCGAAGTGCGATTTCCGGGTGTGTTCCTCTTCCTCCTTCACACTACTCCTGGAGCTTGTTTTCGCTCAGACCAAACAACAGTTCGCTCATTGATGGGACAGAAGTTGGCAAGCAGCGGCGTTTGATTCACGAAGGGGTCGTCAGTTGTACCACTTGCAATGTCGTTTCGTTGAAATGTTCGATTCGACGGCCAAGTAGGTTCGAGTAGGTTAACTACTAATCACAACTTGTCACACATTGCCAATAGCCGGGGAACTTTGTCATAAGTACAAGAGGGCGTTACTTTAATCTCCCAATTAGATTGAAGATGAGTTTTGAGTTGTGGGCAGTTAATTTTACTATACGTTTCAGTTTCTCCATTCCGTTCGTCGGAATGACGTAATGAATAAGACGCATATTCGTATATGCATTCTTTACATACCTCTCATCACGAATAAATACTTCCGCATAAACTAATTTGGTTTGTCAGGACAACTGGTGAGATCATAATATAATGCACGGATGTTGGCTTTTCTCTGAAGCTCTTCTCCCAAGACTTTTTAAATCTTCTCCACTAGATGAAAACCTGAGCTGAGTGAATGATGACCAGACACTGTAGAGGGGTTATTTAAAAGCGAAAACCAGGTGTAACAATTCCATAGAATTCCCAGCGTGAGAAAATGACATGAGCAGCACAATAAATTATCAAGTATGTCGAAGAAAATCGATTTTGGCTCAGTATTATCCTATTAATTTCGCTCAGTGGTGGTCTAATACAGCCCCTACACGATGTATTATGTTATTTCTTGTCCCGTTTTCCTTCAAACCTATTTACTGCCTCATTTTTGGCCATTTACCTGCCATCCTTAGTCCATTCCATGTTGAGTTGGAGTTAGGGAATGATGCAGAGTGAACTAAGGAGAGCTAACTCAAGAGAGCCTTTGCTGATTTCTCACTAATAGCTTCACCTGAAACCTATTCCTGCTCTGCCGGTCCCAATCATCTATCACAACTGTCCTTTCCATTTACCGGATTTTCTATTGCCTGTTCACCAACTGATAACTTTCTAAAAAAAATCATAAACCTTGACGACCTCATAAATCACATGATGATGGTAAGTAATGATCTTGGCAGAAGTAGGTGCACCTCAAGACGCACCAGAACTTCAAAAGGTAGTACAAGTTAAGTTCTAGCTGAATTAAGTGAGAAATAGAATGGATTAGCTGCTTCATCTTCGGAAATAGCCAAATTCACATGGGGCTTAAGGAGAATTGTGAGATACGTAGCATAAGATATTGTTCGTGCAATTCCGAAAGAAACCAGTCCCAATTGCTGTGAAAATCAAACAGACTGTACTGCAAGATTGGACTAGACACCCGAATTAGTCAATTCTCTCATTTGTGCTGTACGAGAATTGTAAAGTCGAAGACTGGAACGTCGCTTTGGCTTTTTGAAGTGTGAAACTAGCCAGAGGAGATTGCATACGCAGATCTGTGGAAAGTTCTTGTGAGTGGTGGGGATACCGTCTGAAAAATGCCAGGTAGGAGGGACCTGAACATGGAGCCGGTGACTTGACCCGGTCTGTGGTCGCAGAGTAAGGAAGGAAAAATAAATAAATACTGTAAAGATGTAGTAGTTGACATCCTTATTACCTCTGTAAATCTTAGACGGCAACCACGTAATTACCGTTCTTCCACCAATATGTCATAGTTATCCCGTATTTGCACATTGGAGTGAATAATCCCATCCTAACTATGCACCGTTTCATGAATCTTTCGCAATGCTTCCCCGAAAAGAAAAGATACCAGTGGATTCATGAGTTCACTTTGCAAAACGCCTCACACCATACATCTATTTACTCTTTCTATCTCCTGAGTCCTCAAAAACTCATTTACTCACAATCAACACAAAAATGAATGTTCCTCGCTGTGCTAAAACCGCACCCTCTAAATTCCAAGATGCCCAACCAAAACCTACTTCTTGCAGGTTCACATCTTTATCTCTTCCCACCTTCCCATCTTCGCATCTTTATCTCTTCCCCGTCTTTTATTGTTTCCGTCATCATGTATAAGCTCCATTCAAAATATGACGGTGATTTGAAGCTGCGCCTGTGATCAATTTCTATAACCTCAATACATACTCAGAGGTGAGAGCTTTAGAGGGAAGAGTTTGATTGTTTGGATGTAACCCGAAAGCCACTCGACAGGGGGGCTTCATAACTGAAGCGTGACCGGTGGTTCTCGCCACGGCAACGGCCCTTGGGGAGTGATTTAGACGTCAACCGGCTTTGAGAGAATTCAGGCCGCGTTCCACCGGCTTTTCGCGTCTTCGAAGCCGCTTCCAGCCTCCGATTTATCTCACTTAAGGGATTTCCTGACGCGTCTCTTGACGCCGGCTCGAAGCACATCGGCCGCAAAGTGATATGACAAGTTCCTCCGAAAAGTTGGCCTATCAAAATTTGGGATTCGCGGAGGGCTCCATCAAAGTGCCAGTAGCTCTGAGTAAGTGACACGATGTTCAGCAACTTCGCTAACCTACTCGCTCTCATTGAACGATGAGTTCTTGTCACAATTCTATCACACATTACTCAAAAGTTACTGAGGACTTCGTCGGACAAATCTCGAAGTTACCTCTCGCTCCCAAAGTTAAAAGCTGCGTCGAGTTCCTACTACTGATCAGTTCACAATAACTACTCGATTAAAGAAATCAACCTTTTATGCATGCTCTACTATAGTCACATTGCATTACTTCTGTAATAATACCAATACAAAGACAAAATGTAGCTTTTTCTGAGCTGCACAATGCGGAAGCAAACTACTCAATATTATCAGTGAGCAGTGGGAATAAAAATATTTCAATTTTATTGATGGAGGGGGGGGGGACGAGATGACACTGAGCAATTTCTTGTTAGATGTGCAGTTTTGGGAGAATTTAGAGTGCGTCATTTAGGAAAATCATTTTTTATTGTTCTGTGTTTTGTTGTTTTTGTTTTATTGTTTCGTATGTTTCAGTATATTGAATGGCGACGGTTATGATGAGCTAAATAGGTATGTTGGCGAATACAAAATATCATGATCAAAGAATTTCATATTTCAAATGATTTATGAGTGCAATTTGGCAAAATACCTGTGCTCAATTATTTGGCATCTGCCAAAAATACCACCACTGGCAGACGATATTAAACATGGCACATAATGCTTCGTTGAACATCGTTTTTACTATCTTCAGCCCCAAAGGAAGGAATGAGTTTAGTTTTGGCCTAAATCATGAAACTCAAAGGTCACTGCCGTTTTTGGAGAAAACCGTCATGAATTACACTGCCAGGCAAGTGCATTTTTGAAACGATATACTCGAGTGAATTATTGTAGAAGGACAGCAGAACTGATAGTAAGAGATGAGTTACTTCAGTAAAGATAGAAAGTGAGGACAATGAAGAGTAGCAGAGGAATAACATTTGAGGCTGGCTGAGTGAGCGTATTACGTTTTGCCTATCAGCCACCCTTCCTTGGCTCATTCTACTCTTAGAAAATTGAAGCAAAAATAAGGGCTTGCTACTTTAAATAACGAAGTCAACTGCATACTCTTATCCTCTTTTGGAAAGCTATTTCAGTATGGTAGGGGTATTGCATATAGGGGAGAACAAATTATTCTAAAAGTCCAGAAGAGTTTACTGAAACCTCTCAGTCACTACAAAGTGTTATGGAACGACGTTTTGAAACCCAATAATAGAATCGGTCTTGAACTAAAATGATCATGATTTGAGTTCAATTTCTAATAACATTTTAAAAACGTACGGCTGACGCGATTTCAAACGTTAAATTGTTAACGTTGAAACGTTTCAAATTGTTAACGGTGAACTTCTCTGCCCCTTCCCCTTAATAAGGAAGGAGCAGGAAACCCATTAGTCTGGAAAAGAAAACTTCAAGATGGACTTGGGTGAAGTGGTTGCCAAAATAACGAGAGGAAAAAGTTTATCAAGGGCCATAAAACTAATTCAGAGTTAGGCACCCTAATGGATTGAAAACCGCTTCTCAGTCTGATAACAGACGGTTTGTGTAGACATAATAAACAGGAAGTTCCAGTCTGAATTATCTCTAACACATTATGTCTGAATGCTTCTCTGGGAAAACCAAGTGTATTATTCCACGTTTTACAGACCACGTAAATTATATTAAAACCTCATTTATATTGTTGACTTCACGAAACTCAAGTTTAGAATCCAGTTCTTTTCTGGGTGATGATTGATTGCTTATTTATTTGAGGAGAGACGCGTACAACTCAACAAGAAGGTGAACTTCTTAGCCGTTCAAGAGAATGTAAGTGTATGGAGTAATTCGTTGAAGAGAATGGCACTGCCTAACTGCAAACAACCCTTAACACGATTTCTCTCTTAAGCCTATTTTGGCGTCGCCTTTGCTCTCAGTTCATTCCCCCTCAGTCGTTTCCGTGGCATCATTTGTAGACGATTTCCTCAGTATTTTGCATTTAGTAGTAAACTCAAAGTATCTTAAGAAAATTCTCTCGGTAACATGGAGGTTATTCTTAAAGTGTGCCTAATTTCTACGAGGAGAATACCTGGACGATAAGTGAATATCAACTAGATATAAACAGTTAAATGGCGGCAGCGACCTTAATCGTCGTTTGTCTTGCAATTTATGAAGTAAAAGGTTATGATTTCTACCTTAAGCCTCGTCGTGGAATATCATGGAGGCCGCTGGTGCAACGTTCACTGGAACAATAAACCTGATTTCACAACCAAACGAGAGCTGAAAGAAAGGCACAATGACTCCACAACTTCTCTTCAATCGGCTCCTCGCTCTCTAATTAAAATGAATTGGTTGAGCAAACAGGCAAACTCCAGGGAAAAGCAAAAAGAGGTTTTCGATGCAGTGGGAAGAAAAAGAGTTCTTCAGTGCTTCAAGGGCTCCCTCCCTCTCGTGCAGAAAGTAGTGAAACAGTCGGGCGTCGAGGCAGAAAGGGGTAGCGATAACAAAGATGCGGAAATTAAGCCATTGTTCGTGGAAATAATAAACCACTGCTGGTCGGCCGGTGGTTATCAGTTGAACGATTGCTGCGCTAAAATAAAAGGACAAAAGAGCGGAGAATTCGTTGGCCTGGTGAATGATGAGAGTGGGATTTTCTCCAACTAGACTTCCCAAGTTCGCGGGCTTCCCAATTCTCCATCGGACCGAAACGCGATACCGCACGATCGTGTGAGATAATCGAGCAGATGAAATGGAAATATCTGTTTGGTTATTCTAGTGTAACTCCACTCACACTATGTGGAAATATGTTTCATTATCTCCTTTGCCACCCTCCAATTAAATGTGATCTCTTTGATTTTCTAAATCACTAAACTCCTGACTCCGTTCTCAGTTTATTAATTTTTTTCAGCTCTACTTTCCACTTTTCTAACTCCTACAAAGTGTGAAAAGTACAGAATCCGCTGAAAAAGTTCGAGGTTTCTTCAAAAGGTTTCATTTTGTGAGACGGCACAGACACTTTCAAGATTTTGCGGGTCGTTACATATTACCACAACGGAGAGTGAAAAAGGTGGAGACGTAGCGTTGAATGTTCGCTGTCCTCCTACCACAGGCGTTGACTTTTGAAGTACAGGTCA
Organism: Pachypeltis micranthus; assembly: GCA_020466155.1. NCBI lineage: Eukaryota > Metazoa > Arthropoda > Insecta > Hemiptera > Miridae > Pachypeltis > Pachypeltis micranthus. Next base: position 12,007,693 of record CM035775.1, read on the forward strand.
ACTCATGAGGTTTGCAAGCACCCATCCTGCCATATGAGGGCTGGAACATGGATAAAGCAGGTTGAAGAGAGAAGCTTGAGTGAGAAACTGAGAATTGACATCGTCTCCATTGCTTCTAGACCATCTGCAGTGGTCTGTGATACCGTTATTTTTGTAGTTAAGTTGACCCCACTATATAAGAACTACGGGTACGTATTAAATGATTGTATTATGAATGATGCCGGACAAAAGTGCAGAGGACATGCGCGGGCTCAGTGAGTCAGCAAGCGTTCTTCGGGTATCACCTCCTGCGCGTTCCCGGTTCGTAATATACCATCAGTTCACCACTCAAACTTGCTATTATACCTCACTCACACTTTTATCTTTTGAGCTGGAGCTATAGGCGTTGGGGAGTCTTAGCACCGCCTCTATTCGTTTGACCCTCATTTATATAAATTGTTACTGGATGAGGCTTCATGTAAAGTACCAAGGAGTATTCCGAAAGAAAATCAACGTACTGTGATAACGAGGTCATTGAGTAAATCAATACAAAACTAATCACCAACGGACAAAGGCTATCTCTTGTTAAAAATTCTGAACCCAGAAAACGCCATTTGGAAAAATTTCAGTGACCGTGAATGAAACATTGAAACTACAGTCGAACCACCAAATATTCTTTCTCAATAACAACTTCAGCGGTCTTAATTAAACTTTATCTATGGACAGTTGTGATCAGCGAGACTGTTTCGTATAATTCTTCTCAGTGGAAAATTATGAAAATGGTTCAATGAATTATTAAATATTCGTTCTTACTTTATTATTTCTTCATGGATCCCCCCGTTACGATACGTTCTCACAAAAATCAGGGTGTTAGAGTAATGAATGCTCTACACTGTAAAACTTTAGTGACGTTAATAAGACGATTAGCTGGAACCATAGAAACTCAGAATTCAAATCACTGCCGTTTCAAATACAGAAGTTTCTGTTTTTACACAATGCTTCCGGTGTTTACCGGCCTGTTTACAGTACGGTAAAAAGGCCTTCTCAAAAAATCACCGAGAGGTTGATAACTCAATTATTTATGTTGCGTAAGTAGGTGCAACTCCATGAACTTCGGAACACCAATCGCTAACGAGAAGCGAAAGAAGATGAAGTCCATATAAACCAAGCGCAAAATTACTCAGATTAGTTGCAAGAGCTAGTAGAATAGCTAGACGCACGTGGGTCTGAGTAAAGTTTTGTGCCGGCATTTGTCTCTAGAACGGTTAAAACTATTGCGAATCAGTTGTGTAAAAAGTTCTCAACTCTTCCTTTCCGATTCTTTCCACTTCTTTTCGCTCAAAGGTTCTTCATCCTGCACGTTTGGCGGCTCCAACGCGTAGGAAACAAGAACCCACGTGCTGCTCTACTGTAGTTCCGACAACAGTGAGCGAAGGTTGTTAGAAGAGCAGACAAACCCTCCGGCATTAATTTCTACCAAGGAAGCGTTTCGCCCAATTAGGAAAAGAAACGAGGTCACAGTTGATCTATCCCTTTGAAATTTGCTAAGTAAGTAGTTAGAACAGGTGGGAAACCAGATTAGGAACTCCTCCCAAATGGTACAGGATTCCTCAGGGGTCATACCTCCACGCATAAACACACGAGCAACAGCTCTTCACTGGGAGAATGGCAAAATGACCAAACTAGCCATACCTCCGCAGGTCTGGGATCAGTGGAGCGAGTGCCTGGCCTCTTCTGTGATAGCGAAACCATGATCAGTCGACTGATATAACCCTCTTCGAGGATTGAGGAACATTCATTTGATAAGAAAACGTACAGTTCCCAACTACTGACAGATAATAGTGAAGTTTTTAATGGTAGAAAGACGACGGGAGCAACACAATAAAAAATAAAAATTAAAACCCCGATTTCATTACTAGTTTAAAAAAAACTAGTCCTAAATTCAGGACTAGTATTTAAATTACCAATAGACGGGAAAGTCAAAAGATCGTGACAAAAAAACCACAACTCAACGAACCGAATTCAAAACGTTAAGCACGACGTCCAATTCATATTCATATAAGATTCAAATGAGTCCGTAGCGTATTTTATTAGCCAGTCAGATATTTCTGACTACTTATCCAGTTAATAAGAGAAGTATTGTGATTGTTAAAAAAGGAATAAACTCGGTGTTTCATATTATGAGGATTCCTGAGTCAGGAAACATAATGTCAACTCAAGAGGCTTTTTTATTCTTATTAGACGCATGGATCATGAATTTAGTACAATTGGCCGTTAACGTCGTGGTGGGCCAATTAATTTGTTGAAAGTTGCTAACTCCTTTTCCAGAAAGTTCCCTCGATGCTTAGTGGAGAATCAGTTCTCTGCTCTCCGTGACGTATGGCCTAAGAAAAGTATGGCTCTACAAAAATGTCAAAATTTGTCAAACAATGTATGATCAGTGGAGCATAGCAGCAAAAACCGAGTCTGCCACACAAATTTGATCAAATTTTGGTGGAAAGTTCACCTATGAAGTTGAAACTGATTGCAAATAGGTGACATATAGTACTCAAGGAATTACCAAGTCTGCTTCCCTCATTCTGAGGGCTCTTCCGAAAAAAGATGGTCTAAAATTGTTCAAATTCAGCTCACAGATTGACTTATTGGTTGATACTTGTAAACGACGGGAATGAATTCCACAACCACCGACTTTACTACAAAATGTTATCTGCCGCCCGAAGAAGGTGGAATTTTCACGGTAGAGCCAATAAAATAGTGTTCTACAGAATTTTAAATGAAATTCTTAGAATAGTTGACACCTGAAATGGCGTAAATCGCGTCTGCGGCCACTCAGTAAACTATGAAATAGTATGTGCTACCTTTTGAGGTTGTTCAGCAGCCTCAGCTTTTGTACTGAAATTACTAATTAGAAGAGGAAAAGTGTTTTATTGCGTCAAACAATTAGCTTTTCGCGAAGAGTTTGGATTATGAACTAAAAATAATGAAAATAGATAAACTAAAATACGAATCTCTTTTTAAAAAAGTAACGAAACTGATCGGTAAGAGTGAAATATTCAGCGAGTTCACTGAGGGCGTACGTACAAGTTAGGAGTTCAACCCCGAGAAATTAGTTTTTAAAAAACACTTTATTTACACGGACCACACAACGTTCAGAATAAGCGGGCAGATGGAAGTACGGGAAGAGACTGCAGAGGCCAGCTCGAAGGAGAGGTTTTATAAGATAGGAATTGCTAGGTTAGCAGGAAATATGAGAGCGGGTTGTCAAGGGTAGAGTCAGCAATAATAGTTGTACACTAGGTAGTATTATAATACATAACTTACATACACAGCTAGTAGATGGTAGTGTAGCTTTTATACCGATTTAAATTTTAAAAAAGAAACCTTCATTTACCGCGAATGCTCTCTACCTCAACACGGTCTGCAATAAACCTACAACTGTCCCAATCCGACCAACTTCTTGGGATATAATTAGTAAGCGAAACAACATCAAATGTTGGCACTTCTGAAGCAATTTTCTTATTCCATACTCCACAGAGAGCACAACTCGAGAAGTAACTAAACATCGAGAGAACTTTCAGAAAAATTAGTTAGGAAGTTTCAACTAATAGGTCAACGTTTGGGATTTCCGAACTACATGAGATGAAGTTGGGGAAAGAGCGAAGGAATATCCGGAAAAGTCTCTGGCGCGTTCGTACGAGATGAAATTAGGCGAATATTACGATAGCCACGCTTTAAGCTACCGCTTTTTAAAACGTCAATACGTGAACCGATTTTCTAGGTGAACACATGCCGTTGCCACAACTCGTGCTACCTACTTCAAACTTGAAACTTGACGCCCATCCTCAAAAGGGGCCGACTGTCATTGATTCCGAGTCTCACTTGTCAAACAAAGGCAGCAGCGATAGCGGGGAATGAGAGACTTATGAAGTTGAGTTGACTTACCTGTGAATAGCTGTCACTTTTGATGCCTGTAGAACCCCAACGAATACGCCCATGACCCAATGCCCTGATTTTTTTTCAGATCAATTTTGGAGTCTACAGAGAAGGCAGTGTGACGCGACCCTCACTAAGCGAGAGCCTCCTAGAATGAACTCGTAAGTCAGAAGGGCCTGATAATAAGTGTTGCATTGTTATTTGTCAAGGAAAATCATCATGCCAGAAACCAATCTAAGTAACTTTTCACTCTCATTATATGATCTACTTAGCGTTCTACGTAGAAACTGATAGCTCTCAACGCTCAACCTTTATTGAGATACTTTGACTTATGCCAAGATCAATATTGAATAATCAGTGCATAAGGGGTTCATAGAACTGTCTTTTGGTTTTTTTTCGGAAGAGGTTGGTCCTAACTGTTGCGAATTTATCGCATAACGAATGTGAAACGACATCAATCGAACGAATGAAATGATACCAGTTCGAATTCCAGAATTTCTGTGGTTTTCCTCAATTATCTTAGATTCTTTACTGATTATTCAGAATATTGAACTACTTACCCGATTTTTCTGGGAACGCTAGAATGATGTGAGAGGAATTTACTTTTTAAAACTACGGTAAATTAAATTTTCTCAAAACTTTTTTGCGACTTTGTAACGCTGTTCTTGTAATCGTAACTGTGAACCAACAAATTTCATAAAAATTGGTGGAGTTTGAGTTGAACAACAAATTTTCAGTGTTTGATCGTTACATTGATTAAATTTGTTTTGACCCGACCCTATTCGTATACTGACCTGCTGGCTGAATATTGTTTTTCGCCTTTTGAGTTGCGTTAGCAGGCTCACACTCACATTCCTTGATGATGGCTGTTCCACCAACCAGTCAAAAATGTGGGAAATACTCGAGGCTCTTGTGTGGTTTATAAAAATTGGAACGACATTCCGACAGAATGAACAGGATTCTGACGGATTGAGAGGCTTGGCTGAGCTCGGGTCCTCAGTTGACTCTTGGCACGGCTGAGGATGAGATCTCTGATGGAACCAGTACACTTTCGCGGAGACAAGACGAGAGCAGGCGAGGGCAAGAGTGTACACGGTGTGCTCGGCATGTCTCACTCCGGCCTCGCTAGGCCATGTCTTGGCCTGCGCTTGGTCTGGGAGCGGTTTTTGGTACGAGTCAAAGGGCCCGAGCGACCCCACGACCCCTCGGCGCAGCCCCTCGGCGAGAGTGTACTTTGTAACCTCACTGTACAATCTCGTGGGTCCTCGTCGGATAAAGCCTCGCCGAACATCCCGGCGAGGCGCCTCGACGTAAGTGTACTGGTAACATAAGGGGTTCATAAAAGAACCCGCTCTTGGAACACAGACCCTTGGTACACTTAAATCGTGTGAAATGTACGAATCTGGACAGTCTTCCCCTGTTAATTATGTCTACAGATGGTTACTCCTCTATCCCTTCACTATGTTTCGTTATAACGATATTACAAAAGGTTAACCATACCAATCTTTTCAATTGTTCACGTTCCTGCTTGAGCTGTGTGTAGTCATTCGCCTTCATGTTTTTATGGTTTTCAAATCGTGTTACTATTTCCAAGACCTACCACCATTTGGATTAAATCGAATACTGAGTAAGTGAATTTTATGTTCGTATCTATAACGCTTTGTAGTCTTGATGAAGCTTTCAAATTGACCGAACGGTAGGTCGAGAGGAACCTACTTATGCTTACCTTAGACTTATAGTTGTGATTATGTGACTGAAGAACGACACATAATTTTTAGAAACCTCACTCAATGTTTCGGTACTTTTTATAAGGAACCGTCCCGCCCGATTTTGTACGAACTTCGCCTTAAAATTGTATCAAGTGGAGCAACCATCTTTTGAAGTTCCACGATCGAAACACCTTCTAGAGCTTCTCCCTTTTGGGAGGGCTGTTCCGTTCTTAAATGTCTACATCTACCCTGTTTGCGATGCGTAGTTCCCCTTTCCAAACTTCCGGAGGAGTAGAGAGAGCTACTGCAGCAAGTTGGGGAGTTTAGAATGGAAGACAGCATCAGTTCGTTGATAGTTGGAGCCTACGTCAACATTGACGGCGTTACATTTATCGGCGAGGGCTTTCATAACAAAGATATCGATTTGACTTGGCATACTGCATCGGAAACATAATTTGTGGAATCGGAGGTATAAGTTTTTACTTTCATTAACCCTACTAAGTAGAAAAGAAAGTAATTCGAAACAACGTGTTAATAGCTTCTGAATCCGGAAAATACCGTTTGAGAAAATAATTTGAGTGTGTGTATGTCTTCGAACGCGATTGAAAGAGAACAGCTGAATCGAATCAACATGAAACGCCCACGGAAGGGGATGAGCAAAAACTAACTAAAGTTATCGTAGTGATGAAAACACTCTTTTTTCAGCTCAAAAACGGCTTTTGACGACATTGTTTTACGTTTTTGTATAGACAGGTTCAGATGACACGACAATGGTTCTAAATTTTGCACCAGTCACGACGGGAGCAGCTCAATACATTATCGATCATTTCGTGGAAACACGAAGTGCAGTTTTTTCACCATAAAACGCGCATATATGACAAAATGTTCACAGAAAAAAATTAATGTTTTAGATCAAACACTATCTAAACGGTAGAAGTTTATTATTGGTCTTGAAGTAATCAGGAGCAAAATTCCGAATTCAAGCTAACGTTGAGTAGCAGCAGCGCAATAATTCTGAAACTTTGGGCCTTGCCAGATTCAACGTAGAATATTAAATATTGTTTTACCAAGTTCCCGTCAGCTAAGTGAAAAGTTTACAGGGGGCTGAGGAATGTTGAGTGATGTCATACAGTACTGACTTAACGGCCAGACGATGATGTCTTTACATCGAAAGCGCTTGCCCACAGTAACTCACAAGCCAGAGGAGACGGACTCACCTAACAGGTACGTTAACTTTAGTCATACAATACATTTTACGATGTGCCAACCCTTCATCACTACACAGTTTCACGTTGACGACATTCATTACGCTCGGAAGATGATACTAAAGGGCCATTTGAATTCAATACACGCAGGAGTTGAGGGTACTGTATAACACGGAACGCCTGATTCAGTTGACCGAATCGTTTCTGAAATCATTCCTAGATCTCTGCGAGTAAATGTGGATGATTAATGGCAGGCAATCACACACATCGCAGCTCAAAGCAGGGTCAATAAAAATTATTCCCCCGGGATATCGTTGATCTCTCCAATGGGAACGAATGGAGACAAAACACTCAAAAAGTTAGAAATATGGCAGTTCGAAAGTTGTTGTTAGAAAAATAGGAAAAATTGCAAGGACTTAAGGCCGCGGTGCTTTCTGTAGATTGTGCAGTCAGAGTATGGAAATGATGAAATACAAAAAATACTCAGCCCCCAGATCAGTATAGTACGCCGGAATAAGGATATGCTCGGTAACGGTTCAAATTCACTTTAGTCATCATGATGATTAAAACGCCAAAAATTTGTTGTTTAAATATAGCTCTACCGATTTTGATAAGTTTTTGTTTCCCACAGTTCCGGTTGACGCAGCAGTACTTCGAAATTATCATTTATGGAGAGACGACAAGAGAGAAAATGTTACAACCAATTTGGCATTCCGCGTGCAGATCATTATGAGACGCCAAGGTTAGAGTATGAGGAACATCAGGCTAAAAAGAATTGCAGTTATCATTGTGATCAAAACGCCAAATATTATGTTCCTTGCAAACGGCTCCGTATTTGGCTAAATTTCTTGGACAATTCTAAATGACAGCAGCAAAAAGCGGGAAAAATTACTGGGGCAGCACAATAAATGGCCTAAACGTCCGAAGAAAAAAAACCATTTTAGTGCGGTTTTCTTTATAAATAAGTTTTTGAAAAATCATGTTACCTCACAACTCTTTCATAATGGCCATGAGATCATAAAATCAAAAAACTCAAACTAATAACGTTTACTTTTCTTGCAGCGTTTCGCGTGCCAGCTCTGAACCAGATTGTTAGAAAACAAGTTTCGCGGAAACGTTCATAGGATTTATGGGCCTGTACCTCAGTTCACCGAATTTTCAACGAAGAAAAGTTGGGTACGATAATTTGAAAGGGTAATAAAAATCTTGGTGGACGAAGCGTCGCAGAAAGATGATGTTGACACTCTCATCAAATACCTATGAACAATTCGGAAATACAAAGTGCAACCAGGAGGAAGCTTATGAAGGAATGTAAGTGGTCAGCGTCGGGCGCCGAATAGAATCAACATCTACACTGGATCTACAACCTTGGGAAGTATGTTACAAATACATAAATCTGATAGTCAATGTCCAGCAAGACGCTATAACAACTCACAACGTCGAACGCGGTGAGAGAACGCATGTTGCGTACGGATGTCTGGAATAATGTGGAAGGGGCAGCCAAAGCTGCGGGAAATATGGAAATTCTCATCACCACACATTTCCCCCAACTCCCCTGTACAGACTCGTTTGGAAGCTCTCAAAGTACCTCGCTGGTACCCATTGCCTCACACCCCTGGATTTGGTGGAGGGGTGATGCCTGGTCGGGGATTCAACCATAATCCGCTGGCCTTATCACCGCCAGTGTGAACGACCTCACTCCCCAATGCACTCGGCCGCAAACGCTTCATCTCAAGACCAACACAAGAGAGAAGATGATGGAACGGAAACACTTGAAAGCAGGTAAAGCAAGTAGTGGGAATTATCGGTATAGCGCTATTCGTTCAAGAAACATGGCGATTTATCCGACAATGCGATATAGTCAAATGCTCTACTGGCACATTTGCGTGATATTTGTAACATTACTTAAACCTGACTCGTGAAAACACGGAAATTGTTCCAGCGCGGATAGAGACAACTGTTAATTGGAACAAGAACGCGAGCAGTTTGAAACTCGACTCGTGACTTGCAGTTCACTTAAAAGGCCGTACAGCTTGGACAAGTTTACTCTTGAGAGGCCTGAGGAAAAGCTCACTTTTACTTTTCAACTTCCATAAATCACTCAGTGGAGGAAGTGACCCGACTGTGTGAGTTCAGCCGGAAGACACATATCTCTGGTTGAAGTATTTCACTCTCGAAAAATGTTTTCGCTTGTATTTTAAATCTCAGTTTTTCTTCGTTCAACTGATCACCTCCTTCAACGTACGTCCATCAGGTTTGCAGAGCGTCTTAGATTCTTCATGCTCCAGTCGAACACTTGATGGAGTTAGAAGTGGAGGAGTGACTTAGAAAGACTTCGATAATTGTTCAGGAGAGAAGTTCAGGGATGTAAGAAACGTAAATCGTAAATGTGAAGTAGAGAAAACAAAGCTGCAATGGTATCAGAGTAGAGCTAATTTAAGTTTAGAACTGAAACTAGGAACGGAAGTAAAGTGTGGTACCTCACGTGTCTCTGAAACTGATGCAAGTTGGGCATAGGAGCATCAGCGTTGTGAACTGAGTTGGATGATTGAGAGAGAGAGTGAAGATAGAGAGATGCCATTACAGACTGACGTGTGTCAAGATGAGATCACAAAACGAAGACCAAGATGTAGAAGTCGGGAGGACCTTAATTTTTTTCCCATAGAGAACTCAAAAGGAATTGACCTCAGGGGAACCTTGTGTGGTGCCACGGTACAAAGGAGATAAGTGAATGTTGCCCAGGCACTGAGGGAATCCCGAGCTCGTGAAATGAGAGAGAATGATTTGTAGTACTTTGTGTCGTGTGTAAAACACAACGAACGACCACAATGTTCACCACAAAAAATACCTGAAACTGATTGATGATGCACCACGCTAAGCTGATGACCTATGGCATATAATAATGGCATATCCTATGCACACTAAAAACGGTTAATGAACGTTATCAAACGAGTTGCTACCCAAAAACGCTATGGAGCTCACCATAAAACTACCATTTGGACTAATTCTTTACAGTTTTCCATCCACAAATCCTGGTTGGTGAGCAATGATCGTACGCAAATATCGCAGGAAGTATCTCAGTCTCATGCACATTCGCAGGTTTCTATTTCTCCACCAACTAATCAAAACTATTTCATTCATTGCTCCATTATTTATTGAGTCGCTCCTGCTCATGGCGTGGCTTTTACTGGGAGGAGCCAGCCTCGGGGAGGGCAGTCCAAACTGCCTTGTCCTGGGAAGCCGTAAGTGCCAGCGATGTTTGACCCAAATATCAAACCACGCAATTGCGGAGCCCACGGCCTTGCGCCGGTGCATTATGGGTTAGGGCCACGACAAGTGGCTGCCTCGGCAAGGCAAGTTAGGTAGAACGGAGCAATTCTGGCAAGGCCTGAAAATGCTGGACAATGCGCTTGCCCTGCGGACATCGTGGAGGGTAGCTCTCCTATCCCAAAAATCGCTTTTAAACCGCAGGGTCTGAGGGAGGTGGACGCCACCTGGTCGGTACTCCCCCATACATCTCCATATACAGATTCGTAACTGTCAATTTGATTTCAGTGTTTGCTGTTTACAAATTATCTTCTAAAAACTATAAGAAAGTTTTGGAATTTTCGGGATTGCTCTCAAATATTTGGTGAACATCATTAATCGATCAGCAATTTTTTGTATTTCACAGGGGTCAGTTTGCGAGAAACTTGCTTTCGAAGGCGTTCCCCAGCAACGCAGTAGCTCTGGACACTGAAGCCTTGAGGGCGCCTGGGGAGCTGATCACTCATCGAACAGGCCAGACCTCCCATAGTGGACAACAGGTGACTTTGGTTTGGTTATTGCAGCCATACGCTTAATAATATTCCTGGGCCAGATGAGATAGAAAGCAATATGCTAAGGAATGCCGAGTGGACAATCTCCTGCCGGCCTTTTTAATTTGTTTAATGAATGTCCACATATTGGGCAGTTCCTCACTCAGTGAAAATCTGCGCGCGTGGTCGCTCCTCAAAAGGAAGGAATCAGTTAGACCCACGATCATGGAGACATGGTAAAAGTTTTTCCCCAACATCCGTGAACGTCTCAGGTATAAGCGGGTTGGGACCACTGAACGAGCCAGTTCCTTACGAGACGAGGCGACTTCAATGCCCGGCTCTGCTAATTTTCTTTCAAATACGTCTTGCGCTTCCAGTGTGGAGGATTATGAGTATGATTAGTTTTTAACCGATTTTACTCATAACTCTCTTTTGGGAGACACACAAACACAGATCATTTTTTCAAATGGCGTTTTCCAAACTCAGAAGCTGTAGTCCACTAGAGTTCAAAGATCTGAGGAGCACTAGAAAAAGATTGTCCAGCTGATTGCATAACATCCTTCCATAGGGATTTCATCCATAGGGCTGAAGAGAGTGAAAAGCTGGTTGACACTCACAATACCAACACGCTAATCATTCCATTACGTTCGTAAGATCGGTAGAGGCAACTAAGGTAATGTTGTGAGATTAAGTGCCAATGGTTGTGTCCAGAACCATTTTTGTCTGGAACTTAAACGATAGATAAATCTTGGCTTGCTAGCAATGCCATGTGAATTGCTGGTAAGCGTTATTGCCTCTGGAACGACAATGAATTTATTGCAAGCGACTGGCCGCTTATATCCTTTTCATTACACGGTGGTACAACGATATAAATCGCTGAATGCACGCGGACTGCAAGAAGAGATATTTAGTGATGTACTGCACTAAATATCTCTTAATATTGAAGTACTCTCCCTCTTTCTCTGGTCTACAATCCTTACATGTCTTCGTGTTACTGTCAGCCTCACTTGGTTCAGAAATCTTGTCGCGTAAAATGAGGCAAAAGTAAGTGAAATGGCCCCCACTTTCTCGAGTATCGCTTTTTCCCAATGACTCACCTTCCGGGTGACTTCCGACGACCATCGGCCACATTCAATTCTTTCACACCCACGTCCCGCTTTCACGCTTGACCGGTTCGGATCTTGAGGTTTTCCTCGCCGAATGGGACTTGGGCCGAGTCAAATGGCCGGCGGTCCGACCGAGCGAACTCTGCAAGGTGCCAGATCCCCGAGAGTTGAGAGTTGCCGACCCTAATAAATCCGCTAAAGTAGAAGTAGCAGGACGCCTTGGGATGGGAGGAGGATTCTCTCCGTCATTATTTATCGCCCTTTACTTAATTGAAACTCGAGAGATGTGCCCTCCCTTTTCTCGGCTGCCTTCATAAACTAACGCAAAGTAAACAGCAATCTTCAAGTTTCAAAATTAGATTTGCTCGTAAGAACAGGCCGCAAATAATACTTAGGGTTTCCTTTCCTCTTCGAATCTACTGCATCTTCCTGCTTTGTATCATATGAACGTCAATTGTGTCACCGCTCTTCCAGCCGAACACCTCAACATCTTCACCCATTGGGTGAATCCCGCGGCGTACTCCGATATATATTTAGAAGAGATAATAATACTCCTAGTATTATTCTACATTTTCTCCAACATGAAGTGTGAATGATGATCTGTAATTGGAGCTTTCCTCAGCTCCATGTACGTTCTAGCTACTAATAACAGTCACATTCTCACTCAGTATTTATTAAGCTGCTGCTGCTGCTCATCCCACGAACTTTACTGAGTATACAAAATATAGGTAGATAATTGATGGAAGTACCAACATGATATTTTTGGCAAGGGGCTTGTCAAGTTGTTATTAAACGGATACCGTACAGATGGTCTATTTCACTCCCATCCTGATAGTTTCTCGAACGATTGTATTATAAGAGCGATATTTGTAACGAAAAAACTGCGCTGTAATCGACGTTTACCGAAATGTTTGGTAATTTATCGTGCTGCGTTCGTCATCTTTCCATGAAATCTTAAACATTTCGTGATTCCATTTAGAGAGTTCCGTGCAAAATATTCAATCAAAATCGTTCTTGCACTTAGTCCACTCGCACGACCATCCAACAAACGATCATATGAAGATTGCCACCTTGTCAAAAGACTCGAACCGTGAAGAGGCCATGGAGACCCTACAAAGGTTTGCTTTTACGATCAAAGAGTGGTGCTCTAAGTGGAGAGTCAAAGTCAATCAGACCAAATCCCATCTTGTCAGGTTCACTAACCGCACAAGCGTTCCGCAGCTTTCCATTGCAAAGAACAGTGCCTTGATAACGCGAACAGCAATAACCCGTTACCTGAGCTTGATGCTCGGCTTACACAGGCGTCCCACATTTCCTTAATCGTCCAAAAGACGCGTTCTCGCATGCACCTGTCGAAGCTCATTCTAACGAGGTTGTATATACCGTTGCATTAATAAAAGCTAATGTATTTGCTACTCACTAAACCGGTTTGGCAAGACGGATTCGTAATTTGGTCTTCAACTGCAACCTCCCACATCAAAAAGGTCCAAACAGTGCAATATTAAATTGTGCGACTCATAACTGGACCACCATTGTAAGTCAGGAATAGAAGAATTCGTATGGATTTGGGCATTCCACAGGTCGCAGATGTCCTCGCACAATCATCATAAAAGAACAATTCACTGTCATCCTAACGCTCTTATTGAAGAAGTTCACGAAAATCCTCCACTACCAAGAAATGTGAGAAGATTGAAACAGAGACAGATTGGTGGAAAGCCTACCGGAAAACACTTCACTTCGCTAGTAAAATGATTACCGTTGTTTGGATTTTCAAGGAGGAAGGGAAGGTAAGAAAGGGAGGCGGTGTTGAATTGGAGTGCGGTGAACGGAGATGGTGGTGGTACCTGGGTTAGCGTTCTCGTTGGTTGCTCCTGGCCGGGAGGGATGCGATGATTCCAGCTCAAACCCGTTTATGCACCGCACTGAAGAAAAAATAAAGTTCGCGTGCGCGCAGTGCTCGCGTACACGGAAAAAACGTGCAGAGAAGCCGAAAATAGTAAGGATTTTGGTTCACAAAAGGGACAGGTGGTTGTTGATAGTAAATACCGCGGATAATAACAATTGTGATAAGTGGATTGTGATAGCGATTAAAGTAAAAAGGCGGTAAGAGATCTCAGGTGAGAAGACAGCAGAGGCTCTTCCAAGGTCGCTATCCTTTCCATCTCTGTGTCCGACTCCAACTCAATAGGGAAAAATAATTGGTAAACGGAAAGGAGGGACAGATCATAGGAAGGGAAGTGTGGGGTAAATTTTCTGACTCAAACAACCGTTACTGTTATTATGATATAATAGGATAATGGTAATTATCAATATTGGAAGCATATTTTTGAGTTGTTACTTATTGAAATTATTCTGTTGTTTCCGTTGATTATTATTGTACCAACGAACTGTATATTGTATAGGTGATTATGTTGTGCCCCACCACTGAGGGAAACCCACTACACACTCCTCACGTCACAGTTCCATACAATTATTATCCTAAGTGTATTATTGCAAATACAATACGTAGTTTGTTTTTGGATCACTCTCATAACAATGCTTCGTTTTGTCCCGAGTATGTTTGCACCCATATTTTGGAGTTGTGGAATTTGATTCAAATCGGTTCAGCGTTCACATTCAAACATAACGTTTCTTTAAAGGCGTTTTTCAGACTCAGAAGCCGAAGAGTAAAGATTTGAAGAAAATTCGAACTTCGTTTATCCAGCTGAATACAACTTTACATAGCTCAGTAGGTGAACATAACCTTCTTTCGTATATAGAAATTCTTGGCTCTAAAGAACTAATTGTAAAAGAACTAATCACTCCGTTCTGAAGATTATTGATTTTTTGATACGTACGTCACGACCTTCATGGAATCACCAGAGTACCAGTAATTTATGGGGCTGTCATCATGTTTTTACGAAGGTCCATGTTTACTGTTGCAGAATTACAGGGAAGACACTACGGTAGTTTGGATATCGAAATTTGTATGTACCCGGCTTGTCGGTGACTCATTGCTCTACTAACCTAATTTATAGCAGACGCGTATAATTTATCAAGGAACAACTGTACTTGAATAATAATTAACAACAATAATTTTTTTCAGAATTTTAATTAATATATGTGGTTCATGAATGAAATGTGCTTGATACCGTTGAGATGTTTGTTGCCCATTGGTATTAAACGCAAATCGATACACCGTTTATCATAACAATAATATTTGGTCAGAGCACTAAGATATAGTTAGTTTAGGACCAGTTTTGCTCATGGCCTTAATTCCTCGTTGAGATGCAGAACAACGCAACGTTTGAGCTGATTTAGTTCAGCCCATCGCTTGCAATTATTTTTCACTTGTCATTAACCATGAGAGTATTTAAACAAATATTTAAAGCAATATTGTAGGGCAATCATTGAAATAATCTTTTCAGTTTTAGTCTTTTTTTACCCGAGGGCACACTGGACTCTCTGTCACGAAGTCTCTTTGTCACTGCTACCACCAATTTGGCCTATCGTGACGATGTCCCCTACCTAATAAAATACTTCGTACATACCAGCCCTTTTTAAGAAGCTTCGTATGTCTTTCGCCGCAAACTCCTTTATACCAAAACCTGGCAGGGACTCATACGAGGAAGCCAAGGTCTTCCGACCAATATGCCTCACATCTTTCCTGCTCAAGACAGTGCAGAAAATCCTTGACAAGTTGAAAGACTTGAGAGACGGATGTTTGAGTCTGACCCCCCTGGTAGATGGCCAACATGCCCACCGCGCAGGGAGATCATGTGACTCTGCGCTGCATGCAATAGTTAGGAAACTAGAAGAGTCAATGGGTAATAGAGAGATTGCCTTAGGGGCCTTTCTGGACATAGACAGGGCCTTTGACAATACCTCCATATGCAGCATTGAAAGGGCATTGATGAAATTTAATGTACATAGCAATGCAATAAAGTGGATCATCGCTGTATTGGAAAGCAGAGAGATCCAGACTACGCTAGGAAACTGCACGATCAGGGCGAGGACTGTGAGGGGATGCCCTCAGGGAGGGGCCCTATCTCCGCTCCTCTGGAACCTAGTGATTGACTCCCTACTGGGGAGACTTAATGCGGCGGGGTTTTACGCCCAAGGATGCGCTGATGATGTGGTTGTGCTCATTCGGGACAGGGTGCAAAGCATGCTGTCAGACCAGATGGGGGCGGCCTTGTGGATGGTGTGCCTGTGGTGTGGGGAGATGGGGTTATCCATCAACCCAGCCAAGACGGTCATTGTGCCGTTCACAAGGCTCAGGACTGAGGCCGCAGTTAGTGATGGGCAAAGAAATTCAGCTCAGCGAGCAAGTCAAATATCTGGGTGTGATTCTAGATCGGAAATTAGTCTGGAACGAGCACATCAGATACGTGACCAAGAAAGCGACAACAGCCCTTTGGACGTGTCAGAGAATGTGCGGAAGGGCATGGGGTGTAAAGCCCAGAATGGCCTGCTGGTTCTACGAAGCCATAGTGAGACCAATAATCTCATATGGGTCGATCGTGTGGTGGCATAGAGCTGCCATTCACTCCAATGCAGTCTAGCCAAAGTACAAAGGCTGGGGTGCCTACTTATAGCGGGGGTGATGAAGACTACACCCACCGTCACCATGGAGAAACTGTTCGATCTTCTTCCCCTGGACATTTATGTCAAGGCAGAGGCGATGAAGGTGGCTTACAGACTCACTAAGCTCGGAATAGCTAAGGTGCCACAGGCGACGAATGGACACCAGGCTATATTTAGGGACTTGGGAACCTTCAAGGAGCTCAGCATGATCACAGACGCAATTGTGCCCATGTATGAGCTCGAGAGGAAATATTATGTTCCAGGTCCATGGAACAGCGAGAGCCGCCAGTTTCGGCCTCCCAATGGCGTCAACACCTTCACCGATGGATCGAAAACCCCAGAGGGGACAGGATTTGGGGTGTGGATAAGTGGCTCTGGAAGGAGTGGGGCGTATATTGCCCTAGGCTCTACTCCATCAGTTTTTCAAGCAGAGATTTATGCTATTATTGCTGGGGCTGGGGGGTTCACTCTATATAGGGAGCTTGACACCCGCTTCAAGGCTGCGAGCTTGGTCGGTGAGCCAGTGATGGACATTTTCTCGGCGAGGTGGATTTTTAAGTTGAAGGGAGAACTGCTACATCTCAATGCAAAGCCGTATAATACTAACCACAACGAGGAGTGTGCTCTGTGCAATAGGCATGAGAGGGAAGACTTGCACCACTTTCTCTGTACTTGCCCAGTACTTGGAGAGTTTAGGATTGCAGTTTTTAATAAACCTGTCCTTTCACGGAATGAGGCTGTGGCTTTGTTGGATAGTGGTGGATATCCTCAGCTGGTGGCTTTTGGTAGGATGGCCTGGAGGTATCGCTCTTCGTTGGTACGCGAATTTAATTTTTAATTTCCTTTTATTTTATTGTATTTTGTTTTCACGGTAGCTTCCTTTTTTTTGTTCGTATGTTTGTAGTATAACCTGCTGACGCCCCCGACAGACGGTTTGAAAAACCATGTCGGAATTGTTTATTTTTGTAATGCAGAAGGAATCTTTTACTTTGTTTTATTTTGTCAATAAACTTTTTTCTTCTTCTTCTTCTTCTTCTATCAATATATTGACCGATAGTCAAGCGTCGTGTAAAGCGCTAATGAACTACTGCACGACGTCAAAACTGGTGCGAGAGTGCAGGCTTAACTCCTTAGCAAGTGCGAATAGAGTTAATGTGTATTGGATTCCAGGACATAGTGGGATCATTGGAAATGAGAGGGCGGACCATCTGGCCAGACGTGGTTCGTCCACAGTACGTATTGGGCCACCGCCCCATTGCGGGATTTCTCCGTCACTAGTTAAAAAGACCCAAGAAAAGATGAGAGAACATGCCAGAAGACTGCATCAGACAATCTAGAACGCTGCAGGAGTAAGACACTCCAAACGCTTTGTCTCAGAGCAATCAAGTGAGACAAGAAACACCCTTCTGAGGATGGAGAGGAAGCACTTAAGGCAGGTTGTTGGGATCATAACAGGGCACTGCAGAATGAACAAACACATGTATGTTATGGGTATAGCCGACACCCCTCTATGCAGGTAGTGTGGCACGGATGAAGAAACTCCCTACCATGTCCTGGCCCAGTGCCGGAGACATGAGAGGGAGCGACTTTTGGTCTTTGGCACCACTTCTCCCAGGATGGATACCAACGAGGACTCCTTCAGGAACTACCTGGTTTTCCTCAGAAAGCTAGACCTGTAAGACACTAGGACTGGCACAATAGGCCATCTGGCCGCGGTGCACATCCCATCACTGGGACTACAGTCAGAAGATTATTTATATACCCTTGAGTGTCTTGGCCAGGATCTCCTGTGTCCAGATCATTATGGCTGGAATTTCTTCTTAAGGTCTGACGTTTTGGCTGTACGTATATTTGCACAAGGCGAACGAAGTCGAATCCTCTCGTGCTTTTGTTGACTGAAACTCGGTTTTGAATAAAACGCTACCGTTGGTTCCTTCTCGTTTCCTATCAGCGAAATCACAATTCAGGAGCAGCAACCTCTTTTGCCTTTCGCCCTTTTGTAGGTCTGCCGTAAGCATGTGAACTTTGCCAAGTCGCGGGCCAACGGAGGGCCATAAATGTTGGCGAAAATCCTTCTCGCTCCAGTTACTTTTGCACCTCTTGTCTTTTATAGAGTGAAACCGTAAACATGATGCTCTGTGCTCGGTGGTCTTCACGAGCCAGCGACCGCACGACCCGAATTAGAAGGGAGAATAACCCCTCTCGACGTGGAGGAGCCAAGATGGAAAGAAAATATAGGTTCAGCCCACGGTCGCCGCTTATCGACCTCTCACACCAAAATCATCTCCCGAAATACTCGTTAATTTCCTTAACTCGGCGAAGTAAGGAACAAAATTAAGAAACCGGTTCATTCTATTGCATGAGTAGAAGAAATCTAATAAATTCTGAAATTTTAAGCGCTACCAGTTTCCATACGTAATTTCGAGTTGAGGTGTATAGGATTTGCACAATATGAGTAAGCATTATTTGGATTTGTAGCCAGACGGATGGAAATCGCTGAGGAAAGTTGTGTGATGCAATCGAACACAAACAATATCATTAGCAAAATAGTAACTGAAAAATTCGTAAATTTTGGGTACAGCGAAAATTGTTGGAGAAATATTCTCTTACTTCTGATGAATGATATCATTTTAGTATACAGTCAACGTATAATATGACAATGACGGACTCAAATGAATAGAGCGGTTCGGTAGGTTCTTGTGAGAAAGCTTGAGATGGAACAGAAATAGCAATGACGTCTGATTGTGAAGTTTTCAAGGGAAACTGGTTCATGCTAAGGTCTGCTACAAAATATTTCCACCCCTTTTTGTTTTGCGCACTTGTTTTCCCCAGAGTATCGATAAACCATTGGGATGAACGACCATCTCAACCGCTTAATCTCGTCTTTCAAGTTCATCCAACATGATCACCCGTTAACTCGGAGCCATCACCTTTTAACGATCACTTTCGATTGGGGAAGGGAAGTTTTTATTGCCCTATAAATTTCCAATTTATTTCCGAATTCGGTGGTAGAACGACTTTTACTGCACAGTTCGACCTGCAAGTTTTAATACGTTGGGAAAGTGATGTTCAAAAATCAAAGTCCCCCGTCGCATACAGTAATTAATCTGATCCATTCTCGCTCTTGATCATATAACAGCGTTCATTTTCTTCAAAACCGCTTCCTCCAGGTGGGGATTAGTAACCCCAGTAAAGTTGAGAATGTACGTCATTGGCTCTGGAAGAGTAACCCTTGTGTTCGGCTGGGTTTGGAATATCACAAAAACACATAAATATTGATTTCAGATTTCTAAACAGAATCTTGCCGAAAATTACCTCAACCATGGTCGTGGAATAAGTACCGAATATCCAACAAATTCCAAACGTTAAGTTTCATTTACCAGGTTTATATAAGCTGAGTTAAAATATTTTTGACTAAATGCCAAAATCACAGAATGCTCGTGAGGAAAGGTAATTGTTGTGCCCGACCAGATTATGCCCTACAAAGCACCTAGATGTGAGCAAGGGAAGATATCATTTTCCTTCGCGAAAGTTGTATTTCATTGCGCACATTCATGCTCTGGTTTAGCTACGCCAACAACCTTATTATTTATTCCTTTCTTTCCACCTGATTCTGCCTCTTCTTGCGCTCTTTCACTCTTGATGTTGTTGATTCATTGAAGCAATCTTTCTCACGATGTAACTACGGAAATATCTCTTCAGGTGGACAGTTCCAGCCTCATCGATTGCATGAAGCCCTGCTTGTGTGCTTGTCTTCTAGTAACAATTATGCCAAACTAGGTTCAGCTGAATCTTTTCAAGTTTTTAAGTGGGCTCCATCACACTCAATCCACGGTTTCACGCTCTGTAAATCCTTCGTTGTGTTAGAACAATTAAATGATAACACGCCCCTAGTACCTCTGTTCTTCGAATGACTACCAGGATTATTGTGCAATATGAATCGTGTTGCAAAGTTTTCCTCCATCGCGTGGTTTAAACTTTGTGAAGTCATCCAGCTGTGTTGCTGAACATCATTTCGATACCGCTATAAAATACAGAACTCATTCAGCTATCAGTTCATTGTTTTGACAGCTGTAAAAATAGCGGACTAAAAGTGTTCTCGATTCCATCTGCATCGCTACAGTCAGCAAACATCCAAACTGAAATTGGTGAAAGCGTCTGAATTGGTGTATTGCGTCTGTGCCCTCCCATTTCACTCAGTTACCATTCCATTGTCATTACATCCTTCGTTGCATTCGAGACATTGAAATAACGCAAACGAATTCACAAAATGGAAAAGCAGATTGCCAGTTAGATACGAAACATCAAACAAACAAAAAACATTATTTTTTCGGAATTCACGTGAGTGAACAATTCGTGACACACCATTCAATTGGAAAAAGTTTAATTTCGAGCAACGCGAAGGGGATTGAATTGGAACGGGAGCGAATTAATCACGTAAATGTTTTGGAACAAAATCCGTCATTCACAGGGAAACTTGTTACTTTCTCTACTCCTGTTTTCAGATCTGATGAATACTTCACTGCACATTCGGACTCTTTGAAACGATGTAACAATATTCCCTGCAGATTTTAATTGAAAGCTGTAGTTATTTCAATTTTCAATGGTAATTTCTGGAGCTTCGTCAACAGGCAGTGTTTATTAATCTTCCTTATTGGTCCCTTTTTACTTGAGTTGTAATAGTTAATTAAGAGGATCCAAAAAGTATACTACAGCACCGATAAATTACGATGTAATGGTTTGTAAAAGTAGATCAATCATTCAACGTCGAGATGCGACGACATACATCAGACTTTGCCCGCAACACAGTAAATGTTTAAGCGTACAACAGAATTTGTACAGAATGTTTCGCGCTCGGTGCAACCAAAAACTGGGTAAAACAAGACAGAATGTGGGGTCGAATGCCACCAACCATACCTTTCTATCTAAATCTGTTGCCGAGATATGATTTTTTTTATTTTTTCCCCGAAGAAACTACTGTTTTTGCATGAAAACCACGGTTCTCCCACATTTTCAACTTTCGACCTCGTTTTTGAATTTCCTCCCCACATTTATAATCGAAAAGGAACTCCTCTGGATCATAATTGCAGTTCGAACATTAACTGTAACTGCGTTTCCAAAAAATTGTTGTGTGAACTTTGCTATTCCTTATCTATTTCGTGTAGACGTTCAAGTTCGAATTCAAAAAAAAAAATTAGGCGCCAAGAAAATGACGGTACCAAGTTTTGCAGTGTTTTCTCATGTTAGTAAAGAGCAGTTAGAGGCATCGTCTCTACAGGAACAACTTAATATCTCGTGAACGTTCAAGTCGATGGAATTTCACTCAGCATGTGTAGTTTTAAAGAAATTGGGTTATATCCGCCAGTAGGCAAATTACTAAACTGACTGATGTCTTTACATCGAAAGCGCTTGCCACCAGCAACACACCAGCCAGAGGAGACGGACTCACCTAACAGGTACGTTAACTTTAGTTATGTGTAGTTTTGTTTAAGTCATGTGGTACTTGTATTCTTGGAGGAGCCTATCGTTTTTTCGCATTCAAACTTGAATTGCCCCAAGAAACCGACGAGGACTCGCCAAGTTGATCATACAATAAGAAAGCTGATTAAATTTGCAGGAGCTGTCCATTCTGACACGTTTCTTGGAAATCCAGTTAACGTACAAGTAGTTTCAGAAACTTAATTTTGTTTCAACTTTCAAAGTTTGAACTGAAATGAGGAAGAGAAGGTTGGTTTTAATAATATAAAGTTGGTTTAAAGTCAAAACGTCTTGAACGTAAAGATTGAAAAATAAAGAAATGTGTGACACATGGCAGAAGTGGAACTTCAACGTGCAAAACCGAACCGCAACCGACAAGTGGAAAAACGAATCACAACGGACAAGTGCAAAAACGAATCGCAACGAACAAGTGGAAAAACGAATCAAAACGGACAAGTGGAAAAACAACGGAAGAGTGGAAAAACGCATCGTAAAAACATTTTTACTTTAAGTTTTACGGGCAGGTTTTCAAATTCGACAAGTACATTAACAATCTGCCCGTAAAACTTAAAGTAAAAATGTTTTTACGATGCGTTTTTCCACTTTTCCGTTGTTTTTCCACTTGTCCGTTGTGATTCGTTTTTCCACTTGTCGGTTGCGGTTCGGTTTTGCACGTTTAAGTTTCACTTCTACCATGTGTGACTATCACGCATTTCTTTATTCACAGGTTTACTGCAAATTATGATTTGGCTAGGGTAGGTAAATTGTAATGAATGCATTTTTTATATTATTTAAACATATTTCATTTTATTAAACAGGAAAACAGAATTCAATCCAGGAACAAAAACATCCATAGTCTACTCTACAATGCGGCGCGCTCTATTGACGCCGGGCGAGAGCACACGAGCAAATTAAGAAGTTAAGGAGAGCGAAAACGACAGGCGGAGGACATATCACCCGAGAGCATCTGCTCAGCTGTCCCTCCTATCCCCGCTCTCCGCGCGCGGCTGCGCATTACGTAGTTGCGCTCTCTCCACCGCCCCTAGCCTTCCCTCTCTCTGTCGCTGCTACACCTGCTCTCGCTGTCGTCTTGCCCTACCACGTGACTGGTAACGGATTTTCGTGACTCGAAAATTCGAAGTCGTTTATATAGAAGTTTCACTCCAAAAAGATGAAAAATCATGTCTCGGCAACGTATTGAGATAGACATGTGCAGTTGGCAGCAATACTCCAATTTCAGTCATTTCACTCAATTTTTTTGTTGCACCAAGTGAGGAACACCCTGTATACCTTTTATAGTTCAACATCCTAAGCTGCTCCTCAGATTACGTCAGTGAGCTTCCAGGTTAATCAGTAACGTTTGCAACTAGCCCAGTTAAAATTTGGAATGTAGCTCTTACGGAAACAGCGTGAAATTTACAGAATGAATGCTCCAATATAAATTTATTCACGTGGTTGTAAGGATGCGAGACGGATAAGTGGGATGCAAGTTCATAGCACGAAGAGCTATGAGAACCATTTTCCATCATCCAATTTATTTTGCCCTCATTTAATAAGTAGGAAGTTGACTGAGAGTTTTTTTTGTTTTCGTTTCCTTCAGATCTTAGATCCAGTTTGGATCGGAGTGCAAAAAACACCATTTGAGACAGTGGTATGCGTGTTCTTGTATTTGCGATTCAGAGAAAACGACAAATTCAAACGAAACTGGTTTAAATGGTTCGGATCTGAGGGTACGAAGGAGGCGATTGTTCTCAACCCGAACGGAATCTTCGAGGTCGAGCAGCACTGACCGCAGGACTTTCCACAGGTTCGAATGAATCTGACAGCGATGAAAAATAACTACCAACACCGTACAGCAACTTTTTTTTTACATCCTAAGCTCGGCCAAACCCAGGGATTAACATTCCAAGAATCGACAATGTGCTTTACGAGGTATAACACCTCTCATTCCTCACTTTTCACTAACTTCTTCCGCTACCCACAAGGTGAGGAAGCGTCAAATACACAGCATGCCAAACTGTCAAATATAACCCTAATATGTATGATAGTGAGTGCACTTCCACATACCTTAATACCGTTGATAAGCCAAGTGACGTTTGCTGGAGGATTGGACGGTGGCGACGTGCAGTTCCCTCTTAAAACGTCCCCAACCGAATAACGGGATTTCTCGAGCCTCACAACAGGGTCCCCTTCCAGCATATCTAAAACGTGAATCAAAACAAACGATAAAAATCGAAAATAAACTACGGTTTTGTCAGTCAAACTATAAAAATGAAACGAATATTGTGCACGCGGCACATAATCATTGCGGTGCATTTTTCCCCCTCTAATATGAGATTTATTTTAACTTGCGTTATAATGAACCGTAAAGTATCTCATCAAGTCGTAACCCCAAAAAAATATTGTTACGAGGCGTAATATCTTAGCGAGCAAGTTTTCTTTACTCTGAATTGGTCGTAATCAGAGAATGTGGATAGCAGTTTATACCACGACGTATGGCGGTACAGCTCAAGTATGACACAGAGTACGCTTTTTGCGATACAGTGGGGAAGCAGATAAAACTGCAGAGAAACACGTACAACACCATCATTTGAGGTAAGAATCGACGACGTTTTACGCAAAACTACAACGCCTGGAAGTAGCAAACAAAATGAAATCGGTTGTGCTGTTCAGTATTTCGAAAAGTCCTCAATCATTGGTCAGTTGGCTGGATCAAGTGGGAAATCGTTCTAGTTCTGAAAATGGCAACCCTCGAGTGTAACAACTCCACCTTCAAATGTACCAAAATTCCTAAAGTCGTGAAATCGGCTGTCGTCTAAATAATGATCGATTGCGCACACACATGGCCCATTTTATAGGATAGAATTTTCAGTCAATTACATAACTTACTATCAGACTAAGTAGAACAAAGAACAAACGCTATAAATTGTCACACAGCGGTTTATTATTCTCTTGCACACCATGATTGGGATCTATTCCACACCTCCTGTTTCAATCAATATTACCGCCTATGATCGCTTGATGTTTTAATAAATATTTCCGATGATTTAACTATTCACCGTGACGCAGTATCTCAACTCAGAGACCCCCCCATTCGATTCAGCATCGAAAAATGCTAGTGAACGATACGACACATGACCGTCACGACGCAATTACAATAAAACTGTCAAAACCTCGTTTTCCGTAGTTTTACAACCCATTTTTTCCGTGTAGGCGGGCACAACTATATCCCAAAATGGGGTTTTTGAGCGAACAAATGGATTACTTAGACTATCTTAAACATGAATATGGTCCGGAAAGCGGATGGAGATTGCATATTTGGAATAAACGTGCCCTGAAATGTGAAGTGACCCATATTGAGAGGGTAAGTTTCTATTACACGTGCCGATGCGCAGCACCAACTTTTTATTGTTTACCATGAATTATTTCGCCACGACAAAAAATTCTCATGAAA
This sequence comes from Pachypeltis micranthus, assembly GCA_020466155.1. NCBI lineage: Eukaryota > Metazoa > Arthropoda > Insecta > Hemiptera > Miridae > Pachypeltis > Pachypeltis micranthus. The sequence goes on from CM035775.1 coordinate 12,032,920, forward strand.
GCGGTAGCGTCGTGAACATTTAATCGTCGCTAGGATCTCTGAACACATTCATCTTAAGGTGGAACTGTTTGATTCTGACCCCTCCAACATATAATGCAATTAATTTTTCACTAAGGTATATGAACCTGTGCGTCTCATAAATGGCACACAGCCCGTGACATTAGCCGGCTTCATGTTTGCAAGAACCCCCGACCTCCGTCCGAAACCGTTTCTCTGATCAAACTGAAGACGCTTCATCTACTCGAACAGAGTTTCCCCTGAGGTGCCAGGATTATGCAGACTACTTCACTTTTCTTTTTATTTATCAATTGGCAAGAAGACGTTACTTTGAATTTAAAAAATCATTTTACTTCGATTTCATTAATTTTAATTACATTATTCGAAGAAAAATTGATTCATCTTATCATTAATTTTATACTCTCCTGCTTTCTTTAAAAGTACACAAAAACTAAATTTCCATTTGCGGCGAACTTAATCTTTTTTCACAGCCGTGGACAAATTTCTTCGCTCCTGATGACGCTTTAATTTTTATTTCCATACAGAAATTTAATTTCATGTTCCGTAATTTGTTGAATTGCTGATAATTATCTTAAGTGCTTTACTAGACTCTCACAGTGTTGATAGATTAGTGGATTATTTCCATAATCTTTTAGAAAACGCTGCTGTCATTTAACCGGGATTTTTAAAATACGTTTATTTCGAAATTTAGATGAGAATTTTCTGGCAGTGCCGTATTGTGTGGAACGGTTGATACAAAAAATCAATCAAAGTTTTCAGCGAAAAACAATATTTGGTGATATGATAACTGTAGGTAGTTTCAGATGAATTTTTGAATACCGATCGCGTTCACGGACACATGAACCATTTTCCATTTCAATGGTCAATAATTTTCACTCGTTTGAGCAGTTTTAGAGAGAAAAGAATGGTCGTTTTGACTAATTTGTTGACTACAGAAAGTTTCGGACCGGTTTTTTCTCCACATCTAGGACTCCTGTGGCGATTCTTGAAGATAGGTATGCAAGTTGGTCCGGTTTATTTTAGCCGTTTTCTCTCGACCCCGTTCACAGACACTCACACTGTCAAAATTGTTTTTCTCCGATTAATTCCCCTTCTACTTCGTAAAGCTATGGAAAATAGTACGTATGTATTGAATGAACGTATGTTTGGAAGTTTTGAATTCAGCCGGATAAAATACGACAGTCCCAGGGGAAACCTTCGGTACTTACTTCTAGAGGACGAGATTTTTTTTCCGTCTTCCGCTGTAACATTAACGTAATGTTCGAAGTGGACTCGACGGCTCAAAGCTAAAGGGGACAAGTAGTAAAGGATCATATTGATTGCCCGATCGGTGACCTGATGAAGAGATGTATTTGGCCCCCCCCCACCACAACTTAAAATACGGTGTCCCCGGGAAAACTCGATCTTATTCAAACCGAAAACGAGCTTCTACAGGTTTCTCAGGTATTTTTGTTCTTATTCGTCCTCTTTTTCGGTGGCATATCAAAGAAAGGCGAACATCAAAGAAACGGGAACCACGCTTTTTGGGGCCCATCCTCTTTTGGCCATTTGATCTTTTCCTTCTCCCTCTTCTCTTTGGCTCTTTCCTCTCTTCACTCACTCACCACCGCAACCACTGCGGCAGTTTTTTCACAACGGTCTCGCAGGACCCAAGTGGCAGTTTTTCTTTTGGTGGTTCCCGATAAACTGCTCGATACTACCTTTAATCTCCATCTACGAGATGACGGCGAAGTGCGAGAGAGAGAGTGGTAGCGAGGGAGGGACGGAGAGAGAAATAGGGGGGGGGGGATCCCCAGAGTGATTTTATGTAGACGGGGAAGAAAAATTCAAACAGCACGAACACTTTTCTCCTTGAAAGAGTATCGTCGTGAAGTTGCTCATCAGAGTGATGGTTGATATACAATGGAGCTGAGTACAAGAAAAAAAGGAAACTCCGGAGAGGGAGTCTGTGGGAATTGGGAAGAGCTTTTACCTTAGGGCTTACAAGTAGGTGGCTTCACGAGCCTCTCTCCCCCTGCGCTACACAGTATATTGCCAGGAGAGCGGCAGACGCCTGGCTAAGTGAAGGAACCTCAAGCCCACTTCCCCGTCCCATCATCCGCATCCCGACCATTAACAAGGGCAGCACGTTCGTACCACTCCATTTCAACAACCTATCGCCAGTCTCTTTCTTTTTTTTCTTCCATCTCTGAGATCATAGCGCCCCGGCCGGGAGAACCAAATCACTTTCAAATCCTTTTCGCGGGGCTCACGTCGCTCCAGCACGCAATGTTTATTTTGTATTGAACTGAAAGTATTGCATTCAAACGACCTGTTTCTTCATGTAGTTCCTTGCCGTAACGCGAGCAATTCGCCCAACTCCATCTCCAGCATCATGCGCTTAGTCTCCGGAGGATTTGAAAGTACATAATTTGTAACGAATGAATTCCACCTCTGCCGGGAATTACGTGCACGTTCCAAACGAAACGTACGTACAAACAATCTGACAGTTATAATCCCCAAATAACAGCCGATGTAACCTATCGCGAACAAAGTTTAGTTGTCCACAAGACTTTCCCGTCGACATGAAGCATAAGAGACATGGTCTAAAGACTATGATCGAATCCCGAGCAATGTTTTCGCTACAAAAATCTTTTTATCGACATATAAGTGATTACGCGTGACATTCTAAGACCAGCCAATTTCATTTTTAAAGTCCCGTCTATCGATTCACGCAGTACTAGCTAAAGCTGCTAAGGCTTACCATCTTTTTCTGTCATTCAATATCCTTAAAAAGTCCAGTAAATCTAAACTACCTCAATACTGGACACTTTCCCACAAAGTGGAATACCGAGGATGCATAAGGCACAATCATCTCGCTCGCTCGCTCCCAATAGTTCCATGCCAATAACTCCACTACTGACCCGTGATACCCATATCAACTGGTTCACGCTCATTTCCACCTTGTTTGCAAGATCCGTGCCTGGTTGTACATACTGCAGCGTTAAAAGCCAACGTCGAGACAAAGAGGAAGACGCCTGCATCCTGCGTAAAAGCAGATCGCCACTCCAGTAACCCACACCCCAGACTTATCAATAAACAGACGATCATACGTGTGCTCAAAACACGCTCACGCTCCAGGAAACCAGGTATATGTCTTCCAAAGAAAATTAATGCAGCATCAAACTGGATAAGAGACTTGAATTTTTTCCACCACTAACAAAGTAATTTGGTGTTCAATCTGGCCGCCAGAATAACTTTTTTTATGAAGATACGTAAACATTCGCAAATAATTCATTCATAGGTTATTATTCCTAAATATCCCGCAGAGTGTTTGTTAAACGGAAATAAACCGCAAAATGTGCCGCAAACGAGATTTCTTTAAATTTCTCGCCAAAAATCTCACAGTTTTTCCTCGCAGACATTTCTCCTATCATTATTTGAACTGGGCCTGAGACTGAAATACTATCATTAACCAAACATTAAACGTACGGTTTTTGAGTTTCATGAAGACCGGCTAGAACGGTTTCAGTTCAAACGCACTGAATGCTCCAATTATAATGAGGAATCGTAAGCTGTTTGGAAGCTATGAAAAAGGCTGTCACTGAAGGGGGGCCGGACTGACCGGAAAAGGAGAAATCCGTGGCGATTCAAACGAAGATCTTAGAAGGAATTTACTTTTACGAGCGGCCCTTGTTGTGAGCAGTCAAAGGTGTAGTACTTGGAGGGGAATCCTGTACGGGCACCTCTGAGACAGTGTTTTTGACAACGTCTTTTGATTGGTCATTCGATTACTTGGTAGACGATGTAAAATAGAAACTTGTTATTAGGTGTGAAGAAGTCTCGTGCCACTTCAAAGACAGCTGAATTGATGTTTAAATAATGATGCGAATTAGCGGAGCGGAATCACTTGGGCGCACTTTCCAGACAGTTTAATTAAGTCAATACTTGGCGAAGACGTGGGCTCTGCAGGGTTGGTGACTGTCACCATGAGAGAGTTGGCCCCAAGTTGTAAATGTGCCGTTGGAGCGATATAGTGGAATCCTAACAGCTCGCCTGAGTGTAGTTAAACGGCGTGGAGAAGAAAAGGGTTATGACGTAATATCCCGCTCATATATAACCCAGGGGAGACTCGTTCTCCAAGTCTTGCTCGCCTTTCGAGCCCAGCCACCACTTGGGCCTGGGTTTGGGTTTGGGTTTGAGACTTGCTGACTCAGGAATTAACGAAGACCTTTCCGGCAAAACCCCGGGGTCTTTGGAACGAGGAAAGCGCTCCGCTCGGGAAGAGGCCGAGGATTTAAATTAAATGATTTGCATTCGCAGATTAGGCCGACAATCTGCTGCTCTCTCGAATTATTACGCTTCCCCCGCTCCACTACCTCGCCGTTCTCCTGCTCGACTCTCGTGCACCTTTTGCCCGTCCCTTTCCTCCATCCGTCCCGCCGAGTTCAAATCCGACCGGATTGCATTAATTACCTTGAAATTCCCACTCAGCTGTTATGAAGTAAAACGGTCGAGATTTGTCTTCCGAGCACTACAGAAGTTCTTTGAGGGAGCCCCGCCAGACATTCATTCAACTTAATTACCACCCGAATGGAACACATCGCTCAGCAGACTATCCGTGTTTCAGTCTGAGACTACAAAACCCTTTCTGGAAATGGGTGTAATGCGATCTAAATACCCAAGTCACCCCAGACATTGAGACACTCCAGTGCCCACTGCAGATTGGTAAAAATAATAGACAAAGATCCCAGGGCTTGTAAGCCTCTGAATGAGTAGCTTTGATAGGTCATCGCGTTAACATTCTCACGAATCAGGAATCATACAGGGGATTTTCCTACATCGCCTTAAAAAATGTTGAGGAATACACATGAAACTACGTACCACGGTAGTTTAAGAACAATTCATCCCAACAGTCATTCAACGTGTTATGTTTGAAAAATATCTGGTGCGTAGCAACACACAACTTTCCGCCACCCCCGTAATTTCGAACACCACCTATATGCGGGCGCTATATCTTCGTTCAACGCATTTTTACAGGAACATTTATGCAGAACAAAATGTAGGGACTAGTTAGGTGAGAGTACTCCGAAAGTTTGATCGAAATCGTTAGAGCCGTTTTTGAGAAAATTGGAATACCGATAAATTAATATTCGACAAATCTCCTTTTCTGAGTTAACTTGGCTTATATCTCCGTTCAACATATATATACAGAAATAATTATATAAAACGAAATGTTGGTATGGGTAAATATAAGACATTCCATTAGGATTTATCACATCTGGTGAAGTAGTTACCCTAGAATTTACGGAAATGTTCGAAAAAACGTTATTTTCGACACATTTTGATTTTTATCTCCGTTCAATGGACTGTCTGAGGAACATTTATTGAGAACAATATGTAGGTATTAACTATTCGGATACATCTTGAAAGTTTGGTGATAATCGTTGAAGCCGTTTTGCCAAAAGCGTAAAAACCTATTTTTGCTTCATAGGCCTATATCTCCGTTCACCGTATTTTCATGGAGATATGTATGGAGAAGAAAAGTGAGGTATTGATTAGTAGAAGATAATTTTGAAGTTTAATCAAAATCGTTAGAGCTGTTTTCGAGAAAATGCGAAAAACCCTAGTTTTTGGTACATTTTCGTCCCCCCCCCTTCCCATCGGCCGAAATCGTCCATAACCTTATTTTGGTGTCTACAAAAAATAACAAACAAAACAAAAAAAGAACCAGTTCAATCGGTTCAGCCGTTCTCCCGCAAATCGAACTACAGACACACACACACACATACACACACACATACACACACACGGACCACGCGCCGAAATTAGGTTTTTTAGACTCAGTAGGGTCTGAAACGTAAAGATCTGAAGAAAACTCAAATTTTTTTTTTGGGCCGATTACTATACTTTCCTTCCCTTCGGGTAGCGGAAAGTAAAAATAAAAATGATGAAAAACAGTAAAAAAAGAAGCAATAAATACTGCCTTAGTGCCCAAAGGGCCGTATTTCAATCGCGTAAGAAGTAGAACTGTCTTGAGATCTACTCAATCGGTAAAAGGTTATTTCGGCATGTTGTCTGCGTGAGTTTGAAGTTCAATTAGATCGACGGAGAGTCGAAAACGTCTGGACCGAAAGAGCCGGTTATTAAACATTAAACTGCGCGAAACACTTTCTTCCAACACTGTGTTTCGTCTCCGTTACATCTGTAGTGTTCAACATTAAAACTCGTTTGTGGTCCACAACCGACACCACACCTTTATGGAAAATACGGGGACCTGAGTGGTTTCGAAGCCTTGAACGGGCAACCAGACGCTTTACCTCAAAGGAGGATGCTGGAGAGGGTCTGCGATCCACTTACAATCGGGTTATTTCCGTCTCCCCTCTGTCATTTTCTCCTTACAATTTCATAGCAGTTCATAAAGTTCATAGCACCCAGATCACTCGCCAACATTTACAAAGCATCATCAAAAAGTAAACGCGATAAATCAAGTTTTCTTCGACCGAATACAATAATTTTGTGTTGAGGAAAGTATCAACTAGCGACTGCTTCTGTAGAGTCTTTTATCGGTGAAAGAACAAACAGCTCACTCAATAACTCTCACGTTAAACGGCAATTTTGACCTGAAACAAAACAACAGATATCTGAAACCATTGCCTTCACGTCTTTACGAGAAAAATGGACTAGGGTCGGTCTATTTTCAGAAAAACTTCGCAAAGAAGATCTTCAAGAGAAAGCCGGATTTCACTCCGCTCTTCCCTTATATTGCTTTCTTTTCGTTTCTTACCGCAAAACTCTCGTGATGAGAAAACAATGAAAATTCCATGTGGATCTGACGGGAAAAGAGCTGAGCTGGCTGTATTGGCTGGTGCAGTTGTGGAGTAAACATTTTCTCCCTTTTCTGCTCAACCAGACATGACCTCGAGGCGACTCAATGGAAAGACGGAGCGATGAAACGGGGGTTTCGACAATCGTTTAATTTGATAAGAAATAAAATAAGTTCAGTTCGTTCCTTAACAAAAGATCACAACCATCAGATGTGACTGGTGGAGATGTTATTCCAGGTCAACAATAAATATGTTCAACAACCATTGACACTCGAGTTGGTGTTTCTTTTCTGAAGTATAAAACAATTTTATTAACTCGCGAATACGAAACTATTTCATGCAGTGTTGGACACAGCATCAAACCGCCTGAATCGCCAGAATCTTAGTAATAACTGCCGTCCGCGAAATTAACAACATTTTGATGAGTTCCAACCAATTGCCCCTCAACCGCTCATCACGACAGTTAGCTCTATTCTCATTTCTCTCTCGATTATGTAACCAGTAAGTTAGCAATACTGCGGTATGATGGCTCTTCTATTCGTTTCTACGGCTCTTGTCCTCGCGTTAGTTCGGTAGTGATTTATTGACACTGGTGCAGCCATTTTCGTATCACATTGTACTCAATCCCAACAGTTGCTAACGTGACATTCACCTCCCCAATTTGGTATAATATATATTTACACTGTCGGAGCGAGTGAAATAGACCCATTCGTGGTTACTAGCTGTCCTTTAGGATTTGTTAAAGTTGTGGTTGTGACGTACTCGGGAGTAGCAATTTTATAATTCACAATATTCTAAAAATCTAAAAATAGAAAATTATTGAAACAACTCTTTCAATAGAATCGTATTTGCAATTCAACCGAATACCAACCTCTTTTTATGCAGCTTTCGAATAATCGAGAAATATGATAGAAAATTGATGTTGAGCTTTTTTTCTAAATTGAATGAAAATTACAAGGTCTCTTGAAAAAATTGAAAGAATAATTTAAGCTCGGACTCGGAATATTGAACAGTTCAATACGCCAAAACGGAGGATGACATTGAACAATCAACTAACCTTTTCTGTGGAGCGGTTCGTAACACGAAAAAATTTTTATTTACACCATTGACTAAATAGGGACAGGTCGACATACTGCGGACAAAAAGCGGCTGCTCAGATACTCTACTGTTTGGCGTCTAGAACGGCTGGCAGAAGTGGCCGCGACGGGAAACAAATCGATGTATCAAACGGTGTCGAAAGTGACCGTCACATCGATCAAGCCGAATTCCGACACTAATTGATTGCAAACAAACCATTATTCCTTCACGCTACTCCATGCCAGACAAGAGTGCGTTTTCTGCCGAAACGATTTGCCTTTGCTCAATTTAAGAGCTCTAGAAAAATACATTTATGGTTCACATCATGAAGGGGAGGGGCTTTGGTTCTGTTGTTTGCCGAAGACTAATTTGACTGAGTTTGAATGAACTGCGTACTTGCTGGGCACAATGCGCGAAGACCGTCCACTTTTACGACGTTTCCTATCCATCTATGTTCAATTCAAGCAAGAAATGTAGTGATTTTCATTGAGCTCTTCATTACCCTCTTTACAACCGCACAATATATGATTGGTTCGACTCAGATACTCAGATTCTGAAGTCTTCCAAAATCAACAATAAAACGCATGAGAAAATGGTGTGTGTGTGTGTGTGTGTGTGTGTGCACACGATTGTGGGAAAACGGGGAGAACCAACTCTGCTCAAATTCCATGATCCGGTTGCACATAACCATAAGTAAAATTGAGCCATGACTGAGTATACTTATCATACTCCCGCATCAAAACGCTGCAAATTATTACACAACGGTTTATTATTCTTTCGCACAGCATGATTGTGACCCCGCGTCGTCAAAAAATATTAAGAATATAACATGGCCGCGTCAACGATCCAGAAAACGACAACTCATACTCAAACAATCTGTTCATACAGCACCTCCGACACCCATCTCATTCAATTCAACACCTAAATATCTGGTGCGACTCATCACACAACTTTCGTTGGCCTCATGTGAATCCATGGATTCTTTTGAACTAATCAAATCTGTTTTTCATTCGGTTTATAACGTTATACAGCGGGAACCGTTGATGATTTTGAAGTTTATTGTGCTGTATCTACTTGTGCAACTGCCGTTATTGTAAGTTTAGAGGTGATTCAAGACGCTGTTTACATAATCCTTTTGGGAAGGATCATATTCACCACTATTCAATAGTTGGGTAAAGACTGTGAGAACTGGTTCAGGTGAAACGGCAGGGGTAGAAATTCTGGAATTTCTTGAGTAGCTCATATGTACCCTACGAGCGTTATCAAACGCGTATCGTATAGATATTTGATTGGACTACCACGCACATTTTTCTGAAGATTCTGCTAACATTTTAGCGGAGTTTATGAGGAAAAACCCGCGCTAAACTCGACTTTCGTCGAACTGTTTCTCAATTTTTTGTGCCGCTCTCGTGATTTTCCCAAGAATAAGAATTTCGTGGTGTCGCCATATTCTTTGGATCCGTCCATACAACAAATTTAATCAAAATCGTTGAGGCCGTTTTCGAGGAAAAAAATGATTTGTTTCTTATTTTAGCTATGGTAGCTTCGGGCGGATTTCGCTGATACCCTCATTTTGACGTCCCATGATAACCTGCAAGCTAGATCAAGTTTGAGATGATTTAGTTCAGCCGTTAATGTCAATCCACCGTCCTGGCCACGTTATGCCATTAATGCAGTCCTCAAAATTCCGTTTGAAATTTAGTTGTGCCTCTCTACCCGGCAACTCGATCGGACGAAGCCCGTGGTTGTTTTGGGCCAAAAGCGGTAAAAAAATTTAGCCGAAAACGAAATTTTGCAGTTTTACTGCAACTACATCGTGTTCGCTAGGTATCGTTTCCTAAGTTTCTTTTGGATGCTGAGTCGAATAAAGTGGGTCTAAGAAGTGTAGGGATGTATCCAAACGAATAACGGCGGGGTCGCAGTAAACTGTACTACTTCAACGAACAAGCAACACAGTGTTGCGTAAGTTACCGTTTCTACACGGTTCGCACTCGTTTCTCACACTGATTCCCGTCTCGCTCCAACCACTCCTCATTTCAAATGGTCACGTTGAACCAATTGCCTAGCGTTGCCTGGAAAACGTCAACTGTAGTTGTTCCGTAGTAGTGGTCATGTTGCGCATCGTTTACTAATATCTTTCAATACTGATTCGAATGGGATGGATGTCGGGGGAACTCAACAAACATATTGCATATGATTTATCGATATAGCCATGTCATGTTTTTATTATGTTTCGACTTTCGATGGAATATTACTGCTCACAATCCTGCTGTGCAAGATAATAAAAAACCTTAGTGTAATAAATTGCATCGTTGTTCAAAATGAGATGGCATTATGGTGGATGATTGGGCGGGCGTCGAACGTGTTTTGTTGCTCTTGAAGTATAAATCAGTTACCGGAGTTAATCGAAGAACCACGGTCTCCAAAGAAGCTTCCGAATAATCAATTCAAGGCCTAGAACTACCATGGCCCACGAATGCGTTTAAGAGCATTTCATCGGCTCTTTCAGGGGTTTCGAGTTGTACGACGGGGCAGTCATCTTCGCCAATAGGCGACTGATAGATCTCGTTCTAATGACGACGGCCCCTAATTATGAGGCGAAACCACAACTCTGCGGCGTTGAAGAGACTTGAAAAGCGGAACGAGAAATGAAACGTGGAAATTGAGGTGAAAATGTTATGATGATTCATAGCTCGGCCAACTCCTTCTAGTTCAGTTGAAGGGGGTTGGAAGGTTTCAAATTTCCTCGCCTCGTCGACCGCGTTCAGTAAATGTAAGCAGTTTCGACGTTCATCGTAACTGGCGGGCGAGCGTTTGACTGTTTGCTTATTAATGGAGTGTTTCAAGTACTGGATGGGCGAAGAAGGGTTCTCAATCAGGAACGGGTTCGCCTCAGTAGATTGGCCCAATAGCTCTTCTCATTCATCAACCGTTCCCTGTACAGGTAATCTTATTGCGATGCCTCCTCCCAATTTTCTCTCATTTATCTCCCTCGTCTTGACTCTTTTTATTCATTCATTCCTCTCTCTCGCTCTCTCTGCCATTAAATAGAAATCATCTACCATCTCTTCTCACTGACCTGGTTCATCTCTGAAATTGACTTCGGCAGAGTTCATGGAAAAAAAAAATTGCAAAATCATAAACCCCCAGGAGGTTCAAAACGGACCAGACACTGTAGAAAAGGTTCTCTCACAAGTATAGTACTTCACTAACTGTCCATAGATTAGCATCTCTGATCTGTCTGGCCCCTGCAAATGACCAGCAGCCAATACGGCTATGGAAGTGCGTAAATAAATCACCCGCATAAGTTGTGTAGCCAGACTTATTTGCTCAAAATAGAAAATCCGTTGAATTTTTAAAAAAACATTGAAATAGGGGGTGTTTAGTCATCAGTGATATGTGCTCATGATGCATGATGAAGGGTTTCCAGAATGAAATTTGTGGGAGACCGTCAGACCCCTGAACTATTACATCTTAGATCAAGAGTCAAAGCAAGGTAACGGGAACATGTTTTTCGAATACGTGCATAATAACAGAGGAAACAAAATTTGTCATCTGCAACCAGGGTTTCTTTCTTTCGAACGATAACGACTTCACGCAAACGATTCTAAGGAAGCGTTAACCTTGTCAGCTATACAGATGGCTCGGGACTATTCCCGCCAACAGCTGTTCGCAATCAAGGAGGCGGAGGCTGTGAGGAATGGCCCAAGTTTGTCTCACCCATTCCATCAGGCCGTTCAGAGCAGAACACAGCCAGCTTCTTCTTTTCCCGACACGTTGTTAGCGAATTTAATTTTAACTATCCCCTTCATATAATTAATTCCTTGCAGCAAAATGCTGAATTTATTTTACTATTAGTCATGATTTGTTTAGTATACATATTATGTTACTATTTAATCCTCAACAGCGAATACATAGAAAAGAGTGGAAAAAAGTTGCAGCGCTGAATTATGGAAGATGAGAGAAGTTGCGTGATGATTGACTCCTGTATGTGACGCCGTATATTGTAGTACTGCTACATAAATTGTCAACGAGAAGTATTTCAGAACTCGGTAGTACACACTAGCACCATTTTCATTTCATTCGTTGAGCAGAACTTCAAGAGGAACAGAATGTGCGGAGCGCAGCGAAGAAGAAAAAAAAAACAGTTGGATAATACATTTCTGCTCTTCTACTCTTTTTTTTTCTTCTGCTTTCAGATTCCTTTTCGTCTGTTTGCGAACCGTAAAGAGAAATCTTCTATTTAGAATGTTGACTATAGGAGCCACCCACTTTCTCGTTTTCCCTTTGCTCCATCTTGACGAAATGTTCTGCACCCGGAAAAGCACTAAATATCTCTTTATCGTCCGAATTCTCTCCCTCTCTCAATTGGAAGAAGAAAGATTTTGTTTATAGTCAACATTGATCCACCAGGGTTTTTTTGCACTAACTTTCCCCGGCTTCTGTGTGTTTTCGAAATTCAGGAGAAGGATTCGACCTTCGACCTTCCGCTCCAACACACAAAAAACAAGGTTATAAAATTTGACGCCATCGCCTGCTCTTCATCTGCTCCCTTTCCCTTCCACGGCCGCGCCCCGCGAGCAATCTATTACTTAGAAAGTTGGTGGACCCTCCTAACTACGTTTCTATAACCTGCATTATGATGTTCCCCCTACTCGAAAACGCTGGCTCTTCGTTCGGCTCTCAGTTCAAAGCCAAGCTCGATAAATTTGATTTAGAACTTCGCTGAACTGGAGTTTCGCCCGGACATTTTAGGACATGCCACAGTTTCCACAAATGGACACCGACGAATGAAACCCGACAGACTCTAACGCATTTTGTATTGATTCATCCGTTCTTTTGAACCGCGATTTCTCCCTAAGTGAATGTCATCGTAGGAAATCGTGTTTTACAAACACTCTTAGTCCATAACTGTTTCAAGCAGACAAAGAAAATGTAGAATCCTAATGGCAATAACCGCTTCAATATACTCCGCTCACGATTTAAGAACGAACAACTACAGTTACAGTTTCAACGATGGTTTTACTGCTGCATTGCGAAGAATTTTTTAATCCGTTGATTGTTCGTTTTTATTATACCACTGAGGGTAGATAAGGACATGGTTGTCCTTTCATCCATCTACCCTGGAGTTAAACTATCATAAGTAAGATAACAATTGTTTAATGTGATTTAAAACAATAATCACAATGAACAAGTCAGGCCAAATAATTTCTCAGGGTCAGTACTTTTCTATCAACCTCTGCAAGCATATACATTTCATAATACACATAACAAGGATCTGTGTTACCAAACAGCTTTCTACTTTCTGTAGCCGAAAGAGTAAAGAAAGTATTGCGATCGTGTCAAAAAATTTTGGTTTTCCAAGATTTTTACGTTTCGAGGCCCATCGATTCCAAAAAAACCTAATTTCTGCGCGTGGTCAATGGCGTAGTTCAATTTATTCGAGAGCGGCTGAACCGATTGAAGGGGATCTTTTTAATTTTCTTTATTATTTTTGACGACGCGAAATTTAGGTTATAAGCGATTTCCATAAACGGAAAAAAGGGAGGTGGAGGACCAAAGTGGGTTTTTCGTATTTTTCTAAAGAACAGCTTAAATACTGTACGTTTCCCAATTGTTCGTATCTGATAAAAACTGACTTAACTCTGAAAGACAATAACAACATACAATTAACGCGTGAACTGTCTAAACTTTATGAACAATGACTTTAAAACTAAACAAACTGTTGTATTTTCAGTCCTTTTTCTATTAATCAAATGTTCTTGAGCACACAAATCGTTCACGTTTCGATAACCGGACACAACAACTTTCAAGACGGAAATCCCGACACGACACACCTATTCTCCTTGTTAGTCGCGTCCCCGTCGTCCTTCCCTAGCAACATCACAACTTCCGTTGCTTGGATTCGACACCACAATACTTTTGATTAAACTTTGGATATGATCAATCTTACGGATTGTTTTTGAGAAACCCATGCCTACCTTTTGCTTCAGTATTTATGTCTTGAATGGTGATTAAATTCATGCTAGCTCGGAAGGCGAGATTTGAAGAACATTAATTTATCATTTTTCCAATTTTCTCTAAAACGACAGCAACGATTTCAATAAAATTTACTGACATGCACCCATATACTGTTCTTCACAAATACTTTCATATAAATTCCTTAAACGTAGATACAGCGCCCGTTGTTTGTTCAATAACTCCATTTTGGGGTAGTTGCGCCCGCCTACTCGTCAAAAAATGGGTTAAAAAGTTACCCAAAACGAAATTATGGCAGTTTTATTGTGATTTCGTTTTGTTTAATATCGTTGTCTTTGTATTTTTCGATGCTGAGTCGGACATGATGGATCTCAGAGGTCGTATAGAAGGAAGACAGTGGCATTGTAAATATTGTGAGAAAAATTCTACTACTTGAAGAAACTCACAAAATAACACAACACATAATTTACGTCGTTATATTATGATCTAGTCAGGTTATATTTTGTACCGTCAACTAGTATTTTTTGAGATTGAATCGAATTTGGCTGGTCTCAGAGTTGTGAGACTGCGTCAAGGTGAATAAACATGCTGCGCAAGAAAATAATAAACCTTTGAGTACTCATTTCATGAGCTTTTCACCTTTTAATTCTAAAAGTGTTAAAGAATTTACTCGGAAAAATCATTTTAACAGTACCATGAATCTCTTAAGCATTGTTTACCCAATAGTGGCCGTGGCACAAGTTGTGTTCTATCAGGTTCGTATAACTCGCATGAAATACAGATTTAAATTAGTTGCTATCTGTGCAACCAGGAATCTTCTTTTCTGTGGCTTGAACAAACGAGGGTAACAAATATTTGTACGTGAGCGTATGCATGTGATCACGACTGAGAGCTCTACTCCAATTCGATATGAAGCGACCAAACCAACTGCAGTTATCATAGCGATCATAAAGAAGAAACTTCCTTTTTTTCAAAGAGCTTCAAAGACCTTCATTAAACTTCTTCCTGGCCACACACCTGTTCTGCAACGTTAAAATTGGCTCCTCGAGTAGCGACACTCACATTCCTTACCCTGATCTAATACCTCAGGATCTCTGCAAATAAACTCATCCCCCCATCATTTTTTCCAGCCGATCGCGCTATTTTCCTTTTGCTTTGTAAGGCTAATGTCAAAACTGCTACTTTCATACACAAGCTTTCAACCCTCAAACGCCTTCTTTCAACCGTCAAATGGGCTCAAGACACATCCAACACGGTAACCTGTGTTCAAACGGCAGAAACCAAGATGTACGTGAGTGAAGGGACACGAGAACAATAAGGAAATAACGATTATTTCACTAAAAGCAATCGAGAACCTGGAACTCACATTACTCCCTTTCACTCTTCACGATTAATCCTAATAAATCCAAATTTCTCAGTCGAGAAAAGCGTAGCTCAAGTTTTGCAAGCCAATGCATCACAATGAGCCTCATTTTCGAGAGGAAACGTCGCTTAATTGGTTTCCATTTCATTAGTTTCAATTAGGGGCGATCGTTTCGTTATGGAATGCGGTCGCTCGTATTTTGTCTCTTAAAAGCATCTTTTCTTTGCGAGTATTTCAATGCTTTCCCTTTTCTACAACAGAAATCGGCCCTTAACTTGGAAAAGTCCGCTCTTCATTAAACTCCATCGCTTTAATGGGCTCCTTTTGTGAGCGAAACTTGGTTTCTTCCGGCCAATGGCGAAACTACGTGTCAGACGACGGGAACTGTTCGCCTTAAATTTGAAAACTGAATAATGTTTAATTTGGGAAAACAAATACCTTCAAGTTTCTTTGAGGCATAACTTGAGGTAACTGAGATTTCCAATAATAACGATTGCCAAGCTCAGTAACATGAGCATTTAACTTTAAACAAAAAGTTGATTAATCGAGTAAACTTTGACGAGAAATGAAGTTGGGACTCATTCATAAAAGAAAGAAAGTGTGTCGGATCATTGACCGCTCAAATCTTTTCATCTCAATTCTCCAAAACTAATTTTCAAGAAAAAATTTTGTTTATGAAGAAATCACGTAAAAGACGAAATGTGAAGTACTTGACACCACATGAATTTCTGTTGTAATTGGACGTGCAAAGTTCGAGTCGCAGAAGCAATAATAAGTCCTAGATAATTTGCGGGTCCAATTGACTCAGTTTGTCAAGACTCCAGCCATCTCACCTACTTCATTGCTTCTGCGATAAGTCCGAAAGTGGTTTCTAAGCAGTCCGCCAAGACAGGGCTGACCCCTTTAACGTCCTTGACTGTACCCATATTGGATATTTGTGGTGCGATGTTGCTATCATAGCTTCCTATCGCTCAAACCAATAACACTCAGCAGTAATGTCTCTGAAACTGTGCTCGCCTGGCTTAACACTCCTCCATATCAATCACATACTTTTGTAGCAAATCCAACGCAACATATTTTCAGTGTAATTTCTCAAGAAGACTGGTGCCATATGAAAGTAGTTGACGACCCCGCGGACATTGATTCTCGAAGTCCCCTGCCATCAACACTTGTGACTTGTCTCATGGATTGGTTTAGTTTGGCGCTTACAGCCGATAAAGCATTGATGTTCCAGAGATGAAAAAATCGAAACCAATTGCCTTTGTCTAGACTCTGAACTATTTTCCAAGCGATGCTGATCGTCGCACATTGTTTCTTCGCATTATACGGGTGATCGCCTATGTACGCAGGTTCGTTGCCAATGCAGGCCGACCCAGGAAAGGAAGAGATCGATGCCATACGGGGCCTTTATCTCTGATAGAGTTTAACGGGACTAATTATCACCCTGTTTTGGCCCAATGTTTACTAGCAGTACTTAACTACGAGCTTCCACAGGGACGATGTGACGATTGGCCGTCTTCTGCTACTACGATGACGTTATACGAGATCATGGCAGAGTCAGCGTGTCATCTCATTCTTCTTCATCATCATTACATCAACAACCACTCAGTTCCTACGCTGGTCTTTATAAGACGGATTAATAAATATATAGTAGTAACATAGAGTTCTAGGCGTCCTTTTCTCCACTGCGGCATTGATTTAGGAGGACCATATCCGCGTCGTGAAACTACGACTCTCGGACTCATAAGAGTTATTGATGTGTTTTCATTCACATGGTTTCTAGAACCTTTCACCTAGAGCTGTGCGTTTCTGTACATATTGGGTATGTTTGATAATTACACCACACAACGGGTTATCCCTGCAACAATCCACTTAGACTGGTGGACGAATATCGCTGTTGCTTCCGGGTATATGCGGGAAGTTAAAGACTTGACTATCGAAGACAGCGTTCAGGATGCCGGAAACCTCTCATCCAAGTGAATTGAACAGTCAATTATTCAAGATCATCGATTAAATTTATTTACAACAATGGCATTCAATACTCGATCGACTCGCGATCGACGGCCCTTGAATAGGTTCAACCAACGTACGGAAACTTCATTTCACTAAAAACGATGTCTGCAGCATCATAAAAAGGACCAAAAATGTTAATATTGAGCACAAAACGAACTGAAGCCATCACCCAGTTCTTCGTTCGCTGCAACGATTTAGAAAGCATTGTGACAAAAATGTGGAATTTCATGATCGAAGTTGGACTGTCGTGTCACGAGTTGATAAGAACTGTTGGCGAATCAGAAATCCCCTCCAACGTGAAACTCTCTAGTTAATCCGCTTCTGTAAAACTTTGCAGCGATATTTGTCGTGGACGCGTAAAACCCGCTGATGTAAAAACACAGTTTGGTATTGAGAGCAGTGACTTTTGACGTTTTAAATGAAATGAAAAAGACTGAAATCGTGACCGTCAATATTCAAAATTTAAAAAAGGAGGAGGGTGAGAATAGTTTTTCCAGAAAACCCCCTTTTGTCGTCCTAGATGCACGTCCTCTGTACTTCAAAAACTTTTCTGAAGAGTATCTCAAAAACGTCTATCAATATGGTAATATTCGGAAAATAGGTTTGAGGTTGTTTCAACACTTGTTGTCCTGGAAAGTCGTCTTTTTGTTACGGATGTTGTACCCCGAGGTTTTGAAGGACGGAGATGTGAACTTACTGTTTCGAGGGAAAGGACGTTCAATTGAAATTCAGAACTATGCAGCAATCACAAAGCATAACAACGAGAGTCTCCTTTTGACCTCAATTCGATACAAAACCTTCTACTGATAGTAGGCGAGAAGCCTCTGGAAATGTGAGTCAAAGAAAACAACTAACTTTTTCAAAATTATCACATGCGAGCCTGGGTAACCAATATGTCCTGAATTCTCACAATGTATGGAACGAGTTGAGAGGTGATTCGAAAATTAAACCGCTGGTGTTGAAGGAAAAAGTGATTGACGGGAAAAGGAGAATAGTAAATAAAGAGCTGAGCCAATTCTTACTACAGCAGAATTAACTCAATTTGAGCAGAAGAGTAGGAAGGTAAAGAAAGAGCATTCTGTAACCCGGGAGTGCTGTTTATGGATTTGGGCAAGCTGGATGTGAGAAGATCTCTCAGACAGGAGTGACTGGCACTGGAACGCAGAGGGTTTTGCGAGTGGTGAGATATTATTAGAGTAGCACAGTATGGTGATAAGTCGAAGAACTGAGTGAATGAACACTCAATGGGATCAAGTAACGTTATTTGTAGGATGAAGTTGTAGCCCTACAACAATGTCTCCAAAGATGTGCCTCTAGGGTACCAAGGGCAATCGACAAAACTGAGAGTTAAACTGGTTACGAGGGTTTTAGAAATGTTCAGAGAGCCGCTGACACAGGCAAAAATTACAGGAATCCTGAGTTTCAGTCCAATGCCCACGAATCTTCGCCTATGATCACTAGAGTCTGTCAATGGGGGTCAGGCATACTGATATCGTGATATGGAGAAACAATACTTTTCCTCACCTTCCTCCTTCTTTGCGGTATTTTCACAAAGATGTCTACAGATAAAATATGTCGAGCATTAACCAGTGTTGATGCGCTGTTGATTCAACCAAAACCATTATAGAAGTTTCAAGAAAAAGAAGAGAAACCCCACATTATCAGACTCCACTCCCCATCACTTACGGCGGTAGTGGTCCATAATATTTTGTTCATACGGCGGAAAAATAACGAGCGAGACCAAAGCGAAAGCGCCCAATCGATATAGCCATGCTCTCACAAAGTTGGCTTCACCTTTTTCCACACCTAACCTGAAAATAAACTGTATTTAACTGTGTGCTCAAATCAATAACTTATGGCATCGAACGCCCATCTGTTATTACATTATGATATTGAATTGTGCTTTGAATCAGGAAGTATTGCGCTTCACACATCTCTAGACAACAAATGAATTCTGTGTGATTCCAGACAAGGTATTGGAATCTACAGCAAGCGGTAAGAAAAGTCATCAGTTTTATCGTAGTTCCTTATACATTTGAAATCTTCTTCATCCATATCTGTGTCTGTAAGTTCACCAGCGATATTCATACCATTGGTTTCATCCAATAGCGTCAATTTGATTACGCTATGTGGCCGGGGGTTGTTGGCTCCATCTGCTGAAAACTTCCATAAACGTGGCAAACCCACCTTTAAACGTTTCACCACACGCACACAATGCGACGAAACCAAGTTTTCAATGTCCACAACGCCTCAACACGGGTGCATATGATGACACTATCTTTGGTAGATTACGAAACTTTTCTGACCAAAAGGAAGATACTGAAGACACCAAAAGGAAGTAAGGTTTGACGGAATACATGGATCACAACTAACAATGATAGCCTAACAAATTAAAGTAAAATGTAAGTTATGAAAACTAAACGGAATAAATTAACGATAAATAAAATGGATATCAACAGAAAGATTAAGGTTCGGCTCAGCTCAAGCCAAATTGGTACACTATGTGATAAGATAAGTGGTCGGCAGACTGTCCTCAATCAGAGCTTTCTGACCTGAGGCCATTTTTCTGCAAGCGCAGGTAAACTCCAAACCACCCCTGTCAATCCATTTTGTCCTTTCAATATTTCCAAAGCCGACGAGGCACTTTTCCACATTCGAGCCTCAGCGGTTTTGTTTTCCTGACCCCCTTCATTTGTCTCACTACTCACCCCTTACTTTTGCCACCCTCTCTGGGCCAGTCAGTCTGAAAACTCGTACGATTAAACATTCTAGTTCCTGCTCATACCAGTTCAACAATCGTTTAGTTGGTTTATACTAACATTGTATACTAGGGTTAGGTCATACCCATACATGTTGTGTAAGCTCAGTCTCTGAGTTATTATGTTCCGAACACTATCTGCATTAGGCATTTTCATATCAATACAGCTCTCTATAGCCCGTTTCATTCACCAATTACCTTTTCGTCTTTATTCCAGCCCTCTTTCTCTGTACAAAAGAATGACGGCCATTGTGTTATAATTTACCGCTTTTACATTTGAACTTTGCAAAACATAAAGTGACATGTAGCAATTTACAAAGATGGCGATAAAAACAAATTTGAAAGCTACGTTTGAGGACTCATATTCATCGCGGAACAAAGTTGTTTTTCGTATATTGGAACAGCCATTGACAAACTAATTAAAACGTAGTTATAGGAATCATGTACGATGTTTGAAAAGCAGTTTGTCCACAAACAAACATCATTGACTCTCACAGTTCTGCGGATTTTGCCATGTTATGAAAACATTAATTTATACCGCCTCAGTTTCGAATGGACCTCAACAATTTTACTCTCCACAATTCACGGAGTCGGGTCGTTTGTTTATTCTACCACCGCCAAAATAAAGTAATTGAAACCGACGATGGACGTAGGTTCAGAATCACATTAGCCGAGCAGCTAAATTCGCCCTGGGACGTCGATAATGTTTTGCTCCTCGACGGATATACTCGTAGTTTGTATAATATTTGTTCCCTGGATTGAAGTTGGGGGTGCTGCGAAATTCAATGTTTCAATCTAATGAACTCGACCGAACTCGATCGGGGTTCGCTCACAACGAAATATTTATAATCGCATTATCAGTGCTTCAATCGACAACATCTAGTCATTTGCACCTCGCTTCGGGCCACTCGAGAACATGATCGCTACGTAACTAACGATTTTATTCATTATTATCCTTTCTCTCTCCGTCACAATGTACTTTATTCTGATTAACCTACCTTCCCGAATGAGTATTATTTCTGCCAACAGTTCTTACATAACATAGGTTATGTTAAGTGCTCAACTCTTTAGTAAATTTACTGGAATCCTGGTCGTTAAGGGATCAATGGAAATGAGAAGGAGGAGTTTCGGCCAGATTCGGTTTGACTACTTTATATATAGGGCCACTACCTCATTGTGGAACCTTCACTACTTTAGAGGACAGTGAGATAATACGTCAAG
Source organism: Pachypeltis micranthus (assembly GCA_020466155.1). Taxonomy (NCBI): domain Eukaryota; kingdom Metazoa; phylum Arthropoda; class Insecta; order Hemiptera; family Miridae; genus Pachypeltis; species Pachypeltis micranthus. Next base: position 12,054,155 of record CM035775.1, read on the forward strand.
ATAATGCATAAGACTGTTTGGAACACTGTGGGAGTAAGGCACCCCAAACGCTTCATCTCAGGATCAACAGGCGAAATAACACGTAGTCTTCTGATGATGGGGAGGAAGTACTCAAGGCAGATATTGGAAATCATCGAGGGACACTGCAGAATGGACAAATGTAAGTGTGTTGTGGGTATAAGCGACATCCCTCAGTGCAGGTGGTTCGGTACAGACGAGGAAACTCCTAGCACGTCCGGTCCCAGTGCGAGAGACTTAAGAGGAAGACGGTTGCAGAAAATACCTACTCAATGTTCCTGAATGTACTGACTTGCTCCTACTCATACCATGACACCGTCAACCTTATTCTTCTGATATGAATGGGGGTTAGGGCTATCTGTGGCCCTTGGAAGGTAGCAAGACGAGTGGAGCACAGCCCGAACGGGCAGGGGACCAGGCGGCAGATCCCAGAGCTTGGTCTTATGGCTCGGACGACACCGGGGTGAGGTGGATTCCTACCTCACTCAGTTCCTAACAGGACATGGAGCATTTAGAGCTTACTTGCACTGAATTGGAAAGAATGCAAGTTCACATTGCCTGCACTGCAGGGCAAATGTGGATGATGCCAAAGGTGGGCGGGTTGGCTGCAAAACATAGTTGGACAGGTCACACCAGAGGCATTCACTGCGCCATGCTGAGTTCATAAGAAAACTATTTACCAGGGCCGTGCTTAGCCAGCAAAGGATGAAACTTGCTGATTTTGGGCCAATGATGTAGACAAGGAAGTGCTGAGCAGAAAGAAGAGCTGCCATCATAGAGGGGCGTGAGGGCCAACCTGATGCAATGAGTTAAACGGTTCTGGGTTGGTTCTCAATACGCAAGAGTAAATTCATGGGGCCACTAGAAGCAGACCCTCCTACCTACATCCCAAAAAAAAAATGTTCTGGAATCATCGGACGAAAACTGTAAAAATGGTGGAGTGTGAAACGGCGAAGGTTTGAATTGGGGACGAAATGTTGGTATGGGTGACTAAAAGACACTCTGTTAGATTGATCACATCTGGTGAAGCAATTACCCTGGAATTTACGGAAATGTTAGAAAAAACGTTATTTTCGACACATTTTGATTTTTATCTCCGTTCAATGGACTGTCAGAGGAACATTCATTGGGAAAAATATGTAGGTATTAACCACTCAAAAACATCTTGAAAGTTTGGTGACAATCGTTGAAGCCGTTTTGGCAAAAAGCGTAAAAAACCCACTTTTGCTTCACAGGCCTATATCTCCGTTCACCGTATTTCTATGGAGATATGTATGCACAGAAAAAAAGTTGGGTATTGATTAGTAGAAGATAATTTGAAAGTTTAATCAAAATCGTTATAGCCATTTTTGAGAAAAATGCGAAAACCCTAGTTTTTGGTTCATATTCGTTCCCCACTCTACTTCGCGTCAACCAAAATCGCCCATAACCTTATTTTGGTGTCTACAAAAACAATAAAAGAACCAGCTCAATCGGATCAGCCGTTTCCCTTCAATTCGAACTACAGACACGCACACACACACACACGGACCACGCGCCGAAATTAGGTTTTTCAGACTCAGTAGGCCTCAAAACGTAAAGATCTGAAGAAAACCCAAATTTTTTGACACGATTACTATACTTTCTTTTCCCTTTGGGCTGGTGAAAAGTAAAAATGGCTTTAACAATTTCGCACGCTCACAACGAACCAGTCTACATTTCGTTATCCGTGAATGTTTCTGTGCAAATAAGTTGACCGCTGATCGTATATTCAACAAGCCTTCGAATGTAAGGGGTTTGCAAAATGTTATATGCTGGTACGCGACAGAGATTGTTTTCTACCACCCAAAAAGAGCGGACGGATGGATTGAGGAAGTCATTGCATTCCTTTGTGACAACTAACCAACGTTGAAAGAAAACGCACCTAAATTCAGCGTTCCTGATTCACAATAAAAGCGAATGGACGAAGAAATGAATATTACAACACTGTTTCACTTTTTGGGTGGTGACGGAAAACTACTCCAGCGCTTAAAAAAAGGCGAAGTACGCGTTGGCATGATAATGCATATGAGCGTGATAACTCAGATCGTTGTACATTCCACACCCTATACCCAATTACCAATCACGAGGTTAGGGGTTTGAACTTTTTACGTGTTGGAGAAATCTATTTATCGCCGGCCTTCCCCTCCACCGCCCTGCCGCGGCAACAGAAGCCCCTTAATTTCTCCTGGGTGCTCTCCCGCTTCCTATAAATTCACTTCCGAGGGTCGGAGGCAGCTACGGGCATCGACTTCGGCCCCGCAGGACGCGAAAATACCTCAAACCCGACCTTTGCCAACAGCATCAGCATCGCAAGTCTTTTAGCCTTTACGAAGTCTCTCCGCTAAGTTACGATTTCGCCTTGGAATTACGACTCGACAGAATTTGCTCTCTGTTTAGCTATAAATTATCCAATGGACGGGGAATGCGCACACCCAGGTGGTTTGACTGTAATGATGCTGCTCACTGTAATTGACATTGCTATCTGAAATGACTACAACTTATTGTATTGCTTGCCGTCAAACATTTATCTGATTGATGCCAAATAAAATGCTACTACATTTATGTATTCGTCGCTACGAGGCATTCAGTTAAATCCATGGGTATCAGCCAACCATACAGCTGGGTGCCATAAGACGTTGAAAAATCTTTGTTAATTGCTGCTTAACGCTCTAATAGATTTATTTTCTTTTTCTTTTCGTTAACTGAATAGAATACAATATACACATTGACCACAGTAATATGGTGTTCAACACTACAACTTCCTAACCCAAAATCTTACCGCCTTGGAGAATAACGTTGCATCGACCAGGATAGACCATCTCGGAGACGGGTTTTAGTTGAGCACGAATTTGTTATTGATGAGTTGGCATATCACAAAATTTGAATACTTACATGTACAAAGAAGAGGTGATTTGAACTAGTACAAGCGAACAAGTGGGGCTCTGAAGGCGTGGAACTGGTCGTACAGAGAAGGAAGGAAAAATCCGAATCAGTCGATGAGAGGTGATTTAGAGACCACTGTATCAGGAAAGGTATTAGAGGATAACTGTTGGGAGAACGACCGTTCTGTTGTGGAGAGAAATGTGAAAAGGTGGGAAGAAAATGATATTTCGGAATCCCAGACGACGAGGGAAATCCGTTACCATTGGAGTAACTGTGGAGGTGGGATTTCCGAAGATAACAATAAGCGGTCGAGGACGAAGGTTTTTCGGGGAAAGGGCCAGAGAGTCCCGTTAGGGCAGGTGTGGGAATTCTTAGGTCAAAAAACTCGATAGTGACGACCAACAGTATCGTATAGAGGATCGAAACAGCTAAAAAATAAATCAAATTAACAGGAGCTCTTTTATACAAACCAGCGAGTACAATATAACATAAAAAGATCAAACAACAATTCAAACAAACAGACCTTCCTAACTCAAAGAAATGTACAAATGCTTTAACTTACTCTTAAAGTGCGTTAGAGTCATTGGAAACAAACGCGTTGGTATCTTGGTCGCCTCGTTGGTTCTTAGTGTTGTTATCATCATCATCCATCGAACGAACCTTTTTAACATCATCACCAATCTATTTTGTTTAATTTCATTTATTTTAGAACTTTTCGCAATTGTGCATTTTTCTTTTCCTGCCTGCTGTCTCCGTGGTTGTGATTGAATAATATCAAATACTTGTATTAGAATCGTCACTAAACGAACACATCTGAAGCTAACGTCATCCTGTACTTCGTAAACAAATAATTTAATAAATTTACCCCAAAAAATGTTTAGAACCTTCGTCCAAGTGATGTGTGTCAACGGAGCTGAATCAGAGACAGCTTGCACAGATTAGCCGGAGATCACGATGTGCTGACGTCACAACGAAGATGTTGCGAAATGTTGGTGCCACTTGATGAAACTGGAGTTCTTCTGCAGGCCTTCTCTGGAGGAAAGCCGTGGAATCTCAAATAAGGTCAAAACATAACTTATTAGACTCCACAGGAGTTCCTTTACGTTGGTCGATGTGATGCTTCAGGGTCCTTTCAGATCCATCCAGCGCTGACCCGACCTTTTCTAGGCTTCGCCGAACTTCTGAATAACTGGATTGCTGATGTACGTCCGAACCTGTGCACTCTTCCCCACATTGAAGGCCCTTGTAGTGGAATGCATGGTTTGAGCAGGCTGGTGCTTCACAGGAAAGAAAGCGCTAAGTGTAGAGTGGAATTTCCTATTCAAATAGAGCTCTGCAAGAGGAGCTGCGCGATAAAGGCGCATTTGATTCCATATCCAAAATTAAAGAAGTGATGCAAACTCGGGATATGTGCGCCTATTTGCAACAGGAATCGCAACAAGCAGCATTTCGCGGGACCTCACATTCGAGCAGATGGTGATTATTCTTTCCGCGTTGAAAATACAAGTCTTGGAAGCGCAATGCATCTCTGACGTTGATGGGGGCAGTTATCTCGATAATGGGGACTGGGAGAACGGTAAGACCGTGTCTGAGAGCGAGTGCTGGAAGTTCAACTGGAATAACTCAACACTTTCAATCCGCGATGCTTCAAGTGCAACAACAGATTTTTCCAACATCTTATCCAATGCGGTTTCAGCCGATTGCAACAACTGTTCCCTGAGCCAATTATCACTTGGGCACTTAACTCTTATAACAACAACACCGACGACTGAAACCATTTTACCACAGAACATTGACAATCAGCGAGATGTAAGATAGCTACATTCTTCAATAATGACTGATGCTCCTTTTGGTAACAATTCAAATAGTGTTGTTAAGTTGCGTAAAATTAGGCGTTTTAATGGATTTGTCAGGGCTCAGGATAGTGACCATTGTAGTGAAATGAACCAACTGTCCCACACAGCAACTGGGCCTTCTTTGTTTCATCGACAACATTTCTCATAATGCAGTAATTTTTGAACCTTTCTAAGTAGCACGAGCACTTTTCCTTCTTAAGCTCACAGTTTTCCAGTATGAATCGATCCAGATGTTGAGCTAGTATTTATCCATTATGAAGGTATAAGTCTCGATGAATCCGATAAATAAAGGTTGTTGGGCGCGCGAGAGGGTGAGAGTTGAAGATCGAAAATAAAAGAAACTCGGTGAACTTGAGGACTTTATTAAATGCAATGAGGTGAGTAGAGGGCGACACAAGAGGACGACTCGGAAATATGCGTGAATTGGCAGGAAACTGTATCGGAAAGAGATAGCGAACTGTATGGGCGGAGGATAGATCGAGGATAGTGAGTGAGCACAGAGAGATGAGCAATCGCGAGAATTCGTAGCTGAATGAATTTCGGGAGGAGCTCCTCTCTTGTGGAGAGGAATCTGAAATTGAGGAGAGGGAAAATGAAGAAAGGAAACACCAACTTCAGGGAAATCCGCTGCAGTTAGAAATAACCTCAGAGGAGGTGGTAAGAGGAGACAATGACTTTGTCATTAAGGCGTTAAGGCAGGTGCAGGGAAGTCCGAGGTCAAAAGACTCAGACTGATTTGACTTGCGTCGAACAAAGGTCCAGTCAGGAAAGTAAAAACTTCACAATCGGCGGAAAACAGAAAAGATCTGGAAACATTGTTGAAGATTTCGTTCGATTGGCCTCTCCCGCGATGATGATATTTGGCATTCAAAATCATGTGTTTGGAAATTTGGAAACAGACGTTTCTCAGAACATTCTTCTTTTTGGGTTTGTTCTCTTCATGTCTTAATGTTTTTTGAGTTTTTGTTAGGTTTTGGCTTTTGAATACTCGTTTACTGTTTGCTTTTCTACCACTGATTCTTCTTGTTTTCAATAAAATGGTCACGAAGGTTACATCACTCCGAGACCAAATAGACAAAATAAATTTGGATTGACTACCTCGCGAACATGTCTAAACTAATATTTTCCCCCCGTCGCCAATTGTTATGTCGCCTATTATTGTTGTGTCAATTGAAACATTTTGCATGTGATCGTATGCGTTGCACTGAGTTACTGTCGTTGCTTTGTGCATTGTATTGGAGATACCTGGTCGGCCGTGTGTAATTGATCAAAACTAAAACACTCCACCTTCGCGCAAACACGTGCAACTCCATTGTGGTTTATTATTCATTCCAAATAATAACCCTGTGTTTTCGGCCAGCGAAATTTTTTTAAACCTCCCCCTCAAAATTTGATACTTAACGTATCAAAACATCGGATTCTAAGGGCCGGTTTATCAATGTCATTTGCTAGCTTGACTAAAGGTTGACTAAATCAAAGCGTTCGTTAACTCCCGAAGACGCTTTCATCAATTTACTTTGACGCTGCGTTAGCGGTAGCTGTTAGTTATTTTTTAACTCGTCTCTTCACTCTTTAGTTATCGGTTAACTAACCGTTATATCTGTCAAATAATGTGTTTCGCTCGCCTCGATCTGTTTTTATTTATTTATTATCTGTGTTTCTTTATTCCCGACCTGTTATTTCGGTTATCAGAAAGTTGTACAGTTATCTGAAAAATTTTGTTGGCAGCCATGTTCGGTTTTGTTTCGTTTGCCTCGATCTGCTTCCTATTCTGCTCTCGTTATCACATTATTATTATCGTTCTATTATTGATTGGGATACTGTCAACTCAATTTAATATCATTTCATTCGGTTTCTCCGATGGAAAGATCAACGCGTACCAGGTCCGTCCGAGAATCGAGTATTTTGATACGCTCGACGACGTAAATTTTCATACTAGGTTCAGATTGTCGAAAGAAACAACGCTGTTCGTACTTTCGCTAATTCTAACGCGGATTGAATCACTAAGTAATCGAAATCACGCAATTTCGTCAATGAAGAAACTCCTAACGCTCAGGTTCTACGGCCTCCGTAAGTACAGACCTAATATTTTATGGTACGTGGTAGGTTACATTCGTGCATCATATAACTTACGTCAAGATCGAAAAGTAATTTAGAGCTTTCATGGAATGTTTACGTTTCAATTTCATTAGTCCCAAAATCTGTTTCGACGAATCACAACTTTCTTAATACGCCGTACGTTCGGCGGTTTTTACCAAGTAATGCAATAGTGTTTCTAACTAAGTACGTGGAAACTGATGGAGAAATGATATTTACAGGGTTGCTCCTACTTACATTACTTCACTGCTTGAGTGACATGTATCGTAAACGTTGTTGTGAAGTTCCGTTATGATTCTTTCGGAATTATGGGAAAAAGTGAACCGTATAAAATATACGGAGAAGTATACCGTATTTGTTTGCTTATTTCTGATTATTATTAACCTTCCATTTTGTGGCTTAATGGAACATGAGTTTAGTGTGAATGATAGGCGAGAATTATGCGTTTTGACCTCGGTGAGAAGTACAATTTTGTGCTCATACTTTCTGCGACCGTCCGATGTTTGTGTGAGATCGTGAATATCAAATTTGAGTTGACTAGGTTCAGCCGTTATTTTTCATTCGTGTATAAAATCGCACACCATGTGCTGAAAAGGGTGGTTTTGGGAGTTAGGCTACATGAATTCGTATTAATTTTGGAATTATGTGGAAGTAGAACACGTAAATAATCATTTTCCTTTTCTCTTTGGAGGTTCGATGCTATTAGCTGTAGGCGACTTTTGTGGCGTTAGTAAAACGTCTGCCTCCCTCATTGTGAAACTAGTTTCCCAGACCATTGTTCACTTGCCCCCACTTTCATGAAGACGATGTCTAAAGAAGAAAAAAGAGCGTTTTACCACTGGGCTAGAATGCCACACGCCATTGGTGCTATCGACTGTACACACGTGAAAATGTCAATTTTTGTGAAACACACTGCACATTTGGTGTTGAGAAGCAACATGTATCGTATTTCAAATTTGTTGAAGTTTTTGTGTATGATTAGTGTTGAATAATACACGTAATGCTTTCTGTAAGGAACCTTTTTTTTAAATTATGTTTGCCCCACTCACGACGGAAAGTTACAAAATCGACCGAAAAAATTACGACAAACACTCAACAAAAATAATCACAATACGAAAAATGAGCTACACAATACGAAGACGAGTAAGAAAAGAATGAGAAGTAAGGAAATATAAGAAGAGAATTGGAACAAAAGAGAAAAGTATCAAGTAAGATCACAAATGTATTATTTAACAATTCTGCAACTGATATTTTGGGTATTCGAATGAAAATGTCAAATAATGAAATCGGCAGGCGGCAAATGTAGGTGGCCAAATGGTACCAACTCTCCTACACATTGTTTTGGATGACAACTCGCCAAGTCGCCTCTTCGTTCGAGGGATTCTCGTTTGAGCGTAGTGGTAGCTCTTTTTCCTTGGTTATTGATGATGATCCTTTTTCTTGGCTATTGATGAACGCGATCTTAGCTCTGGTTGTTTTTCACTCACCGAATATCGTTAACAGATCGCTACCTATTCGACGTTTTAACAAAAGAATTGATAAACCGGCCCTAAATCTGCAATACCCATCCGTTGTGCTTTTAACGTGTTCTAAAAACTGCGTTCTTTCGTACAAGTCTTGTTTGGTATCTCACCGTGCCCTCCTGCTCGGCTATCCGATCGGACGAAACTCATGGTTGTTATAGGGTAATGGTTAAACAATTAACAAAAACGGAATTTCGGCAGTTTTTTCGCCAAGACGCCGTGTTTGGTTTCGTTTTGGAGGTATTTTTAGATCCTGGGTCGAATGAAATGAGTATCAGACGTGTACAACTGCGTATAGTCAAATTACAGTAATTATAGTGCGCCAAGTCTACTAATTGAAAGAACTCGCGGAAGAATGACTACAGCGAAAGTAATCGTTTCATCATTTGTACTCCCTCCCTCCCGTCGCATTAAAATCACTCCCCCGCTCGTCTTGCAACATCGTGCCAATCGCCTATAGGCACCGGTGTCTGCCACCCATTCAGGTCAGTAGGCTCTGCTCAAACCGCAGCCAAATAGAATGGGTACCTCGGGGGCCAGTGGCATGGAGCCCTTCAGGGTGTGACGCTGCCATGAGTTTGGCTTGGTGGGGGTCGAGGCTTCAGTGAAAATTCCCCAAGAGAGTTGTTGGTGCTGGCTGGAGAGGGTTTAAGACCGCCAAGCTGGCAACCGTCTCCAAGGCCATGGGCATGTGCCCTGCACTAGTACAAATGCCTACAAGCGCCTACAGGCGCTGGAATATTTAGATTTCGCCGTTCCATTGCAGCCAGGTCATGTTTCATAAGGTTTACAGGTACTTTTCGATGCTGAATAGAATGGGATGGGTTTTGGAGGTGTGAGACTAGGTCCAGCTGTTCAAAAGAATAATCAACCATTGTGTGATAATTTGCAGGGTTTGTATTTGGTGCTCGAAATAAACGAACGGTGTCAGATGTCTGTGTTGAAAAATTCAACTATGAGGACCTGTTTGTCGCTGTGTATGGTGAGGATCAGTCGGTATGCGATTAAACAGACTGCTTTACTCACGATGGAGTGAAAATTGTTGTCGAAGTGGAAACCAGCCCTGGGTCCTGGTCAAAGTGGTGACGAAGGGCTTTGCGAAAGCGATCTTTACTCCTGGAAGCCGTGTAAATGGATATGGAGAGGAATCTGTTTGCGGTATGTGGATTCCCAACAGCTGGTGGATTCCGTTAGGGTGTGGCGGTGGACGAAGGGCCGGAAGAGTCGAGAAAAGCGGAGGAGACGGCCCGGACCCGCCTTGCGCCTCTCCCTCACCGTCCCTCAAGCCTTTCACCGCCGCCGCTCGCGTCAAGTGTTACTCCGCCGTGTCTCCCCCCCCCCTCCTGCCCGACAACACCAACCGACCTGCGGTTTAGCGAGCAGGAGGCGCCGCTCGGCGGAACGGGGAAGGGCGTCAGGCCCCCGCGGCCGGAACAAACAAACAAACAAACAAACCCACTTCAACGACGAAGGCTCCCTAGACCCTCGACTCGACGCGGCAACATACGGAGCGAGAGCAGAGAGGAGAGCGTTCCAACCGGGTGGTGCGATGGAGAAGGGGTCGGGGAGAGGGACTGGAGCGCCCATTTACACTTTGACGAACTGACCACCGGCCTCCTCCGACGGGTTGTAACGAGGGGGCGTTTAGCAATTCAGACTTGGAACGGACGAGTAGGTGCGATGCAACTGGGCGAACGTGAGCGGCGAAGGGTCGGGCGAGAGGAGCGGAACAGGTGAGCTGCGCCAGCCCTCAACCACCGTCCGGCGGCTCAACCTGACACTTGGTAGGTCCCTTGAATAATTTGCCCCCTCGACGCACCTCATCGCCTTCCTCGGCAGCCGCAGGAGAGGCGGTGAAGCTTTGGTTTAGTTGACCGTCCAACTTGTGATAACTGGCAATCACACGCAACGTCGAACCAAACGAGAACTGACTGCTTCCGTATTCATCTCAGATGAACGGACACCTCATCAACATGCCGCCCTGTAACATCGTATAGTTTCCACCATCATCTTCCGCATTTAAATACCACGCGCTTCACTCAACTCACGCCACGCTAAATGCATATAGACGCAACAGATGATTGGTCATTTTTCGCTCCTCCCCATCACACAACCTTCCTTGGCTTTCCGTCAAATCACTGCTTCATCACATTTGCTACTTTTTCAATTTATTTATCACTCAATCCATTTCGCCGAAATTTATTGTGCTGCTCTCATCGTAGCTGTACATGTAAAACATTTAATCAAAATCGTTAGTACCGTTTTTGAAAAAACTATTTAGTGTTTGACACTATAATAACTATAGTTACTTTTTGGAGGACTTCACTCATTATTTGGGCGACCAATGATGTCCTACAGGTTACACGTTGCGTTTACGCTGATTTGGTTCAGCTGTTTTCTCGCAATCGTGTTCACTCACTCACATAACATTTTCTTAAAATATTGTTTTTTTCGGACTCGGTAGAGTCGGAAACGTAAAAATCTGAAGAGAACTCAATTTTTTAAATTCAGCACACTCAAACACTAAAAGACATGTGTTCGAGTATGTCGAGCTTCCCTTCACTTCTTTCGAGTTGAGAATCTGAGGTTTTGACCTTGACCAGACACTCTCAAGGATGATATTTCTCCCAACGCCCGCGGATCCAACTGCCTGCACTGCAGGGCAACGGTGGACGATGCTCTCACATGCCAAAGGTGGGTAAGCCGGATGCGCACGCTGGAAGACGCGTTTGGCACACACCAAAGGCATTCCACCTCACCATGTTGAATTGCGATGAAGACTGGAGAAGCATAGCTCCATCTGTTGAGGCCGTGCTCAGCCAGAAGAGGATGGAGCTTGCTGGCCTGGGGCTGAACATGACATTGCAATTGCGAGCATTGTGCCCTAATTTCTAGCACATGTAACTTCTGGATTTAAATTCTTCCGCTTTTACTTTTAATTTGATCTTCGGCTTTTGTTTCTTAATAGAGGAGTTACGAGTTCTTCTGGATGTAAAGAATAAAGCTCCTTCGTGCGTAGCCTTATCCTGGAGACACACGTAAGGGCGTCGGAAATAGCAGTACGCAACCCGGAGGACGATCGGTCGATTAGAGCAAAGCGAGGGTAGTAGCAGTATTCTAGACAAAAAGATCTGGTGTGTAGCAACACACAACTACCGCAATCCCCGTGAATTCGATGACCTGTTAAGTATCGGGGCGTTATATCCTAGTTTAACTCATTTCTACAGAACCATTGACTGAAAACAAAACGTAAGCAGTAGTCAGTTGACTTCGTTATTTTGATCAAAATCGAAATAGCTGTTTTTGAGAAAACTGCAAACCGATAAATTAATATTCGACAAAGCTCGTTTTCCATATCTCCAGATACAGAAATAATTACGTAGAAAGAGAACAAAATGTGGGTACAGGTTGCTAGAAAACACTCTTGGATTGATGACATCCAATGAGGCAGTTACTCTAGAAACTATGAAAAAGTTTTAAAAAAGTACAATTTTGATTTTTATCTCTGCTCAATGGCCTTTCACATGACCATTTATTGAGAACGATATATGGATATTAACTATTCGAAAACGTCCTGTGAGTTTGGTGAAAACCGTTACTGCCGTGCTACGTTCACCGTATTTTCATGGAGTACTAACCAGTACAAGATAATTTGTGAAACCCCTAGTTTCGGTACATTTTCACAGGCCACCGAAATCGCCCATAATCTTATTTTTTGTCTTTAAAAATACCGAACAAAAAAAGAACCAGCCCAACCGGTTCAGCCGTTCTCAAGCAAATCGTACTACAGAACACCACGACGGTGGCGCATAAAAAGGAAAAACTAAATAAATAATAAGTAAGAAAATGGGGAGGGCGCCCAAACTACCCTACGCCGGCTTTAGGGTTAGAAGGATTGGGGCGGGGAAGGAAAGAAGGGTAAGACGATGTTCCACGATAGAACGAACACCTGTTAAGGTACTACCTGAGAAACACGGGGGATGATACCACGGAGAACCCCTGCTGACACACCCAGCCACCGACGCATCTCCTCAGCACTTTTCTTGCATCACACACCACAACAGGACACGGTCAATGCTGCAACCCTGATGTTACCCTCCACTCCACGAGCTTCTGACACCGTCATACGAAGATCTGTCGTATTTGCGCTTCTAGGCTAGCCAAGTTAGCATAAAATCACAGCTGCCATTTACCACCTGGACATCCAGGATCACTGCAGACTGTTCGGGACCAACAGTGACGACACATGAACGGCGTGAAAGTGCCGGTAATCCTTCCTGTGAAAGTCCTCTGAAGCCCACCCCATCCGTGCAGAAGAGCGGGGGGGGGGGGAGTCAGGACACTGCCTGAGTTCCCGTTCGTGTCAATCAAACCGTGCAGAGCAGACGAGAACTGAGAAGGCTTACTGGGCTTGGGGGCAGATGGAGTCACCATGTCACACCACCGCAACTGATCCTGGACAAATCCAAGGCCAGCCACAGTGCATGCAACATCCCAACTAGATGTCTGCAAAGCGAGCAGGCGTTTACGGCGCAAGAAAGGAATAGTGGTAGAGAGAGAAGGAACACCAAGTCCCCCAGATCGAACTGACTCACCAACTCCCACACCAACACCAACACCAACTCATAGGTCAGCTTTAGGAGCAGGTACGTCCGAAGGAGGCGGCTTCTGCCGTGGCTTCAGTGGCAACTTTCTGACCAAGGTCCACACGGCTTCCGGCTGAGGAGGTTGCACTGAGAAATTGATCCCAAGATACCGCCACATCTCGACGACGCCTCTAGCCGGGACACGGCTATCGCCGATGACAATACCCGCATCCACGACCTTCACGCTGTCACCTCCGTAGGACGGCATCAATAAACCGAGTCGCACTTCTCCAAGCCCCGCTTGGTACCTGCGAGGACATCACACACTCACACGGACCACGCGCAGGAATGAGGTCTTTTGGATTCAGCCCGTCTCGAAACGCAAAGATCTGAAGAAAACCCAACTTTTTTTGACATGATTACAATACTATCCTCACCCTTTTGAGGGCGGGGGGCGGGGTTAGTGAATAAAGGAAAATTAGGGTACTGGCTGTACGTACCGCTGTAATTATTTTGGTTACTTGAAGCATAAAAATCGATGTAGTAAAATACGTAGTTGGGTACGATGGGAAGTGCAGGTGCTCGGAAGGCTGACTAATGGGTGTAGGTGAATTGAGCGAAGAGGATAGTGAAGGTCGCGTCCCCTGTGATGTAAAGTTTTTTAATTAAAACTGCTTTATCTTAGTTGATACCATCGCTCTTCCACTTCTTCGACTTTAATTAGTTGCAAAGTGCTTTTGAGGACTTGGAGACCACTTCGAGTTAAATAGCCACCTGATGGCGGACTCGAGGAATTCCGTATTCATTTCGTCAGGCTCCGCATTTTCCGCTCTAATGGACAAAGTGTTCGGTTCACTGGGTCGGATTTCTCGATGGACGAGCTTCCCCCGAAGGAAAGTCGCTGGAAACTTAGCTCGATCATTTTTCGTGACTGGCTGAGCCTTCACGAGTCGTCCCATGAGGGTACGACAAAAAAAAGCTGTGGATGCGATTCAGGGCCGATCCTCATCACCGAATGGCTGAACAATGACGCCGAAGATAATTATTTTCTGTAATTGGTCGACGATGCCCAGCGAATTAATCATGTTCCTGTGAGTTTAGCCATTCGCAATTAGTCTTTCACCAGGAACGTTGTCTCAGGACACTCACGTTAAACAACCTGTTGAGTTTGTCGTCCTTGGCCGACGGCGTATAGATGGCGAGTGCATTCGATATGGATGCTGTTGAGACAGTGCCTCTATAATGGAAGTTACTGTCCCCGCGAATATAAACAGGCAATATCTATTTATTTTGTTCAAATATTATTATTGTTCTTATTTACTCTCATTTACTTGTATCATGAACGACAGTAAAATATCGCGAAGTGGTACTGTTTTTGTGCTCTTGAATTGATCAAGTAAGCCACGACCAGAGGTCTACCGCAGCCGCCCTTCCTCGATATTGGTCTACTCACGCTCGACTTCAGAGCATGTTTCCTACCAGCTATTGTCTCTTGGCAGGTTGTTCCAACTACATGCTGTACATTCCTTGCCGGAGCCATCAGGCGAAGACAATTCATTTATTTTCTTGTATAGCGGAAGAGAATTTCTTTTCCATTTATTTAATTTTTGTAAATGTAGTTAGGAGCAAAGGAGATTTGGAGCGTATTACCCCTAAAAAACAGGACGAGTACTCTGTTCGTAGCAGTACGTAGTACTACAATACATGGTCACGCCTCTGAGACAATTCTTCTCATTTGTATGACTGAAGAGAATTTCCACCCAAGCATGAAGGGTTGTTAGGTGCCACATGCTCAAGCGTAGTACATTACTTGAGTGTGCTAGTATCTCTCTCTCTCTCTCTCTCTCTCTCTCTCTCTCTCTCTCTCTCTCTCTCTCTCTCTCTCTCTCTCTCTTTCTCTCTCCCCACCAAATGGTAACGGAAGTGTTACGATTGATGCTTTAGCCTTCAACTAACTACCATAAAACGTTATGCTGGGAGAAAATGAAATGATGTCACTTAATAACTATGTAAGGAACTCGGAACTTTGGACTCCTTCCACCTGACCCATCGAGCTTCATTAACCAATTCCCAGATCCCCCCTGAAAACTACCCAGTGATCAGCTGTTGAACGGAGATCAAAACCAACACAATTCGTAAAATTAGGCACATTAAGTGATTGTTTTTATGACTTTTGTTTAAAAAGAACCTCACTATCTTCGTCCAACTTACAGAGTGCGTTAACCTAACCAGCGCCTAAATTTGGTGAACATTTCTTCAGACGTTCATCGAACGAAGATGGAACTCTCGCATATTTAACAGATCCTCGAATACGCGAAAAGTTGTGTGCTGCTACGCACTAAATTATATTCTCAAAGGCATCGTTCGAAGAGAGAAAAGCTTATTATCCCCTCTCGAAAAAGTAAATGCGGCAAGGGAAAAAGGTGTGAAGATAAGTCATGAAAAAGGACAACCTCGTCTCTAAGCCAAGATAACGCGAACATTTGGAAGGCCACGGTCTTATGTTGACATGTCGACCACGTTAACGAAGAAAAAGTAGGCGTTTAAGCATCAAAACCAACATAGTTTGCCCTTGTTGGAAGCTGAAACTGAGAAACTCATGTTCGACCGCACCAGGCCCAGTATAGTTCTTCAATGCACGCTCTTTTCCCGACGGATTCATTTCTCCAGTGCACTTAATTGGCTACCTTAGCTGTCACGGCACTCAAGCCACGATTGGGTTTCCCACAGTCACGCTGGTTAAGAGTTTCGTTGCGTTAATCAGTGGTGCTTCAAGGCGCAATCTGTGTTGATCAATACTTGAATCAAACATGACGTTAAGGATTGAATGAAATAGTTAACCACGTACGTATTTGACGGAACTAACCGCTGTTATTAGGTTGGATTTCACAAAATATTAAATCGGGCTTTGATTTATGGGATTTACTATTTCAACATGCACTGCAGTATAGGACGTATGACTCAATGCAATACGTTGACCTGAATCAGCGAATCATGTAATACGACACAGGATTCTATTACATGACGAAGTAATTGTGGACAAACAACGTTATGAAATGAGACGAATTGCCATCTCCCGTTCAATTTAATTACGAAGCTCTTCAGCGCCAACAAACTTGACTGAAAGAATCTCTCACTTTCCTCAAAGTGAAGCTTCAACTTTGGAGTTGTGTAATTAGAAAATTAAAGTTCATTGAAACTGGAAAGTTAAGCGAGAAAAGCTTGATCTTTGCGTAAAAACAGCGTTACAAACAGGACGGCAACTTCTTATTCCGCTCTTTTTTTCTCCCCTCTCTCGAATATCCTAATGGCTCTACTCTCTCTCTCTCTCTCCCCCCCCCACCACCCTTCCATAGCCATCCGACGTATGGAAACTCAATACTTTTTTTTCACAAACTTCCCAGATATCCTAATTAAAAGTTCAAAGAAAACGCTTTTAAGTGCAAAAAAAAGTGAACGGATGGGCTGGTTTTTGTTCAACCAAAACCCCTGAGCCTTTAGGAAACGATTCATCTGTACAGCCCATTTGCACTGGATCGGCGGATTCGAATAACTTTGGGATTCGATTCTAAAACTCTTTTCCAACGGAAGAAGACCACATTTGTTGGGCCAGTAGGATCGGTACGAAAATGTGTAAATGTTTGAAACGTTACCGACCGATTAAGAGACGAGAAATCGGATTGAGATATATTTTGGAAAAGTCCACGAGCGCGAGAGCGCAAACAGCTTCAGACGGGGAACTTTCACATCTCAGAACAATCACTGGAAAGTGCTGGTATAGTCGGAAGGGCGTTATCATTTACAATTCCAATCACTAGGAGCAGCCGTTCGATTCACTACGGGACGGCCAAACGCATATTCTGCGTTTCTGGTTTTATTTGAAACGAACATAATTTATCGTAGAATATTTTTCAACTGATGTGTGCTCCCACGCAGTCGCAGATGAAAATCCAACTGTTTGAGTGAAGAATAAATATCGACACTCAACAAAAAGATATTGCATGTTCGAACTAATGGAATGACCGCTGCACTGGCAACAGAAAAAAATCGTCTTGACGCGTAAGTTAGTCAATATGTTGCAATAAGCAGGAATAACCGGATGAATTACAAAACTTTGAATGCTAGCATCTTGCATGAAGTACAGTTTAGTTACGCACCAGGTTCGTATAATCTGTGACAGGTATCTGAAAAGGTGAAAGTTTTGTGATGCGTAGCACCAGAGAGTGTGAAGCTTTGAAAGGATGAGACATAATGAGGAGAGGGATGTGAAGGCTCGCTGCGAGGGAAACGAGCGGTTGAAAAAGAGAAAATTAGGGTCATTCGTCAATTGGGTAACAGGACCCCCCCGAAGACGAGGCCCCAGGGAAGGGCTTCTTGGCTTCCCTTCCTTTCCGTTCGTTAATTACCGCTCACGACTCCTTTGTTCCTGCGATGGTGGATATGTGAGAGGGAGTCCCTTTCTAACGCCTATCAGACGTCCTCGTTTGAAAAGCCTCGTATTTCTTGTTTTATAGCTCCGACTCCTCAAAATTTGAAATTACCACATTTTGCATTACAAAGCTTTGTGAACTAATTTGTTTACGTGTGTTTGGAGTAGAGTTTCATAGTGTTGGCGTCTCGTCTGCACTACTAGAGGATCTAGGTGTACACCTAAGAAAAGTCTTTGTTCTAGAGAACGTATTGTTCTCAAACTGGTTCACGCCTACGACAACACACGCGTAGCGTATTCAATTCCCGAAGACTTCTGAATGAATATGCTTATTTGGTGGAGACACCGCTCTTTCAACTGTTGTTTCCTACATATATGGTACGACGCATCACTTCACACTCCTCAGCCCCACGTGCGAAGTGCATTTTATGACGTTTCTCACTCTACCAACGAATAAAATCTGTTTCGTTTGGTTTGTATAAACACTGGCGGCGCTTAAGGTTCCAGTATTTATTGAAAACTCTTACTTATGCCACGACCGTAATTGAATAATCAGTGCATTCGAGATTCGTGAGTCTGTCAACACATAATCGCGTAATAACTGTTAGAAATGGTAGTAAGAATGGAGGGCCGTGGTTCGTATTTAGGAATTTCTGAGGTTGCTCCTGGGATGGATAAGAAGAAAACTGAGCTGACGTTTTTTCTAAATCGTTGAAAGCTGCCATCATTTTCCTACAGTTGAGAATTTTTCAGTGCTGTCAGTCATGTCATTTGAAACTGCCGGCACAAAAATCAATCAAAATGGTCGATGACGTTTTCGAGAACAAAATATTCGGGGTTTCAGGTTCACTGTAACTATACGTAGTCTTGAACTAATTTGGCTGGTACCCTTACCTTGACGTCCCGTCGTGATCTGCAGACTACATATGAATTCGGTGCATCCGTTTTCTGTAATGCGGTTCATTTTCTCGAATGATGTTTTTTTTTTTTTAATCGGTAGCCATTGAAACTTGAACGTCTGAAGCAAATTAAATTAGTTTGTTCGGCCTATTACTATAATATATTGTCTGAAAAGTTGATAGTGGCAAATTATCACACAATGGTGTGTTATTCTATCGTACTCAGCAACAGTTTTAGTCCATATTGTGAAGGCACAATTTTGGACGCGGCGAAAAAAGCACGGGAAGCCGCGTCCCCACTGAGCGCCAGCCCCTCCAAGGGAAGGAGAAGCCGGGCCCTGCGGTTGAAGAGGCCGGCGGAGCCTCAGAAGGTTGCCGCCGTCGTCGCCCGTTGTCGCTTCGAACTGCTAGAGAAAATCGGAAAAGGAGATTTCACCGCGAAGACGAAATATTGAGCATTACACTTTATCATCTCGCTTTTTATTTTGAGCGAGAGCAAGGTGAGCCGCAGCAGCTTTTATTTTATATAATTTTTTTCCATATAAATTTGATTTCTTTGTCCATTAAGCCCATTTGTGTGGTGAGACGCCCTCCTTCACGGATCAGGCTCCCCTTTTGTTGAAAAGAATCCCTGGTTGGTTGTCCGCCCCCTTCCCTGAGAAGAAGGAGTTCTCAATTTAGTTCAAATTGGGAAGAAAAAGATCGGCCCCGAACATTACAATATAGACCTCTATGTGCGTCTCATGGTTCACCCAATATATCCGATAATTCCTTCTTCATACAGCTTGACGCAGGCTCACACCTCCGAGACCCATCCCATTCGATTCCGCTTTGAAAAGGAAAATACGAAAACTGACGTTTCATAGGTGACTTTAGGCAATAGGAACGGAATGACGAGTCAAACAAACCATTGGTTGGAGTGAGACGGGTGGCAATGTGTGGAATGATCGAAAGCAGGGGGGGGGGGGATGATAAATTTTTCTCTATTGTCCCGCGCGTTCCTTCAAAAAGTAGGATTCGTCCCATTATATTTACAGTGATTTCACTGTTTCCCATCTCGAGGGAGTCCTACACCAATTCTAATCGACTCACGTTCTGTTAGACCTAGTCCTGCTCCTCTGAGACCAGCACCATTTGATTCAGCATCGAAAAATACCTAGGAAACGATAAAAGAAATGTGTGACAGTCACACATGGTAGAAGTGAAACTTTAACGTGCAAAACCGAATCGCAACGGACAAGTGCAAAAACGAATCGCAACGGACAAATGGAAAAACAACGGAAAAGTGGAAAAACGCATCGCAAAAAAATTTTTACTCGAAGTTTTACGGGCAGGTTTTCAAATTCGACAAGTACATTAACAATCAACTAACGAGCAGTTAACAGTGGCTCCTTCTTGCACCTTCAGAACCGCCTCTACTTATAAAATGGCCAGTGCATCTCACCGCCCCACGACCTATTTGGCTGAACGAGGAAATATTCTGGGAGCACTCACTGACCTTCCACAAAAATAAATATCTGGTACGTTGCAACACACAACTTTCCTTAGCTTTACGTCAATTCACTTTGCACATGGCTATTTCTACTTACTCAATTCATTTACCACTCAGTTCATTTGAACTTGGTCAAACAACACTTCACAGCAGCATGAAGCGGCAGCGATTGCAGTTCAATAACTTATTGTGCTGCTCGTACTCATTACAGGACCATTATTGAGCAACTAGTACACAGATAATTAATGAGGCTGTAAACATAAATTTTTTGAAGAAGGATAGTAATTACTTTTGCAGAGTTATTGGGTAAAAACGTTTAGAACTGGTAGTAAGGGAACGGCAGTAGTTGAAATTCAGGAATTTCTGGAGTGACCCCCATGTATCTCATGAGTGTTTTTAAACACTCACCCGTTAGGTAGTGGGTTGGACCACAATACCAAATTTTTTAACATTCTAATAAAATTCCAGCGGAGTTTATGAGGAAAAAACTGCGCTAAAAACGCTTTTCGTCGAAAATTTACCTTTACATACCCTTATTTTTGCGTTCCGTGGTGACCTATAGGCAAGACATTCAGCTGGTACGGTTGTTTTCTCTGAAAACCGCGCTAAAATCGATTTCGTCGAAAGTTTTGTTAATTTTTTGTGCTGCTCTCGTCATTTCCCCACAAATGGGAATTTCATGGTATAATTCCTTTATTGAGAGCTATCAATATAAAAATCTGAATCAAAATCGTCAGAACCATTTTTGAGAAAAAAAATATTTGGTATTATGCTAACTATAGTTAACTTTCGGTGGATTTCGTTCATACCCTCATCTTGGCGTCTCATGGTATTCTGCAGGCAAGATATCAAGTTTGTGTGGATTTGGTACGGTGGTTCTCTCTAAAAGTCGTTAACAGACACACAGTGACACACAGATCTGTTTCTTTATTTCATGACTGTACCTAAACCCTCGACGAGGGTTATATCAGTCATAGAAGTTGCGGTTTCGTTAATATGCAAGAGGCCGGCCCCTGCAGCATCCACCGAACTCAGACCTGTGGAGGTACGGCAGGTATGTGGTCGTTAGCCAGTCTCACCGTAGAGAGCTGTTGCCCGTGTGTTACCGCGCGGAGGTGACCACCTGAGGAATCCCGTACCATCTGGGAGTAGTTCTTAATCTGGTTCCCTACCTGATCTTACTGTTTACTTGGGTGGCAAGTTTCAAAAGGACTGATCAACTATAACCACGTTTCTTAGCCATTACCTTCTTTGCGAACTTTGCAAAATGGTTATAGGCTTCCTTTGTAGCAGTCAAAGCTGCTAAGTTCGTTTGCCCTCTCAGCAACCGTCGCTCACTGTTGTAGAAACTACAGTGGAGCAGCACATGGTTTCTTGTTTCCTCCGCACTGGAGGCACAAGACGTGCATAATGGAGAGTCTTTCAGAGAAAAGAAGTGGAGCCGCGCATTGAAGTCACCATGTCCCGTGAGGAACTGGCTCGTCCAGTGGTCTGGCTCAACCCATTTTCTAGAAAGACGTTCACGGATGTTGGGGAAGAACTCATACGTATCACGTCCCTTTGACGAGGATTCCCATCTCGCTTGCCATTTCTCTAGAGCCCATTCATCGATGGCGGCAAGTTTCTGTTCTGTGGTGAGATCCGCACGGAGTTCAGCCCAAAGCGGGGAAGCTCCGTTTCACTCTCCACTTGTCAATCATGCACTCAACAGCCAAATCAACTGGTAACTGACCAGTGATCACCTGGAGTGCTTCCGTTGATACAGATCTTGTAGGCCTTGGTGATCCACAGGAGCGCGGCTCTCTGGGATTGGGCCAATACTCTCTTTTGATTGACTGTTAGTTTGCTACCCCAGACAACAGGGCAGTAGCCAATCACACCTAAATAGATGGCCTTATACATGAGGATGGTGTCGTGGTAACACACACCCCAAGTGGCCTTAGTAATGGCACGCAGTGAGGCAAACCTTGCAATGGTAGTGCCTTTAAGGGACTGGAGGTGTTGGTTGAAACCCCACCTCTCACCTATATTCACTCCTAAATACTTGACGTGCTTTTCAAGAAGGAGCCTGTGGCCGCCAAAGCGTATTGTGGGTGGATTATTCACTTTCCCCTTCAAGAGGATTAGCTGGGTTTTTCCCTCAGCCACCTGCATCTTGACGTGCTCGCACCATTGGTTGACAGTGCAGAGCACGTGGTGGGTTTTTTTCTTCAATTTGGCGGACTGACTCTGCAAAGATCAGCACAGTCAAGTCATCCACATAGGCGTACGGCTCGCAGTCAGTCTCCATGAGTTTCCTGAGAAGACCTTCGAAGAAGGCATTCCAGAGTGCTGGTCCTAGGACCGAGCCCTGTGGGCACCCTTCTCAATCTTTCTCCGGACGGAGACATGCCTACTTTCGATCGTAGCAGTTCTGTCTGTCAGGTAACTTCTGACGAGCGAGTACAGGTTGCGGGGATTCCCCTACCTTTGAGTTCATTAAGGAGCGCTGGCCACCAAAGGTTGTCAAACGCTCCTCTGATGTCAATCAGAACTGCTACGACGTACTTAGCCGGTGCCAGCAGGGAAACACGCCGAATCTCGACAATGACATCCTGCGTGGACCTTCCTTTGGTACACCCGTATTGCCTGCCTGTGAGGTTGCGGCCAAAGACTCCTTCGAGGGACTGCAACATCAAGATTTCTAGTGTTTTGCCTAATATGGAAAGAAGGCTGAGTGGTCTCCATGATCGCGGGTCCGACTGATTGCGGTCGCCTCCCTTTGAAGAGTGACAACGCGCGCAGACTTCCACTGAGTGGGGAACTGTCCGACCTGCAGACAGTCATTAAATAAATTAAGGAGGCCGCTGGAGATTGTCCGCTCAGCCTTCCTTAGCATATTGCTTTCTATTTTATCTGGCCCAGGAGATTTGTTGGGCTTTAAGGTCGCAAGAGCCCTGCCGAGGTCGCCTGTTGTCCACAATGGGATGTCGGGCTCGTTCGGAGGGTCCATGATAAGCTCTCTTGCTGCCCTCTGGGCTTCAGTGTCTCGAGCTAGTTGGTCATCTGGGAACGCCTTCTCAAGGAGGGTTTCCAGTGAACGTTCGATACTGCAGGCCCAGCCTGACTCATTTTGCATCGCAGCTAAGACCTGCTCTACATTTGCTTTTCCTATGGAGGACTTGTAGTGTCTGCCCCAGGGGTTCTCAGAGCTCTCCGCTTCCACAAAATTTCGCCAGCCTTGCCGTTTGGCTCGTTTGATGGCGCGGTGGAAGGCCTTCTTCTCTTGGATGAAGGCAGTTCGGAGTGTTGCTCTGGCATCAGGGTCACGAGTGTTTTGGTACATCCTTCTGGCTCTATTTGCACTTTGCTTGAGGGGATTAAGTTCCTCAGTCCACCATGGGACTTTGATCGCCCTGTGCTTCTGTTGGCCAAGTACAGAGAGCCCAGCAGAGTGCAGTGCTGTGGTAAAACACAGTGACACACACACACACACACACACACACACACACACATACCATTTTCCCAAATAGTATTTTTCTGACTCAAGGGGGTCTGAAACGTAAAGATCTGAAGAAAACTCAAAACTTTTTTTCAGCCGATTACATAACTTTCCTTTCTACTTTGTAGAGCCAAGGAACGTAAAAAATGACCAAAATGTTCACTTGGTGCGTTGGAAATTCGAAGTTGTCCTCCGACCTGAACATTATCCCACACGACAGTCAGAAAGAATGTAATACACTTCACGTCAGAATGAGTTCCAAATTCCCCCCCCCCCCCCCCCAACAAATTGTGAATTAGACCCAAACTGTCGATCCAAGCAGAAACCCCTACTCATTTCTTGGATGTTTGAGGACATCACTCCTACATTTTAAAAAACTGAGGATTATTCATACAGATTTTTAACGCATCGAAGTATTAATTCATTTTTTTGGGCCCCGGTAGGTTTTCATTGGGAAAGAGATATTTGTCCTATTGTGCAACACTTAGAATAAAGAATTACTCTAATTGGCTCTGTATTTCCCTATCGACCAACTATAGCGGTCATTACTTAAACAATCACCTGTAGAGACATCCGTGAGACCATTCAGGAAATATCAGGGGTTGGAAAAACATGTTCAGCTACACGGAGCATCACGTGGACGAAGGAATGTCGCAAACACATTCAACTTTTAGATGCGAAGACAAGCGCGCGATTTAGTGAGTTACCGTATAGCTTCGAACGGCAACGGCATCACAGCGGTGAATTGCTTCCATAAAAGTTTATCATGAGATGTGTATCGTGAATGACCCAACTCAAGGTAAAACGAATATCGCATTCAGTATTCACCCAGCTCCCTAGGAAAGATGATTACTGCAAGGTTTTCTCTGGCTGAATCCGCCCAAAGCGGGAATTGTTCCAACTGCGGAAAATCGCTATTTTTCCGACAGAAAAAGCGGAAGAGGATACAAAAAAAGTAAGAGGAAAAAGAGGGGGATACCCGTTGTTCGCAAAACTACGTTGGGAATAGCGTCATCCTGAAACTAAATTATAAACGGGGAGTGCTCAGATATTCCTCTGGCAGACAATATTTGCCACATGTGTATACGGCTCTTTTGAGTGTCGAAGGTATTCACGTCCTCGTTCGACGTTTACATCACCAGTTTCCGCCCCCATCTACATCAAAGGGACTCGTATTCTCCTTGGAAATACTTAGAAGATATTTACAAACACGTCCAGTCTCATGCAGCGCGGATCATGTTTGGACCTCCATGCGGCTACTTTAATGAAAACCTGCGAGCGTCACTGAGGAAAACGCGACTAATCGACTGACTATACATCCTAAATCCTTCACATTGTAGGCGATTTAGCGTCTCAATGAAGATGTGAAGTTTATTGACTTAATTTAAAAATTAGTTATCAAGAAAAATTTTGTGTGACGTCATTCAATGTGTTGTGAGTATCTAAACGTGACTGTCAACAGGAACGTAGTTTTATTTTTGGAGTGTTTATTTCTGAAAATAGCCACACGCCAGCCCCGGGGGGGTTGAAACAAGAACGATAGTTCGTCGCTCTGTAATAAACAAAAATCTTTATTGTATCTCTCCTTCGAAATCGTATTATAAATTATGTAATGATCAATAATAACTCACCTGTAATAAACAAAAAAACTAAAATAAAGTCCTTATTCCAAGGTTACGTCACTTAAAAATAAATCGTAAATAAGATTCACTAATGCGACTCGCGGATGGCTTTTCTTCCTCGCTCCGTGTAATCACCCCAGCTGTTCACCTGATAACCGGGATTGATTACGCGACATCTATGTTGATCGGCCCGTATTAATCAGTTTTTCCAGTTTCACGGCACATTTAAAGTGGTTGATAAAAGGGGATGTTCTCTTTACATACGTAAATATTAATTGAATCTAGCAGATACTTCATGAATCTAAAACTCTCAAGGAAAGTACATGACAACAGGAATTAGGTCTCATCTCCTCTCCGTTTTATATTAGCACGATTTGCAGCATTTTAATGTTATGATATCATAGTGGTCAAAACACTGAATATATTTCGTCCCAGAAACGGCCATAACAGTTTTGATTAAAGTTTTTGTATAGACCGAACAATACCATAATATTGTCATCTCTAGGACAATGACAAAAGCAGCACCATAAATTAAGAAACATTTCGAAAAAACGATTTCAGCGCAGTTTTTCCCTTATAAACTCTGCTCAAATATTACTAGGATCTTCAGAAAAATTGACGGGGTAGCCCAATTAAGTATCTATGCGATAAACGTTTGATAATCCACATAATATAGTCAAGAGCTTTTCCAAAAATTTCAACCTCTACCTCATACAATTTTCTCATAGTTTTTACCGATTAACTCTTGAATCACCTGTGACCTGATTGCTCAATAAAAGTCGCGGCTCAGGTGGAAGCAGCAAAATAAAATTCCAGAACCACGAGCGCATCCCGCTGTCGTGTAGAACGTTGTTATAAACATAATGAAATCAGATTTGATTGGTTGCTAGAGCCAAGAGAGTTGCTGTATGCACGTGAGGCTACGGAAAGTTGTGAGATGCGAAGCAACACATGTTTTATACTGTGTTATAGTGATTTATGACAATTCTATTTCCGATGTGCCGTGGTTTGGCGATGCGAGTGGGGAAGAACATACGTATATTCACTACCAATAAACATTTGTAAGTCCAAATTGTATTAAACCGTTCGTCGTTCGTTCTTCGTGTTTCCTGACGCATTGAGGCTATTAAATTGTTCACCTCAACTAAACACTTCAACACCCACGTCAAAAGGTTTTACAGAAAAATGCTATAAAAGCTTTTACCAGGTTCGTCAACTTAGTCGCAAGATGTTCGTGCTCAAATGAATTTTCCACCCTCATTATCTCATTATGATTTTACGAGTGAGGATGCGAGTACAACAGAAAGAGAGAGACAGAGGAAGAAAGATATAAATTACGTTACAGGCGGAGAAATGAGCGAGCGAATGTGATAATAGATAAGTGTATTGTTTTATTCAAGTAAATTCATAGTGGTTGCCTACAAAAAATTTATTTAGAATTCTGGAAACTTGTGAGAGGTCCATAGCAAAATCGAATCCTTTCAATAACTTGCAAATATCATTTCCCGGGTCTCTTTGAGCAGCCTTTTTATGAGACAAAATGGATCAAATAAGCGGCGAAGATCGGAATACCTAATGGAAAATCAATTTTACACCTGGCAGGAGTGTCACCCTTTCCCCCTCATCAACCTTCAAATTGCCTAACTTTGTTAGCATAATCACGTATTGACGCTGCAAATTTTGCACCCCCATCGCCGACTTTACCGCACTCGAACTCAATTCCAGTCCGCAGAGAATCCACCATCTGGCCGGGTGTAGCACACACAACTATATCGAGTCTACAGACCGCCGAATAAGAAGATTGAAAATACGTACAAAAATTGGGCATGGTAAATCACAAATCCCGCACATCCGATGATGTTGCTCCAGAAAAATTAGGGAGTTTAGTCCAATAAGCTATCTAAACCTGAGGGTTTGAGGGCCCCGAACAAGCACTAGGCGGTTATGAGAGTTGTACATTCTCTCCTCTTACATGGGGCGGAGGTGTGAGCTGATACGCTGAGCATTGCCTACCAAAGGAAGTAGACGGGGTGTGCCCTCCACATAGCTTGTTTCCACATCGTTTACCAGGAGGCCGTGCTAATGGTAGCGAGTGTTATTCCCACTCACGTACAGTCACCAGAGAAGAAGAATAAGATGTGACCCTTGGGAGGTGCCAAGATTCGTGGGATACAACCCAGAAGGGGGCAGTGAACCAGGTAGCTGATTCCCGCACTTTGTCCATGGCTCCGGCGACGCCACGGGGAAGTGTATTTCTATTTCACTCAGTTCCTAAGAAGACATGGGACATTTCGGGCTTACTTGCACCGAATTGGAAAGGTTGCAAGTCCAAACTGCCTGCACTGCAGGGAAATAGTGGATAATGCTTCCCATGCAATCTTCTGATGCCAGAGATAGGCGGACTGGACACACAGTGGAAGACACAGTTGGTCAGTTCATGCCTGAGGCATTCGTTCGCTCCGTGTTACATTCACAGGCAAACTTAAGGTGCATTGCTCTATTTGCCAGAGCAGGGCTCAACCAGAAGGGGGTGTAGTTTGCTGATCCAGGGCAAAAAAAAACCCACAGAAATCAAGAATGAAGACCAGAAAAAACGACCGTTCTTTAACCTCCCAAACCGCTGGGCAGTGTGGGAGGAGGTATGGGAATGGTGGCACCATGCAAGATTCTCGTGAGGGCGAAGAGAACAAGAAAGATCTTTTCCGGGTTGGTTCTCAATACACAGGAGTAAATTCACCAGGAGCAGACCCTCCCTCCAACGTCCCCAAAAAAGCTCAGGGTTTAATATTGCCAGAAAACAGGAGTTATCCATTTTTCCCGCAGTGTTTTCAATAACTTTGCACAGTTGTGACACACAAACCTTTTCAGAAGAAGCACGTTCAAAGTCACATACGGTGTTATTCCGAAGAAGATCGTGTTATAAGTTGGAGCAGGCCCAGAAATGCCGGGACTTTAAGCTCCATTACTTTGTACGTTTATTTTATCATTTTCACATATGTTGAGTGAAGAACAGAT
Organism: Pachypeltis micranthus; assembly: GCA_020466155.1. Lineage (NCBI taxonomy): Eukaryota > Metazoa > Arthropoda > Insecta > Hemiptera > Miridae > Pachypeltis > Pachypeltis micranthus. The sequence continues at coordinate 12,082,077 of CM035775.1, forward strand.
TAGATTAGTATACGAAAATTGCTGAATTAGCATGAGGCTGAGGCAAGTTGAGTGATGCGTCGTAATAAGGTTTTGTTGAGCTTTATATAAATGGAAGTGAATAAATTGTTAAAAATGAGAGTTTCTCGAGATATGTTCGTTCAGGTTGAATGGGAATGTAATGCCGTTTCTCATTAATTAGTTGTACGCCCTCGTCCTGCACAATTTCTACCGTCAACCAGCTCAATGATTTCAAAGAGCGTTTCAATAGCTAATATCTCGTCCTCCACATAAAATACACCAAGATCGCTCTTGCGGAGCGTAATAAATCCCTAGATAAAACTCCTGTCATCTGGTGGAACGAAGAGGTATTCACTATAAGGTTGAAGGACAAAGTCTGAAGTGGTTTCATTTCCGCACTACTCCGCCGAGAGATTATTGAGCTTTAGAAACCCACTTCCAGTTTCCTACTCCGTTTCCTACATCCCGACGATCTCTCCCGTTGCCGTTCCAACTAAACGTTCCCGTTGTATGTGCCCGATCTGAAGACCTGCTCGGATACTAAACGCCGGTGAATGTGGGGGTTATATTCGTTCGGGTACCTTCGATCCCTCGAAAATACAATATTCCTTAACGGCTTATTTAACAAGCCGTAATTAACAAGGGAGCGCTCTCAGTTCAATGAGAAACGGAAGTATATATGAGATGTATAATACGGAGAAGGAAACGAATGGCGGGGGATGTATTTGAGACGTGGAAAATTAATTATCTTAGTCATTCTTTGAAGTGGACTATAATGAAACGAGACTTTAGTCAGAGCCAAAAAGCTACAAACTATAATAGGGGGAGAACAAAGTTTGACAAAAATAGGTGATCTGTAACCAGCTCGCTTAAATCAAGAAGTACTTGAAAACCACTTGTTAGAACAGGCTTGTTAGTTCAGAGAGTTAATGAGCATTTCCTATCACAGGAAGCGGATGACAGTGGTGCAGAGGAGGTATACGCACAGTGCTAGTGGTGGCGAGTGTTATCCCAATCTACCTTCTAGAAAAATAGATGTGACCCTTTAGAGGCGACAAGACTAGCGGCACACATTCCAGAAGAGCTGTGGACTAGTAAACAGATTCCACAACTTTTCTCGTGGCTCAAGCGGCACTACCGTGTATTACTACCTCACCCAGTTCCTGACAGGACACGAATCATTTACGATACACCTGCACCAAGTTTCTGCACCATAGGGTAATGGTGGATGATGATTCACGTAACACCTTCCCAAGCCAAATGTGGGCAGGCTGGCGGCGTACGGTGGAAGACAGACGGCATTTGTCCGCTCCTTCTTAAATTTGGCGGGAAACTAGTCAAGAGAACAAGAAAGAAGTGCTGCCATCCCACAGAAGGCCGATGCAATCTTCTAAACGGTTCTGGGTTCGTTCTCATTACGCAGGAATAAATTCATGCGGCCACTCGGAGCAGACCCTCCTTGCTACCTCTCACAGACAACCATAAAAACCGACCTTTGCTAGCGTTATCAATTAGGCACGAACACATCAACAAATTCGCAGTCGGGATTTGATTTTGTCTCAACAACACGTTACTTCGAGTTATTCGGTTCTCATTGTATTTCATTTTCTGCTACCCAAGAAGTAATATACATATTAAAGAAATTGGGTTATGTCCGCCAGTAGGCAAATTACTAAAGTTAACGCCCACAGTAACTCACAAGCCAGAGGAGACGGACTCACTAACAGGTACGTTAACTTTAGTAATTTGCCTACTTGTCCGCCAGTGAAGGTGAAAGGGGTGATGGAGCGTCGGGGAAGGGGCGGGGAGAGGTCTTGTTGGTCAGTCTTGTTAGTAGTACCTTAGCCGGACTGGCTGTGTTAGGTATTAAAGAAATTGGGTTATGTCCGCCAGTAGGCAAATTACTAAAGTTAACGTACCTGTTAGTGAGTCCGTCTCCTCTGGCTTGTGAGTTACTGTGGGCAAGCGCCTTCCCCGACGCTCCATCACCCCTTTCACCTTTCTCTTTGTATATAAAGACCACGACCAACTGACTGACTCCAGTACTGACTTAACGGCCAGACGATGATGTCTTTACATCGAAAGCGCTTGCCCACAGTAACTCACAAGCCAGAGGAGACGGACTCACTAACAGGTACGTTAACTTTAGTAATTTGCCTACTGGCGGACATAACCCAATTTCTTTAATACCTAACACAGCCAGTCCGGCTAAGGTACTACTAACAAGACTGACCAACAAGACCTCTCCCCGCCCCTTCCCGACGCTCCATCACCCCTTTCACCTTTCTCTTTGTATATAAAGACCACGACCAACTGACTGACTCCAGTACTGACTTAACGGCCAGACGATGATGTCTTTACATCGAAAGCGCTTGCCCACAGTAACTCACAAGCCAGAGGAGACGGACTCACTAACAGGTACGTTAACTTTAGTAATTTGCCTACTGGCGGACATAACCCAATTTCTTTAATACCTAACACAGCCAGTCCGGCTAAGGTACTACTAACAAGACTGACCAACAAGACCTCTCCCCGCCCCTTCCCCGACGCTCCATCACCCCTTTCACCTTTCTCTTTGTATATAAAGACCACGACCAACTGACTGACTCCAGTACTGACTTAACGGCCAGACGATGATGTCTTTACATCGAAAGCGCTTGCCCACAGTAACTCACAAGCCAGAGGAGACGGACTCACTAACAGGTACGTTAACTTTAGTAATATACATATATTAATGAATTATGAAAACATATTTTTGAATATAAAATATCCGATGCGATGCAAAACACAACTTCCCTCAGTCCATTGTGCATTTGACGATTTCTATCACTGCAGCGAGTAATAAAATCTCTTTTTTCTTCCAGTTTATGGAAACTGGGAAATTTTTCAAGTTGCTCCCACTCAACGTGAAAACTGGTTACGGTTTTAGAATTATTGAATAAAAACTGTAAGAAATGACAATGATTTGAACTGCTCAATTTTTACGTATTTTGTTGCTATACACCCATACTTTTCATCAAAATTCTAGTAACATTCAAGCGAGATAATAAATTCAAGGGAAATTGCGCTAAAATCGCTATTCGTCAGCAACCATTAATCATTTAACGTGCAAAAGGGAAAAATAAGTTTGGTATCGCTATGCTTAGCTAAACTATAGTTACTTTTTGAACGGTGCAGACATCACACCATTTGGACACAAATACACAGACGACTTTTCCAAATAGTGTTTTTTGAACATAACCCAGAAAATGTTTCTTCTTCCGATCACATACTATTCCTTCCTATTCCATAGGGCTAAGGAAAGTAGAAACCTAGTCCCCATATGTGGTAGTGGTCTTTAGTTGTAGAAATATTTGGATACATATACTGGCTGAATAGCTCTTTATTCGTTCCGTTTCTATCTCCTCCTATCTCCGATTCTGTGACTACCAGATCACTCAGACAATAACACTTTTGCTCGCTCTGAATCTCGTCTATGCTCAAATCAGTGCCGTTTGATCTTAGTTTCCTAGTGACTGTCCACTTCCTCCACCCAGTCTCTCAGTGAACGTTCATTATCCAGTAACTTCTCTCCCTCTCTCTCTCTCTCTCTCTCTCTCTCTCTCTCTCTCTCTCTCTCACTATCCGTCTCTCTCTCGTAACAACAAGTTTCGAAGTAACTACATTAATGCCGATCAAAACAACAAAATGTTTTTACTTTCCTTGGCTCTACGAAGTAGAAAGGAAAGTTATGTAATCGGCTGGAAATTTTTTTTTTTGAGTATTCTTCAGATTTTTAGGTTTCAGATCCTCCTGAGTCCGAAAAACACTATTTGGGAAAATGGTCTGTGTGTATGTGTGTGTGTGTGTGCGTGCGTGTGTGTGTGCGCGCCTGTGCGTGTGTGTGTGTGTGTGTGTGTGTGTGTGTGTGTGTGTGTGTGTGTGTGCAAATAGAGCCAGAAGGATGTACTAAAACACTCGTGACCCTGATGCCAGAGCAACACTCCGAACTGCCTTCATCCAAGAAAAGAAGGCCTTCCACCGCGCCATCAAACGAGCCAAACAGCAAGGCTGGCAACATTACAAGTCCTCCATAGGAAAGGCAAATGTAGAGCAGGTCTTAGCTGCGATGCAAAATTAGTTGGGCCTGCAGCATCGACAGTTCACTGGAAACCCTCCTTGAGAAGGCGTTCCCAGATGACCAAGTAGCTCGAGACACTGAAGCCCAGAGGGCAGCAAGAGAGCTTATCATGGACCCTCCGAACGAGCCCGACATCCCATTGTGGACAACAGGCGACCTCGGAAGGGCCCTTGCGACCTTAAAGCCCAACAAATCTCCTGGGTCAGATAAAATAGAAAGCAATATGCTAAGGAAGGCTGAGCGGACAATCTCCAGCGGCCTCCTCAATTTATTTAATGAATGTCTGCAGGTCGGACAGTTCCCCACTCAGTGGAAGTCTGCGCGTGTTGTCACTCTTCAAAAGGGAGGCGACCGCAATCAGTCAGACCCGCGATCATGGAGACCACTCAGCCTTCTTTCCATATTAGGCAAAACACTAGAAATCTTGATGTTGCAGTCCCTCGAAGGAGTCTTTGGCCGCAACCTCGCAGGCAGGCAATACGGGTGTACCAAAGGAAGGTCCACACAGGATGTCATTGTCGAGATTCGGCGTGTTTTCCTGCTGGCACCGGCCAAGTACGTCGTAGCAGTTCTGATTGACATCAGAGGAGCGTTTGACAACCTTTGGTGACCAGCGCTCCTTAATGAGCTCAAAGGTAGGGGAATCCCCTGCAACCTGCACTCGCTCGTCAGAAGTTACCTGACAGACAGAACTGCTACGATCGAAAGCAGGCGTGTCTCCGTCCGGAGAAAGATTGAGAAGGGGTGCCCACAGGGCTCGGTCCTAGGACCAGCACTCTGGAATGCCTTCTTCGAAGGTCTTCTCAGGAGACTCATGGAGACTGACTGCGAGCCGTACGCCTATGTGGATGACTTGACTGTGCTGATCTTTGCAGAGTCAGTTCGCCAAATTGAAGAAAAAACCCACCACGTGCTCTGCACTGTCACCCAATGGTGCGAGCATTTCAAGATGCAGGTGGCTGAAGAAAAAACCCAGCTAATCTTGAAAGGGAAAGTGAATAATCCACCCACAATACGCTTTGGCGGCCACAGGCTCCTTCTTGAAAAGCACGTCAAGTATTTAGGGGTGAATATAGGTGAGAGGTGGGGCTTCAACCAACACCTCCAGTCCATTAAAGGCACTACCATTGCAAGGTTTGACTCACTGCGTCCCATTACAAAGGCCACATGGGGTGTGTGTTACCATGATACTATTCTCATGTATAAGGCCATATATCTAGGCGTGATTGGCTGCTGCCCCGTTGTCTGGGGTAGCAAACTTACAGTCAATCAAAAGAGAGTATTGGCCCAATCCCAGAGAGCTGCGCTCCTGTGGATCACTAAGGAATACAAGACTGTATCAACAGAAGCACTCCAGGTGATCACTGGTCAGTTACCAATTGAATTGGCTGTTGAGTGCATGGTTGACAAGTGGAGAGTGAAACGGGAGCTTCCCTCCCTTTGGGCTGAACTTCGTGCAGACCTCACCACAGAACAGAAACTTGCCGCCATCGATGAATGGGCTCTAGAGAAATGGCAAGCGAGATGGGAATCCTCGTCAAAGGGACGTGATACGTATGATTTCTTCCCCAACATCCGTGAACGTCTTTCTAGAAAATGGGTTGAGCCAGACCACTGGACGAGCCAGTTCCTCACAGGACATGGTGACTTCAATGCGCGGCTCCACTTCTTTTCTCTGAAAGACTCTCCATCATGCACGTCTTGCGCCTCCAGTTCGGAGGAAACAAGAAACCATGTGCTGCTCCACTGTAGTTTCTCCAACAGTGAGCGACGGTTGTTGGGAGGGCAAACGAACTTAGCAGCATTGACTGCTACAAAGCAAGTTCGCGAAGAAGGTGATGGCTAAGAAACGTGGTCATAGTTGATCTGTCCTTTTGAAACATTCCAGCCAAGCAAACAGTAAGATCAGGTAGGAAACCAGATTAAGAACTCCTCCCAGATGGTACGGGATTCCTCAGGTGGTCACCTCCGCGCGGTAACACACGGGCAACAGCTCTCTACGGTGAGACTGGCTAACGACCAAATACCTGCCGTACCTCCACAGGTCTGAGTTCGGTGGATGCTGCAGGGGCCGGCCTCTTGCATATTAGCGAAACCGCAACTTCTATGACTGATATAACCCTCGTCGAGGGTTTAGGTACAGTCATTAAATAAGGAAACAGACCTGTGTGTGTGCACTCTGAAGTGTGTCTGTGAACGATTTTTAGAGAAAACCACCGTATCAAATCAGCTCAAACTTCATATCTCGCCCGCTGGTCACAATGGAACGCCAAAATAAGGGTATGAGCAAAATCCACTGAAAGTTAACTATAGTTATCATAGTGATCAAAACACCAAATGTTTTTTTTCTCGAAAACGGCTCTAAAGATTTCGATTAAATTTTGTTTAGTTGATAGCTCTCGATTAGGTCACCATACCATAAAATTCCCATCTATGGGAAAATGGCGAGAGCAGCACAATAAATTACCAAAACTTTCGACGTAATCGAATTTAGAGTGGTTTTTAGAGAAAACGACCGAGCCATATCACCTCGAATTTGATCTCCAGCCTGCAGGTTACTATGGGACGCAAAAATAAGGGTATGAACCAAATCCACCGAAAGTTATTTATAGTTAGCATAGTGATTAAAACACCAAATTTTTTTTCTCAAAAACGGCTCTAACGATTTTGATTAAATTTTTTATATTGATATCTTCTGATAAGGCAATTATACCATAAAATTCCCATTTGTAGGAAAATGACGGGAGCAGCAAGATAAATTATCAAAATTTTCGACGAAAAGCGTTTTTAGCGCGGTTCCTTTCTTAAAAACTCCGCTGGAATGTTGGTAGAATGTTAAAGAAAATTGGTATTGTAGTCTAATTCAATACCCAGAGGGTGAGGTGTTTAAAACCGCTCATGAGATAGATGGGGCTCACTCCAGAAATTCCTGAACTTCAACTACCGCTGTTTCGCTTACTACCAGTTCTAACAGTCCCATTAATTATCTGTGTACCAATTGCTCAATAATCGTCCGGGAATGAGTACGAGCAGCACAATAAATTCCAGAACACTAGGCGCTACCGCTTCCTGCTGCTGTGAAGTGTTGTTGGACCAAGTTCAAAGGCACTGAGTGATAAATGAATTGATTAAATAGAATTAGCCATGTACAAAGTGAATTGACGGAGAGCTAAGGAAAGTTGTGTGTTGCAACGCACCAGATATTTTCTTGCACTTCCGTAGGAAAATTTTTTATCGCATTTTCTTTTTCCATAGCTCCAAATGACCTGCCAGTACTGTAAAATTTTCATCTGTAGGAAAATAACGCGAGCAGCCAAGAAAATTGTCATACACGTTCACAAAAGCTAAGTGAAAAGCAGTTGTTTTAGTTGCTGGAGCGGTATAATAAATATATTAATATTTCCACCTACCTCAATGTGCCATGCGGATAGCTTTCAATGACACTGCCAAAATATCTTTGAAGGTCTGAAAAAACTATTCGTCTTAATAACATTCAACGGGAAAACTGTCATGACACCGTTCTCCAATGGCACCAATGTTTCACCATTGTACGGTGAATAGATGAAGTAAATATTCGCACGAGGGCTATTTGGCGGATTTAGGCTTTCGCTCCAAACGCCTCATCGTCGACTGAATGTCTTTCCTTGGCGGAAGAATACAATCATGGGTGTCCTGGTACTGTGTTTAATTATCAAAAAGCACCGGGTTACAGAACAGAAACTAGGGACATATATTTACTTAAATTGTGAGGTTGGGGAGCCCATCAGTATCTGTGATCAAAATGCGGTTTTAGAACTTAACACGACCCCCGAGGCAGGATCGAACAGGATCGGCTAGCCCGGTAATAAAAAAGTATTGGAATTACCGCGAATGGTAACGACTTCGGTTACCATTAATCATGACGGTATTTAGGCGAGCGAGCTCGTAGATCTCGAGAGTTAAGGGTAATCAGAACGAGCCCGGGCGAGACAAGGGCTTCGGGGTAACTAATTGCGGATATTAATCGGTTCTCCACAACCTCCCAGGCCCAGTTCCTCACGACCACCCCCCCCCTTCCTCGCAGTCTTTTCTTTCTCCTCTCAATCCAACCTTTTTTTTTGTCTTTTCTTTTTTTCTTATTCGAGTTTATCGCCCTATTCCTGACTGCGGTCCTTCTCCCCGAAGGATTAGGAAACCCAAGCAGTTCATTTATCTTGAAGCCTCCTCCACAAGTTCTCAGGCATCTAGGTCTCTCAATTCGCCTCTTCAACAGTCAACACTCCGAAGGCTTCGGCCCTTTTCTTTCCCCAACCTTGCAGTATTCATGGCTTGGGACGGAGCACATCCTTGGGAACTCTCAAGGATACTTATGCACACCGCAACATTGGGCTTTTTTTGGGTCCTCGAAGAAAAATATTTTGTAGAACTTTCCCGCATCATAACCCTCCAAATACAATGCGTTCCTTGGAGCTACGGCCTTATTCAACGGGAATACACAACTACGGGGGGGGGGTCGACAACAATAATATATTATTTACGCTTAATGCGAATACTTGAGGGGAAAGCAGTGGGCAATAGCTATCACATTTTGCCCGTTGTTGTTCCAATTACCCCACGTTGTTGAGAAATTCTGAAGTAATTGAGCTGATTCAGTCGATTGTTAATTCATTCTCTGCCTTTGTTCGTAGTCGACCGTACTTAACCATGGAATGGTGGCAGTATACTGTTGCGGAGGAAACCGTGCAAGGCGAGAGACGACGAGATTGCTACATGTCCTGGGAATGGGAATATATTACCAACATCTCAAAATATTGGTCGGTGTTGGCTGGACGATCGATCGATAGTGTGTTGTCGTTATCAAGTGACTGACTGGGCCGAACAGCAATAGCGAGTGAAGGAAATGAGATCGTGTATTTGAATGCACATTCGTCCTACAATAACGAAATAAAAACCACTGCTTTAATCCAAAGTGTGGAAATGTGGGAATGAGGTGTTGAGAGGTTGGCTAGTTAAGCAGACTCAAGTGGGAATCACGAGTTGATCCACCGAACCTCTGCCAGCACAGCACACCATTTTTACAAGATCTGGGAGTGAAATGTGCAGGCGTTCTGAGATACGTATTTTTTCGGATTTCTCCAAGGCCCGGGTAGGTGGGATTCAAGATTCGATGTCGTTAGTTCAAGCACACGCATATATCATGAAAATTCCAAGTTCTGCTTATTATTATTGTACCATATCGAATATTTTCCTTCCCTCACCTCAAGGGCTGATTATAAGATTCCACAGCACTTAATCTCAATCGTAAGAACTTAGTTGGGACACCTCAGATTGAGTGGTCGGTAAATCTAAAGCTAAAATAGGCGCTAACGTCAAGTAATCTATATTTATTGGTCTTTGTTATATGTTTATTGGTCACTGCATGAATTCCTCTTATGTTTAACTCGCATCATGAAAAACATGAAAAAACTTGAAGCGTAACGTACTACCTACGTGATAAGTGTTCGTTAACTATTTTGGATCTGCTCCAGAAATTCCGATAACCGACTTCCGTCAATTCCTTGCTTGAATCTTTTTGTGGAATTTTACCGATCAGTCGAGAACTGCAAACAATATAAACCGTTCTACAAAAGTCATTTCGGCCGTCTCATAAATTGTTTATGAGGACCGCACGCTAAAAGTCGTGATTAGTAAAGCAATACAATAAATTGCGGAACGTTAAGCGCCATCGATTGCTCGCTATAGAACGTGCAGCAGAAGATCGCAGAACGCACGAGGGGGCTAGGAAAGTTGTGAGATGCGTCGCACCAGATATTTAAATACAAATTCCATCGTCGTGAATAGATGAAACTCACACGACAAACTGTTCCAAATACACTTCCCTCAATGCTACGCATTGCTTATTGAATAAGGACGCGCTTTTTGGAGGAGGAAACCGGTTGGAAAAGTACAGCTCAGTTCATGTTTACAAGAAGGTTTCTTGTGAGAGAAAAACGACTGGAAGGCCGACTTTTCTGGCAACTACTTGAAGAAAAGGGAACTAAGAAGATATTTGATGAGTAAGCTGAGAGACGAGAGAGCAATAGACTGACACTGGAGAGCGGACCCGAGCAATCGAGCTATTTGTTCAGTTGTGGGTTGAGGAGAACGGAATCGGTCATATAATGGAGGGTTTAAGTGGTGGGCTTCACTGTGGTGCGTATTGTTCGCATTGTGTGGCGGAGTATTTGAAAGCAAAGTAGTTTATTCCGAAAGTTAGGAAGACACTAAATGCCAGTTCCATCCGTCTCAATCTCACGCCGATAATTAGAAAAACCGTCAGAGTCGATCAGAAGGCTCATGGAGAGAATGGCTATACCACTTTGCCTTGTTAACTTAGCATTCCTATATATCACAAATTATAAACTTGCGTTTGGTCAGTTTGAAAACGTTGAAATTAGCTTATTAGCCCCCTCTGCGGAAGCCAATTTTAACTTTTTAAGAATGGCAGTACGTTTTAAATACAGGAAACAGTTTTTACGTCGACAGTTAGCCTTATTTTCAATTCAAACTCCGCAAATCAAACTGGAAAGAATTAGATTCGACAGCTTATTATGATCATGACTCTGACTGCCCATCATACACACATTTCACTTGACACTTAGGTCTTCAACGATCCTAAACACCCAGTCACGGGTAGTTGTCTACCGTTTTGGAAGTGGACAGGTATGAGTATGAGTATGAGTATGAGGAAGAAAAGAAAGAAGACTGAATGCTTTCTCTAAAATTCGGGTCTATGGGGCTGAGCTTTATTTCTTCTCATTTCACAAGAGGGCAGAGGTACCGAAGGTCTACCTTATACACGTCAAAGCAGCAGTCAGCCACCCGATGGGGGGAAACCAGTACAACCTGCCTGACCACCATGAGGAGGTTGGTGTTGGCCAGAGCTAGCCAGTCAGTACCCCTTTATGTCAACAAAAAACTCACTAATCATTTTCTCAAATGGTGTTTTTCGTGCTCAGAACCGTTTGAAACGATAAGATCTGAAGAGGAAACAAAATTGTATCAGATCATGTATATTTTCTTTCTGGATCGTAGGACTAAGGAACATCAAACGGCGACTACAGTTTTCGAAGCAGAGCTTTTGCAGTGATGGTGTCCGTGCAACACCTCCTGCGTAGGGGCTTGAAACGGAAAAGAATAAACATTACGTGGAACAGCAAGGCTGCACTTCAGGCCCTGACTTCCTACACCGTCGTGTCGGGGCTGGTTTGGGGATGTCTGACTGGCCTGATGGCTTTGGCAAAGAAAACGTATAAAACGCATGATAATGTGTTTGGTTCCAGTTCATGCAGGGATGGAAGGGAATGAAGAGGCTCACGATCTGTCGAGTGTTCTAAATCTCTTTTGAAATACCATGTACCAAAGTGGACACCAAAGAAGCAATTGGAGGGGTTTTCTGAACGGGGTTTCGTAAACATATAGTAAAACACGTCTTTTCTTCTCAACTCCCACTTATGGTTGTCCAGAAATGTTCCTTTAGCAGTCCATGGAACAAAGATTAAAGTATAAGATGTGTCCAAATTATGTTTGTTGACGTTATTCCTTCCCAAATTGTTCAACGCTACTATGTCTGTGATGATGAGCCAAAATACGTTCAGAAACTGAATTTTTACATTTGTAATATCAGCAACGGAGTGGCTAAAAGCAGAACAAGAAATTTATTTTTCTCTCAAGTATCCGCCAAACAGTACAGTAAAGGTAGTAGAATCTTCCTTGTACCACGATGACCGGCTGATTAACTGGTCCTAAACAACATCAATGTCGTCACCACATGCCAACATTTCACGTCCGTCCTCGTTATCGCCAAGGCCATCCTGCGCGTTTTGAAACGTCTGCAGGAGACCACTTCATTCATCAACTTCACGGCATGGTAAAATAGTGAGGGTAAGAACACACCCAGCTCGTATCAACACCTTTTCTGCTCGACTGAGCGTTTGGGGGATCGAAAGGTCGAGCCTTCTCTTTTCCATCCTTTCAGCCGCGGCATTCACCACCTTACAGTACTTGAAAAGGTCATGGAGTACGACGCCGCAAGAGACCGAATAACCTTTGTAATTATAAATACATATTTGGCTTCTTTTTTATATGTTTGGTCTAACAATCGATTCTAAATTCATTTAATTTTATTTCGAGAGAACTATCTCAGACTCAGCAAAAGGTGCATTGTGCGTGGACTGAATTATAGTTTTTCCAGTCTTTAAGGTAGGCGTGATTAGTGAAATCCGTTACACAACAACGGAATTGGTAGGAACGCTGGGTGATTTATACGAATTATTTGTAAAAATATAACCCACTTAAATTTAATTAATGAATGCATAAATATAACTCAAAATCCGCACAATGAAAACCTAATTTCCCAGATTGGTCAATTCTAAAAAATAGAAAACAGAAATGATTAACATCCAAGTCAATAAGACATTATGTGATTAAGTCATTCGACACAGACAAAATGGGATTGGCAGCTTCGTCGATTTCTTAATTCAAAGACCGATTTTCAGAACGGGAACTCTGCTCACTACTCTGTACTAGCTCAAAAATAGCCACAACAATGATGATGGATCGGCGTGATCACTATCTCAATTCCCTTCCCAGCTAAAAATACAAGAGTTATGGCCACTAACTGCATACATCCATGACCCGCTTTTCTAGGTTAGTTCTTCTATAGGCGCATAAATGAAAAGTAAAGTTCAGGCTGGAAATCTAGTGTGATGATCAACTTGCCATAGATCATCGACAAACCAGACTTGGAGCATACAAAAAACACAAAAGTTTTCGGACATGATGTCATTTTACAATTGTAAAGAAGAGAATCAGAAGAGTCTACGCTATCGACGTATCAATAGGTTTAAAAAAATACACTGAACACTCTTTTACGGTACAACACTTGGTCATACCCTACATTATATAAAATTGAACATCAATATTGGAGTACTTTTCGTTACGCGATTTTACTCATTGTTGAACTTAGCTTTGCGAAAGTTATGTAATCGGCAGAAAAAAAAGAGTTCTCTTCAGATCTTCACATTTTAGGGGTTTTTGAGTACGAAAAACAACATTTGGGAAAATGATCTGTCCGCGACTGATATGAATCTCTTATGTGGGTTCAGGAAGAGTAATTTTGATAAATAAACACTCAGTGTGTGTATGTGTGTGAACGCTGAAAGGAGGCTGGACCAAATCATTTCAAACTTGATATTTAGCCCGCAGGTTACCATGAGACGCCAAAATAAGGGTATAAGCAAAATCCAACGGAAGTTAACTTTAGTTTTTCATAGAGATCAAAACACCAAACTTTTTTTCTCAAAAACGGCTCTAACGGTTTTGATTAAATTTTTTATACTGATAGCTTTTAATAAGAGAATTATACCATAAAATTCCTATTTGTGAGAAGATGACGAGAGCACAATACATTACCAACATTTTCCACAAAAATCGGTTTTAGCGCGGTTTTGGTTTATTATTCATTCTGAATAATGTTTTCGGTCAGGGAAAATGTTTTACAACCCTCCCTCAAAATTTGATACTTTGCGTTTCAAGACATGAGAATGCCAAATCTGCAATGTCCGTTCGCTGTCCGGGCCTTGTGCCTTTAATGTGGTCAAATGAATCCGTTCCTTCACACAAAAATCCCATTTGGTATCTAGTTGTGCCCCCTCCATCTCGGCGATCCGATCGGACGAAGCCCGTGGTTGTTATGGGCAAATATTGGTTAAAAAATGAACAAAACGCAGTTTAATTGCAAATACGCCATGTTTTCTTATCGTTTTCAATGTATTTTTAGATCCTGGGTCGAACTGAATGAGTATCAGACGTGTACGAGAATAGTGAAATTACAGTCATTATAGTGAGCCAAAGTCTACTAAATGAAAGAACTCGCGGGAACTACAGCGGAAGTAAACGTTTCGTCGTTTGTACTCCCTCCCTCCGTTTCATCAAAACCACCCGCCCACTCGACTCACTACGTCGTGCCAATTGCCTACAGGCGACTGAAATATTTAGTTCTCATCGTTTCATTGTAGTCAGGTCATGTTTTGTATGGTTTACTCGTATTTTTCGATGCTGAATTGAATGTGATGGGTCTCGGAGCAGTAATACTAGGTCAAGCTGTTCATAATAGCCGAGAATAATAAACCGTTGCATAATAATTTGTCGAGATTTTTCGTTATAAATTCCGCTGAAATGTTACTAGAATGTTTAAAAATTGGTGTAGTAGTCCAGTTCAAAGCCTATAGGGTGAGCGTTTAAAAACCCGTCGTAATAATTCAGAAACTCCGGAATTTCAACTACCGCCGCTTACTAACAGTTCTACAAGTTTGTACCCTATAACTCTGCTATAGTAAATTCTTATTAAAATAAATATTCTTCACAAAAATCTTGTTTACGGCCTCATTAATTCTATGTGTACCAATTGCTCAATAATGGAGTACGTGCAGCACAATATGTTCCGTAACTGTAAGCGCTACCGTTTCCTGCTGCCGTGAAGTGTTGTTTGACCAAGTTCAAATGTACTGAATGATATATGAATTGAGTAAGTAGAATAAGCCATGTACAAAGTGATTGTTTTTTTTAATCTCCGCTCAACATTTACTGGATTCTTAAGAAAAATGCAAGTGGTAGTAGAATAATGTACCTTTAGAATGAGCACTCGTTAGCTATAGAGGAGCTACCCCAGAAATTCCAGAATTTCTACAACCGCCGTTACACTTGCTACCATTTTAGTTCGTACCCAATTATCCCAAAACGGCGAATACGCCTCTACTCAAAAAATCTCGTAGACATCACAAGCATCTCTCATGCACTGATTGCTCTATAATGGTCACGGAGCAAGTTGGTCCAACACAATAAAGCCTTACACGTCACCGGCTGTCTTGCAGAATGTTGTTAGGAACAGAACGAAAAACATAGTTGATTAGTTGCTAGTTGGCTCTGGCACTTGCTAAATGCACGTGGGTCCCACAAAAGTTGTGTGATGCGTCGCACCTCAAATTTTCACGGGATCACCGTTAACTTCGCCGTTGTACCTAACACCGACGACGCTACCCAAGCTTTTGGTGCGATGACTATTCAGATCTGCTGCAGACCAAGTTCGTTAACAGAAAAACTTGATAACCGGAAATCTTCAGATATCAACAAGATCTTGAACATGATCAAAGATGTTGACGGAAAGAACCAGCATTGGAAGTGTGTGTGTGTGTTGTTTCTTCTCTCGCTCTTTTTTACTTTCCTTGGCTCTACGAAGTAGAAAGGAAAGTTATGTAATCAGCTGAACCTTTTTTTTTTTTTTTTTTGAGTTTTCTTCAGATCTTTACGTTTCAGACCCTCCTGAGTCCGAAAATCACTATTTGGGAAAATGGTCTGTGTGTGTGTGTGTTCACCCTGCAGTCGGGGGTCCAGAATACCGCTGACGTATTCCCTGCGTGTCGTATGAGCCGACTAAAAGGGACAGCCGGGTGGGCCCAGCTTGAAAGACAACCTCACCTCTATGAGGTCCCCGCAGGATTACATCCAACGAGGCCTAACTGTGGCTGGGCGTCACAGTGTACTCTCTCGCCACACTGTGCTCACCCTGCAGTTGGGGGTCCAGAATTCCACTGCCGTACTCCCTGCGTGTTCGTATAAGCCGGACTAAAACGGACACAACCTACACTTCATTCACATACATGACACACTGGGAACCCCCTACCTTTCGCTGGGATCGCAGAACACACCCCCCGCAGGAAGGGGGACAGAATTCTCCTGCCGTATCCTCTGCGTGGCCGTTAAATCCGGTCTTAAAGGGGCTTAAAGCTCACGACACTGACATACACAACATATTCCCGATACAAAATACACTGCAACGGCTTGCGTGGCAGAACACATTGACTTAAAACACTCATAATGAACGAAAGACAGTCCTGGAAGTAGCTCACTAACACCTTTGAGCGATCCCTTATATAGGTGCGGCCTTCGGAATGAGGAGGGGGAAAAACCAGGTTTGAGCGTTCCTGGGGCGGCTGATAGCGTGTGTCCCACTCACCACATCACTAGTGGCCGAGGGCTGACTCTGAGCAGCAGCCAAAAAATCCCTCATGCGTCTTAGTCCCGGTGGGTGGCTGGACTGGCAGCTGCGGCGCATGTGGGGGCCTCCCTTTGACCCTCAACGGACCAGCGAAAAGGGCTAGAATCAATATGCCTGAGGGGGAGCTTCCAGGACACTGCCTCGAGCACCTCTCGCTCATACCACTAACACACACAACAAATGAACTCACAAGGCTACACTACACCAGTCTGCTTCTTTAACGCCCCCCCCCCCCCAATCAGTAAAAATAACATGACAAAGTCAAATAAAACAATAGCAGGTAATAAAAACGCCACCTGCGCCTCTTCCTCGGGCTCGCCAAGCTCGACCCCAAGGGCGGAAAGAACCGGGAAAACCGCGTTCGTCTCCCCCTTCTCCCCCTAGTAGCCCGGGCAACCCGGCTACTACAAGCCCCCGACACCCCGTTGACCCTAATCTGTCGGACATGGAGCAGATTTGTGCATATGTCCAAATCATCCACGGCCAGCTGGCACGGATGAGGGTCAACGCTACAGGACCTATGCGGGACCTCGTCACCAGCTGCCTCTTCGAAATTTCGAAGCTGGCAATCAAAGCTAATGCCCCCCCAACGACATCGCACCCTGCCACTCCCCCACTGCGGGAAACTGTGGCGGCTGTCGTGAGGGAAGAGCTGCGTAGGGCAATTGCCCAGCAGCCAGTGCCACCAGCTCTCCAAACTCAAGCAGCTTCAACGAGCCAGGGTAGTACCACAGGCCCCTCATATGCGGCAGTAGCCGCTACTGCGCCCTCCTCCCTCCCTCATGGAGCTGAGGCTGAATGGCAGTCTGCCAGGGCCAGGAAGCGCAGGGGGAAGAATAAAAAGGCCCCAACTAAGCAGGACGTGCAGGCCGAGGGCAGCGCCCCGCCTACGCCTCCGCCCAAAAACAAGGGCAAAAATAAAAATAAAAACCAAAAGAAGAAGCCTCCACCGCCTACCAAACTCCCCCCTAAAAACCCACGACAAAACGTGGTAGTGGTCAGGCGCACATGTGAGGAAGGAGAGGCTGGTCCCTCCAACCCTGATGCAATGGAAGCACTGATGCGAGGCGTCCCTGCTACGGACCTCCAAGCTCTAAGCGTTCGAGTGCTAGACATCCGCACCGCAGTAGGAGGTGGCGCCGTCATTGTGACAGAAACGCCAGAAATGGCCAAGGCGCTCACGAGCCACATTTCCACGAAAAAGGAGTTGAAGCTCCAAGCGTCAGCCCCCCTAGGTCGCTTCCCACGCATGCTATTGTGCGACGTGCGGACTGACCTTCAAAAAGAGGACTTGGCCCAACAGGTTGTTGAACACAACCCTGAGTTAGGCTTGCAGCCGCAGGATGTCAGGCCACTCTTCACCAAAAAGCGTGGCAGACAAAAGGATTGGGTGATCGAGGTATCACCCAGCCTATACAAAAAACTAGAGGGTACAAGCCACCTCCAAATAGCCTGGCAGCGGTGCTCCATACGAAAGTACCAAGCCCCTACTCAGTGCTACAAATGCCAGCGCTATGGCCACCTGGCAGTGGCCTGTACAAGACCTGTTGTGTGCGCCTGGTGCAAAGTTAACGTACCTGTTAGTGAGTCCGTCTCCTCTGGCTTGTGAGTTACTGTGGGCAAGCGCTTAACTTTAGTAATTTGCCTACTGGCGGACATAACCCAATTTTTTAATACCTAACACAGCCAGTCCGGCTAAGGTACTACTAACAAGACTGACCAACAAGACCTCTCCCCGCCCCTTCCCCGACGCTCCATCACCCCTTTCCCCTTTCTCTTTGTATATAAAGACCACGACCAACTGACTGACTCCAGTACTGACTTAACGGCCAGACGATGATGTCTTTACATCGAAAGCGCTTGCCCACAGTAACTCACAAGCCAGAGGAGACGGACTCACTAACAGGTACGTTAACTTTAACAAATAAGAGTTGCCCAGTTATGGCTGAGTTGCTGCAAAATGCACTCAAGAAACGCTGCAGTGTTCTCGCCATACAGGAACCATACATAGGATCCAAAACTCTTGGTCTGGGATCGCAGGCACGAGTGGTGGCTGGAGCAAGAACGGGAGCCAAGGCAGCAGTAGCCTGCATCGACCCGTCCATTGACATGTTCGCACTCACTCACCTGAACAGCCAGCACTTGGCCGCTGTGCTCATCCGAGCCGGTGGCTTTGAGCTGGTTGTAATATCATTCTACAGGCAATTTGGCGCACCAGTTGCCAACAGTCTTGAACCACTCGAGCGGGCTCTAGCAGGCCTATCAGGACGACCCTGCGTAGTCTGTGCTGATGCAAAGGCCAGATCACCATTGTGGGGATCCCCAACCTTGGATGGGGAGGGTGAGGCGTATATAGAGCTGCTCACCAGGTACAACTTGGTTGTTGCCAACGACCCCATGACTGAGGCGTCGTGTATAGACGTCACAGCCGTGTCTCACACCCTGCTACTCAAATTGCAGGGTTGGCGAGTCGTACCAGGTGCAACGCAGAGCGATCACATGGTTATTGACTTTGCCATTACGGATGACAACATCCTCTGTAAAGACACGCGTGAAAAGCGATTCCGCACAAAAAATGCTGACTGGCCGCAATTCTTTAGGGTACTGGAAGGTGAACTGCGTGCCCCAGACACCGACCTAATAGTGCAAGCATCCACACCTGAAGAGGTGGACAGCAAAGTGGACACATTTACCACAGCACTGCACTCCGCTGGGCTCTTTGTACTTGGCCAACAGAAGCACAGGGCGATCAAAGTCCCATGGTGGACTGAGGAACTTAATCCCCTCAAGCAAAGTGCAAATAGAGCGAGAAGGATGTACCAAAACACTGGTGACCCTGATGCCAGAGCAATACTCGGAACTGCCTTCATCCAAGAGAAGAAGGCCTTCCACCGCGCCATCAAACGAGCCAAATGGCAAGGCTGGCGATTTTTTGTGGAAGCGGAGAGCTCTGAAAACCCCTGGGGCAGACACTACAAGTCGTCCATAGGAAAAGCAAATGTAGAGCAGGTCTTAGCTGCGATGCAAAATGAGTCAGGCTGGGCCTGCAGCATCGAACGTTCACTGGAAACCCTCCTTGAGAAGGCGTCCCCAGATGACCAAGTAGCTCGAGACACTGAAGCCCAGAGGGCAGCAAGAGAGCTTATCATGGACCCTCCGAACGAGCTCGACATCCCATTGTGGACAACAGGCGACCTCGGAAGGGCCCTTGCGACCTTAAAGCCCAACAAATCTCCTGGGCCAGATAAAATAGAAAGCAATATGCTAAGGAAGGCTGAGCGGACAATCTCCAGCGGCCTCCTCAATTTATTTAATGAATGTCTGCAGGTCGGACAGTTCCCCACTCAGTGGAAATCTGCGCGAGTTGTCACTCTTCAAAAGGGAGGCGACCACAATCAGTCAGACCCGCGATCATGGAGACCACTCAGCCTTCTTTCCATATTATGCAAAACACCGGAAATCTTGATGTTGCAGTCCCTCGAAGGAGTCTTTGGCCGCAACCTCGCAGGCAGGCAATACGGGTGTACCAAAGGAAGGTCCACACAGGATGTCATTGTCGAGATTCGGCGTGTTTTCCTGCTGGCACCGGCCAAGTACGTCGTAGCAGTTCTGATTGACATCAGAGGAGCATTTGACAACCTTTGGTGACCAGCGCTCCTTAATGAGCTCAAAGGTAGGGGAATCCCCTGCAACCTGTACTCGCTCGTCAGAAGTTACCTGACAGACAGAACTGCTACGATCGAAAGTAGGCATGTCTCTGTCCGGAAAAAGATTGAGAAGGGGTGCCCACAGGGCTCGGTCCTTGGACCAGCACTCTGGAATGCCTTCTTCGAAGGTCTTCTCAGGAAACTCATGGAGACTGACTGCGAGCCGTACGTCTATGTGGATGACTTGACTGTGCTGATCTTTGCAGAGTCAGTCCGCCAAATTGAAGAAAAAACCCACCACGTGCTCCGCACTGTCAACCAATGGTGCGAGCATGTCAAGATGCAGGTGGCTGAGGAAAAAACCCAGCTAATCCTCTTGAAGGGGAAAGTGAATAATCCACCTACAATACGCTTTGGCGGCCACAGGCTCCTTCTTGAAATCACGTCAAGTATTTAGGAGTGAATATAGGTGAGAGGTGGGGCTTCAACCAACACCTCCAGTCCCTTGAAGGCACTACCATTGCAAGGTTTGCCTCACTGCGTGCCATTACTAAGGCCACTTGGGGTGTGTGTTACCACGACACTATCCTCATGTATAAGGCCATATATCTAGGCGTGATTGGCTACTGCCCTGTTGTCTGGGGTAGCAAACTAACAGTCAATCGAAAGAGAGTATTGGCCCAATCCCAGAGAGCCGCGCTCCTGTGGATCACTAAGGCCTACAAGACTGTATCAACAGAAGCACTCCAGGTGATCACTGGTCAGGAACCAATTGAATTGGCTGTTGAGTGCATGATTGACAAGTGCAGAGTGAAACAGGAGCTTCCCCCCCTTTGGGCTGAACTTCGTGCAGACCTCACCACAGAACAGAAACTTGCCGCCATCGATGAATGGGCTCTAGAGAAATGGCAAGCGAGATGGGAATCCTCGTCAAAGGGACGTGATACGTATGAGTTCTTCCCCAACATCCGTGAACGTCTTTCAAGAAAGTGGGTATAGCCAGACCACTGGACGAGCCAGTTCCTCACAGGACATGGTGACTTCAATGCGCGGCTCCACTTCTTTTCTCTGAAAGACTCTCCATCATGCACGTCTTGCGCCTCTAGTTCGGAGGGAACAAGAAACCATGTGCTGCTCCACTGTATTTTCTACAACAGTGAGCGACGGTTGTTGGGTGGGCAAACGAACTTAGCAGCATTCACTGCTACAACGCAAGTTCGCGAAGAAGGTGATGGCTAAGAAACGTGGTCATAGTTGATCTATCCTTTTGAAACTTTCCAGCCAAGCAAACAGTAAGATCAGGTAGGAAACCAGATTAAGAACTCCTCCCAGATGGTACGGGATTCCTCAGGTGGTCATCTCCGCGCGGTCACACACGGGCAACAGCTCTCTACGGTGAGACTGGCTAACGACCAAATACCTGCCGTACCTCCACAGGTCTGAGTTCGGTGGATGCTGCAGGGGCCGGCCTCTTGCATATTAGCGAAACCGCAACTTCTATGACTGATATAACCCTCGTCGAGGGTTTAGGTACAGTCATTAAATAAGGAAACAGACCTGTGTGTGTGCACTCTGAAGTGTGTCTGTGAACGATTTTTAGAGAAAACCACCGTATCAAATCAGCTCAAACTTCATATCTCGCCCGCTGGTCACAATGGAACGCCAAAATAAGGGTATGAGCAAAATCCACTGAAAGTTAACTATAGTTATCATAGTGATCAAAACACCAAATGTTTTTTTTCTCGAAAACGGCTCTAAAGATTTCGATTAAATTTTGTTTAGTTGATAGCTCTCAATTAGGTAACTTTACCGTAAAATTCCCATCTATGGGAAAATGGCGAGAGCAGCACAATAAATTACCAAAACTTTCGACGTAATCGAATTTAGAGTGGTTTTTAGAGAAAACGACCGAGCCAAATCACCTCGAATTTGATCTCCAGCCTACAGGTTACTATGGGACGCAAAAATAAGGGTATGAACCAAATCCACCGAAAGTTATTTATAGTTAGCATAGTGATTAAAACACCAAATTTTTTTTCTCAAAAACGGCTCTAACGATTTTGATTAAATTTTTTATATTGATATCTTTTGATAAGGCAATTATACCATAAAATTCCCATTCGTAGGAAAATGACGGGAGCAGCTCAATAAATTATCAAAATTTTCGACGAAAAGCGTTTTTAGCGCGGTTCCTTTCTTAAAAACTCCGCTGGAATGTTGGTAGAATGTTAAAGAAAATTGGTATTATAGTCTAATTCAATACCCAGAGGGTGAGGTGTTTAAAACCGCTCATGAGATAGATGGGGCTCACTCCAGAAATTCCTGAACTGCAACTACCGCTGTTTCGCTTACTACCAGTTCTAACAGTCCCATTAATTATTTGTCTTGCCGCCATCGATGAATGGGCTCTAGAGAAATGGCAAGCGAGATGGGAATCCTCGTCAAAGGGAGGTGATACGTATGATTTCTTCCCCAACATCCGTGAACGTCTTTCTAGAAAATGGGTTGAGCCAGACCACTGGACGAGCCAGTTCCTCACGGGACATGGTGACTTCAATGCGCGGCTCCACTTCTTTTCTCTGAAAGACTCTCCATCATGCACGTCTTGTGCCTCCAGTGCGGAGGAAACAAGAAACCATGTGCTGCTCCACTGTAGTTTCTACAACAGTGAGCGACGGTTGTTGGGAGGGCAAACGAACTTAGCAGCATTGACTGCTACAAAGGAAGCCTATAACCATTTTGCAACGTTCGCAAAGAAGGTAATGGCTAAGAAACGTGGTTATAGTTGATCTGTCCTTTTGAAACTTGCCACCCAAGTAAAAAGTAAGATCAGGTAGGGAACCAGATTAAGAACTACTCGCAGATGGTACGGGATTCCTCAGGTGGTCACCTCCGCGCGGTAACACACGGGCAACAGCTCTCTATGGTGAGACTGGCTAACGACCAAATACCTGCCATACCTCCACAGGTCTGAGTTCGGTGGATGCTGCAGGGGCCGGCCTCTTGCATAGTAGCGAAACCGCAACTTCTATGACTGATATAACCCTCGTCGAGGGTTTAGGTACAGTCATCAAATAGAGAAACATACCTGTGTGTGTGTGTGTGTGTGTATTTGTATGTGTGCCTGTGAACGATTTTTAGAGAAAACCACCGTACCAAATCAGCTCAAACTTGATATCTCGTCCGCAGGTCACCATGGGACGCCAAAATAAGGGTTTGAACAAAACCCACTGAAAGTTAACTATAGTTATCATAGTGATCAAAACACCAAATATTTTTTTTCTCAAAAACGGCTCTAACGACTTTGATTAAATTGTTTATATTGATAGTTCTCAATATGGCAATTATACCATGAAATTCCCATCAGTGGGAAAATGACGAGAGCTGCACAATAAATCACCAAAATTTTCGACGAAAAGCGTTTTTAGCGCAGAATTTTGAAATGAAAAGTGAATTGTAGGGCTAAGGAAAGTTGTGTGTTGCAACGCACCAGATATTTTTATATCATGTTAACCAAATTTGATATCAGTACTGTTCACTGCTGCTATTATTATCATCACAATTCAATTCAACTTCCCACTCGCAACGAAATATGAGGGTTAACGACGCATGTCCAGGATTACTTGGGAATTTCTAGAGTTCTAAAACCTCAGTGAAGGTTCACTCACCAGAAGTATTGTGGGCCTAAGGCTTCTCTTGGCTTGATTTTTGCCAGCTCTAAACAATTGAGTTGCGAAGAGGATAGTGCGTATTCTGTATACCGTATGCTTTATGCAGAGTGTATTACTACACCACCGGTAATGTTGCGTCATTGTAACACGACACGGATCAACATGGAATTCTCACGCACGATGACATGCGAGCGAGGACTAACACCGTCACTCGATCCATAAAGCTTAGGAAATTCCATTGTAGATGACTCGAAGTACAGAAACGTCTCAACTAGTTCTGTCAGAATTGAAAATCATAACTTCGAGGAAACAGCGAAAATTTGCAATTGTGAACCGAATTTCGTGGCTCACGTACTCACAGGTTTCTTCTATTTCATTGTCCTCTTCGAAGCAAATAATTGGAAGAAAGTGGGGTTTTCTTTCGAATTCGACTTCCTGTCACCTGAAATTGTGGGAAGTCAGCGGCGATGGGGAAAACTTGGCTTCGGGTTAACGGAGCGTTGGAGGTCTGGAGGGAGGGGCCTCAATACTTGCCACTCACGTACACCAATTTCTTACACTCCAAAGGATGGGAAGGTTGATGGCTGTCCCGGTTGAATGGGTGAAACTCGCTCGGCGCCTCATTCTCGCCCCCGTTCCTTCGGAAAAATGTGGAAACCCCCGTTTTTCCAATTGGAAGAAGTCGTGCAGGGGAGTTGCAAAAAGTAGAAGATGGAAGGCGACACGAACTTCTAAAAGGTCTATTACTTGAAAAAGTGGTAGCTCCGGCGGAACCTCATCTGGAACTTCTTCTGGGGCCGCTCCCTTGTGACGTTGGCTCATCGGGTCTCGGATAACGCACGCGACTGGCATATTTGTCTTATATATCTCTTCATCTCCCTCCTCACATCCTGTCCCCTTCCTTCTTTGTTCGTGAAAAGCGTATTAAATTACGGAAAGGATGGGGACAACATTAATGGGGGAATGCCTCTACCGAAAGAAAACACATCCCTTCGTCAACGTCGCTGAATGGCAATCACATGACAGCTTCCAGATGTCTGCAAATACATTTTGTACAACCATTCATACGACTCGTAGTATATGATTAGGCATAGCTGTACGACGAAAATACATAAAGATTGAAGCGAAACATTGTATTATTCGGAAGATGTCTACAAAAATGGAGCGGTTTGGGCTAAAGGGCGTGAAGGTTGTGGGCTGACTGGTGGGGACGAGGAAACTCACAAGAAAGGAATGAATAGTGAGGGTATCCTTAAGCGATAGGACCTCAAAACTGACCGTTGTATGGGAATGAAGGAGAAATTCCAGGACCCCGAGTTCTTTTGGCCAAAACGAATCGTTAAAAAATATTATCGTTGACTGGGGAACTTTTGGGTTTTAATGAAGAGCTGTTGGTTGACTGACGTATTGCCAATGGTTTGGCCTTTGGTTGACAAATGGTTGACCATTTGTCAGGTCATTCAAATATTTTCCCCTAAACGCTCATAATTACTTATCAAAATACACCCAACAACACACGGAATGGAATCGAAGTCAGTTAGGCCACTAGTATATTCTATAGAAAAATGAAATGAAAAATCTGTTAGTAATTTCCTGAATGCATTAACACTTCACACCACTTTTTTACCCATTAATAAAACTCTCCAGTCCTACAACAGTTCCAAACGTCACAGCTATGGCGTTACACAGCTACTACCCACATTTATTACCGTTTCGCCCAGTTTGCTAAGAAGATTATTGATGAAAAACCTCATTCACACTTGCCACCGCAACCTATGCGACATGCATAATATTCGAAAACGACTGATACCCACCCAACGGATAGCAATCTCTGTGTCTGGAAGTTCAGGAACGGTCGGTATGAGAGGGAGTACGAGTGTGAGAGTGTAACGGCTAAAAAAATCGACTCAATTGATATTTAGCCCGTAGAGCATTACGGGTTGGAGACAAATCAGGCTCAAAACACCAATTTTTTTTTAAAACTATGTTTCGAATGATCTACAATACATTTATGAATAAAAAGCTCCCAGAAACAGAACCGTTTTGTCCGCATAAATTCTGCTCAAGTCACCGTAGCATTCTCAGTAAACCCGGATGGTTGTTCAATAACGCTCTTGATTCGGAACATCAGCAATTCCAGATTATCAAAAACTGCTGTTTCACTTAGTTCTTTTCCTCGCGGGTTTGACCGAATACTTCCGGAATAGTGAACACAAACCTGCTAAAAAAGACAATTTTTTGACAGCCACTTGAATTGCTGATTATTGGTCGTATCAGTAGGAGCTACACAGTAAATTTCGAAACTTTAAACGCCACGAGATTCGAACTGAGTGACAAATAGATTGGATTAGCAGCTAAAGCCATGACCACCGCTGAACGACGTACTCACCAGATAAACGCAGAATCAAGTCAGTTGATCGTCTCTTATTTACGTAGTCCTGTTTGTGACTTGATTGTCGTTAAACAGTTTCTAGGGTTTGCATTTTTTGTTATATTGAATGGGCTATTACTATACTGTACCGCTCATGATGTATAATTGTGCACTACCGTACATCTAACCCTTGAATATCAACAAAACAAGAAACTTCTTCAAGCGTCTCAAGGTGTGCCGCGTCTACAAGCTCAGTTTCTCAGATAGCGTTTGTAAGCGTTTGCGATCGTTCAGCGTCTTTCGTTTCGAAATTACTTGCTGATCTCACGAGTAAACAAACCAGCACCTGCCCCAACACGACGAAGTTCCCAGGTCACGCAATCTGCGAGCTGAGACGACAGACGAAATTGAAACACCGTTGCTTTTAAACGAAAGCGTGCAGCCACCCACGATAGCAAAACTACGCACCATTCTGAATCCATCGATATGCGTCTTTATTATATCTTCTTCTATCTCAAAGGTAGATTGCGCTATAAAGATTTCAACTACATTATTCACGTTGTCTTTTCTGCGAAACACCAAACATTTCGTTCTCAAACGTACGATCCTAAGCTATTATTGTGATTTCCACGCAGCTTCAGCTCTACAGACTACACGTAAAACAAATTCATTACCCGTATCAGCAAAATGTTCGGAGAAGCCCAGATAGACTGGAAGGGAATGACGAACTGTACTTTTGAGTCATTTCGTCCGGGCTTTTTATTCCGCCCATTCTCATTTGGTCACATGATTCAGTTTGGAAAGTCACTCATTTTTACTTTTCTCAGCTCTACGATGTATGAAGGAAAGCTGTGAAGTCTGTAATCGGTGTTTTCTTCCGTTCTTTACGTTGTAAGAGCTTCTGAGTTTCACCGTCTGTGTGTATGTGAACGCGATTGAGAGAGAACGACTGAACCCAACCAATTGTATGCGTAGCCTACAGGTCACTTCAGGACTACAAAATTAAGGTTTTAGCAGACTAGGTTCAAAATTATCTTTAGTAATCATAGTTGTTATCGAAAACAATTAAAAACTAACTTACAACTTTCTTTTCTACTTTGTACAGCCAAGGAAAGTAAAAAGGCTGTAACGATTTTGAATGATGTTTTCTGCATGGACATCTTGAAATAACACAATAGTATCATGAAATTCTCATTGACATATAAGACACATTTAATTGTCAAACATTTCTACAAAAGGCGATTTCAAAGCACATTTTCCGGTATGAATCTCGCCCATATGATAATAGAAACAATCAGGGTGGTAGTCCTATACGCCAACTATGCGATCGGAGTTTAATAATGGTCGTTGGATAGTCCTCAGTACTATACTGTACTACCACTGCAGTAATTTCGATGCTCAAACTCACGTTGTTTTGTTGGCTAATTTTTTTCGCAGTTCACATTCCACAACTGTAGCACACTGTATCCATAAGACTCGTATCGACAGCAACATCTGTTACCTATACTCATATGAAGGACGTGGCATTAGTAGCTGCAACCCGATGAATTCCGGAACGTCAATCTGCCATATAGTAAAAATGGAAATTCACCAAATCACAAAAATGGAAGTCCAAATCAATTAGCGAAACATAGATTGGAAGACATACATGAAAAAGTCTTGAATATAAATCATCTAATGTGATGCGTCGTGCCAGATGTTATGCTTCGTACTGTTAGTCGATTGAAAAGAAACCCTAACGCTGGTTCACATCGAGGTCAGAAGAAATGGCCCTTTATCGAATCACTCACACATATCAAGTATCTGGCGTGGCGCATGACACTAATTACAAATTCCGATTTAAGGTATCCGTCTAATGCACCCCCGAGAATTAATAAAGGTTTGTCGGGGTTAGATAGCTGCTTGCTCCTTTCACGGACGACAAAGACAATTCAACTCTGAAGTTGATTAGGAAACTTCTCACATCAAATAGGGGTCGACCTCATCCTTCTTCTGCCTCCTATTGGTTCTTAGTGTGCGTAGAAATACGCTTCTTCGTTCAAACATAGTTGAATTCGAGAACAATAGTTACTAAAAATGCTCACAGTTTCAAAAGCGCTTGCTCGCGTTCTTTAACGATCGATCCCACCTGGACGCTCAATGCAGACTTGATCAGTTCACGTTACTACAAACCGAAATACGTTCATCAATGAAGCCGTTGAAGAAAATTGAACAAGTTCATTCACGAAAACAAAATCTTCTTGTTTGTTCTCTGACGGCTGACGACCCGCGTAATTGTATCAAACCATTTACATTCTTTGGCCCTAGAGATTAGGAAAGGAAAGAGTGTACTCAGCTGAAATAATGTTTTTTTAGTTTTCGTCAGTTTACATTTTAAATGATTGTGTGTGTGTGTCCGTGCACGTGATTAAAAGAAAACGGCAGAGCCGAATATGCTCAAATTTGACATGGTTGATAGTCACCATTGGACGCCACAGTAAGGGTACAGGGAAAATCAGCGGCAAACTATAATTGTAAAAATACCTGTTTTATTCTCTAAAACGATGGTAACAATTTTGATCTTTTTTTTTATGATGGGGCTCCTAAAAAAAATATTGTACCACGAAATTCTCCTACGTACAGAAGAACGATGAAAGCAGCACAGTAAATTATCAAACATTTCGAAGGAGGCCGAATTGTGATTTTAGCGCGGTTGTTTCCTGTATATATATTATGGAAATTCCCAGACGAGTCGAATAAACTACCTATACGACGGGATTTCCGCATTGATCATAAAATAATAGAAGTGACCTCGAAGTCCTGGAACCCCAACCACAGCCGTTTTGCTTACTACTAATTTACTTCTCAAAGTACCCGTTAGTTTCAAAACACTAAACGTAATCTATCACTCGACAATCTTGTTGACAGCTTCATAAATAAATATCGCTGAATCATTGTTGGCTGAGGAGCTTCCACATTCTATGTGACACGTTAATTTTTTTTTTTTTTTTTTTGAAACGGTGAATGCAGGCAATACCCTCACTGCAGCCAGTAAACGGGCCTATTGTAAGGGCGTTGATACTCGGATCATGGCCCACCTGCACCACCTCCACGCCCCAACGCACTGGTCTCACTTGGTGTGACGTCACCTATGCGCCCCCACCACCCCCGCGCAAAGCGGAGGATATTCGCAAGTTCTGCATTTGCCACCACTTTGGGCTGAAGAAAGGGCCTCCCAAACGCAGAACGGGGCGATGCCGCGAGTCCATTGAATACGCACAGCACATGCTCTGCCGTCTCAAGCCCTTCCTCGCAGAACCTGCACACCTGTACCTCGCACTTGCCAATATTTGCAAGGTGGTACCTCAGCGAACAGTGACTTGTGAACAGGCCACATATGATCCTCATATCCTTCCTCCCCAGTGCAAGCACCTCCTTGGACCTCTCTCTGGAGAGCTGGATGAAGAGTTTTGACTGTCTAAGGCCGGGCAGCCCCTGCCAATGAGCAGCCCTGCACCTGTCCTCCCATTTGCCAACCTCTCTATATAGGTGGCTCCTTGTAGTCCCAACAAAGGGCTCAAGGCCAATAGGAATCTGCTCTGATACCTTCTTAGCCAATCTATCAGCCCGTTCGTTTCCCTCTATACTCTGATGCCCTGGCACCCAACACAGTGTTACACTGTTGTTCTCTGCCAGGGCCTTCAGTCCAGTCAGACACTCTCACACCTGCTGTGATGTGAGACAGTATGAAGCCTTGAGAGTGGTTGAGTATCCACCATGATGTAGACTCTCTGCTGCTTCAGTCCCCTCTGCAGCAGCCGCTGCACACAGACTGTCACCGCAGCCAGGCTTTTTTCACGTTTGTGGCCCGAAAGAGCTTTCCATCCAGCTTGAGTTCCCACAGCGCAAGGCTCCCTCATTGCACCATGTCTTTAGGGTATTCAATGCATGCTGCATGCATTCACTAATTCACTGACACTTGCGAATTTACCCCTGACTATAATTACCAGGTCATCCGCGTATCCTATTACCTTGTAGCCCTCCTCCTCCAACAGCTCGAGAAGGGTATCAGCTACCGGTAACCAGAGGAGAGGGGAGAGCCCCCCCCCCCTGTGGGCACCCGTTGGTGGGCACCGCAGAGAGTGTCTCCCCCCCCCCCCCAACTCCGAGGAGACCACCCTGCTACTCAGCATCTCCTTGGAGAATCTCCTCCAAGAGATTAGGTAATCCAGACACGTTAATTTATGCTGTACCAAGTTCGGAAGAACTGAGTGAAAAATGAATTAGAATAATAGCGTTACGGGCATGATTAGAACCTACGGTGACAAATGAATGAAACGAGGTTTAGTCCCCTAGAGTATTTTGGGATGTCAAGGTCAAGCGCCTGAAGACTGAAGACGAATACGGCCGTGAAAGGTAGGCCGGGGGGGGGGGGACGAGAGCATGAGCCGTGAACCAGTTCTATTGCCATTCTGATTCTGATTCCTGTTGTATTGCGATCCAACTACGGGGCAGTTACATCTTTATTGCAAAAAAAGTGACCTAGAGTGTGCATGTATCATTACCAAGAAGAAGAGGGCCTAGGGCCTTGGCAGTTGCCATGGAGCGGAAAAGAATAGTGGGAGGGGGACAAAAAAGTGAGCGTCCTTCGGCTAGAAGCACTCCAGAGGGTGGGGACAGTCTCATTACAGTAGCTACAACTTGAAAATTGCTGAATGTTCGTGGGTCTGCTACCACGAACTTTACAAAAGATACGGCTCACTTGGTACTGCAACTTCTGCTCAAACTAATGCGTAAAAATGTGGATTCGTTTTAAAAATACAACTTTACTCGCACGCAATTTTTATCAGAAATCTGTTTTTTTTATTATCCGGTCTTTACGAACTAGGTAGACCGTGCGGCAATGTTCTACGTGAAAGGCGTTTGCACAGCATTAAGGAAAATGCGTCAGTCCTGTGATTGATGTTCCATTACACAGATGACACTAAAAGAATGAACGAACGCCCTCAAACTGTTTTCCAGTTGTATAATTAGTTGAGATGTTGACCTCCACCTTTGGGCTTAGCAACCTTTCTCCGCATCGCTGGCTACTGCGTACTGCAACTGTCTAAACAGTTTCAAAATCATTAAGTCCTATGTCAATAACCTAGTTGAATTCAATTAAGCCCAACAGGAAACGACTTCACCTGGTTTCGGCAATCAAACTTGTTTTCATTTGCCTAGATCGAGTTGTTCGGCAACAAGGCTTGTCCAGTACCACCGAAATAGCTTCCAATGTGATTATTTCCGAAGGAGCGAGGATTTCATTATCTCGTCCTGGAAACGACATGAGAGCGGATACGATTGAATGGTACGTGAAAGCATAATTTATCTCTATCGAAATTACAGGAAGTTCGATGTGGTAAAGGTAGGTGATTCATCGTTGGTTAATTATGAGTGCCGGATACGTCCGGTGCTGACCTGAATTTCAAACCTTACTTGTCATTGTCAACTGTATTACCTCAAACTATTATTGCGACTCACTGATTGGGTTTTCGTCATGTGAACATCATTCTCAGCCCTACAACGTAGACGAAAGTTATGTAGTTGGCTAAAAATATTACACTAGAGAAAATAATATATGTGTGTGTGTGTGTGTGTGTGTGTGTGTGATGAACGCGATTGAGAGTACTAAATCGACTCAAATATCCTCTTCATTCTATAGATTTCTATGAAACGCCAAACCAAGGGTGATAGCGAATTCGGTTGGGAACTAACTATAGTTATCATAGTGATGAGAACACCAAAAATGTTTCTTGTCTAACACTGCTCTAACAATTTGTGTGAATGGTTTCAAACAACACGAAAGTACCGTAAAATTGTTTATGAGAAAATGAGGAGATGAGCTCAATAAACTACCACAGGTTTTGAAGAAAGCCGATTTTAGTGAAGTTTATTCGAAGTAACAGCGATGAGAGTTGTTTGTACGTTGTGGGTGTTCTAAGGATGATCATGCCTCTGGAAGATCTGTGGAAATTCGTCCATCAGGAGAGCTTGGCACTTTTCTTGAAGGTATGAAATCAATATTTAGTTCAAGAAGACGGTGGGAGGTGCAGTCACGGTAACGGTGATCAAGACGAGGACAAACCTGATTCCGAATGAAATTTGATGACCAACTTCAAAAGATCTCCAAGTTCTGAGAGAAGAGGGTAGCGAAGCGGGGAAGAACAGATTTCGAAGAGAAGCATTCCAAGGTAAATAGCATTCAGTCGCCTACAGAAGGAGGTTCTAACGGAGAAGAAGCACAAAGCGGGATCGAGCAGGCGACTGAGCCAACTTCAACTATTCGAGTGCTCGATAAAAGTTTAAATCCAATCAACGGAGACCCTGTAGAGAGTTGGAAGTTCCAAGCTCTTGATCGGAGATTCTCGGCGTGTCCTTAACCGCTCGAGTGGGATGAGAACACGTTGTATTGTGCTATTTGCCCCTTAGCCCGCGATTTAACGCTGAACTATGGCTCGTCTTCTTTACGGGGGTTTCTCACTCAACTGTCGACAAAAGAAGGACGGATTTCTGGACAGCGAACGCACAATAGCTGCCGATTTCAAAACGACGGACCTCGAGTCATTGTCATTTCTCTTCCCTGTCTCCTCAAGTAACAACAGCAGTGATCAACGTGGTATGTCCTTCTGTTCGGGAGCGTTAATTTAAATCATGCGTATTGAACTGCCCTGAACCATTTTGTGCCCTTACGTGGATACTTCATATCAGAAGCTGGGATGTCTTAATTATGGTGTGGTGGCCGGAGGGAGAAGTTCATTATTTTAGGACCTCTAAGAAACACAACAGTTTGGAAATCAGTGCAGATTGTTGGGAAATCCCGCTTAAAAATTGAAAACTTCTAAAGAAAAAGAAAAACTCAAAAAATCGTTCGGGCTTATGAAAACGACGTAGCACACTACTTTCATTAACGAGACTCGCCATTTTCATCAAACAACGGAGCACTGCCGGCAAAATACTTGGAACGGTGTGTCCTCCATAATAGTTTCTGTGAAGGAGAGGAGTGACCGAATATAAAACGCAATACGTCATCGAAGTAAGGGTTGAGGAAGCTGAAGTGATGCAACGCTTCAGATATTTCACAAGGACCAAATCGACAAAGTGATTTCTTCCATTTCTCACACACATAATATTCTCCACAACCATTATACATGATCCAAATCACATCATAAAAATATCTGGTACGACGCATCGGACAAATGTAGCAACCAATAAAGTTTGTTTTTCATGCTGTCTACGACAACGTTCCACGAAAAAAAACGAAACTCATTGCGATGATCCTACTTGTGCCGCAACGGTTACTAAGCATACATTACGCTAATGATCCAAAAGGCTGTCTACGTAATATTTTTGAGACAAATAGTGTTCATCGTTTTGAAACGATTGAATACAAACGTTTAAAATGGAACGGTGGAGGTTGGACTTTGGAAATGTCTAGGCTCCTATATATCTTATGAGAATTATAAAACCATCATCGAATAGCTACATTGATTGACTACCATGTGAAGTTTTTTGGAAAATTCTAGTAAGATTTGAACGGAGTTTATAAGAAAAACATTTAAATCCGATTTTCGTCGAAATTTCTGGTGAGTGCTGCTCTCATCGCTCTTCCACAAGTAATGTTATTGTGGTATTGTCCCGTCATCTACAGCCGACTATGAACAAAAATTTGTTAAAGCTGGTTTTGGTTGCAGAAACATTTAGTCCTTTGAACACCATTATAACTATAGTTATTTTTAATCGCATTCGGTCCATACCCTTATTTTGGCGTCCCATGGTAACCTGTGGGCTACATATCAAGGTTTAGCTGATTTTTTTGGAGCCGTTATTTCTATCTATCGCGTACACACAGACCGTTTTCCCAAATAGTGTTTTTCGGACCTCTTAAGCCTTGAACGGCAAAGAGAACTTTTTTTCACAACGGTTTATTATTCTCCTGCACGGCTCGACGTAGTCTCGCATCTCTGAGACCAATCTCATTAGATTCAGCATCAAAAAATACCAGTAAATCAAAGTGTTAAAAAGTGTTCCTGATCGAAAACATGGGTGTATTATTCAGAGCGAATAATAAACCAAGATCGGATTCAATTGGTTTTGCAAATATGCTTAAAAAGAAAATCCTCGGACATACTTATTCTGTATACACATCGTGCCATCGAATTTACATGAACATCTACAAAGTTGTGCGGTTCGTTCGACTCACTTGAAATGGACGAATTTGTCGAGCAAAGCGGACCGACCCTTTTGAATCCACTTTAATCAGCGAATTCGTAGAACTCGAAAAGACAAACACACGCCACTAATGATTCATGCGTAGCCCCTTTCTGCCATCATATAACTCTCGAAAGAGACCACCGACCCGATTTCGGCTTCAGTCAACGTCCTCAGTGCAAAAGATGCGGGTAGATGAGGAAGCAATCACTTAGAAAATGAGTATCAATGATTAAAGCAAAGATCCCTTAACGAATTATTTCAGCGCTCTTCAATGAAGCGATCCATTCACGGAGGAACTATCAGATGAACGCCATGTTTTCTAAACGCCATTGTTACCCTTCTTGGGGATCCAACGTCCACTTCGTTCTTCCGAATCAATTATAGCGAATTCTCGACGGAAAACTCTCAATCTGATATCTAATTGAAATAAGAAGAAAAGGGCCATTTCTTTATCTCTCTTTCCTTTGTTACCAAAGACCGATTGCTGTTTGGGTTGTGCTGTATACAAACTCAACTTCGTACGCCGTGAATGAGTCGTAGTCAAAACTGTTTTTCCAGGAGGTTGCGTCATTTCATTTCATTCCCGATATCTCTAGTAGGTTTTTGTTCTCAACGAAATGACTCATTAAATTGTTCCCTCTGTTTTCTACAGTAGTTAACTTCAAAATATTCAAAGATGTAACTTGCATCTTGTGTTTTTTGTGAGCAACAACTTTTGGATTGTACGTAACTAAGAATTCCTAAAACCCCGACGGTATAGTTCGAGAACAATTGGCAAAAAACCAACACGTTGTGGCGAAGCTATCACCAACTATAGAAAAGAACATGCCAAAATACCAGGATAACACATAAATATCCTCAAAGGAGTGATAATTGTAGATGTCTTTCCGCTGGATGGAGGCAACAGACTCCTCCCACGTTGTTGTAAGCTGGTGATAATTGCTGAATGACAACTCTTCTTCGTTACAACCTGAGCTCTGTTCCCTGTCACAATACTTATGTGTTCATGTATAAATATTATGTTTTTAATCTTTGATGAGCACCAGTTACAACAAAACAAAACAGCTTCCCTAGGCCGACGTTTCGCTCAATTTATAAAGCATCATCGTAGGGCTAACTATGCCATTACTTGCTCTGTTTGGTAACGTGTGTTTCGACATTTTCTCGCCTGGAAAACTGTGGTGACTACACGACGTGAATGCTTTCAACTCTGACAAATTAGACGTACGGCCATTTTGGTTTATTATTCATTCTGAATAATACACCTGTTATCGGCCAGGGAAATTTGTTTGAACTCCCCCTCAGAATATGATACTTTAGTTTTCAAAGCATCAGGCTTGCAATATCTTTTCGCCGTCCGCCCCAACATGGTTATGGGTAAAAATGGTTAAAAAATGTAACATAAACATAATTTTGGGAGTTTTTCCCCAAATACGCTGTGTTTAGTATCGTTTTTAAGGTATTGTTAGATGCTTGATCGAACGGGGTGAGTCTCGAAGGTGTACAACTGTGTCTAGACTGAAAACAGTGAGATTAGAGTAATTACAGTCCAAGTCTGCTGATTATAAGAACTCATGGGACGATGCAGTGACAGCAATCGGTTCATCGTCTCACTCCAACCACCCGTCAGCTCGACTCGTCACATGTATTTTTCGTCGACCCGTTATAGTCATATCATGTTTTGAATCGTTTACCGGTGTGACACTACGTCAAGATGTTCAAGAAAATAATAAACCGCTGTTTAATAATTTGCAGCGTTTTTCTACTCATTCTAGTTTGCTGATTCCGTTATATATCTTCGTTCGATTGTATCCATGTTTAGCGAAGTGCAAAGAAGTTACGGAGTGCCTCTCCAGTCTCCATCTCTTTCTGATCCAGTCTGCCAACTTAGACGCACACCGATTAAAATGTACTAGCTTAATTAAAAAATTAATCGTTTTGATAGTTGCCATATCATGAAAGCCCTAACCGACAGGCACATTTTCTGTACATAGATCGGTAGTGACCACTACGACAGCCTCGAGTGTTGCCGCGTTTCTAGAGAACAAGCTCTAGGGAACTATCCGGCGATCAAATGTCGTTGAAGCAGAATATGAGTCTGCTGCTTTAATCTTAGAAGGTTAAATGTTATTTAAGCTATACCAAACCTCAATTTTCTGAACCCCGAAGTTACCTCGGGGTTCAGAAAATTTCTCTTACTCAAAAAGATTCATCGTGCCGCAATATTACTTTTTGAATATTTTTTCAAAACAATCGTCAGCCTATCTTCCACTTTGTGGTAGCACTTAAGCGCGACGGATCTGTTCCAGTGACCGATGTTTTTCCACGTTCACAATTAATGAGAGTCCTGGAGGAGATTGGCTCAGGGAATAAATGTTGCAGTAGCCCATGCGGCGTCCAGGATTCAGAGCAAATAACTCACACAACGCTCTAGTTTTACTAGATCGAATTTCAATTCCAACGACGCGCACCAACTTTCTGCTCCATTCAGAGGCTCCCGTTCGCACTGCCGTACACAGGACGGCCCTGCCAACTCCCAGCGCCGAAGTCCACACTCTCGCCAGGACCCAATCGACCTCAAGATCCTAAATATCGGAAACTTCTGCCTTAGGTTCACGAAGAATTCACATGAGGCTTCTGCACGTTAAGTCCAACAGTCGAAACTCTAAATCACCTCGTGCAAAAAGCAGCGTCAAGTCTCGCGCGTTAGCCTCCTTCGTGCTGATGTTATCTATAAGTGCATCACTTCCGTTTGCTTATACAGAAAGCCACAACTTCGAGTAGTCCACAGTCGCGCTAGGCACAATCACTCGCTAAGAGCGATATTGATCTATTCCCTCACAACCGCTTCGATCGCTGACCACTTAAAAAATACAGAATTGCCTTTTCCTGAACAACAAATGGTCGGCGCACTTGGAAAAGTAACAGAATTGTAATGTATGTAAGAAACAAGGAGGCAGGTAAAGTTGCCCTTGACACATCTGGCCGGATCTGGCATCTTTCCGTCTGGAAGGCAGTCATTTAGCATCCCAGGGACTCCTTAAAACACTGAAATAATGTTGCTGCTCCAGCAATATTCCACCAGGGATACCACGTAGAGACCAGCGCCAGCGTCCAAGGTTCAGCGACTAGTCAACTAGGTGAATTAGAGAATCTCCAGTTTTGGAATTTGCTGAATTTTACAACTTTGAACTACTCGTATTACAAATATGTGAATATTAGAATATGTGCAGGACACTAACGATTTTTCGCAGTCGGTATACGACGACAAACGGGTGAGTGCGCATGCTCGACGTTAATACAGGCCAAGAGACGACGGGAGAACCGGAAATGTGACTGAAATAGGAGTGGACGATATAACATCGATGTTTTAAAAATACTCGATATATAGTAACGATGCATCGAATCAAACCGATGTATTGTTAAGTTTTAAACATCGAGTATACATCGATTTTTTTCTACGAAGCATCGAAAAGGCAAATAATCAAATGTACCCCCCTATCACTCTACGGTTAATAACTATTTTTTTGTTTTTTTCAATTACATTTTTTGCACTCGCGAGGTGTTTCGTCAAAAAGTGGTATCACTAGTTGAAAAGACCGTCAATATATATTATAGAGGTCAGTGCAACGAACCCATAAAAAATATATATGCAAATGGCCGACTGAATTGACTCACTCTCTCTTACTTACAGTTATTTGCAGACTCTGGCTTCAAAAAGCATATTATTTTAATTTTTGTATTGATCAGATACCTACTTAGCTTGATTCGGAATTTATTTTAAAATTTACTCTGTCGTGTTAGCAGTGATATTTGAAAATAAAGTGTTAAACTGAACAACACGTTATTTGTAATATTAATATCATAATAAATTTGTAAGGATTACAAAAAACAGCTTCCAACATTGCATAAAATTGCCTTTAAATATCTAATAATGGTGGGCACATCAGTGCCATTAGAGAGACTGTTTTCACGAGCGGTGCAGGTAATACCAAACAAAGGAATAGATTAAATGGTAAAAGATTGGGTAAAATTTGGTTTTTACAAAGTATAGATAGGAATTATCGGGATATATATTAAAAATAAATGTAGAGGTAATAAAATTACTTTAGTAGATGCTTGCTTTTTGTTTCTAACCACATACATATTTAACTTATAAAAACAATCGATGTATAGAAACATCGATGTATTTTTTGATACTTCGATGCAACAATCCAATGCTTTCAATCGAAAAAAACATCGATGTTTTTCTAAAATGTCCATTATTAGACTGAACTTACGATAAATCGAAAAACCAAGAGCTACGGCAGCAAAGCCTGACATTTTTATAACCTCATACTACCCAACAGATGACCGGCTTATCAGCACTAATCGCTCGCAAGTTTTCTTCTAGTGTTATGGATGAGCTCAACCTCTTCAATGAAGAAGTAGTAGACGGAAATGCGATGATTTAATCGCTATTTAGAGTTACCCGTGAAAAGAAGAGTTCCACAATCTCGACGGGAAAAGTCTAGTGACTCCAACAAGGCCAACTGATCATGAGATAATTTTAGTGTTCACGTTCACTATCGAGCGTCTTCCTATTACGCAGAATATAGGAAGATATAAGCGGATAACGTGCTTTCCGGAAAATATCGGATATTGACACAACATTTCTGTGCGTTACTCTGCAACGACAAAGTTATACAAATAGGCTGCCCTCTTTGGAGCTCCGGTTTTGCACGTCAGCCTCCTACATATCAAATGTGGTTAACCGTTCTAATGCGGGGCTGGGGCACTGAGTGCACTGGTGATTTCTTTGTCTCCTCTCTTCCCCTCCCGCATTCCTGGGACCCCCTCCACCCCTATTATCCCTCTTCCCACTCTCACCCATGAAGTCTAGACCCTCCCCTTGCCGGCAGTACTCATCGGCCCTTCACTGTAACTGCGTAGTTTTTTACTTTTCTTATCAGTGCACCCAGTGCCCCAACCCCGCACTCGATGTCGCGAAATATTGTAGACCCAAATGATATCGCTCGTATTTTGGCTGAATTGTCAGACGTGGAAGAAGTCGATCCAGGTGATGAAGCTTCAGATTGTGACGATGTTGAAATGATTAGTCAGTCAGATCATGATACTGATTCAGAAATTGAAGACAATGAGCCACCAACTCACCAACGTTTTTCACCGCAGCCTTCGGAAAGTTCCAAGCCTTCACTTCCCAACATCCCTGACGAAGACAAAGATTATGATACCACTGATTCAGACAACTCTGACAAAAGTAAGGGTATTTCAGATTTTTCACAAAACAATCTACAAAAAAAGACGAGTTGGGAAAAAATTGGTAAAAGAAGTAGTTGAGGTCCATAAATGGAAAAAAACTCCAATCAGGAGTAAGTTTTCCAAAACTCCACGCAAGAATATAATGAAAGTTATTCTTCCTTCCAGCCAAAATTGTTCAGAAGTTGAAGATGAACTGTCTGCGTTTCAAAAATTGATTACATTTGACATGCTTGACATTTTAGTATTCAACACCAACAAGCACTTAGAACATAAAACAAATGGTTGGGACCCTGAAAAAATCTCCAAAAGACAACTGTACCTGACTAATCGTGAGGAATTGATGGCCTACATAGGTATTCTATACTTATTAGGTGTGAAGAAAATGTCGAAGGCTAATCTAGAGGAAGCATGGCCCAAAATGGTACAGGAATTGAAATTTTTCAAGCAGTGATGTCGCTCAGACGTTTCAAGAATTTGACGAGTTCCCTTAGATTTGATGATGCAACTACCAGGGCCGAACGAAAGAAAATTGACAAGCTCGCGCCAATCAGAGAATTATATGATGCGTTCAACGATAATATACAAAAAGCTTATACACCTAGCGATCAGCTAACAATTGATGAAAAACTTGAACCCTTTCGTGGACGTTGCTCATTTATTCAGTATATCCCAAATAAACCAGCTAAATATGGGGTAAAATGGTTCGCAATCGTTGATTCTCGCACTTATTACATACTGAAGGTCGAAATCTACTGCGGCATCCAACCCTCAGGGAAGTATCAAGTGCCCAATACACCATTTGAGATCGTCAAAAGGCTAATGGCAAAATATGAACGTTCCAACAGGAATCTAACAACAGACAATTGGTACTCAAGTTACCCACTGGCCACGTATCTTCTCTCAAAAGACACCACATTTGTTGGAACGATGAAAAAAAATAAAAAGGAGATTCCTGAAGAATTCCTGCCATCCAAGACCAGACCAGTTGGAAGTTCCTTGTTCGGATTTCAGAAAGACATTTCTCTAGTTTCGTTCGTGCCCAAGAAGAACAAGTGTGTTGTACTTCTAAGCACAGCTCATGATTATGACGACATAGACCATGACACGAATAAGCCACTCGTGATTTTAGACTACAACAAGTTCAAAGGAGGTGTTGACACAGTTGATCAACTAGGAAGCAACTACACAGTTGCTCGCGGAACAAGAAGATGGCCAATGTCCTGTTTTTATTCTATCCTAAATATGGTGGGGATAAATGCACAAATTCTTTTGAATTTTTCTGCACCTGCTAAATCACCCAAGTTCAGGAGGTTATTTTTGACTAATCTTGCGGTTTCCTTGATGATGCCTCATCTCCGCATAAGGAAACGCATGACAATGCTTCCTAGTCATGTCCAACATACTATCCGGAGACTAGTACCTGACATCGAAGAGGAAAACCCAGCTGACGAACCACCTGCCAAGATATCCAGACGGCATGGCCGCTGCCAACTGTGTGAAAAGTCAAAAACCATAAACACCACTTAACTTGTGACCAATGCTCCAAGTTCACATGCAAGAAGCACATTGGGAAACAGATCTGCATCACGTGCTGTGCTAAAGCTGATACTGATGAAAGCAGCTGCGAGTGAAGAATGCTTGGTGAAAAAAGAAAAGAAGTTATTTGTACCTATTTGTCATAATAATCCATATTTCATGAAATGTTTGTACCTTAGCGACGACAAATAAATTTGTGATTTATTAATTTTTGTGTTTTGCTTGTTTTTCCCCCACTTTGTCTATTAGGTACCAGTTTTTACTTTAATATGCAAAAACATTGGGTGGGAATGGTCAAAAGAAAGCAGTGCACTGTATGCACCGCCCCACACTTCCTGTCACTAGATTTCGCCCTGCACTAGAACGGTTAAGCAAGTTACACAAACAACACGGGTGAAAAAAATACATCTACTTGAAGATATCGCATTGGCGTTAAGCGTGACTTAACTGTTGGTTTCGTATTTCTAGCATCGAAATCGGTTTGAGTTGGTTTTGTAATTGGCCCAGCCATTTTGGGCCATGCAAAATTCGTTATGTGGGGGCTCTGGACGACGTCAATGTGCTTAAACCCCTAA
Organism: Pachypeltis micranthus; assembly: GCA_020466155.1. Lineage (NCBI taxonomy): Eukaryota > Metazoa > Arthropoda > Insecta > Hemiptera > Miridae > Pachypeltis > Pachypeltis micranthus. The sequence continues at coordinate 12,123,567 of CM035775.1, forward strand.
CAGATGTTCAGCTGAATTTTTCGTTCCGCTCAATTTATCCTTACGATTATACGCTTTGTGCGCACTTTTTCAGATATATTCAGTTTCTCAATAAAAACTTATTCACGGGTTCGTTCTGATATAAACTGGACGGCGTCGAAGTAGTGATTTATCCTTACTCAGGAGTTGAGCGGAAATGAAACTAGGTTTTTTGTTGAGAAACTATTGAGTAAGTAACAGAAAATAGTTGAAAAAATCATATTATTGAGAGAATAATCAACGGAGCATTAATTTCGGCATTTTTTTGTTGGCTCGTTTCTTTCTTCTGAAGACTGAATCATGGCGAGATTGTAGGAGCAGCGTTTTCCCGTTGGTATAACCTCCAGGTTACCGAGGGCAGCTGCGAAGGTGATCATTTATCAACCAGGTACGCACAAAATGCTCACGAGAGCGACATTTCATTGAGCTAACAAAAACAGAGAGCTCACGTAAAATCAACAATAAGGGTGCTCCACGCGTCGCGAGGGAGATGATGAAAGCATTGAGAACATTCTTGAAGTCGAGGTTATCATTCCACGTGAACATTTTATATTCCACAATGTAAAACGTACAGCAATAATAACCAATGTCTGAAATCCCACGCCGGATTTTCAAGCTTTAAGAACAACATTTCAGGTCCAGTCGTAAATTCGCCATCATGCGCAAAGTAACGTTGATCAACATACATCACTAATTTTGTTGTTTGTTCATTTGGTAACTTTGTTAGTTACCATGGGCCAATTCATATCACTGTCTCTCAGAATAACTTTCTATTTTCCAGGGGAAGCGGGGGAAAAATCTTTGGGACACTCGCCAAGATGCGATTATTATCCTTGAAAAAAATTGTGTTCACTGCCTCATTAATTCTCTGTGCACCAATTGCTCATTAATGATCCGGGCATGAGTACGAGCAGCACAAAAATTCCGGATCTGCAACGTCACCTCTTTCCGTCGCCGTGAAGCAATGTTTCAAACGAACTGAGTAAAAAAATATCTGGTGCGTAGCAACACACAACTTTCCGCCACCCCCGTAATTTCGAAGGGTCATCGTATATCGACACCATCTCATAAAATAAATAATATTACGATTTTATCTGTATTATTAATTAAAATAAATTATTAAATATATTTTTAATTCAATAATATATCTGGTGCGTAGCAACACACAACTTTCCGCCACCCCCGTAATTTCGACCACCACCTACATTGGCGGGCGCTATATCTTCGTTCAACGCATTTTTACAGGAACATTTACGGAGAACAAAATGTAGGGACTAGTTAGCTGAGAGTACTCCGTAAGTTTGATCGAAATCGTTAGAGCCGTTTTTGAGACAATTGGAAAACCAATAAATTAACATTCGAAAACTCTGCTTTTCTGAGTTAACTTGGCTTATATCTCCGTTCAACCTATGAATACAGAAATAATTACGAAAGACGAAATGTGGGTATGGGGGACTAAAAGACACTCCATTAGAATTTATCACATCTGGTGAAAAATTTACCCTGGAATTTACGGCAATGTTAGAAAAAACGTTATTTTCGACACATTTTGAGTTTTATCTCTGTTCAATGGACCGTCACAGGAACATTTATTGAAAAGAATATGTAGGTATTAACTATTTGAAAACACCCTGTGAGTGTGGTGGAAATCACTTGAGCCGTTTTGCCAAAAAGCGTAAAAAACCTATTTTTGCTTCACGGGCCCATATCTCCGTATTTTCATGGAGATATGTATGCAGAAGAAAAGTTAGGTATTGATCAGTAGAAGGAAGTTTGAAAGTTTAATCAAAATCGTTAGAGCCGTTTTCGAGAAAAATGCGAAAAACCCTAGTTTTTGGTACATTTTCGTCCCCCACCCCCCTTCCCATCGGCCGAAATCGTCCATAACCTTATTTTGGTGTCTACAAAAAATAATGAACAAAACAAAAAAAGTTTACTATACTTTCCTTCCCTTCGGGTAGCGGAAAGTAAAAAGAACCAGCTCAATCGGATCAGCCGTTCTCCCGCAAATCGAACTACAGACACACACACACACACGGACCACGCGCCGAAATTAGGTTTTTTAGGTCTGAAACGTAAAGATCTGAAGAAAACCCAAATTTTTTTTTTGGGCCGATTACTTTCGATTCCCTTCGGGTAGCGGAAAGTAATAAGTTGAGTAAGCCATGAACACAAGAGAATTGACTTAGAGCTAGGTAAAATGTGTGATGCGGCGCACCTGCCATTTTGTCATGAGAGCCCCAGGCACCTAAACGGTAAAATGCAATGTTCACCCATTGGTCTAGACTTCAACGCCGTTTTTGGTTTATTATTCACTCTGAATAATACAACCTGTTTTCGGTCAGCTCATTTTGTTTAAAATCCTCCTCCCATCCTCCAAAAGTTAACTCGTCCTGGCACGAGGATTCTAAATTCGCTACGTCCGTCCGCTGTTTAGTGAACGTAGTCTAAAAAACTCGATCTTTCGTACAAAAACTTCATTCGAGATCTAGTTATGCGTGCCTGTTCATCCGTTCCGTTCCATGGTTGTTATAAGCCAAAAATGGTTTTAATAATTAGTCCAAAACAAAGTTATGCAGTTGCGTTGTGTTTGGTATGATTTTCTAGGTATTTTTCGATGATGGGTCGAATAAAACGAGCCTCAGAGCTGTACGACTGTGTCTAGATGGAGAACAGTGACATCACAGTACAGACAGTGATGCGAACTCGAGTTCTTCAAGGAACTCGTAGGACGATGTTGATAAAATATCGTTTCCCCCTTTGCCTCCCATCTCACTCCTACCACCCATCAGTTCACATCCGCATGTCGTCTCAATTGCTTAGTGTTGCGTAGAAAATTTCACTTTTCGTTGTTTCGGTGTTGTCAGGTCATGTTTTGTATCGTTTACCCGTATTTTCCGGTGCTAAATCGAATGAGATGGGTTTCGGAGATGAGAGACGAATAAACCGTTGTCTAATAGTTTGCAGGGTTTTCGTTGAAGCCTATACTCCACCAATATGACGATAATTTGATGACGTCCAAAAGATACTTAGCAGCTCCCCTATAAATCACGGAATTCAAACTTTTGCGCGTTTTAGTTTTCATCCCACAATTCCGAAACTCTGATCACGAAACTTCTGAGAAAAATCATGTTGACATATTACCTATACGCAGGCTTTCATCAAAAGTTGTGTTAGTAACGGCAGCCTAATTCATTTCGAGATGTTAAGCACAACCAGTTTTCCTAAAAAAAATGTTAAGTTTTAACTGGCGTATTATGAGTAAAGAAATATTGGATTAGTTGCTTAGGTGACATATTAACTTATGGCCGAGGAAAGTTATATGATACGTTGCAACAAATATTGTGAGATCGGCTCACACCAAATACGACCAAAATTTGTAGTCAGCTTGCTTGTCAGCATGGGACACTAAAATAAAGAAATGAGCAAAATCGGTAAATAGTTGTCTCAGTGATCAAACCACCCATGTGTTTTTCCTTAAAGACGGCTGAAAGGTTTAGTGTTTAAATTGTTTGTATACATACTTCCAAGTTAAGCAACACTACCACAAAATTGTTATCCGGGAGAAAATGGTAAGAGCAGCACAATAAATGATCAAACATTCCGATTTCAGTCCACTTCATTCGTTATAAATTCAGATCACATGTTAGTAGTGTTTTCAAATAATCAAGCGGGTAGTCTAACATGTTGCTTATAGGTCGTGAGTTTACTGATGGATGCCCCGGTAAATTAAAACAATTGTCATTTCATAGACGAATTATAACCTGGAATGCCAGAAAAGTAAACCCGGACCTTTCATTGGCTTTTATTCTCGTAAATTGTCTATTCAATGGCTCCCAAACGAAAACACTGATGTGATTAGGGGTAGCATGAGAAACTGCCTTTACTAATTTAGAGGCTAAGGGATGTGACGTGATGTGCCGCACAAGATGTATTGATTGGTAAATGTGACGTAGGAGCGAAGTTACGGCTGTAAAGTAGTGACTGCGCAACGTGGACAACATGGTTCCTTCTGATTGAATCGAAAGAATTCTAAATGAAGAGCGACGAGGTCGTTGCCTCGTATTTCTCCGGTATTTATGGGCTCGATTCCCGGGGACAGCGAAGATCGCACTCCTTGAATCTGGGAACAATATCCTCTAAAGAAAACCCTGTCACGGAGACGGCCGTGCGACTCCTCTCCTGTCGTCTAAACACACAGCCCCCTTCAACAATAGTCTCGAGATGTTCAGAGCTAGTAAATAGACGTGGAGCGAACTTTGGAGTGGTTGAAGGCTCCCATACCCTTTCTCGACTCGGGCAGGTATTATGGAGAAGGAAATGTAACGACCCTCGTCTTCAAGAGGAAAGCTGAGCAACTGCGGGCGGTTATTGTGAAGGTTGAATGAGAAGGAACGGGTCGAAGGAGGGCATTACTTAGCGGTGACTAGACTGAATGGCTTTGACACTGTACCAACCACCTTCACTTCTCGTTAGACGGGAAAAGATTATTATCCAGTTTCCCATCTCCAGATCGGAAATGGGAGCAACGTTGATGACCTGTGGTTTTGATGGAGGAATCTCAGTATGTCGATACGATTATACTGCTACGTCAAAATCTACGTAGAGTTAACAGCCTGCGTCGGTATCACCGATATATCAATCAACTCGATTCTCCATTTACTGAAATGGTGTTTTTCGAGCTCAGCAGCCCTGAAATGCGTAAAGATCCAAAGAAAACTATGGAAAAAAGTTCTCTACTTTCCTTTGAACTCCAAAGGGCCGAGGAACGTAAAAAAACGCATCTATGTTAACCATTTCGACTTCCTTCTGAGCTATTTGCACTGTTTGCGATATTTGTCGTCGATTGGTTTCCAATAAGGATAGTGAACGTGACTGATAATAAGGAAAACTTGTCGTCAAAATGAGGAGCAGCAAAATTGTATGTTTTCGACCATCCTTTATCTATTTCCCACGGGAAAAGGAAGTGTCGGGAGCATTCAGAAACGAAGTTTTTATTATCTCGAGACAAGTTGATTCGTAAGTGAATACAGGGAACGACATGATACTGTGGATACCCTAATGTTTCGTCGCACCTCGTTGAAACGGTACCTCGCGACCTATTTGCGCACTAAGTGGAAAACGCATTAGGGGTCTGTTCATTTTATCTCCCGCTTAAGAGCGGAGGCTAAAACGCCTTCTGCTGGAGTAAAAAAAAGAGAAAAAAATATTCTGAAAAGCCCCTTTACTCCTCTTCGCCTCTTCCATCTCGTCTTCCCTCTCCATTCCTAACGAACCACCAGCGAGCCAGCCATCCCCGTTGCCACACGCAGTTTAGTTTACTGGCTATAATCACCCATTAGAACCTGCACGATAATCGTGCCATTAAGAAATAAAATATTTAGGGGCGGTCCTTTCGCCGCAGAGACTGAGAGCTCAGCGGAGGTACCGGAGAGGATTAGGTCTTAGCTGCTAAAGTAAGGCTTCAGGGCTTCCTAGCTGGAGGCTGGCAACAGCGTCAGGGTGAAGGTCGTTACTCAGTATTAATAAATCCCACGCTTACCTTCCTCTCTCCGTTCTGCGGTACTACAGCCTGGTCCTTGACCCTTTGGGCAACTTATGAGCGCTACGCAAAACGGAGCTCCGAGTGCTTTGAGCTCCGTGAATTTCCAGCTTATCCTCGCCGTATAAGTTCCAAAGCATCCTGTCCTAAACGCCGTAACGAAGTGCTTACCGCCGCTGCCTTTAACTTGTCATTTTCTAAACTGATTTAAGCTTCAACTCATCTAGTGGCACATTTACACCTCCACTACGTGAAGCGCCTTCAAGGGTTAAAGGATGATTTACGGCGAAGAGATTATTTAGTATTGTGTTACGGATCCGGTAAGGGTTCGTCAGTCTCAGAAAGTAGATAACAGGCGATATTCATGGGGTCCAATTCTATAGGCACAGAGATGGAACCTTTTCAAGTGCCGATGACAGAATATAGAGTTGGGCTACGGTTATGGTTGCTCTGTCTTGCTTCCTAAGCAACGTTAGTCATGAAGCTCCATACATCCGCCAAGGTTAGGCTACACGAGATCTTGGCCATGGGGCCAGGGCAGCAGGTGCAAAACGTCCGCCTCGGAGGCGATAGTACGAAGGCAGGTTCTACTCAACACGCTTGTGATTGTTCAGAGCACCCCTCACACTAGTAACAAACAGCGGGTCTAATATTGTGAGTACTGCTGTTCACTTCCATGCAATTTGCAACGAACCACCAAACCACACCACCGTATCACTGTGGAACCCCAGCGAGCACGTGTGTCTGTCAAAAATGACGTTATGATCGATTTCCATTCACAGGTGGGGACCAACACATACGAACGCTAGGGTTTGTGGCGCTTTTGTCGAAAACTGCTGCAACGATTATGAAAAACTATTGTAAAAAACTCTCAAATTATTTTCTACTTTAAGCATCATAAGCATCCACGTTAAAATTCGTTAAAGGAGATATAACCTATGAAGCAAAAATAGGCCTTTTTAAATTTTTTTCGTAAAAATGGGTTTTACCAAACTCGCACAACAAATGTCTTCAATCAGTCAATATAGATTTTCCCACATAAATGTTCCTCTGATGGTCCAATGAAGAGAGATAACAACCAAAACCGCTATGAATCGTATTTTTTCGACGTTTCCGAGACTGAGTAACAGCAAGACTGAATTTGATCAGGTGGAGTGTCTTTTAGCAACCAATACCCGCGTTTTCTTCACCTAAACTATTTCTGTACATATGATCAAACAGAGATGTTAGCCAATGAAAGCACGGAAAATGTGAGTTGTCGAAGAATACATAATTGTTTTCCCGATTAATCAAAAGCGGCTTTAACGATTTCGATATATCTTAAAGGGGACTCTCCAGTAATTGTTCTGCATCTTATTCTCTATAAATGTTGTCGTTGAAATGTGTTATTTGAAGATACAGAGCGTGTGTACATAGCATCTTGTCGAATTTGAGGAAAGATGTGTGTTGCAACGCCCGAGATATTTTTTCCTTACTCATTGGAAACTGGAAAGTAAAACCGATTTTTTGAGGTGCTGTATAATTGTAAATGAAGTGGTGGCGATGACAATTATTTTTATTTAAATAGCACTGGAAGAGTGATTGTCACTAGCGCGCTCTAGCGAATTCCTTCTCTCATTCTCCATTCAAATGTACCTGCTGTCGAAGTGCGTGCCAAGATCGTTTTGCTCTTATTCATTCAAAAAACCTATCCAACTTTTAGTTTTGGTGCTCCTCGTCAATAGTTTCCCCTTACGTCATTGTGGGCGGTTGTTCATCACGGAAACACGACTTCACCCTGGGCCTAGGTCAATCCTACTTCACATGAGCCAATTTGGGAATAAACTTCTTCTGGTTGCAACCCCCTTTAAAGTCATACGATAAGATATACAAACCACCTATCACTCAAACCATAAATCAAAACCAAACAGGTGCCTTAGGAATAACATTGGTAAATGTATCATACCAGAGGAAAATCAGGGGGAGGGAGCGTGATAGGTGTCAACGAATAAACGAATGCTTTTTGGAACAAAATACGAAATTCAGGTCCTTGGATGGAAGCTACGGGCGACTAAGCATTAGGTGGAATTGGAGGGTGTTGAGTCATTCCCTGCGTCAAATGTTTGATCAAACATTTCGATGCGTGAGGGAACCTTAACCTCTGTTTATAAACATCGCGAGAAACTCCCTCTTACGCACACTAAACAACAGTTCGATTCCAGTAAAACGAGAAAACCAAAAACAGAAGCTGAGACCGCGCAATATAACGATGTAAATTACAATAATAAACCGCCCACGACGACATTTGAAGCTCTGACGAATGTCGCTCACTTAAATTAGCCGTAAACACGCACGCTACGTTCAAAAACAGTCTAGCAACTGTCCGAAAACCTTCACGTGTTTGAGAACAGCTTGAAACATGAGAAGAAGGGGTAAAAGTGTCAGCGTCCGACGGAAGGGTAGGCCTTCATATGGTTGAATAATTTATAGCCCCCTCAGCTCACACACTAAATATCGTGAGATGAAAATGAGTACTAATGCTAATTCGACTCAGAAGATTTTCAGTAAACGATGTACGTCAGATGCGAGCTCATAAAATGTTCTACGTTTTGACTTTTAGCTTTGACCCATTCATTCGTTTCTGAATCGACTAACAGAATAATCACGAGCGATGCATCAGCATTCTATCACTTCGTCATTTCATAAGTAATTTTGTTACTCATTCCAAATATATTATTTTACAATCGATTGTATCGCTCAACCAGAACTCATGACGGTATATGTTCCGATGTTGTTGTGTAAGTAGAATTAGCCATGTACAAAGTGAATTGACGTAGATCTAAGGAAAGTTGTGTGTTAAAACGCACCAGATATTTTTAATATCAATTCACAGTTGGACTCCACACCAACGCAGATACAAATATAGATGCTAATGACCTGATTTTATACCCCTCGACGTCCAGCGAACCGTATTTTTATTCGGATTTTCTCCATGAGAATCTGGTAAGACACGAGTGACTGTTCGGTCTTCTGCAAACAAAATGGCGTTCGGCCTGAGCCAATCAGGATCTTTCAGTTATTTGTTGAGTCCGTCTCACTGACTGCACTAAAATGTGCGACAACATGGATAAGTTGGAGGCTGTGGTTGTTAGATTCTTTTATCGACATTTTCAACCCTTTCAACTGCTTCATAGGCCTTAGCCTCCTCCACCGAATGTTGTCGAGAAAAATGATAAAATCTCCCACTTCCCATTAGAAATTGTGGTTCTTGGATTCAGCAAGCCTCGGAACGTGAAGGTCTGACAAAAAATATGTTGTCTTCAATACGGTCACAATAATTTCCTCACCCTTTTGATCAGTGGAAAGTAAAAAGAACGACACTTCCCGTGTTATGGTGGTTTGTCCAATTCTGGTGGGAAACAAGCATATGGGATTGATGAACACGATTTCTTGAAATTCTTTGAGAATGGAAAAAGCGGGGGAACTACCGTGATGAATGGTTGTGTGGTCGCATGGTTAAATTTGAGTCACATTGGATGTCAATTGTAAAAAGTACGATAAAGAAGAGTAGGGTACATAATAGAACTGTAATAACCTCCACAATTAGGTGGCACTTCCTTTCTTATTTTATATCATTAAACCCGTTACTCTAGTTTCTGATTGTTATTTAAACATTCAGCTCCTAATGGGTATACGATTCCCCCCCTCAAAAGTAATAAGCTCAACTGAACTGTCAAATCATTATCCTTCGTTTCGAGCCATCAAAATTCCTGACGAAGATCAAATACTAAAGACCCAGAACATCAACCATGAAGAACGTCCTTCTCCATAGCGAAAAACGTGTCTTATAACGGGGCTTACAACACTAACTAAGAAGCCATAATAAGATCTCTCGCAATAATGAACTTTAAAAAGCTATTTCCAGCCGGTAACGTACAAGAACCTAAGTTTCATTGTCTCGAGCAGTCAACAGCTGGAAATCTTACACACCTCCCCGGAGAACAACGAATTAAAAGTACATGTTCCTCGCGATTATTTCCGAGCATCAGAGTACGGTATTAGACAGTTAGCGAATTCCATACACACACTTCGCACAGTCATGACCCTTGTTAAAGCTGTTTTTTGAGGGAAAAAACATTTTGTGTGCCGATCACAATGATAACTTGTTAGTTAATTTTGGACTCATACCCATATTACGGCGTCACCCATTCACCGACATACAACATTATCCCAAATTTTGTTTTTTGAACTTAATAGTTCGTGAAACGCCTGAGAAGGACATAAAAAATAATTTTTTCGTCCGTCCTAGCACATAGGGCTAAGGAAAGGAAAAATATTTACTTTTAATTACTATGAGATCAATGATTTTGAAAGCGTTATTCCCTAGCAGTTTTTGGGCGTGTGTGCGCAATGTACTTGAGAAAAAAATTGAGACGGAGAGCATTTTACAGGTGATCACTACGAGCACAAATTAAATATTTTCTCCCATCGAACGCTTTTGATCCAATTGTAAAGGCAAACGAGAAAAAATCGGGATTTCACGGGTTTCGTCTCCTTTTTACAAAATTAAAATCGGGAGCTCCCTTCGAAAAGAAAAAACCCATACCGCTGGAGGGATAACGTGAGAAAAGAAGGCGTTTTGGCAATGTTGATACTTCGCCAGAATGAAGATGGAATTAGAGAAAACCCGGCGGGTCGGAAAGGTATTAAAGAAGAGCCCTCCCTGCCGTCTCATCTCTGGCAAGGTCTCCCTTACACGCTTCCTCTTCAACCCTCCATTCCCCCGTTTTCCCCCTAAATACACCCGATAAAGACAGTTGTGAATCTGGAAAAGAATTGCGTTTCCGACTACTTTACCCCTCCCTCCACTCATACCCCTCGCCACCGCCGCACTACTTTCCTCGGCAACCACTTCCTGGTAACTGCAGAGAGCGGAGAGAAACCAAGTCGAGCGAGACCGAGTTAAATCGGCCGTGATGATCAGATATGGAAAGTGGAGTCTTCTCTTAATGCTTTCCAACTTCAGAGTTAGCTTCATGATCTTCTCTCTTCATGAGACCCTCCTCCACTTTCCCTCCTGAACTCCGCAAGTTCGCCCTCGAGAGCCATTAATAAGTAAAACAGTTTCAAGAGTTTTGTGAGGTTGAGAACATGAGCTTCGAATTAAAGGACTCCTGGAAATCCTAGCTGGTTATAAATATTCTTTGCCCTGCGTGTTAATTTCCCGAAGGCTGTTTCTGATTGAGCGTTTCCTCAGGCATCAGTGGATGAGCAACTTCTCAAATCTCGAGAAACGTCTTTAACAGTTTCTTGGGACAACTCTGGGAGCAGTGGTTCCTTGAAAAAATAATTTTCTTTTCTACTTTATAGAGCCAAGGAGAGTAAAAATTCCACCCTAGCACGACAATAACGGAGCCTCAACTTCTACTACTTTCCTTCTCCTTTCGACAGCGCAGTGAACGACTCAGGAGGTGAGGAATCACTCCACGCAGGGTTTGGTATTTTTCAAAGTTGAATAGCTTCACTTTAAAAGGAGACAACAGTAGGTTTTCTTCGTTATTACATTCAGTCTCTAAATCAACATTTCAAGTAAGCATCTTTTTCAGTTGTTCTACCTTGCGCACAGTAGTCGTGGAATCCTTTAGCAAACACTCACTTCTCGACCGCTCCTCTGAATACATGCTTGTATAGTATAATAAGTATTTTGTTGCATAGGGACACATCCTGCCTCATCCTCAGAGAGCACCTGCCCTTAGGTATTCCTGAATAGGTCGTTCTCTGTAAAGATGCAGTGACCAGTGCACTGATCAGTTGAACTCTTGGAAACAAATGTGGCGTTCAGACTCATGGGATGAAGCAGTGTGCGATGCCTGTGTTGACAATATTCACACGTGTACGTTGAGTGGCAGCTTTTGAAAAAATTAAAGTTTCCAGGCAATTGGCACACGGATTGTGCATTTCCACGTCTAATGTGGGTCTGGTGGAGGAGTTCTGTAATCACCAGACATTTTTGAAACCGCGTGATTTCACCGGACTTGTAGTCATAGAGGTCGTTCGTGGACAGACACGCGGGAAGACGTAGATCGTGAGAAAAGTTTTGTAATTGAGAGATGGCTACTGGAGTTATGCTGATGAGAATTATCGTTCGAAGACCTCTTTTATGTACGTGTGAGCGAGATCCTAGCAGATGAGAAGCTTCTTTTGTTACAAATACACAAATACAATTTGTGCAAGTTCGACCACTTGTTGAGTGATATCGCACTAAGAAAGGAAAGGAGTCAGTATCATATCGACTGTGTGCAGCAATTGGAACAAGGAGTTTTATTCGCAATTACACTCGAATATGTTTTACCCCCACAAACAGGGGAGCGAATGCGAACGCAGGCAACAGGACGAGGCCTCGATGTGACAACTCCGTTACGACTACTGTCTCGGAAGTTTCAAGTGAATAAAGTCGAGATAAATCAAAGATTTCGGTTCGTCCAGATACAGGTCCTTCGTTCTCTCGCAAATCTAACTACAGACCAATACAAAACGGAGCACTAGCGGAAATTAGGGGGTTCCGAGCCAGTTGGCTTCATTACATAATGATCTGAAGGAAAATCCATTACTCCTACGCGATTAAATACTATACTCTATTTATTACTCAGCTGGTGAAGAGTGAAAATAGAACAAGAACCTAATTTTGGTTCATTGTACACGCGTGCAGTCGTATTTGCAGGTGAACGGCTTACCATATAAATTCCTCTCAAATGTAATTCGCACGCTCAGAAACATCAGAGGGGTAGTCGAATGAAAGTTTGCTAAAGCACGTAAGTGAACTAGTACCAACACTAGTAATTCTGGAGTTCAAACCTACACCGTTTCAGTTACTTCCATTTCTCCTAGTTATACTCTACAATCCCAAAACGGCGGTTCTTCCACAAAAATCATTTTGGCAGTCACATAATCATTGATAGTTCATAATTAAGCCGTGGCTTAGCACCTCAATAAATCCTGGATAGCACCTCAATAAATCCTGGAACTCTAAGCTCCAGCAATTGCTACGTAAAACGTGGATTGTATGAGTATCTAAAACCACGCAAACTGAAAGTACTTTTTTTAATCAACTCTGTCATTCATTCTGTTCATTCTTGAGCTCTTGAGGAACAGTAACGTTTTAGGGATGTGATCGCTTCGAACATTTTTCATTCATTCCACAATACGAAAATAGCCGCAGCTTTTAACGACCATCTTTCCCGGCCACTTTAGCCCCAGTGGGTTGTGCCTTCAACCGGACGTTCCATATCTTTACTGCTAAGCAGTATAATATTTACGGCCGGTAAATCGAATTGGAATTTGATGTTGAAGCCACGCCCCGTTTAATGCCGTTCTTAACTTCGTATTGGTTCTATTCAATTGATCCAGGTCTTCCTACTCGTCTGACTAGACGATGAACCATACTCATTAAAAGGTAGACAACTTCAGAAATTTTTTTACGGGCGTAGTCATATTGTGCATTGACGAGAAAAAAGCGCTGTTTGTACTTTCAGTCTCTACGTGAAAGTTTGTTGTTCTGCACAGTTCCACATTCAAGAGTTGCCGCTCTCCAGTAAACCGCTCCCCTTCCGAAGGCTATTTATTTTACAGCCAATAATCCTCGGACCCTCGTATGCTGTTCAATGCACCAAAATTTATACTTCAATATCTGGAGTCCTCCCCGCTGGGCGACCCTTTCCTGCCCATACATTTTACCCCGTCGCAAACAATAACTCAAAGTGTCGCCTCCATCTTCCAAATCTGTTCTCCTCAATTTTTTATCTGCCGCTTTTCTTCGCTTTATCTCTTCAAGTTGCCCGCAATCTCTCCATGCAATCTGCTCTCTTCATATTTTCACAGCGAATATATTCAAACTCGGCTGGACCCCTTCCGACGTTAGTCGCCGAGCGGTATCCTGTCTCTTCGATAATTCTTCTCTATTTCGGTGCTCCCTCCCCCAGTACGAAAGCCTTGAAGTGTGGCATAGCACAAGTGGATTTCAAATAAGCTCTCATCTTTGTGCCTGCTTGTCTTCAGCTTCAAAACGCATGGGATAATACATGCTGAAACTTGGTCAAATCGTTCATAAAATCGTGCGATTCTTTTCGTGGTGGAACAATATTTTCATGGATGCCTAGGAACATCCGAGATACAGGAACAATTCAGACTATGCTCCGTCTTCTATCTTTCTTTACATCTCCAAAACTGCAAGGGAAATGACAAATCACTTCGAATATGGTCGTTGCAAATCCACCACTGCCTCTAATTCTGTTGTATGCGCGCAATTTATCTCTAGGAATCTCATAATAAATCTCCAATAATGTCGCAGGGAACACACAACTGATATAACCCTCTCGTTTGATCGTTAAGATTTCTGTCTGAGGGTTTCGTAACGGTTAACTAGAAAGAAATCTGAACTATAATAAATATCACCAAAGTACTAAGGAGAGTTATCGGGTAAAAACTTCTAGAAATGATGGTAAGTGAAACGGCGGTAGTTGAAACCAGAATTTTTGGGGTGGCCCCTATATATCTTATATGAGCTCATTGTAACGTTCAATGTGTTGGGGAGGAGAATTTTCCTTTGAACAACACCCTTAAACCACAGGATGTACATGAAGTTTTCTAACAAAAGAAAAGAAATTATCATCTCTCCGAGTAAAGTAAAACAGGAATTCCTATAATCGGAAAAGAAACGGGATACACCAGCTGCAGTGCCCTTTTACGTCTGACCTGAGGCGTCTTCTTCAGATTGACTTCTGGATATACTAGCAGTTTCGAGTGTCCAGTTCTGGCGAACTCGCGAAGCGTAAATGTCCGATTGGATTCCGAATCGGTTGCGCCGAACTGCTCACTTGGGATCCCCAAATACACTTTCTGGATTATCAGGAATAACAAGAAAAATGTTCGGGTGGCCAGGCTAATTTTCGAGCAAGAACGGACCGCTTGAAGCGTGAAGGCACTGCAGTAAATGTCCCTTACGTAAGACAAAAAGAAATCAAATATCTGGTGCGTTGCAACACACAACTTTCCTTAGCTCCACGTCAATTCACTTTGTACACGGCTAATTCTATTTAATCAATTCATTTATCACTCAGTCCCTTTGAACGTGGTCAAACAACGCTTTACGGCAGCATGAAGCGGCAGCGATTACAGTTAAAGAATTTATTGTGCTGCTCGTACTCATTCCAGGACCATTATTGAGCAAACGGTACCCAGAAAATTAATGAAGCTGTAAACACGGATTTTTTGAAGGAGGATAGTAATCACTTTTGCAGAGTTATTGGGTAATAATTGTTAGAACTGGTAGTAAGCGAAACAGCAGTAGTTGAAATTCAGGAATTTCTGGAGTGAGCCCCATGTATCTCATGAGCGTTTTTAAATACTCACCTTATAGGTATTGGTTTGGACTACAGTACCAATTTTCTTTAACATTCGACTAACATTCCAGCGGAGTTTAAAAGAAAAAAACCACGGCAAAAACGCTTTTCGTCGAAAATTTTAATAATTTATTGTGCTGCTCTCGTCATTTTCCCACAAATGGGAATTTCATGGTATAATCATCTTATTAAGAGCTATCTATATTAAAAATTTAATCAAAATCGTTAGAGCGGTTTTTGAGAAAAAAAAATTTGTTGTTTCGATCACTATGATAACTATAGTTAACTTTCGGTGGATTTTGTTCATACCCTCATTTTGGCGTCCCATGGTAATCTGCAAGCGAGATATCAAGTTTGAGCTGATTTGGTACGGTGGTTTTCCCTGAAAATCGTATACAGACACACATACACACACACAGACACAGACACACAGACCATTTTCCCAAATAGTGTTTTTCGGACTCAGTCTGAAACGTAAAGATCTGAAGAAAACTCATAATTTTTTTTTCAGCCGATTACATAACTTTCCTTTCTACTTCGTAGAGCAAGGAAAGTAAAAAAGGAAACGAAACTTATGACTAAGGATACTCAAGGCAAGGAGCGATCTTTGCCGAAAAACATTGGCTTTGGTCCATTTTCAGATCTTCAGTAACTGACGCTAAAACGCTGTATAAGAATTTGATTGGATTAGGCGCCAATTTTTTTGACGATTCTAGTAATATATCAGGAGATTTTATGAGAGAAAAACACACTCGCGACCCATCCCATTCGATTCAGAATCGTAAAATACCAGTGAACTACACGAAACATCACCTGACTACAACGAAACTACGAAAACTAAATATTCCAGGCACCCGTAGGCAAGGGGCATGACGTGGCGAGTCGAGCCAGTCGTTGGTTTCAATGAGACGGGAGGGATGGAGTAGGAATGATGAAACGATTACTTTCCCCGTAGTTATTTTTTCACGAGTATTCGTAACAAAACGAGGAACCCTACAGTCCCACCTAAGCAGCTATCGTCCGATCAGTCTACAAACAATTTCTACTTGCTTGCCCTCTACTAAGCATGAATGTTACGTATGGACGCTGAAAACATAATTTGGCATTAAAGAAATTGGGTTATATCCGCCAGTAGGCAGTATATGTATATGAGTACTGACTTAACGGCCAGACGATGATGTCTTTACATCGAAAGCGCTTGCCCACAGTAACTCACAAGCCAGAGGAGACGGACTCACCTAACAGGTACGTTAACTTTACATAATTTGGCGTTTTTTCAGAGCTACTGAGTTGAAAAAACACTATTTGAAAAACCCTGTAAATTATTACACAACGGTTTATTATTCTCATGAACAGCTTGACCTAGTATTACTGCTCAGAGACCCATCTCATTCGATTCAGCATGGAAAAATACTAGTAAGCCACACGAAACATGACCTGACTACAATGGAACTACGAAAACTAAATATTCCCCCGGCGCCCATAAGCGCCTGTAGGCAATTGGCACATCTTTGCCAGTCGTGCGGGCGGGTGGTTTTGATGACAATGAAGGGAGGGAGTACTAACAACGAAACGTGGACTTCCGCTGTAGTTCCCGCGAGTTCTTTCAATTAGTTGCCGTTGGCTCACTATAATGACTGTAATTTCACTATACAAAGTTGTATACATCTGATACTCATTCCATTCGACCAAGGATCTAAAAATACCTTGAGACCATCACCAAACACGGCGTATTTGCAATTAGACTACGTGTTGTTAATTTGTTAACCAATTTTTGCCCATAACAACCACGGGCTTCGTCCGATCAGATTGCCGGGATGGGGGGCACAACTAGATACCAAATGAAATTTTTGTGCGAAAGAACAGATTTATTACACCACGTTAAAGGCATAAAACGGCCCGGACGGCGGACGGATATTGCAGATTTGGAATCCCCATGTCTTGAAACGTAAGGTATCAAATTTTGAGGGGGGGTTGTAAAAAATTTGTCCTGACCGAAAACATAGGGTTATTATTCAAAATGAATAATAAACTAAAATCTCAGTCAGTTTTTGGTTGACTTTAAGATTTAATGCTGTTTACTTAAGCAAGCACATGGGTACATAAAATACTGCTCTAAAGTCCACTTTTCGTTATTGTATTTCATTTTAAAATCACATTGAAATTTTTCCTTTGTCCACCCAAAGAGCTTATTATGTCACCTCAGGCTTTTAGCAGCCCTGAGGTTTAGTTGGTACGACTCAAATCGAGCGTTAGGTCAATATTAAGCCAACCGGTTGTGATCCGGCAACCAAAAAAAATTAATGTTTGACTTCGGTATTGTTTGAGAAATGGATTTGCAATTTTTTCACTCAAAAAATGCGGTAGATATCTCCACAAATTCGTTTCGTAGTTTGAAGGTAAATAATGCTTTACAGTGTGTTGGGTGCACGAGAGGGGGAGCTGAGGAACGCAATAAAACTGAACCTCGATGAGCGTGAGGAGGACTGTAATATACGTGCGTGCGGAATTGAGTTGAATTAAAATTGAGGTGAGATGGAGTACAAATGGGCGACACAAGGGCAGTACTCAGAACGTGTGAACTGGCGCGGGCAACCGTATGAGAGAGTGAGAAGTTACTGGGGTGATAGTTGGAAGCAGAATGATTTTGGAAGAGCTCTGTCGTCGGTAGGAAAATGAATTGGGAGAAAGAAATAAAGAAAGGGGAAAACCTGGGAAAGGGGGCTGTTGGAATCAACCGACCGCAGCTGAGGGATTCCTGCAGGTGAGGGGCAGGTATTGAAATAGTTGGAGACAATAAGGTGGTCGGAGACAATGACGCAGGGAAGTCCGAGGTCAAAGACTCTAACCACTTTGACGCTTTGCGTCGAGCACAGTGCTTTAGGGTTTATAGTCTTTCAAGTTCTTCACAGATAAGTGTCACGGTGGACACCACATAATCCATCGTGAAGAGTTCGTTTTCGAAGGGGTTTCCAGTGCTGAATATTTTGTATGGCTCAGCATGAATCCATAGAGATCGGTACAATTAATCGGTCGACTAAAGGGAAAACCCCAATATTCTCATTTCTCTCAGTATTCTCGTTGACTGAAAGATATCATTTGAATGAGCCCATCTAATTTCTGAGGATGACTTACTAAATCAGTCGTTACGTCGAATACGTCTTGTTGTTCAGTACCGCTCAACCTTATCAACTCTTCATCCGAACTCTTGGATGTTTAAATGGCTAATTAACTCCGGCGTAGCTGTGTTTCAGTAAACAGCTTTTATCTCTTCGTAAAGTTCGAGAAGGTTAAAGTCAAATGAAACGACGTCACGATCGTTAAGACCCTCCCTGATAACGCATTTAACGAACTTTTCAAATCGGATTGAAACAATACCAGACGGTAACAGGGCTCATTTTCTCATGAGCTCAACGACAAAAAGGTCAAAACAAGAAGGCACAATCTTTGTCCGGAAGACTTTATCACCGTAAGTTCAATTAGCTCTTCCGTTTTATTTTTCACGAGCGAATTATTTTACTCGGTAAGAAAGCGACGAACCTTCAAAATCAAAAAACTATCAATTCATTCACGCCTATGGACAAAGCATTACAGGGGAACGGAAAAATGATTTGACCTCGTCCTTCATTAACGTGTCAGCCAAACCTAAAACACAACGTTGGAGTTCTGCGTTCGCTTTGTAATCATTTCACGACGAAGAATTCGCTTCACGTAAATTAAACGCATCAGCGTCCCTCACGAACTTCCACTTCTGCTCCTGAATTCTAACTAAACGAAAAGATGAGCTGTGAATGTCAGCGACTTACGCGGTTATGGTGACTAACCACTTAACTTAACTTTCCTCAGCCCCACGGAGTAAAAAGGAATGATATAAAATCCACTGAAAAAGTCAGTTTTTTCCGGATCTTTACGTTTTATGTGCTTCGGAGTACGAAAAGTGCAGTTGGACGTAATTGTCAAAGTCTCTGAACTCGATTGAGAGAAAACAACTAAACCGCACCAGCTCAAATTATTAAGTCAGAAGAATAACGTAGAATGCCAAAATAAGGGTATGACCAACGTCAACGTCGATCGGTACAGTTATCATAATGATCGAAATAACAAATATTTCCATTCTCGGAACACTCCCTTACGATTTAGCTTAAATTTTTTGTATTGGAAGTTTCAAATAACACAAAGATACGATAAAATACTCATTCTTGGGGAAATGACCATAGATGCTCACAAATTTCGAAGAAAAGCGATTTTAGCGAGGTTTTTTTTTAACAAATCTCGTTCATACGGTACCAGCGTTAAAAAAAAAGTCAGGGTGTTAGTTCAATAAACCGCATATATAAACTTCGACTCATTTATGTCAGAAATGTAAACGGCCCGAGATCTTTTGATAATCAACAGTCCTGGCTGCAGTGGGGATGATCTGTGCAATCTCGAAGTTACAGAAAAAGTGCAAACTGCGATACATTTGGGGATTTATATCGACGAAAAGCTAAAGTTGGACAGGCAAATCAACAAAACAAATATTAAATTGAAAACACTTATTTATACCTTTGCCCAATTGAGATATCGTTGACACAAGTGGTTCACGATGCGCCGGTCTCTTCCATATATCTGCAGTGGATACGCCAAGGCATATAAACCAATGAACATCAATCAAACAACCATAATTCGTATAACATAACATTGTAAATATCAAGCACCCTTGTTCGGAAAAACTGTTACTGGATAACGAAACAGATAAGTTCAAATGTATAAAATATGTGTAAATTGTACAAAGAAGAATATATTCGTGAGGTGAATGAACTTACTTTGAAAATATAGAAGTAATGAATGTAATCGAGCTGGCGGTAATAATGGAAAGAATTTAGTGAATAATTTGGGGTTTAGTTAGAAAAATATCGGGAGTAGAGGGTTGGCCGCAACTTGTGCATTACCGAGTTCAAAACATACGTTTGATTATTTACTAAAGTCATAAAAATCTCTGAATGCACGTGAGGTTCAGTAATGTTGGGTTATACGTCTTAACAGATATTTTTTCGGAAAAATATGCAGTAACATATCCAGTAACGTCACGGAACAGTTCTAAGGTCAAATGTGGAATGGAGCTCAGCAGGCAACTTCCCAGCGATTAAATTCCGTTGAAGCAGAATATGAGTCAGGTGGTACGCATAAATGAGAAACAGTAGTCTTAAAAGAAAATATAAAGGTAAAGATGTAAAAAGATGTGAATTTCTCGCGTACTTAACTGCGAACAACGTTTGTATTAGAGGCTCACAACGAAATTAACACAATTTGTAACCCCCAAAACCGACCAGCGTCATGGAGGAACGTGGTAGTTAGAGTTGAGGGCTCTGTGCCAAGGTCAGCCTAATGGGCCACAGGCATCAATATTCTCGTATTGGTCACAGGCTAATGGTTGATGGAGCCGGGCGTAGAGCCAGCCGATATTGTGACCTTACCAACGAGAGGGCGGTCTTGATAGGCCCTTCGAGCCCATGTCGGTAAAGGGAACGGGAAGGAGGCCACTGGATGTAAAGGAGCGTCTTTGTCGCAGTTCTGGCCACTGGGCGGAGGGTCGGCGGGGCTGGTGTGGGTGATAAAGGGGCGAGTAGAGATGTGGGGTTAAGTGGCGTTAGAGCGAGTTGTAAAGCACGATAGAAGGGCCACCGACGGCGGGCATTGAGGAGGGCAATGGATTTTCGTTACTTGAACGGCCTTTGTGCTATTTCGTTAGACCTAAAATAGAGCTATGGAACCTGCTCGCTATTTCGGTTCAACGGCCTCCAATCACTTCGACGAGCCCTTTTGTGAACTCCGCGCTAACAACTTCTCTTTTCAGTGAACTTCCGCACAGTTTTAACGACCAATTCATTTGTAATTCGGTTCTGATCAAATTCCATCTGCATTCCTCGTAAATAATAATCTCGTTGGCTACCGTATACATCACTACAAATGCACACATTCCTCCTCATGTAATCAAACAAATCCGTTAGAAGATTCGTCGCTCAATGGGTTCCAATAAATAAAACAATTTACGTGGAACCTTGGGAATCGTTTCGGAGTTGACAGTAGCTGACGATAAGGACAGTACTCATCTGGTAGAGCGTAGCATGATCAATTGACGAGCTACTTCCACTTTCCCACGTAAAGGAACGGCGTTTGAAGGCTGAGCTTGACAATTGTTTTGACCAGGGGAGATGGGTTTTACTGTAGCGCGAAACTTGTATTTCGAAGAGTTGGGAGATACTACAAGACTTGACCACTTACATTTACAAAGAAGAAGTGACTAGAATAGGCTACGAGTTTGAGTACACAAGCGCGAATTGGGGGGCTCTGGCTGCGTGAACTGGTTGTACAGGGAGGAGAGAGGAGTGCAAATTAGTTTCTGTAGGGCGATGAAATGTGTGCCTATCGCGACTACTAACTAAACCAATGAGCATCTGGGAAGAGCTGTGTGTTGTGTAGAGGTAAATTTAGGGGTGGGAAGAGGATATTTCCAAAAGGGGAAAGTCCAAAAGGGGAAATCCGTTGTCGCTTGGAAATAACTCAAGTGGAAGTGGACTTCCCTGCAGGGCTTGAGCCGTCAGAAATAAGTGGACTTGATGTTCGGGGAAGGCCTGAAACAAGGACTTCCCTTTAGGGGCAGGTGCGGAAGTTCAGAGCACAAAGTCCCAAATAATTTTGCCTGCTCTGAACAACAATGATTATATATTTTCCCGTGTATCGTTAATTAAATAATGGTCAGGTTTCAATAAATTGAAAACAGCTCGTTATTAAGCCTATTTTTCTTGTACTTCCTTCACCCAGAATATTACTATCTGCTCAAACTTCCTCCTCACACTTTGCACCTGCTGTGAACTGTAAATGCTAATCAACGTAATTTAAAAGTATTACCTTTGTGCTGCGGAGGTGTCGAATTTTTAAGGGAATAAAAAAAGGGAGCAGAAAGGTACCGGCCGGTATAAAGGAAGGACGGAAGAGGCGAATGATGAGGTTAGGAGGCAATCACTCGATTTGTGAGCTTAAAAGGGAAACAAGTAAGTATTAAAACACGAGTCGATGGGACGCTTGATCTCTCTCTGCTATCCGAAGCAAGAATGAGAAGCAGGCGGCGGCAAGGAAAGAGAAGGCGTGAAGGGAGGCACGAATAGTCAAGCGTTTGCCTAATTGAGACGTACAAAGGCGCCACGACACCTGCATTTCTAAATATCTGAGGATTTTTGTAGCGAAACTATGTCACACTTATGGTTTTTTTCACCTTTTAGACACAAAAACGTATTTGTGGATTTAAAAAAAGTTTTCTCCCCACTTTCACGGCATAAGGGCTTTCGATTCCAAAAAACATCGTTTGGAAAGACCTAGTGAGAAGAATAACACAACATTCTTCAACCTCGAACGTTTAACGATTTTCATGGCCTAGCTGCTATTTTCACTCAGTTCATTTGAACATGGTAATACGTCACGTCAGTGATAAAGCATTAGAGCTTAAAATTCCAAAATTTACTGAGTGGCTGCCAGGACCGTTAATCTCACATAAATGCCACGAGGCTTAAATAAATCTGAAGTTCTTCGTTTGGCTCAGTTATGACATATCGGATTAGAAACTTGTGATTGAACAGCGTACACGTTTGGTAGAAACCCGGACTAGGCGGTAGGTGGGTTAGGTGGACCGAAGGATGTAGAAGCGGACACCACTGGTGGAACACGGAAAGTTGTACGTCAGCGTAGTAGAACGTGAAGCGATAGAAAGTGAGTTTCAATAACCTTCCCGGTCCTTCCCGCGCTTCAATTCTTGGGGACTGGGTTCCATTCGTATGTTCGTCTTCATTGGCGCAGTATGACCGTACCCTCCCACACAAATACCGCTCGTCGGTGTCACTGCGTCCTCACCTGAGTTCCCGATTCTTTATCATTTCACGTCCTCTACACCACTCACCACTCAATCCGCTAGGACTCTGTAGAACGGGAGGGGGGGGGGTTAATGGGTTCCACCAAACCTATCTGCTATAATTAACTTCAATAGTTTTCTAATCAACTGCAAGATAAGCACGCATAACGTTATTTTGTCAAGGTTATTAATATTTTCTAGCCACAACTATGCGTTGTTCAAACATATATATTTTCATGTTTACGAGTTACCAACTTAGAAAATATCTAGCGCGACGCATCGTCAAACATTCCATACTTCCATACGCTCACCAGCTTTCATGTTTATTCATAGAATTTGTCACTGAGTTCATTTTAACGTGGTAAAGCATAACTTCACATTTAACGTAGCACGTACAGTTCCGAAATTTATTGTGGTGCTCATATTCATTTGTAAAACATTATTGAGCCACTACAACACACAAGATTACAGAGACTGCCCACGCGGGGTTTCTGAAAAGTTCACCGATCACTGTTTCAGAATTTTTGAGTAAAAACTTTGAGAAAAAGTAAAAAGTGGAACATCGGTGGTTGGGATTAGAGAATTTCAAGGGTTGTTCTCAATTGTCTCACGAGCATTGATAAACGCTCATTTTCCTGAGAACGCAAGAGGATTCGTGAGAGAAAAACTTGCACTACAATCGATTTATTCCGAAATATTTGATAATTTATTGTGCTTCTCTCGCCATGAGAACTCTACGGTACTGTAGTAATGTTTTCAACTGTTCATACCGCAAATTTGACCAAAATCGTTCAAGCCGTTTTGAGAGAAAATATATTTTGTATTTTGATCACCATGATGACCAAGTATTTTTGGCGCGTACTCTTATTTTTGGTGAAAGTAAAAATCTTGTAAGTTTATCGTTTAGGATATTGTTAGGATGCAAAAAGATGCTTTCAAAATTAGAAAACAGGGTTCATTCACTGTGCACTTAGCCCCATAAATTGAAGTTCGAGCCAGGGCCGAGTCCTAATCGCGAGGGATTTATTCCATAAAATACCACATTATTCTAACCATCACTTGTCACAGATATCTCTGGTTTTCTACTTTCAGAGAAACTGAGCTTGAAATGGCTTCACCAACGCAACTACTCACTTAAGCTACTCCAGACCACCAAGTCTCAAGCTTTAATTAGAGTTGACTAATTAGCTTAATTCTCCCCGCTTCTTACCGCTGACAAAAATAAGAAATAAAACCGACTCAAAATAGGGTTTTTGAAGTAGCGGGAGAAAACTTGGACAGAGTTCCGAAACTTGAAATCCAATTTTCGTTCTCATTGACGAGCGAATATCAATTCCAGCGGCAGATTCGACGGTGATAAAATTCGCATCTACTGGGGGAAGCAAGTTTTATTATGATGCAAATTATTAGTCAACACGGAACCGCTTGAATAACGAAGATGACTAAGTTGGTGCCTCAAAGCGCCGAGAAATAAAAGGGACGAGAGCTGGAAGGAGGTTCATTGGCGAAAGTTTAAATTAAGAATCCTGAAGGACAATAGTAAGTTATTAAAAGTGCTCCGGACGGAGAAAAGGGGGACGAGATTATGAGAAGTGTTTTTATATTAAAAAGGGGCAAGGAGGTGGGGAAGGGGAAGTAAGTCTTGGCCGCTTTCAAAAAGGCTTCATCCTTCCTTGTCGTGAGTCTGAGAGCTTTTGGTACTGCACTCTCGCTAGAGACTAATTAGCGCTTATTGCTTCCTCTAACATTGTTCTGATGTTCACCAGCGACGGTTTAGAAGGCGGCTAATTTGAATACGGAAAGCTAACAAAAAAACCAAATAATTAAGAACGGATATTATCACGCGGAAACCGCGATTTCAAATTCGTGAACCAACGAAACGCAATTATGTTTCGAAGCGCAAAGAACTAGTTTCTGAATGAAACGGTAGAAGAAAAGAAATTGAACTCGCGAAATCTGCAAGACTAATCGGTACACTCGAGTAAATGAAAAATTGACTTACGATCTTTTGACTAAATACTACACTGCGCTATATCAGATATGTACCGAACGAGACACAAAACAACCACACGTCGTAAAATCAGAAAGAGCAAATAAATATTTAGTGTAACGTACCACACAACTTACCTCGTCCTCATGTACACTCACTCACTATTACCGTCCTACTCACTCTGAATAAAACGCCGATGTTTCAACGCATGGTGAATTCAAACCTGCAACTTCCCTCCACCGACGTCCCCCATCCAGGCCATATTTATTCGTGAAACAAGCCTGAAAATACCGTTCTTTCACACAAAACGGTTGTTACGGGCGAACAATGGTTTAAGAAATTAGCCAAAAACTACATACTTTCGGTTTTGTTGCAATTACGCGTCGTTGGTATTGTTTCTTATGTATTTTCCGATGTTCAGTCGATCACTACGAATCTCCGAAGTGTATGACGGTGAAATCACGGTGAATACAGTGAAATAAATTCTACTACTTCAACGAACTCGCGAGGCAACACGAAGAAATCCCCTCCTCCGTCGAACTCTGCGCTAATCTTTATCACTGCATCTCTTCTCACTCCTACTCCTGGCCTAGAAAATGTCAATTGCTGTAGTTCCAGTGTAGTCAGGTCCTCTTCCATATTGCTTACACTTATTTTTCGATGTTGGATCGAATGGGATACGTCTCGTGCATGTGAAACTGCATCAAACTGTGCGATTATACTGTGCAAAGGAATGATAATCCGTTCAGTGATCATTCGCAACGATCCCAATAATTTTTACTCGTAGTTTTATAAAACTGAACGTGAACGAAACGAATGATCCTGTAGCAGATTGGACTACCATAACAATGTTTGTGAGATCGATTGCCTTAAATTAAATATAATCATAAGGATAAATCGGTAAGAAATCCCACTCTTGTCGAAACTTGTGGTCACTGAGCCCACTCTTGTGCCCAGGAAATTTATGTAAGCGGCTGAAAAAAAAACTTGAACTTGGTCAAACAACACTTTAGGGCAGCAGGAAGCGGTAGCGCTGAAAGTTCCGGAATTGATTGTGCTGCTCGTACTCATTCCAGGACCATTATTGAGCAATTTGTACACAGATAATTAATGAGACTGCAAACACCAATTTTTTCAAAGAAGGATAGTAATTACTTTTGCAGAGTTATTGGGTAAAAACGTTTAGAACTGATAGTAAGCGAAACGGCGGTTGTTGAAACTCGGGAATTTCTGGTGTGAGCCCCATGTATCTCATGAGCGTTTTTATGCACTCACTTTGCAGAAATTGAAGTGAACTACTATACCAATTTTTTTAACATTCTACTAACATTCCAGCGGAGTTTATAAGAAAAAAACCGCGCTAAAAACGCTTTTCGTCGAAAATTTTGATAATTTATTGTGCTGCTCTCGTCATTTTCCCACGGATGAGAATTTCATTGAATAATTTCCTTATTGAGAGCTATCAATATAAAAAATGTAATCAAAATCGTTCGAGCCGTTTTTGAGAAAAAAAATTGGTGTTATGATCACTATGATAACTACAGTTAGTTCCTGGGTGGATTTTGTTCATACCCTTATTTTGGAGTCCCATGGTAACCTGCGGGCTAGATATCAAGTTTGAGCTGATTTGATACGGTCGTTTTCTCTAAAACTCGTTCACAGACACACATACACACTGACACGCACACACAGACCATTTTCCCAAATAGTACTTTTCGGACTCAGGAGGGTCTGAAACGTAAAGATCTAAGAAAACTCAAATGTTTTTTTCAGCCGATTACAGAACTTTCCTTTCTACTTTGTAGATCCAAGGAAAGTTCAAATGATATTCAAGAACCGCTCTAACGACTTTAATAAAACTCCTTCGTTAGACAGTTGCACACAACTTAGGTAACGCGATACGAAGAAATATGAAGAGGGTAGCACAATAACCCATCACAATTTCGACTTAACTGCACTTTCCATCATAAATTCTGCTCATGTTATGCTGGTATCCTAAAATAAATCGTGTTGGCAGTTCAATGAGTTACCAACGCAACAGCTGCTATATAACGGTCATAAATAGTATCCCAGGTAATTCAGGAATTGAAACTATTTGCGTTTCTGTGACTAGCTGTATTCACAGTGTTTTTCCTACAATTTCAGAACTACCGCATTACATCCTCAATAATTACTTTTGCCATAAAGGACTGGGCAAAAGTAGAAACAACTCAATAAACCTCCGGACTAAGTGCTACCAGTTTGTACGTAAAACGTCGAGTTAAGTTTCAACAAGTTCGAGTGGATTGAATTATAGGAGTAATAAAAATCGATGAAACCGCGTGGGGCTGAGGAGAGTTATGTGATGCATCCCACCAGATATTCCGTACAGTTTCCTCAATTGGCAAATGCCATTGTGAGGGTTATCAATTTATTTCCCAAGGATTCCCACAATATCGGGAGTTTCGATAAAGCTCCTCGATGATGCAAATGGCAGAAGGAACCGTACAGTGGTCTTTTGAAAAACTTCACCGGGGAAGAATGATACGCCTAATTCCAGTTGTTTGATTTGCCGACCTCAGGCTGCGGATGATAGAGAGTCGAGGGAGGTGGATGGCTACGCCATTACATCCGTCTTCCTGTTTGCACACGCCGCTTAACGGTTATTTCTCCCCCCCCAAGTTAAGAAGGTGTCGCCTTATAACGGCATTGATAAATCATCGCCGTAACGGCCTTGTTTCTTGGGAAATGCGGCAAAAGTTTTCCTACACGTTTCCCTTTATTCGTCGTCTAGACTTGGATTCAGGGAGTGGCGAGGAGGAGCGGGGAACGGCCGCATTAGTTGGCGAATTCGAACTACTATAACAGTATCATTAGGGCTTTCCGAAAACCGCGCAGAATCCGCCGATTAAAGTCAGGCAACTACCCGGCGCTGTTGGCTCCAGTTCAGTTCCCTCGAACTACCAAGAACTTCTGACACTAATAAACTCAGTCACTTTAGAACTCATTTCAGCGCCGGATGCAAACTTCATTTTCGAATAACGCGACGTTTCTAAGGCAATCCAAGCCATCTTTACGCAAAACTATGAATATCTGATGTGACGTATCGCAGCTCACTGTCCGACCCGAGTTCTACTGAATCAGTTTGATATGTACCGACAACAACTTTAAATCAGTGAACAACACCGTTTCCGTTGATGTTGACGTTAATCCGAGTACAACGGATTACGGAGAAAAATGTTCTAGCTTTAGTTTCAAAAAGAAAAGTTAGGTTCTTTGATACTAGATCTTTCCGTTTTCCGACTGTATCCGGAAACCTAATTTTTTAGCGTGATCCGTGTGTGTACATGTCTGCAGTTCAATTTACGGAAAAACGGCACACCGATTGATCTGGTTCCTCTTTTGTTTTACAAGACAGTGCCAATAATAAAATATCTGGTGCGTAGCAACACACAACTTTCCGCCACCCCTTTAAGTTCGAACACCACCTACATAGGCGGGCCCTATATCTTCGTTCAACGCATTTTTACAGGAACATTTATGGAGAACAAAATGTAGGGACTAGTTAGCTGAGAGTACTCCGAAAGTTTGATCGAAATCGTTAGAGCCGTTTTTGAGAAAATTGAAATACCGATCAATTAATGTTCGACGAATCTCCTTTTCTGAGTTAACGTGGCTTATATCTCCGTGCAACATATATATACAGAAATAGTTATGGAGAACAAAATGTTGGTATGGGTGACTAAAAGACACTTCATTAGGATTTATCACATCTGGTGGAAAAATTACCCTGGAACTTTCGGAAATGTTCGAAAAAACGTTATTTTCAACACATTTTCATTTTTATCTCTGCTCAATGGACTTTCAGAGGAACATTTATTGAGAACAATATGTAGGTATTAACTATTCGAAAATATCCTGAGAGTTTGATGATAATCGTTGAAGTCATTTTGCCAAAAAGCTTCAAAAACCTATTTTTGCTTCATAGGTCATTATCTCCGTTCACCGTATTTTCATGGAGATATGTATAGAGAAGAAAAGTTAGGTATTGATTAGGAAGATAATTTGAAAGTTTAATCAAAATCAATTATCTTCCCAGGGTATAATGGCGCAAACTATAATTACAATAAATATCAATATAAACTGAATCCAAATAAACAAATAAATCGGAAAGGGAAAACTTTGTTCCGGCGAGTGGCGGCGATGTCGATACGGTATGGAGATCAACGATGAGAGCAGTCGATGGAGAAGTACCGAAGATTTGAGGAAAAATCCTTCGAAAAAGGGAGGAAGATACGGTACTTCGAAAAATGTCCTGATCGGGAACCAAAAACAGATAATCTTCCATGAACGTTCCTTCGTCTCAGGTTATCTTGGTTGGCAGGAAACGAGATTCTAGGACATGGACGACTGATGAGGCGAAGCTGCATGTGGCGGCGTTTGAAAGATAGCTCCTTATACGAAACCGTGTAAAAACATCTACGTTACAAGACTGCAAATTATTACACAATGGCTTATTATTCTCATGAACAGCTTGACCTAGTATTACTGCTCCGAGACCCATTCCATTTAATTCAGCATCGAAAAATACTAGTAAACCATACGAAACATGACCTGACTACAACGGAACGATGGAAGTCACGCCGAATCTCCGGACGGAGACATGCCTACTTTCGATCGTGGAGTTCCCTGTCAGGTAACTTTTGAGTACAGGTTGCCTATCTTTAAGCTCATTAAGGAGCGCTGGCCCGTGTCAAACGCTCTTGATTCAATCAGAACTGCTACGAGGGACCAGCAAGAATCGACAATGATCCTGCGTGGACCTTCCTTTGGTACACCCGTATTGGGAGGTTGTCGGGCTCCGTTCGGAGGGTCAACATCAAGATTTCTGAGTGTTTTGCCTAATATGGAAAGAAAGGCTGAGTGGTCTCTGAGTCTGACTGATTGCGGTCGCCTCCTTTTGAAGAGTGACAACACGCGCAGACTTCCACTGAGTGGGGAACTGTCCGACCTGCAGACAGTCATTAAATAAATTAAGGAGACCGCTGGAGATTGTCCGCTCAGCCTTCCTTAGCATATTGCTTTCTATTTTGTCTGGCCCGGGGGATTTGTTGGGCTTTATGTCGCAAGGCCCTGCCGAGGTCGCCTGTTGTCCACAATGGGATGTCGGGCCTCGTTCGGAGGGTCCATGATCAGCTCCTTGCCGTCCTCTGGGCTTCAGTGTCTCGAGCTACTTGGTCATCTGGGAACGCCTTCTCGGGAGGGTTTCAGTGAGCTTTCGATGCTGCAGGCCCAGCCTGACTCATTTTGCATCGCAGCTAAGACTTGCTCTACGTTTGCTTTTCCTATGGAGGACTTGTAGTGTCTGCCCCAGGGTTCTCAGAGCTCTCCGCTTCCACAAAATTTCGCCAGCCTTGCCGTTTGGCTCCGTTTGATGGCGCGGTGGAAGGCCTTCTTCTCTTGGATGAAGGCAGTTCAGTGTTGCTCTGGCATCAGGGTCACGAGTGTTTTGGTACATCCTTCTGGCTCTATTTGCACTTTGCTTGAGGATTAAGTTCCTCAGTCCACCATGGGACTTTGATCGCCCTGCTGTTGGCCAAGTACAGAGAGCTCAGCAGAGTGCAGTGCTGTGGTAAATGTGTCCACTTTGCTGTCCACCTCTTCAGGTGTGGATGCTTGCGCTATTAGGTCGGTGTCTGCGGCACGCAGTTCACCTTCCAGTACCCTACAGAATTGTGGCCAGTCAGCATTTTTTGTGCGGAATCGCTTTTCACGCATGTCTTTGCAGAGGATGTTGTCATCCGTGATGGCAAAGTCAATAACCATGTGATCGCTCTGCGTTGCACCTGGTACGACTCGCCAACCTTGCAATTTGAGGGACTTGAGGGAGGGAGGGAGGGAGTACTAACAACGAAACGTTGACTTCCGCTGTAGTTCCCACGAGTTCTTGCAATTAGTTGACTCTAATAATTACTGTAATTTCCCTATACGCAGTTGTACACGTCTGATACTCATTCCATTGAACCCAGGATGTAAAAATACCTTAAAAATGATGCGAAACACGGCTTATTTGCAATTATACTGCGTTTCGTTAATTTGTTCAACCATTTTTTGTCTATAACAACCATGAGCTTCGTCCGATCGGATTGCCGAGATGATGGGCACAACTAGATACCAAATGTAATTTTTGTGCGAAAGAACGAATTTTTTAAACCACATTAAAGGCACAAAACGGCCCGGACGGCGGACGGGGGACGGGTGATGGCAGATGGGGGACGGCGGACGGACGTTGCAGATTTGGAATCCCCATGTCTTGAAACGTAAAGTATCAAATTTTGAGGGGGGGTTGTAGAAAATGTTTCCTGACTGAAACATAGGGTTATTATTCAGAATAAATAATAAACCAAAATAAGGTCGAGGGTGATTTCTATCGATGGGAAAGGGGACGACAATGTACCAAAACCTATAGTTTTTCAAATTTTTCTCGAAAGCGGCTTCAACAATTTTGATTAAAAAGTTAAAAATTATCTTCTGCTAGTTGGTTCCAACGTTTCTTCTGCATCATCATCTCCATGAAAATCTGGTGAACGGAGATATAACCGTTGAAGCAAAAATAGGGTCTGTACGAGTTTTGGCCAACGGCTTCAAAGTTTTTCACCAACAGATGTATCGAATAATCCAAACAGTAAGGTGAACATTTTTACTTTACTCGATACCTACATGTTGTTCTTCATAAATGTTCCTTTGACAGTCAATTGTGCAGAGATAAAAACCAAATCGAATCGAGAATAGTGTTTTTTAAACTGTTTACAATTTCCACAGTAATCGCTTCACTGGATTTGATCACCGTGGTCAAATAAGCCAACTCATAAACCATGATAGCTCGGGAAACGAGATTTGTCGAATAATAATTTATAGTATACTCAATTTTCTCCAAAATTGCTCTAACAATGTCAATCAAATTTGCGGAATACTCTCACCTAATGTGTACCTGATTTTTTTTTCTCCATAAACGTTTCCGTAGTGTATTGCTACGCACCAGATATTTTATCTTAGTTTAGTTGAGCGTTTTATTTGCCTGATCGGCTGCCGCGTCTGATTGACATCATCAAGAATCGAACCGAACTCTTCAAAATCCTCAACCGCCAGTTACACCAAATGCTCTTAGTGAATTAGCCGTTGCACCAAATTTTAACATCGCTGTAAGCATTACCTTCCAACCATAATGTCGAGTTTTTTGGCTCTAGTGGCGTCTTATTGTATGAATCTTGAATAGCTCCGTTCGTTTTACTTTTATTTATCCGAACTTGTACCAGCGTATCATCATACGTTGGCAATACAACTCTGCATAATGACCAGGATATACCTACCATACAGGAAGTGATATAAAGCCAATACAGGAGACTAGAGGTTAACATGGCAGAACATGAAACTCACTGATTGCGAGCATCCCGCAGGACTTTGATTGGATTTGATCAACTAATCCATCTGCCTACATCGATTGTTATCTAGTTTGTTCTATAATTGTCTGTCGTCACACTCATTTATCATTATTTGTTACCATAACTAACGTTTATCTACCTAAAACCAACGTAAATAGTACTGATGTAAGACAGTCAATGGGCTGCACCTAGTACAGGTGTCACGTAAATTAATTATAAATTACTATAAAAAATTCTTGCTCAACTGTAATGTCAATATTGACAATAAAGTTTCCATTTAATTTAAAAAAAACAAAACCAAACTTGTACAATAGAATATTGACAGCAATTAGTTTTGGATTGCGCAAGGAAATTTTTGTCACAGACGTGATTTTAGTACAAAGTTTACTTTGCTTGGTCCCACAAACCAGTAAAGAACGTTATTTTATCGATTATGTTAAATTTTTATTAAATTTCTTCAGATCTTTACGTATCAAGGTCGTCCGAGTCCGGAAAACATTAATTTGAGAAAAAATGTGTGCGCTTGCGTATGTGTGGCGTCAATGCCTACAGCGATGAGATCCACATGAGGCCGGGATCGTAAAGTTGTGAATGTTCCCTGTGCGCGATGTGCCAGTAGTAACATGTTCGAGTTGCTGAATCATGTAGTGCAGGTATTCTCCGTACTCATCGGGTCGTGTCAACCGTCATGACGTGGTCTGCTAGCAGGTTGCTTGTGCGTTGTCATCTCATGGCTGGGAAGTGGAGAGAGAGAGCGGCACTACCGGGATGTCTCTGGACTGAGGCCTGTCATCATCGTCGTTGGCCTTGTCCAGTCTGCAGTGATCCTGTTTGTCCAGGTATCATCTGGCAAGAACGGATCTTCGCACGGCTCTGTCAGAAGTTCGTGGAGTGGAGGCCGATAACATCAGGGTTGCAGCATTGACCGTGTCCTCACGCTGAGGTTATGCGTCGATTGGGTGTGTCCGCAGGCGTTCTCCGAAGTATCACCATCCGCGTGATGCTCGGGTCCTATCTATACTGGCGGTCGTTCTATCGTAGAACATTCGCTTCTCCTTCTTTCCTTTCTCGTTCCAATTCTTCTTTCTATAGAGACAGCGTAGGGCGCCCTCCCTATTTCCTTGCTTTGGAAAAGAAAAAAATTATGTGTGTAGGTGCAATCAAGAGCACTAGGCAAGACCCAACTCATTCAAATTGGATATACAACCGGAAAATAAATATGGGAGGTGTGAATAAGGATATGAGCGCAGTTGGCCCAAAATGAACTATGATTATTATAGTGCTCCAACATTAACTTTTTTCCCAAAAACAGCTTCTACGATTTCGAACAAGTTCTTTGGAAGGTTTCCACATGAGAAAACGATAATGAGAAATTCACTTGTGTAAACATGGCTACAGTGGCGTGATCAATTATCAATAAATTTCGACGGAAAGTGATTTCAGTGTTTTTTTCATTGTAAATCTCGCTCATAT
The DNA here is from genome assembly GCA_020466155.1 of Pachypeltis micranthus. Lineage (NCBI taxonomy): Eukaryota > Metazoa > Arthropoda > Insecta > Hemiptera > Miridae > Pachypeltis > Pachypeltis micranthus. The sequence continues at coordinate 12,157,273 of CM035775.1, forward strand.
GACAGCAGCTTCTCAAGAAAATCAGAGCGGATTGGTGGTTCAATGGTCGCTAGATATTCAAAAACTCTCCACGCCTTCAGACATTCCGCAATTACAGCTGACTTATTGTTTCCCTTATAGTTCCTGAATGATTGTCTCGAATCTTCTCAAGATAAACATGTTCCGTTGGTTTTACATTCGACAGTTGAGGCATTAGTAGGTCTATCCCAATAAATTCTGAACTTTAGCCTTACCGGTTTCCATGGGAAACGTTATGTTTTTCCGAAAAACCAAGAACGAAAACATCGATTTAGTACTTGAAATCTCACAAATTATCTTAGAAATATAATTCACGTAACAATGGCGTTCTCCCACAAATCACGTCGGTTCCTACACAACGGAAGTTTAATATTGGTTATAAAATAATCAGGAACTTCAAACGAAATTCTGGAATGCAAATTAATGTCGTTTCTTCAAGTAACTTAGACGTTCAGAATTTCTTAACTGTCAATACGAAACTTGTTAATCAGTACAGCTCCATGAATCATCTATGCGTTCGCGACAAGTCGTTTCTCTCTCTCTCTCTCTCTCTCTCTCTCTCTCTCTCTCTCACTCTCTCTCTCTCTCTCTCTCTCACTCTCTCTCTCTCTCTCCCCATTCTTCGAACGTTGAGTTAGTTTTACAGTTCCATGAGTTTCATTGGCCCAACATTAATAACTTCAAGAACGATGAACAAAAACACTGCATACTGTTATTGTTCTTTGAATTGTTGCACAGCGATTGAGAATATTTCTAATGTTATCCTCATAAATTATCGAAGATCTCACAGAACTCCGCGTTTTCAGTGATTCCCCTCAAATTTTGAGGTCGATAGAGACAAATACGGGAGCCTACAAAAAGTTGAAGTCCCCTCACGCCTACAGGTCTTGCTGGTTAGATTGAATCCACTCGCACCGCTATCGGCAGCATTTAACGCTGAAAGCACCCAATCAAGAACAGATTCCTGAGTTGAGAGCCAGGAAACCGCAAACAACTATTAATGCATTCAACGGCTAGTTAAATTAATTTCGAATAACTATAATTCACGATAGTCGAGATTTTAAACGAGCGGTGCGTAGCAACACACAACTTTCCGCAATCCCTTCAAGTTCGCCTACATATGCGGGCGCTATATCTTCGTTCAACGCATTTCTACAGAAACATTTATATGGAACAAAATGTAGGGACTAGGTAGCTGAGAATACTCCGTAAGTTTAATCGAAATCGTTGCAGCCGTTTTTGACAAAAGTGGAATACCGATAAATTAATATTCGACAAATGTCCTTTTCTGAGTTAACATGGCTTATATCTCCGTTCAACATATATATACAGAAATATTTATGGAGTACAAAATTTGGGTATGGGTAACTCAAAGACACTACATTAAAATTTATCACATCTGGTGAAGCATTTACCCCAGAATTTACGGAAATGTTCGTGAAAACGTTATTTTCGATACATTTTGATTTTTATCTCCGTTCAATGGACTGTCAGAGGATTGAGAACAATACGTGGGTAATAACTATTTGAAAACATCTTGTGAGTTTGGTGGAAATTGCTGAAGCCGTTTTGCCATACAGTGCTAAAAAGCTATTTTTGGTCATTGGCCAATATCTCCGTTCGCCGTATTTTCATGGAGATATATATATGGAAAAGGAAAGTTAGGTATTGATTAGTAGAAAATAATTTGAAAGTTCAATCAAAATCGTTAGAGCCGTTTTCGAGAAAAAGGTGAAAAACTAATTGAGAAAAAAGCAAAATCAAATATAGAGAGAAAAGAGCAGGAATAATATCGATGCAGTGCAAGGAGCTGCCAAAACGGCATTCATGAAACTCACTCAGCAGGACTTCTAGTACGAGTATACACACCAAGTCAACCAAACACGAATCTAAACTTCACAATGTAACGTCGTCGCCTGGCCTGCGGTGCCTCTAAGATTACGTAATTAATTGTATATATTCTGATACCTCCATCAGATTCAACCGGAAGTGACCAATGTTAAATACTTAACATTTATTAAAGAAATTGGGTTATATCCGCCAGTAGGCAAATTACTAAAGTTAACGTACCGGAGTACTGACTTAACGGCCAGACGATGATGTCTTTACATCGAAAGCGCTTGCCCACAGTAACTCACAAGCCAGAGGAGACGGACTCACCTAACAGGTACGTTAACTTTACTTAACATTTATGTTAAGGTGTTTATGTTCAAGGATACGAGTGAGACGTAGACACTAAAGTAAAACAAGCAACGCGATGGTTTTGCATGTTCCTTACAACTTTGTAATGCGTTCATTCTCGATTTTGAAATAATCAACGTACAATCTCAAACCTTCTCACTTAACCATAACACGGAAATTAGCATGAAAACTATGAGAGGCAAGAAAATGAAAATTCTCAATAGGACGTTCGCGCTTCGAATGCTTTACGGGCAGTGTGGGAGATCGGAGGCAATCTAATTGGTCCAGTGGCCGTTAGTTCTTGGTCTATTGTTCCTGAAGTGCTCTGTTATTACGTTTGTAGTTTGTTACCGTTCATGCAGCGTGTGAAGTGGTTTACATACAGTTTCAGTCCTGGCTACGAGTTGTTCGTGGAACGAAACCAAACTATTCCACTTCAACTATCCGAAGCGCTACACAAACGTAAGACGCTTATAACAAGCACGTACTGAGTTTTGAACCAATGATTTTCCACTTACCCTCCATCCATGCGTGAATTGGGAAAATTACCAACGACTTCGTGGTCTGAGAAAAGCTGTATTCGTATCGAAAGCACTCGCCAAACCCACCAACTGGAGAAGACGTACTCACCCCACACTACTGGATGATCAGTTTCAAGCCGCAACAACATTCGGTACATGAATACTTCTTATTATTCATTGGGTTTCCGACATCTTGGGGAGAGAGTACACAATTTAATCACGAAGCAGACAGCTTTACGCACATCCTCAAAGCTAGCCAAGGTAAAAGAAAGAGAGGGGTTTGGAACGGATGTAGGTAACACCTAAATCAGCACAAGCTACAGTAGTCGTTAATTCAATGAGAGTCAATTGCTCTGCGGAAGTACTAATAACTATTCCAAACTTTTGAAGATAAATTAGGAAGCTTAACGAATCATCAAACTGAATGAAGATATAAATTTTCGTGAGAATCACTCTGACAATTTTTATAAGGCAAGCCACACGTTTTTTGGCAAATAAAATAAAATAAATCAGCTTGATCTAACCTTATAAAGGTCTAATTATCTACAGATAATTTGGAAATACTTGTTGATTGTGATTAAATCAAAGTTAAGCACGCTTTTGTACTGAGACGAAAGCTCGCTCTTAAGGGAAATTTCCTAAAATGAGACTAAGACTCTGGCCTGTTTACCAATGTTAGGGGCAAACAGCAAAGTTGCCAAAGACGACAAATGGGAGCATACAGTCTACCTCTGTCTATAACAACACTGGCCGGATTGAAGTCATCGCCATGAAGACGTTGACAATTTAGTAAGTACTATGCCCGCATAAACATAATAAAAACAAGCTAGAGTGCAGTCAGTTGATGATAGTGACGAGAACGGCAATGCCGTTTAATTTAGATTAAGCGAGAGCAAAATCAAAGGGCGAGGAGAGCGAATGACGAGTGCCGCAACGCCCTCGCTAATCAATGGCCAATCGACGAGCCACCTAATAGCGCCGGCCTAAATGGATAATTTGCCGTAGTCTAGTTGGAGGCTTGAAAAACCACCGTTCTACATCCCCCTCAACACGAGAAACCAAATTGATGGGAATCACACCATAGCTAATCAAATATTTAAAGGTAGGTTGAATATGTATTGAAAGATGTTTATTGTGATCGGTTGAAAGCATCTTGATCAGGAATTACAAGCTTTAAGAACTGTTTTATACTGCCCAAAAACAAACCTATGTTCATTCGAATGGAGTTTTTGGGTTTTATCAGTCGTTTAATCTTGAAGCCGCTACGTTTCCACCCTTGTCAATTTACTACTGTCTCCCAATATTTCAAGCGCAACTGTACAATGAGGTTTCCTATAACCTTCCTTCCGTTTTCTACGTTTTCTCACTCCTTGTCACTTCCCAGTCTGCCCCCGTCCACTCACTCAGTCACCCACCTAATCTACAATCAATCATAAGCTACACTTCTTCTCATTCGGAACAATTCATTCAATTTGGAGACAAAGTTTGTGGACTCTCATATACCATTACTTACACTACATGTCATAGGCACCATAAGGCCACGTTAGACATTCTCCTGATGGCTTCGAACTGTCAAGGCAGGCGTTTTTTTAATGAGTTGTAGAAGGAAGGGTCGGCTTTTGGTGGCTCTTCCAATTTACATTCGCTTATTGAAGCATCAACAGCACATTGCTTCCAGTCGACCCTCACGCCTCTCAGCCATGACAGTTCTTCTTCATTTACCTCTCCAAACCGGCAAGAATCCTGCAGCGTGCCGCCATTACATCCATCCAAATAGTACCCCACCGTTTAGGAAGATCAGGAGTGGTCCCAACACCCGTCTCTCCCAGGAACCCCTCACTGCCGAGGCGAGAGGCATGCCTCAGGTTTTCTTCAACATGGATTCTTTTGACTGTTAATTGTCTAATTTCGTCCTTAAACACGTGCTGGCAGCCTGCCAAAATTTAGCGTGGAAAGCTGGTACAGTAAACATCATCCTCCGTTGCGTTCAAGATTCTTACACCGTACTAACTACAATTAACACAGCAAGTATGCATGGAGTTAATAAACTACTTCATATCGTATATGAAATCAATATGAATAAATATACAGTTCATGTATATGCAGTACTGCTTATTCGCTAAAGCGAACCACAAATGAAACACAAGCAATTGTCTACGATTCATGATATCACTATTCGACTCTGATCAATAGTATTTCAGAGTAACAGTGTGTATAAACGTTAATGGAATAGGCAATTTGTCAACAGTTCCACAGAATTGATATTTGGTTGTTACTGACAGGAAAGCCAAATCACCGATAGTGTTGAATCAAACCGGGTGGTCACTCCAGGAATGAGTCGGAACAAATTGTGTTAATAAACCAAAAAAGAAAAACTCCTGTAAATACGCGTTGGTTCGGATTCAAAACGATAATTTTGAAGAACAGTTCCTTGATCTAACGTCCGACGTCGTAGTGGGCGATAACTTTGGTAGAGACTCGTGCGATTACCGAGCAGAGTTTCCAGCGCTTAGCTCTGCTCTGGTGAACTAGGGGAATTCTGCAAGATCCCTGGTCTAATCCTTAACTTCACCCATTAACCTGCTTAACTATTTTATACCTCTTTCAAACCTCTCGCAGTATTTCAGACCCTTCGCTTTGGAGATTCGTTTTGGTAGCTCGCTCTACTTTGGTTCAAAGTTAACGAATTGTTCTGCCATTCTTTTCTTGTGTATATCACGCCTTTCCGAAGAGTCATTCTCCTAAGTGTTCCACCATATTTGCTAATAGCCTTTCGAAAGAAAATTATCCTCATGACATGTCGACCAGGACGGAGTTATCGGACGTTGGTCTATGAACAAACCTATTGTCTGCCAAGGATTTGCACCCAACATTGTACCTGATTGTACTACATTCTCACATGAGGGTAGATTTATTTCGCTATCAAAGAAATCTCCCAATTAATATAAATTATTCCGAAGCAGATTTTTAATGTTTGTTTTATTCCGGCTTAATCCCTATGGATGACCGGTAACAAGAGTTTATACGCAATACTATTAATATTCCGGAATAAAAAACGGTTTATAACCCTTTGTTAGTATACATATATTAAATTTGAGACTGAACACCTTCCCCAGCACGAAAGTGAGATTCGTGAGATTCGAACTGCAAACACGCTTGTGATGTCACCCTTTTTTGGATGAATATTCCCCAGTTTTTTATGTAGATGGGACGAAAAAAAAAACATCCGCAGTTCTTTGGGGTTTCCACAAGAACGTACAGAATTGAAATTGTGAAATTTCGTTAAACTATTCAAATTTTTTCATCTTAAAATTAAAAAAGACAAATTTTGTTGCCCAATAGACATTTTCTGTCACATCGTGGTTTTTTAAAACAACTAGAAGTAAATTTACTGTGAACAAATAACCATGAGTTACTCACGGACGACGTGCATGTGAGCTGACACGACTGCGGTGTGAAAGTTGGGTGCGTCAGAAGAAACCTCGCAGCGGTACCGACCCGCGAGTTCCATTTGGACGTCTCTCAGGACAACCATTCGAGGACCAGAGGCGTTTATCTGAAACAACAACGTCACTGAATGATATTTTCACTCAAACACCAGAACTTTTAAAACTTTTTTCTGAGGAATGAAAGGGAGAACAGTGTCATTACATACAACTTGAGAAGGAAAAACATAAGAGGAAATAGTGCAAGAAGAGGATGTGTTACATTGACGCAGAGTGTCATCTCTTTTGCTTTTGCTGAACATATACATTTTGAAATAGTTCCAAAGTAATTCCTGACCGGTCGGGCAATGGTTCTTAGTTTGAAAGAAACAAAACAATTTCAATCTCTGTGGTGCAACGTGTTCTATTACAGTTTTGTTGCACACTTTCCTTGACGTCAGGCTTTACCCTGTGTATCTCAGTACGTAAGACTTTGTAGAATCCTTCCAGTGGATCGACTCACTGAATACAAAGTTATTTTACTTTTCCCTGATCATACATTCCTCTAGTTCCGACATACAATCCCAAGAGTCTAGAATTGCATCAAGACTTCTGTGAAGTAGCTGTCGACAGGACATTTTTACTGTGCCTGTTGACAATATGGATGAGAAGTTGAATGAGAGAGTTAAATTTAGATTAGCTCGTAGAGGGCTGTATTAAAACCACAGCAGAGTTGACGCAATGTGTTATGACCAGCAGCCCAGGCAAATATTACAGCTGGACGTCCCAGGCAGCAATTAGCAAGTTGGACAAGTTGCGTGGAAGTTGCGAAGTTGCCGGTTGGATTATTGAGAAAGGACTGAGACAAAAAAAATGAACGAGATGTCAAGGTGTCATGTCAAAAACACAACTTGCGGAACTATCACGCACTTGAGGATTCCAGTGTTTGGAGGGGAAAATATGGATCTTTGAAGGAATTAAAATCATTTCAGCGACTGGCGACTTAACGGGCAATGTCCAGAAAGAGATCTAGTAGGTTTTATAACTGTTGATTAGATAATGGAGATATTCGAGTGAGTTAAGAGGGGCGATGGGTTTGGTGGTGCGTCAAACTGCACCTGCGTCACAGTTTCCAGTGTGTGGTTGTGGTGATGATATTAGCTCTCACTACCGGCCCCAAGTCTTCCCATCCTGCCGAGAAACGTCATCGTTAACACGATATTTTGCAGTTTTTTCAAAGTACAAAGTGGGAAAGTCTCTGATCACTTGGTCCTCCATGATCGTACATAAGAGACTCAATGGTTCGTGTTTCCACGATAACTGCTGTAGTCCTACCAGTACCAGCAGTATCTTCATTTAAAAATATTTGGAACAGGGGAATTAAATTGTAGGGAAGCTCCCGGAATGAGGTGATTTCCAAAGAAGGACCATTCCGTGAATATTGCATTGACAAATACTCGGCTGTTCATTACAAGGATTCCACGTCCGGAACGCGGGCAGAGGTGCCGCTCCACAGAATAGCGGTTGCGTTAGCCAGTCCCTCCCCATTTCAACGAGTACCCCAAAAACCCTTCCTCGCAACATTCCGCGCCCTCCCGCTTGAAACCCCAAACTTAACTCGATTGGTAATCCGAGAAGCCCAAAACTCCGGCATCCCTCCATCTCTGGCTCATAAACAACTTCCTCTCCGTTTAGCGAACTTGTGAAAACTCCTTGGGCTCTCGGAAGCCCATCACTCGACAGCAGGGCTCTCATCCACTCGCCTTCCGGGGCCCTCCGCTTCTCCGTTAATGGAGTTCTGAGTTTAAGTGGGACGGACACTTCCCACTTGACATACCTAATATACATTCTGGTTTCTGCTGTTATTTCCAGAGTACACTAATTGATTGCGTCAACTAAATCACTAACGAGAAAATTGTGAAAACCCACTTCAAACATTTCGGTAAGTAACACGCGAGTACAGTTCACAACATACTGCTACTAATCCCCCACAATCATCAAGTACATCAGTCGGCAAGTAACAAACGACCAACATTTCCTTCCTAATTCAACTGGTCTGAACTTTCCTTACGCTGTGATATTCTATTCGTTACAAGAGCACGACTACAGAAGCAAAATATGTTACACATTTTTACCTGACCTTGTTATTATGCCGATTATCATATTTCACTGTTGAATGAGGAAACATTATACATAATAATAATACATTGTTTAACCCCCCTCCGTATGCCATGAATTTGGACAACGCTTCAAGGTTCGGTGCACAACTGCAAAAAATAATTCAATATGTTCACTCAGTATTGCACTAAAATTATTTGGTTCTATCGCCAGAATCGGCTCAAGTCATTTTCTGTCAAATGGAAAATAAATAGTAGTTCGAGTCATATCTGGTGTGGTGACGGCGGGGGGGGGGGAGGTATCGGAACTCAGAACTGCCCAAGTCAATATCTAGGGTGACGCACCTCACAAATTTCATTAGCTCTACTTACAAACTTCCACAAATCCACTATATTTTTCAGTCAACTCCCACGCACTTTTAAAACAACGTTTCACGAAGGAACAGAAAGAGCTTGCAGTTGCGAAATACATTGGGCTAATGCATCTTAAGCAACGATGTTTATATACAAATCAACGTGTAGGTAATTGGTGGGGCGGTCATTCCGATTTAGGAGAAAAAAAAGTTGATACATAAACGTCGTTATTTTGAATATCCTGATTAATTTGATACGTGTAGCATATTGGACTACCAACTAGATCAGTAGTTTATACAATCGAGATTTGTACCGTTGTTTCCTCTCAAAGTAAAATGCCGTATTATCGTTGAGTTATTTGTAACCTGCCCACACGACCAAATTTAATCAAAACCGTGGGAGCCGTTTTAAAGAAAAAGGTTTTCTGATCACCATGATAACTACACTTGGTATTGAATCGATTCCGGTCAGCCGTAGGGTTAACTTTAGTTTGCTTGAATCGCTGAGCAGCGGTGTGATCAATGTGATAACCGTATTGAGTACTGGGATTGTGCTCATAACACCGATGTCGGCCGTCCTATGTTGACGAGCAGGATGATTAATAAAGACTTCAGATGACCTAGTTCATCCGTTTTCTCTCATTCCTACTCACGTACAGTCATTTTTGTCAAACATTGAATCGTGTGCATAGGGAGAGAGTTCTGGATTGGGTTTGAGTGAGACTATTGTTACACTTGAGACTGGCTCGAGGTATAATGAAGTACTAAGTAGAGTATGTGTTCATAAAAAATCAGGGGGGTCTTTGGATAGGTGAAGGAGGATAGAGACAAGAGCGGAGATCGAGTGTGTGTAATAAGACGAGAGCTGAGAGTCGATTGCCCCAAGAGGAGGTGACAAGTAAGAGCTGGGGAAGTCCGTTAAGGAGAAATGTGTCGTCGGTTCAGGTCGTAAATTGTGTCAATGGGGCTTGACAAGCCACAGAGAAGTGGAGACGATGGCGATACACAACACAGCTGTGGAAGATGCGAAATACAGAGCTCACGGAACAGGTGCACCAATGTCCACCGTCTGGGGCATTTGCCATGTGTTATTGCGCGGAGATGACCGTCTGGAAATCCTTAATCTGGATTCCCTACTTACTTGGGTGGCAAGTTTCAAAGGGACAGATCAACTATGACCACGTTTCTCAACCATCATCTTCATCGCAAACTCGGCGAAATGGTTATAGGCTTGCTTTCTAGCGGTCAATGCTGCCAAGTCCTTCTGCCCTCCTAAACAACCATCGCTAACTATGGCAGAAACTACAGTGAAGCGCGGTTTCTTGTTTCCTCCGCAATGGAGGCACAACACGTGCATGATGGAGAGAGGAGAAGTGGAGCTACGCCCTTCACGCTCTGAAGTCACCATGTCCCGCTATGAACTGGCTCGTCCTCTCAAGACTTTCACGGACGTTGGGGATGAACACGTACTTGTCACGCCCTTTTGACGAAAATACCCATCTCGACGCCATTTTTCCAACGAATATTCGTCGATGGCAGCCAGTTTTCGTTCTGTGGTGAGATCCTCATCCATGCACTCAACGGCCAAGTCAACTGGTAACTTACCAGTGATCACCTGGAGTGCTTCTGTTAATACAGCTCTCTGAGATTGAGTCAATACCCTCTTTTATTTGTCTGTTAGTTTGGTACCCCAGACAGTAGCCAGTCATCTCTAGATATATGCTTTGTACATGAGGATAGTGTCATGGTGACCTTACTAATTGCACGTTGTGAGACGAACCTTGCAGAGATAGTGCCTCTAAGGGACTGGAGGTGTTATCTGAAGGAGCCTGTGGCCTCCAAAGCGTATTGGCTATTCAATTTTCCTCTCAAGAGAATTAGCTAGAGTTTTTCCTCAGCCACCTGCTGAGAGAAGGCTGAGCGGTCTCCATGATCGCGGGTCTATAATCACAGTAAACATGGTCATGCTAATTCTGATACTCGAAGAAACATGCAGGGCAGTATTTCGTTTCTCCCCGGCCTCCGCTCATTTCCCGCAGTGCCTCCCATGTCCCCCCGACCCCTCGTCAGTTCGACTCGTCACGTCGAGGCAAAAGGTGTTCTTAGGCAACAGTATTGAATGACATAGTTGCTGATGCTAAAGGTCCCGATCATGCTGTGCCGTTGTTTATTAATTTGCCTAAGGAAAGCAATTATGTGCGGGTGATGGGAAAATAATTGTTTCAAAAAGTAAGGAAACGATTGGGTAAGGAAAGTTGTGTAATAAATCGCACCTGACATTTACTGTTGCGCTGGCTTCCAATCAGGACAAAGAGGTCTTCCGAGAGAAATCCGAACTTCCACCTCGGTTTCCTACAGCATGAGCACAACCACGCAATACCTATACCTCGGTAAGGGATTATTGATTAAGGATTAGAACTAAGACTGTCTCTAATTTCATCCTCAGGTTTAACGAAGGCTCCCGCGGCAGAAACTCCAATGTAGGTCAAGGCGCAGCTGGAGTTGCCCCTTGATTGGTTGAACACCGGCCGACCGAGTGATCCTTCGTCACACCGCCCGTAATTTGTTCAATTAACAAAACGCCGATCACCGTTGTAATTGAATATCGGATAACTACATTGAAACAGCTGTGTTTAAACCTCAAATTATCGTATTAACGACAGTATCGGATTGAAGGGGAACAATACGAATGTCCGGGACGCACTCACAAATTTGAATATTTGATCAAATCCGAGTTTCATCAGTCGAATTATGGAGTAATTACGCGAAACCAAATAAATGTGTAAAGGACAATAATCCTCTGATTACGACATCGCGGTCGCTCTTCGGGTCGAAATTTAGTTCGGAACATCGCACCTGGACCCTGTTAAACTGATTGTCACCATAAAACAGCCTCACCCTATTTGGAGTCCGTAACTTATCAATTCCTGCGTATTTACATGTGAGGGAAAGACAAGTTGATGAGGCAGTGAGAACACCAAGCTCTGAGGCACCACATCGCATTAGACGCTTTATTTGCATTGCAAATATTTAGGTCCAACGCCCCTCGCCTCTGCGACCCAATTTCAGTTCAACAGCTCGAGGCAAAGTTTTTGGGAAAAATTGCTTAGGCGCGTGGGGGAAAACACAAGTTATAATTTGGGAGAAAAAACGCATCACACCCTTCTTTGGCCGCATGTACATTCAACGGATCACTTCGTAACTTCACATTTTACGTATAAACTGGTGGTGCTTGAGGTTCCGGAATATATTGAGGTGTTTGTACTCATTCCATGACTATTATTGAATGATAATTTGGCTGGACTTCACCACTGGGCTCCTCAGCAGTTAGTTGGCATTTAACAGCTGGGCCGATCGGGTGTTTCAACCACCAAGTTGTCTCGCATTCTAACATTATTTTGATTCAAGTCTCATTTTAAATTGTTCGGTTTACGATGTTTGTTATAATCACTGCAATAACAAAAAGGTATACTGGTATAAGGTGAAACATACACCAATACAGGTTACAGGGCGAGAGAAATTATTTCCCAATATGGGCTACTACTGCCTGTGGTAGGCGAACAAAACAAAAATATCATGTGCACCACATCACACAAATTTACCTATACGTCAATTCACATGTGTTCATAGCTTATTCTACTAACACAATTTTCACTCGGTTCATTTGAACTTGGTCAAACATCACTTCACATCGGTAAAAAGCGGTAGCGCTTACAGTTACGGAATTTATGGTGCTACTTGTTAATTAATCATCGGGTAGAAATGGTAGTAAATGAAACGACAGTGATTGAAGTTCCGAGATGTCTGGCGTAACCCCTGCATATCATATAAGCGTTAAAAATGTCCATCCTGTAGTTATCTGAATGAACTAGCACCTCAATTTAAATTAAGATTCTAGTAACATTTGAGAGGAATTTATAAGGAAAAAAACTTCGCTAATATCGATTTTCGTCAACATTTAGGAGCTGCTCTGGTCATATTCTCACAAATAATAATTTTAAAGTATTCTTTCCTCATTATAAAATGTCTATATGGACAATTTTATCAAAATAATCAGCGCCATTTTTGAGAATTAAATATTTAGTGTTACGATCGCTATGATGAGTATAGTTAGTTTTTGGCAGATTTTTCACATCCTTTCTTTGGCGATCTATGGTGGTTTTCAGGCTACACACGGGTGGTGATACCTCAGAGTACGCCTGCTGGCTCACCTAGCCGACGCATCTCCTCAGCACTTTTCTTGTACCTTGTACGTTACCTTCCTCCACTCCCCGAGGAGGACACCGCCATACGGAGATTCATCCCGTTACATTGGCACCTCTTGGTTTGCCAGATAAGTGCAAGATTTTGGCTGCTAGATACTATTCCCGAGACATCCAGGACCACCGCAAACTGGTTGGGACCAATGGTGATGATGTCAGGCCTCAGTCCTTCTTCAGAGACATCCCAATAGTGCCGCTCTCTTTCCATTTCCCAGCCCTCAGATGACAACCTCGTCATGACGTTTGACGGCGAAATTTGCACGTAGCCTACTTTTGGCGTTCCACGGTGACCTATCGGCTTGCAATCAAGTTTGAGCTGATTTGGTTCAGCCGTTTTCTCTCAATCGCGTTCACAGACCATTTACCGAAATTGTGTTTTTTTGACTCAGTGGGATCTGACACAAAGATTTGAACTCAATCTTAGAACTCAAAAACGTTTTCTCAGCCGGTTACATATCTTTCAGTTCTACTCCATAGAGCCGAGGCATGTAAAAAGTACGAAACGGTTCACATCAGAGTGTCATCCCAATACAGTCTTCTTTAGGCGTTAATTTGAAAAAAATCATCATCATACTCGTTCGTTCACATACGGAGCATTATTAACTTCTTTGGATCACCAGCGTGAGCATTGATTGATTGATCGACAGTTTTGGACGTGCATCGGGTGTATCGGGTGAAAGTAGCGCAAAATGCTCTGAACGGCGGTTGTTTGAACTCTGGTATTTTTGGGGCTACTCCATATCATCTTGTGAACGTTATTATAAATTGTCACCGTGTAGGTAGTTCATTTGACTGCTACTGGTGTTTTTTAGAATCTTGTTTGACGAATTGCTAGAGGTGAGCTTCAAACTCTGAACAACGAATAACTAGACTACATTTTTTGGGAATCAATTATGTGTACGAAAAAAAAAGAAGTAAAACAGCACAAGAAAAACCAAACGTCTCTTCGAGATAATTAAAAAATAGATTAAAGGGCTGAAATTAAACTTCTTCACAGTTCACAATTATTGAAAGAACCGTGTCTTTGACCGGTTAATGCGCAACTTCGTACTGCTGGACGTTGTTGCGAAGTGAATCCGGATTCTTGGCAAAATTGGCTTCCTTTTGGATGCTGATGACCGTAGGAAACCAGGTAGAAGAAATTTCAGTGGATGCTGTTGGCAACTGATGCGTTAAAAAGGAGAAGTTGAGCAGAGGCGGGTAACGAGAAGATGATTGCGGAGATGGAAGACGAAAAACGGTGGAGACGGTTCAAGTGACGAAGGGAGGCAACAACAATGGTGAACATGTGAGGTGAAGTTCCAGTAATCAAAGAAAATAAACAAATAAAAAACTGCTCTTAGGCGTAAACAAATCTTAATATCACATGAGCAGGATTTATAAGGTTAAAGCTGCTACTCGTATATGAAATATTTGATGATTCGTTGTCCGTTCGTAATTTTTCTCACGGATGAAAATGATTAGTTGTCCTTTCGTAATTTTTCTCACGGATGAAAACTACCTGGAGTTGCCCACAGAAATATTTTAATCTAAATCATTGAAGCTGTTGTGGGGGAAAGAATATTTGATGTGTCGGCATTTAAGATAACGAAGTTTTGAACCGATTCTGTTTGTTCGACGCAAGCCAAATCAGTCTGGGGTTTTTTACCTCAGAATGCCTGCGCCTGACCTAACAGTAAATTCGTTGTCTCCCCTTACCCTACTTACCAGTGGGAATTCCACATCTGCGGTTATTCTAACGGCAACGGATTCCCCTGAAATGGTTTTCCCATCTTTTCCCTCTCCTCCTTTTTCGGATTCCTCTCCACAACGGTCTCCTCCAAAATTCATTCACCCACGAATTCTCGCGAATGTCACTCGTCTATTCGAACTTTCTCCGCCCATACAGTTTACTATCTCCTTCCAATAGTTCCAGTTCACGCATATTACGAGTCGTCCCCTTGTGTCGCCCTTTTGTACACAAACTCTGCTCAATGCATTGCACATGTTATAGCCCTCCTCATGGTCACCGAGTTTCCTTTATTTCGATCTTCACCTCTCACCCTATCGTGCGCCGAACACTGTTCATACTCTTATTTTATAAAGTCATGCTGATCCGGTTAAATTTAAAATTTGTGCTAAACACTCCCAATGGAGTTTTTCCCATAAAACGTCAAGGTCTTAAAAACTCAATTCTTTCCAGCCATCACGTGATTTTTCTTCATACTTCGTGAGAAGAGCCTTCTTCTAACGTCCAACGCATTTTAATTTTGTTCTGGACCCTTTACAGTTCTAATCGAACCTGAGGGGCTTGGTAATATCATTATACTATAATTCCCTCCTTAACAATCCTAATGGAACAGTTACTATATCTACAGCCCAGCGACCGGCTGCAGCAAACATAGCAATATTGAACACCATCTGTAGATAACATGTGTGTTGGTATCATACTAAAGTTAGTCACCAACGCGTATTTGGCGTACAGTTTCTAGAGTTACGAACTGAAAACGGAATAAACCGACGAAAAGAGTAAATACGCTGTTGTGCACAATAGAAAATAAGACGATTAAATCGGACTTTTTCAGACGGGGGACAAATGATGTTCGATAGGCGACTCGTATGAAAACATCCCTTTTTTCCTCTTCCCGCTTCTTTCATGAGCGGAGTTGGGAACACAAAGACGATAAATTTCCACTTGAAACCCTCGGGCGGGAGAAGTTTTCAATGATATTTATTCCCGAGGTATTTTCCAGGAGCATCGGGTTGAGATGAAAGGGTCTCAAGTTGAGTTTGATTCGAGGGAGAACTGTTGGGACCGTTCTTATTTTCTACAACCGGTTTGCAGTTTAGTTCAAAAGAAGCTGTCAATTTAACTTTCCTTCCCGTGTCTAGATTCGTTATTTCCACGTTCAAGTTTAAACACTAAGGAAGGTTTTTATGGAATTCCAGCGCGATCCTCGAATCAAGAGAGCGCGACAAGGCAAAGGTCCCGTAATATCAACGTCTTATTTATTGTTTTTCCTTTCTTTGGTTCTACGAAGTAGAAAGGAAAGTTACGTAATCAGCTTGAAAAAAAGAGTTATCTTCAGATCATTACGTTTCAGACCCCACTGAGACCGAAAAACATCCATTCGGAAAAGTTTGGAAAATACCGTGGGACGCCAAAGTATGAGCCAAATCCGCCCGAAACTAACTATAGTTAGCACAGTGATCAAAACGCCAATTTATGTTTTTCTCAAAAAAGATTATCACGGTTTTCATTAAATTTCTTGTGTAGACAGCTCCTGATAAGACAACTGCCACATTAAATTCCCATCTTTAGGAAAATGACGAGAGGAGCATGATGAATTACATTCTAACGAAATACGCCTTTTGCGCAGTTTTCTCCTGCTCGTCTTCGCTCAGAAAGAGCTAGGGCTACGGGGAAATTTATGTGGTAATTCAATCAAGTACCTATACGATGAGCGTTTAATAACAATAATGTAATGGGACGAACCAAACCCTTCAATTCAGCGGAGGCTGGTCCGGGGCAGTTATGCTGACTGGGCACCTCAAATGCCCCAATTCGCTCGAGACTTCGCTGCTGTCAGTTGTAACTGAGACCGCTCCCTCGTCGCTGTGTCGCCTGCGCTCGCGTTTGCCCCCACTCAGTTCCCTGCCTGTGGCGGTAAAACCTCTCCGAATGTAATCACGAATAAAACTCCTTGTTCGAATTGCATTCGGCTTCTACCGTACTACTCGTACTTCCCGACTCAAGTAGTGCGATATCGCTTAAAACATATTAATCCCCTCCCTCTAACATTGGCGCAGCGGTCGAACTTCCCCTACATTAGTTCGAGCTGCCACTCAACGTACACGTGTGAATGCTGTCAACACAGGCCCCACCCCATGATGTTCCCAAAAGTGCAACTAACCCCTGCACGGTAGACCCAGCATCTTCGCCCTGCATTACCCCTTCTGGAACACCTGTGGGCAAGTGTCCTTTGAGGAGGAGGTAAACTCCGACTCCCCTTACTCAGAGAATCGTCTTTCGCCAAAAGATGGACCGATTCTCGAATCGAATGAAACCACGAACGTCTCCACAAATCGTTCTGAATTTTTTTCATTTCCATTTATAATGGACCCTTGTACGTACATAAAACGAATAAAAATAATTATTTGTTAAAATTGATTAAAGCTAAAGCTGATTCCAATTTTTCGTGTTAGGAGTGTGAGTTGCCTTATCAATGGCCTATAGAAAAGTCTGATCATGAAAGTACACCATTAGTAAGTAGTGAGTAAGTATTCCTATACATGTGTTTCAAGGCAAACGGCCGTTTTATTGAACTACCTACACGTGCACATTCAAAAACAAAGAAGGGAGAAGAAAATGAATCAAAAGTTACTTAGAATGTATGGTTTAATACTTGAGAATAATGTGAGGCTTTTCTAACAAGAATTGTTTCCGTAATCGGGTGACAATTTATTGAGCGCCGCAGTTCCTATACACAAAGTATAAGAGCTATACTTCACAACAGGTAGTACCTGAGTGAAAGTTGTTCGGCAGAAAGGTGTGGCAAAAATCATTCCATTTTCAATCTGGTTGCTGAGGATATATTTTATCTTTTACTGTTCGTATTATAGTGCAATCCTCTAATTATTACAAGAAAGGAATGATTGGCAGTTGCATAAAATGCGAGTGCAATGACGCGTCAAAGTCAACCCTTGCCATCAAACAGAGTATCGCCTTCTGATGCTCTGAGCGTTTTTCAGCTTTCTCGTAAGCATTTTCTCGTGTGTTGGCACAAACAATCCCTAACACAGCTCCCTGCGGAACAGCATACTCGGTTAATATTATTTCTCCTCGTTTTACCCCATTTACCTGAGTACACTGCTCTCTCGTAGTTAGGTAGCTCTCAATCCACTTGTGTGGCATGCAACTTCATGTACGATCTCGTATTGTCTTGTTTTTGCCATTTGTAAAAACACTGATATTGGTTTTCAGTCCTTGTGTAGATCATCTGTTATTTATTTGGTCTGCAGACATCCAAAGTATTCGGTGTTTGTCCCCTTCCTAAACCTGTACTGATCAGGACACAGCAAGCCATCCTTTTCGAGATTATTTACCAGTTGTTCCACATTAACATTTTACTTTTTTCTCTGGAATCTAAGCCAAGGTATTGCACAGCGCTGTAATGTGATCAGTGTCTTACTCATAATTTTTAAAGCTATGTCGGTACTTGCAGGGTCTTTCGCCTGGTGTGTGTGTTTCCAGAGGCTGTTTTCATGCTCATAAAATTCACTTATTGGTGGAGTTGTCTGTATGAAACTGTTCAATATAACTCTTTGCACCTTGACTTGAAGCGAAATCCATTCTCACGATATTCCGACGACTTCGAATATGCACGAACGTTTTTTAATATAGCACAACCACGTCAGGGTCTCAATTAAATTCGTACCTTGAATTCGAAAATAAGGGTTCAGATCCAACCTCATCCCGTGAGACTGGGACGTTGGAAACGTGCCTGACGGCGTTGGAGGCATCAACTGTTCCCTACGCAGAGCGTAAATTGGAATCGGCTCAGGAAAAAGCGAAACGGAGTACAACTGGAGGAGGAATCAATAAAAACGGCCCGGTAAAGGTAGAAGAGAATAAATAGGCTTTTTCGCCTGAAAGAGAAGATCGACCCTATTTCACCACCTTCCTCTGAGATATATATTTCAAGGAAAAGGATCGTTCCTAATCACAAGTGAACATTGATTTACAGCGCCTCTCTCTTCCAGTTAATTTAAATTGTCTTTTACGCCCAACGGACTCTCTTTGTTCAGATAACGTTGAGTTAATTCCCCCATTGCAACCTTCTTTCAACGGTAATGCGGTGCAAGAGGCGCTAATTTAAGGCTCTTGTTAGAGGAACGGCTATTTTCTCCAGGATCGAATGGGTCTGAAGAGGTCCAGAAAAGGTTTAGTGAAGGTGCTGCTAAACTCATTCGATATCTGTAAGATGTTATACGGTAGGTTTTAGTCGGGCAAACAAGTCTGAAATGGTAGAGTGAACTTGGACCCTTTGCCCAATTTCGGAAAGGGGATCGGGACTTCGATCAAGCAGAATTTTAACGCATAACGCGAAACGATGCTATCCTTCGTCTTTAGGGAGTTGTAGACAAAACGAATTAAATCGAAAGGAAGGCATATTGCGAGTGCAAACAACGTGCCGGTGCATACCTAAAACACGACTTCAGGTTGCTGTACCTCGCAATCGTTTAGGTGCAGCCAAAAATCCAATCGATTGTTCTACGAGCCCACACAACGTCGTACTGGACTGGAGCTAAAGTACCTTGTTCACGCCCCAAGAGGTCATACGCTCTAAGTTCCCTTCAAACCAAGATCGCTGGATTCCCCTCGATCTTAATAGTTATCTACCGAAAGGGGTCCATTCTACTGATACTTCCCAACCACTCTCCCCAAGACTCGTTCTTCGTGTTTTTCGTCACAGTATCTTTTGATGAACCGTCCAGTAAGTTCGCAAACTTCGTTGATTCGATTATGTGCTCTTTACCGATGCTCTATCATCGTTTAAGTGAATTTTGACGAGCAGTGCGAAATCATGTTGTGACTAATGGTGTAACACATTGCAGAGCAACTGCTGAACGCAGAGGGCTATACCAACTTTTTTAATTGCTAACAGGGAGGAGTTAGTTGACCTAAGCCTAGAGTTGAAACCTTGTGTCAGAATCTCCTGGCACTGATCATACGTACATTGGGTTCAGCCGAGATATGGGGAGGGTGGAAACCACCATCTACTGGAACCTGAGGAACAGGGACTAGCAGAAGTATAGGGACTGCCTCGGGGATGCCCTTGGTTACTGCCCTGACTCTACTACACGCCCGTTTGAGATGACGGTGGGCAGCAATAGGCGTGTACTCTGGTGGAACAATCAACCATAAGCTCTAAGAGCCAGAACTAGGAGGTACTTCAACAGAGCCAAAATCACAGAAGAGTGAGGACTGTACAAGCCCCCCCCCCCCCAACTAAATACAGCAACGAATTATGGACGGCAAAGCGAGAGGCGTGGAAAAGTTTTTGCCAGGAAATTCAGGAAACCCAAACAGGTGCATCAGTCCTGGCTGTAAATCTGACCCTGTGTTATCCGTAGATGTGAGCCTCTCGATAAGGTGAAGAAAGACACCAAACTGGGATCTTGCCAGGGTAATAGTTACCTGACACATAGTACGTTGGGCAGTCAATTCGTTCAAACCATTAAGTCGGATCGAGATCTATCCTATCCTACCACAGAAGGGAATAGAGCGTATTCTTACCAGCTTGGAAAGCTATTCAGGGCACTGCCAGGGACTCGTACGAAGATGCAAAGGCATTTAGATCTACATGCCAAACATCTTTTCTGCTCAAGACTGCGAAGAAGACCTGTGGGAGGTACTTGAAGAGCCGATGTTCGAGATTGACACCCACGGTTGACATAGTCGCTGAGGGACATTATGTGACTTCACATTGCATGATCTGATGAGGAAACTAGAGGAGTCAATAGAAAATGAGGGGATAGCCTTACAGGCCTTTCTGGATACTGAAGGGGCTTTAGACAATACCTTGCATTGAAATGGCATTGACCAGATTTAATGTCTATAAGAATGCGATAAGGTGGATCGTTGATGTGTTGAAGGGTACAGAGATTCAGACCTCGCTAAGAAAATGCTCGCTTAGGGCGAGAACTTTTAGGGGATTTTTTGCTTCAATGGAACCTGGTGGTGGACTCCTTTCTTAGGAGACTGTATGCCACCTGGTTCTACGCTCAAGGCTACGCTGTGATGTAGCACTCATTCCAAGCGAAGTGCAGAGTTTGCTCTCTTACCTAATAGGGGCAGCTCTACAGCCAGCTCGTGGTGTGGGGAGACGGGAATTCCGATCAACCCAGCTAAAACGGTCATGGTGCCATTTACAAGACTAAGAAGACCGTCGGAACTAAAACCACTGGAAGTAGTACGCAAAGCAGGTCAGTTTAGTGATCAAATCTAATATCTAGGAGTGATTCTGGATCGTGAACGGAGCAACAAAGCACGGGCTCTTGGAGAAAACGGACGTACATTGCCTTGGGTTCTATTCAAACAGGGTTTCAAGAACACATTTATGCAATTATCGCAGATGTTGTTATAAATGGTACAGCAATAAAACTATCAACATAATGACAGATCATGCGTCTTGCCATGCACTAAAGAATTACTGCACAACGTCAACTAGTGAGGGAATGCAGGATGCAGCTCTCCGAACGCTTTATCCCAGGGCAAACACACGAGACAAGGCCTTCAGGAGATTGAGAGGAAGGACCTAAGGCAGATTGTAGGGAGCATCACGGGGCATTGTTAAATGAAAAAACACGTATGTTATGAGCATTGTCGACACTCCTCGGTGTTGGTTATGTAGCCCAGATGAAGAGACTCCGTACCACGTCCTGGCCCAGTGCAGGAACTTGAAAGGAAGCGATTTCTGGTCTTGGGTACAAGATCCCCCAGCGGAAACATCAAGGAAGACTCTTGCAGGAAACACATGGCATTCCTTAGAAGGCTAGACATGGTCCTCTGAGACATTAGGGCTGGCACAATAGGTCTTTAGGCAGCGGTGCCTATCTCAATTATAGGACAGTCTCAGCGTTGAGCTAACTCCCAGTTTGCAGCTCTAGTTTACAGAACAGAGTGACAACGGAAAATCGGGAAAAGCGTTGAAGCAACGCGTGCCTGGGGCATATCACATTGGCAACGTAACGTTGATTTAAGTCGCTCATTTTCCCGGGGGTAAGAAAAATGTCTGAAACCCGAATGATGGAAAGCTAATGAAGGGAAGCTGACGTGACATTTCCATTCGTATCTCATCATTCATCGTTTCGCGGAGGATTAGAATTAGGGCTTCGAAGGGTGAGAAAACGAGCGAGGAAAATATGACAACGGATATCACGCATTCGAACATCATAATTTACCATCAGGCACCGGCAAAGGTCGATGGGTGGCGCTGAAACCCGCGGTGACAAGAAAAAGGGATTCAATCAATCAAATTTAAACAAATTACCCATCAATCAAAAAAGGAAATATTGAGTTACCCGTTCGGGCCCACGCACAACCAAACCGTCGTGAACGGGATACCAGCATTTATTATCGTGACTCCGCTCGTTTCGCCCTTTCGGCTTCCACAACGTGCAGTCGATTTTAACAAACCCTCGGATTGGTCGCGCTGAAAATTTGTCAAAAATTCTCCTTCCGCGACTGCGCCTCGGAGGGAAACAAAACTACTTTGTGAAAATAAGACGGTGCACGTCATCAGTTGATTAATAAGAGATCAGCTGGCTTATTTCACGTGTTAAGTGCTCGACAGGCTTCTAAAAAGCAATGATGAGACCAGAACAAGATTCGTCTATTCTCTTTAGCCCTACGATGTACGAAATGAACATACGCAATCGGCTAAAAATAGAAACTAACATCAAACAAGATACTTCTTTAGTTGCCTAGAACTTTACTGTCTTCTGTGAGTAAAAACATCGTTTGAGAAAATGGTTTATATGTGAACAAAGACCGTTTGAAGCGCATCAGCTCAAATCCGAGAGCCCATGCGTAGTTCAACATGGGGCACAATATGTTTATGAGCAAAATTGATCCAAAATTAATTACTGATATGGCAAATATAAAATATTCTATTGTATATTTCCGAAAACGACCTTAACTATTTCGAGCCAAAAATATTTCGTTGCAGTTTTCTCCCATATAAAACCCATTCAGTTCATGTATGTGTTCTCAAGAAAACACCGTCTTAAGGCCCTCTCTTCCTTTCTCCGATTCTCCCAGGGGAGAGAGAGTGGTAATTTAATCCAACCAAGAGAATTAAACGAATGGGAAGTAGTGTACTGAAAATGCACTGATTGGGTAGGTAATCAAAAGATTCACGAGAGGGTTCCAAGTAACAAGTAACTGAGAGGAGTCCACACGATTATCACCAGTCTTCACAATATCAAACTGGTGATACAGCACCGACAAGAGATAAGTGACCGTGTTTTGGGATAGACTGGGTGCAACAAGGTGGACAAGCAAGGTGTGGGAATGGTGATAAGAAGAGAAAGGTTAGAAGAAGAAGACTGCCAGGCATCAGCCAAAGACGAGGGAACAATGACCGAAGCCACGGCCACAACGGGCCGACCCTATTTTCCATCGACCCGAAAATGTAGAGGTACTGGAATGGGTTAAGGAATTTTCCGGTACACTCCGCATATTTAAAGATTTCACACCATTTCCTATAAGTGTCCCATTGTTGTACCTTGTGGTCCCTATGAGCTTAGGATGGTCAGTTTTTTGTCGACACGTGCGAAATACGGCTTGTGGCAGCTCAATGTGGTACACAATTCCCACTCATAGCCTCTACGAACAGAGCTGGTTGTTATTAGCCGGGCACAGGGGGTTGTTAATTTGCAGGTCACAGCGATCGTGATTTGGGTTATCGCCACGATATTCGGTTGATTAGGTTTCATCGCTTAAGTAAACAATGCACACCCGTTCATCGCTAAAACCTCCCTTTAAATGAACGGCGTCGTTTCTTGCAAATGTTTGCACAGTTTGATTGCTTGGGCGTTATTTTCGGTGCTGGTTACGTACTTTGGCGTCGGTGGCGACTCTGATGTATTCATGGTACTTTCAAGTCGAAACGACCAATTTAGTGTTTAGAGAACACATGAAATAAATCAAATTTTAATTGGTAAGAAGTAGTTCATCAAACTGCTCAAAAGGTAAAGAAATTATATTTTTCGTGGAAAAAGTTGAGTTTTCATCAGATATTTACAGAATCAGATCTCATTTCTACACGTGGTGTTAATTCTGAATACGCCTGTGGCTATAAAGATGTTCACCAAACTCATAGGATATCTGCAACTCATCAATACCTACTATATCGTTCTCAGTGAACGTTCCTCTTACAGTTTACTAAACAGACATAACTGAAATGTGTCAAAAGTAATATTTTAACGTTTTTAGAAATTTTCAGAGTAGCATTTCTTTCGATTTAGAAAGCTTTGTCGTTAAAATTTCAACTTTTTTAAAAGGAAGCAACGATGACACAAATGAATACGTTTATAACTCACGTAGAATGGGGAACATGATAAACTGGAGCTAAAGCGGACCTAAACAGCTGTTATAGATGATAATGAGTGGATGCGAAATGAACATTTTATTTTTGAACTAGCAAAAGTATTAAGTATTTTCATACAGATATAATCTATTGTGGATTGTAGTGAGGAGGCAGTCAATAAAGGGATAAGAGAGTGGAAACGAGAAAGGGAAATGTAATGTTCTGGAAGGTTTACTTGAAGGTGGTACCGGTAGAAAATCCCCACTGCGCGAGTATCAGAACTCCCCTGAGCAGACCGTAAATAGCGGCATCCAGCCCGTTTCACTATAACCACAATATCTGGAGCAACAAATGGGAGGACGGCCCCAGGAGCCTTTTTTCTCCCAATTTCCTGTCCCGGGATCCTTTTTTTTCTCCCCCCATTTCCGATTTTCCGTTTTGTCTCTTACGTTTTCAAATCGACGAAATCCCGTTTTATATCAAACGAAACGTTCCGCGGCTGGCGAAAGGGAGAAAAGCGTTGGCTCTTGCATCACAATTTTCTCGCGGAAGAGAAGAGTCCGGGGGTTTAATGTACTGGAGTTTGGCAGCTTCGGTGTTACGAAATGACCGGAGAGTCGGATCGGAAACATCGAACGAGGCCTCAGTATGTGAGGGCGAGAGCACCAGCTCGGGATCGCGTGTCGAAATAACGAAGTTTGTTGAAACGTGATCCAATCGGATGAAGATGTATTTGGGTCTCACCTCCAGAGACTCGTACTAAAATTGCAGGGCGAAACGGGCAATTGAGATCGGAACGGCGGAAAAACATGTCAAACGAGATTTGAAGTTTTATCAGCTTTCTTTTTCGAATTATGCTACACTTGTTGGAGTGAACTCATCAACATTTCTTGCTACAAACTATCAATTATCGCCGTTTAGCATAAAAATCCTCACCCCAACTGAAACGTCGTGTTTTAATGTTTATGGGAGTCGAACGGATATTCGTGGACGGAAAATATCTACCAGGCTCCATTACATGTCAAAATAGTGTTTGTTGGTAACATCGTCGAAAACTTCATCCAAAACCTTTTCGTGCGGCTTATCATTCAAAATCCACCAGTCCCACAATCCTTCAGATATTTTCATGGCTCACCTAAACAAATGTGCTCTTCATAGTGTCTTTCTTGCCGTCTTACCTGTACGTTTACGTAGAAAGTGGTATCCATTAACGTACTGGATTTGATTAAGGCGCTAATACTCATGTCACGTCCAGCAATAAGTCAGTGCACAGTTCATTCATGACACTGTCAACACGATTTAGAGAAGGATCGCGTTTATGGTTGTAAACAATGGGAAGGGGTCGTGAGTAGACCGGCGAATTTCTCAAGCTGCTCCTCGTTGTTTTTTGCTCTTATCAATTCATCATCGTACAAGCAGTTTATACGATAACGTTGACTTTTCTACGAATCACCTTCACTTTTCTGAGAACGACAGTATTTTACGAGTGGGATTTACGAGAAATACGGATTTTCATCGAACGTTCAATAAAGTACAAAAGTTAACGTACCTGTTAGTGAGTCCGTCTCCTCTGGCTTGTGAGTTACTGTGGGCAAGCGCTTTCGATGTAAAGACATCATCGTCTGGCCGTTAAGTCAGTACTGGAGTCAGTCAGTTGGTCGTGGTCTTTATATACAAAGAGAAAGGTGAAAGGGGTGATGGAGCGTCGGGGAAGGGGCGGGGAGAGGTCTTGTTGGTCAGTCTTGTTAGTAGTACCTTAGCCGGACTGGCTGTGTTAGGTATTAAAGAAATTGGGTTATGTCCGCCAGTAGGCAAATTACTAAAGTTAACGTACCTGTTAGTGAGTCCGTCTCCTCTGGCTTGTGAGTTACTGTGGGCAAGCGCTTTCGATGTAAAGACATCATCGTCTGGCCGTTAAGTCAGTACTGGAGCCAGTCCGGCTCCATCACCCCTTTCACCTTTCTCTTTGTATATAAAGACCACGACCAACTGACTGACTCCAACTGAATTTTCTAAGGAGTTTCGAAAACATAAAGGAAAACTCAGTTTTTATTCTACCGATGACAAACTGTTGTTCCTACTACAGTCAAAAACGCATGTTGCACATCATAAAACCTAGAGAATGTTTAATTTTTATTCGCTTTGGTAGCATGATGGGAATGACGTCAGTTTATTAAGTTTTCGCTTTTTGACCGAAACGTACGTTTGACTGTGAAATATGACAATAATGGGCTTGATGATAATTTCGTTTTTCTGAACAAAATGGAAGCGCGTAACAGATTTCGGTTTTGTAGTGATACTATTCTACTTAATTCCGGATCGATTAGAATAAAAGTAGTGTAATACAATTCAAAAGGAATCAGCAGGTAGGTTCTATCCGTAAACTGGGTAATGAGATAGATCGGAGATTAGTATTTTTGTGTGTACTAGGTGGACAAGATCAGGGTTGTCACAAAACGGCGCTTAAAAACCTATTGACCTACAGGCATCGGAATTTCGTCGCATCCTTGTAGAGACTTAAAGCGTTCTTGCTTCAACCGTTTAGACTATGAACGGTGGTTTTAACGTTTCAAAACGAGAACGCAAAAATCGACCATAAAAGTTTGAAGACGCTGAATTACAATACGCGCCATTGGACAAAGACAATACACAAACACAACAAATGATGGGGGAAGCAGTCGCTCATCACTGGGCAAGTCATTCCCGATCGTCTGAGAGCCATGGGAAAGATTCAGAAGGTTGGCAAATGGGTTACACATGAAATGAACGAACGACAAACTGTTTAAAACTGTGCATTTAAGCTGCGGCAGGAAGGGTTTCATGTATCGGATTGGAGCTGGTGACGAGTAATGGACATATTGTGAGAATCCCAAACGTAAAAAGTCATGGGTAACGCCAGGACAATCATCAACACTGAGTACACAACCGAATCGCTTTGGAGGAAGACAATGCTGCGCGTATGGTAGGCACAGAAGGGAGTTGTGTACTGCGAGCTTCTCATGCCCGACTTAACATTTTACTGGTCACTATCGACAACGAACTATCAATTTGAACCGTACATTGATAGAAAAACGCCCAGAATGGGCACAAAGACACGGCCAAGTCATTCTGCGGCATGACGACTCTCCTGCACATGCAGCCAA
Organism: Pachypeltis micranthus; assembly: GCA_020466155.1. Taxonomy (NCBI): domain Eukaryota; kingdom Metazoa; phylum Arthropoda; class Insecta; order Hemiptera; family Miridae; genus Pachypeltis; species Pachypeltis micranthus. The sequence continues at coordinate 12,184,368 of CM035775.1, forward strand.
AACGGCTTCTTCGCTTGGTTGAGAACTCCTACCGCACCAGGCCCACCTTCCGAAGATCACCGTTCTCTTCGAGTGCCCGAGCAATACTTCAAGACTTTCGGAAAGATGAAGCTTTATTTTTAATGGCATCCATAAATTGCCCGAAAGGTGGATACAATGAGTGGAAAGCGAAATGTTTTGCCAATTGGTAGCAGAGCCTTCCCGATTCACCTCTCTCGAAATACGTCGCGCGTGCACGTGTTCACGTTCCTGTTGCGTCCTATTCGTGTTCATTGCAACCCCCCCGTCCCTCACTGCTCTTGTCGATCATTACATCATCGACCACCTTGTTCAATTCTGTTCGTTGTTGCTCGGATTGTTCAATACTGCCCCATCATGAGTCGATCATCGTCTCCTGCACCCCCAACACCCCTTGACGACACCCCCTTTTGTGACAAATGCGAATTTGCGCTTCCCCCAACGCAACACACCTCTCCGATTAGGTGTGCCGAGTGTTTCGCCCTTTTGTGCGTCGCGTGCGCCGACGTTCAATTTTCGGCATGGCTAAAACGCAGTCACGAAGCACGCCAGAAAGATAAATGCCGCTTTTGCCGTACTCCGGCGCCGTCCCTTCCTCCCCCACCCACCTTACTTTAAGCAAACGGAGGTCCCCAACATTCGGGCGAGTCCTCAGGATTTGCCACGATATTTGGAGGAACCACTCTCCACTATTTCCCAATTTTATACCGACAACCCATGAGCCCCGTTTGAGTGTCTTGAAATTTTTGTTGAAATTCCTCACGATATTCGAACGTGCCCCCGACCATTTTTCGCAATCTGTACGACGCTTAGCACTGCTCCCCAAATTTTCATATTCCCGTACTATCATAACCTCCCTCTCCCCCGCGTTCACCTTTGAGGACTTTTTGTCGCTTATGCGAACAGACCTCCTCCCTGTCCATTCCCGACACGAGCTCGTTGTGTTCACCTTACATCGACTTCAGGGTCCTCAGGAGAGTTTCCGCCACTATGTGGATGACCTCCTGGCGGTGCAGCACATACTACAAGTTTACTCAGAAACAGATTTGATTGATCTTATCCTCTCGCATGTTCCAATTACGCCTATCCAACAAGCAAGCTCTGTATGGGTTGGTAAAGGCTGTTGAGGACGCGATGCTTCACACCACAGCAACCCCACTCACAACACCAAAATACACCCCCCCCCCCCACTAATGTATGCTAGAACTTGTCGTCCTCAGCGACCCCACTCGTCCCAGCCCCAACGTAGTATCCTCACCCCAGACGACCAAACAGCAGCCTTTAAACAGGGTTCGTCCACATTCAAGGAGGTGAAATGTGGACCACCCCCATCTACGGCGATAAACCCTCCCACCTATGCACGCCTCACTAATTTCCAGTACCCAAGGGTAACGAATGTATAGAAAGAAAAGAAAAAGTTGGGATTTCTTCAGATCTTTACACGCTTTGAGCTGTACTCAGTTCAAAAAACCTAATTTTTACGAGTAGTTCTTGTGTGTGGGTTCGATTTGTGGGATAACGGCTGAACCGATTGAGCAGCTTCTTTTTTATTTCGCTCGTGATATTTCGTAAACGCGGATATTAATTTACCTTTTTCCCAATGTTTTCAATCCTAAATTAAATTGATGAGACTAGTAGAATTAATGATACGTAAACTAATAGGACCAGTGAATAGTTTTAGTTCAAAAGGTAGTGCAACAGACTGCTTATTATATCATTTGATTTGTTGTTGAACGTCTTTGGGACTAAATCCCTTTCTATTCACAATGACCACCTTTAACGACGTTCCCCAAAAATAGTTTTCTCGTTTCCGCTGACGAACGGTCTGTAAATGGAGAAGAACGAGGCAGAAAAGAAACGAAAAATCGGGAGTATCTTGACGTCTGTAAGTGAAAACTCCTCCCTGGGAGTGGCAGAGGGAGCCGCCTTCCTGTCACGACAAACCTACATCAGTTCGAAACCAACTTCGGTCTTCCATCGGAGGCTTCCGCAGCGGCGATAACGCTCCGGATGGCATCGCTATTCGTCCCTTTGCTGTTCCCCCAAAACGACCTTTTTAGCGAAGCAGAGGTGACTGTAACGACGGTGCGACGCTATAAGAACACTCCTTATTACATGCGGAGCAGAGCAGGTCGGTTTAGATACAATCATGGCCCTCCAGTCGTTGGTTGACCCTCCGTTCGCCTTCGAGGCTGGAGACCCTTTCGCCCGTTTTGTTTCCCCTTCAAGAAAAAATCGACCTAATTCCGAGAGGAACGCGCCGAGAGTGGAGTTTTAAAATCCCACAGGTTACAATTTCATGGAAAATATTACGAGGGGACGCGGGGCTTATCACGTAAAGAATTTCTTACTGCGGAAACATGAACCGTAGCTGATCATTAAGGAGCTACCCCATTACGTGAAACGGAGCTAAGTGGAATATCTTCATTTTCTTTAGCTAAGAGGTAAGCAAAACTTCATGCATTTATAATAATATTTTTTTCTTTTTTTTTCTTTTCGGAGGATTGTGATTGTGTAAGAAAATAGTCAAGGACACGATTTAGAAATAATGGCTCTACCAAATGAATGATGTTATGAACAAAGTCAGTCTGAAATTGATCTTAGTCATAGTCATCCAAACACCCTATTTTTCCTCCCGCGAACTGATTGTAAAATGAAAAGGGAACAACAAAACGAAACACGCGGTTCATGTGGAACCCATAATTCGCGTTACAGACGATCTCTGAGCTGCGATTAATCTATAACCTTCACATCAGGATATCGTGGATCTGATATATTTCTCCTCTCGTCAGCCCTTCGGAGTTGGAATGAAATTCAAGTAAACGATTGTAAGAACATTTTCGTTTTTAAGGTTTCCAGGGATACATAGTACGAAAACACCACTTGAAAAAAGTTTTCTGCGTCTGTCAACAAGAAAAAGAACGTCAGGGCCAAAAAAGCTCAAACTTGATTTACACCCTTGACATTAACGTGGGACGCCAAAAGAAGGATATGAGCGACATTGGTCTTCACATTAACGGTAGTTAGCGTAGTGACCCAAATGGTCCATATTTTTGTCTCCAAAAAAAGGCTATAACGGTTTCGATTAAATCAAGTACGGGTAGAAGTCGATGTAATCTTACTATTAAATTTACAGCCGTGCAAAAATGATGAGAACAGCAAAATACGTTTCATTGAGTTTTGACAAAAATCTATTTCAGTGCAACTTTTTTAAAATAAATTTCGCTCCCACGAAACAGCTACTAACCAGTTCAATAAGTTACCGGAGAACGTGAACTTAGGAACCAGAATTCAATCTAACGTTTTTGTTTTTTTTTTAAATTAATGATTGTAGTCTTTCCCCTGAGCTCGAGAACTGTGAATACGAACCTTCCCAGAAAAACCGCGTGAGAACTCCCAATAATTACCTGTTCGTTGGTTTTTCATTGAAGGTCGTAGCATAAGCAGCGGTAGCGCATTAAATTCCCGAACTTTAGGCGCTACCAGTACAGTATTAAAACGTGAATTACGTAGTCACTAAAGTTCATACAAACAGAGGAAAGATACATTGAACTAATTGCGACACCATAAAAATCGCTGAATGTACGTGGGGCTGAGGAACGTTGTGTGAGGAGCCGCACTGGATATTCTCTACTTCTCTCGAATGGCATGGTTTGTGGGTTCCTTCTCTTCACGACAAGAACAAATTTACGTTTCAAGATGTTGTGTGTATGCAGTACCAAGCAGCTTAACGGTAACGTAATTCGTTTGCTTGCGTGAAAATGACGTGAGTAGCACAATGAAATATCAAACACCTTTTACCAAAAGCCAATTTTACAACTGTGGAATCATTCTATGACTAGAAGAGTGTTCATAGTTCTGGAAATTGCGAGTTTGGTATCGGCTCCATAAAGACATTCCGTCATGTTACACTCGACTTCAAATTTTGCAAGTAATGGAGCCGAAAACCGTTCTCCCCCCCCCCCAACCACATCGTCTCAAGAGTAAGTGAATTAGTAGCGATCGGTGGACTCTTTTATATTTTCACCCTTCTCACTCCTCATAAATTAACATCCCAAAATAACAGGGACGTTCCTAACAGTTGACCTCAAAAAAAGCATAACTTTATGTTATGCTGATGAATATAAAACACGTACATTACAACAACCGGTAGAAACTGAGGAACAACTCAGGTGTCTCGAATGAAAATGGTCAACGGTTATTTCATGAAGTTATGGTACTTACATCAACCGAAACGCCCGGTAGCGGGAAAACTCTGGTGTGCGGATGCTCTTTTGGAACGTATCGAAAAAACTCTTGTCGTCCCTTGTACCATTTGACTGTGTACAAAGGTTCTCCTTCCAAATCATAATTGCATTCTAAGGCCGCGCTCTGACCGGGGGCAACGGCAACAGGCACTTTCAACCAGACGGACTTCAAGCCACCAACGCCTGCAACAGAGAAAATGCAACGTATTGATAACTTCTTATGTTGAACAACGAATAACATAACAAATACACACGTACGTAATAAATCAATCTGACCTAATCATCGAGTTTAAGGACAAACTACAGTGCGGCGCGTCAGTCAGCACTTTGGATCCCACCTTCAAGTTCTTCCAACAATCTGCCATTACAGAAGCTATATCTGTGGCACATATTTCTCTGATCCTAATATCAATAAGCGCACTCTGTACGTGAAGGAAATATTTACCGCAGATTGCTGGTCATTACTCATTACCGTCATTGGACTCAATCGATATAGATTTGCCATGATTGCCAGGTAAGCCTGTTCATAAGCGCTTACTTGTTCGTCAGAAGTTACGACGAACTGTTCTGTTAAGTGACAGACAGAACTGCTACGATCGAATGAAGGAATGTCTCCGTCCGGAGAAAGATTGAGAAGGGGTGCCCGTGGGGCTCGAACCTTTGAGCCGGCACTCTAGAACGCGTTCTTCGAAGGTCTCCTCAGGAGGCTTATGGAGAGTGACGGCGAGGCATACGACTATGTAGATGACCTGACTGTGATGATCTTTGCAGCATGTCAAGATGCAGGTGGCTGAGGAAAAAAACCTAGCTAGTCATCTTGAAAGGAAAAGGAAATAGCCAACCTTCAACACGGTTTGGAGGCTACATGCTCCTTCTGCCAACAACTCCAGTCCCTTAAAGGAACTATCATTGCAAGGGTTTCTTCACTTCGTGTAATTAGTAAGGAGCACACACAAAACAAAACAGAGCAGACAGTAATCAAAAGAGAGTATCGACCCAATCACAGAGAGCTGCGCTCACCAAGGCCTACATGACTGTACCAAGAGAAGCACTCCAGGTGCACTGGTCAGTTACCGGTTGACTTGGAAATTGAGTGCCTGGTTGACAAGTGAGGAGTGAAATGGGAATTGGGCTTGACTCGATGAATAGGCGTTAGAGAAATCGCAAGCGAGGTGGGAATCCTTGTCAAAGGGGACAAGGACACGTATGAGTTCTTCTTCAACATCCGTGAAAGTCTTGAGAGAAGGTGGGTTGAGCCAGACCACTGGACGAGCCAGTTCATAACGCGACATGGCAACTTCAGTGCGTGGCTCCACTTCTTTTCCCTCAAAGACTTCAACATGCACGTCTTGCGCCTCCAGTGGAAACAAGAAACCATTTTCTGCCCCACTGTACATTCTACACCAGTGGGCGACGGTTGTTGGGAGGGCAGACGAATTTAGCCTCATTGACTGCTACAAAGCAAGCCTGTAATCGTTTCACGGAGTTCGGGAAGAGGGTGATGACTAAGAAATGTAGTCACAGTTCATGTGTCTTTTTGAAACTGACCACCTAAGTAAAGAGTTAGTACAGGTGGGAAACCATATTAATAACACTTCCCAGATGGTTCAGGATTCCTCAGGTGGGCACCTCCGCTCAGTCTCACACGGGCAACAACTCCCTACCGGGAACTGGCCTAACGACCAAATATCTGCAGTACCACTGTTGTTTTAGACACTTAAAAACTCCACCCTGATAGTACGGGATTCCTCAGGTGTTCAGATCTCCCCACAGTATAACACACAGGCAACAGTAACTCTACAGGTCCAAATACCTGCCATACCTCCGCAGGTCTGAGTTCGGTAGATGCTGCCGATCTCTTGCATATTAGCGAAACCCCAACTTCCGTGACTGATTTAACCCTCGTCGAGGGTTTAGGAACTCTCATCAAATACGGGAACAGACCTATAGCATGAGTATGAACAAGTGACATCGCGAACATTAGGCGCTTTAACTTTCTACGTAAACTGTCAACTTTAGGAACTCAGTGAAAAATAGATTAAATTAGTAGCTAAAGCCGTGAAAATTACTGGATATATACGTGGAGCAGTGTGATATTTATACGTGTAACGTCACGGAGGGCACTGTCACCTTTACATGAGTTGCAATACTTTCTTCGACCTTTGGGTAGCGGAAAGCATAAACAATGAAGTCTAATGAAAATGTAGGATGTTCAATGATCATTAACGATTAATGATAATGTAAGAAATATTTCACAAATAACGATAGATTAATGACTGAGGAAATATTTTTAGGACGGCGAAATAAATGTTATTCCAATGCTATTCTAAATTAACAAAGCCTATACGTGCATGTGTGCTAGCTGGCCACACCCAATATTTTATTGCGGTTGAGCGATTTAATAGAAGATTTATTAGAGACTTCGCGGGAACGAACCAAGATACAACCAGATCGACGGTTGCGATCACAATTGAATGCAACTGTGAGGCCGTTAAGGTCGTCATTTTCGCTATCGCATTTAATGCCTTCTCGCAAATGTAAACTGGAGAGCCCTGGGGCGGGGCGAGATAGGAGCGAGAGAATGATAGGTGGCGTGCGGACTGGAGGGGAGACGGACTGCCAGAGTGTGGGCTCCATCTGACACAGTGAGGCCGCCCGGGTGACGCGGCCGAGCATTTGGAGGAGCCGCGGCGGTGATTTACCCGGCAGTTTATGTCGAGAGAATCCGCGGATTCATCAATCATCGGAGGAGAGCTGCGTGATGGTAGAGAGAGAAGCTCAGCCAGGCAGACGCTGGAAGCCTCTTCCTCCAACAACATTCAAGAGTGTAATGGAAAGGTTTTCGCCGAGGCCGTTATAATGGAAGACCGAAGAGAATAAAGGGGAAAAAGAAGAAGATCGTTAACTGGATGTTCATGATAACACACTGCCGAGTTATTCAGTAACCCAATAAGAAAAGGTTCTTGATCGATTTGGAGTTCCATAGCCTTTTTTTTAGCCGTTCCATCGCTTTGTGGTGGGACTATTTCTTATTCTTTATTACAAAAAAAAGTGAACAATCACAGTTTGATCATTTTTAAACTTTGTTTTTAAACGTAAACTAAATTTTAAAAAAGATCAAACTTTGATTGTTTTTTTTTCGTAGTGAAAGAGGAAGAAATAGACCCACCACAAGCCAGGGTAGTTGCCCCACTGCTGCAACAGAAGCCCTTTAGAATGTCTCACCTCTTCGCAAACACATTCAGAGGACCACATACCTGGGAGCGGCAAGGCTTTTGCAGACAGGAAATGTTTTTACCTGGGCTAAGGCAAGCCTTTAAGGAACGGCTAGGCAGTTCAAGCTAGAAGAGTCAGCAGCCTTTGCTACTTTCAGCTGTCATTCAATGTCAGCGTCCACACACAGGAACGATGGAAGAGAGGGCAGTGCCAGACTGAGAAGGGCGTCCTGCAGTGGTACACAGACGGTTCTGTGATTGGGGGAAGGGGGAGAGGACCTGGCCTGGGCATTCTAGGACCAAATTACAGTCTTGCCAAGCTGTTGGGATAGTACTCCACGATATTTCCGGCAAATACTCTAGCCATAGAGTCCTGCGCAAAAGAGATCCTTACTAAAGGACTCGAGAGCAAGCGTACCACATAGGACCGCGTGTGGTATCTTCAAGTGGTCAAGCGACTCGGTGCCCATAATAGGCTCTCTCTGGGTGCCGGCGCATAGGGGTTATGAGGGCAACAAAAAGACTGACTACCTTGCAAAAAGAAGTACGAAATCCCTCCGCGTTGGGCTCGAACCCAACATAGGAATCCCTATTAGCATCGCCAGTCACGACTAAGACAGGCGAAAATTCTCGTTACGCCTTCTCGTCTAAGGGCGAAAGCAACGCTGAAAATCTCTAGACAGGATCTGAGAGTACTGCTAGCCTTCTCACCGAACAGTGCCCACTTAGGTATCCCCTCAACAAGATGGGTATCTGCTGTGAGGAGGACGAGACGGCAGAGCATATACTATGTGCCTGCCCTGTCTTGCCAGCCAAACGCTTTGAATACTTGACACAGGGGCTCATTGAACCCAAAATCGTAGCGAAGTCTGCGGCGGACATACTCAGCGTCTTTTATAAAGAAAGGGATTGTGTCCCAATAGACCCATGCGCGGCCGCAATGACAAAAGGCTTTGTCTCGGATGCCCTCTGGGGAAAGCAAAAAAAAGTCATCTACGTATGTCTCTTTCAATACACCATAGTTGGGCTACATCGGTATATTGTAGTACATGCCATGTAGTTATAATTAACACGGGACGGACCATATTGATCCATATTAGCAGTACCTCTTTTTGTTCAGCAATAACAATCAAGATAAGAAAACCACATAGCTAAATACAGATATCGATAGATAATGTGGCAAGCATCACAACAATAGAACAACTTAGGGGTCAACATATTGTAGTAGTAAACCAAAAGAGAATATCCAGGCCAGACTCGTCAAGACATCAAAATGAGCTGAAACACGGAACTTCAGAATTTTTTGACTGTCCTTATTTTCCCGTTCCCTTAATTCATTACCAGCTTATGGGTCACTGCGCTAAGAATAATCGAGAAGTTGTGTGCATCTTCGAAACTAGACCGGCTGAGCCGCCAGAAGATTTCTGCCAAATGAGCTTGAGAAAGGCACAACCTGAAAAAGCCGAGCTCATTTTTCAACTCGACCCACGTCGTTCCTAAATACGTAGAAGAATTGCTAACTGTGGAGTGAAAACAACAAAGAAAGAGATGGATGAACCAGAGATCGCATGGCCTTTGCAGGCGACCAGGGGCCTTTTTCCCCTACCCAATTTTTTTTCGGTTCATCCATTCGCCATTACTTTTTCCTGATCGACAAGAAAGACAAAGATTGGAGGAGTTGAAAAGGTCTGTTTTCAAAACGAATTAGCTCTGCTTTGTGAAGAGGCCTCAGAGTCGAGGATGGGAAAAGGGGTCGACAAAAACTCCGGCTCAAACGACGAGGGATAGGTCGGTCACGGCCTTTCGTGCCAAGGCAGATAAATACTGGCTTCTTTCGGTTCTTAATTGAAGGCCTGAGTTGTTTGTGATTAGTTTGGGTTGAGAATTGTGTGCCGTGGCCGTTTTCTATTGTGATTTAATACACCGGCAGTGTGCGCTATAGAATTTGTACACAAAATCATGAATGGGGTGTTGCTGTAATCCATAACCTCAAAAGCTGTTTTTATTTAATTTCCTACGCACGAAGACAATGTGGAAAAACAAAAACATTTTGGAACAACGTGGACGACATCACATGAGGTTGGATCATGACTCGCGCGAGAAGAGTACTAACGTGTAAACGAAACAACTCAAGTCCGTACGTAGTAATTCATCTCGTTCATTCATCATGGTTTTTACGTTTCACGGAGCAATCAAGGGGCGTTATGAGGTGACTGAGAACGTCGGAGAGCTTCTGACTCAGGAAAAAATTACAGCATCTCGAGATCTGATACTGTACCCCACAGTTTTCACGTAATGTAGATCTAGAGTACCTACAATGGGAGTAAGTTATCCCCCCCCCCCTTACTTCAATCAACTCCTGCTCCTGAAGGGAACGACGTCAATACATGAATCCTACCAGAGACAAACCATCTAGCAAATGGTGTTTTTCGGAAACCCTTTACTCGTAAAAATTTAAAAAAAACATTAATGCTCAGTGTGGCTAATGAAAGTCAGTGTCTGTGGGTGCCAGAAACCGGTTCAAATCAACTATGGTCTCCATATAGAATTGATGGCTTTATTTTTTTAAAACCGCTTTAACAATGTCAGTGAAAGTCGATTTTAATGGAGTTTTTCTCTTACAACTCCCTCTCCAATGTCACTGGTTTTTCCACAAAAATCTTACCCATAGGCCAATTAGTTTCCAACACATTCTCAGTTTGGTAACGGTTATAATTATTCGGTTAGTCGTTCGCCTAAATTTTCCCCGATAGTTCCAGACAGTCCCGAAATTCATTTATGAATGGCCAGGTCACCCAATAACCTAAATAGAGGCAGCTCAATAAATTCGGGAACATTGACTATTACCAGTTGCCATATAAAACGTTGAGCTATTCATGCCAAGTTCATATCAGCTTAATAAAACAGATTAGATTAGTTTCTGAGGTATCAAAATTAGCTGAACGCGCGAGCGTCTGAGGAAAGTTGTGTGAATCGTCGCACAAAATATTTATCTTTTCCAAACTCAAATGTGGAATTAATTCTTGGTAGGAGTGCAATTTGTGGACAGCTTAGTCCACAGGGTTCCCATTTTCACCATCTGAGAAAGCTCTGAAGCCAATTCGTTGGCTCCTTCTGGGAGCGCTGACGGAAAATTAAGATTTGATGTTGGCAAAATACCGCATTTACAAGCCACGAAAAACTCTTCATGAGCAGGATGTCAGTTTTTGTCGTTTTACGAGAATTGATTGATAATAGGTGGATTTTCGTGTTGGGTTCTGTCGGTCTTTGCCACTTTAATAGTGAAATGATCAAAGAATCTCCAAAGATAATATTATTTTTCTACTTGAAACACGAATTTGTTGCGAGAATTAAATGTTGAGCAATCAGAGCCATGTTTCCGCCTTTGAGGAGTCATCAAAGCGGAAAACGGTTTTTGAACACACAACGAGACGAAGGAAATAATGACGTCCTCGCAACTCTGTCAAGTTTGCGCACAAATATGTTCTCTTATTGACATTTTGTATACCGTACATTGAATTTGAAGAGGGTTAACCCTCGAGCATTTGAAGTTGAGAGCACATTCCGGTTTTGTTACAGAGGCTTTACAGGACTTGGGAAAGATGAAACGCGGCCCAAAACCTCTTCAACCTCCGGCGACCGTGCGGCGGAAGAGCAAACCCCGCTTAATGAGAACCAACTGACTTTCTATCCAATAATCGCGAGCCAACTAACTCACAAACTCAGCAAGGTAATCGGCATCCAACCCCTTCCACAACTGTTCATAGTGCCCTTTACTCTGAACCTACAAATTAATTTGATTGCGCTCCACCTTAATTACCATCTTCTCGTTTGGCTTGAAAGCGCGCGGGAGGAAGATGGCGCTAAGAAGGATTTAGAAACCAACCCCATTTGAAAAGCATATTCTCACCCCCTGACAAATTAATTCTACATCTGCATCATAATAAATGTACTTCGCGCCGACTGGAAGTTCATTAGGGCAAATTATTCGCGACGAAAATATACGGGGAATGTTAGTTCATCGCCAAAGACATCCAGTTATCAGAACTTCAATGAACTCTTAAACCCTGAACCTCGTTACATTTTTTGACAATTTTCGTTGAAGATTATTGCAACTGTAACAACTAAGATACGGCACATAATTTCGGGAAACATTTTCAACTACGTCCAAAAGGGTTAAAGGTACCCTTGGTATGTTAAAGTGGATCAGCGAAGGAGTTTTAACGTTTTAAGTACCTGCTTTCGACTTGGGACTATTGCTCCCAAGTTTCAACTTTATCCTACGTGTTTCAACTTTCATGTTATACAGATTTGTAAATTCAAACATTTCTATCTCTCTAGAAGCATTCTGGCCTTAAGGGTTGTTTTTTCCCAAACATGGTACAACGGGTCTTACGCCGGTGCATTATGGGTTAGGGCCACGACAGGTTATCCCATTTCTAAACTGCGGGGTCGGAGGCAAGCGGAGGCCGGTCGTAACCCCCCCCCCCCCTCTTAAACCCCTTGATGCAGAACTTTAACCGTCAAAGAAAAAAAATTGATTGGGGGGGGGGGGGAGAAATGCGTTAGTTAGAATTCCAGAATTTCTTAGGTCGCTAGCTAATGTTATGGACGTTGTTAAACCCTCATTGGAATTGGATATGGATTTCATTGAACTACTAACCTCATTTTTCCGATAATGTCAAAAACGTACCATCCGCAACCCTCGTAAATTCGACGACCGAAAAGAGAGGTGCATTCTATGACTGGACAATATATATTAGAGCTTTGAATGCGAACATCCCAAGCTAGGATAGGTGCTCACAACTGATAGAACTTTGACCCATGACACACAAAGAGTAAGGTGGAGTGTAAACATCGTTGGTGACTTCTTTGGTTCTAAAAAAAAACCGGTGCCTTGATCACTATGATAGTTCGTTTGGACGAAGTCATTTCTCGTTTTGACGTGATATGGTAACCTGCAAGCTAATTATGAGAATTGAACCGAATTGGTAAAGCCGTTTTCTCTCAATCGCATTAACACACACTCACAAACGTATGCCGTTTTCTGAAATGGTTTTTTTCGGACTCCAAAGCCGTAAAACGGAAATCTCAGAAAAACAAAAAAAAAGTTCAGCTCATCACATAACTTTCTGCTTTCTTTCGAAGGGCTAAGGAAACCAAGACAAATGAGAGGAGAAACACATGGGAATATTTTTGAAAGTTTACATTATATATTAGTACCTTATACGCCATTTCAAGAAATACCATGACCCCCTTTAAAATATTTCAGGCGACCCACATAAGAGGAGACCAGCTACCACCAAAAGAGGGGTTTGAATTCAGTGGCATACATAGGGGCCCATTCAAGCGAATTCAGTTAAGGACTAAACATTTTAATTGTGATGTGGGGTCGTTATTGACTGTAGTAGTTTACTCTGGTGTGAATGCTGGCTCTCAAGTCGGGACGAATGAAAAAAACTTTCTTTATGCCGACGTTTCGCTTAATTTATTAAGCATCATCAGGGCTATAGGGTATCAAAGCGGACAATCAGGTTACAGTAAATCATGAGAAAGTTATAAAGAAACATTGAACTGAATTAATTTGGAAAATAACGTACCTCGGGAAATTGCTACTACTTTCTTAAAATACTAGCATTCGGGGAAACAAACAAAAACTAAACATACCTTAATGCTAAATAACAGGTTGGACTAGTTTGGAAGGTTTTAACGAGGTTATGAGTAAACAGGAACGTAGGGTAAAGATCAGAGAAAATAAAACGAAAAAACGTGAAGCATGACTTATTTTCTAGAAGGAGATGGGAGATACAGCTTTGGTGAACATGAAGGTTAGGTGTAATGGTTTATGAGATTCGAATAAATTTTGCTAAGATTTGCAGTGTCAGTGTCCTTTTATTGCACGCTGTAGGGGATTTGCTAATATATATCATTTCTTTTATTTTCCGCTTGAAGTGATGGGAGTGGCTTTCCCGGTCAAGAATCTTGGTTCTGTCTAAGTCGAAATTGAATGAGTCTTCGGCCAGCAGCAACATTCCTATGATAAACCATTCTAAGTAACTAAGTGTAAACAAACCAAAAAATAAACAAATCTATTGAAATCACATCATACAGTGAAAATCAGTAATGAATGGCTTATCAATCTAACACCGATATTTCACTAGAAGTATCAGAAACTTAGTATAGACTGCCGAGCTGGCGAGCAGAACTAGATACCAACTGAAATTTTTGTGTGGAAGATATGTAAAGTTTTCCTGGCCGAAACATAGGATTATTATTCAGATTAAAAAAGAGAAGTTGGATGCCCGTTTTGATACCAACATTGCAGCGGACGCGAGTAAAAATATTAACAGTTGTTGCAGCAGAATTGCATACAAGCACGTTCGCTAGACAATATTTGAGCTTCACATACAAAGGAGATCTTCAAATCATTTCCATCAAGCTCACGTCCATAGAAGATCCTCATTAAATTCCGCGGAATAATGATGGGTGAAGTCGAGCTATACATAGGTATATGCGGTGCCAACAATCTCGAGCGCTCATCAAATAGAAGATTCAAACCCGTCAACCAGCGCTTCTCACCGTTCAGTCGTACGGCTTTGACGCTTGACGGCGATGGAGACAGGTGAACCGGCAAAGTAATAGATCGAGGTTGATAGCGACCTAGTAGCAATTAGAAGGGCCGTTGGCCGACACGACAAGGAGACACTTCCCTATTATCACGACGGCCTTTGGCAGTCTGATGAAGGCAATCACCGCTCAGTGGCCCTCGTCGTAGCGAGGTACGTGTAATAAGATCCGCGAGCGTTAGTTGAAATTAGGGCTTCGAGCTCTTTGAAGACAAATGTTGGAAGCTTGGGTTTGGCTAGAAGTACCTGCACCTCAAAATACAAAACTCAATAGATTCCGAGGGTGGTTATGCCGTCAATTTCTACTTTGAAAAGTTTTTAAATTGTGGAAAACAGCCTGTAAGCGTGCACAACCCGCTTCGGCTCTGCCATTGTCCAGGGTAAGAGAGTTTTGGCCCAATCCCAGAAAACTGCGCTTCTGTGGATTACCAAAGCCTAGATGACTGTATCAACTGAAGTACTCCAGGTGATCACTGGTCAGTTACCAGTTGACTCGACCGTTGAGTGCATGGTTAACAAGTGGTGAGTGAAAGAGAGTGAGGGAGTGAACACTGCGCAGAGCCAGATCACAGGACGAGCCAGTTCTTAACGGGAATGGCGACTTCAGTGCGCAGCTCCGCATCTTCTCTCTCAAAGAATCTCCATCATGCACATCTTGCGCCTCCAGTGTGGAGGAAACAAGAAACCATGTGCTACTCCTCTGCAGTTACCACGACAGTGAGCAACGGTTGATGGGAGAGCAGACGAGCTTAGCACCATTGACTGCTACAAAGCAACTGAGTTCGCGAAGAAGGTGATCACAGTTGATCTGTCCTCTTGAAACTTGCCCCCTAAGTAAATAGTTATATCAATGTGGAAAACCAGATTAAGAACTCCTCCTAGATGTTACGGGATTCCTCAGGTGGTCCGATATCCACGAGGCATAACATGGGTAACAGCTCTCTACCGCAAGGCTGGTGAAAGACCAAATAACTGCCATAGCTCCGCAGGTCTGAGTTCGGGCGATGCTGTGCAAGGAGCTTCTTGCATGATTGTGAAACTGCACCTTCTATGACTGATATAACCCTCGTCGAGGGTTTAGAAACAGACCTTGATAAGGAAACAGACCTGTCCACCCTATTTCATGAAGTGGCTTGATAGTAACACACAATTACCTTTAGTGTGGCTTGGAAGACGACTTATATTGAATCTGAACGAACCCCTCACTAGCCGAGGTAAATATCGTTAGCAGAACAAAGATTGAACTCCTTTATTGCTTGGAGTTGGGAGTTGATTGGGTAATCTGATATTTATCCGTAAATTTTTGATGACGTGGAGGGACGAGAGAGAAGGAGAGGGAATGAGAGAGACGGAGAGGAGGGAAGAGGAATATAATGAACGCTGATGAATGGCTTTTTGAGCGCAGAAAGAAAAGAAACGCTGAGGCGCGTGCTTTTGAACTTTTAGCAGGTTCTGCCGAAAATTGGCCTTAGCGCCTGATTATCCCCCGGCTCTCTGCCGCTCAGCTCAAGAGGAAACAGTTTGAGGTTCCCTTGAGCGAAGAGAAGGAAACTTTGCCCAATTAGGGAACCTTTTAATGCGTTTGAAGTTTGGTTAAGTTGAACAGAGGCAATACCTAGTGCTATTGGCCGACCCTTAATTAAACCTAAGCAACTACCTATCTATTGCGGAGGGGTTTTAGTACTTTGACAAAAGTTCTCCGCCGCTCGCGACCTGCCTTTCCGTAAAGGCTTAGTCCGTTTCAGAGGCCCGAGGCTTAACTCATCCTTCTCTTCTTCAGTCCCCGGAGGAGTCCACCAGGAATCCCTCCGACCTCTTCGCTCCGCCTTGAAATTTGATTGGACGACGTGGTGTGCCGTGTGTCAGGCACAAGTTTCAAGCCGATTAGCGGATGGAAGGGAACCGGTTCGCTACATTCGTTCCGAAAGCTTAATTATCGTCGAAAAGGAGCAAACACAGTGAAGGATTCCTCCACTTGCTAGCCTGACATCAGCCGAACTGATCGTAATGAATAATCGATAGCTGGAAATCAACTTCGAACGGATAGTTTCTTGAACCAGACCTTATTGGGCTACTGCTACTTATTGCACTGCCATTATTAAAAAACCGCCGTATACACAATTAAAGGGACTGTTAACATGATTTATTGGTGTCGTCCCTATGACAAGGGAAATATTGCCAAGAAAATTAGTCAAAAAAACGACGTTAGTTGGAGTTCTGGAATTTCATAGGCTGTGTATCATAACTGTTATTGAACTCTCATCGTATGAGAAACCCATTAGACTACCA
This sequence comes from Pachypeltis micranthus, assembly GCA_020466155.1. Classification (NCBI taxonomy): domain Eukaryota; kingdom Metazoa; phylum Arthropoda; class Insecta; order Hemiptera; family Miridae; genus Pachypeltis; species Pachypeltis micranthus. The sequence continues at coordinate 12,200,763 of CM035775.1, forward strand.
CTTTGGGTTCTTTCCAAAATACTTGTGTTGAGCTGCATTAAAATGAAACTTTTATGGTTCATTAATTTATTACTGTCGCCATTTTACCACGGATGAACGTGTTGCAGTACTGTTATATCATTTGAAGCTGTAAGATCAAGATAGTGTCAAAACCGCCATTAGTAACTACAGTTAGGTTTGGACAGATTTTACTTATATCTTTATCTTACAGTTACAAGGTGACTTCTTGGAGCCTAAATATCACATTTGAGCCGAATTACCATCATGCAAAGAGATCTTCAGTCTGAAGAAGGAGAGCATAGGAAGGCCTGTTTTCAGTGAACAACGCAATAAGGTACCGCCTATCCAATCACATGATATGAGCATATGGCTGAAGATTCTGGGCTACTGGGATGGAGTCTGCAGAGCATGCGCTGTGTACTCGTAAGGGAAATGACTTTGAGCCACCTAAATTTGCAAGACCGTACCAGTGTAGTTGTACCCGCAGTGTGGGAGTTTTCTGTGGCCTACCGTGTATAAAAAACTGATGAAACTTACATCTTTAGAAATTGAGTATTTCGTCGTGTTCAGCCTAATAGTTCGGGGTCAGGACACTGAATGCCCTAAAGATACACTTTCGTCGAGCTGTCGATACTGTCAATAAGCCTTGGTGGTTGAGTAGCTCTCTTTTGAATGACTGTGAGTTTGCTACCCCAGACAAGAGGACAGTAGACAATCACGCATAGGTAGATGGCTTTTATTATGAACCTGTTATACACCTGATGGTTACATAGTAACGCTTTTCTACCACGTCACACATGTGTCTCTCTTTGTTCAGTTGTGTTGCTATGACCTATCTGTTCTCGTTTATAAAATCTTACCCATTATCAAATTACGCGTGCATCGATCTTTAAAGTACCATTCTCGACCACTCAGTCACAATAAGTTGGCGACGAGGATCCACAATTCGTCAGCATTTCGGCACAGTGAGTCAAAAATCGAAGACACAAGTGATGCGCAGTTTCACGTTTCAAACGCCGCTTGAATCATTTTTATTTTCACGCAGCCCAAATACGACGCATTTTCACAAGTATTCACTCATATTCGTGTATTTTTTAGATTCTCCTCGGGTAAATCCACCTAAGACTCCATCATCCGGCACGAACTCGGATGGCAAAGTGTTTTGACGCATTTTCCAATAATTTCAGACGCACCGTATGCAATTTCAAGAATTTCTTCCAGTCTTGATAGCCGCAATGAAGACAACTCAAAATACTCCAATCCCTCAAATAACACCTTTTGAAGCCTATGACGCCAATAAAGAAAGATTCGCTTCATACTTGGAACGATTCGATAATTATTGCTGTATCAATAATGTTGTTTCAACTATCAGAATGTCACAACGTAGCCCTGAAGGGACAATCAAAGGATTGTTATTTCTATGTAACATGTTTATGTGAATCATTCATTTCTATAGCAGAACTTTACCTGAAAAAAAAAAGAGAACTCGCCTAGATGCTCTCGTGCCCAACGGAAAAGCAGTCAGGCCAACCGCTCACCGCGTCCGCTCATTCCAAGTAGTAGAGAGGATTCAAGCAAGAATTCACCTGAATAATAAGTGCACTTTGTGGCAATTTGGCACGGTATCCAGGAAACTCGGTCAGTACCACTACTACGTTGAATTGGACACAAGCTGGAGTCCAAAGCGACACATTGACCAATTAATTTCGACATAGGTCTAGAAGAAACGCATCACTTTCGCTCCTCCAGATGACCCAAATCCAAAACAAGGAATTTCATATCTGGAAATTCTCTCGAATGAGGTGCCACCAGTGATGAGACAGCCTGAACAATCAATTTTCCGACAACAGACATCACAGTGAAGGTCAGACCATCCGACAACACTGCCACCAGATCTGCGTAGATCGTCTCTAATGACTATGTTTTAAAGTTATGTGTTTCTAAATTAAGCGGGGGAAAATATAATGAAGCCTTCACACATGTGTCTCTCTCTGTTCAGTTGTGTTATGTGTCTCTCTCGTTTATTAAATCTTATCCATCATCAAATTACGCGTGCATCGATCTTTCAAATACTATTCTCGACCACTCAGTCACAATAGCCTTGTACAGTAGGATAGTGTCACAGTAACACACTATTAATTGTTGGGAGTAAGGCAAACTTTGCAATGGTAGTGCTTTAGTGGGAATGCAGGTGATGGCTGAAACCCCACCCCTCACCTATATTGAGGAGCTTCTCAAGAAGGAGTGCGTGGCCGCCAATTTAGTTTTCCCTTTAAGAGGATTACCTGTTTCTTCCTCAGCTACCTGTTGCTTGACATGCTGCGACAGTGGGTGACAGTTTGGAGCACATGGTGAGTTTTCGTCTCGATTTGGTAGAGCTACTCTACAAAGATCAGCAGTCAGGTCATCCAGTCAGTCTCCATGATTCTTTTGAGTAGACCTTCGAAGATGGCGTTCTACAGTGGTGTTCCTTGTTCTTGAGTGGTAGAACCTTGTGGTCAACTCTTCTCAATCCTTCTCTAGACACAGACGTGTCATTCGAGCGTAGAAGTTCTATCGCTCAGATAACTCCTTACGGGCAACTGTAGGCTACGGGGGATTCCTCTACGTGCAAGCTCATTGAGGAGCGCTGGCCACCAAAGGTTGTTAAACTCTTACCTGATGTCAATCAAAACTGCCGGTTCCTCCAGGGAAATATTGCGGGTTTCAACAGTTCACCCATATTGTCTGCCTGTGAGGTTGTGGCCAAAGACTCCTTTGAGGTACTTCAAGACCTCTAAATTTTTGCCTAATATGTTACTGATAAAGATTCAGAACTTGGAGGAGATCGGTGGTTATCCATATTTTCACCTGAATTTCGAGGATGAAAAACGCGTAACCTTCCTGATCCGGCATATTTTTTTTGAAAAAATCTGTAAATGGGATGTGAAACGGACACTGGCTATGAATTCTCACCAGATAGGTGCCAATGAGCAGTTATGGTAGAAATGCTGTATTCTCAACCGCGCACTAATTGTGACGAAAATTTACCCCGCACTCATCAAATCAATCAGTTGAAGTGATGGAACAACCTGCTAATCTTGTACAGCAAGAGTCGCTTGATGCTGCTGAATAGATGAACGACGACCCGCTTTTTCCCCGAGGCTCTCATTTCCTTTATCATCTGATAGTGTTACTCTTCCGAGTGCAACATTTAAGAGGCTGCGTTGAGTAGTCGATGCCCCTCGCCTGATACCGCACCTCAATTCTTCAACCCTCGGAACGGCGAGCCGTTGAATTCTCTTAATGCGGCAGCTGACCCACATTTTTATCTCCCCCTGCGAAGTCAATCTTAACCGTTTCGCCAAAGCGTCGTTTCCAGTCGACAATCAGTTGCTATACTTTTCTTCTGCCAAAGGCGCAAAGCCGATAGGACGGGCATTTTAGACACTTTTTTTTCTTTTTTTTTGGCAAAGAAGCGCGAGCGGGTTTCAAAGAGCCTTTTCTAAGTGATAAATATTCTGAATGCGATTTCTATTCGGAAGAACCTTTCGAACGAATGGACGATACTGAATTCAATCCCCCTCAGAGATATTCAGTTTTTCTCTGGGTATAGACTTGGAGCAGGCAAATACAGAGCTATACACGGGTGAATGATCAGCCATCTGTCTCGAATTTTCCGACATTTTTAAACCTAGGGCGTTGTGGTAAACGTCAAACATATTCTTCAACACGCACTATGTCTTCATTCAATAAAAATCTTCAGAAATGAAGTGAAATGAAACGAGAACGAAATGAAAGAAAAATGGATTGTAATAGAAACAAATCTATTGCTTCTAAAACAACACAAGTCTGTTTCCTTATTACATGACTGTTTCTACAACCCTTGACGAGGGTGGTATCAGTCATGGACGTTGCGTTTTAGCTAATATGCAAGAGGCCGACCCCTGCACCATCCACCGAACTCAGAACTGCGGAGGTATTTGGACCGGTAGAGAGCTGTTGTCAGTGTGTACTGTGCGGAGATCTGACCACCTGAGGAATCTCGTACTATCAGGGAGGAGTCCGTTAGCTTGTAAAACAACAGTGGCACATTCGACACGACCAAAACAAAAACTTGACATAATAAACAACAACATAACATTGACATAAACAATTACGAATAAGTAAGCTGAATAAGCATGGAATTACACCACTTCTTGGAACAGTGTGCCAAGTGGGGGAGTTAAAGAGCTTGATGTTTGGTAAGTACTCGTACGCATGCACATAGAGTAGTGCTATGCTGCCGGAAGATATGAATTACTTCGACAATACTTTGATTCCTTCCATATTGTTTTATATTTTTGTTACCACGTGCACCATTCAACTTGTTACCGTTTCATATTGCAAACTCGCATGCTTGGTAATTTGTTATGTTGCCCTTGACATCTTCAAGTAACTGAAAATTGAACAGTACATTACGTCAGGCTGTTTTTAATAAAGAGGAGTCTTGTTCGATGCACCACACAACATTCCTCAGCCACCGTTCTATGACTTTGAATGCTCAAGGAACCAGACCAATTTTCATTTCACTCAATTTATGACAGCCTCTTAAATTTGATTGGGGTACTGCTAATTATGCCTCAACCTTCAATTACAAAAAGATAATTCGTGGTACTGGTAATGTAAATTTTGAGAAATTATTCTTATTAACAGTTTTATAATTACAGGGGAAATATTGCAATAAAGGTCAACAAAACGACATTAGTTTGAACTCCGGAATTTCCGTGATTGCTCCTGATAATCTTATCGCCATTTGTTGTGTGCACGTGAGGAAGAAATACAGATTTGAATTCAATGGTGAATGAGACTGTATTGATCCACCAGGTTTAATCGGTCACTTGATTACAACGATAGATGTCTGAGGAGAGCAACAAGTAGAACAATTCACGCTGCACAGTGGGTCTCTAGATAGTTGCACTGGAGCGAGCCGAACGAGAGGTGATTGTGTTCAACTGGAGAAGAAGAACACACCGGGTCATAAACTACTCAGTGCAATAAAGCAGAAAATAAGACCCGAAGAGAGCAGAGAACAGGACGCGAATGAATACCAAGCGGTCAAACTCAAGATTCTCTGTTCCTGTGTCGCAGGAGGGTAAGTGGTGGAACTGGGACTAAGGAGGGTGTGAAGAGTTTATTGACAGAACGATGGACAATCGCCCCCACAGTTACCTGGATTTTACCAGGTGATTGCCCTCAGTTTGGCTTGCACTAACCTCATTGGACTAGAAACACTATCTTTCCTGGGACGCTGGTATCATGTTTCCGAAATTTATTTATACAACCAGCTCTATAATAGCATTTTGTCAAAACGTTTCATAATTTCTGGCGTTTCACGAAGGTTTCACAATACTACCATCTCCCTTGGAACTGTGCGCACTAAAATATTAGGCACGACGAGTTACACAACTTTCCTTAGCTCTGCGTCGATTCACTCGTTCACAACGTGTTTGATACTAATTCCATTTGTCAGTTCATGTGAACATCCCCGTGGAGGGAAGAGATGGCTCTCACAGTTCCAGAATTTATTGTAGGGCTCCTACTTTTGCCACGACCATTATTAAGGTATTAGAACACAGAAAAATTAATGAGACTGTAAACACAATTATTGAGGATGTTGGGCACCATCGCAGAATTATCGGCTAAAAGCTTTGAGAAATAGTAGTAATTGAAACGGAGGTGGTTAAAATTCTGGAGGTGTTCCTGTATATCTTATGAGCGTTATCAAATTCTCATCTTATAGGTATCTTATATCTTTATTGAACTACCGCCTCAATTTTTCTGAATATTCTAGTAACGTTTATAAGAGAGTTTATAAATACAAAACTGCGCTAAAATCTATTTTCGTTGGAATGTTGGTGATTGCTCTCGTATTGTGCTGCTCTCGTCATTTTCCTACGGTTAAGAATATGTGGTTTTGAGCTATCTATAAAAAATTTCGTTGTAGACGTTCTTGAGAAAAACGAGAGTTATTGTGTTTTGATGCCTATGATAACTATAGTTAGATTTGTCGGATTTCGCTCATACCTTTATTTTGGCGTATCATGGTAACCTGAGCGATAGCTATGAAGTTTGAGCTGATGTGGTTCAACCGTTAACGCTCAATCGCGTTCACAGACACACCGACCATTTCTCGAGTCAGTAACCCATAAAACGTTAAGAACTGAACAAAATTAAGAAAGAAAAAATTTTTTTTATAGGAAAACTTAACTCATCATTCTACTCCGCAGAGCTGAGGAAAGGAAAAAAAATTCTGCTTTCTTCGTTACCTAACTTTTCGAGACCAACAAACATCATTTCCGGTCGTGGTTTTTGTACATAAGTTTGCCTGTAGTTTGATTTTCAGAAACTCGCCTGGAAAGGTTCAGCTAGTTGTTTTTACTTGCTGCTCTTCAAGGGGCTCTGTCACATAAGAGATCTTTACGTTTTGAGGGCTTCTGAATCGAAAAAACCTAATTTCGGCGTGTGGTCTGTCTGTGTATGTTTGTCCAGCGAGATGAGAATCCTCGTCAACGGGACGTGACACTTTTCAGTTTTTCCCCAACATCCGTGAAAGTCCTGGGAGAAAGTGGGTTGAGAGAGACCATTGGACGACCTAGTTCCTCTCGTGACATCACCACTTCAATGCGCGGCTCAACTTCTTTTCTGTCAAAGTTTCTCCATCCAGCTCGTCTTGCGCCTCCAGTGCGGAGGATCAAGAAACCACGTGCTGCTCCACCGTAGATCTTTGCCCAGTTTGCAAAGAAACGTGATCACAGTTGATGTGTCCCTTTGAAACTTTCCAACCGAGCAAATAGTTAGATCAGGTGGAAAACCATATTAAGAACTCCTCCCAGATGGTACGGGATTTCCCTGGTGGTCGTACCTCCGCACGGTAACGCGTGTGGAACAGCTCTCCACTGGCTGAGCGACCAAACCTGTCGTACCTCCTGGATGCGGAGCTAGTGGCATGATAGCGAAACTGTAACCTCGAGGTTTTATTAGAAAACAGACCTGCGTCTGTAGTTCAATTTGCAGAACGGCTGAAACGATTGTGCTGGTTCTTTTTTTATGTTTCTGCTTTTTAACGCAAACATAAGTTTATAGGCGATTTTCACCGATGGGAAAAGGGCGGTAAAAGATTAAAATGTACCAAAAACTAGGCTTTTATCTCGAAAATGGCTACAATTATATTTAATAAACTTGCAAATTTTGTTCTGCTAGTTTGAACCCAACATTTCTTTAGAGTAAATATCCCCATAAATATTTGGTAAAAAGATATATTGGCCATGATAGCTCGGAAACAGAGATTTGTCGAATATTAATTTACTGTTTTTCCTAATTTCCAAAAGCAGCTCTTACGATTTCGATCAATTTCACAAGCTACTCTAACTAGCGAGTACTGACAGTTTGTTCTTCCATGGATGTTCCCGTAGAAATACGTCGAATGAAGATACAACGCCCGTTATATACGGCAGGTCGTCGAATTTACAGAGGTTATGGAAAGCCGTGCATTGCTACGCACCCGATATTTTTTTTTATTCTTGTTTTTTTTTGGAAGTACAAAAAGGGGGTCTCAAGTGATTGGTGGGTTTAAGGAGAGCGTGACTAAAATGTGACAAAAATGAGACTCGGACTTTCAACATCTCCTAACACTTTACTGGTAACAGATCACCAACAAAAATAGTGACGATTTTCACACGTGAAAATTATCTCATTATCTCATTACCTCAATTTAGTTCTTAATGATAGTTGCCGTGAACATTCGGTTAATGGACATATAAGCCTACGAAACGAGGGAAGGTTTTTTTTACTTCTGGGGAGCACGTCTCAAACAATTTTCATCAAAATACTGAAGTTCCTTCGACTAGTCAACGTGAAGTGAAGGAAGATAACCAAAATGTGCCAAAAATCGTGTTTGTTCAACTTTGCGGAAACGCCCACGGTAAATGCATAACTTAATTTGTTCAACCTTTCATCAACCTGCAACCTGACTTCGTTCCCCTGAGCAATTTCTAAAACCGTCACATTGAACATTGAAAGGTATAAAGCAAGGTACGTTGGAAACGTTTTTAATAATTCCTCGAAAACTGCTCTAACGATGTTGATTAAACGTACGTTATACGTTATAATGTTGTATAAATATGTTGATTAAGAACACGGAGTCATATGATGATTGGAAGGACCGTTTCCAGCGCTCTGTGGCGTCCCAAAGGAGATGATTTGAAGGAGACAATATTGTATCTGAATCTCTGGAATTATATCTGTAATTATATCTGAATAAAAATTGAAAAAGTCTATCTCATTACTTCATTAGGACTGGAACTATTAGGTCTTGGGTCTGTTACTACATTTGTACTAATCTATTTTTTCGTCACTATGGTTTCTTATCAAAGCTTACGTAATTACTTCAATGTAAGTGAATTGGTTCATTAAATAAAAGAATACATGAATCCTCCTTAGTGTATGTTATGGTGCGTTATGGAACTTCCACTTTTTAAGCGTTCCCAATGCAGGTAGTCAATACATACTTCCTAATATGGTAACAATTGTCGACGGCTCGTGGAAATTGAGTGTAAAAACGGCGACGTAGACGAAAGGATTTTCGAATTATGCATCAAATGTTTCTGGAGTTCAATTTTCGACTCTTTTCAACAGTAACGACAAATTGTGAAATGGAGTGAGAGATGATGGATGAGTCACACAACATTCGTCGACATTTTCTAGCAATTTCGAGTCAAAATATCCCGACTGTTGCAATACGATACAACGGGTTGCGGAGGACAAATTAACGGAATCATCTGGCAGCAGGAGGTTGCAATGTGGTCGGGATATTGACAGGGAACGCGATTTATGAAGCCTTATTGGACTCGTCGGTGATAATCGCCCTATTTACCCGTTCTCCCGCTTTAATTTGTTGGCCGAGAGCTGGAGTGAACCGTTTTAAAGGCGACCCGCGTGCGCTCTACGGCAGATCCGAGCAAAAACCCCCGGGCGTCGGACATGTGTTTCCATACATTGCTCTCGCGCAGACGAACCTCGTTTCACGCGGCTCCTGGATGGCCGAGGCGACGTCATCAGTCGCTGATTACTATTCGGAGCGAGGCCCGAACAACCCCTTCCAGGCAGCACCACCGACCAGCAGGAGCTCTCTGATACCTTCCCTCTTGCACTGCAGCCGCACCCTCCTGCCGCAGCCTAGACCTCCCTCTCAACCCCTCGCTATTGAAATATATTCGATACATGGACTCGCTGTAAAATTCAAGGGATGTAACGTGGCACGTAGCCCCCGGTGCCTCAGCTTCTATTTCCCCTAACACACGCCCACCCTTGGATTCTCCTATCCCTTACATACCTCACTATGAATCTTCAATCTCTCTCTCTCTCTCTTCCTCGACGAGCTTCGAGCGGATCCATCAGATTCGTTTCGAATTTATGGTAAGACCAACAATTATCTTCAATATATTTATTCACAAGTTCATAATTATTCAGCCTACCTATACCTCCAAAACGGAGAGAGAGAGAGTGAGAGAGAGAGAGCGAGAGAGAGAGAGAGAGAGAGGGAGTGGCATATTCCAAGAGCGGTATCAGAAGAGTTAATTGTGATCCCCTGGAAAAGATAGCGCGAATCTTTTCAGCTGCTACGAACCAAGGTACACCCTCTCGCATTTCCGTCACTTAAATATCACACTTTAAGATGCTAGACTCACACATCCAGGCTCTCTGAGTCATTCACCCGGATCAGAGTAACAGTACCTCACCCAATATGCTCCAAAGCGATGCCGCGTAGGTTCCATATCAACATTACTTGGCTCTTCGCTGTATTAATAACCATGCCACGTTTTCTACACGAGCTCACAATTAAATAATCCAATGGCTCTCGATAATTCCTTAGCTGTCACTGACAAGAACGTCTAGACATCGTCGACAAACATTTTAAATTTTCAGTACACAAGTGAATACAACTACATCTACTGCAACGTGAAAGAGGAAGAATACTGATGAGGTTAGGTGTCTCTTTTCGCGTTAGTCCAAGCACCAATCGAGCCACTTGGAACAGCACTTGTAGGAGGAGAATCAAGGTTTTTGGAGAGAAAAAAGGTTATTCATTCGTAGGCTGATCTTTTTCGAACACGTTCCCATTTTTGCATTCCGCCATATCTCCCGCTCTCTTCCCTTAGGAATACCGGTTCCCTTGGAATCGCAGAACTTCTTCTGTTCGAACGAAGAGAAAAAGACTCCAAAGTTTCCAAGGTTGGGTAGGAGAAGACATTATTTTAAATTTTAGTTCTTTCCTTCCAATATATTTTATTTTAAATCAGTTTTGTGTCTGCTTAATTTTTTTCTTGTGTTCTATCTTCTAGCATACAACATTCCTTTCTTCAATTTATTATATTTTGTTTTTATCACAATTCATGGGTTCATCCCTATAAGTAATGTGTAATAATATATAATATATATAAGTAATAAGTAAAAAATGTGTCTGGCAAAACGAATGGTCCGAACGCTAGGATCGGCAAACCCCTTAGTTTCTAGATTCGTCGATTTTGATTTATGGTTTATGTTTTCCTGTCAGGATAATTTTTTACAAGAATTGATACGTTGTGTTTCAAGACATCGGGATTCCAAATCTGCACTGTCCGACCGCCGTCCGGGCCGTTTTGTGCTTTAAACGTGATCTAAAAAGTCCGTTCTTTCGCACAAAAATCCCATTGGGTATCTAGTTGTGCCCGCCCGCTCGACACTCCAATCGGAAGAAGCCCATGATTGTTATGGGCAAAAATTGGTTAGGACAATTATCAAAAACGCAATTTTGGCAGTTTTATTAGTGGTAGTGGTTGGTATCGTTTTCGAGGTACTTTTAGATCCTGACATATTTCGTTTTCGTCGTTCCACTGTAGTCAGGTCATAATTCGTACGGTTTACTGTTATTTTTCTATTCCTATTCGCATGGAATATGTGTCGGAGGTGTGAGACTACGTCAAACTGTTCATGAGAATAATAAACTGTAGTGTAATAATTACAAGGATTTTACTTTAAACCACCCTCAAAGGATTAGGAAAGGATTGTAACCGTGTCAAAAAAACATTGGGGTTTTCTTAAGATCTTCACGTGTCCATGCCCTCGGAGTCCGAATAACCTCATTTCCGCACGTGGGCCGTGTGTGTGTGAGTCTGTATTCAATTTGCGGGAGAACGACTGAACCGATTGACGCTGAAAAGGGGTGCGGGACCAAAATGTACCAAAACCGCCTTTTTTCGAAAACGGGTGTAATGATTTTAAATAAACATTCAAACTATCTTCTACCAGTTATTACCCAACTTTCCTTCTGCATAAATATTTCCATAAAAATCCGGTGAACAGATATATAGTCCTATGAAACGAAAATAGTTTTTTTACGCTTTTTGACAGAACTGCTTCAACGACTTTCACCTTGTCGTCAAGCATGTTTTCAAATGGTTAATGTATTCATATTTTTCTCACCAAATGTTCCTTTGACAGCCCAGGGAACCGAGCTAAAAATCAAAATATATCAGAAATAATGTTTGTTTCATCATTTTCGTAATTTCCATAGTGACTGCTTCACTGGATTTGATCGATTCTATAGTTTCATTATCAATCTAGAATGATATGTGAGAGAGAAAGCATGACTATTAAATGAAACCTACTGGTTTCTCACTTGCTTTCTACACGAATGTGATGGAACACAAAACAAGAACGCTGCTTAGCGTGATATATAAAAAACAACGACTTAATTGTTTCATCATAAATAAATATTGTTACTACATAATAAAACTATGTAAATAAGTGAAAATATTATATATAGAATATAGCACTAAATAAACAAGTAATTTCTTACCAAAAAGTTAGATCACTGCCAACTTACTCAATAGCAACAATGTAGCAATAAAAAGGTGATTTACATTAAGTCTCCAAAACCATTTTCCTCGTCGAATCATTCAACCATACTTGGCGATAAATATTGTTTTCAGTGAGCATTTAAGCGCCACTAGACTTCATTTACAGTTAAACGAATCACACATGTTAGAGGCTTTGCTGTAATTTCCGTGTAGGGTGCGGGGAGAGGGAAAGAGAGGAGATGAATGAGAATTAAAAGAAAAGAGGTTGCAGTGACAACAGGAACCGTTGAGGCGAGCCTGAGTACAATGCGACCGAGTTAACGTATAGCAACTTTAGTTCTTCTTCCGTTCACTCGAAAAACTGAATGATTGCACGCCTTCAGGGGGTCGGCATTAGAATGAAGAAGAAGAATCGAATTTGCAATTCTGAGAGAAAGTTGTTAGGCAGCGGTTTAAGGTTTTGCAAGAAACACCGTACTCATATTTCACTCGGCTCCGCGCAGACCATATTTCACTTAGTTCCCGCTGCCACCTACCGAGAATAAACTCTCCTTAAATTTGACTCTGATCGAACACTACAGAAGCTATTTCGAGCCCGGAATATTCCTCGGATGCAGAAAACTTTATGAGAAGGGTCATTCCCGTTGCGCAGAACCTGCCGGGTTTTCCGTTGTGTCGATGATCCACCTCATTCGCAAGGTGATAGAAACTTGAAATGTTTCTTTATTTGAGGGCCAGCAGGATTTAAAAAATTTTCCCCGGGAGCAATGATAAATATAAGGTAGCGGGTTTAAAATAGCAGGTGTGCCTCATCACACAACTTTCCTTAGCTCTACGCTAATTCACTTGTGTTCACGGTTTTTGCTACGGATTCAATTTATTTTTCACTCAGTTCATTAGAAGAGAGGCAGAGAAAAGCACTAGCGCTTACAGCTCCTGATTATTCTGCTACTCGTACTCATACCCTGACCATTACCGAGCAATTGGTGCACAGAGAATTAATGAGACAGGAAACACGCTTTTTTTTTCAAACGGCTAATGATAACTTTCTAAGAGTATCGTGTAAAAAGTTTTAGAATGAGTCGGTGGTTGGAATTACAGAATTTCCGGAGTAGCGTATTTGTATATCTTCTGAATGTCTGTGTGATTTCCGTTTGGACTAGCACCTCAATTTTATTGAATATTTTAGGAACGTTTGAGCAAATTTTAAGGAAAAAATTGCACTAAAACCGGTTTTCGTCGAAATGTAATTTATCATGTTGCTCTCATCAATTTTCTACATCCTATTTTCATGTGATGTGGAGCTGCCTATACAAAAATTCAATCACAATCGTTAGTAGCTTCTGATAGGAAAAATATTTGGTGTTTTAATCATCACGATGACTATGGTTAGTTTTGGGCGGATTTGGGTCATAATCTTATTTTTGCGTTCCATGGTGAATTGCTAGCTAGACATCAAGTTTGAGCTAATTTGGCTGAAGACACATACACAGCCCGTGCTGAAAGGGTGATTCCTTTACCTGGTGCGTTCGCCCAGCCCAACAGTTTCAGCCCTTTTCATGGGATGCCGTGGGGAAGTCCGAGAACTGCCCTTCCATTCGTCGGCGTCTCTCATGACAAAGGGATGAAATTCCAACGACAACGGATTTCCCTTTTTGTACTTTCCCTCGATTCACTTCCTTCTCCAACTCACACCGCTCTGTCCAGAAGAGACACTCCTCTCCCAGTGGACACATATTCCGCTATCAACTCTTTTCCTAGTAACTTCTCGCTCTCTCCATCCGAGACACTTTCCTGCGCCAGTTCATGCGTTTCGAGTACTACCCTCGTGCTGCCCTCTTGTACACGATCTCAGCTCAGCTCTAACTCAACTAAATTCCGCACGTATAATACAATCTTCTCTCACGCTCATCGAGTTCGCTTTTATTTTTTATTTCAATCCTCAAACTCCCCCTCTCGTGCGCCCAACACGGACCATTTTCTCAAATAGCGAGACCCCGATAGAACTCAAAAAAAATTCACATCTGCTAAAGAGCCAAGGAAACTAAACATTGTTAGAAATAATGAATTACTTACTATTGCTGGTACACGCCACGATAAATTGGATAAATGTTTCAGGATGATAACTAAATTCGAACTTGTGAAAGTTGAAAGTGAACGATTGTTGGCATATCCCGTAAACAACATGCTGACTGTCACAACCTCTCAAACCGTATTTCAAGGTTGTAAAGTGATACGATAGTGCCCTCATTTCATGAATATCTTTACGACTTTTTCCGCGTACCCAAAATACCGTGTGATGGTTTGAATTATTTTACCTGCGAAGATACCGCCATCACTGTGCGTTGAACTGGAATGCCTGCGTACTTTATCATCCAAGTTACCTGAAATAGACAAAACTTTCAAGAGTTTCACTTACTTAATTCATCGTAGAGATCCTAATCGATTCCGAGTAGTCACTAACGCCATTTTCACCAGCTGTTTAAATCCTGTTTACACTCGGTTAACAGTCCCTAACCGCTCCACTCCGCAAAAACTGGTTTCGCCAGCTTTGGTTAAGCTCTAGCCCCGATAAAGCGTTAACCACAATAGTAAGCGGCTATCTCGGGTTAGCACTTTCCTTATCTTTTCTTAACATATCCTCACATCTGTTCTCCTTTGCCGTGCTCTGCCGATTATTATCTTCTATTGTTTTGAACAATTTATGCATGTTTTGTGAAGAAAAAAAAATATTAGTGAACAAAGAGGCTGGCTACACGTGTTCAGTTGCTAATTCACTGCGTTCATGACTTATTATGTTAAGGTTATCGTCATCTCACCCGGCGCTCGAGCAGATACGAAAGCATTCTGATGACTTCAACATATATGAAATTCTGTTGCGAACTGAAGTGTCGTGTTCGTCGAAAACAAATTGATATCCGTTTTGTGTTGAGCAGTTTTAGAAACAACTCTGGATTTAAAACTAGACAAACTGGATGGATTGAAAGCAGTCAGTTAGCACATGTTAAAAATGACACACTTACACATACTTACTTAGTGTACACATAATTATTCAATCATTCTTCTTCCCGTTGAGCTGAGCATGTGGAAGCGGTTCACAATTACGGTTTTTAATTTGTCTTGCTCAGCACTCTCAATTGTTTGTACCGCTTTCAGTTTTTCGTATTTGACCGAAGCATTCGCCTGGACTAATGTAGCTTTTCCTGCAGCTCTTGCAGTTCGAGTATGCGGATTTGCACTTCATGCCTCTCGCCAAGCTTCGGAAAAGGTTAATGCGACCACTGTGACGATAATTAGAAATTATAAGTTGTGTGACCGTTCACGTTTAAACGTTTGTTTGGTTGACGGGATGTTGAACCCCATTACTTCACTTTGGTGTAACCTCATTATTCGGCTGCTTTCTCGATGTGGCTTCATGTCTTCCCTAGCGGCATTTCACAGTTATATAGGTTAGCATTGATTTACTTATCTAGCCCCATCTAGTATATCACGATTTGTGCTGTTTTGGTAAAAATGGCCCTTAACAGACTTCTCACTCGAGACGGTTGATTACAGTTTAATGGAGAACGATAGCGTATTTAATGATCTAGTAGCAACAAGTAATTCGTAGACGCAAATGTGTACTTAGCATGATTCCCGTGTATCGCAATTCGTTGCTATACCGAAGTCGTCTTGGGAAGTAGAAGTACCAATATTCTGATGTACTAGAGGCTGATGAAATACGCGGAAAAAATGAAGAAAACAACGATCATTTTGACTGTCCTCAAAATATTGTTCCGTGGACAAACACTTTTTTTTCAACGGAATCGAAAATTAATATTTTCCGACGGAATTGCATGTTCTGAGAAGAATAACGGCGTCACTAAGATTTCAATTAACGGGGTAGGTCAATATCGACGAAAAAGAAGCGTCATTGCGCACACTACTCGGCGCTTTCCCTTAAAAATTGAGCCGTTCACTCAATTATTTTTTAATTACACTAGTAATTAACAAAGCCTCCCTCCCTCAAGCGCTTCTTTCTCTCTCGCTCTCATTTTACCCTTATTACCCTCTTCCACCATCTTCATCGCATAAAACGACCACACCAATAAGAGTTTATGGTATGGAAGGGGCCATATTTTTCTATTTACTGGGCCCGTGGTTAACGAAGAGTTTCTTGAAACAAGCGGCGTGGGAGAAAAATATAATACCAGATTAATCCAGGATTACCTCGCACGTACTTTATAAACTAACGATTCTCACCGAGTTTATTCGTTAAGAAGAAGATCTTCACGCTGAAACGCCAACGAGTCTAAATGTGAGGTGTCATGGGACGTAAAGATATTGAAAGAAGCATTCGAAAAGGATGCTGTTTGGTGAATGAGAGGGGGAGCTCAAGGTGGCCAAATAAAAGCGGACGAACGAGAATGTAATTACGCCTGAAATAGGATTGAGATATGAGTGTGAATATAGAATTTGTGCAACAAAAGGGGGTCTCTGGATAGGTGAACTGAGTTGCGTGAATGTGAGTGGTCAGTGAGTAAGTAGTGCAAGAACTGAGTATGTGTTTAACTGCGCGAGAGTTGAGTCACGAATGTGTGGTTTAGTGTAAGGTATGGGGTGATGAGAGTAGGAAGGTCTAAGGAGAGGTGGTGAGGAGTGAATATTTTGGAAACTCCAAAGGGGTAAATCCATTGTCTGCTACGGAAATAATCTTTAAGCCTTTTGAAGGCAGGGAAAGCTGATTGAACGGGCAGTTCGAATTTTACCAGGGGCTACCCTTTCAAAGGCACCAGGTGAGGAAGACTTGGCTTGAATACGCGGGGCGAAGGAACGTACTCAGAATTTCCTGTTAGGACCAAGAGCTACGAACGAATTCGGCCTGAGCTGAGCCAAACAGAAACTGAGGAAGCTTGGGCAGCGGAAAAAAGTTTGGACACTCATGGCCTACAGACGCAGTTTTCCAGGAGAAACTAAATAGTGCCAACAGGAAATACGGAGAGTGGTGATGAAAAACGTAAAAAGCCACAGGAGATTTTGTTAATGTTCAGCATATTCCACGCAGAAACTGGTTACGCAATTCTGGAACTTATTGACCCGCTGTTACTCAACCACGTCTTTCGTTTCAATAAATATTTTAGGATGATTGATGGCTTTCGACGTGATTCTTTTGAGAACGTTCGTATTGGGAAACCTAGGACTACTGCGCAAAATGTCGGCATCCAAACGACGTTAGCTTGAATTCCAGAATTTCCGTAGTTGTTCTGATTTATTAATGACACTACTTAAAATCTTGCCGTATAGCCTCATTTTTCAGGGAAGGCTAGTATCGTAAGAGCGAGATTTATTGTTTTTAAAACTACACAAAAACCTGTTTTAGATAACTCGTTTTGCTGCTACAGTCATTTCCCCCCAATGATAGTTCTGCGGTGTTCAGGCAGCCATATGCGGTGTTTAAGCCATTTATAATTTACTTTATTCTGTTGCATTAAGAAGTGTTCCCTTTTATTTCGTTTTAATGTGTGTGACGTCAGAACAGCGTCATCATCCGCTCCTGCGCCATTTTTTTCGTTACTGCACTCCTACCGCGTGCCCCGTCAAACGTCATTCACAATGATTTTTCATTGGTTATTTTTTCACTTTTCAGTTGTGCAAAATCTACCTGGAACACGCATTAAGCATTTTAGTTGGGTCGCAGTAACCCGAAAGTCTCTGAGAAAGTTACGTAGTTCGACAACGTCTACTAGCGCCGTACCTTAAAGTATACGAGTCCACCACAGCCATGTCTGGAAAACTATTCAGCCGGAAGCACAGCAAGTACAGCAAGTTGGAGCAGAAACTTGAAGCCTCGCGCTTATTTTCTACTTTTTTTTCGGAATTTTTCACACGCAGTTGCTTCTTACCGTTTATTTTTACACCTGAGCTCAACAATTGCACATCAGAACATTGTACTGTCGTGTTAGTTGGAACAGCCTACACAAAAATGTAATCATTTGTGCTTTTCTTGAGAAACAACTGGGAGGTTTGATCACTGCAAACGTGAATTTCAAGCCGGATTTGCTCATACCTCGTTATGCCGTAGATTTGGTACAACCGTTCATAAATGGCGATTTTTGGTCTCGGAATCCCTTGAAACGTTAAGATTTGAAGAGAACTAAAAAAAATTAGACAAATACGTAATTTGTCTCTCAAACATTTAAGGCAAGTAAAAAGTTTTCGAAGTTCCTGCCAACCTACTGAACTCCTATGAGGTCGAGAAATTATTATGTTATTTGATAAGTACATCATCTAATGAGACGTAAATATGATGCCCGACTCACCGATGCACGCGTTTATTCGTTCACCTGCAACGCTCCGTTCATTATTGGGAAACCGTCGTTTCGATAATTTTCATTGTCCCAAAGGCAAAACCAGAAATGCCGGCCGACCTTTGAACGAACCTTAATTCGTCCTCGATGCGCTAATGCCCTCCCGTCAGGAGAATAAAATCCCATTATTGAAAATATTGCAAGATTACGTTTGGGCCAACGGGCTTTGGTAAAGAAGGGGAAATGGGATGGAAATAGAGGCAACAGCGCGGTTCGATTCGATATAAAATTGAATACCTTGCCATGAATTATAGCGACGGGGCAGACGGAAAGTGGTATGAAAGAGGGAAGGAAGGCGGGGAAAAAAAGAGTCAATGCGCGAAGTAAGGGGGGGGGGAGAGAGAGAGAGAAGAACTAAATGGAGAAACGGGAAAAGATGCAAAGGGCTGATGAGATTCCAGTAACGGATTCAGATTGGGGAGACCCAGAGTTCGTTGGTTTGGTTCTACTCTCCATCGCCTGCTCTCAGGCTGCTTCCTCTTCGCGAGAATCCCTCGTTATCCGCACCTGGGATCGCCGTTTTGCGTTCAGCCCCGCACAATCACTTACAATAAAATTGCTTTACCTCATCTTCAAACTTGACTTCTCCGATGGAAAACCGAATTTCCATATGATATGCCCAAATAAATCCGGGAAAAGCTTCTCAGGCGGCTTACTACATCGCTCTTTAATCTCGCAGACTGTTTGAAATGAATGTGATGGAAACTGGCGAAAATAATGCGTCTAATCTTATTGACTGTAGCAGAACAACAGCTTAACGCTCGAAATTGTGAATGGATAAAACCGTACTACGCGTCGTCTAACTTTAAACCCCTACAGATAGGTGCCATATTCCACAATTTAAACCACTTCTATTTGCATTTCCCTCAGTTGTTACCCAATCACTCCACAATTCCTTCTCAAATATATCATGTAGAATTCTCATTACTCAACCGTCCACGGATTGCTCAATAATGGCAACAACAATAATGGTGGCATGAGTAGAAGCGCCAAATAAATTTAGGGACTTCGAGCGATACCACATTCTATGTGAAACGTTAAGTAATGTTTAATCAAGTTCAAAACAACTGGATGAAAAATATATTAGTTAAGTAGGTTATGCCACGGAATGCGCAGGGGCTGAGGAAATATATGTGATGCATCGTACCATGCATTTTGTATTGTTCGTGATTTTGTAAGGTTACACAACTTTATTGGGCCGAGAAAAGTAAACATCTCGTGGAAATATTTTCAATCATATTAGTAACAAGAAAACGTCAAAGCGTAGAGTTGGGAATTGTTTAAATGAGATGAAAAATAATGAGCGGGCATTTACGATAAACCCAAGTGCGTCACGAGTGCCGCAACCTAAGTGAAAGGAAATACTTTTTAAAGTATCCTTTTTGCAAGGTTGAACGGAGTGTTTAAAGGCTCCATTTCAACTTTCGACGACCGAAGTTCCGGAGCGGAGCGGGAGGGCCCTAATGGTAAAACCTTGTTCAGATGAGAGATTTGAAAAGGGTAATGATCGGAGTTAATTCAAACTATTTCACGCTTTTGTATCAGAATTAAATGAGCCATTATTGCGCAACACGAACTCTGTTCTGTCAGAAATGTACAATCAACGCGGTTCTTTAATGGACTGGCGGGATTTGTTGTAATGGTAGAAGAAGGAGGGAGATGATCGAAATTGAAATCCTGTGGTGTAGAGTTGACGAGGGGCTTTTGGAACGTAACATAAACAATCTACGCTAATGTCGAACAGCAGAGAACAGACAGAATGAGCGATTGTCCTCCCGACGGAGGTCTCTGGTTTAGTGGCTGCATCACGTTTTACAGTCTTGTCCTCTGGACAGCCGGTGGTATAATATGATGTTCGATGCAATCGTAGGCGACATCCCTTCACCCTAAAAGGACTGTCGAGCGAATTTTCCAAGTGGACTCCAGCTATACCGCGGATTGCACTTGAATTTCTGGGTTACAAATGAAGCTAATAACACTACTCACTGGATGTTCTGAGGCAACTTTCATTTGCGGAATTACCACCTGCAGTATAGTGTTTTATTGGAGGTGTATCAGTCTCCACGGTCTGCCGAATACAAAGAAGCACTACGCAAAGCTGCCTGCAGTCAATGAGAGATGTTGGAGATTAATGGAACTAAACGGGCGATGTTTCCTGGTGTGACGTTTTTCAACACTCAGCAATTTGATGATTTTACCGAACGAGACACTTCCTTCAAGCCATTGATGTTGCCAATGTCATACTAGAAAAGACAACCATTTTTTTGTTGCACTAACCCCGAAAAATTAGGGAGAAATGCATTGTTATCTGAAATAATGCTAACTTTTTCAGGTTTCTTAATGTGGCTGGACCAAATCATTAAAAATTGGCATTTAACCTGAAAATCACATGTCACGCCAAAATGAGGGTTTCAGCAACAGCGACCACAAAAACCAACTACAGTGAAACAATGAATTGCTATTTCTCAAACGGTGTTGATGAAAATATATTATGAAGAGATGAACATGAAATGATAGTACTACAACATTTTCACTAGTGGGAAACGAACGAGAGCAGCACAATAAATGATCGACGAAAAGCGACTTTAGTGCAACTTTTCCCTTGTGAATCTCGCTAGTATAGTACCAACGCTCTCAAATGAATCGTGTTGATAGTCCAATAAGTCCCATACAAAATAGGGGTTTAATAACGACTATAAAATAATTGAGGGTATCTCCCGAGCTTTCGAAAATCAATTTCTCAGCTTAACTTTTCCAAAGTATTTTTCTATAAATCCAAAACTTCATCTTAACAGTAACATGAAATATCTATGCGTCGGCTTATCAATTAAGATTGTGGTGAAGACGGTTTGGAAGCGGGTGGTTTCGTTTCAACCTTTAGCGATGTTAATGCAGTTTGTTGCATATAAATTTTGCTCATGTGTTACTAGCATTTCCACTTGCGATAAATGACCTTTATCTCGTCCTAGGAGCTATCTAATTGTCGCCTCAAACTTCTTATCTCTCAATTGGATGACATCTTGAGTGACTGCAAGAAACCAAAGGCAACTCGAGACGCTCAAGATACGATCAACAACATTTGTTGTAAAGCTGGGAGCTTCCTTGACTGGACTTTCAATGAAACGAACGTTAATGTTTGTGCACAGATTCGTTGCGTATCTCAAATGTAGAGTTCTAGCTGTAGCTGTATTTTTCGTGTAACTTTGGCTACGAAATCTTACGATATAAATACAGCAAGGAGAAAAACTAATCACTAGCAGTAGTATGAATGATCACTAACAGCAGCAATTTGTGAGCGTAATATTACTCAAAGGAATGTTTCACAATAGGATTTTACTTTCGATCCGATTTGTAACACGTCATAAGAGCAGTAATTCGAATTAAACCACGCTCTCTCTTTCTCAGTCCAACATGTATTTTATTGCTCTTCGATTACCCTCAATTAAAATGTTAAAATACTGGTACAAGTGAATGAGCATACGCCGTATGTGACGAAGTTACAAAATCGGAAAATCTGACCGGGAAGGAGTCCAAGGAAGTGCAGGAATGCTGGGATCCAGAAGCGGTGAGAATTCTCGTGGATAATCGGGAGAGGTACACGAGGGATACAGGGACCTTCGGTGTCAATCACATGGAAAAGAAGTAAATAATAAACATAACTTTCCTTTCTACTTAGTAGAGCCAAGGAAAGTAAAAATAGGGTTTTTGTCGTGGCGCGGAGCTCGGATCGGAATCGCGCGGGAGCTGCGCGTCGCCCTCCTCAGTGTCATGCGCCGCAACACTATCTGATTTTTCCAAAAAACGCATCTGTTTTAACAAGGCGATGAATAAAGTCTAAATTTGATCAACAAGCTTCCCACGTTTATTTCATTTTCTGCAACTATACCAGATGTAATCTTCCGTGTAGTGTCTACTTCGCTTTTCATCGAAACGTTTTGGAAATTTATCTTGCTGCCTTCGCCATTTCTCTAAGAATTAAAATTCTATGGTAACGTTATGCAACGCGTTATGCGTTCTATGGTCTGGAACCTGTTTATACAAAAATTATTCAAAATTGTGAAAGTTATTTTTGAGAAAAAAAGTGTTTTGATCACAATATTAGATACTATAGTTTTTTTTCGTAACTTTATTTGGGAGTCCTAGACTGAATACGAGATTTGAGACGCTTATGACGCGAGGATTTGATGCCTTCTGGTCAGTAGGGCAACGAAAAGTAATCAAAATATAAGTGAAGAGAGTTTTTAAAGTTGAAACAAATTTTGGTTCTTTGTCGAACAGTACTATTGACCTTGACATTCATAGCGTCACAGAAAATGAATAAACTTAGATTAAAACCACTTCCGCTCAATGAGATTATCGGTCATTGATTTCCACTTTTCGCGAGGCCTTTAACCCGAGTCAACGGAGGGTGAGAGCTGTAGCAGTTCAATTTCAGGCTGCTCCAATGGGCCGAGCTAAATCCTCAAGGCGTTTCAGTGAATTGATGATCTGTCCGACTAGAACTTTTAATCGACCTTTGCCCCCATCCCCAACCCCTTTTCACGGTGAACGATTTGAAAGGAATGCAAAACGATACGTCTTACAACTCCCTCAGCTTCCTTAATGGTTCCTTTTCGCCAGCTTGGTATCGGCAATCTGTCACGTCGCCGTTGGAACGGGCCCCTTTCTACATCTCTAGCTCCGCGAATTACACTCAGGTCAGCCCAGAGGAGCCGAACGTTGGGTGAGATCTTGAGTCGGAATTGAGGGGAATCAGTCGACATGCGATGGGATTAATTCGGTAATTAAGTCTAACTCACTTGGTAATTGCTGAATAGGTTAAACTAGTAAGTGGTATTAGGGAGTGGATTTAATGGAATCGGCGGAGCTTCGAGAACAGAAATTACGGTTTATTGATTGGTTTCTCAGAGGAGTACAAGATGAGTTCATTACCATTTCCAGCGCTTCGAAAGAAACTGAATTTTATGAACACTGAGCCCGGAGATTTTGACTTGTAGAATTCATTCACACGCGAATGAACGTGTTCAACGTTTTCGTGGTTTTTACTTGTAACGTAAAATGTTAAAGTTTTAATGAGCGAAAAACATTCTTGACCAAGTCCACAGGTGTATCATTAAGTATGAATAATAAACCGGAATAAAAGGAAAATTCTGCACCAGACTTAAATATAGTAGGCGGGCCGCAGCACACAACTTTACTTAGTTCTATGTGAATTCGCTGGTCCATGGCTTTTACTACTTTTCACTCAGCTCATTTGAACTTGGTAAAACATCACTTTACGGTGGCAGAAAGCGTCAGCGCTTACAGCTCCGAAGTTTATCGTTCTCCTCGTACTCATGACCCGGCCATTATTGAGCAATCGTGGCACAGAAAATTATTGAGGGAGTAAACACGATTTTTTTGGAATAGGATAATATTGGCTATTCCGGTGGTTGAAATCCTGGAATTTCTGGAGTAGTCCCTATTTATCGTATAAGTGTTGTGAGCCTTCTCATCGTATAGATACTTGATTAAACTCCAATTTTTTCTGTAGATTCTAAGTTGACCAGAGATAATTAGGAAAATGTTTGGTCCATAGTTCTTACAGAACATTTATGAAGAAAAGACTTGACTAATTGGTTAGTAGTAAGTACTTCGTGGGTATGATCAACATAGTTTCAGCCGTTTTTGCGAAAACTGTTAGGGCAAACTATAAATTAATGGCAAATCTCGTTTTCCGAGACATCATGTTTTATATTTCCGTTCAAATATAAATACATGAATAGTTAAAGATACCGAAATAAGGATATAAGTTGCTAAAAGACACTCCGCCAGATTGATCAAATCCAATGACGCAATTACTCAGGATATTACGAAAATAATTTAAAATATCTGGTGCGTAGCAACACACAACTTTCCGCCACCCCTTTAAGTTCGAACACCAGCTACATAGGCGGGCGCTATATCTTCCTTCAACGCATTTTTACAGGAACATGTATGGAGAACAAAATGTAGGGACTAGTTAGCTGAGAGTACTCCGAAAGTTTGATCGAAATCGTTAGAGCCGTTTTTGAGAAAATTAGAATACCGATAAATTAATATTCGACAAATCTCCTTTTCTGAGTTAACTTGGCTTATATCTCCGTTCAACATATATATACAGAAATAATTATGGAGAACGAAATGTTGGTTTGGGTGATTAAAAGACACTGCATTATGATTTATCACATCTGGTGAAAAAGTTACCCTGGAATTTACGGAAATGTTAGAAAAAACGTTATTTTCGACCCAATTTGATTTTACCTCTGTTCAATTGACTTTCAGGGGAAAATTTATTGAGGACAATTTATAGATAATAACTATCACAAAACATCCTGCGAATTTGGTGAAAAGTGTTTGGAGCCGTTTTGGCACAAAGCGTGAAAAACTTATTTTTGCTTCAGTGGCTTACATTCCCGTTGACCAAATACCCATGGAAATATTTAAACAGGAGGTACCAAAGAGAACTATGTTAAAGAGTTAGGTACCAACTGGTAGATGATAATTTGGAAGCTTAATCAAAATCGTTAGAGCCTTTTTTTCAGAAAAACGCCAAAATCCCTAATTTTTGATGCATTTTTGTCTCCCACTATCCCTTAACATTGTTCGATATCACTCATAACCTTATTCACGCTTTTACAAAATACCACTAGCAAAACGAAAAAAGAACTAGCACAATCGGTACCACGTGTAGGAATAAAGTTTTTTGGATTCAGGAGGCCCCAGTTTTTTTGACACGATCGCAATACTTTCCTTACCCTTTTGGACAGCGGAAAGTAAAAACGGCGCTAAAATTTTCGTTGCAATCTTTGGCAATTTTCCCACCAATGAGAATTTTATTGTATTGTCGTGTCGTTTGGAGCTGTTCATACAAGAAATTGAATAAAAAATTTTACAGCCGTTTATGATAAAAACGGTTTTTCTTAATCACTATGATAACTATAGTTAGGTTTGAGCGGATTTGGCTCATACGCTTATTTTGGTGTCCCACGGTGACCCACGGGCTTGATGCCAAGTTTGAGCCGTTTCCTCTTAATCGCGCACACGGACACACACAACATCTTCCCAACTAGGCAACAACGTAAAGATCGGAACAGAACTCAAAATTTTGTTTCTAGCCGATTACATAACTCGGAAGGGCCACGGAACGTAAAAAACTGGCTGGCGTGTGTCTGTGAACTCAATTGTGAGAAAATAGCTCAACTAAATTAGCTAAAATTTTATATTTAGGTTGCATATGTCCACGGGACCCTAATAAAAAAGTTTGAGTCAGATTGTAACAAATTACTACAGTGATATTAGTCATCTAAAGAACCAATTATCTTTTTGCTCTAAATCTGTACAAGTGTTTTGTTTTTGTTTTAATTATTGCCTGGCCAGTCGTAAATAACATAACGGCCATTTAATAAGTAAGTAATCAAAGAGAACAGCACAATCGGAAATTCCGAAAAAAACTTCGGAGTTTTTCCATCATAAACCCCAATCATGTTATCAGGATGCGTAATCCTTATCAGAAATGAACATTAAAACGAATTTCGGAAAACGACTTGTGGGAAATTTAAAGAAATTGTCAATTGCACCTTCAGATTTGTGTCAACTCCAACTGTTTAGGAAATAAGGCTCTTTAAAAAACGATTCCGAATATTTGTAAACAGACTGACTGCTTCATGTTCATTATGGAGGAAAATCGGGCGTCAGTCAATACAGAATTCTTTGTAGGTTGTTGAGTGTGGAATGTGCTTGTTATGTTTATCTTCCTTCATTTTTACGTCTCCTGGCTCCCGAAACAACTTGTTTTCATTTAGACATTTGTAAGCCTCTTCTCTTCTGAACGATACTTTTTTGCAAATCCACTACACATCTATTCCGAAAATGTTATTTATTGGGATCAAATCACCTGAGCTCAGCAAAACAAGCCTCACCGCATCACCTCATGAATAGAAAGCTCCATGAAACGGGAACTTGTCCGTGAGTGGGAAACACAGCAAATCCTCCTTCTGGTTAAGTAGCTCCGCCCTAATACGTAGCAATTTATACTTTTTTTGATGTTGAGTGACTCAGCTTGTATAAAACAACACTGAGGGCGGATGACAACTTACAGTTTGACGACAGCTCTCAGCAAAATATCAACCTTCGTTTTGTGAACGGTCTGCCTTTTATAACCTAATCTCTTGATCTTCTACGTTTATGTGTTGTTTGTCGAAGGATGGGTCCCCAAAAGTGTGACGAAATTGAAATTAAAGGAAATTATGTGGAAAAAATTAATAGTTCTCACAACGTACTTATCTCATCGAAAACAACTCCCGACAATAGGTTCGATAATGAATAAATGAGGAACCGATCACCCGCCCCAGACAGACAATCCAACACGGGCAGACAACCCAAGAAGAAGGTTGGGAAAGAGTACTTGGGATGAGCTCGGGAAAGATGCGGGCATTTGGATGAAAGAAGATATTTCACGAACACAAAATACAGCTCTGTCTGTCAAATGGGTCAAAAGAAGAGAGGAGAAAGTGGGTTGAGCCAGGCCACTGGACGAGCAAGTTTCTTACGGAACATAGCAACTTCAATGCTTGGCGCCACTTCTTTCTCTCGAATTCTCTCCATCTTCCATGTCCGGAGCCAACAAGAAGAACGTGCTGCTCCATTGTAGTTTACTCATCAATATTTGAAAAGTTCTAAGGACCTTAAGGGCGATAACAGATGACGAGTGTTGTTGTTCTAACGTCGCATGATTCGGCCCGAAAAGGAATCACTGGGACTCAAGAGAGCTGAACTGTATGCGTACGAGGGTAAGAATACTCATTTTGACAAGAGATGTGAAAAACCTCGAAGAAACTCCGGAATGAGACCTGCAGAACGTAGAAAAGATTTTCGTTTAGCCTCACAAAAATATGAAGCAGAAACCCTTTCCCAGTTTTTTTTTCTCAGCCAGCGGCTTCCAGAACTGATGTTTACCTGCCCTCTTAATTCTGAACAAACATTCGAAATTCACATTTCAATACGCTCCTGTCGACTTTTTCCACTCCCTCACCTTTTTCCCTTCTTTCTCGTTTTGCGGCCTCATCACGAACGAAAAGGAAAGAATATTCGTTTTTTCCAGTTCGCTTATTCGGACGTTCGTTCGGATTATTACGCGAATTGACGAGAGCCGGTTCACATCACCGGAATTCAACTGGAATCAGGCGATTCGGGAACGAATTCGAGAGTGAGGAGCTAAGCCTTTGACGAGGCACGTCGCGAGAGCCGCCGTCACAAGGGATTGCAGCTCTCTGGCATGACAGCCGAGTGAAGATCAACCGCTCAACGCCAACGTGTCCAAATCGCCCGGTATGTAATGATCAACCCAAATTACGTTGGACGTCGGGAAACGCTATTTTGTTATTAAGCCGTATTAACGAACAAACAATCACGACCCCAACAATCCCAAACACCCTTACCCTTACCACTCCTAACCCTATCGATTTTGCCTACTGCGAGTTCACAAGTTGCCCGTTAAACTGCGAAATCAAAATAGAAGTACTGAAAATTTTATTTCGAAAACGACACACCATACAACTTTGCTCGGCCTTAAGCACAGCCTAGCTACTAACTAGAATGAGCTGGTGAAGTTTGTCACACGTTCGGTGACTCTCATTGTCTGTACTTCAAGTACACGCGCGCTGTTTTCTGTCACGGAACTAATGGGTTATTATGAGATCAACCGTATTTGAGAGAAAGCTCAGCCAAACATAGCCAGACATTGAACGTGTTGATTTTAGCCGCGGCATTTTTTAATGAAAGATTAGAGAACCGCACAAGTTTATTGATTTTCGTTGACTCGATGAATTGTGTGTTTCGGTTTGTCAACGAGATACATACTCTATTTTCATGAAAAGTGCAAATAATGAAAATTAGATCTTTTATAACATCGAGCTACTGTTTTAATTTCATTGGCTCTACGAAATAGAAAGGAAAGTCATGTAATCGACTGAAAAAAAATTTCAGTTCTCTCCACAGATCTTTACATTTCAGCGCTTACTGAGGCCAAAAAAACACAATTTGGGTAAAGGAAAGGCTGAATCAAACCAGCTCAAACTTGATAACTAACCAATAGTTCACTATGGGATGCCATAATGAGGGAATACTATAATGAAAAATCTATGTGGTACTCCAATTAAGTATCTATACGATGAGCGTTTAATAACGTTCATAAGATATATAGGGACTACCCAGGAAATTCCAGAATTTCCACTGCCGTTGTTTCGCTTCATACCGGATTACTCTGGGAAAATAATGATTATTACCCTTCTAAAAGCAATCGTGTTTTCTGCTTAACAACTCACTGTGTATCAATTGCTCAATAATTGTCAGAGCACCACTGCGAGTGCACATTGGATTCAAGAACTGTAAGTGCTACCTGATGGGCGTAAGGCGATTATCACCACGTTGTCCTGTGTGCGTACATGATCTCACTGAAGTGGTTGGTTGCGGTTTACTGTGATGGAGAAGTGAATTAATTCCCTGCCACTCTATTGTGACGGGGGATTGAATGCATTCTCTGCTAACCCTTCCTCTGACGGTGGTTCCCATCCCTCAAGTCGGCAACGGCACACCCGCAGCAGCACGTCCTCACCTCCTCTCTCAACGGCTGGCGAGGTTGTGCCCTTGCGCCACATTGATGATGACTAGGTGAGCGCCCTCCCTCAATGCCCGCCCCTCCATATGCACGGGCACATGTCAAAGGGGCGACGCCTGGCGAAGTGGAAAAGCACCATGGTATGAGTAAATAGTTGGATGGCCAGAAACGAGGGGTGCCAGTATTTCATGTGCATCCTGGCTTTCACCGACCATAGGATCGAGCGAAGGTGAGGCGCTCTCACACCCTCATCCTACCGCCTCTGCCACTGGCCAAGGACCCAATCATGGGCCAGCCTGGTGTTGCTCCCCAAAGCAGACATGGGTCCTTATTACTCTTCGAGGGTTCCTCTTTTAATATGTGTGCATATCACTGCCAAGTCCAGCAGGTGGTAGATGGGTAGGGCTACTGCGAGGGCCTGCAGCGCCGCATGGGATATGCTGGCAGCATTGCTATTAGAATGCCTCTCTAGAGAAATCATGCCTCCTTTGGTCCTGCTGTGATGGGGAGACCCAGCATTCAGCTGCCGTATTGCATGATTGGTAAAAACACCACTAGGTAGTAGAAGCGACGGGTGTGGGGTGACACGCCCCACATGGCAATATTTGTGACCATAGGGTTCGGCTGTTAATATGGCTTTTGAAACACTTTTTACAATGCCAAAATAATGGTTTGTACAAGTTCACACACTCCGATGTGAAACAGCACTTCATATGTGCTTTCCTTCGCCAAAACCGTTTTACTGGAACGTGTTTATTCGACTGGGTCTTCTTAAAATCGCTCTGACCGACAAGCTTCTAAGATGCTGATATGAATAGGTTCTTAAGTTGAAAACGTTCTCGACCAGTAAGTAAGAAGCATGGCGTAATTTAAACTACGCCCCGGCTCAATGAACAGTGCTGAGCCGAAATTGTCCTACTAAGCCAAACTATGTGCTTCCGACAGAGTTCGACCTCATCAAATGGAATAAGGGCGCGGTAAAAGTAAATTAAAGAAGAAACCGGAATCGCCAAAAGCGTCCCTATTAACTTGCGGAAGAGGTCATCGGATCGAAAATAAGACGGCAGGAACGCGGGGGACACTCACCCAACCTCGTCAGAGAGCTTGAATTATTTTTGGCTGCGGACCATTTCCTACTCCACGATCTGCCTGAGTTTTGTGAATGAACCTTTGGAGAGCTATTTGTGTCACATTGGGTCACTCGGTGTTGCCGAGGACGGCTGTTATCGCTCGTTACTGGCTTCCAGGTGAAGCGGAAGAGGACGTCGCGGCTCTTGCCAAACGACATGGTATCGTTTAATTCCGTAACTGCGTGATTCTGGATAAATTCGTTTCTTCGTACGTCTTCTATTTAGGTGGCC
Organism: Pachypeltis micranthus; assembly: GCA_020466155.1. NCBI lineage: Eukaryota > Metazoa > Arthropoda > Insecta > Hemiptera > Miridae > Pachypeltis > Pachypeltis micranthus. The sequence continues at coordinate 12,230,965 of CM035775.1, forward strand.
ATACGACATCGTTTCTATTTCAGCGATAATTTCGTCGTGTGATGTAATAAATACCTTATACGATCGTACGTGGGATCTGGATGATCGAACGTGATACTTTATCATATGATCCCGAATCGTACCATATTTAATCGAAGGTTTGATGCCGGTAAACCTAACTCATCTTATTGTCCAACTAGATATATTTCCAATATTCTAGTCATACTAATGAGCCTCACATTTATTATTTTTTAAACCATCGATTTATTTGAACACGTACGAATTTTAAATTGACCACGAATTGACTGCAATAGATCACAGTACGGCAACTAAATGAGGAAGTTCAAATTCAGCTCGTAAAGGGGTTTATATAAGTTCACACAGCCAACGCAGCCTTACATATAGGTCTGCTTAGTTCTGTACAGTCTGCATAACGATGAGTTATGTCGGTTACGACAGGCTTTGCTCGTCGCAGGCGATTTCCCCCAAACCTCTCCATCAAATTGGCGGGATACGCCATTATTGTTAAGATAATGTATATTTATTTGGTTACTAATATGTGAGATATCTTATTCATTTTCGGGGGTTGGGTCGATCGACTCAAAGTTCATCGCTTGTCAGCAGAGTACCAGAGTTCCAAATAACACATCAAAACCATACAATTTTAACTTGAGCGAAAATGATGGGACCAGCACAATTAATCATCAAAAATTTCGGAGAAAATAGAGTTTAGCTCAGGTTTTCTTCATACAGCCCATTCATGTGGTATTTTAGAAAAATCTGAGTGGTAATACAATAAATTATTTATACGATGAGTGCATTGGTTAATGAATGCTGTTCGACGATTGAACAGTAGCGACTCAATGAATTCCGAAACGTGAAGCGTTATATTTTACCTGTTTATATAAACCGAATGAAAACAGATTTGGTTACCAAACTGAAAAATAACTCTGAATGGAAGTGAGGCTGATAAAAGTTGTGTGAGGCGTCGCACTTGATATTATCATTAGAAGCGTCATTTTTACCATACTTCACCTGTTGAGCGCAAATCAGTCTTCACTACTACGATTTTCAAGGAGGACTTTCAAAAGTTATTTTCAATAAATATTAAATATGTAAGATAGAACTCAAATATTATAAGTATTGCTCGTGTTAATTTTTTCTATTATTATATACTTCAGCTCCCTCATTTTGATTCTCTTTTTTTGAATTGTATTTTAGTCCGGTTCTATTGTAGGGAGCACAACTTCGATTCGACATGAGTTCAAAAATGTGACAACAACTCTTTAGCAGGTTACTTTGAGAAGATTAGGCCTTGGTCTGCAATCGAATATCACCTATTGTCTTGAAAGCACGAAAACACCATCTTTGCAACTGAGAGTTTCATTAAACAGTCAATTCCCAGTTTATGAGACGACCGCAAACCGATTAACTTTTCAGTGTGCATTTTTGTGATGCACCAATTGAGAATTGACTCGTGATTCATGAAAAGTCAATTTCGAATTTATGATCTCATTAAATTGCCTTCCTTCCACGTAACTCCGTGGCAAGGAAAGTAAAACACGCGTCGGCGTATAGTGCAAGGTTGAGGGCACTGGAGGGAAAAATAATTTTCAAGCTCAGTCGACTAAATAACTCTTCTTCAAACAAAGATAGGGGCCTCGTCCCCAAAACCCGCACTTTCTTCACATAAGAAAATTGATGGAACGATTGAACAATGTACACTAACAAAAGGGGAGAAATCACGGAGATTCGACAGCTGTTGATTCTCACCCGGGTTCTCCCGCCATAACCGACGTCCCAAATTATTTCCACGTTGTTGATGCAGAACGAAACTCACGCAGCAAACGGAATCAAAACGTGCTGCTTAATTATTGGTCTGAACGATTCCTTCAAATAATACTCATTGCACCAGTTTGCTCATTGAATGAAAATCAATTTAATGGTACGTGCCGTCCAGTTGGTTTCCTTCCGACGTTTGCGAACTCTATGGCTATACTAGAAAATATTCCTGAGACACTACCTTCGTGTGGCGGTGGTCTCAAATCTTGAGTAGGGGGAAAAAGGGGCAGAGAGAAACTGGTCAGTATGATGGAAGGGTGGATGAGGGGAATGGTGAAGAAGAGAGGTGATGATACTATTGTGAGTTTTCTAAAAATGATATTATTTGCATGCACGACACGATTGGGCACCTGATTTCAATGCCATCCGATGTAAGAATGTAAATGGCAGAATGGTGGCAAGGAAAGAGTGAGCGTGAAGGGTCTTTGACTAACTGCTAGGAAAACAGGAGCTAATACAAGGTTAGTGCTAAAAAATGAAACATCTTTTCGCTTTAATTTCGACAATAATCCACGTACGGGGTTTGATTACCTCCCTCAGAACACACTATTACTTCACTGAACCCTTCAATCTCTTCTCAACCGAAAAACCCTGCAAATTATTACACAATGGTTTATTATTCTCATGAACAGCTTGACCTAGTATTACGGCTCCGAGACCCATTCCATTCGATTCAGCATCTAAAAATACTAATAAACCATATGAAACATGACCTGACTACAATGGAACTACGGAAACTAAATATTCCCCCGGCTCCGGGCGCCCGTAAACATCTGTGGGCATTTATGATCCGATGTAGAGGTGTGCGGAGGAAGTGGCCCTAACCTTCCTTCGCCCCATCGGGCAATAAGAGTAGGGGAAATTGGGACGGGGACTTCCAGCGAACCCTCGAACGTTGCGTGGCGAGTGGGCAGGTGGTTTTAATGAGACTTGAGGGAGGGAGGGAGTACTAACAACGAAACGTTGACTTCCGCTGTAGTTCCCACGAGTTCTTGCAATTAGTTGACTCTAATAATTGCTGTAATTTCCCTATACGCAGTTGTACACGTCTGATACTCATTCCATTGAACCCAGGATGTAAAAATACCTTAAAAATGATGCGAAACACGGCTTATTTGCGATTATACTGCGTTTCGGTAATTTTTTTAACCACTTTTTGTCCATTGCAACCATGGGCTTCGTCCGATCGGGTTGCCGAGATGGCGGCCACAACTAGATACCAAATGGGATTTTTGTGCGAAAGAACGATTTTTTTAGACGACGTTATAGGTTAAAGGCACATAATGGCCTGGACAGGGGAGGGTGGATGGTGGACAGGGGATGGGGGATGGCGGACGGGGGACGGCGGACGGGGGACGGCGGACACATATTGCAGATTTGGAATCCCCATGTCTTGAAACGTAAAGTATCAAATTTTGAGGGGGGGTTGTAAAAACATTTTCGTGACTGAAAACATAGGGTTATTATTCAGAATAAATAATAAACCAAAACCACAAGAATTCGATATTCCTGTCTTCTACTCACCCCAATGGCAAATACATGCGAGGGGTTCCGACAAAAAGTACTACTATTCACAAGTCAATTTAAAAGTGCAGCACCAGGCCCAAGTATCAAATCATAAACGATATGAATATCAAGTTGAAATGCTAAGACAATGCTTCAAGTTCATTAAAAAAATCAGAAGAAGACAAACAACCAAAAATCCTATCTAGTTTACTGCAGAAGGTGCTCTGGGTTGAAATTATTTCAAATATTTGTTGCAACGCATCATTCAACTTTCCTCAGTTCGGAAGAAAATTGCTACTAGCTATTTCGTCTTGTTAGCAATTTGTGCTTCACTCCGTTTACAACTTCACAAGACGTTCAGCATAGAAACTGGAGGTGCTTATGTTTAGATAATGTATTTTATTGTTGTGTTCTACGAGCATAGTTAGGCATTGCATAGGTACAATCATGAGATGGTCAAGATTATTATTTTGGAAACGCTCATATTTCTAGTTCTGGAACTACAATGAATACGCAGTACAACAAGTTGGACAAAAAAATTAGCGGTGACATAGTTTTGAATTCCGGAGTTACAAGGGATGCCTCTAACTACTTTATAACAGCTTTTAAAATGAGGCATTTGGAAAACACGTATCATACAGATGGAATTTATGAGGAAGAAACTAGATTTGACAAATTTGATTTTGTCGTCGAAATGTAGGTCAATTAATGTGCTGCTTTCGTCATCTACTCTCTAATGAAACTTTTCATCGCTTGAACAGATTTTGAAGAAAGGATATTTGGTATTTAGATCACTATTCTTAGTTTTGAACCAATTTTGCTCAAACGCTTTGTTTGGCTGAGCTTGAGCTGAAACATGAAATTACAGAGTTTATAATTACGGTTGCAGTCAATTGAGAATTCCCACCTCAAGCCACCAAAGTTCTGCAGTCTGACTCGTGTCACCCTTTTGTCAATTGCTTCTTTTTCCAGCCACTTCGTAGTGCAGTACTTCTTTGGGCATATGCATTTTTTAAGAAACTCTGACGTATTATATCTTATCATTTATAGTTATTCGTCTGTAATCTAGTCTCCTGAACCAACGTAGGTTCTAAAGAGAAATTGAAGTGAAATCCAGTCTGTCCTGGAGAGTTTGAGTTTGTGATCGTTTTGTTGAAAATGAATGGAGCGTTGCAACTCACATGTTCCCTCAACCTCCGTTAATGCGACGATCTATTCAATGTATTTCCAAGAAAACATTTGCGGGGGGAAAAAACGTGTGTACTAGTTAGTTGACAGTATGTTTCATCAAAATCGTTCAAGCCGTTTTATATAAAATCGGAAAAACGATGTCGGAATAAGGTCCCCAAAATGAGGCTTAGTCAATCAAAAGTCAATCGGAATGACTACTGGCTCATTCGCTTTGCTCGTTCGAATAATAGACCCTGAATGTTTGTTGATTGGTGTGGTGCGTGGTATATTTCGTATGTACAGCTTGATTCCTGACACACTACAGCAGGTGATTATGGCTGAGGCTTAACGTGTGGAATGTATGACACACTCCAGGTGATTGGGGCTTAACATGTTCAGGTGCTTCGGTTCCCGATGGTGTCTCAGCTTCTTATTCTCGTATCGCCTCCGTTTTGGTATTGCGTCATATCGTCAACTGGTCTTGCTGTTACGAGTACAAAGTGATATTTTGACTTCTCGTTGATTTTAATTTACGCTAAACCTATTATCACTAAATGGTTTTCCAACAGGTAAGTGAAATATTTTGACTCGGCTTTGTAATGCAATGATAGTCTCATTCACCTGTGAAGGAGCCTGGTTTGAACCGTTTAGCCGGCAAACTATAATTTCATGTTCGACAAATTTCACTACCCGAGTTATCATGGCTTGCGTCATCTCATTATACACGTCTTGTTGACGAAGTTTGAGATCAAAATGTGGGTGTCAAGTTGCCCTCTTAGATAGATAATTTCCTGTTCATTAATTGGAGCATTAATTCTTGCATATTTCCTACGCCTTATCCCAGCGCGCTCCCGGCCTTCTCAGAAAAATGTACAGGCCGTTCAATACTGTTGTGCTTCTACTAGATCATTTTGCGTTTGATCTTCACTTCCGTTCCGAAAATAGCGTGTTCCTTCACACATCTTATAAACACGTGACAGTCTTCCTGAATTGGGTTTTCGAGCTACACACTTCGTTTGTCCCTAATAAACGTGGATTAGTTCGAAGAGCAATTTTAAACTCCTCGCGAGTGTTCGGCTTTTTCCGTCTGTCGTCGGCTACGTATGCCACGAGTTACTTCCAATTCTCTCTAGCGTTTGTCTAACAAACCAATGTTTTTTCGTACAATACGCATCTCTCCCGTTAGCCTCATTCATCATTAGTTCCTTAGCTCAGTTGCCACATCTCGCCACCCTGAGTTGGTTTGCAGGTTGGATATAGAAGTTGAGCGGATTTGGTGATGCCGTTTCCCCTTAATTGCGTTCACGGGCGTGCAGACAAGTTTGTCAAGTGGTGATTTTAAGACTGCGGACCCTTCGTAACGTAATGAAATGGAGAATTTGTTCAGTCAGTTAAATAATTGTACTTGATGTTAAAGCGGGGCTAACTAAAAAAACAAATTTCGCGTGGTCTCTCTATGTGAGTAGTTAGATACGCTGAATAAGATGAGATAATTCCTTCTTGTTTTGCTCGTTATTTTGTGGTAGTCATGTGATTCCCATACCGTAGACCATCCGCCACACACCAAAATACGTCAGAAAATGACATTCGCTTTATACGATTACTTTACTTCCTTTTTCACACTCTCCTCCCGTTGCAGTACGTTGAACGATCAACAGCGCCTGATCATCAACTTGGGAAAATCATCAAAGTTGAGAAAGTTGAGTGACGCTTTAGCGCCAGATATTATTATGCAGTTCCACAATTCCACATTCCACCACAGCGTATGACCCTCGTTTGTTCATTTATGGAACAACAACGCGAACGTGAAGCCCCTCGAAGTTCGCAATAGTTGCACATATTTTACGGTCCGCGCGTAGAATTTATTTGAAGTAAGATCGAGCCTCGGCCGCTTTGATACCGGTGGATTTATTCACGTCACTACCTGCTTTGAGTCTAGGCGCTTCCAGGATGACCAGCTTTCTCTCATTTTTTTCTCCCCCGGCGGATTCTAAATTGAGTTACCGATGCTGCTGCGACGGCAGACCAATGGAAACCTGGAACCTCGCCAGGGAAGTGAGTGAGCTGAGCTCTTTTTTCCCTCTCTCACTCTATCACTTGCTCTCTCTCTCCCTCTCTATCTCATACAACCTCACTGTCTATCTCTCACACATATAGTCGCCCTCTCTCTCATCTTCCCTCTCTCTCTCTCTCTCTCTCTCTCTCTCTCTCTCTCTCTCTCTCTCTTTCTCCCTCCCTCAATCACTTAGTGCACAGCAGCTACTTGTAGCTTTTTGGAGGTGATAAGTCAAGGAAAAGGTTTTTCTCCTAAGCAATTGGACGGTTACTACGTCGGGTTTTCTCGTTTTCCTCCGCCCAAACCTTCGAAACCCCGTCCATGTCATTTTATTGCCCTCGAAGTGTCGATTTTTTGAACCAGAAGAGTTTGTTACCGTTCGCGTCCACGAAAAGGGAGAAATACACACGTGCCTAATTTTCCATCAACTACTCTGCTCGGGGTAAGCTTTTAGCAGTGGAGCAGGTCGTCAATGATCTTCAGATATTCACTTTTCGAAACCTACTGGATAAAACAACGCCTATTTGTGGTATGCTGTCAGATTTGACGTAGAACGTCTGACAATTCCAGTACTCGGCTGTTCATTTTTACTTTCTCCGTTATTTTTGAGGTTACTAAAAAAAGAAAGAATTGTTACGCGTTGGAGGAGAAGTTTGGGACCAATTGCGCCAGAAGTAGAGCACGACTCAAGATTTTGATTTGATATTCCACATTCCATTAGAGATGCCATTCCAGTGTAGATTTTTAAGAGAATTGAAATGGTTTTTAATTCAGCCATACGAAGTAAGAAAGTAGTGTGATCGGCTGAAAAAAATTAATTTTTCTTGAGTCAGTATGTTTCAAGAAATCTGAGTCCGAGGAACAACAGAGCCGCGGCTGGTTGTAGAGAAAGAGATGGTTTATCGGAGAAATACTTATATCCCTATTATTCCTCGAACAGTGGTCCCCATATTTGAGGGACCTATGTCTTAGCAAGCCACCACGATATCTTGAAGAATGAAATACAGCCCACAGCTATTCCAATAAATCCATTTAGGCTTAAGTAAGGTTATAGATTCGAAAGTTAACACGAACTATAAACGTATAGTTTTGAGAGCGCAAAATTGGCATTAGTATCGGATCGTATCGGAAATCGAGCACAATTATAACCGAAAGTTGCAGAACAAAAATCTTGATGACCCAGAAAAATTGCATAGCTAAATGAGTCCTCAGCTTCCTACAAGGTATATCATGTGACATATTTGGCTTGTTTTCCACTCAGAGCCCCACGGAGCTGTGAAGCAGTGGACCTGATATTATGCCAGAGTGAAAAAATCTTCAGCTGCCTTACAGCGTCTGCAAAATTGGGCTAATCCAAGCCAGTAAGCTCCTAGAAAAAGGACTCAAGGGTGAGTGGATCTATACATTCTTGGATAGCCAGGATGCCTTAAGGACCACCTCAGCCTATTCTTTCAGATCCTGGCTGGCACAGGAAAGTCTTCAGGCATTAATGCGACTCTGTGACCATAATAGGCTTTCCCTTATTTGAATATCGGCTCACAGAGCACACGATCACAATTAAAAGGCAGACTGCCATCAAAATGGGGCACATAATTCCTACCCATTGAGCCTGAGCCACGAATAAGAGCGACGAAAAAACACCTAAATCGATAGTTCGTCCCGTGGGAAATGGAGGAACGACATGCCCTTTAGAATGAACAGCCTCGAGTTAGGCAGGTGAAAGAGTGAAGGCCACGCTTACACTCCCCAGACGGGAACTAAAAGCCCTTACTAGCATCCTCACCAGGCACTGTCCACTTAGATACCACCTGAATAAGATTGAGTTGATTGAGCAGCCAGGATTCAAACTCTTCATTGAACCCTGAACCATACCAGAGTTGGTGGGAAAGACAAACTCAGCGTCTTAAAAGGAGCTGGTACGTACGACGTATTTTATAAGGAAAGGCACATCGTCATAGCAATTTGCGGCTGCAGTGAAGCATGGAATTGTGCCTGCGACAGCTCCGGCTAACAAAATACGCATCTGTCCAACATTCCACAAATTTCCAAACGAGAAAAATTACTCCACGATAATTAACAGCCAATCGACTTTTTCAGTTTGTTAGGGGCGCTAATAGCCAATTAACAGTCGTTAAAGTGCTCACATGAAAATTGCAAAAGAATCTTTCAAACCTACGCGCGTTGTTTCGTTCGTGCTTTTCAATAAAATTACTTGAATGCCAAATGTGAACTTTTTTTTCAGCTTCAACGTTCGGTTTGTTCTAAGAAACCTCCTAATTGGCTGCGAAATCAGTTGCGGGGCTGCTCATTATAGGGGAGAGTGCGTGGAATTCAGCGTTCAATCGAACTTAATTTTTGTTGGTAATTGTTCAGTTCGAGCGGCTTCACTCGTTCCCAACTCTCGTCTTTCACCTTTTGTAACTTCGAGAGAGGAGGTTTGAAAACCGGCTATTTGAAGTATTCAGGTTTTATTTTTACTTCACGAGAATTTATTTGGCTTTGCATGATGAGCTATTCAAACATTTACCGAAGTGCTTTCGAATACCACGAAGGTGAAAAAGTACCTATTGTTTTCTCTGAGTTGAAAATATTCACTTCTAGAGAACCTGGGGCGAAAAATTGTGCCTAGTTTTGAAAAATCCCTCTAAGTTTCCTGCAGTGTTAGGTGAAGAAATTTGTGTGTTGCTGCGCACCAGAAATTTTTATTAAAAACATCGCCGGTGTGATAACAGCAATCTTGAATAAATTTAGGTGGAAATCCATACGATGGCAGCTTCATAATCCTCAATGAATAATCGAATCTGTTTTCGCTGTTTCTCTTTTGACTGCTGAACTGGGAATACGAACTGCGCCCCAAAACCTCCATTGAGAGTTATATGAATTACCTATATATTGGTATTTCAATTAAAGTTGTGTCAGAAGTAGGTAACTTGCTAACAGATTGCACGTAGAACGTGGAAGTATGTCTGTCCATATAAAAAACAAATCGATTTTGGAGTTAGAAGTTCAAGGTTCGCATGTTAAATCGTCACTAGTGGTCAACTCGTTCTTTCTTTAAACATCTGCGTAGTTAACATGAGTTGGACAACAAGTGTGTTGACTCAGTTGCTCCTAAACCTCTCAATATCAGCGGAATGAAGTAAAGAATCAAACTCAACCGAGCGGTGTCGGTTCGGTGGACCTAATTCTACTCTGCTGCCCTGTTTTGTGGCTTATTTTACTGGGAGCTTTTCAATCTATTGAATGTAGTTTTGGAGGGAAGGGGAAGCAATTTGTTGCGAAGGGATGCGGAGTATTAAAACGTCCGTAGGTTGAAAACAGCGAAAGCTTCCATTGATAAAGTTGTGGTGTCGTTAGTTCAAAAGAGACGTGAAATCTCCGCACGTTTTTCGACTTGTTCCTCGTTTGCTGCGCGCATGAAAACGAGAGCGGTTTTTCAAACACTTTTTTTTTTCTTCCTACGATAGGAAGCAGCTGCCCACAAAACCTACGTCTCAATCCCTCAGAGGCGCCAGTAATCCGCCTTGAGTAATGTGCGTGCTCTACTGACTTTTTTCAGCCACTACAAAGTCGTGTTTTCCTCCTAAACATCTTCCAGTCTCCGGTTTTCAGCTCGCTCTTTTGTGTTCAAGACTTGAGGAGAATCTTTCTGTGCTATACGGGCACAGTGAATAATCGCAGCTAATCAAAGTAAGCACCCACGGTCATTATTTTATATTTCGCGATGAGAAGAATAAAAGTAAACGGCAAAGCAGTTCATACTAGTCCCCGCAACTCCCCGAACATTCAGCGATCATCACGGCCTTCTCGGACTTATTCTGTGTCATTTTCATACTACACACGAACTTCGTGTTTATTTCCCATCAGTATTCGAATACGAAAAAGGAACAAATAACTTCTGATCGGATGAACATTTTCTTTCAAAATTAGCATTGTCGATGTTGAGCATAAGTCGAATGTATGTAGCAGTCCAAAACATTTTTGAAAAAAAGAATAGGGCTTTATTCAACCTAAACACAAAAAAACGCAAATCAAGTTGATGGGCCAATAGCTGAGGGTGGATGCTTGTGAGCGTTTTACTCACTGGAACACAATTGGCAGTGATGGATAAGAGTTGCGCCCTCCGCATTGTTTGCTCATATATTACGGTTTCCAAGGAGCCGATGCTGAAGGAGACGAGTGTTTCCCCAATGCACCTTCTGGAAATCTAGCCCCCCATCAAGAGGGCAACTGGAATATATCCCCAGAAAAGACAAAGAAGAAGTGGCAAGACGAGTGGGGCACAGTACAAAAGAGGCGGTAGACTAAGCAGCTAATTTCAGCATGTGGTCTATAGTTCCTAACAGAACATGGAGCGTTAACGGCGTACCTACATCGAATTGAGAAGTCTGAGAGCCTAAGCTGCTGGCACCTTGGTGGATGATGATTTCCATGCCATCTTCTTTTGCCAAACGTGGGCTGGTGTCGCCGAGTGGAAGACATGGTCAGTAAGCTCACGCCAGAGGCATTCGTTCGCTCCATGTTGCATTCTGAAAAAACTGGACCAGGACATTTTTCAGCCAGAAGATTATGGAGCCTGCTGATTTGGGTTCAATATCTCACAGGGACGAAAAACGAAGGCATGGGGAAAAGACCGTTTCTGAGCCTCCCGAATTGTTGGGTAGTATGGGAGGGTGTAGGGAACCGGTGACAAGCTGCAGAATTATTATGAGGGTGTAGAAGACCAGCAAGAAGTGCTGCCATCGCTGAGAAGCGTGAGTGGTAACTTGATGCAATGTGCTAAACGGTTCCTGGTTGGTTCTCAATACTCAGCCAAAAAAAAAAGTCATAAGTCAAAGTACGCATTATCAAACAATAAAAATCAATTCTGTTTTTCGTCGAGTTTATATGAACTTGGTAGACATACCTGAACGTTTAACACACAAACTTGAGGCTCTCAATGTTCCCCAATGTACTGACTCGCTCCTACTCATGCCACAACTTAAGCCATATCTAATTCCTGACACCATCAAACTGACTCTTCTGATAAGAATGGGTTTTAGGGTTCTGGAATATCTGTGGCCTTTGGGAGGTAGGAAGACGAGTGGGACACAGCCCAGAAAGAGCGGGGAACCATGCGGCTGATCCCAGAGCTTGGTCCATGGCTCAGACGACACCTCAGTGACCAATGAAAACCTGGAACCTCGCCAGGGAAGTGAGTGAGCTGAGCTATTTTTTTCCTCTCACTCTATCACTTGCTCTCTCTCTCTCTCCCTCTCTATCTCATACAACCTCACTGTCTATCTCTCTCACATCTTCACTCTCTCTCTCTCTCTCTCCCTCCCTTTCTCCCTCCCTCAATCACTTAGTGCACAGCAGCTACTTGTAGCTTTTTGGAGGTGATAATCAAGGAAGAGGTTTTTCTCCTAAGCAATTGAATGGTTACTACGTCGAGTTTCCTCTATTCCCTCCGCCCAAACCTTCGAAACCCCGTTCATGTCCTTTTATTACCCTCGAAGCGTCGATTTTTCGAACCAGACAGTTTTTTTCCGTTCGCGTCCACGAAGACGGGGGAATACACACGAGGAATGCCTAATTTTCCATTAACTACTTGGCTCGGGCTTAGCCTTTACTCCTATTTGTGGTGCGCTGGTAGCCAAACGAGTGGGACACAGCCCAGAAAGAGCTGGAAACCAGGCGGCTTATCGCAGAGTTTGGTCCATGGCTCGGACGACACCTCGGTGAGGTGGATTCCTACCCAACTCAATTCCTAACAGGACATGAAGCATTTATTGCTTACTTGCACCGACTTGGAAAGGCTGTAAGCCTAAAATGCAGGCAATGATGGATGATGCCAGCGGTAGTCGGGCTGACTGCAGGGACTGGAAGACACAGTTGGTCAGGTCACACTAGAGGTCTTCGTCTGCTCCATGCTGCGTTCAGAGGAAAACTATTTGCCATGACAGTAGTGAAGTGAATGGAGCTTGCTGATCTAGGGCCAGTATCTCGCTAGGGCAAGAATGAATGACCGCTCCTGAGTCTCTCGAAGTGCTGGGCAGTATGGGATGTATGGGAATGGAGGAATCGTGAGGGTGAAGAGGACAAGAAAGAAGAGGGGCGTGAGGGCCTACCTGATGCAAAGTGCTTAACAGTTTCTAGTTGGTTTTAAATAAGCAGGGATAAATTCATGGGGCCACTAGGAGCAGACATTCCCTCCTACGTCCCCCACCCCAAATAAAGTTCATTAAACAAATAACATTATTGGATTATTGTAATCCAACATATTTTTCATTCGTTTTATATGAACTAGGTAAACCATAACTTGACTTTTAATCTAGAAGGATTAAAGTTCCGCAATTGTTTGAACTGCTGCTACTTATATCACAACCCTCATGGGAGTACTACTGTATATTGAATTAATGAAACTGTCAGTAAGATTCTTTTGCGAAAGTTTGTGTTTGCAGTTGCGGTATCATAGGGGGAACACTGCGAAACAATTATTCAACACAACGACGTTAGTTTAAGATCCAGCGTTTCTGCAGACTCTTCAATGACAATTATTAGACTTCCATCGCGTACGTATTGGATTGGACTACCCTGATTTTTGTGGGAACGCTCGTGCCGTATGATAGAGATTCATTGGGAAAATATCAGGCGAAACCATTTTTGAGAATCCTGTTTTCTGATATCCCCGTTCAACAGATAGAAAGAGGCCTAATTGCTAAGAACAAAATAAGGATTCAGGTTGCTGGAAAGCACTCCGTAAGATTGATAAACCCCATTGACGCAGATACTTCGGAAACAGAAAATGTTAACATAACTTTTCCTGGAAATGTTTGGTGCCTTGGAAAAAGGCTTATTCGCAGTTCGAATCGCTTCATGAACAGCTTATCTGCTTGAGCGAACTCCCTCCTTCATCAAAGATCTGGTGCATAAGTAACTGACAGCATGTTAACATGACTTTTGAGGAAATTCATATTTAAATTTCTGGAGTTATAGGAAAAAATAAACTCAACATTGGCTTCACCGTTCACCTTAGTTCGAAGTTACTTATAATGGGCCCTCTCAAAAACTCTCTCTCTCTCTCTCTCTCTCTCTCTCTCTCTCTCTCTCTCTCTCTCTCTCTCTCTCTCTCTCTCTCTCTCTCTCTCTCTCTCTCTCTCTCTCTCTCTCTCTCTCTCTCTCTCTCTCTCTGTCTGTCTCTCTCTCTCTCTCTCTCTCTCTCATCACTCCTTATTTTATTTTCCTCGCCTTCATAAACTACAGAGTTCATAAGAAATAGAGGTAAACTCAATTTTTTTGAAAGTTCTACTAACATTTGAGCAGAGATTATAAAGGAACGGTCATACGAAAATTTTGAGAAACACAAACGGTGGGTACAGCTTTCGTACAAGTACGCAACCACGAGGGGCATTTTATGTCTTTTATTTTATATTTTATGCAATGATAACTACGTTTGATTGTGCTCGTTGATGGTTTCGATATAATGGCCGCGTCAATTGCAATTGGTATCATTGGTTATTAAAACGTGTGATGTTGCCAAGCGTTACATTTTGTAACATACGTTACCAAGCTAATCCAACACAAATATTTCGTGACGCTTCTTCGTAACACATCCCGCGTTACATGTTCGAGTTTATGTAGCAAAGTAAAGATTTAAAATCTCAAAACACTATTTTCTATACGTTTTGGGTTTTATCTTTGTTCAATAGATTGTTAGAGGAACATGTATGGAGAACAATACATGTAGGCCTCAACTGTACGAATACATTAACTATCTCATTCTGGAATCATTCATTTATGGAGGAGTCACGTTGTTATAACTGACCATAAACCGTCATTTTCCCACGAACGAAAATTTTATGTAATCGTCGTGGTATTAGGAAATATCCATAAAAAATTTAATAAAAACTTTGACATTTTATGTCTTTACTTTGCTACATAAACTCGAAAATGTAACGCTGGAGATGTTACGGAGAAGCGTCACGAAATTTTTAACCCGAGTTGCAAGCAACAGCCCCTGTGGCCTAATGGATAAGGCATCGGTCTCCTAAACCGAGGATCGTGGGTTCGAGTCCCACCACGGTTACGATTATTTTGTGTTTTTGACATTTCATGTCAAATTTTAATTTAATTTAATCTAACGCTTGGTAACATCACACGTTTTAATAACCTCAGTGACTAAGTGATGATGTCAATTGCAATTGACGCGGCCATTATATCGAAACCATCAACGAGCACAATCAAACGTAGTTATCATTGCATACAAAATACAAAAATAAAAGACAAAATGCTCCTAGTGGTTGCGTACTTGTACGAAAGCTGTACCCACCAGTTGTGTAAAGGTTTCTTTCGTTCGCATCGGAGTAAATCGAGATTTAGATTTAACTTACACCTGAAGCCGCTCCAAAACAATGGGCCTACTTTCTAGCAATCATGGCTTATATTTTCGTTCAACAGATAGATACGGAAGTAACTACAGAGGACGGTGTAGGTTGCTAGAAGACACTACATAAGTTTCATTTGACATTAACGTAGTTTAATGCTTTATGAGAAAACAAGTATTTGGGTTATCGATCAATATAATACCCGTAAGTAGTTTTAGGCCTATTCTGTTGGTGCTCTCAATTTGGTGTGTCCTAGTGATCTGGAGGCTGAGTATGAAATTTCAGGCAATGCGGTACTTCGGTTTTCTCTCGTTAATCAGACTTTTTTTCGTAGCTCGCCGTGAATGGGACGATGCCCCCCCCCCCCTCCGCACAATGAATACGTCGACACAAATGAGCGTTTTCGGGCTCAAATGCCCTTAAAACGTAAAAGATCTGAAAAAAAATCAACTACAAAAATTGTTCGCACAATTACAGTTTCCCTTTCTACGTCGTAGAATGCAAATGACATCACAACCAGTCTGTGCTGAGCGTAGCGTTTAACTTCTTACTGCTCACGACCCAAAAAAAAAAAACGATTTAACATTGTAAACCATTCTGTAACACTATGTCTCATCATGTGAAACGGGTATCGATAATTTGTTGCGAGCAATTTGGTTTATGTCCAATAATGATTGAGCGGCGTTCAGTTGATAATAAAACTGAAAATAAATAATAGTTAACGATTGGCGAGGAACGTTTTGAATACACCGAAGAACGAAAAGTTGAACCGAATAAATAATATTTCCTCGAGCGGAATGGTATTGTTTATTGAAAGGAAAGCGCGAGGACGTGAGTCTCCATCAGTATCACCGAATATAACGTGTGTTAGCATTCGACGCCCTTCAAAAGCGTCGCCACACTCCTCGTGAATACATAACGGAAAACCGATTCTTCATAAGGTTAAAGGTTCATTGGGTTGCACAACAACCGCTGAAACGTCAGGAAATCAATATCGGCCGTCGGTCGACTCTGTATTCCTAAACACAACGAACACACAAATTACAAACACATTGTCGCGCGGTTGATAACGAACACTCATTCTGAGGTTCCCATGAATTTATTATTACTACTCTTCGACGGCCTTTGTACACTATCAGCAGAAATTGGCCCACGGTTTCTACTGCAACCACTTGCATAACACATGATTTTATAGATTTTGACATTTCTTAAATCTCCGAAGTAGGAAAGAAAGCCGTGTAATCGGCTGACTTTTTCCTCATGGGTTTCTTCATATTTTGCGTTTCTGAGTTCGAAACACGCCTTTTGGGAAATGGTCAGTGTTGTTAGCGTGTGTCTGTGGACGCGATTGAGACAAAAGCGCGGTACTAAATCGACTTCACAGTGGGCCTACAGATCACCTGGAACACCAAAATGAAGTTAATCGGTCTAAACTTAACTAAGGATATTACACTGATCAGTTCCTGGTACCAGGCGGATGATGCCAGCACAAAGTCCATGGCTCCGGCGATGCCAAATCGAGGTGGAGTTCTACCTCTCTCAGCCCCCCCCCCCAAGCCATAACTTCCTGCACTGCAGGGCAACGGTGGGCGATGCTTCCCATGCCAGAAGTGGGCAGGCTGGTGGCGCCCAGTGGAAAAGACAGTTGGTTTTCATCCGCTCCATACTGCATTCAGAGGAAAACTGGAGGTGGATAGCTCAATTTGCTGGAGCAGTGCTCACCTAGAAGAGGATGGACTTCCTCATCCGAGGCTAGTATCTCACAGGGTCGAAGAATGAAGACATGGAGAAAAGACTGCTCCTGACCCTCTAAAACTGCTGGATAGTATGGGGGGATGTATGATCAAGCACAACCGCACACATTTCACAAAAGTCAAGTCTCATGAATCACCAAAGCATTGAGTACTCGATAATTTGCGTGGCTTAAGCAGGATCAAACTCATAAGTTGCCTCAACCGGCGTTTATGTTGAACGTGTAACTGAACGAAAAATGTGCTTGATTACTTGGTGCAGTGGCAATACCGCCTAAGTGCACGTCGGGCTGAGGAACAATGAGTGATGCGTCGCACCACATATTTTGTGCGGTAAAAGTAGACATTTCCCTCCCAATGCCCAGCATACTTTGATAACGTTCGCACGGATAAATATTGGTGGAAAGTTCATGCCAGTGCACAGCTTCTCAGAAATACTCATAGAGTGAGAATTGTTCTGAAGAGCGGGAAACAATGAAGCAAAGAGAATTTGGTGTGACCTGAGAGATACGCAGACTCATTAATTGACTTGTCAGTTGTCCAAAAGGTACGTGAAACCAGCACTGAACCGTGAGGAACTAAGTCTGTAACGCGGACACCAAGTTCATTTTCGGAATTTGCTCATATCCTTATTTTGTCGTCTCATGGTGACCTACGAGGCAGATATCAAGTTTGAGCAGATTTATTTAAACCGTGTACGCTCTATCACGTTCACACACACTCAGACCATTTTCTCAAATAGTGTTTTCAGACTCAGTACATAACCATTACATAACTTTTCTTTCTACTTCATAGAGCCAAGGATGGTCAAAATTCATGTCATAAAAAATCAAAAACGAGGGACAATTGATATTCGCGTGATCAAAGAGAATGAAATGAGATAACGAAACCCGTGGGAGGGAGAAATGTGAATCAGCCACCTAACGAGAATGGAAATCGAATTGGAACTCGATGATGTGAACAAAAATTACTAAGCCGGTATTGATCGTTGATCCTGAAGAGTCGGAAGTCGAACAAAACAACCTAACAACGCAAGAGAGAAGAGAAATTTAATTCACGAAGACAAGCTGTGCGGATTGATCAAAAACGCCCCACCGGACCTAGTGATGAATATAATTAATACACAGGCATTAAGTTTGGAGCCGAAGAAACAACACAAACACCTCAAATCCAACATAGGAAAATCCACAAAACCAGACACTTCAGAAACCAGATGACTAAAAAACGTAAGAATTTTCAATAGAGTCGAGTTTCAAAGAAGTAAAAACAAAAATAAAAGATTCTGAGGGTGATGCAAACGAAGAATTAAATGAAGAAAACAAAGAATCGTCAGCAAAACACGAACAAGCCGGTTTGTGTACAAACACCAGGGCTGCCAATGGAAAGGTGTCACCAAGGAACGGACTCGAAAGGAAGCTCTCCTCGTCCAGAGAATTATCAACAAAAAGAGAAAGGAGGTTGTTAAAGAACATCTGAAAACTCCTTTGTTTCCGAATATTCTTTGTCTCCGGAGTGACACCGATTGGACCATAATTTTTTTTCTTTTCATTTTGTGATCAAACAAACGTCAGACAGTTTTTATTCCTTCATTAGTTTGATTATCAAGTCGAAACGACTCGCGTTTTTGTACACGTAAAATAAATTACTTTACGCTCGAGTTCTGAAAGGAGCGTCGAATTTCATTTTATATAGTTTTACAGGTTTATACGCTATAAAATATATTTCACACGACTCCCAGTCAAGGTGGCTTACAGGATAGCCATGTCTTCTAATGTCTTCTTTACCCCCGATGCATTTGTTAGATGTTAAAAATATATAATAAACTAAAGGAAGAATTGCCCCGAGAACTGAGTTCCCCCTCAGCCGGCGAGCACTTGGCGGGTCACCCTACGTCTCCTGACCAGCTCCAAAAGGCGCCAATGCTGTACAAAAGACACAGCTGAAGGAATGACGAGGCATTTGGATTGGCCCCGATGCAGGAACCGAAAACTCAAAAAAAGCACAGATCGGTCGAAAACGCTTCAAATCGACGCGATTAGAAAGGCAGTGAACATGGGAATGGAGGAGCACAGATAGGAGATACAGACCGATGCCCGGGAAAAGGAGGGGAACCATGATCCGCCTACTAAAACATTTAAACCGAATTAAACAGTAAGGAACTAAATTTCATAACAACGTCTCACACTACACCTGCGGCCGCTAAGAGCGATTTTGAAAGACGAAGTCAGAAGTTGATTCGACTTGAGACCTTGAAACAGAAAGTTCGTACGAATATCGTGCCACGAACATGTCGATTAGGCAAAACGTCAGAGATTTACCGAGGGCAGTGCGAAGCAGGAAATGCAACTCCAATACTAACGAAAATTAAACTCTGATAAAGAGCTCCAGTAAATATCAAATCGAATGCAATTTTGAGGAAACCATGAAACGTATCGAAGATGATGATTTGAAGCTATGGCACTCATGAGCTGAGACGACGAAGGCTGAAAAATATCAGGTGCTCAACATCACACAACTTTCCTTAGCTCAACATAAATTTGCCGGGTTTCATTGTTTTCGCTACTAATTCCATTTATTTTGAACTTGGTAAAACGTCACTGCGCGAAGGTAGAAACCTGTGTATGCGGTGAAGCGCCTACAGTTCTGGAATTTATTTTGCGGCTCATACTCATTCCCCACCCTGTAATGAGGAATTGCTACATCGAGAATGGATGAGGCTGCTGATACGATTTTTTTTTTTTTGCGAAGGATAGTAACGACTTTTCTAGGACTATCGAATAGAAACTGTGAGCAATGATAGCAACTGAAGCGGCGGTGGTTGAAATCCCGGAATTTATGGACTAGCTCCTATACCTTTTATAAGCGTTATTAAACACCCATCGTATACACACTTCATTGGAGTACTACCTGAATGTTTCTAAAGAACCTAGTAACATTTGAGCGGAGTTTATATGGAAAAGATGGTACGACCTGATACATATACGGGTGCCACATCTTCGTTTAAAGCAAAAGTAGAAATGTACAGGAACATTTATGCAAGACAAAATGTAGGTACTAGTTAGTTGAGAATACGCCATGAATTTGAAATCGTTAGAGCCGTTTTTCAGAAAATTGAAAAAAACTTGAAATTTATGTTCGCCCATTCTCGCAATCGCGTTCACACACACAGCCCGCGTATAGAGTTTTTCGGACTCTGTAGGGTTTGAAACGTGAGGATGTGATGAGAACACAAATTTTCTGTTCGGTCGATTACATAACTTTCCTTTCTACTTCGCAGAGCCAGGAAAGTAAAAATTTCCTCTGGGCACGAGGACAACGCCTTGAGGGAAAGACGAAGCGTGAACGCAAATTCCATTCTGGTACAAAACGCAGCAACGAACGCAAGGGAGCAACTCAATTGAAACCCACACTTCCGTATTAAATGACTGCTCCTGAACTGCCGAAGAGGGTTACATAAATCTACTGTCATGGAGGTTGTTGCGGTTTCGCTATTGTGCAACGGGCCAGCCTCTCGCACAGCATCCACCAAACCCTGACCTGGTGAAACGGTTACAGGCTTCCTCGATAGCAGTCAATGCCAATAGATTTGTCTGTATTTTCAACAACCGACGCTCACTATTGTGGGATCTACACAGTTGTTTTCTGTGCATTGGAGGCGGTATCAAAAAGCTCGCACTACATATACAACATATTAGATATGATTTTTTCTTAGGCTCCTAGCGGAATTCAGTTTGACATACAACGTGGGAACCGGTAGTGCTATACGTTCAAGAATTTATTGGGCTCCTCCCACACACGTCACGACCTTTATTGAGAAAATAGCGCGGATGGAAAAATCATGAAACTGCTGGGACTGCATTACTTTTTGGAAACGTTCACGTTCATGAGTCCAATGCACCACGCAACTTTTCACAACTGGTATGGAAGAACTAACGTACCGGTAATTGATAGCATTGTTGACACATTTTGCTTGATAGGTTCGGGTTCGCACTTCTGATTCTATAAGAGCAACAATGCGAAAAAGTCAGCAAAAGCATCTGGTAAGACGCACCAGACAGTTTTCCTCAACCCCAAGCGCATTCAACGATTTTTATCACTAAGGTTTTGGAATAGGTCAGGTCTGTTTCTTTATTTGATGACTGTACCTAAACCCTCGACGAGGGTTATATCAGTCATAGTAGTTGCGGTTTCGCTAATATGCAAGAGGCCGGCCCCTGCAGCATCTACCGAACTCAGACCTGTGGAGGTACGGCAGGTATTTGGTCGTTAGCCAGTCTCACCGTAGAGAGCTGTTGCCCGTGTGTTACCGCGCGGAGGTGACCACCTGAGGAATCCCGTACCATCTGGGAGTAGTTCTTAATCTGGTTCCCTACCTGATCTTACTGTTTACTTGGGTGGCAAGTTTCAAAAGGACTGATCAACTATAACCACGTTTCTTAGCCATTACCTTCTTTGCGAACTTTGCAAAATGATTATAGGCTTCCTTTGTAGCAGTCAAAGCTGCTAAGTTCGTTTGCCCTCCCAACAACCGTCGCTCACTGTTGTAGAAACTACAGTGGAGCAGCACATGGTTTCTTGTTTCCTCCGCACTGGAGGCACAAGACGTGCATAATGGAGAGTCTTTTAGAGAAAAGAAGTGGAGCCGCGCATTGAAGTCACCATGTCCTTTGGAATAGGTCACCATTATTAATCAGTGCATGGGTGATTTATGGAACAGTCAAGGGTTCTTATGGAGGGTTGTGCTTACTGTTTTGGATTTATATGATATATCTGTGAGCAGTGGTAGTAAACAAAAGTGCGGTTTGAATTCCGAATTTCCGGGGTTGCTCCGAATTATCTTATGAATGTTATTAAACTCTGATCGCGTGCATATTTTATTAGATTACCACAATGATTATTTTTAGAATGGGACAGGAAAAATTATTTCAGAACGGTTATTATGTTCTTGCACAGCTTGGAATAGTGTCACACCTCTGCGATCCATTCCATTCGATCCAGCATCGAAAAATTCCAGTAAACCCGATCTGACTACAATGGAAAGTAGAGAACTAAGTAGGTAAGGCGCCTGTAGGCCATAGACCCAACTTTGCGAATTGAGCTGCCGGGTGGTTGGTTGCGAAAGAGACGGGAGGGAGGGTGTACAAACGATGAAACGCTTACTTTCGCTGTAGTTTTTCTCCTGCGAGTTCTTCCAACTAGTAGAATTTGGCTCACTATAATTACAAT
The DNA here is from genome assembly GCA_020466155.1 of Pachypeltis micranthus. Classification (NCBI taxonomy): domain Eukaryota; kingdom Metazoa; phylum Arthropoda; class Insecta; order Hemiptera; family Miridae; genus Pachypeltis; species Pachypeltis micranthus. Next base: position 12,252,861 of record CM035775.1, read on the forward strand.
GATTTCACTATTTTGGTTCTAAACGCAGTCGTACACCTCCGAAAATTGTGTCGTTCGACATTTAAAAATATCTAGAAAACGATACCGAACAGAGGGTATTTACAATAAAACCACCATTGGCTTCGTTCTATCGGATTGTCGAGCAGGCGGGCACAACTGGATACCAAATGGGGTTTTCGTGCGAAAGAACGGATTTTTTAGAGTACGTTAAGGGCACAAAACGTCCCGGACGGCGGATGGACATTGCAGATTTGGAATTCTGGAGGCCTTGAAACGTGGCGCATCGAATTTTGAGGGGGATTTCTGAAAGAATTTGCAGGACCGAAAACGTAGGTGTATTATTCACAATGGATATTAGACCATATACTGAATTTAACATTCATAGAAATTTATTATGCTCTTCCCTTTTGGCGTCTCATGTTAATTTCCCTGCTAAATATCAAATTTGAGTAGATTTTTTTCAGCCTTCTTCTCTCAATCGTGTTCTCTGACACGCATTTTCTCAAATGGCGTTTTTTGCTCTAAGACGCTAAAATGTAATCTGATATTTGTTCTAAAAAGTAAACTGATTTGTTCTCAGCCAATGAAGTAACTTTCCTTCCTATGAAGAACTGTTGGTATAGCTCGAACTAAGGATTTGTACGCAAACACCTGGGGCGGAAATGTGAGCTTTGGTGGACATCGAAGTGGTGCTTTAACGATAATGGAAATCTTGAATGGTGCACTCAACAACATGAACTAGGAGTTGCTTTAATAGTTGGGTAGCGTGGTATTTGTCATTTGCGTCATTATAAGCCTCCAGATGTCTTCCACACAAGGCGAAGCAATAATCACTCTAAACTGGACTGCGCTGAGTGGCTTCCTCCATTTAGCCGGAAGATCTCGAAAGCTACACTGGTTAACACAACTCGCTTCGGATGTCGGACACGGCTAACAGGTAACGGGCTCTTGTTCGACGAAGGAGTCAACCCCTTACAACAAGTTTTACAATGAAACCCTTCCACGACTGCCCTTGTAGCGCTGAGAGCCGCGTTACCGGTTTCCATTCCCGTAGCCAGAATTTCCGATGGAGTTGAAACGAACGTTAGCCGTGACGTTGGGTCGAAGCCAAACCCGGTACCCTGGAAACATTAGACGGCAGATACACGTCTGGAAGCAGTAATAACGGTGTTTCCGCCTAAAGGTCTCGTAATGTCCTCGCATGTAATATTACACCCAGTTTGGCCCTTCGATTACGAAGCAAAGGCGAGCGGTGCACGACACAACGGATTTCCTGAGTTGTAGTTGATGACCCACACTAATAACGTTTTGGTATATGATAATATCCTCAATGATATCATATAACAACATCATCATCACGCGAAAGCCACATTCGCGAAAGCAACTCTGGCTGGAAGCGCCGCTCAGTGCAAACTCGTCAGTTCCCTCTCACCAAAGCCCATTCCGCTTGTTCTAGTGAACTGGTTTGATTTTACTGACGAATACCACTATTTCTGAAAGTACGGCTTTTTCCTTTCCTTAGCTGACCAAGTAGGAAGGACAGGTCCTTACATTTTAAGCCAAAAACACCGTTTTTTGGAAGATGGTCTGTGAGCTCGATTGAGAGAGAACGGCTCATATTTCATCAGATGTACATGGGACTCCAGAATAGGGATATGAGTTAAGTCGGCTCAAAAATAACTATGGTCACCAAAATATCAAGCATTTCCCCTTCATTTCTCTCCTAAGATTATCAAGAAATGTTCGGTTTCATATATTGTCACGGTGAATTCCAGTAATTTCGCTGACGACGAATAATTCCAACAACCGGAATGCAGTCTGCTCTCCAGAGCATGCCGTACATCCGACTCTCGAAGAGCGAAAACAGGCGAAATTAAGGAGATACCAGAGACATCGGAAACTTGCAGGTGGAAAAAGCTCTCCGAGGAACGGAAGTTAAAGAAACAATTCCCTACTCCTCCGAGTCTGGCGGCCAGTGGAGTGCGATGGAGTTGGAGAAGAGCGACCTAAGTTAATTCAGTAATTAAATTCCTGTCCGTAGTTGTAAAGGGGGAATCCCAGAGTCTTGCTTCTCTTGTACCATTTGCTTCACTTCCCCATCCGACCGACCCTCGGAACACGCAGAGGGAGCGTGAAACTCGCCTCCCAGGAGATAAACATTTGGAGTCGTTCCAAGACACCATCTCTACCGATCAGCCTGCAAAGGTCTTCACAACGATAATCGCTAATTGTTGGAAGTAGGGTGAGTGTCTGAGGAGAGAGGAAAGAGTCTGCTTATCCCCTCCGGACATCTTAGTGTCAGTTAACTCACCATCGGCAACGAGAATGTGAACTTGAGTGTGGACTGAGGAAAATCCTTTGTATTATATTACTTGCTCTTTGCTAGAACCAGTTGGGAGACTTCCCTTCAATGGGCTCGTTCTCGCCTCTTGTCTTTAGGTTCTCATTATCTTGACACGGAATCCCCTTACTATTAACTTTTATGGCTCTCTCAACCCCTAATACGTTTGTCACAGCCTCTGAGGAAACTCGTGGCATTTCAATAGTCCCGTGCAATAACCGCGGATTAATTTATTAACGCAAAACGTCCTAACACAACAGCAATTAGGGCCGAGGTGTGGAGGTGTCAGTTAATTGAAACCACCAGATTATGAAACAAATCGCTCAGAACAAATTGATTGAATACTCCCTCCGGGTTTCTTTTTGACACATTCAGACGCACGAGTGGTCATTCATGGTCGAATGTTTTTTGTAAATTACCGCCAAGCGAGCACTAGGTCAGATATTTGGCGACTTGCTTAGGAATTGCTCATTATACGCTGAGATTGAGATGAACTCGCATGACACGTATTTAAGTAGCCAGTGAGTGTTCAGCTTTCATTCTGGTTTGTTCACCATTAATGTTTTCAACGTTCTCGACATTTCCAGGTTAACCGCATAACTGAGTTTGATAACTTGACAACGTGTCTTTTAGCAACTTTTACCCACATTTTGTTCCTCACAACTATTTTCGTGACTAAGAAAGACCAAAAAACGAGATTTCCCCAACATTAAATGATCGTTTTTCTGATTCTTCCCTACATTTCGTATTCGATAAATGTTTCGGTAGAAATTCGTTGAATAAGCACCGCCATTGTGTATAGCAGATTGTCGAAGCTACTGGGGTTTCAGAATGTTGAGTGTCCGAACGAACGATATACTTTTTCACTCGCAGTATTTTCTTTACCCTTAGGATAGTAGAAAATGATACTACCTGAGAGGCGCAATAAGCACAAATAAAGGACCATCTATTAACAAGCCCCGGAGAAATGTCACATATAACCCCCCCCCCTCCCCGATAACATCATCTTATCTTCCTTTCCTACTGCTTCATATTCCATAATATTGTGTTGTAGCGACATCCCTACTCACACTTTGTGTATTCAAGGTAGTACGCGCAACCCGTGAACTTACATTGCCGCTATTCCAGCATACTGATGAGGTGTGTGAAGCGGGGACAAGGTTCTGTCTTCCAATTTGATACCATATACCTTACACCCAGAGTTCGTACGCGGGATGTTCGCCTGATGCGTTAGAGGTGGATTCCTGATGGAGAGGCCGATGGGAGAATATATCTCTCTAAGTGGGTATCCACCGATAAACAAGGAATGGGAATCGGAGAAAATTCTTCCTATTCCGCAATTTGTTGTAACTATTATTATATAGCATATAAACGATCGTGAACTTGCCGAAGGGGGAGAGTAATAAAAAGTAATGGAGAACATTTTTCCACTCTCTCAAGCCTTTACAAAAGCCTGCGTTCAATATTCGAGTATGCTATTGTCCAGACGGCATCGTGGCTTTCTGTCACGATTGCTTTACATTATAAAACTCTCAGTGGTTGGCATTCTTAATTCAGTAAAATATCTGTACATATAAATACACTCTTTGGAGCCATGAAGTTCCGTAATTAAATTGTGGAGTTTGAGAAAAATGTGGTCATAGAAGTTATAGAGTTTTATGTAGTTTTTTTATTAAGTTATTGGGACCATTGATTTGTCGGCGCAACAAAAGAAAAAAGAAAAAAACGAGAGAATATGAATAAGAAACCTATGAATAAGAGACCTGTCCCTTGTGACGACAAGTTACAAGCATCATTGCAGCTAGAGTGAGTCGCTTGGCGGATCCAGGGGCGTGAAATCAGTCGCGTTGCGTTCGCCACCAAGAGTCGCATATTGTTGTGTCGTCTTGCCGAATTTTCCTTATACTCGTGCATCAATTTAGAGTTGAGCTCAGCCTCACAGACATCATTTCTTTTATTTTGACTTACGTTCGGAGAACATTTTAGTTTTCGTTCGGTAGGTGCCCGGGCGAAGTTTTCGAGTCAGACGCGTATCGTCCTTCGCCATCTAGAACTTCACACCAGGTCGGAGCGTTTCTTTTATTGCTTCAGAGCATCGTGCAATTGACTTTTATTTTACGCCGTTTTTTGGTTGTCATTTCCTCATTTCTCATTTTAAGTGAAATTACTTTTTTTCTTGTAACTGAGCTCCTTTAGGTTTTAATTTCGATCGGGTTTAATTTTTATCAATTAGAAGCAGTTTTATATGACCTATTTTCAATTTTCCCCCAAGGGTTTTCTTTGACCTTGTACGTCCACTTTTTTTCGGGTTTGTTTTAACCAGGTTCGCATATTGGCGAACAACAACACAACAACTATGAAACGATCACTACGAGGCATCTCTCTCTCTCTCTCTCTCTCTCTCTCTCTCTCTCTCTCTCTCTCTCTCTCTCTCTCTCTCTCTCTCTCTCTCTCCCTCTCTCTCTCTCTCTCTCTCTCTCTCTCTCTCTCCCTCTCCTCTCTCTCGCTCTCTCCGTCTCTCTCCCTCTCCCTCTCCCTCCCTCTCTCTCTCTCTCTCTCTCTCTCTCTCTCTCTCTCTCTGAAATATTATTGAGGAAACCAGTCTGTGTCTGAGTGGTTGCAGGGGAGATTTCCCGGGACGTGCCAATAAGGCATGGCGTTCGGCAGGGAGACCCTGTGTTTCCTATACCCTCCAATCTTGTGATTGATACTCTGATGAGTAAGCTACCCAGAGAAGTAGAGTTTGATCTCGCCCCACTTGTGTGGATGGGCGCGTTAGCCTTTGTGGATGACGCCAACCTCCTCGTAGATACCAAGCAGGGCTTGAAAATCGCCCTTGACCAGTTTGTAAGGAAGTTAGGCGTGTGTGGTGGGACCCTGAGACGTGCGGCTATCGAGGTTTCAATGTGACGGCTCTGGATTCAGGTCCCGTCAATAGCAAATCCCGGATCCTTGCTGGAGGCATCCTCGAGATGTGGGGGTACCTTGGCACTGAGTTTCTCAGTCCAACCTCCTAGGCCGGCAGAACTTCGCCTCCTGGCAGCAGGCAGCAACAAAGCGGTTTGTGAGGTTGACTTGACTGCCCAAAGGTGAATAAGTCTGGAAAAAATGGCGCGCTTTGCTGTACGTGCTTGGTGAGCCTCCCACATCGTCACATGTGCCACCATCTATCTCCACCGTTATTCCATTCTTGCGCCGTAAGCGCCTCCTTGCTTTGCAGGCATTTGGCTGGGCTGTTGCATGTGGCTGGTCCTGGATTCGTTCAACGTTGTAATACTATACAACCGTCCGTGGGAAAATGACAAGAGCAGCACAATAAACCCAAATATTTGGTTAGTTGTTCCACTCATAAACTCCGCTCATGAGATATATAGAATTTCAACCAACGCCGTTTCAGTTACTACCATTTCCCCCATTTCCGTTTTTTTTTTAAATTGATCACGATCATTCGTAAATACATTTTGTTTGCAGCCTCAATAATTCTGTGTGAACCAAATGCTCAATAATGGTCAGAGCATGAGTAATAAATTCCAGAACTGAAGGCGTTACCGCTTTCTGCCACCGTGAAGTGGTGGTTCATCAACTTCAAACGAACTCAGTGAAAAATAAATTGAGTTAGTAGAAAAAGCCATGAACACACGTGAATTGACGTGAAACTAAGAAAAGTTGTGTGATGCGGCGCACCTGATATTTCTTACTGAAACTCAAATGTTTTAAGAATACTCAAAACAAATTTTCCTGCCGATTACGAAAGATACGTCCGTTCGAAATCTATGAAATGAGGGATCATACTCCTTCTCGCCTGTTGAAGTACGCCTCATTTGGTTTGTATCACTGTGAGTCATGGAAAAACTGCTATTGACGTTCATGAAAATTTAACCAACACTACATTTGCGCACTTTGCTACAAAATATTGGTTCACGTTTGAAATTCCGGACTGGAACATCAAAATGAGCTTTTTGTGGATCACACTCATGTTCAGTTGACAACAGTTTCATTTGTCCCCTTACCGCGAGCTCAACAATGAAGACGAGAATCCAAGGACGTGTCGGCCACCTCACCTGCAATTATTGGCCCTGGTAAGACGCAGGATCGCGTCGCATCCGAATCAGTTCACCAGAAGGTAACCGTTTCGGCATCTCCTTTCTCTAGTTTTCCACACGAACAAAATGGCATATTCGGGTACATTTTCTTATATTGTTCGCGAGTTCACGTCGATTTCGGCTGTTATGGACTTGACGAACTGTTGTCAACCTTCGATTTCTAGCGGCCGCAACGCCCGTCACCGCAAAACTGGTCAGGCCTGTTTAGTTTAATTTTGAATTTAATTTAATTTCTTAGCAAATGACGATTTATTTTCACCAATTTCTGAAGCCAATTTATTTTAAATGCATTAATACAATTAGAAATTTGCGTTGAATTGAGTAACCACAAGGACATAACAACCCTTGTTTTAGGAAGGACTGTGGCGTGAGATATAGAAAGCCACAAATGGCGGTTTTGTACTTACTTCTTCAGCTTCCCGAGGGCTTCGTTTTTGAGTTATTCTACATAAGTAAATTTAAAACAACTTTACATTTTCTCTTGCGTGCTTTACGCCTCCTCGTTTTTTGAACATTATCAATCACAATTTATCATTTTTAAGGTAAAAGGGACTCGGCTGGTTTTTTTCCTGGACCCTTCGAATGATCGCCACAAAGAGACTGAAGTATACAACTAGCCTGGAAGCCTCGGGATCCCGGTTGTTTGACGTTCGAGACCGGTACGTCGAACATCATCGCCAGAGCGAGGGCTGTAATTGCAAGGTGGCGATAACAGAGACAATGTTTGTAAAAGATCAAAGAGAACGCGGGGCAACAGTCGAAATAAATGGGGTGCCGATGTGTGGACGTGAAAAGGAAGGAAGGAATTCGGAAATACATTTACGTTCTAATGGTTCCGGAAAAAGGGAGAGGAAAACCAGGGGAGTGGTGATTTAAGGTTCAACAGCCATTGTTCCTAGTCACGCTCACGTACTCATATATCTTCTGGACCTGAGTCGATATTCGATCAGAGCAATTTCAAAGCTCGTTTACCGCAGCTCCACATAAGCCTCATTTGCGCCGCAATACGGTTAATTTATTTCCCTTCCCTTTCATGTTCTTGAACCAGTCAACTCGATAATTTTGTTAAGTTTTCGGTCACCTCTCAACGAGCAATTTCTGAACGTCAGATTGGGAAAATTATTAAGCGTGAAGTACAATTTTCAGTTAATTGTTAACGCACCTGACCGTAAAATGTGAACCTCCCTCCCTAAAACGCTCGTCCAGCTTTCCAGATAAGCTTGATCGTCGGGAAAATTGTTAATATAAAGTTACAATTCCGTTAAGCCTTTTGAGGATATCGTGCTGGGCAACTAATCACATAAAATTACGGAACATTCCTTGAAAATGAGACTCCTGCCACATTACGTCACACGTCTTTGGTACAAGTCCATCGTTGGGCGCACGAGAGGGGGAGTTGACGAACGGGATAAAATGAAGCTCGGTGATCATGGGGAGGACTGTATTATATGTGCAATGAGTATCGAATTGAGTGTGAGTATAAAAGTACGACTCGGAACATGTGTGAACTGGCGTGAGAATATTGGAAGGAGAGTGCAAGCTGTGAATGGGCCGAGGGAAATGTGTCTGCGCAAGCACTGGGAGACGAGAGACTTTTGCGAGAATTCGTAGGAAAATGAGTTTGGGAGGAGCTGTCTGTTGTGGAGAGGAATCTGAAAATGATGAGTCGGAAAAGAAAGATGGGAAAACCACTTCAGGGAAATCCGTTGTCATTGGAAATAACCGAGCAGGTGGAATTTCCGCAGGTAACAAGGGAGGTTTGGGGAAACAATGACTTTGCAGTTAGGGTAGGTGCGGGCATTCTGAGGTCCCAGAGTGGTTCAGCTTGCGTCGAACAACTATACATATTTGGTGTTATTTAGGATAAGAAATTCGACGTCCTGCAGTATGTACGAGAGGATTTTCATTCAATGAGATACCATGGAAACATTAATTCAAAACACGTTGGTTGTCAGCACCCAGTAAAATGTAAAATAATCGTTAGTGCCCGTTTAGGCACTCCCTCGACATGGGGGGAGCAGAGTTGGGCAACCCGCTACACACGCCCTTCTCCTATCCTTTTCGGTTCATCCTCCTTCTTCTTTTGCGTTCCGACCTTCGCCTAATGCGTGTGCACCTCCGACCGTATTTTCCTTTTATTATATTTTATTTCTTTTCACATTTTCCTGACATCATTTCCATTTGGGCTTGATTAATTGGCTGAGCCGGTACATACGCCCAGCTCGCGATTTTCTAAAACTGCGAGGGAAGCTGCTGCCACACCCAGGGCCCGGGGAAGAAGCCACGAGGATGTCTTACGAGAGGTATTCCTATTTCTCATCCTCATTCACCTTTTCTTTCAGGGTTGTCGTCTGTCTGCTCCGTTTCACGTTTTGGAAAGCGCTTGGTGTTGATGTGCACTATCTTTCTTTATTATATACTGTCCTCTTAATTTACTCGGACACAGTGCCATTTTGGGGAAAATTTTGAAAATAATAATTTAATATACGACAAATCTCACTCACCGCTCTATCATGGCTTAAACCTTATTGCGCTTAATTTCTGTACAGAAATAGTTGTAGGGAACAACTTGCGGATAAAATGAGAGTAACGTACGAATCTGCCCATCTGCTGTTTATTGTTACTTCCTCACTACAAATATTGTCCCTATAACCACTTTACAACCTCCCATTCTGATTAAATTCTTTTATACGCTCACTTTGAGTTGTGCCACAATTACGTTGTTTTCTCACTGTTATACAACTTTGAACAAATATTACTATTTCCCAAGGTGTTTGTTCGGCTCAGCTCTGGCCTAATTAGTCGCCCTTGGCCCTAACTGGAAGGTTCCCGAGCGTGGGTTTTTTCTTACATGATGGGAGGAATGCGCCTGTAGTGTCCACTCTCATTCTAACACCACAAATTCTACCTTGTGGAGTGATGTGTGAATTCGTTCCACTGGTCCCTCAAACAGAACTCTATCCTGCTAATTTTGGGACCTGAATGAATAAACCCCAACGTCAGAATACTATAATCAACTACACAAAGCATACGAGAAACCATCCAAACCAAATACAGACTAGGAACGTCAAGCCAATGTATGTATACAAAATATATGTATTCGAAGAATATTGTTTTTTATATACTAATATTGAAAAATTATTTTATTTATTTTCGTATTTATTGTTTATCATCTAAAATTTTGATTTTGCAACATAGTTCGTGTATATAATTATGTCGTTATTTTGATTATCTAGTTTATATTATACATGTATATTGTGTACATAAATATTTAAATTATGTAGGTACATAATTTAGCAGCCGAACTGTACTACTCTTAATTCTCACGCTTGTGGCTGAGAACACGCAAATAACTTGTGGTTATCTATTTCAGAAGGTAAGTTTTCAATAACTTGTTCATTTTCGGGTTATGAAACCTCGTGTAAAATGGTAATGCATAACAATATCACATTGTAAATTTTGAAGAAGATGCGAAAAGACTTTTATTCAATTCTATTATTTTAGAATAATAGAATATTTGTGAGTTGTTATAGTTGAATATTGTGTATTTTAATACCGTTAGTCTTGACCTACTACCTATTGTTTTTGTAATCAAATCTATCTTTTAGCAATCGTCTAACTGTCTTCCTTCTTCGGAGTTACAAATACATGTGCTTTGTGTATACTTTTTATATTTTAACATCTAAGCACACATAAAGTAAGAGTACGAAACGAGGCTGACCAAACGCCAAAGCCCTCCCTTCTCCTCACAACTCGTCATTCTAAAGTAGTTGTATTATGTAACTATCATATTTTCTGCACGTCAAACTTGTAGAGCTGGCGAAGGATTTTACCACAGCCCCGACGGCTACAGTTTTTCCCGCTATCAGCGATTTGCCAAATTTATGAACGCCGTTAAAGAGGTCCCAACGATTGCCCAGCCTCTCGAGCAGCTCCTACTTCCAATCACAAAAAACGAAATAAGAGAATCCTGACGGAGCTATCGAAATTGGAATCCCTCGATTTCCTCCGTAGCTGTGTTAAGTGGGAAGTTGGAAGGAAACCAATCGACTGCTGTAAAGAAGAAGATAATAGAAACCCCCAACAGTCAACGGAGTCGTGATTATGACGCAGTTGGTTTTCAATCGCAATAAGCGAGAGCAAATATCTTTTTTTACTTTCCGCTACTCAACGCGTAAGGAAACCATTGCAATCGCGCAAAATACTGTTGGTTTTCTTCAGATATTTACGCTTTGAAGTCCACAGAATCCAAAGAATCTAATTTCGGGGTGAGGCTGCATGCGTGCTTAAAAAAATTTTGAAGTGAAAATTAATTTGTAAAGAATATAAAAACGCTGCAAATTATTACACAACGGTTTATTATTCGGATAATCAGCTTGACCTAGCATTAATGCTCCGAGACCCATCCTGTTCGATTCAGCATCGAAAAATATCATAATGAAACCCAAAAAAAGGTCGAAAAGAACTGAATCGGAATATTAAAATAAACAAAAAAAAACGAAAGTATCTAGAAAAAACTGAATTTTAATATGTAAACATGCACGCTAAATACTAATATCAAAATTTAACCTAAAATCTATGAAAAACCAAAATGAGAATGAAACGAAAGAATCTAAAAAAATTGAATCGTATTAAAACCAAAACGTCGGGGAAATAGGAACGGGGGCGCTCGAAGGGAAAGGCGAGTTGAGTTTAGCCGCCCGCCCCGCGAGGCGAGGACGGCCCGGCACCGGTTGTTTTTTATTCAGACGGGAGGGACGCTGTAGCTCGCGTTTTCCTGCGTTTCGTTAATTTTTTAACCGTTTTTGCCCATTACAACCACGGGCTTCGTCCGATCGGATTGCCGAGATGGCGGGCACAACTAGATACCAAATCGGATTTTTGGGCGAAAGAACGAATTTTTAGACCACGTTAAAGGCACAAAATGGCCCGGACGGCGGACGGCGGACGGGGACGGGGACGGGGACGGGGACGGGGACGGGGACGGGGACGGCGGACGGACATTGCGAATTTGGAATCTCCATGCCTTGAAACGTAAAGTATCAAATTTTGAGGGGGGGTTGTAAAAAATTTTTCGTGACCGAAAACATAGGGTTATTATTCAGAATGAATAATAAACCAAAACGGTGTTGGTAGTTTAATTTGCCAATGAACAGCTGTGCGGATTGAGGGTGGTTCTTTTTTCAGTTCATAATTTTTTGAAGGCGCAAAAATAAGGTAATGAGTGATTTTCATCGAGATCTTCATCATGATGAGAAAACGGGATAGGGTACCAAAATATCCGAAAAACGAAGAGTTTTTTTTCATGTTCCTCCAAAACGGTGGCAACGAATTTAAATAGACTTTCTCTAAATACCTCCGACAGAAATTCGGTGGACTTTGGAACTTACGAAGCAAAAGTGAGTTGTTGTTCACTTTTCAGTCGATTTCGACCGCACTCACAGGATGTCTTGAACTAGTTAATACCTATGTATCCGTAAATGTTCCTCTGGCAGTAATTGAACCGGGATAACTAACTAAATGAATTTTAAAAGTATTTTTCTCTTCGTTTTTCTTAATTTCCTGAATGACTGCAAAAGTGATTTTCATCAACCTGATGGAATAGCTTTTGACAACCTAATACCACATTTTGTATCCCACAATGCAACGGAGAATAAACTCGTAAGCCATAATAGTTTGGAATTCTTAATTATCTTACTGCCGACGTTCTCATAAGCTGCTCTTACGATTACAATCACACATCAAGGAGGTGCTTATTAGGTCGAATAATCGCACATTCGGTCGTACGAGGCTGGAAAGGATTGAACTTTTTTTTTAGCTTTCGTCAAATCCGAGATTCTCTCCTTGCGTCATTACGTGTGAGGCACGGCGTTTTCAACGTCCTGCATGCGCGCTCGCCCGTATGCAAAAAGTCTCCGATGATTCTTTGACCCAGCCTGGCTTTGACTGTGCGCTCTGACTTGAGAGTCCTGGGTTGTGGCTACTTTCAGAGGCATTAGGGTAAATCCGATCATTATCCCTGGTGTCCTCAAGGTTCGCTGAAAGTACGGATCTCCCGCTCCCTGCTTACTTTTTGTACTAGTGCGGTGAGGTAGGTTGGGGCCGCAAAGTTGGTACTGCCTTCGTCATCCACGTACCAGGACCTTAGTGGCAAAACGCCTCTCATGGCAGTTTGACCTCGCCTGGATTTGACTGGAAAATTTACACAGGTCACATAATTACGAATTTGCAAAAACGTGTTCAGCAACTAAATTCGTCGAAGTCGAATCTTACTGCACACAGGGTAGTACGTTCTGAGGTTTCCGAGCTGATAACCACAGTTTTTGGCTTGACTCTCCGTTATTTATCCAACAAAGACGGAGCGAAGGAGACTACATATTTGTTGAACCGTATCTTCGCTTCGTAGAGCGTCAAACCAATCGCCGTCAATGGCTATCAGGAGGAGCTGACAAACGGATAACCCCAACCAAGCAAGTAACCCCACGTGGTGTCCACTGTAACGCCAAAGTACTCTCACGGCATCCTCGAGAGTCCTCTTCCTTGGCTGCAGTAGGCCCTGCTACGCGTTACAATTATGAACCCCGATTGGATTCATGGCACCTCCATCCAAGGGCCGTGCGAAGGCATTGAGAAGTACATAGTACAAAAGAAAAACTCCATCGTTTATTCAATGAAAAGGGAGTTGTTTCGCTGTACTTACAACTACGAATATCTTTGATTTATTATGAAGTCTGAAGAAGCTATTGTCTTTTAAACACAGTCACCAAGAGAAGTCAATATCTAGTTCGAGAAATTATTCCCTTCAAAGAGCTTCCACATTATAAATTCAAACTGCGCGGTTCATTTTGAGGAAATATTGAAATTTACGATAAAAGGAACCTCGTCGTTCTTAGCTGAGAATCCGCAAAAGGACCCGTTAACATTCATCAGAAAGATGAGTCCTGCTTTACTTTATTCCGACGAAAGCAAAAGAAAGGAGACAAATGAACGTGATTTGGGCAAAAGACTAACGAAAAAATTGCGTTCATAAACCATCTGAAGTTGCTCTCCGATTTCATCTTTCTTATTTTACGACGAAAGACAAAGAAAAATAGGGAAACGAATGGAGTTGCACGAAGTTGGGCAGCGCGGGCGAGGCATTACATTATATATTTATGCGAAGAGAGGGAAAAAATTTCCCCCTTCAACCGGGTTTTTAAGGACCTCTCAAGATGAGACCCGGACTTGAGCAGGACGTTGGAAGCAAAAAAAGTGCGCGTAACACCAAATACGAGAACCTTCATTTTATGTAGAGTGCGATGTCCAAACTCTCAAAGGACACGCAATTAGAGCGCTTATCCCGGTTTTTTTTTTGTAACGGACGAAACAGGATGAATCTGAGTCGTAATAGGATGGAAATACCGTGAGCCCATGAATGTTCTTCATTTTCAAAAGAGGACCGTACAACTTACCGGAATGCTCAAGAATAGTTGAGAATTGTGATGTCAGTGTGTAGGAACTTGCAACAAAAATCAGCCGATTACATAACTTTCCTTTCTACTTCGTAGAGCAAGGAAAGTAAAAAGAAGCATCTCCAAGCTCTAAGATAACGAAAGCATTAGTGGAGCAAGAAAACGTAAGTAAAAGAGTAGAATTGGCTTAGCGTAACCCTTTTACGCCATAACGTTCTCCTCAACACCTTGTCAACGTCGCTGGTTACTTTCCTTGCTCTACGAAGTAGTAAGGAAAGTTACGTAATCGGAAGAAATGTTTTGTTTTTTTTTTGAGTCCGAAAAATACTATTTGGGAAAATGGTCTACGCTTGTCTCTGAACGACTTGAAAGAAAACGGCTGAACCAAATCAGCTCAAACTTGATATCTAGCCTGAAAATCATCGTGGCATGCCAAAATAAGGGTAGTGATCAAAACACCAAACATGTTTTTCCTCAAAAAGAACTCTAACTATTTGATTGCATTTTTTATATCGACAGCCCCCAATGAGGCAATAATACCATAAAATTCTCATTTGCAGAAAAAAGATGAGAGCAGGACAATAAATTACCAAACATTTTCACTTCAATGTCTTATAAACTTCGTCCAAATGTTACTAGGACCTTCAGAAAAAAATCAGTTGGCACTGCAACCAAGTACCTATACGACGAGTTTTTATAAGACACACGTGGGCTACTCCAGAAATTCCGGAAACAAGCACCACCGTTTTATTTCTGAAGGTTTTCACACCTAGAAGAGTGATTATCATTCTTATCACAAAAATCGTGTTTACAGCCTCGTTCATTCGTTATGTACCAATTACTAAATAATGGGCAGGGCAACAACAAACAGCACAATGAATTCGGCAACTGTAAGCGCTACCGCTTTCAATGACAGTGGAGTAGTTTTTTACCAAGTTCAAATGAACACATGGTGTTCCCCCAGGTCTATAAAGGTTGTACCTTTCAATTCCATATCCCCCATATCCAACTTCTCCCTGTGACGACATCTGTGCCTCCTTTGACTGCACATCCTGAAGAGCCTCTGGTGTTCCAGTTCGTGCCAACACAAAGAGGGAAGCGATTCAATAGGTCGCAGTGCTGATAATCTGTCGTTCCGGTGCATCAAACACGAAATGAAGAGTTGTGAAGAACGAAAATCACGATGCAGGTTGGTGGAAGACTCCTAGAGACTACTCTCTATTTATTCTAACCCCAAGAGCGAAGCCTTGTTAAGACATAGGGAAATGAAGATGATATTAAAGGGGAATGGCTTTGTTGAAATTTTGTTCGAATTGAGCTCCACCCAAAAGCACCACACTAGGAATCCGAATGGAGTAGAAGAGCCAGTAAGACGAGAAAGCACCCAAGGACTTATGCAGAGAGCAGTAAAAGAGTGAAGTTATAACCTGGCCTACGAAACAAATGCTCGTGGCTCATTAGGCTTCTTATACCTTGTTCTTTTCTCCATACTTAATTTCTTTTGTTTATCATTTTATTTTTAACGTCTCATTTTTGAGGAATGTAGGACGAAGGCATTCAGGACGGTAGTGATAAGCCTATTGTTGTCGGATCAGTAATAGCGTGATTCGAGAAGCATGGATTTTGAAGGTAGTTTTGTCTTAAACACCTGAAAGATCCGCTTGGATTTCTCGTTCTACTGACAATTAAGATGAATTCATCAACGTTCAACTTCATTTCTTATTTTAATTACTATTATTCGTTTATTATACGTTGCGGATTGGATTTAAGTGGTGGAGAACAAGAATACTCGAGCTGAAGCCATGACGCTCCTGTCATGACACCTACATCTAGTTCTTACCCTTTGTTTCCCTCTGAGGTAGGAATCGGTTTTGGACTTAGTTTCAGCACTGTTTGGTCCTGTTGCACCATTACAATAAATCGTTTTTCCAATCAACTTATTAAACGTGGAACGTTGGTACTATTTTACTTCGTTCATAGTTGTTCCATACACGTATTACTGTATGGCCGTGAGTCCCCCCACGTCGATTTGGGTGTTCATCATTCGACGGGTATTTATTGACGCGGGGGTTATACGTGCTTCTTATCGCATAACCTTTGATCTCTGGTGAAGTTTGTTGTTTTCTAATTTCTCCCGGCTGTTGTTTAAGCCCCGCCTTTCCATAGCACTTTCACCCCCCTCCCCTCGCACGTTAAGCAAACAGATTTCTACCGTCGGTTAACGACGCGAAAGACCATTTTACTGTAAACAGCTCCTCGTTGTACAACAATCGATTTGCAGGATCTGATGGCCCCGTGCTTCAAACCTCATTTCCAGTTACACCTTTTTGAATTTGCTGAAAATTTACGTACAACAACTTAAGAAAATAGGAGCCACAAGGTTTTGTCCACTCATTTTCGGGATAAAATTAATAAATTAATCTTGATTTTTTCGTCAGTGCAAAACTATGTAGTACGACAACTTTCCTCAGCCCCACGTACAGTCAGCACTTCCCATTGCGTTCTGTATGGGCGAAGAATACATCGACGAAAACACGAAGAGGAGAGGAAGGGAGAGAAAGAGAACGATGGAGAGAGAGAGAGAGAGAGAGAGAGAGAAAAGGGATTGTATTATGATCCCTTGGATGATGATTGATTTTGCAGTGTTTAATCGCTGGAGACCTGATTGAGATTGAGTTGACAGTAATTAATGAAAGAATCACTGCAGTACGTAACACAACGCAACACGGGGGATCTCTGGATGGGTAAACTGGTGTGATCCAGGCCGAAATCTGAGAGCGAGTGTGTAACCATGCAATTTCTAGAGCTGATTGCCGTGAGAAAGTAGGAAGTAAGAAGAATAAGCGAGATGAAAGAAGGGAGTGAGGGAAAACCAAACTCGAGGGGTTGTTTGGAGTTTCTATCAGCTTCAGAACGAAGGGAGTGCTATTGGGATTGCCTTGAGAAGAACCAAACAATCGTATTTCTGAGGAGGTTCGCGTTTACAGTTCTGGTAACTATAGGGAAAGTAACGTTAGTTTGGATTTCGGAATTTGTGTGGTTCTTTCTGATTATCCCATGATCATTATTAACTTTGAATTGTATAGATCTTATTGGATTGTCCAAAATTTATCGAATAGTTTTCTCGAATACGGCTCTAACTATTTGGATTAAATTTCCAATTTCCACATCCCCCCCCACACCATTGTAGGGAAATATAAGAGAACTCGGAATATGAGATTTGTCGAACATTAAATTTTCTCAAAAACGGATCTAACGATTTCGGTCAAACTTACGGGCTACACTCAACTAACTTGTATCGAAATTTTGTCGTGCGTTGGGATTACTTTAGAAATGCTAAAGTTAACGTACCTGTTAGGTGAGTCCGTCTCCTCTGGCTTGTGAGTTACTGTGGGCAAGCGCTTTCGATGTAAAGACATCATCGTCTGGCCGTTAAGTCAGTACTGGAGTCAGTCAGTTGGTCGTGGTCTTTATATACAAAGAGAAAGGTGAAAGGGGTGATGGAGCGTCGGGGAAGGGGCGGGGAGAGGAGGTCATGTAGCTCAGGGGGAAACCGCCTAGAGATAAATGGAACGTGTTGGATGGTCTGTCAATTGTGGAATTTAAGTCTTTTTGTGTAGGGTGGTCTGTAAATCCGTCAGTTGGTTGTTTTCGTTTGTGTAGTGTTTTGAGTGGTGTGAATATGGTGTCGCATTTTGTGTTGATTTGTTCATTTATGATCTGTCCATTGAAGTTTTTTTGTTTATAAATTTCCATGTTTTCTAATATGTTCCTACACCTACCTACACAAAAAAGACTTAAATTCCACAATTGACAGATCATCCAACACGTTCCATTTATCTCTAGGGGGTTTCCCCCTGAGCTACATGACCTCCTCTCCCCGCCCCTTCCCCGAAACTCCATCACCCCTTTCACCTTTCTCTTTGTATATAAACACCACGACCAACTGACTGACTCCAGTACTGACTTAACGGCCAGACGATGATGTCTTTACATCGAAAGCGCTTGCCCACAGTAACTCACAAGCCAGAGGAGACGGACTCACCTAACAGGTACGTTAACTTTAGTAATTTGCCTACTGGCGGATATAACCCAATTTCTTTAATACTTTAGAAATGCGTTAAACGAGGATGTGGCACCTGAGTACACATCGAATTTTCGGGCATTTGCCTCAAGATATTTTCCTGATAAATCCTGTTCATTAACACAAGCATCCCACAAAATTCAAGAATATAGTCAACTACACTGTCTACCTGTCCGGTTACAACTTAACAACGCTCTTAAGATAATGAGGAGCAACCGAGAAAATTCCACAATTCATACGGTACTGGCGGATTTCTCACTGTTAACACAACAGTAAACAAGAACCTTCTAATAATAATTTAACGGTCTTGTGAATCAGCTGTGCATTAATAATCTTTGTAGTATAAGTAGGAGAACATCAATAAATTCAGGAACCTAGTTGTCACTAGTTCCTATGAAAAACGTCGAGCTATGAACGTATTAAGAACTAAATTAATTGGTTCGTTGAGCTTTAAAACCCGCTGATAGCACCTGGGGCTGAGGAAAGGACACACATCAGGTTTCAGGTTAATACCATACATGGCTCCGTACCACTTTCTCGAACATTGTGTGCGCTCAAAGGACTTTGAAACGTTAAAATGTGAAAAAAAAACTCTTCCGCTTTTTCGGAAAATCACATAACTTTCTTTTCTACTTCGTGCGGTTAAAAGAAGTAAAAATCGGCGGAGGTAACAGAATTTTGAAGGGACACAACGTGAGCTCATTTTTTCCCCTTTTTTCTCCCAGACAATTTTGCGACACGATTACACGGAAGAGGAAATCCAATCGAAAAGAAATCCTCCTCCCCCCCCCCCCCGCGCTATATCTTCCATTGTCGATGTCATTGGCATTCATTACCTTCCTACCGATAAAGGCAATCTTATTCTACGTCCATTGTTTGCTAAAAACCCGGGGAGAAGAGACATTTTATTGGTCACGTACATCCAATTTCGGCAAAAAGCCCCCCCTTCCCTCCGCTCACCGTCCACAATCATTCCCTCTTGCCATCATTCCACACAACCCGCAACCGCTGGAAGAACGCTTCTTTAAACAAATTATTTCTAACGAGAACTCCAATCCCCCTTCCAAATTTCTCCTTTATATTCTCGAGTGGCAAATTGCGACTATTGAACGTCTCGGCTCCAGTATTACGTATTTATCATTATTCGGGCGCTTAAAATAAAATAAAAATACGGCGACAGCACTGCGATCTCGTGCCCCTTTGGGTTAATTTTGTCAATCTTTATTCGGCTTCCACTAATGAAAACTTACAGGACGACCATTTACAACCCGAAATGTTCTCACGGTGTCTCACTAATTTCAAATGACCCTACTCTAATCAGCATTCAACTGATAAGATTCGACGTTATCACGATAAAATTCTTCTATTCTTTCAATGAAAAAAAAAGTTCAGGCGTAGTCAACACGTGGAATGCCGAATCAAAGTTTTCCAACTGAATCTCAACAAATCCATCGTTTTTCTAACCACACAATAAAAACCCTCATGTGACACAATAATTAATTATTAAGCTTCACACATTCCCAAACATACCAGAGGATATCCTGGTCAAATTTAACGTTTCTTAAAAAATACACATTTATGTCGTTCACGGATATTTGGAATAATCGCTGATTTTCCCTCCGCTTCAGAAGTTAATTAGATTGCTAATCTTGGCGGAATTTTCACTGCAGAGGTAATTTATGAGATTACCAACGCGATTTTCAATTCCTTTAGCCTTACTCAAGAGGAAGGAAAATGATGTAATCGGTGGTTTTTTGGGGTTTTTGAAATTTGGGACTGTGCCTGTTGAACAAAATCGACAGCAGGAAAATGATGAGAACGACGAATTATATAAAAAATCGTCGAACAGCTAATTTAGCCTTGTTTTTGTCTTTTAGAAGAATCAAGGTGCTAATCCAATTAATTATCTATACAATGACTGTTAATCAACGTTCATACGATGACTGAGAGCCACCCCAGAAATGTATAAATTCAAATTGCTCACAGTTGTTGTACAATTATTCCGAAATAATTGACAGGACTCACTTGTAAGTTCCACCACTCAAAGTGTGAGGAACGTAATGTAAACTATGTACTAATACTAATATGTAATGTATAAGTAAAAAAAGCTTGAGTTTTCTTCTGATCTTCACGTTTTCAGGCCTACTGAATCTAAAAACCTAATTTGGAAAAGTACTGAAATTGTGTAAAAAAAAAGTTGGGTTTTCTTTAGATTTCCGCGCCTGGACCGTGTGAGTGTTTGTAGTTCGATTTGCGAGAGAACGGCTGAACTGATTGAGCTGGTTCTTTTTTGTTGTGTTTGATTTTCTTTGGGCGAGAAAATAAGAATCCAGGTAGATAAGGCCATTTCGGTCGTGGGAAAAGGGGGATGGAGGACGAAAATATACCGAATCTAGGGGTATTCGCATTTTTCCCTGATTGCTCCCAATAAATGTTCCTCTGTGAGTCCATTTTACGGAGATATATGTGACACAATGTGTCAACAATATTATTTTTTCGAGCAATTCCGTAAACTCCGTGTTAAGTGTTTCGTCAGATTTGATCAGTCTTCATAGTTTCGTTCTTTACAAAACCAGCACATCAGATACTAATGCTTAGTAAAAAACCAGGATTGTAGTAATATAACCTACGTGGACGTTACTTAATCATAAGATATATAGGGACTCGTCCAGAAATTCCGGAATTTCAACCACCGCCATTACTCTCGCCACCCTTTCCAAAGGTTTTTTCCGGATAACTATGGAAAAGGGATTATTATCCTTTTCAAAAATATCGTGCCAACAGCCTCTCTAACTCTCTGTGCATCAATTGCTCAATAATGGTCAGATGTATGAGCAGCACGATAAATTCCAAAACCGTAAACGCTACCGCTTTGTGCTGCTGTGAAGTGACCAAGCCCAAATGAATTGAATTAGCAGCGAAAGCCATGAAAATCAGTAAATTTATGTTGGGCTATGGAAAGTTGTGTGATGCAACGTACTTGATATTTTGTATGTGGGGTCGCTAAACTTAGTCATAGAGAACAGTTTAAAAGTAGATCAGTGGTTAGTTACCAATTTCAGTACACTTACCGACGGCAACAGGACACATTCTGGACAGCCAACGTACCTGAAAAGGCAAAAAAAAGTCGATGAAATATCAAAGCCGGCAAATTAATCGACTTAATGTGCCATTATTACATTACCGCGGTCAAAACAAGAGAGCGTCGAATATCGGCTTTACGGTCTTCGGCGCGGAAGAATTACTGCCGATGAGTTGGATATTACCGGCTCGTCTCTCTTTACGCCGCGCGAGTATGTAAATAAATGAAAGGCTGCCGTGAAAGGAAATTTTCGCAGACGGTTCATCGACATCAATCTAACGATTAACCGCAGCTCATCATGCTCACTTCTCTTCTGCGCTATATTTACGGACCGGTAGGCGTTTTTCAGGAGACCGCTTTTGCCTATTTGAGTGAGGAACTTGTCCGGTCGCAGGTTTAATCCACAATAGATAGTGCGTGGCAGTACACAACATTCCGTAAATTCCACTAGCTCCTACATTTACGAACACTGTATCTTCCCTCAACTAAGGTTTACTTAGGATACATTTACGAAAAACAAAATGGGGTAACTTGTTAGCTGAAAGCACTCCAACAAGTTTGATAAGAAGCAGTTTTTGAGAAAATTTAGAAAATGATACTTTAATGGTTGGTAAATCGGAATTTCTCACATACCCTGGATGATATCTTTGTTCAACGGATAGTCACAAAAATAGGCGCGGAGCACAGGGTAGGTTGCTAAAGTACACCATGTCAGATTTACCAAACTAATTATGAGGCTCCTGAAACTTTCAAAACTTTACAAACATACTATTTTTGACACATTTTGATTGTTATACATCTTCGATAGACTGTCAGAGGAAAATTTATGAAGAACAATTAGTAGGTATTTCCTGATGAAAGAGATCCTGTTAGGTTAGTGACAATCGGTAAAGCATTTTTCCCAAAAAGTTCAAAATCATTTTTTTTTTGCTTCTTAGGCCAATATCCATTGATCTGCACTAAATGTTGACAGCCACCTCTAGAATTCAATTTCGATACTAGCCTAT
The DNA here is from genome assembly GCA_020466155.1 of Pachypeltis micranthus. NCBI lineage: Eukaryota > Metazoa > Arthropoda > Insecta > Hemiptera > Miridae > Pachypeltis > Pachypeltis micranthus. The sequence goes on from CM035775.1 coordinate 12,274,929, forward strand.
AAAAGGCAATTTGAACGCTTTAACAAATTCATTAGAACGTGTTTCGAAAAACCTCCGTTAATGGTATATTTGGTCCCTCCTACTCTCCATTCCCACCGAACTACACTTATACACACACATTTTACTTTCCGCTACCCTAAAGGGAAAGGAAAGTATAGTAATCGTGTCAAAAAAAATTTGGGTTTTCTTCAGATCTTTACGTTCTGAGGCCACTGAGTCTAAAAAACCTACTTTCGGCGCGTGGTCCGTGTGTGTGTGTGTCTGTAGTTCAATTTGCGGGAGAACGGCTGATCCGATTGAGCTGGTTCGTTTTTGTTTTGTTTGTTATTTTTTGTAGACACCATAATAAGGTTATGGGCGATTTCGGTAGTGGGTATGAAGGGGGGAGGGGACGAACATGACCAAAAACTAGGGGTTTTCGCATTTTTCTTAAAAACGGCTCGAACGATTTTGATTAAACTTTCAAATTATCTTTTGCTAATAAATACAAAACTTTTAATCTCCATCCATAGCTTCATGAAAATATGGTGATATTTTGCTAACGGAAATAGTTGAGACGGAGCGAAACAGTCATTCGTGGAGGTGAAGACGAGAACAAGGCAATCGGACGATAAAGAGACAAATCGTAGTGCCAAAGGTTGTATACGAAACACGAGCGGTCCTAGAGGAAGCAAAAAAAAATTTTTTTTCAGCCGATTACATAACTTTCCTTTCTACTTTGTAGAGCCAAGGAAAGTAAAAAAGAGTCAGAGGGGCTTCCAACCCGTTGCGAGTCGAGCAAGCGGCGATTGAGTAACGTGGTCTAAAAAATTCGTTCTTTCACACAAAAATCCCATTTGGTATCTAGTTGTGCCCGCCATCACGGCAATCCGATCGGACGAAGCCCATGGTTGTGATGGGCAAAAAATGGTTAAAAAAATTAATGAAACGCAGTATAACGCGGGAACTACAGCGGAAGTCAACGTTTCATCGTTAGTACTCCCTCCCTCCCTCCTGTCTCATTAAGACTACCCGCCGGCTTGCCTCGCACTGCCCGCTCGACTCGCAATGCCAAGGCCTCTTCCTCCGCATACCTGTGACATAATACAAACGTTTACGGGCGCCTGGCGCCGGGGGAATATTTAGTTTCCATGGTTCCATTGTAGTCAGGTCATGTTTCATATAGTTTACTAGTATTCGATGCTGAATTGAATGGGATGGGTCTCGGAGCAGTAATACTAGGTCAAGCTGTTCATGAGAATAATAAACCATTGTGTAATAATTTGCAGAGTTTTTCTTTTTAAAATAGCAATTTTTATTCCGTATATTTTAGACACAATAGAAATCTATTGTGTCTAAACAGTTGGAGAGCGAGTTTTCTAAACAACTTCATTTTATAATTTTATTGGAACAACATAATAGAAAAAGAAAATAAACGAACGACACGCTTGATGAATGTTTACGAAGTACTGTAATATCGAGTCGTTCACAGCGCCCGTCGAATATTCAATCAAGCGTATTTAATACTTGTCCTTCAAGCCGCGGTTAATTGGACGTAAACAAACGGAATGTGAAAGAGTTGGATTCATCAAACTGTTGGGACATGTAAACGAGTTTTCGCGGTAGAGAGCCGGCTAGGGAGGATCAATCAGACAACCTCGGGTTAGAGCAGACAGGCCGATTGGAGTAGCGAATACGGCTGGATGAAATGAAGCGGGTCGAATGTTTTGCTCCTCTTGGGCAACAACAATAGCCCTTCTACTGTCCATAGGAGAGGAGAGGGAAGCTTTCGATATGCCGTCGGAGCTGAAGCGACTGTCCCAGGGGGCTGAGAGCTGAGCTTCGACAAGAATTGATGTCCACGATAAGAGCGGTCGAGGGAAAATGGGCTAAACGAGAATGACAAGAAACACTCTCCCACAGGTTCAAGGATTATTGAATGGGAGGTGATGAAGGTAGAGAATTCCTTCAGTCGATGATATTCATCCTACTTTCCTCTTCTTCGTAAAATGGGCGATCATGTTTCATGAAAATTGGAGCCGATTTAGCCAAAAACAGATACGATAGTCGTTAAAAATAACCGTTCGATTTATCTTCAAGCAAATTCTCACGCAAAAAAACAATCGCTCTCCATCTGTTGAAGAGTGAATTTGGGGGAAATGACGAAGTGGCACAATAAATTATCAAACGCTTCAACAGAAATCGTTTTAGTGCAGTTTCCTCGCGATAATTCTCTCTCAAATGACAAATAGATTGCATTAGGTCCAAAAATCGCTGAATTTACGAGGGGCTGAGGGGATTGCACTGGATATTTACCACCCGTACGATCGTCACTCGACAAAGGACGGGACGTAAGAAGGAGCAACGCAACATTGAGCACTACCAGTTCTTCATTATAGTACGTGTAACAGTCTGCCTGCTTCCTATCCTAAACTCCTACTGATCCACAATCAGAAACTTCTGTCCCGCTTTCCACACTGTTACCTGCATTCGCCTTTGGAAAGGTATTTTATATTTAGGCTCCTCTTATCGGATCGAAGTCAATTAGTTGTGGTCGCGCCCCGAAGAACTCTACCGTTCACAGCACATACGTTGAGATGAGATCTCAGATTCTAACATAAGCGGTAAAAGTCGTCAAATGTGTGAAGAACTGAGGAAAGTCTATAAAAAATAACTCCCACCCAAACCACCTCGATAGTGTGAACCCAATGTTAATTGTCACTTTTTTGTGGTAACTCCCTCACAGAAACACAAATATCCCAATCATGAAAAAATGTTCGACTATTCTTTGAGACGCTCTATTACTTTCGATATGTGTGAGGAAGGGAGTTCTTTGGCACGAAAATAGTTCTTCCATTACCCCAGACTGAGTTATGAATAACGACAAGTCCTCAGGAGTTGAATTCGATGTATCTAGTTCCAGAGTGGTCGAGAACTATTCTCACAGTCCATTTTAGTTTAGCCACACGCAGCACGACGAGCGAATCTATTTGGCTATTTTGAACGGACCCACAGGCCGGGAAGGTCAGTACTCGTACTCTCCCATTAGGCACGGGCGCGGCTCTTAGGACTGCCCGTTCAACCAGTTCTTGATAACTACCTCCTTTCTCCCCGAGACCCGACCTCAATTCGCGAATCAGTAATTTAATTGGCAGAATCGGTACCACAACTGGGGGCGTAGCTCAGATGGTAGAGCGCTCGCTTAGCATGTGAGAGGTACCGGGATCGATACCCGGCGCCTCCAAATTTACATTTTGCTCGTCAATTCTAAATTGTTGGAAAACGATTGACTTCTTTGGGGCGCGGTCACAACTTTACCTCTTCAACGTTTTACGTTACTTTCAAGTGGATAGGAGAACGGCTGAGTATTTTGCCTCGTTCACCCCACATGACGTCTCTTCAGTACGATAGAGAGGTAGAGAGGTAGAGAGAGAGAGAGAGAGAGGTAGAGAGAGAGAGAGAGAGAGACAGAGAGAGAGAGAGAGAGAGAGAGAGAGAGAGAGCGAGAGAGAGCGAGAGAGAGCGAGAGAGAGAGAGAGAGAGAGAGAGAGAGAGAGAGAGAGAGAGATCAATTTACCCCTAGAATCCCTTGTGAACCCTTCAATTTAGAAAACGACGAAATGCGCCGTATCAGAGTGTAATTAACGATATTTGAGATAGAAAAAATAATAAAACGCTGCCCATTATTTAGCAACGGTTTATCATTTTCATACACAATTGGACGTAGTCTCACGCCTTCGAGACCCATCTCATTCGGTTCGGCATAAAAAAATACCACTAAACGATATGAAACATGACCTGACAACAACATAACAACAAAAGTTTCATATTCCAAGCGCCTTTTCTTCGTATTAAAAAAATATATGGATACGACGTTTTGACAGTTTTATCGCAAACACACCGTGTTCGGTATAATTTTCTTGTTATTCTTCGAATCTGGGTCGAATGGGCCTGTAGACAATTAGCACGACGTGACGAGTCGATCTGATCGGTGGTTGGACTGAGACAAGAGAGAGTACAAACGATGAAACGAGTACTTTTGCAGTATTGTCTCAAGCAAGTGCTTTGGTTCACTATAATTACAAAGATTCCTCTGAGACTTGTTCCATTCGACCCAGCATCGAAGAATAACTAGAAAATGATACCAAACACAGTGTGTATGCGATAAAACTGTCAAAACGTCGTATCCATACATTTTTTTAATACGAATAAAACTATTAAAAACATGTTCAGCGGAACTTGCCTTCTTACGCCATAGGGCTAAGGAAAGTAAACCCCCAAGAGATAAAACATAAATTTTGTTTGTTGGCTGTAGTAAAACTCTTGAATGGAGTTAACGACAATTGCAACGTATTTGAGAAGAGACTTTTGAGAGCTCTGTAGACTATGGAACATAATCAGTCGCCAAATGGTTAACCGACTGAGCGGCCGCTTCCCACCTGAGCTTAGTGAAAAATTGATTAGGCGGTTCCCACACCATCAGCAAACGTACCAGGACAGTCAGGACATCAGACGGCCGAATTTTAAAAATAATCCATCCCGCATCTTATCGAATATCCCCGTTTACATTATCACGAAACTTTCGTTAAACTGAAACAAAGTAAGACGGTATGAGCGTACTATGTTAGGTTTCTTGGAACTAACAGAATTAGTCCGGGAGCCGAGGGCTAAAAACGTTGACCGTTGAGTTGAAAGTTGGTTACTATTTTTACTGATAGTTCCCTCAATGTTTGGTAACACCCCGCAAGTCTGCTCTCTCAGAAGTATGGACTAAGAAAATGGCGGCTCATCAAAAAAGTCAAAATTTGTCAAAATTTGACTTATTAGTTGATAGTTACAATATTTACCACAGTTGAGGAATTGGCTTGTACTTTCCCAATTCACACCTCTGCTACCTCCTATGCTTGGCCATTAAGTTGCAGAGCCAATCAAAAATTCGTCGAATTTTGACCCAAATTTTGACTTATTAGTTGACATTGGAAATTTGTATGGTGGATCTCGCATCAAGTCACTGAGTCGAAAACCTCGAGTCTGCTTTCTCTCAATTTGAGGACTCTTTCGTGCAGACGAGGTCAAAATTTGACGAAAATTTGGTCAAAAAAATGACTAACGGAGTTGAAACTTGAAATTTAGTTTACGAGTAGGTGAAGTGGAGTACTTTAAGAAATCCCTAGTCTGCTTTCCTCAATTTGAGAACTCTTTTCGTGCAGACGAGGTCAAAATTTGACGAAAATTTGGTCAAAAATGACCAACGGAGTTGAAACTTGAAATTTAGTTTACGAGTAGGTGAAGTGGAGTACTTTAAGAAATACCTAGTCTGCTTTCCTCAATTTGAGGACTCTTTCGTGCAGACGAGGTCAAATTTGATTTGAAAATTTGGTCAAAAATGACCAACGGAGTTGAAACTTGAGATTTAGTTTACGAGTAGGTGAAGTGGAGTACTTTAAGAAATACCTAGTCTGCTTTCCTCAATTTGAGGACTCTTTCGTGCAGACGAGGTCAAAATTTGACGAAAATTTGGTCAAAAAATGACCTACGGAGTTGAAACTTGAAATTTATGTTACAAGTAGGTGAAGTGAAGTACTTTAAGAATTACCTAGTCTGCTTTCCTCATTTTGAGGACTCTTTCAAGCAGACGACATCAAAATTTGATGAATTTGAAGGCTCAAAAATTGACTTATTAGTAGATAGTTGCAAACGACGTGAATGAGTTCCACATCCATCAGCTTTACTATAAAATGTTATCTGCCACCTCAAAAACGTGGCAATTTCAAAGCAGAGTCGCTGAAATAGAATTGTCCAGTATTAAAAACAACAAAAAACTGAATAGTTGAAAGGTGAAAATGACGTGAATCGCATCTACAGCAACTCAGTAAACAGTAAATAGTATCTGCTACCTTCAAAATGTTGTGTTCATACAGCAGACTACTTCTGGGCCTAAAATGACTCATTATATATTTGAAGTATATTCTGTCTCCATGGCTCATAAAAAGAATATTAACTAATCGTCTCGGTATTCCTGTATGCCTTTAGTGGATGGGAAGTAAACCCATTAGTACGCATATAATATGCATTACAACATTTTATTCCTGATTTTAACAAAACACGTTCATAAAATAACTGGTGCGTGGTAACACACAACTTTACGCGGCCCCGTAAATACGACGACCTGCTACATATACGGGCGCTTTATCTTTGTTTAACGCGGTTTGACGGGAACATTTATGAAGAACAAAATGTAGGTACTACTTAGTTGAGGGTACTTGGTAAGTTTGATTTTAATCGTCATAGCCGTTTTTTATATAATTGGAAACCTAATAAATTATTATTCGAGAAACCTCGTTTTTCGAGCTATTGCGGCTTATATCTCCGTTCAACAGATAACTACTGACATTATCCCGGAGAACAAAATATGGGCATAGGTTGCTAAAAAAAATTTCATAAGATTGCTTAAATCCAGTGACTCAATTACTCGGGAAAGTATACAACAGTTCAAAAAACCATTATTTTCGACATATTTTCATTTTCATTTCTGTTCAATGATGTTTATGTCTTTTATTTTTGTTTTTATGCAGAGATAACTACGTTTGATTGTGCTCGTTGATGGTTTCGATATAATGGTCAGCGTCAATTGCAATTGACATCATCCTTCTGTCACTGAGGTTATTAAAACTTGTGATGTTACCAAGCGTTACATTTTGTAACATACGTTGCAAGCTTATCCAACACAAATATTTCGTGATTTGGTTAATACAATTACGTTTCAAAAAACTTCATAAGATTGATTAAATCCAATTATCAAATCCAATATTTCGTGACGCTTCTCCGTTACATCTCCGCGTGACGTTTTTCAAGCTTATGTAGCAAAGTAAAGACATAAAATGACAAAAATGAAAATATGTCGGAAATAATGATTTTTTAAACAGTTGTGTGCTTTCCCTGAGTAATTGGCAATTGACGCGGCCATTATATCGAAACCATCAACGAGCACAATCAAACGTAGTTATCTCTGCATAAAACAAAAAATAAAAGACATAAAATGTCCCTCGTGGTTGCATACTTGTACGAAAGCTGTACCAACCGTTTGAGTCGTGTCTTACATACACAAACACACACCGTACCCTGATCTAAATCTTCAGCCTGATTTATGCGTTTAGAGTTTAGCATTGTGGTCATTTACTTTCCTTGGCTCTACAAAGTAGAAAGAATTCATGACTGTGACTGAACCTTGAGAAATATCTCAGTCACTGTAAGGAACTGTAAAAAGGAATATCTAAACAAATGAATTCAGTTCGTTGCCTGTCCGTGTGATTTTTAAATCTGAATAGTTGAAGGGTTTTGTCCATGTCAAATTGGAAGTTATGGTGGATATTATTTCTGTTCAATGAACTGTCAGATGAACATATATCCTTAACAATGTATACGTAGAGATCTGAAGAAACCTGAACTTTTTTGACACGGCAACATATAAACTGCTCATGTTGATTTCATAATTAATTAACCGTAATTAATCGTAATTGTATTAATCGGTATCTTTATATTTATGTTCGGACAACGCCCATTATGAAATCCCAATTGCAAGCCCAGTGAGGGTGGAATGTACCGAAAACTAGGGCTTTTCGCATTTTTCTAGTAAACGGCTCCAACGATTTTGATTAAACTTACAAAGTATACAGGTTAGACAAAACTTTTCTCCACTATGAAAATACGGTGAACGGAGATACAAGCCTAAGGAGCAAAATAGTGTTTTACGCTTTTTGGCAAAATGGTTCCAACGATTTTCATCAAACTCACAGAATGTTTTTAAATAGTTAATACGTATACATTGTTAAGGGTAAATGTTCATCTGACAGTTCATTGAACAGAAATGAAAATGAAAATATGTCGAAAATAATGGTTTTTTTGAACTGTTGCATACTTTCCCGAGTAATTGAGTCACTGGATTTAAGCAATCTTATGAAATTTTTTTTAGCAACCTATACCCATATTTTGTTCTCCGGGATAATGTCAGTAGCTATCTGTTGAACGGAGATATAAGCCGCATTAGCTCTAAATCGAGGTTTCTCGAATAATAATTTATTGGGTTTCCAGTTATATCAAAAACGGCTATGACGATTAAAATCAAATTTACTAAGTACCCTCAACTAAGTAGTACCTACATTTTGTTCTTCATAAACGAAGATAAAGCGCCCGTATATGTAGCAGGTCGTCGTATTTACGGGGCCGCGAAAGTTGTGTGTTACCACGCACCAGTTATTTGATGAACGTGTTTTGTTAAAATCAGGAATGAAATGTTATAATGCATATTATATGCGTACTAATGGGTTTTACTTCCCATCCACTAAAGGCATACAGGAATACCGAGGCGATTAGTTAATATTCTTTATGAGCCATGGAGACAGAATATACTTCAAATATATAATGAGTCATTTTAGCCCAGAAGTAGTCTGCTGCTGTATGAACACAATATTTTGAAGGTAGCAGATACTATTTACTGTTTACTGAGTTGCTGTAGATGCGATTCACGTCATTTTCAGCTGTCAACTATTCAGTTTTTTTGTTGTTTTTTTAATACTGACAATTCTATTTCAGCGACTCTGCTTTGAAATTGCCACGTTTTTGAGGTGGCAGATAACATTTTATAGTAAAGCTGATGGATGTGGAACTCATTCACGTCGTTTGCAACTATCTACTAATAAGTCAATTTTGAGCCTTCAAATTCATCAAATTTTGATGTCGTCTGCTCGAAAGAGTCCTCAAAATGAGGAAAGCAGACTAGGTAATTCTAAAGTACTTCACTTCACCTACTTGTAACATAAATTTCAAGTTTCAACTCCGTAGGTCATTTTTTGACCAAATTTTCGTCAATTTTGACCTCGTCTGCACGAAAGAGTCCTCAAATTGAGGAAAGCAGACTAGGTATTTCTTAAAGTACTCCACTTCACCTACTCGTAACATAAATTTCAAGTTTCAACCTGTTGGTCATTTTTTGACCAAATTTTCGTCAAATTTTGACCTCGTCTGCACGAAAGAGTCCTCAAATTGAGGAAAGCAGACTAGGTATTTCTAAAGCACTCCACTTCACCTACTCGTAAACTAAATTTCAAGTTTCAACTCCGTTGGTCATTTTGACCAAATTTTCGTCAAATTTTGACCTCGTCTGCACGAAAGAGTCCTCAAATTGAGGAAAGCAGACTCGGGTTTTTCGACTCAGTGACTTGATGCGAATCCACCATACAAATTTCCAATGTCAACTAAAAAGTCAGGGTTTGGGTCAAAATTCGACGAATTTTGATTGGCTCTGCAACTTAATGGCCAAGCATAGGAGGTAGCAGAGGTGTGAATTGGGAAAGCACAAGCCAATTCCTCAACTGTGGTAAATATTGTAACTATCAACTAATAAGTCAAATTTTGACAAATTTTGACTTTTTTGATGAGCCGCCATTTTCTTAGTCCATACTTCTGAGAGAGCAGACTTGCGGGGTGTTACCAAACATTGAGGGAACTATCAGTAAAAATAGTAACCAACTTTCAACTCAACGGTCAACGTTTTTAGCCCTCGGCTCCCGGACTAAATCGTTTTATCGCCAATTCTTTTCAATATAAATTTTCCTTCGAAGGCTGGCTTACGTAGGCTAGCCACACCTTCCTCCACTTTCCACCACTTTTTTTCTCGTATAATTGCGCCTTCAAAAGTTAATTAAACGGTAGATTAGTTTTTCCACTCGAGTGACTTCAGCTTTCGCTTTAGCCCTTCGTCGAGCCCTCGGGGAACGTGACGCCGAGCGGAAAACTGGGAGTAGTAAATTATTTCTCGACTCGGAGCCGAGTGCTCCAAATAAGTATCTGGTTCGTGGAACTTTTGAGATTTTTATTTCGGGGTGGGAGGAGAGGGGGTAAACTCTTTTATCTATCAGTCACATTCAAAGAGTTAAATGCGACCCGCACCTCATTTTCCCGCTCGATTAACCCTTTCATTTCATCATTTTGTAGGGACGAGGAAAAAAAGGTGGCGAGTGAGTGATTAATAAAGCTTTAAGAGAAAATTAATCATTTCCGAGGTGGGCAGGATTATTCTTCCCGATGAAAGGCTGGCGGAGCTAACGCCGTGGTCGCCGAGGCCGAGGACGAAGCGATGACATATCTCCGAGCCGGAGATGGAGAGAGATAGTTTAGAAGGATGAAATTGAAAGAGAATGAAACTTCCAAAGTTCATCGTATTTTTCTGAGAGGAAAATTCGAAATGGCTCGACGTCGTTCAGCTCGGTGCTTTGCAGCGTGAGTCCTCGCTAGCCAGACACCAAGTGACATTGAATAAGAACCTCTTTTCAAAAAGATAACCCCTCTTCCGACCTTCATTATGACGTTGAGTAATATAGATGCCCGGGCAAAATCCTCATAGGTCCCTCTCCGCCCGGACCGTGCACCCATCGCTGTTCTCATTAGGAATTCATGAAGTACGAAAAGGGGTTGACAGTGATTTATTTCCGCGATCGACGAGGAAGAGAGACGGAAAATATGGTGGCCTCAAATTTCATTTAGTTTCGAACAAGTGGAAATGTGTTCTCTTCGAAAACTCCGCAGCTTGATGAGAAACCGAAAACATTTCCATTGACGGGGAACCACTGAAAATGGCAGTGGATAATATCATCACCACCTTATCTGTAAATTAATTTATTTCGAGTTTTTAAACCGCTAAAATCGATATTCAGAAAATGAGGTTACAAATATCATTGACAGCGCAAGAGTTTCCGTTGTTTGACTGGACTTAATTGTCGAAATGACCTGCGTCATGCCGTCGCATCCAGCGATTTTATCAATCTCCGGCCAATCCTCAGGTTTTGAGAGCAATGGCTCCAACTGCCGCAGGTGCGAAATTCGTTTATGTCATGAAATCACGGTGTGGCCCGAGAGCTCAGATTCATCATTATCTCGTAAAAACGATTATTGTTGAACCAAACAGCCGTAACCTTCCAGGCAGAGGATATGTGCTGGTGAGTCTCATTTGGGCTTTCGAGCACAGAACTGTCGAACTGTATTGGATTTATTTGGATACTGAATGTTCTGGGTTGCTGTATGGCACGGATTCTGATAGAAGTTTTCGCATTCTTTCTAGGAAAGTTAACAAGACCACTCTCGCATCACTATTCCATCCGAGCTAGGCTTACACTCTTCATTTAACGATCAATTTTCGGAATTTCCGAGTTTGCTCCTAATTGTCAGACGAATTCTCAGCGTGTAAGTAGTTTATCAGGGATCCACCATAATTTGTCCGAGAGCACAATTTGTCCGAGAGCACTAAAATTGATTTCGTTCGTTTTTTTGAATGATTTATTGTATCTACTGCCTCGTTATTTTCCGACGGAAGAACATTTTATGGCACAGTTAAGTCATTTAGAACAAAGTTTAATCTGAATCGTTGGAGCTGTTTCGGGTGTGTTGATCAATATGATTACTATTATCAGTTTTGAACGGGATTTGAGCTTATTTTTGCGATAATCTGCAGGCTAAACATATTTCGCGTTCACAGTCACACACCGAACCGTTTCAAGACTCAGCAGCCCATACTTAAGGATATTTTGACACGGTTATGTCTCAAATTACAGCTCCCTGAATACTGAACCGATTGCTCCTCTGAAATATGGTCCGATGTTCTACCTCGCAAGGCTACGGTTCCCAGATGGGATTACAGTATTAATAATGTATCTACCAGAAACAAAGTGAAAGGAGAAGGGAACTTTCAAGAAGAACGAACAATTGAGTTGAAGGCTGCGGCCTTTGGCAATCCCTTCGTCCAGGATGAGCGCGCAACTAATAAGAGACATGCTTTGAGGGGTTATATGCAAAGCAGTTTTCTGTCTCTCTTTCGCTCTCTCTCTTCTCTATCTATCTCTCTCTAACAGAGACATTCGGCACAACCTATCAATAGTTTGATGGGTTGTAATGTATTGAAAAGTTCAAAGGGTCGTTCGGGTTGAGAGAAACACGCCTGTTGAGCCGCGTAATGAAAGGCTCTCGACTGCCGTACGATGCAGGATTGTCACGATCTTGGTCTGAAAGCTTCGTAGGTGGGTGTGAAGGGTCGGAATTGGATGAGAGATAAAAGGAAGGGGGAAAATCTGTTCGGGGCAGACAGATCGGATTGTTCTTTACTGTCGAATGGAAATTGCCTTCGAGAACACGCGGGAAGAAAAGGTCGGTTTCGCCCTGGACAGACCAATTCTTGTTTAGTTCTAATGCTGGGCTCCGCTCGTTCACCTATTCGCCTCCCTATCTCGGTAACCAACTCGCCTGGAAGCTTAACCAGCCAATTGTCTTGAAACACCCTCCTCTGCGCTTCGGAGATTAGCCGAGCGAAGTATTTCCGCTTTAGAGACCAATTCGTCACAAGATGCGGCAAAACCACCGACGTTGCGACGAAGCCTCCAGAAATGGTTCAGCAGAGCGAGCAAAGTTTTCCCCTAAATCAAACGGAGATATTACGGAGTTTAAGCGAATGGACAAGTAACTTTATCTCGTGATTCGTCTAGAGCATTCAAGGTCCAGTAACTCAGTCCCAGGTTGAAAGGCGAAGGTCGGTACGAAAAGAGGCTCGTGTTACGTACTGCCCGACATAATTTATACATTCGCCAGATTTTTTGGATTAATTATCCAGAAAACACTAGAAAATAGGAATATGATATATTCAAAGTTTAACAAATATCTAGTGCGATGCATCTCGCAACTTTCATTGGTCCCACGAATATTCAGCTATTTTTCTGGCTTTTGCTACTAATCCAGTGTACGTTTCGCTCATTCAGTGAGTGGCAGTGATTTGAATTCAAGAATGTCTTGAGTTGCTCCTAACAACTTCACTTGGTTCTTCTCAGATTGCTAGTGGGGAGCTGATATCAACGGGACGAGAGGAAAAGTCTACACTGGAATTTTCATGGACATTTTCGATGATTTAATGTGCTGATCTAGTCATTTCCCCAGGAATGAGAAGTTTTATGGAATTGCCGATAAAAACGTTTAATATTTTGATCTCTGTAATTAGTTTTAGGCTGATTTTACTTATATTCTTAATTTGGTGTCTCATGTTAATCTCCAGACTGAGTATAATATTTGAGACGATTTAAACAATTTTCTCTCGATCGAGAACACAAACAGACCATTTTCCCAACAGGTGTTTTTCGGAATCAGCCCTCAAAACGGTGAATCGGCAAGTAGGTGCATGGTTTCGATCGAGTACCAACAAGAGATAGATGGAGAGATGAACACAAATGAGGTATAGAACTACTCGTAGTTGTTCAATGAGAAAAGCGAGGGAGGGTAGTATTGATGGGAGTACTTAGTTAAACGGTTACTTCAAATACTTGCGTTTTACATCAACGATTTTAGCAGTTCCAGTCAGAACATATGGTAACCCTCCTGCTCCTTGGGATCCACAGGAATGCGAGTGATTAGGCGGTCGCGGCTTTCCATTCGCCTGTGACCTCTTAACCCCCCCCACCCACCCACCCATCCACCCATCAACGAATTTACGAGAGCAGCCCAATAACTCATCAAAAATTTCCACGACAAGCGACTATAGTGCAGCATCCCGAGTAAAACTCGCTAATGTGACATCATCATTGCTCGGAGAATCAAGATGGTGGTCGAACAAGCTAAATGTACGGTAGAAGTGTAACGATTGTCACAAAATAGTTAAAGCAAACTTTGAAATATGGTAATTCGAACACAAGTCGTTCCGTTGTCTTCACGTCTCTTCAGAACTTCACGTTTCATACTCTACTGAGTCCAAAAAAATACTGGGAAAACGGTTGAACCAAATCAGCTCAAACTTAATACCTAGGCCGCAGGACACCATCGAACGCCAAAATGAGGGTGTGAGCAAAATCCACTCAAAGTTAACTAAAGGTATCATAGTGATCAAATTTTTTTTCTCAAAAAAATCTATAATTATTTTGATCAAATTTTCTATATCGATAGCTTCTAAAAATACGACAATACTATAAAATTTTCATTCTTGGAAACTGGTCATGTTAGCAGCAATAAATTATCCAACACTTCGACGAAAATCGATTTTAACGTAATTTTTTTCATATAAACTTTGCTCAAATGTTACCATTGCCTTCAGAAAAATGTCGGTGGTAGTCCAATGAAGTTTCTAAACGATGAGCGTTTGATATCGCTCCGATAATTCCGAAATGTTAACCACCAACGTTTCACTTACTACCATTTCTATAGGTTTTTACCAAATAGCTCTGGAAGAGTTATTAGCATCCTTTTCATAAAAATCGTATTTACTGCCTCATTCCTTTTTACTGTACCAATTGCTCATTGATAGTCAGGGCATGAGTACGAGCAGAACAATAAATTCCGGAAGAAAAAGCGCTACCGTTTTTCTGTGACCGCGAAGTGTTGTATTACCAACTCAAATGGGTGATGTGAAGCACCTAATATTTTCTCCTACAGTTCCATAACTGCTCGTAAAAAAACGAAAGTTATTGTGAGGATCTTCTCATCCGCATATAAGATGGTATTTAATTGAAATTTCTGCCAGTTTCTTCTCAGATCGTTGTAGTGTTTTACAAGTTCATGTCATGTGGGCGAAACATAAATTGGATTAAAAGGTAGTGTACGTGAGGCTGATGAAAGTTGTGCGATACGCCACCTCTGCCACGCTTGGTACACTCATTCACTGGAGATTTATCGAGATAACGCCCAACAGTCACATTATGAGGTTGACAGATCAGCAGAACGTGAGCACTTGTGAGAAACCAATTCGTAGGGTAAATATTGAATTAGTTTGGTACAAGAATGATAAAGTGAATACAAGCATTGAAAGGTCCGTCAATATTCAATATTTGATGCCGCATATCGGGAAGAAAGGACTGCGGAAAACTTGCTCAACAGGGCTTGACGAAATGGTTGGTGAAGTTTGTGCAAGAGAAGGGTTGTTCGTCCGAGCCCAGAAGAGTTGAAGGAAAGTTGGCGCACTCGGGAGAATCCAAGTTCACAATAAGTCGAAAGAGGATCGTGGTAAGGGGGTGAGGAGGAGGACACACAAAAGCGGCAGACGGGGACTTGAGGTTTTGTGAACAATAACTGCAATCTAATTTTGATTCCAGAACAACTCGCGACTCAATCCGTCTGGTAGAAAACGACCGTCGGTGTGTACTCTTCTTCGAGTCAGTTAAAAGGAATATTATATCATTCGCCATTGATGCCCCAATCCAGAATGTTGAAGCAAACGACAGTGTTTTTACTGTTCCTAAAAGCTGAACATAATATTTGTCTCTCTTCCGTGCATTTTCCCTCAGCCGCCCGTAATGCGATTGAAACTAACCCCATACAGTGACGAGGGACAGTCGACTATGATAATCCAACTAAATATCTGGTGCGTAGCAACACACAACTTTCCGCCACCCCTTTAAGTTCGAACACCACCTATATGGGCGGGCGCTATATCTTCGTTTAACGCATTTTTACAGGAACATTCATCGAGAACAAAATGTAGGGACTAGTTAGCTGAGAGTACTCCGAAAGTTTGATCGAAATCGTTAGAGCCGTTTTTGAGAAAATTGGAATACCGATAAATTAATATTCGACAAATCTCCTTTTCTGAGTTAACTTGGCTTATATCTCCGTTCAACATATATATACAGAAATAATTATAGAAAACGAAATGTGGGTAAGGGTGACTAGAAGACACTTCATTAGGATTTATCACATCTGGTGAAAAAGTTACCCTGGAATTTACGGAAATGTTCGAAAAAACGTTATTTTCGACACATTTTGATTTTTATCTCTGTTCAATCGACCGTCACAGGAACATTTATTGAGGACAATATGTAGCTATTAACTATTTGAAAACACCCTGTGAGTTTGGTGAAAATCGCTAAAGCCGTTTTGCCAAAAAGCGTAAAAAACCTATTTTTGCTTCAGGGGCCCATATCTCCGTTCACCGTATTTTCATGGAGATATGTATGGAGAAGAAAAGTTAGGTATTGATTAGGAAAAGATAATGTGAAAGTTTAATCAAAATCATTAGAGCCGTTTTCGAGAAAAATGCGAAAAACCCTAGTTTTTGGTAGATTTTTGTCCACCACCCCCCCTTTCCATCGGCCGAAATCGTCCATAACCTTATTTTGGTGTCTACAAAAAATAGCGAACAAAACAAAAAAAGAACCAGCTCAATCGGATCAGCCGTTCTCCCGCAAATCGAGCTACAGACACACACACAGACATACACACACACGGACCTCGCTCCGAAATTAGGTTTTTTAGACTCAGTAGGGTCTGAAACGTAAAGATCTGAAGAAAACCCAAATTTTTTTTTTGGGCCGATTACTATACTTTCCTTCCCTTCGGGTAGCGGAAAGTAAAAACCTCTTCAGATTAAGGTACAAATTAGGAACGATGCAAAAATGTCAAGGGTACTTTTCCCTTTTCCTGTACGAAAGAGTAAGAAAAGGGTTGTAATTAGTAAAACATACCTGTTACGAAGCACCAAACTGTCCATAACCCGACGTGCATGCAGCGATTTTTATCGCTTACCAGCTAATCAGATGTTTTATGCAAACTTAATTCAAAGTTATATATGGCAACGTTTAGCGCATTTGATG
The DNA here is from genome assembly GCA_020466155.1 of Pachypeltis micranthus. Lineage (NCBI taxonomy): Eukaryota > Metazoa > Arthropoda > Insecta > Hemiptera > Miridae > Pachypeltis > Pachypeltis micranthus. The sequence goes on from CM035775.1 coordinate 12,291,518, forward strand.
TTCGAAACTATTGAGTTGCCTCTACTTAAGCCACAACCTTTTATGAATAACCAGCGTAGAGGTGAATCATTCGACTCCTCCCACGATTTTCATTAGGATGGTTCGTGTTAGTTATGAGAAGTGGATGCAGCAGTGTAATGCTGATTACGAGGATATCTTGGAGAAATGCGGCAACGGTACCAGTCATATCTGGCTGATCGACTAGTCACCATTGACGCTGTCATTTTGTGTAACATTTTTAATAGCACCATTAACTCTTCTGATTTATTGAGAGTCGATTCTCTCGTTTTTCATTTCATTTGCCCACATGCCCAACAATACAAGGCCCTTAAAGCTATTTTCTGTCCCTTTCCCCTCACTAACTTTTTGTATCATAGAATAGAAGGACTATGATAGTATTAATTCTTATTCTTTCGATTCCTGGCGTCGCATCTCAATCGACCTTCCTCTGTTTCGGCCAGTGCTAGTTTCTGAGTAAGTCTTATTACGTTCATAACTTCAACTCTCCGAGTTCTCGCCCTAAACACATCACAAATATAATTTTAAAAGAGAGACGTATACTACTTTAGACTATTTTTTCGTGAAGAGCTTCTCAGTGACGATAGTTTCGTTTAATATTTGTCCAAGTTCTCACTGCCTTATTTGTGGTATTTTATTTTTTGTATCTTCTGCTTGGTTTACCAGCCTATTTCTATTTTATTTTTACCTAGGTAACTTTCTCTCGTTGTTCTACTCGTTTTTAAGATATTTTCTCTATTCTGCTTCCCGCGAACACTTTCGTTAGAAAAATAATTCTACACAAACATTAACTACTGTTGACACGTATCACACGATTTAAAACAACTCTAATTACACGACTAGACATCAAATGTTTCCTTTAAAGTTATTTATTTAATTGCCCTCCCTGTTATAACATATTCATCCGGATTTGTATCATTAGATACAAACGAAATGACTACTCTAAAGAAACACTAACCCTATGGACGTTAAAAAATTACACAGTACATCTTGGGCGAAAGTTCTACACGATATTCAACTATTATTTGGAGCAAGAGAGAAGTGGAAAAGAAGTACTGAAAATGAAACACCACTGGTGAGAAAAGGGAACTGCAGCAGACAAAAACACTACTAATTTCATATTCACGGGACTGGAGGTAAACAAGAGGGGTGGTGGTCAGAGTACACTCGATAGCACTCAAAGGATAGTGCAAACTAGGAGCTGAATGACCGGACTGTGCCGGCGGACTTGATCAGATTGAGTGAGTGAGGACCTGATAGAACAGAAGGAGGGGGCTGAAAGGTGGAGGGTCTTCGAAATCCCAACAAATAAGGGAAACGACAGTTTCAAAACGACTTCCTTTTTTCTTAAGAGTTGTTCCCCAGAAAGGGTTTGATTGACAGGGCTTCGCTTCAGGGATACGACTTGTGTCGTAAACGCAGCCCTCGTACTGATTTGAGACTTGCTCCAAACAGCTATAACAGTAGCGATAAAACAAATGAACGGTAATCATGAGAAACAGCATTTTGACAACACAGAAGACATGTGAACATGAACCCAGAAGTATATTAATAGAATACATTGATGCAATCAATAAATACGATAGAACTAAGGCGTCTTGATGAGCGTTTAGACTTGTTTGATGTTAATTTAATGCTGTTCCTACACTCACATACAGAAAACACGTTCTCAACGAATCACTCGTACAATTCAATTGAATCTATCCACTCATGTTTATTTCACCTACCAATTGTCAATACTCTCCCCTGAGCTTTATTCTGTCATTCCTCTCTAATTGGTATATATTGTTTCGTCATCACATTGCTATTCTAAAAACCTGTCTCTATAATCACTATGAAGCTTCGTAAAATTGAGCGGAATGTCGGTCTTGAGGAGCTACTCAATTATTGTAACAGACTCTGAAAAACTACATGTACGTCAAATGGTGGGCGACCCTGTCTCCGAAATGTCACCATCACTGACGCCATTTCAGGAAAATTTTCAACGTGCTGACTCGACTGTTTCCACCAGCCGTCCTCCCCCCCTCTATGACGCGTAACACAACTTCCCAATTTCCCAGTATTTTCGATAATCTGCTCTATGTATGAGCGCTGCATCTTCGTTTCTAAGGAAAAATTTTTGAAGATAGAATATGTGGGTACTGGCTAGTTGAGAGTACCCTGAAAGCTTTATCGAAGTCGTTACAGGCGTTTTCGAGGAGATAATGTTATGAGGTTAATTGGAAACCGACAAATCTAATTTTCCATGTTATCACAGATTATATTTCCATTGAACGGAGGGGTATAGAAATAGCTGTGTAGTACCAAACGTTCGTGAAGGTTAATTCTCGACGGCCCTTCAAATTCACCAGTTTCAGTTAGGGTACTCTGGAAATTTCCAAAACGTTACAAAAATTTAGTTTGTACTGACACACAACGTTCCTGCGACTTTTTGCCAGTTGGTACTTACAGTTTGTTTTCCGTAATTGTTGAACGATGATACAGCACTCGTATATACTCCGCATCATCGAATTTAGTCGGATGCTGGAAGTGCCGTTTAGGCGGATCTACAGCATTAAACTTCAAATCAGTCGACGCGTTGCGATTTGTATGGGGAAAGTTTAAATTGAGTATAAATGTCGTTTCAACAGTTCGTTCGCAACTTCAAAATTACTCTACCAAAATGTCGAACACCGAAAGTCGCAACGGGAGGTTTTAATTTTAACTTCGTCCACAGGATTTATGTAGTTGTCTCATTTGATATGTGATGAGTGAATAAACCGATTATTTACTGAATTGATACATTCTCTCGCGACCTTAAGAATCACTGAATGTACTTTCGGCCGTTGAAAACCAATCAATTTCGTGTACCTCTCATTATGCTTATAAACGACTGTCAAACTCAGTAATTGGGCTTGTGAGTGACGTTTCAATCATCGATAGTTCCATTCTGTGCCCATTCAATTGTATACCAACCTGCGGATCCGTGTGCGACATCAACTTCGAAATCGCCGCATCAACGACGGTATATCAAATTATGAATCGTTCGATGTTCTCTCGACTGGAACTGACTGCAACCTAGACGTCACTTATTGAGGATTACTTTTGACGTATTTAGTAATTGCTCGTTTACATTCATTCTAATACGAGTCTTTAAATGTGATGTTTGTATTCGTTTGTTATCTATCTACAGCGGAATTAAGACAGTCTGAATGGTATTTACTTCAAGTTACGAGTTTTTTCTTGATTCAGTCCTCTTAAATCTCCGGTTAATGTCGTTGAACTATATGCGGTGATGTCTGTGGGACATGGAAGAACCACTATAAGTGTATAACCTCGGGCCTACTTTCTCATCAAGTGGATTAACTGGTTATATGCAGTGGGTTATCGTGTTGGAACGAAATTTCGCAGTACTTTCCAATACCTTAATTACATATTCCTTTGTGTTAGGACCTCAATCTTGCATCTCTGCCGAAAATAAAAACCAGATATTACTTACGGCATGTAAGGGAATCCTTAAGTACGCATGTGGAATCCTTGGCCAGCCCAGTTGGCGCTCCAGCAGGACATGACGGTACTTCACCCCGTAGAAGGAATAAATCACCTAATACTATTGGGCTGCTGGTTCCCAACCTCCATTTTCCCATAGGGAAACCTCCTGCTGGATTGTCGCGAACCAACATTCCCAAAACAAGTCGAAATGAGGTAGGGGCTATGAACCAATCTCCCTCCGCTATAAGCCACGCCCTATCACCAAGTCCCAAGACACCTCACCTCCAACCTCTAGAGCAGTCACACAACAGCTGTACAGAGAGCTCACTTAAACGACAAGTGGATGAGAACTCCCTCACTGCCGAGGCAATCGGCCAAGGCCTGGCGGCTAACCGTGCCAAAAGCTTTGGCCACGTACAGGGCAACCATACGCAATAGCTTTTGCAACTGCTTCTTTGCCATAGATAGCACCACCATTCACGACCACCTGTACGTCACCAATGACCCTAGCCACCTGCCGTCGACGTGGCAGCACATTTTAGAAACGCCTGAAGACCACGCTCTCAGATGGTGGCCTCTGAAAACGTCATGATCTGAACAAAGAAAAAAGGAAAAAGAAAGTGCCGAGTAATTCATTTAATGAATCTTACAACAGATCTGAATTTAAACATTTGCCCGCTCAGATTGTTCAAAGCCTTTGTGCGGAGTTGGTCGGTCAAAACTATTGTTTACGAAATAATGACGATAATTGATCCGTTAAGCAGTTTGAATATTTCAAATCATTAGAACGAGTAAGCAGTAGCTTCAGTCTCGCCAACTCATCGATTTCCACGACCTTGAGCTCATGAGGTTTGCCTTGTCCTAAATTCTCTACGGCTATCCACATTCGATATTCAACTATTGACTTGAAACAAATTAATTATTTAGGAACCCCTCTTTCCTGTTTGGTTTCCTGAATAATTCAACAAACCCTAACATCTCGTTCTAAGTCGGCCCAGCAAATGAAAATAAAAAAGGAAAAGAAGCGGTTTCTCTAGGCCTCCTTACAGCTCGAGAATTTTACTTAGCAGACGGGTGTCACCTAAATTGAAAAAAACCTTGACTTGGAGCAATTTGTATGCGAATTAATTTCTCTAAAGGTTCATTTCTCTATTCGTTATTATCAAAGAAAAAAGATAACAGGCGGTAAGAGAATAACCGCTTTTAAGCGCAAATTAATAAACCTGTACCGTCTGAATGGGAAAATTAAACGAAAAACGGCGGGAGGCCGATAAAAAGGAAAGCAGGAAAATAGGAAACATAAATCGCTTAGATTAAGAAAATCTCGGCGGATAACTGACAATCACGAAACGAAAATAGTATACCGATTCAGCAATTTGATGAGGATCCCGGCAAACGAAAAATCATTCATTCTCCACTTCTAATTTAATTCCGTTTAATTCCTCGCAATTCTTTCGAAGGGAAGGGGGTCATAACTGGATGACCGCAAATACGAGCCGTAGGAAAACAACCGTATTTATTTAGAAGTAATCTGAGGGCTTTAGTGTGTTTGCACATTTATACATTGTCACTGTGAACCCTAGTGTAGAAATAATTGCTGCCGTCGCGGGAGTTGGAATACTTGCATAATTGAAGACGACTTGAAGAGCGATTCACGTACTTATACGTAATAGTTATTATGGTCGATAATCTTCGGAAAGATTTATTTATTATTTACAAAAAAAGAAGGTAGAAAGCTGCGTTGACAATTCGGTACACACGTCTCTTCCAAATAGTCAGGTAAACGTGTTGCTGTAGAGGCAATAGCGATAAAAGGAAACGCTGTAAACTATTACACACCGGTTTATTATTATCTCCCACAGCTCGAAGAAGTCTCACACCTTCGAGACCCCTCCCATTCGATTCGCCGCTGAAAAATATCAGTGAACCATGCGAAACGTGACCTGACTACTACGGAACAACGAAAGTTGACATATTCTAGGCGCCTGTAGGCACCGCGTGATTGGAGTGAGATGGGAGGCAGTGTGAAAAATGAGAGCAGGCTAGGAACAAACGATAACTTTCGTTATCCTGCCCACAGGTGGGGTTGTTGAAAAATGTTCCCGACCGAATACAATATGAACTAATCAAATTGAATAATACACCAAAATCAAACAAGAAAAAACGTGATTTTTTAACGTTTTCAGTTTACTTCACAAAATCCGGTATTGAATTCCATCGACCTGACTGTGTCTTCAGTAACCCATCTCATCATGGTCCTCCCAACAATTTTTGTAACCATCCGTTGAACCTAATTTTAGCTATTGGTCCTTGTACGTGTGTCTTACAAGTCTTTCACCCTGCAGTCGGGGGTCCAGAATTCCGCTGACGTATTCCCTGCGTGTCGTATGAGCCGACTAAAAGGGAAAGCCGGGTGGGCCCAGCTTGAAAGACAACCTCACCTCTACGAGGTCCCCGCAGGATTACATCCAACGAGGCTTAACTGTGGCTGGGCGTCACAGTGTACTCTGTCGCCACACTGTGCTCACCCTGCAGTTGAGGTCAGAATTCCACTGCCGTACTCCCTGCGTGTTCGTATAAGCCGGACTAAAAGGGACACAACTTACACTTCATTCACATACATGACACTGGGAACCCCCTACCTTTAGCTGGGATCGCAGAACACACCCCCGCAGGAAGGGGACAGAATTCTCCTGCCGTATCCTCTGTGTGGCCGTTAAATCCGGCCTTAAAAGAGGCTTAAAGCTCACGACACTGACATACACAACATATTCCAGATACAAAATACACTGCAATGGCTTGCGTGGCAAGAACACATTAACATAAAACACTCTTAATGAGCGAAAGACAGTCCTGGAAGTAGCTCACTAACGCACTTTGAGCGATCCCCCTATATAGGTGCGGCCTTCGGAATGAGGAGGGAAAAACCAGGTTTGAGCGTTCCTGGGGCGGCTGATAGCGTGTGTCCCGCTCACCACATCACCAGTGGCCGAGGGCTGACTCTGAGCAGCAGCCGAAAAATCCCTCATGCGTCTTAGTCCCGGTGGGTGGCCGGACTGGCAGCTGCGGCGCATGTAGGGGGCCTCCCTTTGACCCTCAACGGACCAGCGAAAGGGGCTAGAATCAATATGCCTGAGGAGCTTCCAGGACACTGCCTCGAGCACCTCTCGCTCATACCACTAACACACACAACAAATGAACTCACAAGGATACACTACACCAGTCTGCTTCTTTAATCCCCCATATTAGTAAAAATAAAATGACAAAGTCAACTAAATCTTCAGCAGGTAATAAAAACGCCACCTGCGCCCTTCCTCAGGCTCGCCAAGCTCGACCCCTCCCTCTTCGGACGATGAGCAATCTGCTCGTCGTCCAAACAAACAAGGGCAGAAAGAACCGGGCAAACCCGCGTTCATCTCCCCTTCTCCCCTAGTAGCCCGGGCAGCAGCTACTACAAGCACGACACAGCGTGGACCTAAACTGTCGGACATGGAGCAGAATTTGCGCATACGTCCGTCATCCTGACCAGCTGGCACGGATGAGAGCCAACGCGACAGGACCTATGCGGGACCTCGTAACTAGTTGCCTCTTCGAAATTTCGAAGCTGGCTATAAAAGCTAATGCCCCCAACGACATCGCCCTGCCACTCCCTGCAGGAAACTGTGGCGGCTGTCGTGAGGAAGAAACTGCGTAGGGCAATTGCCCAGCAGCCAGTGCCACCAGCCCCCAAACTCAAGGAGCTGCAACGAGCCAGGGTAGTACCCCAGGCCCTCATATGCGGCAGTAGCCGCTACTGCGCCTTCCTCCCCCTCATGGAGCTGAGGCTGAATGGCAGTCTGCCAGGGCCAGGAAGCACAGGGAAGCAGAAAAAGGCCCCAACTAAGCAGGCCGAGGCAGCGCCTTACGCCTCTCCGCCCAATAACAAGGGCAAAAATAAAAATAAAAGCAAAATAAAAAGCCTCCACCGCTTGCCCAAACTCCCCCTAAAAACCCACGACAAAACGTGGTAGTGGTTAGGCGGACATGTGAGGAAGGAAGGCTGGTCCCTCCAACCCTGACGCAATGGAAGCGCTTATGCGGGGTGTCCCTGCTACGGACCTCCAAGCTCTAGGTGTCCGAGTGCTGAACATCCGCACCGCAGTAGGAGGTGGCGCCGTCATTGTGACGGAAACGCCAGAAATGGCCAAGGCGCTCACTGAGCCACATTTCCACAAAAAGGAGTTGAAGCTCCAAGCCCTGGGTCGTTTCCCACGCCTGCTATTGTGCGACGTGCGGACTGACCTTCAAAGAGGACTTGGCCCAACAAGTTGTTGAGCACAACCCTGCGTTGAGCTTGCAGCCGCGGGACGTCAGGCCTCTCTTCACCAAAAAGCGTGGCAGACAGAAGGATTGGGTGATTGAGGTATCACCCAGCCTATACAAAAACTAGAGGGCAAAGGCACCTCCAAATAGCCTGGCAGCGGTGCGCCATGCACGAAAGTACCAAGCCCCACTCAGTGCTACAAATGCCAGCGCTATGGCCACCTGGCAGTGGCCTGTACAAGACCTGTTGTGTGCGCCTGGTGCGCCTTGCCGCATCTGAGTAAGGAATGCAAGCGTGATGCTCCCTCAAGTGTGCCAATTGCGTCGAACGCAAAATCCAAGGTTGCACACTCTACACGAGACGCACGCTGTACCATTCGTCAGCGAGCGATTGCCCTCCAGGAGTCACGAGTGGATTATGAATAGGTCAAAAGCAGTTCGAATCCTTCAGCACAACACCAATAAGAGTTGCCCAGTTATGGCTGAGTTGCTGCAAAATGCACTCAGAAACGCTGCAGTGTTCTCGCCATACAGGAACCATACATAGGATCCAAAACTCTTGGTCTGGGATCGCGGGCACGGTGGTGGCTGGAGCAAGAACAGAGCCGAGAAGGCAGCAGTGGCCTGCATCGACCCGTCTGTGACATGCTCGCACTCACTCACCTGAACAGCCAGCACTTGGCGCTGTGCTCATCCGAGCCGGTGGCTTTGAGCTGGTTGTAATATCATTTTACAGGCAATTTGGCGCACCAGTTGCCAACAGCCTTGAGCCACTCGAGCGAGCTCTAGCAGGCCTATCAGGACGACCCTGCATAGTCTGTGCCGATGCAAATGCCAGATCACCATTGTGGGGATCCCCAACCCTGGATGGGGCGGGCGAGGCGTATATAGAGCTGCTCACCAGGTACAACTTGATTGTTGTCAACGACCCCATGACTGAGGCGACCTATGATGGTCCGGGAGGAAGGTCGTGTATAGATGTCACAGCCGTGTCTCACACCCTGCTACTCAAATTGCAGGGTTGGTGAGTCGTACCAGGTGCAACGCAGAGCGATCACATGGTTATTGACTTTGCCATTACGGATGACAACATCCTCTGCAAAGACACGCGTGAAAAGCGATTCCGCACAAAAAATGCTGATTGGCCACAATTCTGTAGGGTACTGGAAGGTGAACTGCGTGCCGCGGACACCGACCTAATAGCGCAAGCATACACACCTGAAGAGGTGGACAGCAAAGTGGACATATTTACCACAGCACTGCACTCTGCTGGGCTCTCTGCCATAGCCAGCAAGCACAGGGCGATCAAAGTCCCATGGTGGACTGAGAACTAAATCCTCAAGCAAAGTGCAAATAGAGCTAGAAGGATGTGCCAAAACACTCGTGACCCTGATGCCAGAGCAACACTCCCGAACTGCCTTCATCCAAGAAGAAGGCCTTCCACGCGCCATCAAACGAGGCCAAACGGCAAGGCTGGCGAAACTTTGTGGAAGCGGAGCTCTGAGAACCCCTGGGGCAGACACTACAAGTCCTCCATAGGAAAAGCTAACGTAGAGCAGGTCTTAGCCGCGATGCAAAATGAGTCAGGCTGGGCCTGCAGCATCAGCTCACTGAAACCCTCCTTGCGAAGGCGTTCCCAGATGACCAAGTAGCTCGAGACACTGAAGCCCAGAGGGCAGCAAGGGAGCTGATCATGGACCCTCCGAACGAGCCCGACATCCCATTGTGGACAACAGGCGACCTCGGCAGGGCCCTTGCGACCTTAAAGCCCAACAAATCTCCTGGGCCAGATAAAATAGAAAGCAATATGCTAAGGAAGGCTGAGCGGACTATCTCCAGCGACCTCCTTAATTTATTTAATGACTGTCTGCAGGTCGGACAGTTCCCCACTCAGTGGAAGACTGCGCGCGTTGTCACTCTTCAAAAGGGAGGCGACCGCAATCAGTCGACCCGCGATCATGGAGACCACTCAGCCTTCTTTCCATATTAGGCAAAACACTAGAAATCTTGATGTTGCAGTCCCTCGAAGGAGTCTTTGGCCGCAACCTCACAGGCAGGCAATACGGGTGTACCAAAGGAAGGTCCACGCAGGATGTCATTGTCGAGATTCGGCGTGTTTCCCTGCTGGCACCGGTTAAGTACGTCGTAGCAGTTCTGATTGACATCAGAGGAGCGTTTGACAACCTTTGGTGACCAGCGCTCCTTAATGAGCTCAAAGGTAGGGGAATCCCCTGCAACCTGTACTCGCTCGTCAGAAGTTACCTGACAGACAAAACTGCTACGATCGAAAGCAGGCGTGTCTCCGTCCGGAGAAAGATTAAGAAGGGGTGCCCACAGGGCTCGGTCCTAGGACCAGCACTCTGGAATGCCTTCTTCGAAGGTCTTCTCAGGAGACTCATGGAGACTGACTGCGAGCCGTACGCCTATGTGGATGACTTGACTGTGCTGATCTTTGCAGAGTCAGTTCGCCAAATTGAAGAAAAAACCCACCACGTGCTCTGCACTGTCACCCAATGGTGCGAGCATGTCAAGATGCAGGTGGCTGAAGAAAAAACCCAGCTAATCTTGAAAGGGAAAGTGAATAATCCACCCACAATACGCTTTGGCGGCCACAGGCTCCTTCTTGAAAAGCACGTCAAGTATTCAGGGGTGAGAGGTGGGGCTTCAACCAACACCTCCAGTCCCTTAAAGGCACTACCATTGCAAGGTTTGCCTCACTGCGTCCCATTACAAAGGCCACATGGGGTGTGTGTTACCATGATACTATTCTCATGTATAAGACCATATATCTAGGCGTGATTGGCTACTGCCCCGTTGTCTGGGGTAGCAAACTAACAGTCAATCAAAAGAGAGTATTGGCCCAATCCCAGAGAGCTGCGCTCCTGTGGATCACCAAGGCCTACAAGACTGTATCAACGGAAGCACTCCAGGTGATCACTGGTCAGTTACCAGTTGATTTGGCTGTTGAGTGCATGATTGACAAGTGGAGGGGGAAGCGGGAGCATCCGCCGCTTTGGGCTGAACTCCGTACGGATCTCACCACAGAACAGAAACTTGCCGCCATCAATGAATGGGCTCTAGAGAGAAATGGCAAGCGAGATGGGAATCCTCGTCAAAGGGACGTGATACGTATGAGTTCTTCCCCAACATCCGTGAACGTCTTTCTAGAAAATGGGTTGAGCCAGACCACTGGACGAGCCAGTTCCTCACGGGACATGGTGACTTCAATGCGCGGCTCCACTTCACTTTCTCTGAAAGACTCTCCATTATGCACATCTTGTGCCTCAGTGCGGAGGAAACAAGAAACCATGTGCTGCTCCTGTAGTTTCTACAACAGTGAGCGACGGTTGTTGGGAGGGCAAACGAACTTAGCAACGTGCTGCTACAAAGGAAGCCTACAACCATTTTGCAAAGTCCGCAAAGAAGGTGATGGCTAAGAAACGTTGTTATAGTTGATCTGTCCTTTTTGAAACTTTGCCACCCAAGTAAAAAGTAAGATCAGGTAGGGAACCAGATTATGAAATACTCCCAGATGGTACGGGATTCCTCAGGTGGTCACCTCCGCGCGGTAACACACGGGCAACAGCTCTCTACAGTGAGACTGGCTAACGACCACATACCTGCCGTACCTCCACAGGTCTGAGTTCGGTGGATGCTGCAGGGGCCGGCCTCTTGCATATTAGCGAAACCGCAACTTCTATGACTGATATAACCCTCGTCGAGGGTTTAGGTACAGTCATGAAATAAAGAAACAGATCTGTCTTACAAGTCTTCCATGGTAAAAGCGAATGTGGAGCAGGTTTTAACTGCGATATAACGTGATTCAGGCTGAGTCTGTAGCATCGAAGGGGTTTCCCAGCGCCACTGTAGTTGCACAAGCGCATGTCGTCGCTCTTTTCAAAGGGTCAGTGCTTCTCAATGAGCGCTCTCAACATGTAGAACTGCTACGGTCGAATGCCGACATGTCTCGGGCCACAGAGCACAGTCCTTAGACCAGCACTCTAGACTCCAGAACGCTTTCTTCGAAGGTCTTCTCTGGGGCCTCATGGAGAGCCATGCGCCTATGTGGACGACTTCATTGTGCTCATTCATGTAGTCGTCCACCAAATCTACGCGGAAAACCATCAAGTGCTCCGAACTGTCAACAAACGGTGCCCACTTGAAGCTGCATGTGGGTGAGAAAGAATCCGGCTCACTGTCTTGAAAACAAAATTAAATAGCCACCGGTCAATATGTTTTGGCGGCCCGAGGATTTTTCCGAAGCAAGTCACGCACTTGAGAGTCCCTCGAAGGCATCACCCTCGCCAGGTTTGTCTCATTAAGATAAGAGCAATTAGCATGGCCACTTGGAATGTGCATTACCACTTACAAGGCCATTGGCGTGATTGGTTCTTGCCCTGACTCACGGTCAATCAAAGGAGAACCCAATCTCAGAGAGCTGCGCTACTATGGATCACAAGGCCTACAACATCGCATCCACTCAACTATTCCAAGTAATCACCCGTTGACTTGGCAGTTTAGTTAAACATGACACGTATGAACTTTTCCCCAGAATCCGTGAACGTCTTAGGATAAAGTGGGTTGACACAGACGATCCAGTTACGCAGCATGGTGACTACGATTACTAGGGTGCCCTACGATCCTGAGATTACTTAACGTTCTTTGTTACTTCGTTTGGGTTTGAGACACTTAAAACGTCGTCTGGTGAAATACAGAAAGTACATTTCAAGAGGAATTTATACTTGTAAATCACATTTCAAGAGGAATTTATACTGGTAAATCAAATGAAGTTTTTACACATCGTCAGCAGATAAACGAGTTGTGATAAGGCATATGTAGCCTTCGTCTTTGTTTGAAAACTTTCAGTAAAATCTTGGTTTAAAAGAGATGAGTGTTAAGAGAAATATCTGATGCGTAGCAACACACAACTTTCCACCGCCCTACTTTCCAATTCGACGACCGGCTACATAAAGAGGCGCTATATCTTCGTTCAACGCATTTCTACAGAAACATTTATGCAAAACAAAATGTGTGTATTACTTATTTGGGAGTACGCCGTAACATTGATCGAAGAGAAGTTTAAGAACGAAATAAAAGCGATCTCGGCGAGCGTGAGTGGAGGACTGCATTATACGCGCAATGAATATTAATTGCGTATATAAGGGCGGTACAAGGGAACTAATTGGAATACGCGTGAACTGGCAAGGGAAACTCTATCGGTAGGATAGAATGAGAGCTGTGTCTGGTCTGAGAGTAAATAGAGGGAAGTGTGGGAGCACTGAGAGCTGTGTGTGCTAGGAGGTAAATCGAGAAGGAGGTAAATCGAGGGAGGGAAGGACATTTTGAAACGCAAAAAAGGGGAAATCTGTTGTCGTTGGAAATAACTGAGAACCTGGCATTTCCCCAGGTACAAACAAAAGGGTTAAGGACGAAGATGTTTGGGGAAACAGTGACTTTCCGTTTGGGCTAATGCAGACTTTTTGAACGTCTAAGGCCCAGACAATTCAGCCTACTAAAAGTACTCCCCACGCTGCGGTAGCAGAATAGCCCTTGACATGGTGATACCCTGGTAGTGGGTGGTACTGAGCCAGAGGATGTGACAGAGCTTGGTTATGGGAGAGCCGGAGCACAGGGTGATGAAAGAAGGTTAGGGGTTGGGAAATAAATAGTGAGGGGAAGGGGTGAGTTGAGCAGGACAACGGAAAAATTGAGCCTAGGTACTTAGGTGAGGATGAGTGAGTAAGCATATGAGGAAACATAGGAGGTGCTATAAGGAGAACGAAAGGATGGCAGGACTGCATTAGCATGACGTGAGAATGGTCAAGGTGGGGTTGAATGGGAGTATTTTTCAAAAGCGAAGTCGCAAGGGTAAGCACATGCACAGGTGTAGGGAAAGTCAAATCAGTATGAGTCTTTTGATCTTAGACTTTCCCAGTCATTGTCTCCTTACCCCATCGTACCTGTGAAAATTCCCTCTGCGGTTATTTCTAACGGCTGTGGATTTACCAGGAGAGGGTTTTCCTTTCTGTATTTTCCCTCTCCTCAATTTCAGATTCCTCTCCTCAAGAGTCCGCTCCTTCCAAAGTTCATTCAGCTACAAACTCTCGCGAAGTCACACTCGTCTCCCTGTGCCCATTAACAGCAGGCTCTCTCCTTCCAATACAGTTTCCTGCCAGTTCACGCATATTTATGAGTCGTCCCCTTGTTTCGCCATTTTGTACACAAACTTTACTCACCTCATTGCAGTTAATACAGTCCTCCTCACGTTCACAAAGTTTATTTTACTTTCGACTTTCAACTCTAGCGGTCTCGTGCACCCAACAAGGGGAATATACGGGGGATATGCACACTGGGGTGGTGCAAGTAGGGCCAGTGCAGTGAGGTGAGGGAACGAATTAGGACATGGGATTAGGAAGCGAGACCTAGTGCTGTCTTGGGTGACATGATAAATGATACGTGGGATAATTACGCTTGGAACGTCGAGGGGATGAGGACTGTTGCTAGGCCAGAAAAAGCGAAAGGGTAAGGCAAGATGATAGGGTGCAAAAGGAAATAGGATAAGACATTGAGGCTTATGTTACTTGAGTATGAGGGACGAGTGAAATTGTTAAAGGGAGAAGAGTCGAAAGGAGGTGTAGGAAAGCTATATGAATCAAGTAAGGTGGTCAAGGGGGGATTGGTGACGGCAATTAAATTTGGATATGTGGGCAGGAGGGGCATCACAATTGGAGGTTATTCAGAATGAATAATAAACCAAATGTTGAGAATGATGGACATGTACATGTTACTGCAAACGTGAATAAATTAGTCGTCTTTAGATACTGATGTCGTTACTTTGATACTGGAATCTTCATTGCGCGCATGTCGAGAATTTCAACTGATTCAAACGCGTCCAGTTTCCGGTCTGTGTCCCAAACGTGAACTACTTCAACCGAGGGATTATTCATCTGTCCGTCTCAAAATCATGTATTTCCTGTACGTCCTTTGTCTTTCCTCCTTCGAATGGTGATGCCAATGTTATAATGTGTTTGTGACAACACAAAAAATGGTGATTCCGCAGTGAGGGAGGAATATTGTGATCACATACTCGTATTCCTAGTGGGACGCTGGTTATCATTTCAGATTGAATCCTACGTTCTTCACCGCCAGAACTTTTTACTTTCCTTGTTTTTATATAAGTATTCGACACTTCGGTTCCAGTTGTTGACGATAGTCTTGCCTTTTATTCCAGTTAGTTAATTCCAAGCCGTTGCGCTGAATTCAAGTTGGATTACGGCAACTCTTCTCGTAAATCCGCCAGTCAGCTCGAGCCTCAGAGCATAATCCTTCGAAGAACGAACAAACTTCCTTCTCAACGTTAGTCTTCGACAATTAAACTAGGATATTTGACTATGCCGCATCGCTAAAGGGCTTTGAGCTCTGCAACGTCCTTAGAACGCTGTACTCGAACATAAACCGTTAACTGAGCATTAAAAAGTAAAGCCGACAGTTGAAGTTGCAGTTACCAGATCATTTTAATTCCTAAATCACGAGCTTGGGCCGTTGAAGAGCAGCTAGAGCTAAAGTAAACCAAACTTCATAATTGAGAGCACCCATCAATCAAAAACGTTCTGCGAATTACTGAGGGACGAATGATTTTGCTTTCAGGTCCTAAATACTCTCGCTATTCATTAGTTAATGTTTCGTAGCATGATTTAATATTAATAAAACACTATGAAGCTCAACCATATTTTTCGAAAACAAAATTTTCGGATTAACTGTCTGTCGAGTTGAAAATTAATTATGTTGATTTCACGTCACTTGTCACTGTTGACGTTAATAATTCGAGTCTGGCGCCTCTGCTCGCGTAACTGCACTAAGCATAGAATTACAGGTAGTACAGTTTGGCTTGTTCCTCTTACCCTCATACTTCACTTCTCACAAGACTGAACGTTCACACAGGGCTGAACTGGCTATTAGAACCAATCGTCCTCGCTCTCCTTCAATCACAAAGGATAGTATGCTTTCAATGGCCTAGATTGTCTCATTCAATCCACCGTTGCACTCAGTCACCGTCTGCCTCTCAACATATTAAACCCCTCACCTCTATTGTGACTGAGAGGACCTGCACTAGCGACCCGAAGTAATTAATAACCCGGTCGAATTACTCGACTTCCCACATTACTGGGAAAATACGACGAGGGAACGCTATTAATGTGCGTTTTCAACAAATGCTCTTCTGTGGTCATTGGGCCGCTTGTCTGCTTCCGTAAGAAACGGGAACGCACAGAGAACAACGACCGCGTAAAATTAATGTGAATAAATTATGAAAATAGATACTTGAAGAGAAATATTGTAAAAACAATCATTTCAATTCAAACTCTTACTCTTAACGAACGATGATTAAATGCGAAAAGTATCACTGATCATTATTGGTGGCACAAGAGAAAGAGTGAGAGAGAAAAATAACTGGTGAATGAAACGAGCTATAGTTCTGAGTAACATATAGCAGAGCAACAGGGTGACAGGGAGTCCACACGAGACTTATTGAAATAGGGCTGCGAGAGCGGAAAAAGGATTAGTATTGTCCGCATGGGTTCTGGGGCAAACTGGTCATAAGGAGTTGGCAAAGTTCAGGGGTGAAAAATAAAATGAGGGAACCGAGGATAGAGGAAAGCCCCTTTGGCTCTGGAGAAAGCTTTGAAGGTGTCGGCTATGGAAATACTGATCCTTGTTTTCAGCAGGATTAGGTCCAGTATTAGATATAGAGACCAGTAAGTATATAGATTCCCAGAAATCAAGATTACATATGGAGAAAGTTGTGAGACGCATCTACTCCATTGTAATTGCGAATTTCACCATCCATACTTCTACCTTGATTAGGTCAAATGCTGGAAACGCAACTCACCTAACACAGCCAGTCCGGCTAAGGTACTACTAACAAGACTGACCAACAAGACCTCTCCCCGCCCCTTCCCCGACGCTCCATCACCCCTTTCACCTTTCTCTTTGTATATAAAGACCACGACCAACTGACTGACTCCAGTACTGACTTAACGGCCAGACGATGATGTCTTTACATCGAAAGCGCTTGCCCACAGTAACTCACAAGCCAGAGGAGACGGACTCACTAACAGGTACGTTAACTTTAGTAATTTCACCATCCATAGGTACATTTGATTAGGTCAAATGCTGGAAACGCAACTCACACTCAAATTGAGATTCTTCATAACATTAATTCCTTTTGTCATAATTTTCTTATAAATTCCCTCATTGAATTGTATAAGCTCACCAGAAACTGTTTTTCGTGCAGTTTTGCCTAGAAAAATGCTTTGATCAAACCTTGCGTGCATTGCGTATTGCCATTAAGAATACACCGAAGGGTAGATTTCGGGACAGGGAAATTCTTTGTTTTCAGGATGGGATCCTCAGAGCACGCAAAGGCAGCCTGAGTGCATCTCCAATTGTCCACTGTGTCCTAAAATCTACGCCTTGAAAACGAAGGGTACCGCGAACTAAGTCGAATTCACCTATTTTTGGAAATTGTGAGGTACTGGTTTTCCTCTGATAAAGAAGCATTTGCCTCTCACTTCCTTCGGTGCCGCCATTTCCTTCCTTCAGAAGGGGTACTCGTTCATGGAAAAAGGTTAAAATTGGGGTTTTTTTTGCTCCAGTGATGTACACGCTTCTGCCGAAACGCTAGAATTCTACTCATCAAACCTGTCCTTTGGTAGAGGCCTGTTTCCGCCGGCCAATTTATCCACTTAAGGGAAAAGTCCACTCACAACTGCACTAACGCAACATTAGACAATTCCCTTCTGAGAACAGAATTGAGTAAGCACCAGTGTTTGTGTCAGCTCCGATTCTTCCGCCCTCTGTCTACTACGAAGGAAGCCAAAATAAGTGATGTTCAGTGTAAAGTGGAGGCTACTCTAAAGGTTGACTCAGAATCCTACCATTTCGGAAGAGGAAGCGGGTTAGGCAGAGAGAGTGAGGATCAGACTTTTGTTCTTCTGCTATCGGCTCCGGATGATTCATAGCAATCCGAGTCTCAGCTGTTAAAATTTGTCAACTCCCACGAACTGAACTAGCGCCATAACATCTCTCAGCTCATCCTCAGCTTTCTTCATCTGTTAAAAAAAGTGTCAGCCCAAATAGCAACCGATTTGACTGTTAACTGTGTCCGTGTCCCACTATTCCATCACGCGTTTTTGTATTTATGTATACAAGTAAACGTACACGTCATTTTTTACAAATTTAATTTAAATTTTAATAAACATTTTATTTTACAAACGAGAAGTTGCGCTTTTACTTTCATTTGTTACATTCAAGTATGTCTACATTCTGCCATGATTCTTGCCATAATTCTCAGCTTTCCTAAAGATAAATAACACGACTTGCTTTTTTGCAAGGTACGTTTGTACGCGTTAATTTAATTAGTATGTTTGCGCACGCGCTCTGTATTCACAATTCGAATTTCGTACCGACCTGACAACTAGTAAATAGATAGTAAACTGGTAACTTTGTCGAATGAGGAGATGAGGATACTGATTGTGGCGGCGATCAGACGTTTTAAACAGCTGTTACCGCGCGCTTAGCAACGAAGGGCTTCTTGTTGTTTTTGTAAACAAATATTTTCGGAGTTGTCAACCTAAGTAAAACTATCATCAATCTACGGTAAAACTAAAATCTTTATTAAATAGGAGTTACAACCCTTACTTCCTATATTATGACACAGATTTCTATGGGGCATTCTCAGATCAAACTATAGCGCCTGAGAAGGACGTGCGCTGTGTGGATGGGATGAAGAGGAGGTGCGTTAAGTGTCAATTAATTTAGCCCATATTCGTGCGTGTATATATTATGTACGTTCATGCGTTTTCTCGTTCCTAAAACGTACAAATCGGATTTAGTCGCCTTTGAAAACGTTCCTGTAAACAACATTGCGGAATCAGTCAGGTCGCCTCTGAATGGGGGAGAAAAAGTTTTAAGCAGAGTATTTTTCTCGATTCCAGCTTGAAAATGATCGATTCCTATTCCACTTCAACTTTTCTCTCTTCACGTTGGATGTTACGTGGAACAGAAGTTGAAAAGTAACTTACTGCGGAAATGACAGCTCAGCAAGCACCCTTCGCCTCCTCTTCCAACTGCTCATCCACGCTCCCTCCCTTCGCGCCATACCCATCCCATGCACAACTCTTCAACTACACGCTCACTCCGGAGGCTTTGCCTTCTGTGCCGTGTGTGCGGAGGAAATTGAAACAAAGTGCGGGCATCGCTAAATCACTTCTCGAGTGTCCTTCGAATTTATGGGCTCTACCGAAAAGTTGGCCTAACTCCCCCCAAATATAAGCTCTGGAGGGAGAAGTGTAGGGGGAGTAACGAGAGAGGTTTTCTGCGAAGGAAGTTAATGTCTCCCCTCTTTCTTACGATTTGTCCTCTTTTTCGTTGTCTTTTACTTCCCTTCCATGTGATTTTCTTCCTCGTTTACTTCTTTTTTTTTCTCTCGTTCCAACCCCCACCACGCCACCATCGCACCTTCCCGTGGCCGCGAAAAGGACGTAATATCTCGGTAACTGTATCATCGCTTTTTTTTCTTCACTGGGTCGTGTCAATTTTTCTTCAGCAGACTCCTCGTTATTTTTTCCATAGCCAGCACAACCACACAATTTGACTCCCTCGCGTTTGCCGCTATAATGAGGACGTCTTTTTTAGAGACATCTTTTTATTAATAGTCTCCGAAGCCTCTAAGAAATCCAAGCAGATCGCAGAGTTCCCTCTTCTCACCGCGTTGACACCAGCTGCTCAACCCCATGAAATTTAGTACGTTTTGACTCAAATAAAGAAGAGTAATCGGAGCGAAGCAGCTCACAAATTTCCTCAACTTTCACAAATTAAATTACACACAATTTATATATAGACGAGGTCTTCAAAACGCTTACAAAATGTTAGTACCACCACGAATGACCGTACTCAGCATGGTTGATAGTCGTTTTTGAGAACACTCGAAAAACAAAATCAGTCCAGAAAATTGGATTTTTCGGTGTATTTGGGCCGATACTCGTATCACCATTCGGAAGATGGGCACAGAAATAGTTGCTTACAAGATCCAGCATCACACAATTTTCCTCAGTTTCGCTTCCAATCAATTTAACTAATTTTCTACTCAGCTTATGTGAACCTGCTACATCTCAACTTTGAATACCAGTTCAAAACTGGCTTGCTCCTGAGTACGTATGCCACTACTTTTATTGATTTATCAGTCGGTGATTTGTCATTGTGGTTCATGAGCCAGTCAACACCATTTTTTGAGAAGTTTCGTGTTCACTGTTTAAAAATTATTGATCTAACATTTATTTAAGCGTGATATCCGATATATTAATTATCACTAACTTTCCGGTTTACGCAACTATCCGTTAAGTTCTTTTAAAGATATTGTTTTTAAATTTAAGCTGTTGAATGACTTTTTTTCTTAAATTAACGTCTATTGAAGAATGGGACTGTATTAGAATGACACTTTGATGTCAGCGAAAAAATGTACCTGACTTTTTCTATTGTACTCGGGACTGAATCTTCTCCTACCATGGTCAGTAGCCCATTCTGCGGTATAATTTCCGCTTTATTCCAAAGTTCGCTTTTTAAGCTTGTACTGCTGCTGTTTTATGTACCTTCCACAGAATATCAGCGTATCTTTTAGTTTTTATGGAGATAAATGTAAAAAAACTCCTCATTTCTTTCCATAGTATGCCCAGACGTGGGCCTTATGTTTTCGGCGTTTCTGAACGCCCAGCCACAGTATACAGGAAGGATAATAGGAAGATGATTAAGAGGATGGGTAAGGGAAAGGAGGTCGACGTTCCTATCCTAGCCGACCCTGGGCGCCACCCCCAAAACCCAGAGTACCTGAGGCTATGAGGCTCTGTGTTTTGATTACCCGTGAAGAAGGAGGAGAGCTCGCTGGCAATCGCCCCCCCCCCCTCCTCTTAATCCCTAGAACATCAGTTAGTCACCCTAGAGGGAAACCAGAACCTCTGAACACTTCCATTGTGTTATCATCAATCATCAATGGCTAGGGCCGCCTGTTCTGACCAAGAAACGGCTGCACCCCTTTAGGTCGATCACGGGCTGAAATTAGGGTTTTTTTAACGCAAAGATTTAATGACTCTTTTTTTGTCCACCATTGCAATACTGTTTGGGCAGTGGAAATTTGAAAATCGGCGAAATGCTATTAAAAGTTTTGTGTTCCGTCGAACCAGATACATTAAACGGAATTTGTGCTATTTCTTCTAAAAATAATTGATATTGGAAATGGTGAATAGAACATAAAGCGGCCTTCATCCCGTTATCACTTCGCTTACTGATAAACATATTTAATTATGGAATTGCTTCATAGCTAGTTATTTTTGGTGTACGATATCCCACAAGATGGAACTAACCAACCCCTGTTACACGATCGTGTGTTGTCGATCGTGAAATTTGTCGTTCTTGTCCTTCAACACATCCACACACTTGCACAAAACAGGTCTATTCCATCGCACAAGTGAGTTGGTATTTTGACTAATTTAAAGGGGAAGATAGGGGATTTTTAACTACTCGCTGGGTTGCACTTTCATAAACTGAAGTTTTTATTGAAACAATGTAGAAACCTACCTACGAATGGATGCACGTGACGTAAGAATAAAAGAGCTTGATGCGTCATCACAACATCCTTCCTCTTTTAGGTAAAAGGTGAGCGAGACTGACATAATTCCTAGTAATCGAAAGGCGGTGTAATGATAATCAAAGATCATAAAGGCATAGGTTTATCAAATCGTGACATGGCGGCGCCTCGTTTCATTAGTTGAATTATTATGAGTTCGAGCTAGGTTATAAACAATTACCTCGTTAATTGCTATCATAATAACAAAATAATTATTACTTACAATAGTTAACAAATTGCGCTAGTTCGGCGAAATAGTAGATCGGGTATTAAATTAAATTCATTGAGCTGACATGAATGTGGCGTGATAAAATATCATTTCTACTTATTGCGAAGTGAGTAGTAAATTCAGTGAAGTGATGAAATTTCGCATACAATTTTATTCTTATAACTAAGGGAGTACAGTATTTCAAAAGATTCAAATTAACCAACTTTTCAATTAAAAGTATTCTTTTTATAAAAATAAACTATTTCCTTGTGTAGTTAAAGTTTCTTTATATTTATCCTAGTTTTCTTCTGGTCTTATACCATATCTAATTGGTTTCTTGATGTTTTGTCTGTTCCTCAAATTATAGTTCTCTCTCTTTCCTTCCCTTATTTCCGTCTTCTGAATGTATTGTTGACTTTCATTTCCTTCTTCCCTATTGTTCCTTACGATGATAGCCTTACGATTCCTGCGATATTGTCCGCCCAATTCATCTTTTACCCATATAGATCGGAGTATCGGCGTTTCCTGTAGCTTTTCCTTGAACCCATTTGTTTTTATTGCGAAAAACGACTTTATCACCTGGTTCTACTTCTTTTAAATTTCTAGTACGCTTATCGTATTGTTGTTTTTGTAAGTTTTGATGTTGCATCAAATTCTCAACAACCTTTTTGCGCTCGATAATGTTAGGTAGAAGTTCGTTTTCATTTATTGTAGTTTTATCTCTAAGGATTCTATTAAATAGTAATTGAGTTGGGGAATAATTGGTAGATGGGACAGCGGTATTTCTATAGTGAAAAAGTAAAAGATAAGGCTTGACCAGACATTTTAGATTTCCTTAGAATGGTTTTGCAAATTTTCACTCCTGATTACGCTAGTGCGTGACCTTTCGGGTAATGGGGGCTGCTTGTGGTCAATTTTATACCCATTTCAGATAGAAACAATCTGAATTCTCGGCTTCCAAAGGGATTGTTGTCTGTTACAATTTCCTTGGCAATCCGTGAACACTGAACATTACCATACAGGCTTTTTTAACATCGTGGACACTCAGTAAAGTAGTCCATTGTTACCAAGTAATTTTTGTTTTCAAATTCTAAAATTTCCATGGCTAGTCTGTACCAAGGTAGAGTGGAGATTTCTTGTTGAATCATAGGTAGTGAGGCATTCTTAGGTCTGTTTAATAAACATATTCGGCGATTGTTGATATAGTTTTCAATATCAGTTGACATATTTGGCCAATAAAATTTAGTTCTAGCTTTGTTTCGAGTTTTACTAACTCCTAAATGTCCTTCATGTAGTAATTTCAGCATTTCTTCCTGCAATTTGACTGGTACTATTATTCTATTCCCAAATAAAATTATTCATCCTCTCTAATTAGTTCATGTCTTATTTGATAAAATTCTTTTAGTTCGGCACTCGGCTTTTGTGGCCATTTATTTGTTTCCAAACATTGATTTATTTTGGTTAGTATAGGATCGGTTTTAGTTTCTTCCTTGAATATCCCACTTCTGACACCATATTTTGACTAATTTAAAGGGGGAGATAGGGGATTTTTAACTACTCGCTGGGTTGCACTTTCATAAACTGATGTTTTTATTGAAACAATGAACCTACCTACCTACGAGTGGATGCGCGTGACGTAAGAATAAAAGAGCTTGATGCGTCATCACAACAGTTGGAACATGTACCCGTGGAACTGGTCACACAACATTTTGCAATTAAGATGAGGCATCATGTTTTTTTGCGAATAGATACAAGTGAACAAATTATAGACAATAGACCCCTTTGCTCCATTAAACGTCGCAATCGTCGCCGCCAACTCATGAAAATATCAACCTACTCACTTCGCTGATTTCCCCAGTCTCATCAAAAATACTCCCTTTGTTACTTAAAACGATATAAACCCCCTCAAACTTTGATCAGTAGCTTCACTTCTATTCTGTCTCCTGTAACGTAACGCTGTCCGTGTTTCAACCCATTACATTCAAAATTTACATACAAGTTCATGAGGCAGTCTGACATCGGCAACCATATTACGATAAAACGGTTTCTTTCTTTCTACCGATAAAACCTTGACGAAAGGTTCAAACGTGTGAGGTACTTGGTATGTGGTGTGCATTCTACGCAGAAGATTATCGGCAACTTCCCATTGGGCTCAATAAGGAACGAGGCACATGCCATTAGCTGTCCACGAAGGTCACCGAACGTTACTGACTACCCGGAAGCCTTTCCACTTTAACTCATCAAATGCCTAGGTTTTGGGGTAGGATGGACAGTTTAGTCATGAGAATGGATTAGCAGTTCGGAAGGCAAGGTCATAAATACAGTAGGGGAGGCTATCTACAGCAAATCAAGCCACGGAAACATGTGCCGTGTTAAAACAATGAGAACTGCTAGTAAATGAAAGAGCGATGCGTTGAACTTCTGGATTTCCTGGGGTAGCTCATAATTACCTTATGAACGTTATCAAATTCCCTTCGTAGAGGTAATTTATAGGACCACCTGATTTTTCCAAAGGTGAATTATTGAGAAAATATCTAGTGTGTAGCAGCACACAACATTCCGCAACCTCCGTAAATTCGACGACCTGTTGCTTAAACGGGCGCTACATCTTCGCTCAACCCATTTCTACAGGAACATGTATGGATAACATAATTTAGATACTAGTTAGTTGACTCGTAACTTTGATCAAAATCGTTGAAGCGGTTTATGAGAAAAAAGAAACCCGATAAATTAATATTCTACAAATCTCGTTTCACGAGCTATCATGGCTTATATCTCCTTTCAACGGATGGATGCAGAAATTATTACGAAAAAAAGTGGGTATAGGTAGCTAGAAGACTCTCTGTAAGATTGATGAAATCCAGTTCAGCAGTTACTACAAAAAAGTGCAAAAATACATTATTTTCGACACATTTTGGTTTTTATCCTATTCTACCAAACGGACATTTATAGAGAACAATACGTAGATATTACCTATTCGAAAACATTCTGTGCGTTTGGTGAAAATCGTCAAAGCCGTTTTCGAGAAAAATTTGAAAAATTGCAGTTTTGGGTACATTTTTGTTCTCCTATCTCCCTTACCCATAAACTCATTTTCACGTCAACAAAAAAATAACAAACAAAAGGAAAAAGAACCGGTCCAGCCGCTCTTCCGCAAATCGAACTGCGGACATACACAGGTTTGTTCCCTTATCAAATGACCGCTCCTAAACTCCCAGTAAGGTTATATCAATTCACTGTCATGGAACTTGCGGTTGTGAGGTTGCAAGAGGCCGGCAACTTGCTCAGCATCCATCGAACCCAGACCTGCGGAGGTACGGAATCTTCCCGGTGGCGAGCTGGAGCCCACGCACTTGTGGAATCCCGTACCATCTGGGAGGAGTTCCTAATCTGGTTTCCCAGCTGATCTAACTATTGACTTGGGTGACAAGTTTCAAAGGAACGGTCAAATGCTACATACTCTCTCTCTCTCACACACAGACCACGCGCCGAAATTAGGTTTTTCGGACTCAGTAGGAGAGTAGTGGGTATCGATACACTCGTCTCATCATTTTCCCTCAAATGAGATTTATGGTACTGTCGCGTCATTGGGAGATGTGTATTAAAACGATTTATTCAAACAACGAATGTGAGTGAAAAACATGTTTTCGCGTTCTGATACTTGCGAAAACTATCGTCAGTTATGTCCTTCCTGCTTTGGAAAGGAAGAGAATATTTCAACATATTTTTGACTCGTGAGGTATTCAAGTCCTCCAGTTTTTTCCCACATTTTGTGCCCTGTGCTCATATATGTACAGGCGTACGTAGCAGCTATAGGGTGTCTTGGCTCTTATCGTCATGAAATAGTTCTTAATGTAGATAAAATGAAGTGTAAAACTAAATATTATTAAGTGCTTAATACCTAAGAAATGAAGAGTCAACCAAACTCTGGTATCTTCAGTCTGTTGAACCAATAGCTCGTGGGCCGGAAAGAGTTTCTACCCCAAGCAAACAAAGAGATTAAGGAAGAGAAGTAAACGAATGTAGGAGGTAACTGCTAGGAGTCAGCTCAGTCTCTTCGTTCTCATTTCCACGAGCAGGTAACGACTTAATCCGGGTTATGATGATCTCAATGTGCCCTCCTTCAGTCCCCAGAACCCTTCCCCTTGTCTGAGGAAAACTTAACCTATTAAGCACAACGGTCGCCGCTATGAGCTCAACGGAGCTAACGACTTGTTGAACTGGTTTACACATAATTAGTGAAAGAAAGCGGTTTTTCGAAGCTGATTTTTTTCTGCACTTTAGTTGTCAGCTTGTTCTTATTTGTTTTATACCTTGAAACTTCATTAACGCCTCCCCCCCCCCACCGATTTTTGAGCAGCAGTTTATCATGTTTAGTAGGTTCTAATAGAGTCATTTTGAGAGGATATTAATTACCCGCATTAATTGTCAATGTGCTGTCAGAACCTACTTGGAGAGCATCAGCTCACGCCCGGTATATGTACTAATAGGCTGTATTCTTGCCGATTGTACAATACGCTGCAGCCGTGGATTGGTCCATCCCAAGATGGCAGACAGAAAGTAAGAACACAATACAGCGTGACAATGGCGTGCTTGCCATCCTGCCAGCATATAGGGCAGTTACTCACTTTTGCCCCTCAAGTGCGTCCAGCCCCTCCCCGTTATCCTTCTTGCTGACCTCATACATCAAGAAGGAGTTACTAACGCAGTATTGTGGGCCCTTGCTACTTTTAATCCCCATTCTGCAGGCCACACAAGAACACCATCTCACACTTGCTCACGATGCTGTAACGATGGGACGCAGGAGGTACCACCTGCACACTATAGTTCCCGCAGTCAGCCAACTATTGTTGGGATGTGGGACCTTTAATGTCCGACTTTTGAAGGCTCGAGGCTCTACCAAAATTCACGAACAGGAGCCAAACTCCTCAGAGAAAACGAGGCAGCATCACGCACCCACAGCAGCTGTGCAACGGTTCACAATATTTTCCCAAGCATGAGCTAACAAACGTCATCAATTGAAAGCATAGGAACCTTTCACAATCAACGAGAATTGAGAATAGGACCCCTAAAGCATTAAGCAGGAACTTGCACTTTCGTTTCCAACGAGCTGGCAGGCCAGAAAGAATAGGCCTGGCTTCAGGTAAGTTCTGTAATGAGTCGCACCAGATATTTTGAATTTCTACTAACCGCTAAAACGGTTTCGGTTGAACACACGTTCACTTTACCAACACTTGAGTCGCAGCGTAGAGTGTAGTAGATGTGAGATGTCACATACGTAATCTGTTCACAGTTCTTTGAATAATCCTCTCGTCAGTAAGCCATTCGTGAAGACGGACGAAATCATTATAGTACTCTTCGTATAGGGAAAATCGTTTCGAATGAATCAAGGAACCTTGAACATCTCGGGCACTATAGACGAGGCACCTTCTTTGAAATCCTGAACGACTATGAGTCCACTTCTGGCTTATCGTGCACTACTCAGCGATAGCTCTAGAGGTTGCTTTCCACTGGCTTTACGACCATAACAAACCCTTTTTTCGTCTTTTACGATATTTCAAAAGCTCCCACATCCCACTAATTTGAATACGACCCAACTACTGAGCTTTGAAACCCATATTCGGGCTTAGTCGAACACAATGGTAGAGTCTTTTTGGGCTTCAAGATGGAACGAAACGTTCCAATGGGCGGACGACACCACAAAAGTCACACGGAAAAGCGGTCGGTCTTCATTCATGTTTTTCCTTCCATTTGGGGTTCACTACCAGAATTTTCTTTGAGGGCGAGATTCAAGCGGAAAGTGTGGGGTGGTCGGGCTGTGTACCGTCCAGATGTCCCTTTCCGCGCTAATTAGCTACGTCCTATTTATAATGAGTGAGCTGGACAGGTTCAATTTTTACTGAAAGCACCTTCGCTACAGGCTGTACGCAAAATTAGTAATTTAGGTGGACTTAAGTCAATCTCTTTTGAATGCTGCAGGTTCGCTTTGGCATTTAGGTAAACCAGAAGCAGCGAGGATCTCGTTGACAGGTCGTTTACAAACAGTCGGCGATGAAGAGTAATCATTGACAAACACGTTAGCTTCCGTCACGCCCTTTTTCACTTTTACTGACTTAAAGGGCGCAAAAAACAAGCTGACACAAAAACCAATTTCATACGATTGAGACATCTAGAGTCATAGGAACAACTATCAGCAAATGGCAGATATTATTGGTCCACCTAAAAAGGCGTAGTCATTTCCTGTTTAGACTTGGTAGCTGCCCAGTACCAGTCACCTTGAAATGGTAACACACAGAATAGGGGTACGGGACTATCGAGCAGAAGGTCCTTGTTTCGGAGTGGAGTTCTGTCCCCAAGGCCTCATTAAAAGTAGAAATTTGAAAAAGTAGTATATTTTCACATTGATATTCGTAACCAGCTTTTACATCATTACCAGTACGTACAAAATTAACTAAAATGCGGAGTAGGGATTTCTATTAAAAGTTAACGTCAGGTTTAAAGGAGAAAGATCTCCTCCAACCTCTCTCATCGTGAGCGCAAACGCCCAGTTTCAAACGGAGAACGCTGTCGCGAAAGCTGTTCCTCAAGAAACAGTTGTCGGAATGATGAACATGAGCATTTTATGGCAAACATTAGGTGTTATTCAGCAGTGAGAGTCACGAAGCGTCAGGAGTAAGCCGAAATGCTAGCAACAATGGAGGGCTTACCATAGAAACAGGACATTCGCCGCAGGTGGGCCCACGTTTAAGGTCATCACAAGAACCAGAAGAGGTGATCTCATTCGCTAAACCAAACATACACACACGCACACCATTTTGTTAAATTGTGTTTTTTGAACTAAGAATCCGTTAAAACATGAACTCAACTTCCCTTCCTCACGGTCTAAGACTAAGGGGAAAAAATCACCAGATTGCACACAACAGCTGGAACTGCATTAATAGGAATATCTGGCACACGAGACGTATTCACCCAGACAGGTGAAGTCGGAGCTTCTGGTGGTGCTTGGTCAGGCGTCGAACTTGTGAAATCCTAATTTGGACTCGACTGCAATGATCGATCTGGTTGATGAGTATCAATGCTTTTGAGTGCAGAGACTGATACACACAAATAACCGCATGCAGCTGTTCTTCATTTGTGTCCCTAGGCCGGCTCTAGGGATAGGAGGATGGCGTGAAGGGAAGGGAAGAAGGGTAAGAGACAGTTTCACGATAGAACGACCACCAGCTCAGATACGACCCTAGCAACACGCGATGACGCATCTAACCAACTCTAGTCCTCGGCACTTTTCTAGCTCCACAGGCGGCAACCCTGCTGTTACCTGCCCCCACTGCACGTGCTTCTGATTCCACACACACCTATTGACCAAATGATGTTATTCGGACTAGGAACCTTTAAGCCGTCAAGATCTGAAGATAACTTGTTTACTTTATTTGGCTCTTCAAATTAAAAACGAAAGTTATCTAATTGGCAGAAAAAAAGTTGAGTTACCTTTTAAATCTTTACGATTTAGACCCAACTGAGTCCGAAAAACATTATTTGGGAAAATAGTCTAGTTCTGCTATGTGTGTTTGGCTAGGCCTTCCCATAGCGTCCCATGTGCGTACATACATGATCTGGTTCGGTCTAGGGAGCTCGGTATTCCATCTCTCTCTACCACTATTTCGTTCTTGCGCCGTAAGCGCCTGCTTGCTTTGCAGGCATCTGGCTAGGACGTATCACGCCCTGAGGCGCCCATGGCATGGATATGTCGGGAACTCAGGCAGTGTCCCAAGTCCCTTGCTCTTTCTGCATGAATGAAGTGGGGTACAAAGAGCATCCAGGGAAGAGATTACTGGCATGTTCCCGCCGATCATATGGCGTCATTAGGTACAGCACTGAAGTGTACAAGAAGCCAGGATCGTAAGATTGTGGATGCTCACTGTCGTGCCTGTGGTAACCAGTTCGAATGACTGAATCATGTGGTGCAGATGTGTCGGCGTACTCATGGGGGCGTGATGATGCGGTCTGCAAGCAGGTTCCTGGTGCATTTTGTTCTGAAGACTGGGAAGTGGAGGGAGAGTGGCACTACCAGGTTGTCTCTGGAGAAGGACTGAGGCCTGACATTGTTGTCGTTGGTCCCGGACCTGTCCGCAGTGATTCTGAATGTCCAGATGGTATCTGGTACCCGGGATCTTGCACTACCTTGGTAACCGAGAAGCGCAAATGCGACAGGGCGGACCTTTGTATGGCGGTGTCGGGTGCTCGTGGAGTGAAGGCAGGTAACATCAGGTTTGCAGCGTTAACCATGTCCTAGCGAAATGCGTGGTGCAAGAATGCTGAGGAGATGAGTCTGATGGGTGTACCAGATCTCCGTGGTATCACCACCCGCGTGTTGCTCGGGTCGTACCTTAACAGGTGTTTGTTCTATCGTGTAACATTCTCTTACCCTTCTTTCCTTCCTCGTCCCAATCCTTCTATCCCCTCAGGGTACTCTGGGTGCCCTTCCCATTTCCTTAATTTTGTTTATTAGTTAATCGTTTTTGGGTCCTACCGTCCCATTTAGGGTTGAGCTTCGAAAAAGAAAAAAAAATTGTGTCTGTAAACGCGATCAAGAGAAAACAGCTGAACCACATCTGCTCAAACTTTATATCTAGCGCGCACGTCACCAAGGAACCCGAAAATAATGGTATGAGCGTACTCCGTTCAAAACTAACCATAGTTATCATAGTGATTAAAACACCAGATTTTTTCTCAAAAACGGCTCTAACGATTACAATTCAACTATTTACACGAACAGCTCCCAATAAGACGACAACACCACGAAATTCATGGTAGAATGACGAGAGCAGCACGATAAATTAGTACACGTTCCGACGAAAATCGACTCCAGCTCAGTTTCTCCCATATAAACACCGTTCAAACGTTATCAGAGTGTTCAGAAAAGTCAGGGGGTAGTCCAATTAAGTAATGAGTCTTTACTAACGCTCATAAGAGACTGCTCCAGAGGTTCCAGAATTTCAACGGCCGGTGTTTCACTTACTACCATTCCTAAAGGTTTTTACCCAACAACTCTAAAAACGTGATTATTATCAACATCAATAATTATCGACGCTCCACAATCCCGTTTACCTTTCTCTTCGTATATCAAGACCACGACCAACTAACTGACTCTAATACTGACTTAACGGCCAGACACGGTCTTTACATCGAAAGCGCTCACCCACAGTATCTCACCAGCCAGAGTAGACTGACTCACCTAACAGGTACGTTCACTTTAGTAATTTACCTACTGGTGAAACTAATCTGCGTACCAATTGCTCAAGAATGGTCAGGGCATGAACACAAGCAAATTGACGTATAACACACCTGATGGTTTAACCTTCACACATCTTTAATATTTCAACTCAGCAGAAGTTTTTTCACAGCCAATTTTTAGACTTTTTTCTGTTAGAGTCAAGAAAAGTACACATTTTACATATGTTGTCATAGTCAATCAATTATGTAATCATGTTGAGTTTCCGAAGTCAAGTCTGATTGACAAGTCTGAGTGAAGATTTAACGTAATTCCGATGCGTATTTGCGTCGTTCAGCTGCTTCGTCCTTAAGCTCTTGTTGGCAATACGACTCACTCCGCTGGGAAAGGGGTCGGTCTGGGGTCCCATTACCTTTTTCTGACTGTCACGGAAAATGCGGTTCATCGTTGAACATTCTTTGAATTCTCCACTTTATTTGAATTCTCCGCTTCACTAGACGGATTCTTTCCGTTCCTAAGAACAAAGCTTTCGGACCCACCGCGATCTCCGTTGAACCACTTCTGTCCACCACGACAAGCACCAATAAGGCAAGTAGCTCCTTCTAAACTCACCTGATCCCGGGCTTTTATTGCTGTCGTCTCGTGAAATTTAAGGTCTTGGCGGAATCAGACATCAAAGCTGAGGTTGAAAGTTGGGTTTCCCCCGCGAAAAAAGAATCATCTCTCTCAAAAGTCTTAATTTACTCCCGTAATTTTTTTTCTTTTGAAAAGCATGAGCCAGAAGATCTCTGAGCTTTCAGTACAGGCGTGGGAATAAATGCGGTCAACCTGTGACATCTAGCCCGCTGAGATTGTTCGTAGCCACTAATTAACTTCCTCGCAAGAGAATTTAGAAGCCGATGTTTTTTGTAATGAATACGAAAACGTAACACTCAGATCTTATTTTATTTTCGCGTTTATCGAAAATAAGATGATCCCAATATACCCTGTTTTTCAAAGATGTAAAAGCACGAAGTAAAACGTAATAATAATAATTTTTTCGGGGTTGGTACTGTGTAGCCCGTCGCCCCAGATCCTCGCATTTTCGAGTGGTATAGTTACTTCCGGGAAGTGCCTCGTATATCTACAAATATGAGTTCTTAAGCTCTCCTGTAGTGTGCGATGCGTATTGTGAAACTAAAGGTCCGCCGTTGTGCACAAATTGACGAGGAGGTATAAATTATTCTACGGGAAAACATGCAATTATGACGCGTGGGTACATGAGCAACATCGTACAGGGTTTTCAAGAAAAATTCCTGCTACATCCCTCGAAGCCCTGGCAATTACTTCCCTCGCATTACACGGGTCTAGGTGGCGATTTCAGCGGCGCAGGCGCTAAATGGACGAGAAACGAGACCAACAACATCAACGGTCGCCACATTTTCCGCGGTTTCCGTGTACCTCCTACTGACACCCTCCCCTCCGTCATGGACCACACCACCTTTGCAGGGGGTCGAAGCAATTAGTAGCAAAAGGGCCAATGTTACCCGCACCTGGTTCAGGACGCCGCAAGCCCTCACGTTTCCCATTCACATTGCCCTTTGCTCGCCTGCTGTTCAACTTACAACCCCAGCTACCGAGTTTGAAAGTCAACCAGCGTGGGCCAGCTTGAATCCGACTTATCTTGAAATGATGATAATTATGTTCGTACAAGCGGAACTCTCTAATGGGATGTTCCCAATGACCATTGATCTGCTAACTCGTTGTAGAATAAATATTAAACCGCCACTCAACTGAACAACAAGGCACAACCTGAACTACCTGCGTGTCTGCTGATATCACTGAGTATAGAATGTAATGGAACTGCATTCCCCTTGCGAGCCGACAGGCAAATGTGTGCTCCAACCCCTCAACCTTCTTCGATGTTTGAGATGGATCCACCCTGTTCGACGTAAGAATGAAAGGAACTATGCTTTCTTCTTTGTCTATTTTTTCCCCGAAGTCAACTCCGAGCGAATCAATTTTGCCCAGAGACATCGGATTTCCGCTCCAACCGTCACTTTCGTTGACTTTTTTAGGAACGTTAACCTTGAAGCTGACACACGTTTAACCAATTTGTCATACAATACACTCTAATCTTTGATGCAAATTAGGAACCCGTTGAAGCCGGGTTTTTGCTACTTTTTGGTTCGATAGCTGCAACCGTAGACCACACAAGGGGTTATTTAGAACAACATGATTTGGCACCGAACTGATTAGAAAGATAAGGTTGGTGAATAAGACCACACCGTCTCCTCAAGGAAGCATTATTGCATACATGTACGCTCTCTGGCCGTTGTAGGCTTCCTCTGACGTTCGCCTGCAATTAATAAGGCCACTTGAGATGTGTGTTACCTGACACTCCATGTATCCAGGTGTGATTGGCTATAAAGTTATTAACAGGCAATCAAAAGAGAGTGTTTGCCCAATCCCAGAGAGCTGTGCTCTTGTGGATCACCAAGGCCTATAAGACCCGTATGAGTTCTTCCCCAATACCCGTGAACGTCTTGAGAGAAGGTGGGTTGAGCCAGGCCACTGGACGAGCTTCGCGACTCCAACACGCGGCTCTACTTCTCTTTTCTCGAAGGCTCTCTATCATACACGCCTTGCGCTTCTAGTGCAGAGGAAACAAGAAACCACCTGATTAGTTTCTATACCAGTGGGCCACGGCTGTGGGAAGGGCGGACGAACTTTGCAGCATTGACTGCTACAAAGCAAGCCTAAAACCGTTTGGTCGAGTTCGCGTAGAAGGTGATGGCTAAGAAACGTGGTTACAGTTGACCTGTCTTTTTGAAACTTGCCACAAAAGTGAATAGTTAGATCAGGAGGGAAACCAGATTAACAACCCCTCCCAGATGGTACGAGATTCTTCAGGTTGTCACCGCCACGAGGTAACATACGGGCAATAGCTCTCAACTGGGAGACTGGCAAACGACCAAATACCTGCCTCTCGCATATTAGCGAAACCCCGACTTCCATGACTGATATAACCCTCGTCGAGGATTTAGGAACATTCATTTAATAAGGAAACAGATACTTAGGCTTCCTATGTTCCTCAGGAGTAGGAAGTACAAACGCAAACTTTCTGTTGGATTTTTAAATACTTCAAGAACCGAACAAATGGTCCATGTATGTGTGTAAATACCGTTAAGAGAACGACTGAGCGAATGCAACTCAAATATGATATCTAATCTGGAAATTAACATGGAATGCCAAAATGATTTGACGAGAGTAGTGTAAAAAGGGGCGAATTGCGTATCAGTAACTGACCTTCTCAACTGATAAGGGATCAGGTGTGACGTACCCCTCCCCCCCTCCCGCCCATGACGTCAGTGCCTCCCTGAGAATCAGCTGTTCCAGTGCCTTCTGGAGAGCAGTGTTGCCAACAAAACAGGTGATTATCGTCAAAGAGAAGGGATTTGAAGCTATTACTTAACCATGTTTATGTGATGTCAGAGGTCTCTAAGGCCTCCCAGAGAGCAGTGTTACCAATATAACGAGCGTTTTCGTCTTACGGTAGGAATAAAAAGTTATTGCTTGACTGTGCTAAGCCCTGAATCAGCTGATACTGAGGTCTTGACATCTGTCATTCAAGTGTCAGTTTGACATTTGTTATCTAAACCAGATGATTGCCGAATTGTTTTGACGTCTCTTTATCAACTGTCATTTTCGAAATGACGTATTTCACCGTTTCACTATCTGCCCTCCCTTCTAATCAGCTGATTAACATATGATTTTGACGTTTCCTATCAACTGTCATGGTGATTGTTTTGTTTCTTATCACAGGATTGACATATGTCATCTATACGTCAGTTTGACTTTTGTTATCTAAATCAGCTGATTGTCAGATTGCTTTGACGTCTATTTATTGAGGCTTTCCGAAAAGACAGTTGAATTGTCATTTGGAGCCCCCCCCCCCCTCAACCCCAATTACTAAACCAAGGGTTCACTAACACTCAGCCCCCACCCCTCCCCATCCATCAACTATACCTCTCGTCGTCGCTCTATTACACGTGGCCTACCTTTAGGCATCACCCCCCTCCTCACCAATCCCATACCTTCTTCCTCGAATTCGAATTTATTGCAAACCGTTCTTAATATCTTCGTGGGAAACCCTCCCCCCCCTCAACTTCTGGTAACTTTTCTTTCCCGCATGGACTGCTGATCACTGCTCTTCTTCAGGTCTTAAGATTTTGTTTCCTTCAAAAACGTGTATCCGATAGCAGTTTCTCACGAAATTAGAAACCTCGACTTTTCAGTTATTCAAGGGGTCCACGAACTCTAAGCACAGCACGTGTATACCCCCACTTCAACATTCAACCTCCCACTCACCACCAAAGGAGAAGACTTACTTCTCCTGGAGGGAACATTCATCATTCAAACGCCTGGTTTCATTTCAATAACTCCCTCTCTCCATCAATGTAAGTTAAGACCAGTTGTCAATTTTTTGATTTACACGTTAAAATTTATATTGACTTCTTAATTATTGGTGTGGTTTTTTCTCTTTTTAGATGAGCTTCTTAAAAAAACTGCAATCGGCAGCCCTAGCCGTCGGTGACGTTACGTCAATCGATAAACTGACCATCGATCGACCATACTTGGTCTTACGATTCATGCGCGTGTCTACGCGGTACGGGGAGGCTGTACAAGCCTTCATTCAAGATGGCGTGGAGAACGCGCAACGCGTGGAAGGCCTGTTAAGGGTTTACCTTCCAAAAAGAATCGCCAGTCAGATGTCTGATGAAGACATCAACGAATACAATGCGGGAACGAGTTCCCTAATAACCCTCTTTTATAGAGGGAAATTAGGAAACACGTTCCTCATTGATTTCGAATAAAATTTGAAAATAAATAAAACTCATAAAAAAAAAATAAATAAATAAAATTTAAAAAAAAAAAGGAGCGTGAAA
This sequence comes from Pachypeltis micranthus, assembly GCA_020466155.1. NCBI lineage: Eukaryota > Metazoa > Arthropoda > Insecta > Hemiptera > Miridae > Pachypeltis > Pachypeltis micranthus. The sequence continues at coordinate 12,327,355 of CM035775.1, forward strand.
AAAAAGAAAAGAGAGGATGTCACGCACTAAGCATTGCGAGGTTGGGGCAATGTTTAAAAAAAAACAAGAAATTTTTTTTTCTCTCCATGTTTCTTATAAAAAAGAGAGTGAAATGAAAAGTTTTTGAACAGTATTCATCCTGATTTCAATTCAGTAAGATGATAAAAAAAGACGGAGAATCTTATTGTTGTGAGTTGAAGTGCTTTCAAATCATCGACGTCGTTGACGGAGTTGCTTGTGGGAAGTGTAAATGTTCATGTATTTGCTATTGCAAATGTCAAACTTTTAAACAAAACTGGCCAAATCATATCCTTCGGATGTGCGCTATTTTATGACATACCATTCAATGACAAGTCATTGGCACCAAACCTTACCATCCCCCCCCCCCCCGGCTCACTTCGATATTCAGACACATTATCTATGGTTTCACGAGGGCGGACCTAGTTTGTGTCGTTCTTGTATGACAATACGATTGTCATGATTAGACTGGTAAAGCGGTTAAACAAACGTGGAGACAAACGACTTCAGGTTCGTAAAAATGAAAATATTGGACTTAATCAAGTTGTGATCCACAACAAGACCAACACTTTGATCATACCTTCTGATGAATGGGTATTACTTGAAGAAAATCTGAAAAGTAACTTACCTACGTTCATATCTCGAACAAATAAAAAAGGGCGTAAAGACGCACGGCCTGTGATCATATCAGACACATGGGAGATACGTGTTCAATATTCCATTCCGAACTTCCATAGACGACGTGCACTCATCATGTATGAAAAATTCCCATGGCTACCTACTATAGATTTTCATGTGAACGAAGTTATTCTCACCCGACGTGAGTCCATCAAACTTTTACGCATTCTACCCAAAATCAGGGACTGTCTGTTCTCACATTAACACAATCAGACACATAAGTAATAATTTCTCTAACAAACGAGAAATCCTAGACTACCGGACCTTTAGCTGCCATTCATGAAAGAAGTAACTGCGGGTAACCAGCGAACAGATTACGAACGTAGGTGTACGAATGGATGATTATGTACCCCGCACTTATAATTTTACCGATGTGTACGCCATGAAATAAAAGGACAGGTTTACGAAGAAGAAATAAGAAGAAAACGAGTTTTCCAGGCTTTTAATAGAAAAGTCACCAGAAAGAGAGGAAAACAAGTTTTGGTGATACATTCAATAAAAAGAACGTGAGTTTAGAAGACAGAAATAGCTACGAACTAGTTTACAAATCATACGTGCATTGTTATTAAAATGATTCTTATTACGCAGATTTACATTATTTTAATGTGAAACTATATGAAATACATTCTTAAACAAAAAGATACGTAACTTTGAAAATCATATTTTCAATCATTCTTCAATTAGTGAGAAGTAACTACTTTCCAACAAGAATTGGAACAGAACGAGGGTTAAACGTTTTGTCCGCTGAACAGGACATATTCAGCTACACCTCTGTAACCATGTGGCAAGGTGTGCACGCCGTCGCTTAAAATCTGGCGTTTATCGTCATAGAAGGACAGAGCTAGTTTACGAACTTCCGTGGTCGCAACCCTATGCAATTTTGATGAAATTGTACTAAATGTACAATACATCGGTCTACTATTTCTTAAGGTATCTAGGTAATGGTGGAATGCTACTCTTTTTTTGACACACGATTTCTTTACCCCTTTTGCCTTCGCTACAGTTTTACCACCATATCTTAACGCATACAATTTTGGTCTAAGCCCTACAAATTCTGATATAGGCGTCGATTTGGTTTCATCCTTTAGTTTTCCAACTACTTTTTTATTTTTCGTTGAATAACAAGGATGTACTGTAGGATAATCGCTGAAATCCATCAGGCTTGAAAACGATTCTTTCAAACTATGATAGATATTATCCACTTTAATGTCCAAAATGAACGCGTCAGTATCCATATATAGCAGTTTGACCTTGTCTGTACCTCCTAGAGTTGGCCGTATCTGCTCGTAAAAAAGATCATACATATACCTTTTTGACAACTCCAAAATGGTGAAACCTACGTAGATCGGGGAATCAAACACAACTTTCCTTGTATACATAGCAACACCAATTAAATTGTCATCAAAGATATATCTATCATTAAAGTTTGGCTTCTTTACGAGCTTCAACAGTTTCTCTTCGCTCGTAACCAAATGAAAATCTTTGAACTTCCTCTTATTGATCAAAGATCTCCCAAACACGGCATTGTTAGCAAGTTTATAATAGTCCTTGTCAAACTCAGAGCTAGCTACTGCCCTGAGCTGTGTGTTAAAATCCATATAGTCTTTCAACCAGTTTGATTGGCGGAAACGAAGGACTCTATGGACTTTTGTGACTTTCAATTTGTTTTCTAATCCTTGCAACAGATTTAGATGGTGAGTGACATAGTGACGTTTATCTGCCAGTGTTGTTAGGAGCTTCTCAACTTTACTTCCCGGCGGTTTCATCGATTCAGGGAAAAAGTTATCATGCGTGCTAGGGGGGTACTCAATATCTACATCCAATATCCATCCGTACTCCCCGTCCACAGGTAAATCTTTGTAATTAAATTCCTCTACATTTTCTACCCATTCAAAGCCGCCATAAGGCAGAGGTAACCCCATGGAATAGCCGTAAAGGTTATTAACGTCAACATACAGGAGATAATTATTCGGATTCTTCGGATCGTAGGTTTCGGGAATCAACGGATTATTGGCAGTCGCATGTCTATGTACACATTGAGTTATCCCCCCTCTCACGCCGCTCTCTATTAGTTGAATCATGTCAATATCCTTAAGAATTTCCAGTTCAACCGCAGTTTTTTTCAACATAGCTTCCCAGAAAAATCCAGGGATGTGAAATGCCAGGCTGGATCTATTCCATAAACTTGCCTTGAAATCCGACGATATGATTCATAGACTCCACATAACAGCAATATATCGGTTTTTAAATAGAGTTCTGTGTACTCGAACAAATTTTTGATTTTAAATTGACTCCAAACATTTTGTGCATGAGTGTATTCCAGTTCGGAAATGTGGTCAAGCGTTAGCTCGGAATAGAACGCACTTTTAGGTGGTAACGCAGTTTCATCGAGTACTTCCCAATTTGTAATGTACCTATAGGGATACACTCCTTTTCTGATTAATAAACGGATATCATTGCTATTAGGGAATATATGACTCAATTCGGGAAACTCAGTCGAATTTTCCACCAGCTTACCAAGACTTGTTGACAAGAAACGGAAGGAATCCAAAAATCTTGCTTTAATCTTACATCCCTCGAACTTTTTTGAGAAGCTTATATAATTTTCAGAGGATTTTGCTAACACATCGATATTCCCAGCGTCTAAATTTAATTTACGAACGAGAAAATGAGCGTCATATCCACTAAGGTTGTGAAAATATACAGGAACGAAGTTAGGAAGCTTCAACTGTAAATTGCAAGCTGAGCACAAAGTGTATCTATACTTACCAGTAAGATGATCATGATCGGCAACTTTTACGACAGTACTCCCATCAAACTCTTTCTGACAAAATTCACATTCCACGGACTGATCATGTTTTACCCACTCTTCAGGGGTCCACTCAATAGGTATTTTCATTTTGTACAGGCTCTCAACCTCAAAGCAGATAGTACGCAATTCCTCCATAAAGCGTTCCAAACAATCAGAACCTCTGAAAGTTTTCAATCTGCTTTCATAAAGGTCTGGACAATACGACTTCACGTAAAGGCCGGCACAAGTTGGTTTATGAACATCCCTATTGAGGGTCCATGATTGCCCTTCTTGTTCAGAATTAGGATTGAGAGTGTGCGTTAATGGTTTCAGTAAGCATTCAATATCACCATAGATTACTATAGGCACAGTTGCCAAATGCTGAATATTTTTGAACTTGATGAAAGATTCGTTAGGAAATTCGTACTTGCACGGATCGAATTTCCCGCAGAACTCATCGTGAGCTAGGAGTTTAGCTTTAGCCAGATCAGGGTCATCACACTTGTACACTTGGAAACATCGCTCGCATATTTCGTATCGGCTGTGGTGATTGTTGAGTTGATGGTGTACGAGTCGTGATAAATTTCTAATATAACAGTAGTGTGAGTTTTCTCCATCTTTCAAGTACAACAAATTGAAATGTTGAGGCACTTTTTTCAAGAACGGAGATATTCTGTATGGGTATACATCGCTATTCTTATCCAAAGCATATAAGTTTACACTAGCCTTATTCCTCTTTTCAAAAACCAATATGTCTCGTGGGGAGACTGGGAATTGAATGCAGGAAAAATCGAGATTATGTGGAATATTTTGATACGTCTGTGGGCGATTAGTGTTGCTACGCAACAATGATGTGTATCCACTGAGGATAGCATATTTGAAACAATAATCGTCCTGATTAAGAACATTAATAACGCTTAATGTGTTTGATATTTTTGAGGGGAGAGGAATATGCCTAGAACCTTTCAATGGTTTATACTTGGAAATTCTAAGTAATATGCCCTCAACACTATCCAAACTCCAGCCGCTGGACTTTTTCTGGAAATCTTCGAGTTCAGCTCGAATCATTTCGAACTGCTCTAAAAGAATTTCATTCGAATTCCCGTCAGGAAGTAAGATTAACATTTTTGTCTTGAAATTAGCTAAAAGTGTTTCATTTGGTTCCGAGAGAAGATTGCTCTGGTGAGGTTTTTTAAATTTGCATTCCAACCATAAATTAAATTTCAAACCATTCCAACGATTAATATATTGATTTAAGTAATACGTTATACTATGAGCCATCGAACCTAAAAAGTAGTCAACGTAAACGATACCGTTTAAATTGTAAAAATAAATATCAGCCGCTGAATCCTTATACGTTAAGAAAACGTCACCTAATGCGTTAGGTGCTGTACTTAACCCGCTAGTCCAACTGGATCTCCGAGGAATGAGTGAATTGTTAGAGGTTGGAGATGAAACGGTCTCTAATCTATTTGTATGAAAAATGACCGACGCACGAGGTCCAGTTGAGTTTTGACCGGCCGGTTGAGCATATGTGTGATCCATCTTTCTTATGATGCTTTAAGCAAGGAAACACCTGTCGGAGTGAACAAAATAAAATGCTTTATTCATAAATGTCATAATTATGTATTGATAGAAACTAGCATAATATTTTTGAAATATACCAGATTTGAAATCGATGAACTGCTCGTGACCAACGATATTGAAATTACCAATTATATTTTGGTTTAATGTTAGATATAGAATTGAAACTAAGAAACGAGGGCCAGCCAATTCCACATTCAATATCTGGATCCAGTTCAATAAAGTATTCGCATTCAGAAGGCTTGCTGTGAAACTAAAAGTGAAAGGTCTAGACATCTTTCAACTAACAGAAAGAGACAACAGAAATGGCCGCAATGTATACAACCAAAGTCCTGATACTGAGTGGTGTTATAATAAAGCTTACAGTTTTTTATATAGTTTAAAAGTTCGATCGGAGGCTCCATTCCGAACGCATCAAAATAAACCGCTACAGAACCACTCTTCCGTAACGCAGTCCAATGGGTGCCGTTCGTCGCTGATGACGGAGCCAAATTAATTATTATTCGCTCGTTCACAAGTGGTGTTTTCGGTAGTTGATCTTTCATGTAAACTCCTCTAAAAAATGGAGCTTGGTGTCGTAAAACCGCTTCTAACTCCCAGTTGCTTAAAGGTCTATTTGGTAGATTACTCAACATCGCTTGAATTGATTCATGATAAATCCTTTTCCTTTCCTTATCAATTTTGGTGCTCTTTTGCTTTTTGCTTTCCCACTCTTTCCTGATTTTGACTTCGGTTGTTTTCGTATCTGTTTTAAAGTGGTCAGAGAACTTATGCCGCTTCCCGATTTTTTTTGCCCTTCTAACGCCATATTGTGTCGTTTTAATTCTTGTAATTCTAGATCTCCTCTCCTGACGTCTTTGATATTTTTTATCATTTGCGATACGCCTGTGCCAATCCCTCCTATAGCACTTAAACCTGCTAAGATAGGTATCAAGGCTGGAAGAAAACCTCCATGCACCGTTCGATTGCTGTCGACGAAAGCGGTTTTCCCTGCTCGCTCCGACGTTTTCTTTGCTACGTCTCGTCGTCGTCGTCGTTGCAGCGGTTGTTGCGTCCGTCGTTGTAGTTTTTGTTGTTCTCGTCGTCGTCGTTGTTGAGTTTGTTCAGTTTTAATTCCTGCACCTAGTGAAGCTTTTGCTCTCATTGCTCCAGATATGGCTAAAGCTGACAAACGTTCTCCGAAACTTGTGTTCTTTGCTGTGACACGAGTGAATGCTTTTTGTGCAAGTTTTATATCAGCCTTATGCCTTTCTTTTAAATCCCTGCTTGTTACGTATTGCAAGTCATGCTCTTCACAGTAAGAATCCAAAGGTGTGACTGGTTGAACCCCTTGCTCTCTTTGCTTTATAACATCATTTCCAGGACCACAAAAACGTCCATGTATAATCAGAGGTGTTCGATTGTTATTTATAAACTCGTTAAGTAAACCCATGTTGACGTTTGAAAGTTAAGTGAGCATATTTAATGACTCTTCAAGTCTTTTTATTCAACAGTATTTACGATGGAGCTATTCCGAATGGATGATTGTTTTCCTATTGAAAACTACGATAGCATAATAGATGGAAAGGATAGTAGAAACTCCGATTTTAAAAAGAATGGTCCGTTTCTACCGAAGAACATCCGAGCTATGTTGTGTGGTCCATCGGGAAAAGGAAAAACCAACTTCTTGTTAAACCTGATCCTTTCAGAAAACTCACTTGCATTTGCTAGAGTCGTACTTTGCTCAAAAAGCCAACAACAAGATAAATACTTATATTTGGATAGAGTAATAAAGGGCGTTCCTGAAATCGAGTACACAAAATGCTCGACTGTGGAAGAGTTCCCAAGTGATTATGAAAAGAACCATACGCTCGCTATTTTCGATGATGTGGGTGAATCCTTTAACGACATTATCAAAGCGTACTTCACCAGAGGAAGGCATCATAGCATTGACTCATTTTTTCTTACACAGAGCTATGCTTCCTGTTTAAAACATTATGTGAGAGAAAATGCCAATATAATCGGCGTGTTTCCTCAAGATGGAAGAAATTTGAACCTGATTTGGCGAGACCATGCTCATTATGATATACCTTATCAAATATTCGTTGATATGGCTAGAATGGCTTGGACGAAACCGTTTAATTTCCTTCTCATTGATAAGACTCGGGATATCAATGCTGGTCGTTATCGGAGTGGAATGGACACATATTTTAAATTACCTTCTGATAGGTTATAGGTAGTCGATTGTATATGTATAACAGGTGTATATATACAGTTCGTAATTTTCCACTAGTACCAGTTGAAGCCATAATGTCAGTAAGATTGAGCGATTGCACTTTCAGTAGTGACAAAAAGAAGCAAGCTGCTACGGAAGCTAAAACCTCCCATCAGCTTCATATAGCACGACAGGCTTTGAAGCGTAAATATCAAGATTTAAAATTTAATGAGGAGGCTACTACGCAGTTCCTCGAAAACAAATATAAACCAATAACAAACTCTCTGAAAGATCTTGTTACTATCGTTTCTTCTAAAAACGAGAAACCGGGTACTGAATCAGCATTGAACTGTTTACGTAATAACGCCAGGCTGGAAAATGACGAGGGTGTGAGCGAGGAGATGAAACGTGAGGACCACGACGTGACAATAGAAAACTTATACTACGATGAAGATGGAAATGCCCACAGCCAATACCAAGAATCTGTCGGTACCCCCATTTATTCAGGGCTTGGTGAGGCAATATCACACCCAACCACGCCCATTAAAATAGTGAAATCGATGTTCAACTCTTCAACTCCTCTTCGACGATCGAATATTGTTGGAACTAAAAAGCTATCCTTGTCCAGCCTCCAGTCACCAAACTTTCGAAAAGAAGATGTGAACCATTTGGAACGCTGTGATACTACGGCTCCGCTTGCAGCAACACAAAGTTTTGCTCGTAATACACCTGAAGGACGTAAGATGACTGAAAATTTCGTCAGCCAATTACCTTCGTACGCATCTTTTTATTTCAAGTATCTCACAACAGGTCAATGGGATGCACATCAATATGGTTTACTTGATCGGACATACGGGCCTAAAGTGCATCGCTTAGGAGTTTCGCTTGGAAATTCACAAATCGCTTTTGATGAAAGCAAAATTTATGTTGGTGAACAACCTTATCAAGCAACTCCTGGATTGTTTGAGTTGATATTTTTACAATCACCCTCCAATTTTGATTTGTCTGATTTTGAAAATTATAGCGATATAGTGAAGCGAACTTTGGTGGCTTTCCATAGTTATGATCGAAGTAAGCCTCTGAATCGATTCGGCGGTGACAAATACAAAACTACTATTTCAAAAATTTATCCATCTAAAAAAGCATTGAAAACTGATTTAACAGGATTTAAGGAATGTAGAAAAGGTAGCGGGGTTGGGCATTCTTTTAATCACTTCTCAGCCTTTGATGTAGACAGTAGTCGCGACTGGATTAATTTGGAAGAAAATCCCAATATATTGGTGAGTAAATTAGAAATTTCGTTGGGGTCCTTCGGCGCTGGAAATACGAGACTGCAACACCAAGCTAATCAAATTATTGACCGTCTAGAGGAATTGGGCTTCATATACTGATTTTATTCATTTATATATTTTCTTTTTTTAAGATGCCATGTAATAAATTTGGTAGACACCTTAGTAGTGCTACAGTGCCCACAATTCCAACACACCCCTCTCACGCTGTAAACAAAAGATACGTTGACGAAACCGTAAACGACGTATTGAAAAAAATAAAATTTGACGGAATAACCACGATAGAAAGCGAGCTAGAACGGCGAGTGAAGACTGCTGTCGACATATTAAGCGTTGAACTAAAAGCTGAGATATCCGCATATTTGTTATCGATGGAAAACCGATATAAAGACGATTTGATGAAGCTGAAGAAGGAAATATGGTGGGCTGATGGTGCCCGTAGGTAATATAATTTAATTGCTTACAATTAGCGCCGCTATTCGATCCAACTTCAACAATCAAACCCTGCTCAACACAAGAAAAAGTTGGACATCATTTTGACACTTCGTGTTCTTTAATGAAAATTCAAGTACTTTTAAAGTGGATCTTATCTCATCAGCGTGATGTAAACCTGTTTGATTCTACACCGTGACTAATGACTATCAAAGGCACGAAGATGTCTATCGATCATTCATCGTTGGCGAAACATGGATACTTTAAGGATTACTTCTCGAAAGATTCGATTTGCTGTGTGTTTTGTAATAGATCCATAAAGAGTTATAACTACGACTTGCATAACTGTCTGGGCTGGAACGCCCATTTGAAATAATTGAACTAGTAAAACGATTGTTGTACTCACTGCTAAAGATGATTTTTCTTGAGATTGATAGCTCCTTCTCTCTGTTCCTTGGAACGTATACGTTCTGTAGGTAAATTGTGCGAACTGCTGACCTGTGAAATGGGTAATGACGAGTAATTATACATATATCTTGAGTGGAATAAAATCCCCCACGCAGTTTTTATTGTTTAAAATGAACTTACAATTTTTTATAAGGTGGGAAGTGTTCAGGAGTCTATTTTTTCCGAGGCGCAGCTGAGGATTTTTTGGTGCCTATGATAAACGAAGAAACATCAGTAGATAACGATAATATATCCGATAAGTTAAAATCAATAACAGATTTTAGCTCTGTTTTATTAGACTTACCGGTTCTTTTAATATTTGGAGGACGTTAGGAGTTTTCAGCGGAAGAAATCGAGTGCAAGTGAACGAAAAAAAAAGAGAGCGAGCGTTCAGGCGTCCTGCTTAGGTCAGCATCTCATATTCCCCTCTAAATGAGCGACGGCCTGAGGTGGCGACTGAAGAAACTATTTTTCCCTCAATTATTCTCAACGCTATAGCTCCTATAACAACTTGTGCTCCTGCTACCTTTCTCTCAAAAGCGAGTTAACATGACAAATTTTTTGCTCTAGTGGACCACCCCCAAATTTTTTTTTCGCGGGTATTGCCACGAATTGCCTTTTATGCGACGTAGCCGACCCGGGTGGGGGAGGGGGGGGGTTCTATTTTGGATGGAAGGAGATATAGAAGGGAGAGGTGGTTTCCCACGAAGATATTAAGAACGGTTTGCAATAAATTCGAATTCGAGGAAGAAGGTATGGGATTGGTGAGGAGGGGGGTGATGCCTAAAGGTAGGCCACGTGTAATAGAGCGACGACGAGAGGTATAGTTGATGGATGGGGAGGGGTGGGGGCTGAGTGTTAGTGAACCCTTGGTTTAGTAATTGGGGTTGAGGGGGGGGGGGCTCCAAATGACAATTCAACTGTCTTTTCGGAAAGCCTCAATAAATAGACGTCAAAGCAATCTGACAATCAGCTGATTTAGATAACAAAAGTCAAACTGACGTATAGATGACATATGTCAATCCTGTGATAAGAAACAAAACAATCACCATGACAGTTGATAGGAAACGTCAAAATCATATGTTAATCAGCTGATTAGAAGGGAGGGCAGATAGTGAAACGGTGAAATACGTCATTTCGAAAATGACAGTTGATAAAGAGACGTCAAAACAATTCGGCAATCATCTGGTTTAGATAACAAATGTCAAACTGACACTTGAATGACAGATGTCAAGACCTCAGTATCAGCTGATTCAGGGCTTAGCACAGTCAAGCAATAACTTTTTATTCCTACCGTAAGACGAAAACGCTCGTTATATTGGTAACACTGCTCTCTGGGAGGCCTTAGAGACCTCTGACATCACATAAACATGGTTAAGTAATAGCTTCAAATCCCTTCTCTTTGACGATAATCACCTGTTTTGTTGGCAACACTGCTCTCCAGAAGGCACTGGAACAGCTGATTCTCAGGGAGGCACTGACGTCATGGGCGGGAGGGGGGGAGGGGTACGTCACACCTGATCCCTTATCAGTTGAGAAGGTCAGTTACTGATACGCAATTCGCCCCTTTTTACACTACTGACGAGCGTAATCAGTAAAACACTAACAACGGCAATCACTGTGATGAAAAAACCAAATACACTTTTATCCCAAACAGTTATAAATATTTGTGTTATATTTCATGAAATGACAGTTTTAAACAGTACAGGAAAATAATGGGAGCAACACGACGGATTATTGAAATTTAGACGATATACGATTTTAGTAAACATTTTTTTATAAATCCCGATCTTATGGCCCTCTGGTTTCCACAAAAATCGTGTCGGTAGTCCAATAAGCTCAGGTACACAATTGTAATCTAACGATGGTTATAAAAGTACATCCCTCGTAGCTCGTTACGTTGGCTGTGTTTACTCCCTTTAGCTCTAAGGCGTATGTATGATGGGAAGTAATCAAGAAATGAAATCAACTGCACAGAACAGATCTGGGTTTTTGTCTGATTATCACGTGTCAACGGCTACTGAGTCGGTTTCGACGAGGATATAACATGCACGAATTTGTAATTTGAAGATTTGGTATATCACAAGATTTGGAGACTTAATGTACAAGAAGAGGTAACTTGAACTGGGTATGATTTGAGTATATAAGCGCGAACAAGGAGGGCTCTGAAGGCGTAAAACTGGTAGTACGGGTAAAGAAGGAGAAATCCGAATTAGATGTTGATGAGAGGTGAAACAAGTGTCCATTGGGAGGATTGGAGACGACTGCATCGCAAAAGGTGTTAGATTACAGTGTTGGGAGGACAGAAGACGACCAACGTTTGCGTGACTTCGTAGGAGAATGAGTTAGGGAGGAGCTGTCTGTTGTGGAGAGGAATGTGAAAAGAGAGGAAGAAATGATATTTCAGAATGTCCAGACGAAGGGGAAATCCGTCGTCCATTGGAATTACCTGATGAGGTGGAATTTCCACAGGTAAAAAAAGGGGTTGAGGAGAAGGTATTTGAGAAAACAATGACATTGCCGTAAAGAGTCTCATTAGGGCAAGTGCGGGAATTTCGAGATCAAAAAAATCATACTGATTCAGCGTTTTGCGCCAACAGAGTCTGAAAAACGCCATTTGAGGAAATGGTGTGTGTATGTCTATGAACGCGAATGAGCGGAAATGCGAAACCTAATCGGCTTAAATCCCACAACTAATTTTAGCGAAATCTGTTTCCTCAAAAATCCCACTCATGTAATGCAGGAGTGTTCACAAAAATCATTGTGGTGCTATAATAAACTACCTACATGGTAGGAGTTTATTAGCGCCTATAAGTTAATTATTAGGAACCCCCGTTTAATTCTGCAATTAAAACTAATTTCATTTCATTGACTAACTTTTGTCGCAGTGTTCTCCCTATTATTCCGGAACACAGCATATCTACTAAGAAACCCCCATGTTGACTGTACCATGAATCGCCTATGCACTCCTGGATAAAGTTCGTTAAGTCAACCGGAGCACCCCAATGTATAGTAAAACCTCGATTTCTACGTAGAACGTCGAGGTAAGTTCAACCAGGCTCGATAAAACTTTGATTAGTTACTAGCTCGATTAAAATCGCTGAATATAATTAGTGAAAGTTGTGTGATGCGTCGCAAGATTCCAATGTTTACATTCGACCGTGGAAAGGAGAGCAGCAAAACGAGTTGTCAAAAATGTCGACAAAACCCGACTTCAGCCGCTTTTTCTTCATGGCTGTAGTTCATTTGGCCGTAACGTTCCCCGATCGTTTAACCAACGCTGTCATTCAAGTGCTGCTAGATCAGAACTAAAGGTTCAAACAAGTTTATTCTTCTGAAAACAGCGATGTTTAAATCAATGAATATATGAATTCGTGATGAATTATGAATCTATTCATGAATGATGTATTCTTATTATCTCGCTTCAGTCTACAACCCGTGTTCTTCTCCCGTTTTCGGGCAGTTAGGTCAAGGAAAAAGCGTGGTAACCGTGTTGACAGTCTCGTAAATGGTTACTCAACAAACTGGTGACATAAGGACAACTGGTTTTTATATTCAACGTAACGTGAAGGCTAAGTAGCTGAGTCAAAAACAAGTTGAACAAAGTACTAGTGAATAAAAATTACTGAGTGTACGTTAGGGAGAGGAAAGTTGCGTGACGCGTCACCCGCAGCTATTTCAAACTCGTCTTGGCACCTGTGACCTCGTTTGTTGAGCCCCAGTGTTTCTGCACTCTGCACCCGCTGCTTTGGGTCTAATTGTTTGTTTTTGTCTCCCTTCCACAACTGAAGTTCACTCAAAGGCCCTTCGTTAAAGAACGTTGCTGAAGTCTAACTAAAAGGAAATGAAGAGAAACGGAGGAGAGACGAAAGCCGACGGCGGAGCCCTTTTACGCGCTACGCCCTTTCAAGTGTGAAGTCAACACATGCGTGAAATTGAATTTTTACGAGGTCCTCAAGTTTGAACAGGTTATCGAAAGTTAAGGTTTAAACCCGGTCTTTTCCCCTCACCAACCTTTTCCCCCCCGGTCGGGAAATTTCGTTATAAAACAAGACCAGTATTTTTCAACAAGACTTTAGAAGCTGTAGTGGTCAAAGTAAAGGTGATACAAATCTATATCGTGTGCCCAATTCAGCGTGAAGTTCCATCTAGTGAGCCACAAATATTACAGTTCCGTTTCATATGGTTCGCAGTCAATTGCGTCTGTGGTGCAGTACATTATCCTAAACACGCGCTTGTATTGACGGCTCCCTAATGTAACAGAACACTGGCGACAATACAAAAATCAAACATTAAAAAAATTCCCTACACTTCATGGCAGAGGAAAGGCGTAAGAAGAAACCAGTAGAAGGAGAAGAAGAAGAAGAAGGAGAAGAAGAAGAAGAAGGCCAATTTAAAGGTAGAATTACTACACACGAGGATTACTTGCACCAGTATTCACACAGCAACTATTAATTTCTACGTATGAACCTAAGGAAACCTGTCCTAGACAAAGCCTGAAGAAGAAAATGAAGCCAATAAGACATGAAGAAGAAGCCAGTAGAAAATGAAGAAGCTAGGAGACGGCAAAGCCATAAGAAGAAGAAGAAGAAGAAGAAGAAGAGTTCAGGAGAATGAGAAGCCAGATGAAAAAACTCCAGCATTAAAAACCAGTTCTTAAAAATGAATGCAAGAAGTTTTAAATTCGAAAATAAACAGTACGTTATACCTTCTATGGTGATTTAGATTGAAAAAAAAATCTTCACTCTGTTGTACGATCACTTGTTTATAGTGAGTTTTAAACCACGGGACAGATTTACTCGTGTCGACCATACTTACCTTTACTTAATAAATTTTTCCAGAATTAACTGAACGATCGATAATTTATGGGCAGTGGCAGTAACTAAAATTCGTTACGAGATAGGTGGGGGTGCGATGCTAAGATTCTTGAACATCGGTGTTGCTACAACTAGGTTTCCGGTAATAGGAGGTAAAAACTCTATAAGTCTTAGAGCCGGTTTATCAATATCATTTGCAGGCTCGTCTAAAGGCAAAATAAGTCAAATCTTACGTTAACTCCTGAAGATGCGGTCATCAATTCACTTTGACACCCCATAGTTGTTAGTTATTTTTAACTCGTCTCTTCGATCTTCAGTTACCGGATAACTAAACCGTTATGTCTGTAAAATAATGTGTTTCGCTGGCCTCGATCTGTTTTTATTTATTTATTATCTGTACGTATTTATTTCCGACCTGTCATTTCAGTTATCAGATAGTTATACAGTTATCTGAAAAATTTTGTTGGCAGCCATGTTCGATTGTGTTTCGCTTGCCACGATCTGTTTTCGTTTGTGCTCTCGTTATCATATTATTATTATCGTTCTATTATTTATTGGGGTTCTGCCAACTCAATTTAAAATCATTTTATGAGCAATGGACTCCGACTGGGAGCTCACAGACTCTAATTTCTCCGACTCACGGCTCGACGTCGTAAACTTTCATACTAGGTACCGATTGTCGAACGAAACAACGCTGTTCGTACTTTTGTAAATTGTAACGCGGAGAAAATCGCCATGTAATGAAATAACGCAATTTTGTCAATGAACAAACTCCAAAATCAGGTTCTACGGCCTCGGTAAGTACAGACCTAATATTTTATCGACCTACCACGTTACATTCGTGCGTAATATAACTTTCGTAAAGATCGAAAAGTAATTTAGAGTATCAAATCAGAACACATTAAATCTCTCAGTAGGAACAAAGACGATTCAAACTTTGCCAACCACCTTAAGACAACTGGATATGAACCTGCCAAAATACATGACTGCACCATCTTACTACATAAACAATACAAAGGACGAAAACTGAACATATTAGAAAACATGGAAGTTTATAAACAAAAAATGCGGCACCATATACACACCACTCAAAACACTACACAAACGGAAACAACCAACTGACGGATTTACAGACCACCCTATACAAAAGAGACTTAGAATCCACAACGGACAGACTAATCAAGACGTTCCATTCACCTCTAGTGGGCTTCCCCAGAGGTACATGACCTCCTTTCTTTTCCCCCCTTCCCCCAACGCTCCACCATCCCATTTACCTTTCTCTTCGTATATAAAGACCACGACCAACTGACTGACTCCAGTACTGACTTAACCACCAGGCGATGATGTCTTTACATCGAAAGCACTTTACTTTTTCCTACTTTACGACCACACCAGAAGATGCAACTGCCTGATGAGTTCGTTCCCTCCCAACACGACACTTTCTGGCAGGGAGGTGAAAGCCAAAGTATGTTCCATGCTAAAAAATTAATGTCGTGTTAACAGCTCCCCAAAAGGTGTACTCATATAATAAGTCCATGGAACCAACTTTGCTGATGCAATAGGACCAACAACTACGACGGACGAGGGTGCAGAACCTCCAGAATGTCCACACTGTCCCTAACAGAAAGTCATTGTTTCTCCAAACGCCTTCGTCCTCAACCTTTATGTTTGTACCTATGGAAAGTCCACTTCTTCAGTTAATTCCAATTGACAACGAATTACCCCTGTCCTGGACCTTCCATCTATCTTTTCCCACCCCTCAATTTTAGATTCCTCTCCACAACAGACAGCACCACTCAAACTCATTCCACCTTCAAGTTCTCGCGAAAGTTGGTCATCTCCCGTTTCTCCCGATCCTCTGTCATCCTTCAGCTCTCACGATACTGTCGTCATCCAATTCTCCCAATGATTCGTCTCCCTGCTTGTGCTACTCCCAACTCAACATGATCTCTCTCTCTCTCTCTCTCTCTCTCTCTCTCTCTCTCTCTCTCTCTCTCTCTCTCTCTCTCTCTCTCTCTCTCTCTCTCTCTCTCTCTCTCTCTCTCTCTCCCTCTCTCTCTCTCTCTCGCATCGCTATTCTGCCAGTCGTAACACAGCCCTCACTCTCCCTCATCACGTTAATTTATTTCTCAGTTTCAAGCTCCCCCATTCATGCACCCAACATCGCCATTTGGTATAGGCTATCAAAGGAGTAACAGCATGATAACTCCACATTATTTGCGCTTCTACTGCTGTAAATGACGCTGCTGTGATGTTTGATGAGGCTTTCCACTTGGAATAACTACGGGAATATCAACAATTGTCAAAACGTCACAAAAATGTACCTCGAACTACGTTTCAAGGACAAGTTACGTTCAGCCGAAGTTGAGAAAGCGGAAAACACTAGTTCACGAGGGGAAGAGGTGATACTTAGTAGGCGCGAACAGGTGACAGACAGAGAGACAGGTAGGTATGACTACATTCTTAAAGACACCAGTTAATCAGTTGAGATACGATAGCAATTGAGTCCACAATAAAGTATGAAAAAATCAAGATTTAACGCGACACAGGAGGTCTCTAGATAGATGAACTGGGTTTGATCTTGGACCGGAGCTAAGGAAGAGTGGTTAACTGTCCGGTTTGTGGCGCCGAATGCAAGTAGTGAGTGAGGGGGAGAAGTGAGGCCCAAAAATAACTGAGGAAAACCCCAACAGGGAAACTATGAATGAGAAAATACATTATTGGCTCGGGACAGAAAATTGAAATAAAGTCAACGATTGACAGGGGTAGTTTGGTGCTTCCAGCAGCTTCAATACAAAAGCCTCAGATGACTGAGCTCAACCTCAGATCGGAGGGCTCGAAGAGCCTAACACACAATTTGTGAGAGATCGTTGAGAATTCGAGTGAAACTATCAGGTGCGAAGCATCATACTTCCTCAACCCTTCAAATCATACCCTACACAAAAACTCTTCATTTTGGTTCAAATCATTGCTACTAAAATCGCTCCTAAGGAAAGAGGAGTTCCGTGTTACCTGCACGTATCCTGTGACGATTTTTTTAGAAAACGTCGTAATGTTAATGTATTTGAGCGAATGATTATTCTAAACGTTTCGGAAAAAACAGTGGGCACAAGTTACTACAAGAAACTCCTTTACGTCGCTCAAATTTAATTTCGGAGATCCTTCGTGAAGAAATCGAAAACATTAAAAACCCATTTTTTCTTAAATTTAAACTTTAAACAATCTAAACATCCACAAAACCGATTTCTTAAAATCTTGTTAATCGAATTAGAGAGGAGGAGTGGAGGTAAAGAATTTTCTTGCTGAATCACGAAGGAAGTTCCTTGCAGGTAGTCAGTGATAGCTAGGTAGTCTAGCTCTTAATTTTTCTGATCCCAGATGAGAGCAACACCAGTTAGTTCCTTTCACGATGTGAGCGAGTCAATAGTGAGGATTAAGAACACAAACTGATCTGATCGACCGAGAGAAATCTACCGGAGTTCTCTTCATCAATCAACGTTTTCGCAAAAAGAGATTCCGTCCAAAGCAAGGCTGGCTCTGAAGAAGCAGCCAGCGCGGAGGGATAATTAAAACTGGTCCCATCCAATCTCAAATCCTTAGCTTCAGGAAGTTATCCAAAGGGCTCACCCACTTGAGGGAAAGAGGACCCAGTCAAGAGCCCAAGCCTTATCTCGCTTCGGCAGGCGCATTGGATTGAACTCTGGACGAGAAGGGGGTAAAACGCTTCCTACATTCACCCTTCTTCGCTATACAACATCGGCAATCAATATTACCCAAGTTAAGAGACGGAAAAGGGTTTTCTGAATCCAAACGTTCTAAGGAGGCGCAAAGGTCTGAAAATCTCGTTATTTTTAATGGGCCCTTCAATTCTAAGGTGTGGGAGTGAATGTGGTCGGAGAGCGAATTGGATAAAAAGATGTTTCAGGTTTGTTGTTCCGCATATCCTCCCATTCACACGGTTTCCGTGGCTTCAGATTCCTAGACTACAATGCCCTCACCCCCCAACCACTCGACGTCAGTCACGAGCGAAAGTCAGGGTAAACATTTATCCTCAGAAAGGACACGCGCCCTTTCGACAACAATGGAGCCGCAATAATAACTGCGTTATACCCGATAAGTTATGCCGAAGATTGTCTTTTTCGTTAGTTTCTGCAAAACACGGAATTACAGTCTGGAGCAGTTTCCTACCACCTGTTTTTGATTATAATTATTACCCTACTCGACATTTTCTGCTCATAACCGACAATTTTCAATTAACATCTCCGTGGAAACACCGTGTGCGGAGATACTTTCCTTCATACGTTACTTTCCTTAGCTGTACGGGGTAGGAAGAAATGTTACGTACTCGGCTGAACGTGAGTCAATGTCATTCGGGAAAATAGTTTACGTGTGTACTTGTGAACTGCGCCGAATCGACTCGGATGTCATATCCAAACGTCAGACCACCATAGGACGCCAAAATGGGAATAAGATTCAAAACTTACTGCAGTTATCAACCTGCTCCAAACACCAAATTATTTGTCCAACAAACTACCTTTACGACGAGTTCCGTTAAGATGATTCCGAAATTCCACCCCTGCCGTTTTGCATGTAACATTTCTCGCTGTTTTTACCCAATTATTCTTCAACAGTTCTCAGAAAAATCATGTTGACCCTCTCATGAATATCCTATGCACTGGTTCCTCAATAATGGTCGTGATATGAGTAGGAGAAACTCAATAAATTAGTCGCTCGAGTAACAAATTGGTTGAATGCACGTAGGGCCGAAGAAAGTTGTGTGATGCGTAGTACCAGATATTTTTTCAATAGTAGATAGAATTAGACCACCCGTGCGTCGATACTTCGTACTGGTATGAAAATAGTGAGGTTATTTAAAAAAAATATTTTCACGAATATATAGTGCCTTCTTAAACATTTTTACCGAGTGGTTGGACTCAGGTGGAAATGCATTCTATTGCAAGGCATGTGAAGAGAGTTCTAATTTCGTTGCTGATAGTGACTAGCGAGTGGACTGATATAAAACGTCTCCTTACTGCCCACTATTTAGACAGTTGCTTTCATGTACTAGCGTCAATTTCCTCTGTCGGCAACTTGCAATCATGTGACAGGGGGGTGGGTTAGCTCCATCTATCGATATATCGTCCAACCTCCAAAAATAGCTACCCACGCATGTGGCAATTTCACCTTTGAAATTTTCGTTACTTTTTAAGCATTCGTAAAGATCCGGGCGCATGTTGGGCATCAATGAATTACTGCGGTCGCTGACAAGTGGGCTTGAGGGCCTCAGATCCCTTCAAGAGCCAAAGGGAGTAAATATATCAAAGCTGTGTTGTTGCAGGAAGAAAACATACGGTAGAGATAATAAAATAGAAAGAAGATCGATTCAGAGTGTTTCCCAGTACACAGGCTATTAGTTTTAACCAACTCCAGTAAATCTCCCCGGGCTGTATTGTTTTCTGCAGAACTTTCTTCGTTCCGAATCTCCACCCCCCCTCCACCACCGCCACCACAACCATTCCCCCCATTCACGACGTTTATACTCCCCAACCCCGGATTTCTTTCCCTTTATGCATCAGGGGAATCGACGAAGCCCGATGATCAAAAGAAGTTTAGTTGGATTCAGAATGTGCTGGCGTCGCTGGTCATCAACCGAAGTTATAAAAAAAAAGATCTTAAAACCTTCCCCGTGGGCTCATCCTCTTTTCCGAGCCCCTATCTCTTCTTCTTGTTCCTCCGTTACGATGGCTCCCTTTTCTCCCTGCTCTTTCCCCCCGTCATCGATGATAAAGCTTGTTGTTGCAAAGACCATCATTTTCCTCCCCCTTTGTTTGATGGAGGTGATCCTGTTGAGGGATATAGGTGATAATATTATGAACATTTGAGACCCTCGCCCTTCGATGGCCCGTTTTCTTCACAAAAGAGCTTCTTCAATTTTTTCCCTCCTCTCTTTCCCCGTCTCGTGCGCACATTTACTTTATGTTCCTGGTTCTGGTAACGATATATGGCATATAACACAAACTGAAGGTTCTATACGGATCTTCTAATACATACTCGTATCGGTTTCCTATATCGAAAGCACGTCGCAGATCTCCGTTCTTTCGCTCCGCTTCTGTTAACCAAAATAACAAGATCACTTCACTACTGCTTTACAACGTAACCATCCCCAATCGACCGATCGACCAAGACCATTTGCGATCGCGTACTATTAGTTGGAACGAATGATTAACCGCAGGATTATAGTGATCGAACGGGATGTAATAATGGGAAGGGGTGCGTACACACCATACACGACCTAATCGTGGTCACCGACCTCGCGATGAGTTCACGGAACTGAAACTAAAGTAACCTGACTAACCCTTAATCGTTAGGTACCTATAAATTCATACACAGTTCATCCAATAATGAAGGCATTTCCGATAAACTTAATTCATTTAACTGCGAGGGGTATAATGAAGATCGTTCTATTACCATACGAACCGACAACTTCAGTCCAATCTACGAACACTGCGACAAAAACCCACATCCAATCGTGGCCTTTTCACCTCAGTTTCCACAAAACACAACGGTAATGCGGATATATTACCTTACCGTTGTGACCTGCAGGCTAAATACGAAATTAGAGAGGATTTGTTTCGGTATATTTTTTTGCGCTTATTGGCACTCACCCGCAGACCATTCTTATACATGTGTATTTTTACGCAAAATAATTGTTACTTTCTTTATTCCTACGAAGTAGGAGGGGTATTTACGTGATCGGCAGGAAAAAAACAGTTAATTTCAGATCGTAGCGTTTCAAGGGCCTGTGATTCCGAAGAACAGAGCTATTTTTCTATGTAAAACTTGAAGTTATGCTTTGCTAAGTTCGAATGAACCGAGCTTGTATTAGTACCAGGAGCCGCGGAACTCGATGAATATTCTAGGAGCTATTGAACGTTTTGTGATACATGGTACCTACCAGATATTTTTCAGCCGATTCCACAACTTTTTTTCTAAGCTAAGGACGTGTGTAATAACGACGAGAGCAGCGCAATCAATTATCGAAACTACTCGATTTATGTACAGTTGAGTTATTATAAATGCCGCTCTTGACATGCTGTCGGTTGAAGAAACACACGCAGACTCAAAGGCTAATTATGTAGATGAATATGAGCAGCTACCAACGGAAGAACGGGCACCGCGAGTTTCGTAAAATTACATGTAGTGGGAGTGCAGTGCCTCCAACAACTTAACATATATGAATGTATTTCGCGAAAATCGATATTAGTAAAGGACTTTCCTTCTGAATCCCTTGTGAAGCTAAAGTTTCCATAAAAACCAATAAAATTCAATAAAGCGTTCCATGAGTTACCAAAGTTTAATGACGCTTACCAAAATGATAAGGAGCAACCCAATAAGTTCATGAAAGTAGGAAACTTGTAGACACTGTATACAACGGACTCGGAAGCTCCTAATACTGACGAACTCAGAGCTTGAGCAACGATTCTAATTCATTTATCAACTAACCCAACTAATTCACTCAGCTTATATAAACCTTAACTTTAAGATCAATAAATAAACGGTAAGGATCAAATGTACGGTGGTTGGAGTATATTATGAGACCATCACCATGATGTTTATGAGAAGGTAGGACCGTTTCAAAATTGTTCTGAGAACTGTGATAATTTTGAGTGAATGAAACGGCAAGAGTTCAAATTCCGAAAGTTTTGTGGTTCCTCGCGATGATCTAAAAAAAAAATTCCATCGCATAGATTATAGGCTTACCACCCCGACTTTTCTAGGGAATGCTATTATCATATGAGTGGAATTTATAGGGAAAAAATGTTTCTTGGGCTTGAGGAAAATAATGAGCACTAGAAGGTTTTGGCATCTCATGCGTTTAGGTTACGGCTAAAAGCGCTGTGAGTGAAGGATGATGTGAACGTTCGCTATCTCCTTAATATATTCTTCTCAAGTAATAGTATGCCCTCCAATTACTCTCGACAAACAAGGCTGGATAATGGAGGCATCATCGAAGGCTCAAACTTGCCTGCCAATTAGCTTGTGTCTCCTGCGCGTTGTTTTTATTTCCACGTCCATAAATACCACCCCAGCCAAAGCAACAATGATGATGAAGACGGGGGCGGGAGGAGGTTGGATAGCTAAATGTCATCAACACCAACTTGGTCGCACCCCAAGTTGCTGCCTCATTGTTGATTCTCTTCAAGGGAAAATTACAGTAATTTTCTTCGCGCGAGTCGGGAAGGAAAACGCCTTTAGACTCAAAGCAAAGGGGAGATTAATTTATTCGAAGTACGCCGGCACTTAAAGTGAGCTGTGCAAAGTGTTGCAGCCCATCGCAGGAAGGGAAGAGAGTTGACGCAGAAGATGAAGCGAGGTTGTGGAAGGAGTCTTAATCACGAGAAGTAGCAGGGCCGAGGTGGTTGTTGTTCATTAGGAGCCCAGCGGAACTCGGCAGGTTCCGTACCAGCACATCCCGGAGACGGTCGGAAAATAAAGCAAAAGACCTTCCTGCAGTTGGCGATGGCGAACCTGTTGTTGTAGGAGGACAAGGGTTCTAATCAACGTAAAACGTTCTCGAGTTAGGTTCATAAATAGCTCCGGAGCCAACTTTAATGTTTCAGAAAATGACGGGAGACAAAGCGAGGAAACCTCTGCTTTCACTGCTGCTGGGCTGAGCGGGGCCTAGTTGGCTGTTACTGCGGCGGTCAAAGTAATGTCTCCAGATGAAAGCCCCGGTAACGAACTCCTGGGTTACAAGTGATGTTCCTATTCAACTTGTAATTTTTCCACTCGGTTGACACATTGTTTCGCAGCTCTTCCTCAGCAACGTAAAACTTGTGGAGGGCCTTGAATCTACGGATAACCTAAGCCCCTTCAGTACAATGGCAACTATTATTGATACCTCAGCGTTGCATGCAAATACTCTAACAAACCTTCAAATGTTATTGGAAACACATAGCTTTCCGGTAGTGCATTTATTACGGAAATTTCGAAAAAATTTGAAAAAGCACGATTTATGATACATTTTGGTCATCTACGTTCAACGGAGAGGTAAATGAACAATTATGGAGCACAATATATATGGAGGGACTGACAAGTGAGCATGTATTAATCCTTCCAGTGCATCATCCCGCGTTCTTGACTGGCCAGTAATGTTGTTCGATGTTATCGGTGTTTACTGCGCACCACCTTTCGAACATATTGGAATCACTCGTTTTTATAAAAAAATAAATAAAAATCGTGCTATCTGTTTTCAAGAAAGTGCAAACCCCTTGTTTTGCTTCGTAGACCTTTATATCTCTTCGCCGAATTTACGAAAAGGTATGTTATGGACGACAAAAGACAATAGCTAATTGGTAAGAGGTAATTTGATAGTTTAATTCAAATCGTTAAGGTCATTTGCATGAATAGTAAGAAAACCCCTTGTGTATGGTATATTATGACACCCCCCCCCCCCCCCAAAGTTGGGGACAAAAAAATGAACCCCCCACCCTGGACACATAAAATGAACTAGCTTTATCGGTTCTCCCGTTCTTCCGAATCTCACTATAGACACATGCAGGCCAATGAATAAAGGTATAGAAAAAAATAGATCAGCAAAAGCAATTCTGTGAACATTATTATTTCGTTCTAATCTCATCTGGATCAGACTCACTACTTTCAAGTACGTCGTACAAACATCTTGTGATCCATGAAAGCTCCTTTACAAATGCGTTGAATGATGACGTTGCGCCAGCACATGTTATGTAGCGTATTTACAGGATACTAAAAAATGTTTTGCGTTGTGAATCGCCAAATATTTTGTCGGAATATATCGGAATTTCATATCATTTTCAGCACAATGTTGCCTTCCCTATTTTCGAGGAACTAACGAAACAGAAAACGATACACTCGAAATTCTGTTTAACAGTTTCTAAAATCCCGTGGATTTGAACAAGAAATCGTGAATTTCATGATCTTGGGCTAAGTGGGATACAAGGCCGAGCCTTTCGAAGCCAGTGAGCCATTATTCAATCGCGATTCGTTTTCCCCTCAGACGCAGAAGGGCTCCTTTCTGCTCCTTCCCCACCGCACTATCCAGTGATCCCTTGGAACGCTCTCCTGGGAACCATAAATCCTCGACATCGTGCTGGTGAGGGTAAAAAAAAATTTTTTTTCTCGCTTTTCCGCAGCTAATTGCTCCAACATGGCCGAAATAAGCTGAACTCTCGCCGACGTGCTGTCCGAACTTCACCGACTGGCGCTGAGGACATGCTGACAGAGATTGGTTCCATAAATTTGACGAAAGCGCCTGAAAAATAGCCACTGAACGTTTATTGAGGGACTAGCGCACTGTGAACTCTCTTCTCTGCTAGAAATTATTATCGACGTCATTTTCATACTGGTTGCTGAAGGCTTTGACTAGTTGATGATTTGCAATTGCTCAAAGACATCATTTCGTTTCCCTTGTGTGATAATCAGTCAATTAAACTATAACATCATGCAGAATTAAGATTATTTTCTCCACATTAATTTCATTATCAACTTGCCTAACTGATCGAACTACATCGATTTTTTGATCAGAAAAAACTACCCGCTCATCATAGAATATTATTTGACACCCGGCTAACTGAACACACCGGCACGAAACAAATAATTCTGTTTCCGACGATTTTAGGCTTTACGTGCTCGTATCGGTTGAAAGTATTGGGAGTGGACTGTGTAAAATGGGATGAAACCCGTAATATTGGGTATGAGGAATTCACATCAATCGACCCCGACGTCACCCGGTTATTATAATAACTAGGTGTTGATCCTTCCTCCGTAATGGAGTGCTCAAGTGGGGAAAAGCACGGAGATTAGGGGGAGACGCCTTGTTAGAGATGGGAGTTCGGCTGATTGGTGTATGAATGGCGGTTTGACGGCTGATTAGGTGGCAAACAAACATGACTCCACGCTCCGGTATTAGCTTGAATCAATTAGAGACAGCAGTTAGAGTAGAGCGCCTGGTTCACCGAGCGGGATTTATTGAAAGGTGCGTTTCTTTACAGATAACGAGACGCTCTCATTCAAATTATGACTGGTAACTAATTACAAAGTAGTTACATAAGCCAATGAAAGATGTCAAAGAAATGCAATTTGCGCTCTGGATATCATGAATACAGGTCTGTTCCTGTATGACTGTTACTGAACACTCATATCAGTCTATATTATGGACACGATTTGCAGACAAAAAAAACAAAACGCTTAGAAAGTGGAGCAAAGACTGTGGAACTAGTGTAAGAGAATAAAGAAGTGAATCAAAGGTAATTCACTCCAAAACAATTCCTAGAAATATCGACCAGAATGTGTGCATTCGGATGATCACGTTAGAACCCTCGCGATTCCAAAGCTATTGCGATTTTAGGCCCTGTTTACCAGAATCAATAAAAATCGATGTTAATCTACTCCGACGGATGTCAAGTTAAGCCGCATGTCAGTCGTTCCAAACGAATACGAATTTTTCCTTGTTATTAATGAAAAATGTAGACTTTGGTAATAGACCGAAAAAAAAAAAATTTCCGTAAGACCTGTACGTTTTGTGACCTTCATAATCCTAAAGCTGAATTTCAGTACGTGTTAAGCTTTGCGTCTGATTCTGCGGACATTTCTCTTTATTTTTCTGCAGCGGATAGTGCTTCTCCGAGTAGACAGATATATTTGTGGCTGTAGATGTTAAAAACGCCGCCTATTACAGGTCCTCGGTAGTATAGTGGTAAGTATCCCCGCCTGTCACGCGGGAGACCGGGGTTCGATTCCCCGCCGGGGAGAGAATTTTTTTTTCCAAATTGATCTATTGCATTTCTTCTTCTCTATGTGCCTTATCCGGCTAACCGGACGTTGGCAATAACTGCGGCGAGAGCTTCCCGGTCCTCTGCAGTCCCTGAAAAGCTCCTCCGCACGCTGTATACCCGTCCACTTCCTCAAGTTATTCAGCCAGGAGAGCCGTCTTCTTCCAGCACCGCGCCGACCCTCGATCTTCCCTTTCATAATCAACTGAAGTAGCCGATACTTTTCTCCTCTCAATATGTGTCCCAAGTATGCAATTTTACGGCATTTCACCGTAGCCAGGAGCTTCCTCTGAACGTGAGCCCGCTGGAGAACTTCCTCGTTTGAAATGCGGGCTGTCCAAGGGATCCTAAACATCCTACGCAATTGCCACATCTCAAAGGCTCCTATTCTGCTCAGGGTGGCAGCCTTTAGGGTCCAAACCTCCGCTCCGTACAACAAGACAGACCATACATAACATTTTACCATTCTCCATCGGAGAGAGAAGTTGAGGTTCTTATCACAGAAAACGTTTCTCATTTTCAAGAATACGGAACGAGCCTTCTCAATTCTACATTTGACCTCCATGTCCGGATCCATAGATTCGTTGATGAGGCAGCCCAAGTACTTGAATCTCCTTACTCGTTCAACTCTGCGGCCATTGAGTGTCAACACAGCATCGTCATGCGAGGAACGACTGAAAACAACCCATTTGATCTTCATAATATTGATTGTCAGACCCGCCCGTTGGCCAGCACTCGAGAGTCTATTCGAGAGAAGCTGAAGATCCTCTAGGCTCTCAGCCAACAGCACGGTACCATCAGCATATTTGATGGAGGTGATTCGCTCCCCGTTCACTCTGACCCCAACATCAAGATCTTCAACCGCTTCCTTAAATATACGATCTGCGTAAAGGTTGAAAAGAAGAGGTGAAAGCAGGCATCCTTGCCTAACCCCTCCCTGAATGCTGAGCTCAGGCGTCACAATATCACCCGCTCGTACCTTGGCCACCTGCTTCCAGTACAGGTTGTGGATGCGAATATCCTTCCCATCTACTCCACACTCCTTCAGAACCTCAAAAAGCTTTGAATGCAGGACACAGTCAAACGCCTTCTTATAGTCAATGAAGCAAGCAAAGACATCTCTACGCTGATCATGACACTTCTGCATTAGGACGCTGAAGGCAAACCGTGCTTCTCGCGTACCAAAGGCAAACCAAACTGGGCATCATCAAGGTCAAACTCACACTTGGAGCGGATGCGAGCGTGAAGAATTCGCAAAAACGTTTTCAGCATGTGGCTCATTAGGCTTAACAGCCGGTAATCATTGCAAGTTTTGGGGTGCTGCTTCTTGGGGATCACCACAAAGGTGGACTTTAACCACTCTTCAGGAAGCCTCCTAGTCTCATAAATCCGATTGAACAGCTCCACCACCAGATCAAAGTTGTCCTCCTCTATCAGCTTGATTGCCTCCATGGGAATCTCGTCCGGGCCTACTGCTTTCCTGATTTTACCAATGGAGATGGCATGGAGAACCTCCGATTTAAGGATGGCTGGACCCTCAAGGTTCTGCTCATCAACCTCTACATCCTGCCGGGTATCATTGGAAAGCTGGGAGATGTAGGCCTTCCAGGCATTGATCACATCATCACGGTCCAATAACGGCCTGTTGTCGTCTCCCAATATCACCATTGGGGCTCTTTTCCTCATCAACCCTGTGATCCCTTTAACCTTCTCATGCAATCGCTGAAGATCATGCTGTGCCTCGAGTTCTTCCATCTCCTCACATTCCTTCAACTTCCATTCCTCCTTGGCAGTTTTGATCTCTCCTTTGACCAAGGTATGCAGTTTTTGGTACTCTGTTTGTCATCCCTTGTTGGCTCTCCGCGACTCCATCAGATCGAGAATTCGGTCAGTCATCCAGCATCTCTTTTTCACCCGGCCATCAGTTCGTAAATGCTTACCAGTCGACTCCGATAACGCCACCTTCAAGGATGACCACAATATTTTTTTACTACGATAGAATTGAGTGACACCCGCACATCGTGTTGTGAAAGTTCCTTCAAATGACGTTAAGGTGGGCACATATTTGATACTGTGAAAGTTACAAGCTGTAATGTGTTTTCGATTTTGTGGAGTACTTTCGTGTTCAATCCCAGCTTCAAAAAAAATGTAAAGAACAAAGCGAAGTTTATTGTGAATGGTGTACAATGCATAATAGGAATTATGGGTTGTCAGTCGTCCAAGATGAACTGTAATAATGGCACTTACGCAATCAGAAGCAACCTCAGTAGTTGTCTGGGGCCTTTTTGCTAAGTACATTACCGTATCTCCTATAAATGCATCATTTTAACCACGAATCTTCCCAAAACGAATCATGTTGACACATCAACTATTTGTAAATTAGTTTTTAAATGAAGGTAAAGGCATTAGTGCATTAGTGCAGTAGTATTCAATAAATAATGTCGTTAGCGTCTGACGCCATAGTGATTAGCACATTACACATAGTTCAAAAAACGAACATCAATTTATGAAAGTGTAATGTACCTGCGGTAGGCTACAGTGCAAGTGTCGAGCCTAGGTTTTCTTCCTTTGGACGAGAAATCTATCTTAGCAGTCGGGCAAAGATACTGGTAATTGTAGCCACAATGTATCTGGATGAACACTACGGCTATTTGGTAACGGGGTGAAAATCGATCTCGGGTGATATTGAACTCGCTGTCCTTTTTAGCCTTCAAGAGCAGGTTTGCTCCTTGAAGTGGGTCCCTCTGAGCTTTGCGTGCCCTCGACTATGGTAGTCAGATTGGTTCGCCCAAGACCTCTGCGCTACCAATTCGTTGGCCTCTCTTTGAATTGTCAAGCAAGTCGAGGTTTGGTGGGAAGTATTAAGTTGTCCGAGGGAATAACTGTTAATCAGTGATTACAGAGATCCGTCGATGTCGCTTTTGGAAAACTCACATTATGAATGCGGACATCGAAAAAAAATCTTAAGGAATTGCGGTAATCCGGAATGGACCGTTTCATTCTGGATTTTACTGGTCATTTACTTCATATCAAGGTTTTTCGTAGCTTAAGAACTTTAACTTTACAATTTGTAGTATCGAAGGGTGTGTGCCCTTCAGAATATCAAATAAGGTTTGTAATAAGCCCACATTCTTATCTAGTTGTTGCGAAATATGGAAGCTTCCGTATCAAAACACTGAAAGGGTCTTAACGCTCTAGTCTAGTAGCTTCTGTCTTTGGCACCCAAAAGCCCGAAAGAAGCTGGTTCGAGAGACGAACCAAGAATGAAGGTTCGAAGCATGATCAATTCCTCTACTGTCCAAGTTACTCGGATACGTATTACTCCGCTGGAAGAGCACACGAGCTTCTTGCTATAAAATCTACAGAAAGCTGTTGAGCTTTTTAAATTGGCACCGTATCGCGGTGCAATAAGAAACTTGGCTGTTTTCCAAACACGAGGGAGTAAAGAACAAGTGACATTGAGAAACAGAAGGAAGTTTTATCGAGGAGATTTGAAAACAGCTCAATGTCTGACGAAAATAGCGCGGCTTGTTGAGTGTACGCGCACAATCACGCGCAGCAGTTGGCCCAATACCTTCAGTTTTAGAAAACAGTTGAGTAGACACTCCCTCACTTCATCCAAAACTTCAATCCTCGACACTTACAGGAGACGATGAGGGTGTCGACATGTGACTAAACATTTACGCTGGCGCTATACATCATTTGAACTTGGTTAAACTAAAGTCAAGGTGGAACATAGAAATTCCTGCCGCTTAACAGTGCAGCATTTATTAGTTCGCTGCTAATTACGTCACGATAATTGTTTAATAACCCGGGCATACGTAATTCATGAGAGAGCTGTTTTTGAGATCGAGTTAACTGTTGTGGAAATCCCACAAAGTATAAGTAAGATAATTAACTAACTTTTTTCGCAGCGCGTTTTTATCTAATTCCACGCGCTGCGAAAAAAGTTAGCCATAGAAACATTAGTTGTTTCAATAATCGAATTTCTTTGGTTACTTCTAATTATCTTACTCCCGCTATTAAACTTTAATCGTACAGGTACGTTGGACTACCAACTCAGTTTTTGTGTTGCTCTGGTAATTGTTCCAAATGTCACACTACAATGAAGTTTTTCAATGCTGCTCGTCCACTTAACTGCTCAAATTTAATGCCGACTCGTTTCAGTCGTTCTCTCTAATTGCTTCCACTGACACACACATTTTCTCAAACGGTGTGTTTAGGAGCCAGAAGCTTTGAAACGTGAAGGTCTGAAGAAAACTTTCTTCTGCCGATCACGAACCGTTTCTTCCTACTTCATGCAAAAGCAAAGGGAACTAAGAAGCAATTACGTGAACTACGAACGGATTGACTCCATGAAGGAGCTTGGTTTCCCATTCGAAGTACTGGGATATTCCATGCATATGCTGAGCAGTCTGAGGACTCGTATAATCCAATAATGTGGGAGCTTGGGTGAAGAGTCTGCCTGCCAGGAGCACATGCGGTACGAATTTCGGAGTTTGAAATTTGTTTCAAGCAAAGGAGGATGTTGAAACAGTTGGGAAAATACCATGAAATATGTTACTTCTCTTGGGGAATGATATCCTTCGTAGAGCTGAAATAAGTTGCTGAGAGCTGATGTCTGGGTGCTTGAAATAATCAGGTCAGCTGCCAAAAGGATTTTGGTTATTTTTCTAACGCCCTCGTTCTCAAGAATTATTTTTATTGTTGATAACTGAACCTAATTAAACAATACTTCCTCACCTCTCTCCTTTACCAGACACAAATCTCAGTCCTTACACCCATCTCATTCGATCGCTCCAGTATCCAACATCCAAAAGTTTAGAGGCGCAATCACTCAAAGAGTGAGGCTATGTTTAACTTGGTGTTTCCAGTGACTGAAGGCTATCGAGAGGACGCATGTTAAGACAGTAACTTTCAAAGGAAATCAAATCTAAAGTTTGAAATCGAGTGGAGACTATTATGGAAGTACTTTGAAGGGTTTCCATGTCTCGACAGGCTGCTCACTGCAATATTAACAAACTGAACACCATTTTTTGACACGGTGTGCCAAACATTCAAGTAATCAAGGTTTTCACAAACGTAATAGAGATACCTCAAAGTGTAGAAAAGAGATCGTTGAAACCTTTGGCTTTAACGCGAGCTTTAATTTAACTTTCCTCTACTGCTATTTCAAAGCATGATGTTTCGCTCACCTCTGAGCGCCAAACACCAAGTTGTAACTATTTCCCCACGACTTTTTTCCTTCCAGTTTCTAATCCGCGGAATCTTCTCGAATCCCTCACTCCATGGCTTTTCATGTGAGGCACAAAAACGAACGAGTACGGAGGGCTTATAGTATTAAAACTGAGGGGGGAAAAATGTGATGGGTTAATTTCGGATTTAGAAGAGAGCGAGTCCTCTGTGACGCAGGGAGGCCTTTTCAGGCAGCTCGTTAGTGTGAGGTTGGAAATACGCGCTATGAATCAAAAGTTTTTACTCCTCCCTCTCAAAACCTTCCCCTTGTTAATGTTGGTGAGCTTGAAGAACGAAAATAACTGACATGGCTCGTCTTATTTCGTAACTTTTTCCTCCAATTTTTTGCTTTTGAGGCCGGAAGAAATCTAATGAAACCGTCAAGCATCTCTTCAAATCAGCTAACATTACCCCTTCTCGACACAAACTAATGAAAATGTCGTGTTTTACGAGATGCTGGGGTTTACGGTTAGTCGTCATTGTTGTTTAAATCCTTAACAGGCCATCAATTTGTAAACTCCACGTTTAAATCTGCCCAATTAAATATCCGATATCCCCCACAACTACAACATCATTAACTAACTGCTTCAAAACGCTGAGATCTGAAGAAAACTCAAACTTCATCCATCTGTCGCATTTTTTGTGCTTGCGCGGTGGAAAGCCACATGACTAACACATGAGGCGAGGGTACAGATCACCGCTATATACATCTTTAAGTAAACGAGCAAATCCGACGGAAACGCACGCTTGGAATTAAACAAGCATTAAAATAGCTCGTGCGAAGCAGAAGACCTACGAGATTGTCTACATGTTTCGTGATGAGCCCCTGACTCCAAACCTCAAGGATGGCAGTAAGTCCAAAGTGCCTTCTCCTGGGACGAATGCACTGGGGGCTGAACAAAGTTATTGTGATGCACCAGACATAGTGGTGCAGTGGTGACATAGCTTCACACTGATCACGTATTACAACACAACAGAGGCTACTACATTGGATGAAATAACCCCACTCAGCCTACACTGGCTTGCTAGAAATTAACAGTGTGCACCCACTCGTGCATTGATCGCTAGGAGGCTCACTAATCACAATCGTGGTATAAAATCACGCCACAACAAACGCTTGAGGGTTATATCAACGTTTAAAATCTTCTAATAAATAAAACTATAAACATCTTCTAATAGATAATTATAAAATTATAGTTCTAATGGACGATTATACAAATAATGAAATATAATTGACGAGTCTGAACCTAAAGAGTTTTGGAAAGTTGCTGTAGTATTAAACTGCTTCAGTGCGCTCCCTCGTAATTGAGTAGCGATATGACTTCAGTTATGAACGAAGTCAATGATTGATAAATGATTCACTGAAGCTTTGAAAGCCTAAGCACCGTTCAAAGCTCGATCAAGTGTTGACAAACACATTAGTGCGAATTACCTTGCGTGGTCGGCGCTCAGTAATTGAGCTTTTGATCGCTTCCAGATTAGTATGTTGTTATTATACGTGTGTTAAGGATTGGCGCTGTGTTGTGCAAAATTAATACATTCAAGCCCATTAGTCTACGCAGCGTGCGTGCAAACAATTATTTGTCTATTGATTTAGCAATCAAGTTTAGTTAGACGGCAGGTCGTGATGCTCCGAAACGAATTGTAAAACACTAGGCTGCGGTTTTAATTGGTATTCTGTAGGTTGGTCGACCCAAATCCTCGAGCGCTTCTAGAAAGTTCCCTCGTGACACGTTCCCTTCAACTCCACTCCCAATACAGAAACCCGCTTGTGACTCCCGGGAGCCCAATATTTTCTTTCTTCCGGGATTCAATAACTCAATATATTGCTCGCTTTTCATCACGTAGTTTGGCCGGTAGCACGTTCTCATGATGGTAGAACTGAACCTACCGGTCCGATCGCCACAGTTTCATACAGAAAGAAATGTGCGATAGATATCATGCCACGCCGTCCGAGCTCCTCAAAATCGACTCACACGGAATTACTCACAGAAACCGCTAAGTTGGGCGTGAGGGCTGCCCTTTCACGTTCAGCGAAATACATTAAAACAGTAGTGCACACATTGGAATACAAAAAGGCATCACCGTGAGACGATATGGCATGAAGGCCGTTGGACGAAATATTGCATGACGTACATGTAATCTATCTAAACGATACTAAACAGGACCTTTACGACAGAACAACGAAAATTGACATTTGCTAGGCAATGCAAGGCAATTGACAAGACGTAACGAGTAGAACTGACGTGAGAAGGGAGACAGTGCGAGAGGTAGGTGACGGTGGGAGGGGGTGGGGGCACGATAACTTTCGCAGTATCGTCACAAGAGTTCCTTCAGTAGTGTAATTTTCCTCACTTTGCCCCACTACACTAACTGTGTTCCATCCAGACACATCTGCAACACATCCTATTTAACTCACCATCCAAAAAATGTAAGAAGCGGTACCAAACACGACGTAGTTGCAACAGAACTGACAAAACTGAGTTGTTGACTGATTAGTTAAACGATTTTTCTGCCCATAACAACCATGGGTACGTTGGAATCAGTGGCACAGGCTAGTAATGGACACTTGGCTGCGTTCAGCAACTTGTTAACCTTGACAGACCATGGCTGATAGTGCCCATGTAAGGGTTCGACAGAAAATACAAAGCGCTGCCCGAATGAAACCTATGGAACCGCATTCTGGTCTCCAAATGGTATTAACATCCAGACAGGTGGATCAAAAGTCCAAGAGTATACTCTGCTCTGGATAGTAGGTAAGTGGCTCTGGAGGAGGGGTTTTCTATCCGAAATTTGCAGCGGCCGTCATTATGCATAAATATCTGGTGCGTTGCAACACACAACTTTCCTTAGCTCTACGTCAATTCACTTTGTACATGGCTAATTCTATTTAATCAATTCATTTATCACTCAGTTAATTTGAACTTGGTCAAACAACGCTTTACGGCAGCAGAAAGCGGTAGCGCTTACAGTTCCGGAATTTATTTGCTGCTCGTACTGATTGCAGGACCATTATTGAGCAATTGGTACACAGATAATTAATGCGGCTGTAAACGCAATTTTTAAAAAAATGGATAGTAATCACTTTTGCAGAGTTATTAGAAAATAACTGTTAGAACTGGTAGTAAACGCAACGACAGTAGTTGAAATTCAGGAATTTCTGGAGTGAGCCCCATGTATCTCATGAGCGGTTTTAAACACTCACCCTTTAGGTATTGAATTTTACTACAATACCAATTTTTTTTAACATTCTACAAGAATTCCAGCGGAGTTTATACGGAAAAAACCGCGCTAAAAACGCTTTTCGTCGAAAATTTTGATAATTTATTGGGCTGCTCTCGTCATTTTCCTTCGAATGGGAATTTTATGGTATAATTGCCTTATCAAAACATATCAATATAAAAAATTTAATCAAAATCGTTAGAGCCGTTTTCGAGAAAAAAAATATTTGGTGTTTTGATCACTATGATAACTATAGTTAAATTTCGATGGATTTTATTCAAACCCTTATTTTGGCGTCCCATGGTGACCTGCGGGCGATATATCAAGTTTGAGATGATATGGTACGGTGGTTTTCTCTAAAAATTGTTCACAGACACACATACACACACACAGACCATTTTCCCAAATAGTGTTTTTCGGACTCAGGGGGGTCTGAAACGTAAAGATCTGAAGAGAACTCAAAATTTTTTTTTCGGCCGATTACATAACTTTCCTTTCTACTTCGTAGAGCAAGGAAAGTAAAATATCTGGTGCGTAGCAACACACTACTTTCCGCCACCCCTTTAAGTTCGAACACCACCTACACATGCGGGCGCTATATCTTCGTTCAACGCATTTTTACAGGAACATTTATACGGAACAAAATGTAGGGACTAGTTAGCTGAGAGCACTCCGAAAGTTTTATCGAAATCGTTGGAGCCGTTTTTGAGAAAATACGAATACCGATAAATTAATATTCGACAAATCTCCTTTTCTGAGTTAACGTGGCTTATATCTCCGTGCAACATATATATACAGAAATAGTTATGGAGAACAAAATGTTGGTATGGGTGACTAAAAGACACTTCATTAGGATTTATCACATCTGGTGAAAAAATTACCTGGAACTTTCGATGGATTTTATTCAAACCCTTATTTTGGCGTCCCATGGTGACCTGCGGGCGATATATCAAGTTTGAGCTGATTTGATACGGTGGTTTTCTCTAAAAATTGTTCACAGACACACATACACACACACAGACCATTTTCCCAAATAGTGTTTTTCGGACTCATGGGGGTCTGAAACGTAAAGATCTGAAGAGAACTCAAAAATTTTTTTTCGGCCGATTACATAACTTTCCTTTCTACTTCGTAGAGCAAGGAAAGTAAAAAAAGGATAAGGAAATTAAACGATAAACATTCATGACTGATGACTGTCACGTCTTGAAAGGCATTAAAGGACTACTGCAAAATGGAAGATAAAATGTTCCACAACTCATTAGTAAACTGTAAATAGAGTGGGAGGGGAGACCATCTCCATTAAGGAAGATTCCTGGATACGCATTAGACATTCTAGAATGATGTGGGAGTGTGGCACTCCAAATACTTTATCTCAGGACCAACACACGAGATAAGATGTCTTACGCGTGTATGTTATGAGCATAGTCGACACTCCGCAGTGATTTGGAATCCCCACGCTTCAAAACGTCAAGCAAAAATTTTGAGAGGGCGTTATAAAGAAATGTTATTGACCGAAAGGTGTATAATACAGAATGCATAATAAACTGAAAACGTTGTGAGTTTCAATACCGGAATTTCTAAGGAATTATGAACATTAAGTTAGATACATCGTGTAGTTTTTCGTACAACCAACACAATTTTTACTTTCCTTGGCTCTACGAAGTAGAAAGGAAAGTTATGTAATCGGCTGGAAAAAAAATTTGAGTTTTCTTCAGATCTTTACGTTTCAGACCCCCCTGAGTCCGAAAAACACTATTTGGGAAAATGGTCTGTGTGTGTGTGTGTGTGTGTGTGTCTGTGAACGATTTTTAGAGAAAACCACCGTATCAAATCTGCTCAAACTTCACGTCTCGCCCGTTGGTTACGATAGGACGCCAAAATAAGGGTATGAGCAAAATCAACCGAAAGTTAACTATAGTTATCATAGTGATCAAAACACCAAATTTTTTTTTAATCAAAAACGGCTCTAACGATTTTGATTAAATTTTTTATATTGATAGCTCCCAATAAGGCAACTATACCATAAAATTCCCATCTATGGGAAAATGACGAGAGCAGCACAATAAATTACCAAAACTTTCGACGAAATCGAA
Organism: Pachypeltis micranthus; assembly: GCA_020466155.1. NCBI lineage: Eukaryota > Metazoa > Arthropoda > Insecta > Hemiptera > Miridae > Pachypeltis > Pachypeltis micranthus. The sequence continues at coordinate 12,363,965 of CM035775.1, forward strand.
TTTAGAGTGGTTTTTAGAGAAAACGACCAATCCAAATCACCTCAAATTTGATCTCCAGCCTACAGGTTACTATGGGACGCAAAAATAAGGGTGTGAACAAAATCCACCGAAAGTTAACTATAGTTAGCATAGTGATTAAAACGCCAAATTTTTTTCTCGAAAACGGCTCTAACGATTTTGATTAAATTTTTTATATTGATATGTTTTGATAAGGCAATTATACCATAAAATTCCCATTCGAAGGAAAATGACGAGAGCAGCCCAATAAATTATCAAAATTTTCGACGAAAAGCGTTTTTAGCGCGGTTTTTTCCGTATAAACTCCGCTGGAATTCTTGTAGAATGTTAAGAAAAATTGTTATTGTACTCCAATCCAATACCTAAAGGGTGAGTGTTTAAAAATGCTCTTGAGATACATGGGGCTCACTCCAGAAATTCCTGAATTTCAACTACTGCCGTTTTGCTTAATACCAGTTCTAAACGTTTTTACCCATTAACTCTGCAAAAGTTATTAGGCAGCACAATAAATTCCAGAACATTAGGCGCTACCGCTCCCTGCTGCTGTGAAGTGTTGTTTGACAAAGTTCAAAGGAACTGAGTGATAAATGAATTGATTAAATAGAATTAGCCATGTACAAAGTGAATTGACGTAGAGCTAAGGAAAGTTGTGTGTTGCAACGCACCAGATATTTTTCTCGATATCTAGCGTTGGTGTGTTCGTCTTAAGCTGAATCGGTCCAAATGATCTCTGCCCTCAAGCCTATCGGACTTTTCGTGGTTGAGCTTTCTAACCTGAAGCCGTTTGTTCTTGGAGCTGTGTAGAGCTCCAAACTATCCCCGTTTATCAACTCCTTTCTACCGATACACAAGGATTGGTATTTTCAGAACCCGCGACGTTCTTTGCCACATTTGAGCATTTCATAGGTTTCCCGATCCTCCCTCACATCTCACCACTTACAGTCTCTCTGCGCTAGGGCTCATAAAGTTGGACGTTATCTTTCAGCTCTCGTTCGTGCTCACAAGTTTAATTATCCAGAGACCCACCCAGTTGCGTAAACTTTATCTCTTAGTTACTTTATTCTGAACTCTCTACCTGTACTGCGTATTAAGTAAACGTTTAACTGACCAATCCGTGTCCTGTCAATGTAGCCCTCTCTTGCGCCCAACAATTGTCATGTAAGCGGGATTTATTAGGGAAAAGCGTTGTAAAATCAATTTTCGTCGAAATGTTTGTTAATTTATTGTGTCCTCTCACAAATGAAAATGATATCGTTGGATCTGTCCACGCAAGAAATTAAATCAAAATCGTTGAATCCGTTTTTGAAATAAGGGTATGTTTTGTTCACTGTGATAACTATAGTTATTTGTGAACCGATTTGGCTCATATCCGTTGTTCGCCTTATCCAGCGAGGCAAATTGAGGGAAATCATCTGGAAAACCCCGAGTAGCCGGTGGGACCGTTACCCGTTGTTGTTCAAGTTATCTTTTCACCCCTTGCCATTCTCACTGCTTTACCTGGACACTTTTGGCCACTGCGCATTCATATGCTCTTTGTTCTCCGTACAAGTTCCTTGTTCTCCTCTTCTCTTATGTTTCCACATAGTTTTTTTTGCGCTCAAGTTGAGGATTGTACTCTGTATGTTACTATCCTTCAGTCTTTTACTCAGAGAACTATCGTTCTAACCAAGTGACCGTGCGCTCAAACTATCGTGTTAAGCAAGTGTATCAGTACAGTCCTATAACTCGTTCAATTCGTGTGTATATTTCTCTCTCTTTCTCTTGCCCTCAACACCAACTTAGATCTGCAGACTGAGTATGCATACGGGTCTGAGGAAATTTAATATGTAATGTAATGGTAATGTTGCATCACACCAAGTGATTATTGTTCATACAAGTTTCATTTAGAGTTAATGCATACGCCGCCTCACAAAAATGGATAAATGGAATAATACACCGACCCGGTCAAGTAACAGCGTTACTTGAACTCGGTATCGTTTTATTTGTTGTATTCAAGACCTTATTTAATTAAATGATTGATAAAAGTTTACAAATATGTAAATACTTCATAGCCAGTGAGTGCAGGTGAGAAATTCGAGGTGGAAGTGAGAATTCATGAGCTACGTCGTCCCTAATTTAACGACAATGGATTTGATTCGTTGATAGCGAACGAGTCAAAATGTGGTTAATGAAACGCAGCTCTACGGTATATTAAAAACTCATAGTAAACACGAGTCGACTGACAAACATTAGTTAAATAACGTAAGGCAGCTCGGACTCTGAAAAGCGTCAGAAGAAGACAGATTTTGGAGTGAATACTCAAACAAAAGGATCAACTGCACGACCATAGTCTTGAAATTGAGGATAACCTAGTTGAGCCGGTCTCATGGCCTGAAATCGAAGAGTTGCAGATCGAAATGGAAGCATGAACGGATTATTTCAGACAAAAACCGCTCCATCATACGGGATATGGAGAAAAGGGCGTACACCTGCCGTCTTCGTGTCGGAAAGTGACTTATCTTTTGTCAGATAAGATTGAGCGAAAGAGCGAAAGCGGGTTGTTGGTTCCTTTTGAGTTGTTGTTTCATGTCTCCAATCAATTTCCCAGCCATTTGAAACGAAGAGCTTTCGCATTTGATAGAGAAATTTCTCGTGAGTTTTCGCGAGACGAATTGGTGTTTCCCGCTACCTTTTTATTGGCGGGTATCGAGTTCGAAATTGGGGAATTATTCTGAGCCGACGAATGCCCCCGATTTATTAAGCCCGAGTGGTTGTTGGTGAGTAACATTGTTCACTTCATACCAAAATAGAACATCCTCTGCCCGCTGGCACTCAGTCAAATTTGAGAGCGACATTCCTAACCTACCTTTCCAAATGGAATTTTGAATACTCATATTGAAATATACATTTTCATGAAAGTAAAACCTAAATGACGTCACCCGGAGAAACGAATACAACAAAAACTCTCCGCTAAAACATGAATTTGATAATAATGTATATTAAACGATACAAAAATAGCATGATAGCACAAAACATGAAGGAAAACAAAAAATAGACTCAGAATTTGATTGGGAAAATACCTAGGGCACGGCCAAAATTGTCGAAAGGATAAGAGTGTGTTGGTATTGGTTTTCTCGTTCACTACTGTCAACACTTTGGGTTTCGCGATTTCCGTTTATTCGTCATAAACTATGTACATAACAATGAAAGATACCCGCGTAATTTCCCAAGCTAGTTCTTATGGATATTCAACTACGTTCATATAATTCATGACAACGTAATAAATAACAAACTTCTAAGTTCATACAAAGAATCATGTTGATTGATTCTCAATACCAATCGGGATCTCAATTGATTGTCGTTCAGTTCGCACGATCTACCAGCTACAGCTTAAGGCGCCGCGGTTTGTTCAGTGGCTTATACTCAAACTAAAATCATTATGGCACATCCTGCACATAAGTGACTGATTCAATTGTCGACAGGAATTTTTCTGAAAATGATCTCTTTTGATATTATCGGGTAAAACTACACGTAGAACGTTTGCATTCCTGAATTTCTATGGCTGCTCCTATTTATCTTACGAGTGGCGTTATTAAGCTCTCGTTGTAAAAGGATTTTATAGGAATGGGACTCTAATTTTTCAGAGAATGCTCGTATCCTGTCACATGAGCTGGATTTATTAGAGAAAACTGTGCTAAAATAGAGCTTTTGAAAAAATGTTCATAATTGATAACACTGCTTCTGTAATTTCCCCACGGATGAGAATTTTACAGAACTTCCATACTCTTTGAAACCTCCTACACCAAACAGTGGATATAAAACGTTAGAGCTGTTTTTGAGAGGAAAAATTTTGGTGTAAGGACCTGAAAAAAATTCAACATTATTTTTTCAGTCAACTAACAATAAATATCGGACAGTTCCCGTAGCTTTATGGCTAAAGTATGCAGTTCAAAAGTCAATAAAGAATGGAAAAACACGCGATATTTACAAGATTGATAACGGGTGGGTATCACCAAGTACAATTTTTATGGAACTTGAGAGAAAATAGAGTTTTAAGTATTAGAATAATTATAAACAACAATAAATCTCAATTATGTGCTCCGTTTGTAGCTAATTACAATGTGATCTCTAGATATTGCAGCCATGTGGGCTCTAGTGCTCAGTCAAATATCGCTCCAGATGTACAACGTCCTAATTAAGATTACGAGGTCCCAGTATTGTGGCGATTGCATCACGCCGTTGGACGTTTAGTAAATCGAAGCACCGCGTAAATCGATCCACTTTACGTACGATGCGCTGCCCCGCGAAATAAATACGAATTTTCGAAGTACATTTTTAATGTTAAGTGGCAACGGCTGTTTAATTTGTTGCCCTCAATTTAAAACGGAAAGCGGTTCATTCAAAGCACCTGTTACGATATCGCAGAGGCAAACGGGTTGATATTTGCCGCAGCCTCCAGGGAACCCCAGGCGCAGTAAGAATGAAAAACTTGGTTATTCATGCGGCTCCCACTGTGGGCCCTTGAAAAATGAGAGGAGCATCTCCAAGTTATAATGTCGTTCCTTATTTTCTGTTTTTTTTTGTTTTTTTTCATTCTTTTCTTCTCGCGCAGGAACTGAATAGGCTGCGCTTAGACGAAGCTGGAGAAAAGAGTCTCGAAAGTTGGGCCTCAAAACCGGTGCCGGAAGAATTGGACAATCGCAAGACTAAACCGGGAAAGAATAACAAGAAAAACATGACAACGAGAAAGACAGAGAGAGAAAAAAAAGAGGGAAAAGTAAAGAGAGAAAATGAGCGGATAAAATGGAAGACGACCAGCGGAAAAACGGAACGGTTTTGGGGGAGTTTATAACTAGCTCACATCAAACGGGTTATGAAAAAGTTGCCAGCGGTTTATACATTTCAAATGGAGCTGCGTTTTTGCTTTTCATTCTCAGACACAACTGTAATTGGCCAACTTTTCCTCTCCAACTATTACCATCGTTGTTTAGACGGAGGGTCAACAATGTGATACGCACAAAGCCTTTCCACCGGTCGCCCCCGTTTCTGGTGTGTGTGTGTTTTTTTTCTGTTTTTTTTCCAGGGTTCACCCCGAAACCGGTCTTCGTTTCTCGACAGGTTTGAACAACGCGAAATGTTCGTAGATCTTTCTTAATGCTGCGACTGGCGTGTTTGTTGAAGGTGGGACGTGCTACGCAGATAGAGGAATATCTGTAGCAGGTCCTCACTATATATACTCGTACATTGCGACTCACAAAGAGCAAAGTTATAATCATAAACAGACAGGTACCCAGCACGAACACACCTTCGATGAGCAGAGTTTCGAGAACTATCGTAGAATTAGCCCCAGAACACAAGAAGTACCTAGTTTTACATATCCCTCCGCATCGCAGTCCTCCTTTCTTTGATTCCCCGCACGGCTACTCGTCAAATATAACTAGTTTTTTTTTCCTTGGCCCAAAAAAAGTCACACTGCCTTATTCTTCGCCCGACAAAAGTAAAGGATGAAGAGAATAAAGAGAAAACGGCCATTTCGGGTGTAAAAAAGAAAGTTGAATTTTCGTGCAATTTTTTTTTTTGAATTTCAAGATTCGAAAAATTTGGAAGAAAATCAATTTTAGCGCAGCTTTTTCCTTAATTCCTCTCAGGTGATACTTTAATTCTCATAACAAACTCTAGGGAGTAGTCCAAAAACAACTTACACTGTACACTATGAGAATTTAATAACGTTCGTACGGTAATTAGGAGCAACCACAGAAAACCTGAAATCCGAAAGCGCAGATCCGTCAATAACCTGACAGAAAATCAAAATAACTGCTGACCAGCCGAAAGCACTGTCTCTCAGAATGACATAACTCTCTCTTCGAAGGTTCAGGAAGTCATATTGATAAGGAATCAGAGCTGTCGATCCGCAGCTCTGCAAAACGAAATAAGGCCCTTCTTCACCACGTTCTGGATTCTCAGAACTTTATTGGCGCTAAGATTTTAAATTTCGCAATGAAACATGCTGGAGCAACCAGCGTTATTTATTTCGTTTTTTCTTGACGTCTCGTTATACTATTTTTAATTTACATTCAATTTGTTCCTTTCGTTTTACCTTGAACCTCGCGGAACTTATTTTGTACATAAAGGAACGTGTACATGGTCAACTACAATCCGCCGTGTTTCTAGAACATATCAGCCTGCACAACGACAAATCAGTGATGTTTGGGATAACAAACTCCCTTGAGCGATGATGATGTTCGTGATTCTCGAAACACGTGACTGCTTTTCGATCTCGTAGTTTCAACTGAGAGCAACCTCTGCCGACTAATACTTTTCTGCGGATCGACGTGTCTGAGGCAGAGAAGGGACACCATCAGTCACAATTCCCTGTTCTCCTAATTGTCCGTCAATCGGGGCTAATCAATCATTAGCCCGCCCTAGCGAACATGGCGTCACCTCAAAGAGGACAAGAGCCGAATGCTTCCGGCTGATTACTCCCCGAGCTTCATCGTTGGAATTTGAACGTCGGCTGCGCGTAAACTCCAGTCGATCGTGTTTGACGCAGTTGGGTCAACGATATACTCCCCCCCCCTCATCCCATTGAAGCTATAGTTCAGAGGGCATTGTCAAATGCTCTGAAGTGAATTGAAAGCTTTGACGATCAGATAAATCGGGCAGATTCCGGTTTGAGAGTCATCGTTCAACAATTGAACCACGTGAAATTAACAAGCGACCATAAGAGATAAAGTTACGTTTTCGTATGAAATAATGCAATAAGGAAGAACCGCACAGAATGGGCTGTACCAAGCCCGTCCCGGCCAGGAGAACCGTGGGTCACGGTTACTTCCAGATTAGCACGTCAATAGTGAACCAGGAGGAGAGTGCCCAAGTGCTTCTAATTATGTGTGAACGTAAATTGTTATGAGTGTAAGTAAGGTATACAGTGTGGACGTGAATGTTAATGTGTGTGTTCAACATTAGGTGCAAGCATGTCAAGATTCAGGTGGCTGAGGAAAAAAACTCTGCAAATTATTACACCATGGTTTATTATTCTCATGAACAGCTTGACCTAGTATTACTGCTCCGAGACCCATTCCATTCAATTCAGCATCGAATACTAGTAAACCATACGAACCTGACTACAATGGAACTGCGGAAACTAAATATTCCCCCGGCGCAAGGCGCCCGTAAACGGGGGCTTCCAGCAAACCCGTTGCGAGCCAAGCGGGCGTTGCGAGTCGAGCGGGCGGGTGAGTTTGATATGACGGGAGGGAGGGAGGAGGGAGGGAATACTAACGACGAAACGTTGACTTCCACTGTAGTTCCCGCGTTATACTGCGTTTCGTTAATTTTTTTTAACCATTTTTTGCCCATAACAACCATGGGTTTTGCATGATCAGATTGCCGAGATGGCGGGCACAACTAGATACCAAATGGAATTTTTGTACTAAAGACCGAATTTTTTAGACCACGTTAAAGGCACAAAACGGCCCGGACGGCGGACAGACATCGCAAATTTGGAATCTCCATTTCTTGAAACGTAAATTTTGAGGGGGGTTGTAAAAAATTTTTCGTGACCGAAAACATAGGGTTATTATTCAGAATGAATAATAAACCAAAACCCAGCTAATTCTCTTGAAAGGAAAAGTGAATAATCCACCCTCAATACGCTTTGGCGGACATAGGCTCCATCTTGAAAAGCACGTCAAGTATTTAGGAGTGAATATGGGTGAGAAGTGGGGCTTCAACCAACCCCTCCAGTTTCTTGAAGGCACTACCATTGCAAGGTTTGCCTCACTGCGTGCAATTACTAAGGCCACTTGGGGTGAGTGTTACCATGACACTATCCTCATGTATAAGGCCATCTATTTAGGCGTGATCAATCAACAGTCAATCAAAAGAGAGTATTGGCCCAATCCAGGGCTGCACTCCTGTGGGTCACCAAGGCCTATAAGACTGTATCAACAGAAGCACTCCACGTGATCACTCGTCGGTTACCAGTCGACTTGGCCATTGAGTGCTTGGTTGACAAGTGGAGAGTGAAACGGGAGCTTCCCCCGCTTTGGGCTGAACTCCGTGCAGACCTCACCACAGAACAGAAACTTGCCGCCATCAACGAATGGGCGTTCGAGAAATGGCAAGCGAGATGGAAATTCTCGTCAAAGGGTCGTGACACATATAAGTTAATCCTCAACATCCGTGAACGTCTTTCAAGAGAGTGGGTTGAGCTAGAACTCTAGACGAGCCAGATCCTCACGGGACTTCAATGCGCGGCTCCACTTCTTTTCTCTCAAAGACTCTCCAAAATGTACGCCTTGCACCTCCAGTGAGGAACCACGTGCTTCTCCGGTGTATTTTTTATAACAGTAAGCCACGGTTGTTGGAACAGCAGACGAACTTTGCAGCATTGACTGCTACAAAGCAAGGCTATAACCATTTTTCAGAGTTCGTGAAGAAGGTGATGGCTAAGAAACATGGTCACAGTTGATCCGTCCTTTTGAAAGTTGCCACCCAAGTAAATGGTTAGATCAGGTGGAAAACCAGATTAAGAAATCTTCCCAGACGGTACGGGACTCCTCAGGTAATCTCTGCGCACTCACACACAGGCAACAGCTCTCTACCAGTCCAAATACCTTCCGTTCCTCAGCAGGTCTGAGTTCGGTGGATGCTGCAGGGGCCCCTCTTGCACTTTAGCGAAACTGCAACTTCCATGACCGGTATAACCTCTGTCGGGTGTTCAGGAACAGTCATCAAATAAGGAAACAGACCTGTTTTGTGGTGTTTCTATTGTCAGCGAACGGATAAAGGGAATCGATCCCACTGCGCCCGCCTGGGGTATGCAGTTATGGAACACGCAAAGGTACAAGAAGAGCGATAGATACGATAGATACCAGAAGTGCTCAGGGGCGTGATGTTTTCAAGTACGCTGGGAGGCGAAGCATTAAGCAGGCGAAAGCGTGTGGCTTTGTAAGATAAGGGGAAGCAGACCATACTGAATGAGGATAACAAAATATGACTTGCAAGGCCACAATGTTACGACCAACAAATGAGGCTTTGTTGCAACCACCAACTCGCCATTATGGAACAGCAGGCACCAGAATAGGGACATCGCAAAGCCTTCGACTGGTCGGTTGAACTCTGTTAGTGACTGCACCAAGTAACATCGCTTATCGACCGCTCACCGCTCTGGTCATCGACCCTCGTGAGTGTAAGTGCTAGTGACTGAGATTGTATTTGCCTAGCTCACACCCGGTCGAAGAATCAGAGTACTCTTGCAGCTCCCCTAGAAACTGTTCGGAATAGTGGACTCAACCATATTCGTATCAAACTGATGTTTCATTTAAAGAATTATTCGGAAATGCTTGTCGACCTTTATCGCATGGTTAAAAATGTAAATATTTAAAACATTATTATGGGATCATTTGTTGATGAAGTCTCGAGAGTCTGTTGTTGTTCACAATCTTTAATAATTTTGTTCGACAACTCCTGGACGGCTAATGTAAGCCTTACGACCTTCCTCGTCAGGTTATTCCAGCTACTTTAACTGCAGTGATGCGAACGTTGTTCAAGTACGCCGTAACGTACCCTTTCTCAAGAAGCCAAATATTAATGTTATCATCCGTTTGTATGAATTGCACGTTTGTAATAGGGAAAGACAAGTGACAGTAGTTAGGAAATGATGAATAGCTCTCCCTTCTACAAATAATCAGCTTTAGTAACAACCACTTTTAGGCGCTTACGTCTGCCAAACATTTTTTTCTTTGAAAATGATCATCTGACGCCTTGTTCGCCGTTTTGACGTCAGTTTAAGAATAATTGGTTGTGGAGTTTTACCAACCAGTCGATAACGTATACACAACAAACTTCGTTGTATAGCAAAAGTTTGACCCTTTTCAGCGAACTTTAAATTAATCTGACTGAAAAATGGATTACTGGTCACGTCCGATTTCAGAATACGGGGAAGAGTTCGGATGGAATTACAAAGAGGGCTACAAGCGAGAAGGAAGGCGTGCAACTGATGGGATAAAAAAGGGGCCGAATCGAGAAAAAATGGAGAAAAAGAGGTCCGTTACATTGAATGAAAGCTCCGCTGAGAACTCGGAGGAAATAACCCGAGAAAACGTTGTTTTCCTCAACCAAGACGGCGAAGAATACGAAGCGTGTCAGACCGCGAAAGAGGCTCTGAAGAGGTGAGTTCCTTGGGGTTTGAAAAACTAGACAAATAGGCTGGGCCTGGTTCACGTCAGGGTGTAGAATCCCTATTCGTTAGAAACGGAAAACAATTCAAACGGATATTACTGTTTTCCGCGTAAGTATTGAACACGCCACGTAATCAGGCCCATGCACGTCTGATGCCTCTTCCGTGTTTCTAATGTTCGATTCTTGAAGACAAGTAGCTTTGTGAAGGTATTCAGGACTGGTGGCCACCAGTAAAACAGTGGTACATAAACACAGCTCATTAGATATAAAGAGAAATGGAAACTTTAATCAACTTAACGCCTCGGCATAAAGTCGCCAGCCGGAGGCCCAGCCTCTCTGAGAAACTTCTGTTTCGTTTATCAAAATGTGATCTGAAGCTTGTATCAGGCAACGCTAAACAGGCATCAGAAATAGTCTAGTCTTTCTCGCAGGCTAATTTAGTCGTTTCCCGATACGTGGCCCAGGTTCTGTTTTATATTTTCTCTCGAGTATAAATTAGTATCATTAGCCGATGTAAGATAAGCACGAACGCCCGGTAAAGTGGCTTAGATTGGGAGAGCTGTCTGGATTTTATTCGCCAATCAACCCTTCGGTTCATTTAACTGAAACGTCTACCTTCACAAATTTGTTAAAAGGAATTTAATTATTCGGCCCGTAAACGCAAGGTTTTCGGGATCGATGGCAGGTACTACTGCGCATACTTGTAAGGTCCCTCTCCTTGGGAACATAAAATGGTGTGAAAATTGCACGGGGTATGCGTTTTGAGTTTTCGCAAGTCTCGCCGCTCATCCTTGAAAAAATTTGGGTGGTAATCGAACAGGAGAGCTTATCCACCTGCAGAAGATAATAATCAATGCCCAACATGTGCAAGCCGTCAGGACAACCGAGTCAAGTAACCAACTTCATGAGGACGAGCTGAAGGCTTGAATGTGCGTAAATATAATTCAACCTTTCCCAATACCTATTGCTTAACTCTCTTTAGCTGGGAGTCACATCGCAACGCACAAAGGTCGCTACATTTGAGTGAATCACTATATTACTACATCTTCACGAAACATACTCTCTTCCTGGCTAGGCTGTGGACAACATTGAGTACGATTTTATTTGAAAGGAGGGGGGAAGGGGGCTAAGCCAATTAATTAAAAATCCATTTACTCAACTAATCTCGACATCATGATCCGACGCCGTCGGAATCTTGATTGGGCAGAGAAGATTTGGAAGAAACGCTCTGGGTGGGAAACAATAGGAAATTGATTAATGACCGCTATACTCTAATTCCGACTCGGAATGGGACTCACGTTTTCCCGAAAACTCTTGCCGTCCTGCTGGAATAATAATATCCTTTCCGCTTCATAGTGAAGTTCTCTAACAAAAATAAAACTGTGGCAAGTTGATAAATCGAGAGCTTGACCAAAAAACGAAGGAGAGCTTTCCGCATTTTCAACGATGACTTACTTTTTAACTTACTGCAGCTACTTCTGGTGTGGTAAAAACAGAATTTCGAATGAGAAACTGACCTTACGCGAGAATATTAATATTACCTATCGTTACGTTCAGAGGTGCATTTTGTACATTTTCCTTCTCACGAAGGGAGCTAGAAGAGTGAGCTCCGCGTGCATTCATCGCTTGTCAATACTCTTTCAACTAATCTGTTGTTTACTTTCCGCGGCCTAAAGGGTAAGGAAAGCATCGTGATACGGAAAAACCATTTTCCGTGTGTTCTCTAGCGAAGGACTGAGGCTTGACATTGTCCCCGTTGGTCCCGGTATGGAGTAATCCAGGATATTCAGGATAGTATCTGGCAGCCGGGATGTTGCGCCAGCTTGGCCAGCCAAGAGGCAGAAATATGATTAGACTTCGTATGGCGGTGTCGGAGCTCGTGGTTGCAGCTTTGACACAAACGCGCAAAAAGTGCTGAGTAGATGCATCGACTGGGTGTGTCAACGGCTAAACTGGTGGTCGTTCTATCGTAGAACATTCTTTTACCCTTCTTTCCTTCCCCGTTCCAATCCTTCAATCCAGTTAGTTAGTTAGTTGTTGCGGGAGAACAACTGAACCGATTGGGCTAGTTCTTTTTTTGTTTGATTTGTGATTGTTTGAAGACGAGAGTTATGAACGATTTCAATCGGTGGGAAACGGATTTAGGGGACCATTAGGGGACCAAAATGTACAAAAACCTATGGGTTTTCGCATTTGTTTCGAAAAAGGCTCTAACGATTATGATTAAAATTTCAAATTAACTTTTACTAGTTATTACCTAACTTTTATTTGTATGTCCATAAGAATTCGGTGACCGGAAATATAGGCCTATGAAACCAAAATAGGTTTGTTTTTTCACTTACTAGCAAATCGGCTTCAACTATATTCATCTTTAAATAGTCAATATCTATATGTTATTCTTCATAAATGTTCCTCTGAAGGCCCATTGTGTCGAAAATAATGGTTTTTGAGCATTTTTATAATATCGATAGTAACCGCTTCACTGGATTTGATCAATCTTTCCAGGGTCTATACTTGTACTTTGATCTCCGAAACTATTTCTGTATCCATCTGTTAAACGGAGATATAAGAGCGGAGATACAGCAGGTATTCAGTTATGTGAATTTGAAGCTGGTAGAAGTTAGCAAAGTCTGCGACTTACTGAGTTCCTGCTATTTATGACACGGCCGTAATTGAATAATAGGTGATTCAAGATACAGTCGACACGATTGTTTTTCAAGTGATCGCGTTTTTGACGACTTACTTTCCGTATCCAGATATAAATTATTCAATATTTTCAGGATTATACGAAATGACCCGAAGTTATCTTCCAAGTACCACAGAATCATGAAAAAACTGGACGAGAAGTCAAATCCATACAGCACGTCATACCAATCGTCCTTCATGAAGTGCGCCAACGTCTTTCCGACCGCTGAAGCGTACGAAACTGCAGCTGAAGAACTAGAAAGACATATTCAAACCCTCGATGGCAGTGGATCGCCTATGAGAGGTCAGGAGGATTCGGACGAGTTGGCGATGGAGTTGCAACACTACATGCAGGCAACCATTATGACAGAGCGTGAACGCGAGGCGAACCGTGGTGGCCCCAGCCATTACGAAAGGTCAAAAGGTACGCTTTATTAGCAAACATTTTTAAAGGTGATTATGAGGAGCACAGTTTCATGAGAACGCCCGAATGCTAAATGCACCTTTAAATCCATTTAACGCGCATGCGTTCTCACGAGTAAAGTTGATCAATTTATTCGAACCAAAAACCGTTGTTCAATAAGGTTGACCAACTTTTTGGTAAATCAATAAAAGTTTGATAGAGTCACGTTCGAGTGAATCACGAATCGAAACGTCTGCACTTCTGGATCAGGTCTCGAGTTGAGTCGTTATGTTAAACTGATGGACTTGAAGCATAAGCACGATTGTCTTAGGAGTTATCGTGCAAGCATACACAACATCAGAAATGCGAGTAAACACTATATAAAGTCGACGGTGGAAGAGTTGGAAGTTCCTGTATTACTAATTCCGCACATCAAAAATAAAATAACCTCGCGCTACGTTACTTTCAAAACCGATGTAACTACTAAGAGGGTTTGATCATTTTCAGTTGAAACGTAAGGCATCGAATGGCATCGACTCGTGGGAAAGCGCCATTTCACACATTCTTCATTCAAAAACGCATCACGTGCATCAGATATTTCTGACCTAACCTGAGCGAAGCGGCCACTTTTTTTAGTGAGAAAAAGAGGAATTGACCTTTCATTCTCACACGTCTTCAAAACAAAAAAATGTGGTCGACGCATCACACAAATTTCTCAGCCCCGCGCGCATTCATCAATTCAGCAGCTCATGGCTTTAGCAGCTCATGCAATTTTTCCCATAGTTCATCCGAAATTGGTAAAACGTAACTGCATACTTTTCGTAGTTCCGGATTTACTTGAAGTGTTCGTTCTCATGGCCTGATGATTAATGAATACTCCTGGGTGATTTTGTAGGCTGTCCACATGATTTATTTTGGTAAGGATTGCTTTTACTGTTTGGGAATAATTGGGTAGGAACTGCGTATACTGGCATTTAGACGGTTGCTTTCATGCATCAGTGTCAGTTTGGAATATCGCAAGATCTAGCCTAGCCATCTAGCAAGATATCGTTCCACATCCAAATATAACTACTGCCTCGCATATGGCAATTCTATCTTTGATTGTTGCCTGCTCTTGTGCGAAACGGTGGCGGTTTTAATTAGAGGCTATCTGGGGCTACTCCCAATTATCTTATGAGCGTTATTAAACTGCCATCGTATAGGGGGTTTATCGGGCTCACCCTAATTCGCCCTACTTTTTTTATTAATACCTCGAAGGATGCCAGCTGGCACATGTCCTCAGCACTTGCACTACACGCCGACCCCGGACGAAGTCATTGCTGCAACCCTTACGATATGTACCTGCCTTCACTCTACGACCTTACGACACCCTCGTACGAAGATACATGACAGTTTAATCAAAACGTTACAGCCGTTTTTAAGAAAAATCCGGAAAAGCTCCGCAAAGAGAACCGATCGTGTTCATACAGTCATATTGGAATTCCGTGTAGATCTGTTAGCTAAACATCAAGCTGTGACTATTATAACTTTCCTCCCTACGTCGTAGCGCTAAGGAAAGGCAAAAGTGGAACCCCAATAAATGATTCATCCTTACGGAGGTCGAATCCCCATATAACCGCTTCAGCTGTATTCCTTGAGTAGTATTTTATCGTGTACGATTTTTTTTTCTATACGCGCGAAAGTGTTTTGTTTTTCAGCGTTCACAAACGAATTCAACGACCAAACAAACAGGCGTGACTCGCTGAGGGAAAATTGGGTCTCGGCCGCGCACAAAGAGCTCGACAAAACGTTTCGATTGAATTCGAAAAAAAACGAGGAATCGAGGAAAAGGAGCGAGAACGCCATACCTTTTCGTCGTAATGGAGTCCAGCGGAGGGTGTAATTAAAAGCTATGTAACACCGCTGTTGGTGGTAATAAAACGTAAAATAGGCGATGTGTTATAAGATATTTTAGCCTTCCGTTTAGCTCCTTGGAGTAGTCATCTTAAAACATTGATTCCCTCTGGAACAATTATTCCCTTGGACAGGTTTTCTGATGGAGAAATTTGTTACTTGAAATGAAGATATAAAACTCAGACTTTGTAACGTAAAAGGATGTATGTTGATGCTAGGGGAAATGGTAGAGATGGGCTTGTGGCCCTAATTTCCCCTGGTAGATAAATAAACTCTCTCTCTCTCTCTCTCTCTCTCTCTCTCTCTCTCTCTCTCTCTCTCTCTCTCTCTCTCTCTCTCTCTCTCTCTCTCTCTCTCTCTCTCTCTCTCTCTCTCTCTCTCTCACTTTTTAAAACGTTTCATGGTGACAATGTGTACGAGCGTTTGTATGAGCGCGAAATGAGTTAATTTATTTTTTATTTGCTTGGCACTGTAGACTAGAAAGGAAAGTTGTGTAATCGTCTGATAATTGAGGAATGTGTAAAAAACGCGTAGTGTGTGTGACTCGATTGGGAGGGAAGGGCTGGAACAAATCGCCTGAAATTTCATATCCAGCTTGCAAATCAACTTGGGGTGACCAAATCAAAATGAGTATGAGCCAAATTGGTCTACGAAAACCATAGCTATTCTTGGTTTTTTTAATACGGCCCCAAGTATTAAAATATATTTTTTGAGCGGGCAGTTTCAAACTATACAACGATAACGCGTAATTTTCACTAGTGGACAAAGTAAAAGTTTCGACTAAAATTTATTTTAGCCCAGTTTTATGACATGAATGACGGTGACGTTATCATCAAAATCGGGACTAAATCTCAAATAAGCTACCTCCACGCTACATAGTCAGGAGGAAGCTGATAAATGCAGAAATTCAAAAAGCGGTTTAGGTTTATTATTCATTCTGAATGATAACCCTACGTTTTCGGTTAGGTTTGTTACCCCTCAAAGTACTTTACGTTTCAAGCCATCGGGATTCCAAACCTGCAATGTCCGTCCGCCGTCCGGGCCGTTTTGGGACTTTAACGTGGTCTAAAAAATCCGTTCTTAGGCACGAAAATCACGAATTGTGCCCGTCATCTCGGCAATTCGATCAGACGAAGCCCATGGTTGTTATGGACAAAACTTGGTTAAAAAAATTAACCCTAACGCAATGTAATCGCAAATACGCCGTGTTTTGTATCGTTTTCGAGGTATTTTTACATCCTGGGTCGAATGGAATGAGTATCAGACGTGTACAACTGTGTATAGTGAAATTACAGTAATTATAGTGAGCCAAAGTCAACTAATCAAAAGAAATCGGGGGAACTACAGCGGAAGTCAACGTTTCGTCGTTAGTACTCCCTCCCTCCCGTCACATCAAAACCACCCGGCCGCTCGACTCGCTACATCATGCCAATTGCCCACAGGCGGCGGGGGAATGTTTAGTTCTCGTAGTTCCATTATAGTCAGGTCATGTTTCGTATGGTTTACTGGTATTTTTCGATGCTGAAACGAATGGAATGGGTCTCTGAGGTGTAAGACTAGCTGTTAAAGAGAACAATAAACGTGGTGTAATAATTTGCAGGGTTTTAACTTGGAGCGTGCAATGTCACACCTCACCCCCCCCCCAACCCTAAACAACACTTCAAAATTGGTATTTTCTTCCTCTTTGGAATCTGTAACCAGCCAAGACGAGTACCATGCAGTACCTAATCTACTTTCCACGGGTCTGGGTTCATAGACGCTAAGCGAGCGCCCGAGCTGCTGAGGCCAGCAATACCACAAGCTGCAATTATATTCGTGAATGACTGATCGCACGTTTTCTATTTAATGGTTTAGCAATAGTCTCTATGAAAGAAAACGGACTATACACGAGAGAGAGGCGCCCAATAAATTCCGAAACGTGGACCCAACCAGTTTTTGGTTGTGCGCAACCAGGTTTATTGTTCATTCTAAGTATTACACTTATGGAGATATTGTACTTCACAAAGCTTTAGGATTCCAAATCTGCAAGGTCCGTCCACCGTCCGTCGCCGTCCGGACATATTTTGCTTATAACGTGGTGTAAAAATCCGTTTTTTCGCACAAAAATGCGATCCATTTGGTATCTAGTTCTGCCCGCCTGCTCTGCAACTCGATCGGACGAAACTGATGGTTTTATTGGAAAATAGCAATTACGTCATGTTTGGTATCGATTCCTATCTATTTTTCGATGCTGACGTGAATAAAGCGAGCCCCACAGGCGCACGAGATCGAAAGGAGTCAAATCTCAGTAAATATAGTCAACTAGCGGGAGTTAGTTTTCGTTTCTTACCAGCCCGCTCTCATTTCCCTTGCTGCATATCGACTCTATATGTCGTGCCAATAACCCACAGGCGCCTAGAATATGTCAATTGTCGTCGTTAGGTCATGTATCGTGAGGTTTACTGGTATTCTCTACCTTTTCAAGATGTTGTTCTTGAAAAGGTAGAGAAGAAGAAAAAAAATAAAAATTGAACCTAGTTAAGTTGTTTAATTAAAATTGAGAAAAAAAGGAAAAGAAACTAAGGATAAAAGAACTTTGTAATTAAGAGAGAAAATAACTGCACAAACGAACGAACTCAATAAATTAAACAGTTCTTCCACGAGAAAATTAATAGTTCGGCCTTGACGAGAAAAAATTGAACAAACGAAAGTCTAACCGTGATGCTGATGGAGGTGATAATTCTTCCTTCCGCTGAATGTAGAAAAAACTTCACTTGGTGGTAGGAGTGGTGCACCAATGGCCGAAATAATTGGAATGCTGATGACCCGAAGAAGGCAAAATATTCGACAAGCGCTCGTAGGATGCGGCTGACCTTACGATGGCAGAAGAAGCAAGTGACGAGGTGCGTGCAGCCCCATGCAACTGTCCAGCTTCGACAGGGGTGGTGGACGATGAGTCACCGACTCCTGCCCGACAATCGAGTCCGTGTTCGACTCCTTCATTTCTCCCCTGCACCAGTGTTTAGGCGTAAACATATGTAGAATCGAATGGGTCTCCGGGTGCGGTCCTACGTCAAACTGTGCAAGAAAATAATACACCATTGTGTGATAATTTGCAGCGCTTTTTTTTTTAAATGTATGTTAAGTTCTATCGGATACTTGTAAACAGTGAGTGTGCAAAACTAACAGACTGGGTTAGTTTAAAGAGCGACAACAATTGCTGAAAGGAGAAACAGTTTCGTATTGAGACGGGACAAATATTCACGTAATGTAAATTAACGTTATTTTCGTTGTTGATTTAACGGAAATAATAAATAAATAGACTACGATGGACTCCTAATTCAGTTTATTAGTTCAACTGTGTCGTGTTGTTGTAACTACGTACTTCAAATATTTGTTCGCTCCTACTTGACGGTATTTCCATTTATCGACGGATGACTGAACTGTCTGGTGGAATTCTGTGTTGTTCTGAACCCGGTTACATTTAGTTCTGCTCCGAAGACAACGAGAACAATTTAGAGGAGGAAACTATGATAGCGCGCTTAGCCTTCCGCTTCTCCTTCCACAAACTGCGGCCAAAGTTACTCGCAAATCTACGCCGGGGACATTTCGTGTGCTCAACTTCCTCACCAAGTTGGAGCCCCGCGTTGTGTGTGAGCTGTAAATTAGTCATAATGTATTTCTCTCGAAACGAATGGGGCGGAGCGCGTTTGTGTGAGACGCCGTAGAAAACGAGCTTATCAGAGGCGCTCGGGCCAATAATTCAAGAAGTTAGGTTGGGCCCAGGTAACTCCGTTCGTTTAGTTTCCGCCGTTTCTTTAATGGTACGTTCAACAATCCGGTGGTTCGGAGGAACAAAGGAAGCACACGCCACAGTGAATCACCTGGGCAGATGAGATAACGACAATTAATCTTCAAGTTTGGCGGCCTATAGATTAGCCGAGCATTGTAATGGTAATTCGACCTGTTGATTCGGACGGGCCGAACATTGCGCAAGCAGCTAAGCTCGTTAGGGATAATCAACTAAATGAGCTCACAGATACAGTTAATCACAAAATTATGACGTAGTCACTGCAAGACCATTCATTGCGGGCAAATTCTTCAAATTAAAGTAGTCGAACCTCCCCGCACGCCTACATACTACCCTGAAAGCAGCTTTATCACGTTTTTACTCATCAATTCTTCCCCATTCTTTTTTCATTTCCGGAAAAATATCGAAAAAATTTCCCGAAGACCAAAACCCCTTCTCCCCACAGAACCCCTTTAGAAAGGATACTTTTAATACCGTGCCCATGGGATGTGGGAAGCGTGGCATAACAAAACGCAATTCATAAACAAAGTATTCCGAAACATCATCAGTAACCACGAAAGTAATGAATGGTTGAGTGTGCGAGCAATTTTGGTGGCTAAGAATAAATATAATTCGCGGAGCCCCGAAAGTGGACCGGTTTTTAGTGAAGAGAAGTGATACTGATGCGTTCGCGAAAGTGATTAATGTCATCAGAAATCTGCTTTTGCAACGCACTTCAAGGACTGGTTATGCAAAGTCACATATCTTGCCGACATATTTGCAAAAATCAATGAGTTGAATTTTAAACTTCGAGGACTGAACCGCAACATATTTTTCCCCCTTGACAGCATGATACCGTTTTCTACACATATTTTCTTCCATTTCTGCTGGACATCTTGAAATCTTCCCAACATTTTCATGTTTTTTTGAAGACTCGGAACATCGATGTCATTGGTAGCCGTCAGCAACATCCATCTTCGCATTAAACCTTGGATGGCACGAAAAAGATACCAAGTATCGCATTAGAAAGGTAAGCACACGCCACTATGAACATATAAATACTTGTAGCTTGTAAAAAGGTTGAGAACCGAGTGTGTGGAGGACTCAATCTACATAACTCAGAATGAGATGTACACTGCATTCATTGAATCTGTAGCAAATGAGGAGCCCATCAACTCTCCAGCTGAATTTTTAAACTCTTTGGATGTGCTTGGTAAAGGCTGGCCCCGTATTAATCGTCTTTCGAAACATAAACCAACCGAAACTGTGGGTGGTAAGTAAATTGATGAACAATGTAATTTACGCGGCTGTACTCAAATGAAAATTAGAAGGTGGTGAAGTTCTCATTCCGAGGATCCTGATGATCACACCCGATATGTCGTTTGAGGTTAAGCGACTTCAATTAGGGCCGTTTTCACCAACTGCGTTGATCCCGTTTAGACTCGATTAACAGTGCCTAACCGCCCCAGCCACAAAAAACGGGTTTCACCAGATTGGGTTAAGCTCTAGTCCTGATCAATCGCTAACCCCGAAAAATTGGGCGGTTAGGTCCGGTTAGCCCTTATCTTTCTTTATCATATCCCGATATTTGTCCGCCATTACCGTGCTCCATAGAATATTATCTTCTCTTCTTTACATAGGTTTTGGAATAATAATAATAAGCAAAGATGATGTTTACAAGTGCGCAGTTATTTCAGTTGCTTTTTCACTACGATGATAATCTAATATGTTAGGTTATCATCCGGCGCTTCACATGGATATGAGAGCGTTCCGACGGCTTCAAGATGTAGAATTTAAATTCTAAAGTTAACGTACCTGTTAGGTGAGTCCGTCTCCTCTGGCTGGTGAGTTACTGTGGGCAAGCGCTTTCGATGTAAAGACATCATCGTCTGGCCGTTAAGTCAGTACTGACAGTGACAGTGACAGTGAGTACTGACTTAACGGCCAGACGATGATGTCTTTACATCGAAAGCGCTTGCCCACAGTAACTCACCAGCCAGAGGAGACGGACTCACCTAACAGGTACGTTAACTTTAGTAATTTGCCTACTGGCGGACACAACCCAATTTCTTTAATTTAAATTCTGTTGCGAGCCAAAGTATTACGATTTCAATTACTTGCAATTACAAGTCGTTTTGCGCGTAAAATGTGTGTTGAGCAGTTTTAGAAAAAGCTTTATATTTATTATCGTATTAAAAAATTGTACTTAATAAAATTCTAAGTCTGTTCATTTTTTGCCTCTAAGCTTATTATACTCCGATAGCACCAACATATTCCCATTTTGGTTCAGTATCAACCAATTTGAGGCTCTCTCCTCACAGTTTCTGAAGGAGTTTTTTTTCGTTCCTCAATTAGCCCGTTTTTATAAACTTAAAGAAGTTTTTTTAAATTTCATCATTAATTTGTCATCTGCATATTTAAGTTTACTTGTTCCATTTTTTATTATTTTATCTGGGGTCAGGTATCCCTTCAGTTATTGTACGAGTGAGGTGACGCTTCACTGTGTCTTCCCAAGTTAGTTTGCATGATCACTAAGTGCTTGTGAGGTTGATGCTGTATCGCGTCAATTATTTTGTGTTTATTCAGTAACGCTACAGTTTATTCGTTCGATTCTATGAGAATTTCAGATAGTGGAGCGATGTGAATTTCGCAGAACTATGGAAATCTACTTGATTCTCTGGATCCATTAAGGCGGTTTCCACTGGTCGCAATGAAGTCTTTAAAACGTAAGGCAACGTCCAAATTCAACTCATCTTGGCGGCGAAATGGTGACGAGTGGGCGATAAGTAGCGAATGAGCCAAAGGGAAATGACGCAGCGGAGAGAAAGCGATAGAAATGGTGTAGAGAGAAGTGGCTGGAGGCGGTAGGGGGAGCTTATATTCACAAGTCTAATGAAAAGAAGGGTAAAAAAAGAGGGACGTAGGGAAGTGAAAGAGAAGAGAGAATTCGAGGAATCCTTTGCTACACTTCTCTCAGACCAGCTCCTCCTCTTCACTCATCGTTTTGAAACTTGCTGGCCTTGCGGTAGGCGGCAACGGGAAGTCACATTGTAGCCGGACAAGTATTCAACCCGGATTTATTCAGCATATAAAAATCTAAGGGAGGAAACCCATTCATCCAAACCCCGCTTTAGTTTCATGAAAGCTTTTCTCAACCCCCCGCCTCTTCGTTTGGTCTTTTTTTTTCACTACTTTTCCCCCTCTCTCCATTTCGACTCATAACGAAAAATGTTCATTTCACATAGTGGGAAAGGGAGAGAGCCGTTGAATGTCTCGCCGGGCGCAAGGGGCACAATGATATCAACGAAAACCGCGGGTTTGGGCTCCCAAGATATTATATTGTAACCCTCGGCTCTGCACAAAAGCTTAAACTCTACATTTCGCCTTTGCACGCGGAAAACACTCAAAATATACGACTGAGCTTCCACTTTCATCTTTTAACTTTTTTCCCCAGTTTCGACTCGTTTCTACAGGGAATAAAGTTAAGTGCTAACTATTGAAATGAAAACGATACAAGTTGATGTGTAACTGAGTGGGAAATGAAATGTAAGCTACTGTGAACGCATTGCTTGGATTAATGAAAAGGGGATTCTGCGTAACATGTTGGTATATTGTGACGTACAATAAACTAATACTGGTGCTACGAGGGGGAGTTAGGAGATTTTCGGGGAGCTGTTGACTCAGGCAAAAATTGCAGCGATTGCGAGCTCCTCCGATCCATTGCCCAACTTTCGTGAGGATTATGAACCATCGTCTTTAACCACTAGACTACGATCGCGTGGGTGCCTTTAGTAGCAGTCAGTCGGTACACTGGTACATATTCAAATTAGACTTTGTTTGTATAACGAAGTTTTTCCATTAGTCTTAATTTTATGTAACTAGTTCGGTTGCAAACGGAGCCAGCTAGTGAATAAGTTTGCGAAATTCTAATAAGATTTCAGGAAATATCTGGTGCATAGCAAAACATTAAATGTATGTAGATACTGATATATTTGTGGAGAAGAAAATGAGCGTATAGAGTGCATGGAGATACTCCAACAGGTTGACTAATTTCAGTGAAGCGTTTCCACGGGCAATTTCGACAAAGTAAAAAACGACCAGATTTTCGACACGTTTTGGTTGTCATCTTCGTTCATTGGGCTGTCACAGGAACATTTTTGCAGAACAAAATTTATATTTTTCTCTGTAAAAGACCCCGTGAGTGTGTGTTAAAACGTGAAGATCTGAAGAGAACTCAACGTTCGTTGTTTCATTGTTTCTGTTAGGTTCCCCCTCCCGCCACCCTCATATCCATATAAATCGCTCATAACCTTATTTTCGCGCCTTTGAAAAATCACCAAATAGAGGAATCACCGGAAATGAGGTACTTTTGTATTCACTAGACGTCAAAACGTTAACTTATGTGGAGAGCTCAAATTTTTTTTCAATGCTATCTTAAAGAAAAATCGGTAACCAATTTGAACTTGCCAAGAAGGGGAAAGAAGAAGAAGTATCATTTCAAAAAGGTTCGTCACCGGCTTAATAACGTTTTCGAGAACCATTTCGTGTTTGTCTGAGACGCATTGGTAACTTCATGGTACACTTGTTCGAACATGAAGCGCTGATACAGAATGAACTTGTTCCAGAGTCCGCATTTATCTCAGCTTTTGGGGTACAGCGTGGTACGAATAGTAGTGATCGTGGATGGCCAGAAAAATGCAGGGGCAAAAACAACTACAAGTAAGTGTAGTTCGTACATGAAATACCTCCGACATTATTAAGGAAGTTTCTTGTTTACTTTTTGGTTATTTGGAGCAATAGCTTTATGTTGAAAGAGACTTCTTATTAAATTTCGTTCGTTTCTTCAAAATGTCTTAACAAGACGATAATTACGTTTTTCAGAACGTGTTAATATTCCAAGGGTGAGATAATATAAGAGGATGCCAGCTCGCATTAAATTACGGATACATAAGTCAGCGGTATCAATTTCGTAGGATCGCGATAATTCGCACAATTTATGGGGTCAATATTTGTGATAACACTGCCGAGCTGGCGACGACCACTCGTATTCAATATTGTAATCAGGGAAGAGAAGGGTTGAGTTTAACATAGCGGCCGCTAGCGCCGGTGCAGGAGGCTCAGCGTTCTCTTCATCACAGCCCTAGATAATCAATTTAAACACTGGAGAACTTCGACGGTGGGGATTGTAGTCGTCGAGAGCCTGAGCGTCCGTTCTGACCATTGGATGGGTTTAACGTCGTTATACGCCCAACTAACTAACTGGCATTCTCCAGCGACCGAAAGTGGCGAATCCATACTTCGATGTCCCTCTGCAATCTACCAGCCTGATCAATACCATGTAAATTATCGGTAAACCAACTTTGCGATCACTCTGAATTTTCAACCTTCCTCGCGATGAATTTACCTTCATTGGTACAAAACCACTGGATCAGGCCCTCAATGAATATTGAAGAGTGGAAAAGGGGGACGTGTGGAAAGCGATAGCTCCACTCTACTTTCTTAAACCGCTGAAGCAAAGGTACTAACCAGATTATTGCCAATCCTGTTCCAGCCCAACAAACTCTTTGGTAACATAGCTGAGTGTGATACTTCAAATTTTAAACAATTGTAACTTTGCCAAATTTCTTATGGCCACTATTTGCTTGTGAAAATCCACTTGAAATTGGAGATAAGTTAAGACATCAAGTAACACCCACGTATTACGCCTCCAAGGATGCTGACACGCCTAACAGTTACACTACACTTGCTGCCTGTACACGGTCAATGTTGCAATCCTGGTAATATCAGCGTCCAACTTAGAGGCTTCTGAGTTTCCCACTCGAAGATCTGTCTTACCATATTTCTGCTTCTTGTTTAGGCAAGCGCACCCTGACTTCCAGAAACTACCCATGTAGTACTACTGCAGACAACCGCGCCAAGACGCCAATGATAGCCTGTCAGTCCGACTCAGTCTCTGAACGTCAGCTCTTGGATGACGAGGCTCCAGCAAACAGCTTTGCAGATGGCATTATGAGTTTGTCGTCGCCCAAGTGAGTTAGCTGGGTGACTCATGATTTGCTTTTGTACATACTCGTATCAATACAGTAAAGACAGACGCCAAGGATGCAGTGTAATGTGCTGGTAATATCTTAGCAACCCCCAAAAGTTTCCTACTCCGAATTGACTCATGCGAAGTGAAGGCACGAAGGACAGATGGTGTTGCCATGCAAACACCCCTAGAGCTGGTTCTGTACTGATCCTTGACTGGCTGCAGTATGTTCTACGTGTGGGCGTACCGTGCAAGAACACGGTAGCTGAGATAGTGATTTAAAAGAAACACGCGAAAATCATACCGCCGTACTCCGTCGACCCTGAAGCGATCGCCTAGCGAGGAAGTGAAGCTGGAAGCACGAAACTGGGCCACATTGTAGAACGCTTCGGTTGGTACAAGTCAACTTAGATGATGACTTCAACACCAAAGAAGCGAGAATCTGCCTGCATAGGAAATATTCTACTTGAGACTCTACGGAAGCAAACAACACACCCTCCGTCAACCTTCCACGTCAGCCGCTCCAATCAACTCGCCACGCCATTGCCCTACCCCATTCCATACTTATATTTATTTTCGTTTTCCACCGAAACGCTCTTCCTCCGGCTCCGCAAGAATCTCCAAGAATTCGGCTCTAAATATTGACTCTGATAGATAGCGACGTTTGGAGGGGAAAAGAGTGCCGAGCCCCTCAACCTTTCCGAATCAAACAGCCTCTCAGTATTTGCCGAGCGACGTCGCAGCGTTTTCCACACTCCGCCGAACGTCACCTTTTCCTATTTAACGATCGCGGCACCAAAATATTTGCCCTTCGACGAAGTCCAATCGCCTTCCGTCGATGAGAGGAATTTGGAAGTGACTTTCGAGAACACACAATCAAATACGAGAAGACGGAAGCAAACTAAGCGTCAGGACTCGGTATGGAAGCAGACTTCTACCGCCTGGCAAATGGTAGCAATCACGAACTATGTCCGTAGGCGACACGTTGATCAAATAAACTCAAATTGGTAATACGAGAACGAATTTGCTCAACCTCCTTTCCTCCAGTTGTGTGCCCTTCACTAACCACACCTCATCGACTTCGCTCATTCAAGCAAATCAAGGCCAATACGACGCATAAGTTTTTAGGATCTCGAAAAAGTGAAGCTTTTTGTTCCAAAACTGTACGCGTCAATGAAAGTGTGGATCGAACTATTCACTAAAAATTTAAATAGGCCTTTCAGAGGATTTATCTCACTTTTCACGCCCCAACAGAAATAACGCAAATAAACCAGTGAATTACGGGAAAAAATAATTTTGAACACAGTTTTTATTTGTTTACCGTAACTCCCAAAATAAACTATTATCCTACGGACAATACCGTTGAAAAATAAAAACGCATATTTTCTTTACTCTTATGGTAATAATCCGGTATTGACCAAAAAATAGATCGCTCCAAATCCGCAATGTCCGTCCGCCGTCTGGGCCATGTTTGACCCCTTAACCTGGACTAACCAGTTGGACCCCGTTCAACGCTTCAAGGCAGCAGAAAGCGGTTGCGCTTGCGGTTCCGAAATTTATTGTGCTGCACGTATTCATTCCCGGACCATTAATGAACAATCGGTACATAGAGAATTAATCTAAGATTTTTTAAAGGGGATAGTAATTACTTTTGCAGAGTTATTGCGTAAATAATTTTAGAACTGGTAGTAAGCGAAACGGCGGTAGTTGAAATTTCGGAATTTCTGGAGACTCCCAAATATTTTATGAGCGATTTTAAACGCTCACCTTATAGATATTGGATTTGACTACTACACCAATCACTTTTAACATTCTAGTAACATTTCAGTGGAGTTTATAAGGAAACAAACACACTAAAATCGATTTGCGTCGAAACTTTTGATAATTAATTATGCAGCTCTCATCAGTTTCCAACAAATGGGAATTTTATGGTATAGTTGTCTTTTTGAGAGCTATCAATATAAAAAAATTAATCAAAATCGTTAGAGCCGTTTTTGAGAAACAAAATACTAGGTGTTTTGATAACTATGATAACTATAGTATATTTGGGCGTCTCATGGTAACCTTCGGGCTGGATATCAAGTTTGAGCTGATTTGGTACGGTCGTACCACAGACGGATCGTTCACAGACACACAGACCATTTTCCCAAGTAGTGTTTTTCGGACTCAGTAGGGTCAATCGGTACAGCCGTTCTCCTACAAAACGAACTGCAGACTCACAAATACGGACTACGCTGTCAAATTAGGTTTTTTGGGACTCAGTAGGTCTCAAAACGTGAAGATCTGAATAGTTTAAAAATTTGCCTTCACGCCCTTTGGGTCGCGGAAAGTAAAAATGGGATCACGATCTTTCTTACTTTAGCCTTACACGGGTGGGTCATGAATCGGTTGAACAATTCCTTAAAAGTTGATTTCATATCTTTACGTGTCACTACTGAGCCCTAAAAACACTGTTTGCGAAAATGGTCCGTCTGTCTGTCTGTAAACGCGACTGAGAGAAAACGGCTTAACTGAACTGGCTCAAATTTGATTTACATGATTTGCCGATGTAACTGACTCTCACGTTTCTTATTCAAATACTAATGAACGAGTAAGATGTAAACTAATGGTGGAATCAACTCAGGGAATTTGCTATCGGCAATAAAATATATACTTATTTTGCTGGTGGGTGGGGCTTGGCTTCAACTATTTGACTAATTTTGTAACGAAGGTTACCAGCCTCGCTGGATCGTTAATTTGCCTTTAGGAGCAGAAATAGCCGGCAGCTGCGGATGACAGACCGATTTGACGATCACAATTTGAGCGGATTTCCATCAGCTGGAGCTCGTCTCGACCAGGAGGATGCGGGCGTGTGGAAAAGCTGCGGCTCCCATTATCGGTTTCCTCGTCGTCCGCTCTTTAGATCCTGGGGAATCTTGAACGCCGCAGGGCCTCCTCTACCTCGTAACAGCTCAGCCGTTATGCGGGAGATATTGCTAAGTCGTGGCGTTTCTCAACCCTTTGCCAGTCTACGGGCTCCACTCCACTTGGCCCCATCTGGCTCCTTGGAGGTAAAATGGGCGGCTTTTCCCGCTTATCATTTAATAATCACGTCGAATCTCACTTAAGTCAGTTGACGCTTTTTCACGGCCCGACCATCAAAACCAAATTCACCAGACAGCTGCTCTTAAAGGGCGATTACGTTCGAGAAGAGAGTCATAAAAGTTCTACTACACCGAGAGCTTCGAGGACGTTAACGGAGATACAGAATTGTTTAGTCGCGAAACACTCACTGGCTCCAAGACGAGCCGGAATTTCTGAATGGGTTTATTTTCTCCTCCATCTCCTCATTGAGCGCCCGTAAAACACGATCTGAATGGCAGTGCTGATTCCACAGCTTCACCTCGGCACTTGAAAATTTCCGACACACATGAGCGATAAAAGAGCGTGCTCCCGATCGCAGCTAGACGTCTTCCGCCAAATGCCATAATCTTGACGTAGTTCCGAAGGTTATATTCACATGGAACGACTCAACTTATAAAAAATCTAACCTACTGCGCCTGAAGCTAAAGCACTACACAAACTCAAACCAACGACCTGATTACCTTATCATTTCGAGTAAATTTTCTTACAATTGCAGGCTAAACATATTTCGGACACGATAAACGACTTTTACTCCATTTACCAAAAATGTAACTAATTTACCATACAAATTTCTTGGATTTCCCAATATTTACTCAGTTACCAGTATAATTATGTATTATGGCCGTGACAATTTCTCTTATATTCAAGGTACTGTTCGTGTACCTGGACAGCTGGTAGCCCTGACCACTGGTACAGGTGGATTCTCGCTTTCGCTCTTGCTATTATTATTACGATTTCTTGTTGTCTTGTAGGTTTACTAGATTTTACAACGATTCACAATTACGTTCCGAGAACATTTCAATCGATTCCCGTACAATCAATTTGATTTTGCACGAATGTAATAAGCGCTAACGCGTGAGTTGGTTGATAAGTGGTACCAAAAACGGCACCAAGTGGACAATTCACATTGGGGTCAATCAAAATAACATCGTGACCCGATCCCATTTCGAACGTGTCACTGAGGTGAACTTGAAAGAGTCCGCGAAGGTACTGTGAGTTATTACCAGCTGTTCATAAAGCGAACGTTTACTCGAATAATTTTTACTAATTGCTACTTCTGCAGGTCATCAATCAAATGTCAATTCCAGCAACCGTTTCTTGGCACAGTTCATCATAAATGGGTTTCGATCGCACGATGCCAAAATTGGTAATTTAATTTTTTTTTATTAAGTGGTTAGGAACGTATTCTAGTACGAAAATTGCTATAAAATCTTTCTCCAACACAGCTCCTGGTAAAGAGTTGATACTGAAATATCTGCCGCATACAGTTTTAAAGCATTTTCCAAACATTTTCAACGTAGAACACCCGCGAGTTTTTAATGGAATGTGGAGAAGTAA
Source organism: Pachypeltis micranthus (assembly GCA_020466155.1). Classification (NCBI taxonomy): domain Eukaryota; kingdom Metazoa; phylum Arthropoda; class Insecta; order Hemiptera; family Miridae; genus Pachypeltis; species Pachypeltis micranthus. Next base: position 12,393,386 of record CM035775.1, read on the forward strand.
TGGCTGTTCCAATTAGAAAGCCAGGCGACACGACACTCCGGATTCAATGAGACTGATTTCGTTGCCGTCTAACGTGCTAAAAACTTACATAAGGGTACTGAACGGCCGACTGAATTGGTTAGTCGAGTATTATAGAGTACTTTCCAGTTATTAGTTCGGATTTAGGAACAGTAAATCAATGTTGCATAATTTTGCCACAATCGTGACGGATATGCAAAAAGGGTTCATTCTAAGAACAAGCACAACGGTAGTGACGCTGGACTGGATTAAAAGCGCATTAAACCTTGTAGTGTTGGAAATTCTGATAGATCCCTTCAGAGCGTTATGTCTATTTCCGTAGTGTTCAGGTTGTGGTCCACGTACTGCTCGAATAGTCCTACCCCAGGAAGAAATGTTTTGAACAATTTTATTTGCAGACACTTGGCGTTTCACTTCCAAGTGGTGCTCAGATGCTAAAATATGTGTGCATTTGCCACTGGAGCGTATCAGTTGAATGAGTTTTATTTGAGCGGAACGTGCGTTGTAATTCCGGTCAAATCTCCCGCAAATATGACTACATACACAAACCGCAATTCTAAAGTAGGTTGTTTCTATTGGGTAAGCATTGAAACATGAAAAGCCGAAGAAAACTAGTCTGTTTTTAGTTTCCTTGGCTCATCAAAGTAGAAAGGAAATTTACGTAATCGGCTGGAAAAATATCTGGTGCGTTGCAACACACAACTTTCCTTAGCTCTACGTCAATTCACTTTGTACATGGCAAATCTTATTTAATCAATTCATTTATCAGTCAGTTCATTTGAACTCGGTCAAACAACGCTTTACGGCAGCAGAAAGCGGTAGCGCCTACAGTTATGGAATTTATTGTGCTGCTCGTACTCATTGCAAGACCATTATTGAGCTATTGGTACACAGATAACTAATGAGGCTGTAAACACGATTTTTAAAAAAAAGGATAGTAATCACTTTTGCAGAGTTATTGGAAAATAACTGTTAGAACTGGTAGTAAGCAAAACGGCAGTAGTTGAAATTCAGGAATTTCTGGAGTGAGCCCCATGTATCTCATGAGCATTTTTAAACACTCACCCTTTAGGTATTGAATTGTACTACAATACCAATTTTTTTTAACATTCTACAAGAATTCCAGCGGAGTTTATACGGAAAAAAACTGCGCGAAAAATGCTTTTGGTCGAAAATTTTGATAATTTATTGTGCTGCTCTCGTCATTTTCCCACTGATGAGAATTTTAAAGTGTCATTGCCTCATCAAGAGCTATCAACATAAAAAATGTAATTAAAATCGTTCGAGCCGTTTTTGAGAAAAAAAATTGGTGTTTTGATCACTATGATGACTATAGTTAACTTTCGATGGATTTTGCCCATACCCTCATTATTGCGTCCCATGGTAACCTGTAGGCTAGACATCAAGTTTCAGCTGATTTGGTACGGTGGGTTTCTCTAAAAACTGCGCTAAAATCGATTTCGTCGAAAGTGTTGGTAATTTATTGTGCTGCTATCGTCATTTTTCCACGAATGGGAATTTTATGTTATAATTGCTTTATTGAGAGCTATCAATAAAAACAATTTAATCAAAATCGTTAGAGCCGTTTTTGAGAAAAAAAATATTTGGTGTTTTGATCACTATGATAACTATAGTTAACTTTCGGTGGATTTTGTTCAAAGCCTTTTTTTGGCGTTCCATAGTGACCTGCGGACGAGATATCAAGTTTGAGCTGATTTGGTACGGTGGTTTAAAAATCGTTTTCTCAGACACACATACACACACACAGACCATTTTCCCATATAGTGTTTTTCGGACTCAGGGGGGTCTGAAACGTAAAGATCTGAAGAGAACTCAAAAATTTTTTTTCAGCCGATTTCATAACTTTCCTTTCTACTTCGTAGAGCAAGGAAAGTAAAAAAGGTTCACTTCAGATCTTTACGTTTCAGACTCTACTGAGTCGAAAATACACTATTTGGGAACACAGTCTGAGTCTGTGAACGTGATTGATAGAAAACGGCTCCAAATCTGCTTAAACTTGATATCTAGCCCACATTACACCTAGGCACGCCAAAATCCGCCTAAAACTAACAATAGTTATCATAGTGATCAAAATATCAATTTTTTTTTCTCAAAAACGGCTCTAACGATATTGAATAACATTTTTATATGGATAGCTCTAATGACACGACAATAAAGCGCGATTCCCATCCGTGGGAAAATGACGAGAGCAGCACAATAATTTACCAAACATTTCGACGAAAATTGATTTTAGCGCAGTTCTTACGTTAATAACTCGTATTGTAGCGCAAATGTCTCTAGAATCTTTCAAAAAAATTGAGGTGATAGTCCAATTGGATACATATACGATGAGCGTTTAATTCCGCCCATCATATATACAGGGGCTACTGTGCTGCCGTCAAGTGGTCTTGTAACAAGGGAAAAATAAATTGAGTTGAAAGAAAAAGCTATGAACACAAGTAAATTGACGTAAAGATAAGGAAAATTGTGTGATGCGGCGCACCTGATGTTTTGTGCCGATTTATTTACGTGTTTAACAAAGAATGGACAAACGACAGGAAATAATGTACAAAACCGTTGAGAAAATATGCAGTGCGACGCGTCGCTCAACTTTCCTCAGCTCCACGCACATTCATGCTACTAATCCACTGTGCTTAGCGTTCCTCATTGAAACTGGTAGCCGTTAATGTTCCGGAATAATTTGGCGTCCCAAACGAAACACCCACGTATTGATAACTGATGGGAATTTTGTTGTGGTTCCTGTCCTATGGTCTGGAACAGTAGAGGGAGAAGTACAAATGAAGTTAGTCATCAAAACGATCAAATCGTTACTAAATTTCTTCGGTGAAAGTAGCCTATTTAGCATTCTGATTTTTTCGGATACGCTACTGTCAAATGAACGAGATTTCTTAGGAAAAATTGTCGAAACTGCTAAATTATTGTGCTGCTCCCTTCGTTTTCCGGTCGATGAAAATGTTAAATTACCGTTGTGTCAAAATCTGTCCACACATAAAATTAAATTACAATCGTTAGAGTTGTATTTGAGAAAAAGTTTGGTATTTTGATCACTATAGTAACTATCGTTAGTTTTAGAGCAAATATGGCGTCCCGTCGATGTGGTTCGGCTTGATTTAAAATTTGAGCTGATTTGGTTTAGCCATTTTCTCTTATTTCCTCCTTTCGAAGCCCTTGAAAGCTAATGATCTTAAGAAAACTAACAAAACAGCCGAATTACGCGTTTTCCTTTTTATACGTAGAGCTGAGGAAAGTAGAAAAGAAATACGCGTTCATTACCTTCAGGACTAGGACACTCGCGTAATGCTGTTTAGAGCCTCTAGCTGAAATTCGGAAACATGGAACACGGGGAACTCATGGAGTCAAGGTCCCAACACAACTAGCATGTAAAAGAGAAGTATGAGTATCTGACTGTGTTGCACAACCAGTTCCAATACGACGACTCACTACATATAACCAGTTATATCTTCCTCATGAGAAACGATACGGAAGGTAAGAGGCCTCCCAGGCTTGAGTTCCGAAGGGCTGAGTATCTTATATACTCATTTTGTTGCATGATTTGGTTCCATCCCGGCGTGACGCCATTTGGCAGTTAGGAGGATGCACGTTTCACGCTAAAATATCAACCACTGGGCGAAAGCACGGGTAGCCGTATTTGATGACAGGTGTGACAAACATGATATTCTAGGCCCATAACACAGTTTGGCATATTCTTGGTGTACATCGTGGTTAGTGAGTAAATTGTTGTTGATCGGTGTCCACCCGTTGGCCTATCAGAAACTAGAAACTGTGCTCAGGAGTCGAAAACTCCCCGCTCTCCCACTCCAAACAATCGGGACCTAAGTACATTCTAATTTCGTAGGTTTGTACGAGATAAAATAACGAATAATGGAGTTGCGGCTTAGGTCTCAAAGAAGCAGCAAATTAGTAATTGAATAGATGAAGATAGGATTACCCAACATAAGAATGAGAGACAAGTTAACCAAAAGTAACCAATTCCTTTTACAGGTGCCTCTTTCAATCAACTCTCACCGCATTTCCACCCTTTTTCAAATCAAACTGAAAATCCCACGAATTTCCTTTTCAGTTCTCCGCAAGCATCCTGACTGGTTTGGACTTAACGATTAACGACAGCTCCTTACGAAGCCTCCTTTTACGGAGGAATTTCAGTTATTCTTTTTTTTTCCCACACTTATTTCTCGAGAGGATTACTCGGCTAAGCTCTCGATTGGAGCCGAAGGAAGAACCTTATACGTCTAGTTCATTGCCAGCAGAGAAGGATTAGGAGGAAAGCCGATTACCAGATAAAAACGGTTGATCACGATTATACGGAGGAGAGACGAAAGTATTTTCAGTCAATTGTAATGGCGAGCTTGGAAAATTGGAACGCGAGCTGAGAAGGAATTGGAGTTGGTCACGACTGGATGGAGGGGAAGGGATTTTGTATTCATATAAACTGAATTACCGGCTTTTACGGGAATTATAGCTCTACAGTAGCCAGTGAAATATTTGTTACACGACTTACTGTGAACATTTTAAAAACACCGTAGCCAACTCGGCGCTCCCATAAGTTTTGGAGTTGGCTTAGCGTTTTGTTCATTTAAACAGTCGAAATGCGAGAGCTTTCATCTTGGGAAAGAACAAAGTGACTACCACTGGTTGTTTTTCACAGCCTGAGTTCTGATCACACACCTGTACTTCATCAAATCCATTGTCTACCTATAGCCTTACGTCAAAGTGATACTATTATTATCAGTACTAACTGGGTAAAATACAAATCGATTCTGGTGGCTGCTACTGACGCTCAAATCCCCTTCAAAACCCCCAGAGACGAGAAGGCGGCGACTGCTACCCTGACACGATTGATCCAGCCCTGAAACCTTCCTCGCTCATTCCCGCGCTCCTGTTCAAAACATTCAGCTGCCTTCACACATCAGCCGACATGTTCAAGTCAAAATATTCCCGTGAGTGACAATATTGTGCGGATACTCATCGCGAAACGCTGCTATCGACGCAAATATAAACCGCCTGCCTCCAGTTAGAATATGTATTGCGCCATACAAACCGGCAGTAGTGCATCAAAACACCACACAAATCCAATTGCCACCACCCATCTGCCCCAACGACAGGATTAGTTGGTAGAGCGATGAAAATTGCCCAGAGGACGTGGGGCTAAGGAAAGTTGTGTGATACGTTGCACCGTATATTTTATAAGCCAATATCTGCCAGGACAGTTAGATTTCGTGTCAAGTTAAAGCCTAAAAAAACAAGAGCACTCGTCCAGCCTAGATTCTGAGTCTCGCACAGTTCATTCCACTATACCGTGGTTTATTTGCCCCCTCAGTAATTAATAAAATACCGGTCGCTCGTGCCTCCTTGACGAACTCTAATTAGACAACATGAGTTCTCTCAACTTCGAATTCACAATGTACCTGAGCTCGTTGCTCGTATTTGCTCCGGCGCGTAATTGAGTGTCACTCTCACAACTCTCATCGAACTTTGTTGTTTTTTTGCCCCGCTACCACTTCCCAACCAACCGCTCGTTTAATTGCTTCTCTTGTTTTTCTCGGATTACGCGTTTATGCGGTAGAGGCATTGCTCGTTCGAAAAGATGAAAATCTCGAGGTTCATGGAAAGTGGAAAAATGCGAGGAAACCTTTTTGTATGTAAAACTTGATTACACCTTCTCATCTTAACGTAGCGGGTAACATATCGACAGAACCAAGATGTGTATGTATAACAAACAAAGCAACGGAAAATACGGAACGTACAACAAATTCGGTTAGATTATTAAGAATAGAAAATAAAAGTATATGGAGCGAATCATTACACAACTTTCTTCGGCCCCACATACATTTATCGCTCTGGCAACTAATCTAATAAATTTTTACTGAGTTAATGTGACCTTGGTAAAACTTGACGCTCTGTGTAGATTCGTTCGGGCCGTGCTTTTACGGCTTTTAAGATTTACGCTATCATCTTGAGGGCCATCATAGTGCATGAAGAAGTGTATAGTAATAAATAGCCTGATAGTCAAGCGTATTGTAAGGCGCTTAAGAACCACTGCATCGTCAGAACTGTTGGTGCTGGATGCTGCTCAACTCTTTTGCAAACTCTAATAGAGTTGACATTTATTGGCTTCCTGGGGATAAAGATAATACTAGAAATGGTGCCTATATGGCCATTTTCTCACTGTGGGGCACCTCCGTGACTAGTCAAGAGAACAGTGTCAGACCGGTTTTCAAACTCAGTAGTCTTTGAACGGTGTGGAGAAAGCTCGAAAAATCTTTACTGCAGATTATACAATTTTCTTTCCTACTTCGTGGTGCTAAGAAATGTGAAAAGACCGAGTCGTTCATATAGTGTGTGAACTACTCAAAAAAAGTAACAACTTTGACTGATAAGAACTAGATAAATGAACGAGAACGACCTCTGTTGCTCACCCACGCATCCGTTACTATTTAGACGGTAGGTTTCAGCGGCCAATATCATTACAAATATTGGCAACTTGTTACTTTACTGCAGCGAGCAGTCATACTTCTGTTATTACCAACTATTACAATGCATCTGGCTAATACTGCTTTGTGCCATTTTATCTTCTCAATAACTCTAGACCAGTGAATTAATCCTTCGCAAGTGTTCGCATTCCCAATCGCTAATACATGAATTACTGAATTCTGGTCGTCACATGAGCAGGGACAACCCAGTAAATATGAACCTACCTTAAAGATAGCGCTGTTCCACGTGCATCCATGAACTGAGTGAACACCCAGATTAAATTAATCGGGAAAATGATAACAATATTCGAACGAGCGTGAGCAAACATTATTTACATTGAAACCCCGCCAGCAAATGCTCCCTACCCACACAATCCAGTCACCATTCATCAGCTGGACGTGCCCCATCTGGATCTTAACAATACGTAAATTTGTCTCCACCTCCGAAGGGTTCTAACCGTTTTTGGTTTGATCTTCAATTTCCACCACCTTTCCCCATAGCCCCTTATTTTCCTGTCACCCGTGCACGGAGCGGAAAGGAAAGAGTTATATTTCTACACCCTCGCATTGGAACCAGAGAAAGGCTCTTTTGGTGCGGTCAGAAGAATTATGGGAGGAAGGGGACATTCCGCATTTCCCATGTGTGCAGGTTTCCCTCCTGAAACCGAGTTTCTCGCCATTCTCTCGGCAACCCTTTTTGCTACCGCAAACTGAGATACCACCGACGTAATAACAGAAAATGAAAAAAATGAGTTTGCCACAATGTGACACTGAGAAGAGATGTTAATTATTACGAGCAGATGCCTTGTCAGTAATAAAAGTTATGAACCGTGAGCTCTGAACTGCCATCGAACTAAGTAGAGATGTTTCTCCTAAAATATATTACGCTGTGTATTCAGAAAGTCATATTCATGTATCGGTAAACCATTTTTTACTTTCCGCTACCCGAAGGGAAGGAAAGTATAGTAATCGGCCCAAAAAAAAATTTGGGTTTTCTTCAGATCTTTACGTTTCAGACCCTACTGAGTCTAAAAAACCTAATTTCGGAGCGAGGTCCGTGTGTGTGTATGTCTGTGTGTGTGTGTGTGTGTGTGTGTGTGTGTGTCTGTAGTTCGATTTGCGGGAGGACGGCTGATCCGATTGAGCTGGTTCTTTTTTTATTTTGTTCTTTATTTTTTGTAGACACCAAAATACGGTTATGGACGATTTCGGCCGATGGGAAGGGGGGGGGTGGACAAAAATGTACCACAAACTAGGGTTTTTCGCATTTTTCTCGAAAACGGCTCTAACGATTTTGATTAAACTTTCACATTATCTTGTCCTAATCAATACCTAACTTTTCTTCTCCATACATATCTCCATGAAAATACGGTGAACGGAGATATGGGCCCCTGAAGCAAAAATAGGTTTTTTACGCTTTTTGGCAAAACGGCTTCAGCGATTTTCTCCAAACTCACAGGATGTTTTCAAATAGTTAATACATACATATTCTTTTCAATAAATGTTTCTCTGACAGTCCATTGAACAGAGATTAAAATTAAAATGTGTCAAAAATAACGTTTTTTCGAACATTTCCGTAAATTCCAGGGTAACTTTTTCACCAGATGTGATAAATTCTAATGGAGTGTCTTTTAGTAACCTATACTTACATCTCGTTTCCTATAATTATTTCTGTATATATATGTTGAACGGAGATATAAGCCAAGTTAACTCAGAAAAGGAGATTTGTCGAATATAATTTTATCGGTATTCCGATTTTCTCGAAAACGGCTCTAACGATTTCGATCAAACTTTCGGAGTACTCTCAGTTAACTAGTCCCTACATTTTGTTCTCCATAAATGTTCCTGTAAAAATGCGTTGAACGAAGATATAGCGCCCGCCTATGTAGGTGGTGTTCGAACTTAAAGGGGTGGCGGAAAGTTGTGTGTTGCTACGCACCAGATATTTTCTTTGGTGTTCAATTTCAAAATTCGATCTTTCGTGAACCGACTCCTTATCAGTGGCCGCTCAGAAGAAGTTTCTTGAGTCATACTTCTGGCACTAAGTCCCGTCTCTGGACATAGTGTTTAGCAAACAATTTTGGTGTTGATCAATTATGACATCGAAAGCTTGGCAGGAGGGCATTTGAGGGCCTTCCTGTTCAAGGTTGCACGCAGAAGTTGTTTTTTTAAAGTCTTCTGCGATGCAAGTAGAAATTTAATCTTCGTAGGTCAGAATTTCCTTTCACCACATTTTCAAAGATACTTAGTTTTTTAGCAAATCGTAAGAGCGGGGCGGTTTTTGAGGAAAATAGGAAAGTGATTTAATCCTGTTGATGGAAATTGATCATAATCTTCTTTTTGCGCTGCCAAAAGATTACTAGTATAGAGAAACCAAAAGAACGATCATAATACTTTTTCCCCCTATGAGTACTGGAAAGTAGTAAGGGAGAAGCCGAGCCGAGGATATTGTGACGTTTAATCGCCAAAAACGTGATAGGGATTCAAGTAAAAAGAAATAAACAAGAGAGAAAAGGGAAACGAGCCAAAATTAAACTACCGTACACGGAGATCTCTACAGCCCAGATTCTGTGTAGGTCCACAGGAAAACGTATTGGGGCGTTTTTATGTTCTGCGAGCAAAAATCAATATATAGCAAACGGCCTTAAAGTACTCCCAGATCACGGCGTAGTATATAAAGTTGGTTGATGGCTGCTGTGAATCGAAACGACAAAAAACCCTATTGCTATTTTGCTACGTATTCATAACCTCACTCAAAGCCCGTTGTTCCGCTACGTGTGAAACGTTACGAGGTAAGAATTAGACGAATGAAGAGGTGAACTATCGTGATGCTCTCGAAGCGGATGAAAAACCCATAACGCAAGCTTTCGCATTTATCGACCCGGCGTACTTTATGAGACGAGAGGCTGAAAGAGGGAGGGGGAAAAAAATTACGCGGGATGCGGAAGGCTTTTAGAGGCGAGCCGTATTGTCTGTAATACGAGAATCCGAACTTCGAATATCTTTTCATCAGGTTTAAAGCCCACAACCGCCACCGGCAAAGTGCAGTTCAATGGGAAGTTGCATGACAGAAGTGGTGCATTCGGCTGCTCGCATCACATAAAACATCCAATCCGATCGCTGGATGTTGAGTGACTTGCATTGTTTGAAATTCCGTACCAACCGCCTGGTATTCCCGTTTTTGATTAAACTGCCACTGACCGTCTACAACGAGCCGTGATAAATTCTTAAGCTTTCCGAATTATACGACTACCAACGCGATACGGATCTTAACCAACCAAGCTCGCTAGCGCACATTTCGCTCTATCCTGCTAAGAATTTTGTTAACGTTCGAGGGAATGTTTGAATGTTGCCCAGATGAAACAAATGAGGTAATTTTGAATATGCAAGTTTGATACGTGCAGTAGATATTTGGCCAGAGAGGTCGCCATGAAGCTCCCCTCCATGAAAACCTGGTACGTTGCGAAATTTCAAAGTACGTCTCATCAATTTTGAAAACTACTATTATTTGAGTAACTAAGACCAAGCAGCGAAATTGAAATCGGTTGACATTCAAAGCGTGATGTATCCGTAACGATCCTAAATCCACGAGACCACGTTCGGACGCTGTTCCTTCCTTCATTCAACACATTTCTACGGTGTGTGAGATCGTAGGGACTGGTTATCTGAAAGTTCTCTGTAAGTTTGATTAAAAACGTTTAGAGACAAAAAAAATCAATATTTTCATTAGCGGGCATTGACTTTTATACCCGCTCAACGGATGGTTTACAGAAAAAGTTGCTATGGACCAAATGTGAGTATTGGTTGCAAAAGTGTACTTTTGGTGGGTTCATCAGATTCAAGCAGTTACTGTGAAAACTCAAAAGCGTGAAAACCCTATTTTTTGCACATTTTGGTTATCTCTTATTCTTTGGAACAAAAGTCAGGCTTTGAAAGCTCAATCGAAATCATTCGAGAGATTTTACGGGAAAACGCCTTAATTCTTCGTTTACGTACTTGTTAGTTATGTTCTTCTACAAAACGATCATTAGTTCAACTTCAACTACATGTGAGTGGCGTTTCACTGTTTTGGTTTATTATTCATTCTGAATAATAACCCTATGTTTTCGGTCACGAACAATTTTTTACAACCTCCCCTCAAAATTTGATACATTACGTTTCAACACATGGAGATTCCAAATTTGCAATGTCCGTCCGCCGTCCGCCGTCCCCCGTCCGCCATCGTTTTGTGCCTTTAACGTGGTCTGAAAAATTCGTTGCTAAAATAAAACCCATGGTTGTTATGGGCAAAAAAAAGTTAAAATATCTGAAGCGTTGCTACACACATCTTTCCTTAGCTCTACGTCACTTCACTTTTTACATGGCTAATTCTATTTAATCAATTCATTTATCACTCAGTTCCTTTGAACATGGTCAAACAACACGTCACAGCAGCAGGAAGCTGTAGCGCCTACAGTTATGGAATTTATTGTGCTGCTCGTACTCATTGCAGGACCATTATTGAGCAATTGGTACACAGATAATCAATGAGGCTGTAAACTCGGATTTTTTGAAGAAGGATAGTCACTTTTGCAGAGTTAATGGGTAATAACTGTTAGAACTGGTATTAAGTGAAACGGCGGTAGTTGAAATTCAGGAATTTCTGGAGTGAGCCCCATGTATCTCATGAGCGTTTTTAAACACTCACCCTTTAGGTATTGGATTGGACTACGATACTAATTTTGTTAAACATTCTACTAACATTCCAGCGGAGTTTTTAAGAAAGGAACCGCGCTAAAAACGCTTTTCGTCGAAAATTTTGATAATTTATTGTGCTGCTCCCGTCATTTTCCTACAAATGGGAATTTTATGGTATAATTGCCTTATCAAAAGATATCAATATAAAAAATTTAATCAAAATCGTTGGAGGCGTTTTTGAGAGAAAAAATTGGTGTTTTGATCACTATGATAACTATAGTTAACTTTCGGTGGATTTTGCTCATACCCTTATTTTTCCGTCCCATGGTAACCTGCGGGCTAGATATCAAGTTTGAGGGGATTTGGTTCGGTTGTTTTCTCTAAAAACCGCGCTAAAATCGATTTCGTCGAAAGTTTTGGTAATTTATTGTGCTGCTCTCGTCATTTTCCCATAAATGGGAATTTTATGGTATAGTTGCCTTATTGGGAGCTACCAATATAAAAAATGTAATCAAAATCGTTAGAGCCGTTTTTGAGAAAAAAAAATTTGGTGTTTTGATCATTATGATAACTATAGTTAAATTTCAGTGGATTTTGTTCATATCCTCATTTTGGCGTCCCATGGTAACCTATGGGCGAGATATGAAGTTTGAGATGATTTCGTACGGTGGTTTTCTCTAAAAATCGTTCACAGACACACAGACACAGAAACCATTTTCCCAAATAGTATTTTTCGGACTCAGGAGGGTCCAAAACGTAAAGATCTGAAGAAAACTCAAAAAAAATATTTCAGCCGATTGCATAACTTTCCTTCTTACTTCGTAGAGCAAGGAAAGTAAAAATTAACGAAACGCAGTATAACACGGGAACTACAGCAGAAGTCAACGTTTCGTCGTTAGTACTCTCTCCCTCCCGTCAAATCAAGCTCGACTCGCAACGCCCTTTCGACTCTTTTTGCCTGACGGGGCGCCAAGGCCACTTCCTCTCCACACCCTTCCACCGGATCATAAACGCCTACAGACGTTTACAGGTGCCTGGCGCCGGCGGAATATTTAGTTTCCGTAATTCCATCGTAGCCAGGTCATGTTTCGTATGAATGGGATGGGTCTCGGTGCAGTAATACTAGGTCAAGCTGTTCATGAGAATAATAAACCATTGTGTAATAGTTTGTAGGATTTTTGAAACCAATATCCATTGAAACGTGAAGATTACGAAGCGTTCGTTTGGGTTCCGCAATTTTCGATGCTCTTTCGGATTAACTCATGAGCGTTGTTGAAGTATTGGGTTAGTCGTACGAGCCAGGGGGGATGGACTCACCAAACAGGTACGTTAACTTTAGCATTATTGAAACTTTGACCATGCGGATTACATCATGACCACTAGTATGATCCAAATATTATTTATAACGAAAACCTGGTGATACATCGCTTTCCCTTGAATTGTCGATAATTTATTGTGTATTGTGTTGCTCTTTCCATGGCCTCACTCGCGAAAATTATTTTACCGACACATCATTTCAAAATGTGGACTCTCAAAACCTGATTAAAATTGAGCCGTTGTTGAGGAAAAAAAAATTGGGGGTTTCATCATTATTAGTTAGTTGTGTGCTGATTTCGATCGTAACCTTATTTTTACCTTCAACAGTTATCTGCCAGCGAAATATACCATTTGAACCGATTTGGTTCAGCTCTCTGAATTGCGTTCGCAAATCATGTTCTCAACTGAGGTTTTCGAGCTCAAAAGCCCTTCAGGCTGGAGAGAAAATTTTTTTTTCTTCTCAATTTTCAGGGCTAAGGAAAGTAATGAGACGTACTTATCAGTAGAATACTTTCATTTCTCATTAAAAATCGGTTAGAAAGTATCAAAACCATTTCTTTTGAGAAAAGAGTTTTAAACGATGCTTCGTTGGGCAATATCCAGGGTAAAATAATAATGTACAACTAATCGCCTTCAAGAGCAGGTTGGATTTCTTTTTTTCTATTAACGCAACTGTAAACGCTGTGACTGATTATAAAACGGCTTACTATAGCACAGCTCGACGTAGCCTCACACCTCCAAAACCCATCCCATTCGATTCAGGGTCACCACGACGGAGTATGACCTAACTACTGCGGAACGATGAAAATTGACATATTCTGAGACGGAAGCATTGTTGGACATGAGAGCAGGCCGGAAAAAAACGATCACTTTCTCGGTAGTGTTTGTCCGCACGATCTATCAATTAGTAGACTTTGGCTCGCTATATTTACTGTGGTTTCACTATATTCAATCTCGCGGTCACACTCCTGTGAGACTCGTTACATTCGACCCAGCATTGAAAAAATACTTCAAAAACGAAATGAAACTCGACGTAATTGCAACATGAATAATAAACCAAAACGTGAAGTCAGTATTCGGTTTTTATTCAAATTGATTTCGTTACTTGGCGGTCCGTGCAGTAGAAGAAAGCCATTGGATCAGCTGGTTCTACCACCGGGGGTTTTACGCTGACGCGGTCGAGAAAGCCAAGCGCTCCTTGGGGAACAGCGTCGAGTGGGTTCGAGGAGAAAAACGAGAAGAGAAACAACATGCGACAAAAAAAAAGAAAAACCCCGTAGTAAGAATATGTCGAGGTGAAGGTTGGTCGCTGGAGAGACATACTGAGTTCAAAACAGACGCTAGAGATCGATCCCGTTAAAAGGGAATGCTAGAAAAAAAAGCCTCGGCTCTCGGGACGCCCTGCGACAGTTGATCAGGCTGCCAAAGGAAGAGCAAGGGTTTAAATGACGTCAGCAAACCTGGATTCTGCATCCTTTCTCATCCCGCTCGTGTTCTCGGAGAGGGAGACAAATAGAGGAACATTCTTCCTGATTCGCCCTAAGGATGGGGAAGTGCCAGAGTTAGACGCAGAGCTCTTGGGTACGTCCTAGGGAGGTAATGTACGAGGCTGACTGAGTACCTCTCCCGTAAACCACACCGATACAAACAAACCCTCATCTATCAGTCGGGCTTAAGAGGGGAAACACCTTTATGGGAAGCTCCCGAGAGACCCTCAATAACTTAAAATCTCCTCCTCGTTGCTGTTCGATCCTCTTTAGCTTTAAATAGGGTCCGAGAAAGCTGCTTCGATGTATAACTGTGCATTACGGAGAGTGACAAATATTGAATTTCTTAGAGTCCCGGTCAGTTACTTCTCATGACCAGAATCCAGAATCCGTCAAGTAAATATCTGTTCCGTACTAACTCACAACTTTTACCGGCGCTTCCCTCTGAATGGGCAAACCAATAATATTGTCACCCTAGGTTGTTGAAGAATCTCGCAACTTGGAGCTAAATTTCTAAACTGCAACAACTGGCTAGTTATCTGAGCAAAAGAGATCGCGCGCTGCAAAATATGTGACCCTTTAGTTAGGAAAATGTCTAGGCCAGTAACGTGCAAAGCGCACAAAAGTGCTTCCTTGAGGTAGACCTGCTCTATAAGTCTGTGGCCCACGTTGAGCCCCGTTCGCCCGTTGGATAAAACTCAGCCTAACGGACGTTGGTTGACTCGTCTTAGGATGGCTTAGGTTGATGTTCACGAACGTTCAGACACAACTACGATCTGAGGCTTTCCCCACAATGGCCAAGTGTTTCATTGCTATTCGGAGGCAACCCTGCCGGCCTATCATACCACCTTGCCCCTAGCACTGAAATATCGGGCTGGGGACCACGCCCATCAACTCTTGAACATCCTACTTGGTCTCGTAGGCGTCCAGTTTTACGCATAATCTCGCGTGTACGCAGATAACATCGTTCCAACATTCCTAAAGCAGAATAATGTTCACTTGGATTTTAATGAAGTTATTTTGGTGTTACCACAATAAAGAATTCCGCCAAATAAAAACAACGCGCTCCAATTTCAGACGAGAGGTGTAATATCCTGGTTTATATCTCCATTGTAATCATACATTTTTTGTTATATCGTTTCATATAGATATTTTCTTTCACGAAGGGACTCTCGCCATGGTCACGTTTTTTAACGACTCTAATAGGCTTTTAAAGTAAACCTAGTCTGCTGTTTCATTACGAGAATCCTCTTACCTAGTGCAGAGAGGAGATTTTTAAAATGAGAACCCCACGATAATATTCAATTTCAGTGGTCTAGTGGAATATAAGTTTAACTATCAGACCTCACCAGCGACTAGAGCAACATTGGCCAGCGTGGGTTGAAATGAGACCTGCAGACGTAGCTAACATTAAAGGTTTCAGAGCTGAAAAAGCCGATAAAGTGAAGTGAATTTAGTAGACGACAACGCACATGTTCCGGCAAATGATTCGATGACTAGTAGTCACATTCAGATCCGACGACGTGCTGGTTGGGCAAACATTACGATGTGCTACAGAGAAAATATGGACCAGCTAGCCTGTCCGCAAAAATCATCGCTACGCCTGTTTACTTCGCGCGTACAGTTTATTGGAATAAACTAACTAGTACCATTGTGATCGGAATAATGCGGGACTATGCAGCAGTACTACGATAAGGAAGATGCTCTTTTAAGAATAGTGATATGTCACTCCAATAGATACGGAGTCTTTCTTCGGACAGTAGAGCACACAGCCCGTTTTATTAAACTGTTTTTGTTGTTGTTGTTTTAGTCAGATGCCACTGAAACCCTAATATGTTAAATAAAGCAGTGTACGTGACTTTTCTCTTTACATCGTAGGACCTTAGAAAAGGAATGAGTGATAAAAACCTGTGTAAGTTATTATACAACTGTTAATGATTCTCTTGCACAACATAATTATCCATCTTGATGCAGGGCTTCCAAGACCCATCCGGTTCGATTCTGCATCGAAAAATACTGGTACATGACCTGACAATTACAGTAATTATAGTGAGCCAAAGTAAACTAATTGATAGAACTCGCGGGAACTACAGCGGAAGTCGACGTTTCATCATGAGTACTCCCTCCCTCCCTCTCATCACATCAAAACCACCCGCCCGATCGCCTCACAACGTCGTGCCAATTGCCAAGGGTTTGCTGGAAGTCCCTGTCCCAATATCCCCGACTCTTTTTGCCCGACGGGGCCGAGGAAGGTTGGGGCCACTTCCTCCGCACATCCCTACATCGAATCATAAATGCCTACAGGCGCCTGGCGCGGGGGGAATATTTAGTTTCCGTAGTTCCATTGTAGTGAGGTCATGTTTCTTATGGTTTACTAGTATTTTTCGATGCTGAATCGAATGGAATGAGTCTCAGAGCAGTAATACTAGGTCAAGCTGTTCATTAGAATAATAAACCGTTGTGTAATGATTTGCAGGGTTTTTTATTGTGTTTTCCCTATAGTTCCAGAAGTGTAATCACGTACCTCCCCAAAATAATGTTGACAGTCCGATGATTTACTGATTCAATGATCGGTCAATATTGTTGGGGCATAAGTGTGAGAACACAAACGTTTTCAAGCAATTACGTAGTAGGTAGGTAGTTTATTGAGAGCCGTGAAATAATTAGGAGCAACTGACACGTCCAACGTTTGCTGCTCTATTTTATTCATATCTGAGTAGAAAAAACAAGCGTCAGTAATAAACGTTCATAAACGCGGCCTGGGGAAATACACTTACAGTGCTGGTCCTAACCCCTCGACGAGGGTTATATCTCTGAAACGCTTTGTTACACACGTACATGCATTCGCACACAGAGTCACGCTCAACTTTACACAGGCATCCCTCTTCACGACTAAAACTTGACAATATGCCGACGCATCAAACAACTTTTCCCCCGTACGAGAGATTTTTGTGATTGGTATCTATATTCGATAAACCACCAGCGAACTGTTCGTGGAGAACGAGAGGTAATGATTGATTGAAAAAAACCATTTGAGTTTGATGAAAATCGTTAAAAGCGTTTTCGAAAAGTCAAAAACGCTTCATACCCTGTCCTGGCCTATGTATCCCTTCACGGAACGTTAACAAAGACATTTATCCACAGCATAAGTTAGGGGGGGACTGACCACAAAAATGTAATGTGAAAGTTCATTCAAAGTCGATAGAGCGGTTGAAAAAAATCTCTTGTTTTTTGGTACTTTTTGGTCCCCACGCACTTCCCGTCAATAAAAAATGATCATAACCCCTTTTTGCTCTTTAAACAAATCAGAAACAAACCAAGAAGAAGAATCAGATAGATCGGTCCTACCGTTCTTCCACAGATGGGACAGCATCCGCACAATTAGGTTATAAGGCTCTCGAAACGTGAAGACGCGACGAAAATGATATTGTTAGCCCAACATAACACAACAACACTTTCAGTACCGTTGGGAATCTTTGAGTAAATATCGACGCACAACACAATTTCCCTCAACCCCACCTGTAGCTATTTCCAGCTACGAATCCGACCTGGTTTTCACTCGGTTCATTTGAACTTCACATTCTACGTAGGAAGAGGAAGCACTCAAAGTTTCGGAATTTAATGAGCTGTCACTACTTGTTCTACGTTGTCGTGGCTCAATTTTTTCTTCCCGAGATGTGCTCGGCTAAATTCAAAACTGCGAAAAAAATAACCAAAATACGCTGCAAACTATCCACGGTTTATTATTCTCTTGAACAGCCTGACCTAGTCTCACATCTCTGAGAACCAACCCGTTGGACTCAGCATCGGAAAGAAACCGTAAATTGTACGAAGCAAGACCTAACTACTACGGAACGACGAAAATTACAATTTCAGGAGGCTGTGGTCGCTAGTAGGCAATTGGCATGATGTGAAGCGTCGAGCTGATCGGTGTGAGACGCTGAAACGGTTAGTTTCACTGAATTGTCCCGAGAGTTCTTTTAATTAGTAGATTTTGGCTCACTATAATTACTGTAATTTCACTGTTTTCGATCTATACGCAGTTGTACCCCTCTGATACTCATTACATTCGCTCCAGCATCTATAAATACCTTGAAAACGATTCCAAACACGGCGTGTCTGCGTTGGCTTCGTCCGATCGGTTTGCCGAGCTGGGGGGCACAACTAGATACCAAATGAGATTTTCGTGTGAATGAACGGTTTTTGAGTTCACATTAAGGTCATGAAAGAACCGAATGGCGGACGGACATCGCAGATTTGGATTATTCAAAATGAATACCAAAACCGTCGTCAATTTGAATTTTGGAATTATTTGAATTATTAACCATTCGTCTTGTAGGTAGCTCATTGAAATACCACTCCACTGACATTTATGATCATAAAGCTGCACTAAAATCGCTTGTCCATCATATACAATACAATTGCGTTCCCTGTTGATCTGCATGCTAGATATAGAATTTGTAAAGAGGCCCCTGAAACGTAAAGATCAGAAGAAAACATGTTTGTCAAGCGATTACACAACTTGCTTTCTTCCTCGTAGGACTAAGGAAAGTGAAAGTTGGTTTCTGTGTACCCTTCGGACTAGTTTTATTCATTCATCTAGGAACAACGCCTCATAATCGGACAAGTTTCCATTTCAGTAGCACGGTTTGAAATGGTACAGTAGTTCAATAATATAGTTTGATGCAGCAATTTCTCTCGGAAGTTGTTCAACACGACGACATCAACTGTCAGCTTTGTTAGACGCAAAATTAGTAATCAAGGGTACGTGATAAAGTTACTTTCTCTCATCAAACTATTGAGTGCAAACTTGAGAACACCAAGTTGGGTATCGCCCTTTATTACCCTTGTTCTCGGCGCATCGCGCGTAGCGTTCGGTGGAGAAATTGGAACACCACTATTGACAGTTACTTCGTAATTAACTGGATCACGATTGGTTCTCTCGCCGCCCTCTGTCATCAGTTGGTCAATATTAGTAGGAGAATTAACAAATTGGACGCACCATTCATCTGTCGACCAATATCCCTCGGCGTCAGTCGCCGACGTCGGAGCAAGGCTTGGTAACTTGATTAGATTCCTCCGGCTAGCAACATAGTGAGATCTCTGCTTCGACATCTCCGCAATTGAGAATGTCGTTCGCGATGCCATCGTGAGAAGCCAAACGGGTATCCTGAACAGGAGCACCCCCTTTTAAGAAACAGCAGTTTCTATACCATGTTCATATGAACTGACCAAAAAATATATTGGATACAAATCTTCGAATGTTTGCGCAGCTCCAGGCTGTTTTTATCTCCCCATTTTGTTGTCTCCCACCTCCTGCATCAACTCTATAACGGCATCCCTTTAATTAACGAAATCTTGCCAGTATAACTAAGCTACAGTAGAACGTTCTAAAAATACGTTTTATTTTTAGAACCCGTTCGACGTTTGATGAGGGAAGTCGCGAAGAGAAAGAATGAAAAATCCGCCCGAGATGTGATGGCGAGAGACGACCTCTGAAGAGCGCAGCTAAGCGCTTCCCACTGAGGAGAGGAACTGAGATGGCAATTAGGGAGCAGACGATGGGCCCCAAAGGAGGAATTGTCCTTCCCACCAGAGAACAGATGGAGAAACGGCGACACTTCGCCCTCAACGCGTCGTCTCTCATGAGGAATAACTATTTGACAAAGCCGCGACATTTCCAAAGAGCGGAGGAGGGAAAGGGGTTTTATTTCCGTAGAAGTGGAAGGAGGATTCTTCTGGAGCATCGATTCCTTCCATCGTCATTCCCGAATTGCTGTCACCTCAATATCGTCCTGGTGAGAGGGGATTTTTTCCTAACTGACGCATCAAGAGTTCACGCACGCGACATAGCAACGAATTGTTAACGTATTTTTCACATGATACCTGCGTCAAATTATGTTCTTTTGTCAAGCAACTTCTAATACCAAAAAATGAGTAAATGACGTTATTCGCACTTTTGTTAAAGGTATTCCGAACTCAACGATTAAGCCATCATTAACAACCCTAACGAGCTGAACTGTGGGGACAGCTTATACTCTAAACTGAAAGGCAAGTCCATTCCAGAGCGCTCTTTTATTGGACAATAGCGGTAAGGAATGCTTGCAATGAGAAGCTCGTAGAAATGGAAAGCTTCGATTGGCCATTTCTGGATTGGGCTACTGAGGTTAATGCGGTCAAAATATCTTGCGAAAAGCACCGCACAACTTTCCTCCTCTCACGTATATCTGCATGAGCTGATTTAAGCTGTTTTCTCTCAATCGCACTCACAGATACTCACACGGGCCATTTTCGCAAATAGTAGTTCTCAAAAGCTTGTCATTGACTACGGTTCGTACAAAATTTTATTCCAAGTGGTTAAAGATGGGCTTGAGTAGAAAAATGTTGGAGTTTTGAGGACTATGATAGCTACAGCTTCGCTCATGTCCAAATTTTGGCGCCCAGCGTTGATCTGCAAACTAGGTTTCAAATTTGAGCTGAACTGGGACAGACGTTCTCCCTAAATCGTGTTTACCTACACCGGTAGCGCTTACAGGTCGGGAATTTATTGTGCTGCTCGTACTCACACCCTGATCATTGACAAATGGGTACACGTAAAATCAAAGAGGCAGTAAACACGGTTTAAAATATCTGGTGCGTAGCAACACACAACTTTCCGCCACCCCCGTAATTTCGAACATCACCTACATAGGCGGGCGCTATATCTTCGTTCAACGCATTTTTACAGGAACATTTATGGAGAACAAAATGTAGGTACTAGTTAGTTGAGAGTTCTTCGTAAGTTTGATCGAAATCGTTAGAGCCGTTTTCGAGAAAATTGGAATACCGATAAATTAATATTCGAAAAATCTCCTTTTCTGAGTTAACATGGCTCATATCTCCGTTCAACATATGAATACAGAAATAATTACGGCGAACGAAATGTGGGTATGGGTGACTAAAAGAAACTCCATTAGAATTTATCACATCTGGTGAAGAAGTTACCCTGGAATTTACGGAAATGTTAGAAAAATAACGTTATTTTCGAAACATTTTGATTTTTATCTCTGTTCAATCGACCGTCACAGGAACATTTATTGAGAACAATATGTAGGTAATAACTATTTGAAAACATCCTGTGGGAGTTTGGTGAAAATCGCTGGAGCCGTTTTGCCAAAAAGCGTAAAAAAACCTATTTTTGCTTCAGGGGCCCATATCTCCGTTCACCGTATTTTCATGGAGATATGTATGCAAAAGAAAAGTTAGGTATTGATCAGTAGAAGATAATTTGAAAGTTTGATTAAAATCGTTAGAGCCGTTTTCGAGAAAAATGCGAAATACCCTAGTTTTTGGTACATGTTCGTCCCCCCAACCCCTTCCCATCAGCCGAAATCGTCCATAACCTTATTTTGGTGTCTACAAAAAATAACAAACAAAACAAAAAAAGAGCCAGCTCAATCGGATCAGCCGTTCTCCCGCAAATCGAACTACAGACACACACACACACACACACACACACACACGGACCACGCGCCGAAATTAGGTTTTATAGACTCAGTAGGCCTCAAAACGTAAAGATCTGAAGAAAACCCAAATTTTTTTTTTGAGCCGATTACTATACTTTCCTTCCCTTCGGGTAGCGGAAAGTAAATATCTGGTGCGTAGCAACACACTACTTTCCGCCACCCCTTTAAGCTCGAACACCACCTACATAGGCGGACGCTATATCTTCGTTCAACGCAGTTTTACAGGAACATTTATGGAGAACTAAATGTAGGGACTAGTTAGCTGAGAGTACTCCGAAAGTTTGATCGAAATCGTTAGAGCCGTTTTTGAGAAAATTGGAATACCGATAAATTAATATTCGACAAATCTCCTTTTCTGAGTTAACTTGGCTTATATCTCTGTTCAACATATATATACAGAAATAATTATAGAGAACGAAATGTTGGTATGGGTGACTAGAAGATACTTCATTAGGATATATCACATCTGGTGAAAAAGTTACCCTGAATTTACGGAAATGTTAGAAAACGTTATTTTTTACACATTTTGATTTTTATCTCTGTTCAATGGACTGTCAGAGAAACATTTATTGAGAACAATATGTAGGTATTAACTATTCGGAAACATCTCTAAAGTTTGGTGATAATCGTTGAAGCCGTTTTGCCAAAAAGCGTAAAAAACCTATTTTTGCTTCATGGGCCTATATCTCCGTTCACCGTATTTTCATGGAGATATGTATAGAGAAGAAAAGTTAGGCATTGATTAGGAGAAGATAATTTGAAAGTTTGATCAAAATCGTTAGAGCCGTTTTCGAGAAAAATGCGAAAAACCCTAAATTTTGGTACATTTTCGTCCCCCCAACCCCTTCCCATCAGCCGAAATCGTCCATAACCTTATTTTGGTGTCTACAAAAAATAACAAACAAAACAAAAAAAGAGCCAGCTCAATCGGATCAGCCGTTCTCCCGCAAATCGAACTACAGACACACACACACACATACACACACACACACGGACCACGCGCCGAAATTAGGTTTTTTAGACTCAGTAGGCCTCAAAATGTAAAGATCTGAAGAAAACACAAATTTTTCTTTTTTTGAGCCGATTACTATACTTTTCTCCCTTCGGGTAGCGGAAAGTAAATATCTGGTGCGTAGCAACACACTACTTTCCGCCCACCCTTTAAGCTCGAACACCACCTACATAGGCGGACGCTATATCTTCGTTCAACGCAGTTTTACAGGAACATTTATGGAGAACTAAATGTAGGGACTAGTTAGCTGAGAGTACTCCGAAAGTTTGATCGAAATCGTTAGAGCCGTTTTTGAGAAAATTGGAATACCGATAAATTAATATTCGACAAATCTCCTTTTCTGAGTTAACTTGGCTTATATCTCTGTTCAACATATATATACAGAAATAATTATAGAGAACGAAATGTTGGTATGGGTGACTAGAAGATACTTCATTAGGATATATC
The DNA here is from genome assembly GCA_020466155.1 of Pachypeltis micranthus. Classification (NCBI taxonomy): domain Eukaryota; kingdom Metazoa; phylum Arthropoda; class Insecta; order Hemiptera; family Miridae; genus Pachypeltis; species Pachypeltis micranthus. Next base: position 12,416,361 of record CM035775.1, read on the forward strand.
ACATCTGGTGAAAAAGTTACCCTGGAATTTACGGAAATGTTAGAAAAAACGTTATTTTTTACACATTTTGATTTTTATCTCTGTTCAATGGACTGTCAGAGAAACATTTATTGAGAACAATATGTAGGTATTAACTATTCGGAAACATCTCTAAAGTTTGGTGATAATCGTTGAAGCCGTTTTGCCAAAAAGCGTAAAAACCTATTTTTGCTTCATGGGCCTATATCTCCGTTCACCGTATTTTCATGGAGATATGTATGGAGAAGAAAAGTTAGGTATTGATTAGTAGAAGATAATTTGAAAGTTTGATCAAAATCGTTAGAGCCGTTTTCGAGAAAAATGCGAAAAAGCCTAAATTTTGGTACATTTTCGTCCCCCACCCCCTTCCCATCAGCCGAAATCGTCCATAACCTTATTTTGGTGTCTACAAAAAATAACGAACAAAACAAAAAAAGAACCAGCTCAATCGGATCAGCCGTTCTCCCGCAAATCGAACTACAGACACACACACACACACACATACACACACACACACACACGGACCACGCTCCGAAATTAGGTTTTTTAGACTCAGTAGGGTCTGAAACGTAAAGATCTGAAGAAAACCCAAATTTTTTTTTTGGGCCGATTACTATACTTTCCTTCCCTTCGGGTAGCGGAAAGTAAAAAAAAGGAGATAATAATAGCTTTTCCGGAGTTATCGGTTAAAATCTTTAAGAAATGAACGTAAGCGAAACAGTGGTGGTAGAAATTCCACAATTTCTGGCGTAACCCCTATACATGTTATGAGAGTTATCAAACGCTAATAGAATAGGTACTTGATTGGACCATCGGGTAAATTTTTTTTGAAGATTCACATAACACTTGAGAGGAGTTGATAAAGTAAAAACAATGCTAAAATCGATTTTTGGTAAAATGTTTGGTAATTTATTGTGCTGCCCTTGCCATTTTCCCACGGATTAGAATTTCATGCTACTGCTGTATCATTGGTAGCTGTCCATACGAAAAATGTAATCATAATCGTGGTCGCCGTTTTTGAGAGTAAATATATTTGACGTGTTGATCAGTATGCATACTACATAGTTTTGAGTGGATCTTGCTCTTAACATTGCTTTGGCGTCTCATGGTGATATCAAGTTTGAGGTGATATGGTTCAGCCGTTGTCTCTCAATCGCGTTCACGGACACACACACACGCACACGACATTTCCCTAAACAGTATTTTCCAGACTCCGAAGCCATGAAACGGAAAGATCGGAAGAAAAATCTAAAAAAGCTTTTCAGTCGATTACACAGCCCTCCCTCCTACTCCATGTGGCTAAGGAAAGCAAAAATAAGCGAAACCCAGTAAGATGATGAAGATAAAACAAGAGTCATTGAGGAATGAGACAAATGCAATTATCTGAAGAACAGAGACTGCAGACGACGTACGTAATATAATGAACAATTAAGTGAAGAATGAAGTCAATTAAGTGAATTTGGTTTATTATTCATTCTGAATAATAACCCGAACATCAAACTCAATCGCCGCTCTTTATCGTCCGATTGCCTTGTTCTCGTCTTCACCTCCACGAATGACTGATTCGCTCCGTCTCAACTATTTCCGTTAGCAAAATATCTGTTATCTTCGATTGAACTTTTCATTATACGCTTATTTTTGGTTTATTTATTTAATAGTTCGTTCGTTTCATTTTTTTTTTGGTTTTAATACGATTCAATTTTTTTAGATTCTTTCTTTTCATTCTCATTTTGTTTTTTTTCATAGATTTTTGGTTAAATTTTGATATTAGTATTTAGCGTGCATGTTTTCATATTAAAATTCAGTTTTTTCTAGATACTTTCGTTTTTTTTGTTTATTTTAATATTACGATTCAGTTCTTTTCGACCTTTTTTTGGGTTTCATTTTGATATTTTCCGATGCTGAATCGAACGGGATGGGTCTCGGAGCATTAATGCCAGGTCAAGCTATTTATCCGAATAATAAACCGATGTGTAATAATTTGCAGGGTTTTTATTTTAAAAACACGATATTGTTCTCTCTGACATTACTACAGCCAAGATTCTAGACTGTGTCGTTCAGATATCCCAATATTAATAGTAATCGTATTCACTGTTAGGAGAATTACCTTTTTCAGCGACAAAGTTTCAGATACGGATGCGTTACGTTCACGTGATAAAATACCACGACGCAGAAAAAATAATGCATATAAAACCCAGCAAGTTCGTAATAAAAATTATTAAACCTTTTATAACCTTTATTTATCTTTCTTCGTTTTGGTGGATTATTGGGCTGTCCTATTATTTTGGCGAAAGCGCTCTTTTAGCTTTCGTTGGTTCTACGGATTTGAAAGGGAAGTTATGTAATCGGCTAAAAAAATTAAATTCTGAGTTCTCTTCTGCACGTTACGTTTTAAGGCCTACTGATCCAGAAAACCCTTGTTTGGCACAATGGTCTGTCACCGTGTTTACTGACGATTGAAAGAAAATAGCAGAACCAAATCTGCGCAAATACCTAGACCATGGGACGCCAAAATAAAGGTATGAGCGAAATCTGCCCAAAACAAACTAGTTATCATTGTGAATGTTTGAGCTGTTATGGTTCGGCCGTCTTCTCTCAACCGGGTTCTCAAACACTTTCCTTAATAGTGTTTTTCGGACTCAATAGGGTTTGAAACGTAAATATCTGAGGAGAACTAAACATTTTCAGCCTAAGTCTTTCAGCTCCAAAATAGGTCTATTGCTTTCCGCTTCATAGAGCCAAGGAAAGTTGAGGAGGTTTCAGAAAAGAATGCTAGGTTTTATGAACACGATTTCCCAGTCCATGTTCTAGATAGTGTATTACCTTTGCCAGGGTCTTCGATAGACTACAGTGGTTGGTGGCATGGTGGGGTGGGGGGGGGGCGCTCAAATACTAGAGATCACAATCTGACTAATGCGCAACAGTGTGGAAACACTACATTAAACAAAACTACGCTAGAAGTGGTTTGTTGGCTCCGTCCAACACCACTAGTAAACCTTCCCGCTTCCAGAAATAGCTACTCTCTTGAAAGGTATATCCAATCCTAGTCTATTTGGACTTGGGTTTGTCGGAAAAACCGATTGGTTTGCAAACGATTTGTTGTGGAACTAATGCACTTTATACATCACCAGTAGAGGTAGATTCGGAAGGTTTTAAACGATAGCGTAGCGTTATGAACTTTCAAAACTGTGGAAATAAGAAGGAAGGGAATAAAGGTGAAGTCCAAACTCAATATAATTGAAATGGCTTTTACGAGCTCTCTCCAATTGACTTACATTTAAGACGAACCAATGGCGAAGGGGCAGTTAAAAAGCTTCTCTTTTAAGCCGGTTTCAAAGCTCCTTCCCAAGTCATTCTCGCTCCCTCTCACTCTTTTTCCACCTCAACCGAATCCCAAATAACCCCAAAGGATCGCCCCTTTTCAAAACAATTGCCGTTTATTTTCCCTTCCAACAACCGAAAATATTGGAATAGGGAGAAATAAAGGTGAGCGAGTCTTCACAAAAGCGTTCCACTCGCCTCCCATTAGCGAAATGTCGAGAGCAATCAAATCTTCCCTGACGTCCTCGACGGATGGAAAAACGTTCTGATCTAGAAAAACGGGCCAAGAGGAAACATTTTCTTGGCAGCGGGCCGGTAATCCGCGGACTTGTATTTGAAACGAAGGTCGCAGGTAATTCAATTGGAAGCTCTGAGAAAGGGTTGGACCGAGGTAAAAGGGCACGGGGGCGATGGTGGATGTGGCAAACGCGAGGGTGCGTTTAACGAAGCATAGAAAGCAGGTAATTAGTTGTGGATGCGCACATCTCGGCGGCTACACTTCCTTCTGGTCATCTGCTCAGCTTTGGAGATGGGCTTGCGGCTTTGGGTACAGATGGCCCCGGCGGCTCGCTCTCCCGCAATTATCTCTGCGAACCAAAAGGGACCGCCCCCCCTTCAAAATACCGCACTACTGCAAGAGCCACATCCACCTCCGCACAGTGGTCAAAACTCGGAAAAAGCGTCCGTTTTATGATTGCTAAATTCGTTCGAATTAAAACTCGTGTCTGGCGGGAGATAATGCAGAATATAGACATGATAGCGGGCTACTGCTGACAATCTGTGTTATCCTCGCTTTACCCGTTAATATTCAGAAATTGGTAGGAACTACTGTTGGAAAATTGGTGGGTAGCAAAACACAACTTGCCGCAAAACTCGTACATGATAAATATGAGCAACGGCTCTTTCTATGAAAACATTTATGAAGAACGGAATGTAGGCACTATTTAGCAGAAAGTACCCTATATGTTTTGTCACAGTCGTCAGAGCAAATCAAATCAATAAAACGATAATGTAGTGTTCGGATAATCTCACATTTGAACTTAATTTCCATTATACACCTGTTAAACAGATAGCTACAGAAATATTTGTGGATGACAAAATGCGTGTGTAAGCTGAAACCATTTCGTCCGGTTCATCAAATTCAGTTATGCAGTTACCGCGAACATTTTAAAAACGTTAAATACACGATTTTTGGCACATTTTGGTTGGTAACTCTGTTCAATAGACTACCACAGGAACATTTATAGAAAACCTGCGAAATCAATAAAACTGTCCAAAAAGCCAAAAACACCTGTTTTGATTTAGCACATCTACATTTACGTTCACTGAATGCTCACAAAGATATTTATTTAGCACAAAAATTAGGTGCAGGTCACTAAAATATTGAAAGTTTAATCGAAATCTTTTGAACGTTTTTCGGTAAAAATTCAAAAACCTCTTGTTTTTTGTATGTTGTAGTCCCTCAACTATGGCAATTACTCAAATCCCATTTTCACTCGTTAAAAAAAATCAAGAACAAAACCGTAACAAGCACCAGATTGATCCGTCGAGGTGTTCCCCCACAAATCGCACTTACAGACACACAATTAAGTTATTCGGATATTGTGGACATCAAAACTTCAAGATCTCTTGAAAACGTTATGTTTAGCAAACTTTAGCTCTTTGAAGAAAACTAAAAAAATAACAAAAAATCTGGTGCGATGCATCACATAAGATTCTTCAGCACCATGTGCATAATCTATTTTATAACTCTAGCAATTGATCAAACCTGTTTTTCACTCAGTTTATATATCTCAACATTCTACATAAAAACTGTAGGCTTTAAGGTTCCGAAATTGATTGAGTTGCTCCTACTAGTGAAACGACCATAATTGAGTGATCAGTCATAAGTCGTCGGTCAACTCTAATTTTCTGAGAAGGATAGTCTCGGCCATTTTGGGGTTATCAGGTAAAAACTGTGAGTCAAACAGTTAGTTTCCTCCCCACTCCTAATTACCTGATAAATACGACTGTTTCCTGTCAGACAGGGTCGAGGTACAATCACAATGAGATGGAGGCCTTTGTCTTTCCTCATGTTATCCCCATCGAGCGGTGATCTGAATTTCTAACGGTGATACCTCTAGTATGTGGTGGTTCTATTTTCACCTCCTTGCTTTTCAAGACAAACCGTTGCAATATATGAAAGTGGCGCGGTTTTCTTATGGAGAAGTGTATGGCGTTTTCTAGTCGATGACGTAATTGACACAAGATGCAACGTCTGCCGTAAACGGTGACTTCCAGCAGAGCAGATAGTTTATTGGATGGGGCTGGAGGAAGATCAAGAATTTCATGCCGCGATGAAGAGCGGAGCGAGGAAATGTAATAAGGTCTGGAAGGGGGCCGACCCCATATGCGCTTCAGGTTACGCACCCGTTTTCTCATTCAACACTGATTCTAATCCGAAGAAGAGACGTGCCCCTGTCATCTCCGAACCCTCCGTCCTGCTATCAGTCCTTGTTCCTCCCCCCAACAACTCGATCCAGACGTCCCATACTCCCATCCACCCAACGTTCACCTCCGTCGTCATTTCTAGCCCTTCCAGAGACTTCCGACCCAAATTACCACTTCCATTCAGTTGCCAGTCCCGAGGCCTGATCCCCCACTTCGTTCCATAGAGTTTAATTACATCCGATTTCAAATTCCCAGAGTCAGCTCTCAAATCGCGTCCCGTCCATTGTTGAACTTGATGCGATTTAAATTGGAATCACACACGCGGGTTCCCTCGGAGCGAAGTCGCTTGCTTCATCCATCTCCGCTCTGACGGGCCCATATCCCGTAATCGTCGTCTACGGTAGGAGTTAGTCAATAGCTGCAGAGGTTGAAACATTGCTCCGCAGCTACCAATTCAACCGACTCTACTTCAGCGTTCCATTTCTCGAACAATCACCCATAAAGATCACTCGAACAATTACTACGCACAAACGTGTTTCCTCCTTTTCTCAACCCAAAGTATTATAATCAGTCCACAGAATCTAACACGTCATGTGCATTCACCCCAGCAATTAATAAAATATATTTTTTATTCAGTTTGTATGAACTTAGTAGAACTCAGCGTTCTGCGCTACCTATAAACGAGAGACCCTTGAAGTTCCAAGACACATTTTTCTTTCAGCCAATTTCCTATCTTTCTCTCCTATTTCGAAAGGCTGAGGAACGTCAAAATGTGGCCATAGATGATACCTCCCTTTGACACTAACGCCCAAGTATATACGGTTTTGTGAGGAACCAGATTAAGCCTTAAATTAAAGTACCGGAATTACAAATGCGCAACAGTCTTCTAATGGGAGACTAAATGATACTACCTGTCATTCTTTCCACTGGCCTAGGCTGAGTCCAAGTCAGCAAAAGCGCAATGCTGTTAATCATAAATGACTAATACAAACCAACCGCCTTTACGGATCGCAAGTTTCAGGGGCGTTCAAGAACGTTCGCTATGAAAGAACAACTGGTTACCGACGGATGTAGCTGAATGTTTCACTGCAACCAACAAATGTGGCTCAGCGAATGAGCTGAGGAAAAGTCTGCAGAAAAGAAGAGACTTGCAAACCACACGCAGAACTTCTCGAAAAAGCTGAACATTTCACCTTATTCGTCATTCATAGCCCCGGCGTTCTGCTTCTTGCGATGTTGTCTCAGACTTTACCACATTTACCGGTGACACCTGATGTATACAGCGGTACAGAGGTAGTTTTAAACTGGATAGTTGTTGTCATCGATAGTACTGGCGTTGAATACGAAACCCCGACTTTGGCCTTATTATACGATACGTGGAACATACTTTAGGTAATAATGAGGAATGAGGGGGAGCTTAGTAAAGACGATGCAACAGAATTATTTTGAACTTTTTTGGTCCTGGAAGAACACGGTTACATCTGGCAAGCAAATGGTTCTCCGACCATTGAATTGATGATAAGGGGGAGGGGGCAAAACTAGCGTGGTGACCCTAATTCAATGACGACCGTTGTTTTGTTGGAGTTCACATGAAACAGAGTTTTGAACAAACCGACCACGTTCGCTCATTTTCTATATGTGTCCTTTCGATGGGACGGGATGAGGGCAAGCAGGACATTATGACTCCAACGTCCCAGCTCCACAAATCCGCTTTATTGGATCCCCCGAGGATCGCATTAACCCCTCCCCGAACGCTCGTGCATCATATCGTTACAGTCGAGGGAATCGCAAACAGCTACCACATAACAATGAAGTTCTCTTCTTTCTTTCACTTTGCTAAACCAAGCTGCGATAAATCCGAGCTTTTCATGTCCGAATCCATCAACGTTTTGTAAAGCCTGTAACGCTGTTGTATTGATTGGTAAATTTGACCGACAAAATCTTCGACAACGACGAATTTAGGACGAAGCGAGTGGGCTAGTGGAATGACGATGTTTTTGTGTCACTTTCCTTCAGCACTTTTACTACATTTCAGTGAAACTTCGGCATCAATAATGATAGTGCTCATAGTTGTGAACAGAGAAGTGAAGGTATCTACGAGGAAGTGCTCTAAAGCGAAGGGAATTTCGTTTTAGGGGTTCGCATATCTCCTTTAAGAAATTCTACTGCTGACATTTCGATCCTAGGCACTAAAACCGTCCTCGTCGGAACCCCTTGGCTAATCGGCTCCAGGAGCCTATTTTTTAACGCACCCAGTACGTAGTGAACCTGACCTCCACGAGTCATTCCTCGTTCTGCCAGTTGCCTGGAATTCATACAGCCTACTGGTACGACTCGGGAAGCGGGCGTTGCCTTGGGCCAGAGAGTCTGGTGGGGTCTGAACATTAACGGTCAACGTCACAATTCGTTAGTAGCTCTGTTATCAGTAATTGGGTGGTTTGGAGACATTCAAGGAGATATCTGAGGAAACCCGGCTAAAGGGAATGAAAACTCTGTTTGGAAATTTATTGTTAGCGTGCTAAGAAGGAGTTTTACCAAGTAGTGAACAAAAGTAGGCGATCAGCTGAAAAAGAATAAAATGCCTCAAAATTTGCTACTGCCTTTGAATAAAGAAGCGATAGAATTTCAGAAAATGGTCGTTAAGTGTGACTGCTAACGAGAGAGAACGGCCAAATCGGCTCAAGCTTTATATTTAGCCTGCAAGTCACCGTGGGACTCCAAACCTAATTATAGTTATCATAGACACCAATTTTTTTTCTCAAAAACGGCATTAACGATTTTGATAAAGCTTTTGTACGAAAACTTCTAATCAACAAAACGGTACCATGAAATCTCATTTACTGAAAAACGAAAAGAGCAACACAATGAAATAAAAATCGATTTTAGCGCAGTCTTTTCTTAAAACTTTTTTCTTATAAATTCCCCTCAAAGCCTGTTTACGTTCTCAAAATAATCAGGAGCAACCTCAGAATTCAAGGGACGGCCTAGTAACTCACAAGCCAGAGGAGACGGACTCACCTAACAGGTACGTTAACTTTAGACGGCCGTTTTACTTTACTAGCACTTCTCACAGTTTTTACCCGATAGCTCCAAAACACGAACTCTGATCAAAATCACGTCAATGTTCTAATAAATCACTTATGTGCTGATCGAACAATAAAGGTCGTAAGTAGCAACTCAATTACATCTGAAACCTCAAGTGCTACGTTCATTTGAACGGAATCAAAAACATTTTTTACTAGTTGCCGGAGTGATAATAATTGCTGAATGCGCCTGGAGTTGAGGAAAGATGTATGATGCGTCATACCAGATATTTCTTTTTTCCCACTGTACTACCCCACCATTACCAGTCATCTTTTCACGTTTTCCACATTACGTGTCTTCGTAACTTATCATTACGTATCATTAGGAACCAAAAACGCAGTTTTTACAAGAGAAATATATTTCCTCTAATTTTATTTACATAGCTAAATCGATTTTGATGGCTAGATTATGGAATGGGCTAGGTATATTTACGACCTCAAAACTTTTTATAATAATAACGTATAACGTATAATGGGTCAAGGCTCGTTGGCGATTTGCTCTCTTATAATTGTTTCCACTTTTCTCACTACGTCATTCTCTCTCTCTTCTTCCTACTCATTTCACCTAAGACGCCCTCACGAGGACATGGGCCGATGAATGAGTTTGTGGGCTCCACAGAGCTCCGTGCAAGGACACTGGCAACCAAGTGAGTATTCGAGGGGCAATCAAAAATTGATAAAGTCAATAATTTGATGAAGGAGTTGTGGGAACGCCAAGTCTTGTTGAATCGCGTTTGGTTTCACTCTTCGACATCAATTAGGATTATTGCAAATTTACAACTTCGTGGAAGGTGGTTTGTGGGCTCCATCTAATGGGGAATCATCCAACTTTTGAAAAATGGCTGCCTTTGCAGATGCCAAACCAACACCAAAATGAACCACAATAATTCACTATACTGGCCAGTGGTTAGAAACGTCGGTGGTCCAAAAAAAAAATAAATGGTGAGTTGTATGAATAACAATATTCAACGTAATTCCGAACCCGTAAAATTTAATTCACAGAGTCACTACGTTTAAGAGTTTGACAGCCTAAATGCTCGACTAGTTCTTCTTCAATCTTCTCCCTGTCATCCGAATGAAACTGTGGATACAGAGCGAAGCCCCCGCAGAGTGGAGGTTTAGCGGAGTTTAATTGGCAGAGCTGGGCTTTTATTGGACATGTGGCCAAAAGTTACCTTCACTTATCCGAAGCTCAATATCGGTGGAAGTCTGACATTCACCTCCAGAACTCGGAAAAGAACGAGAAGCCCTTTTCCCAATAAACTAACACTGCGGCGTTTCTCGGCTGAGTTCCACGGGTTGTGTTATGTCAAACGTTCAGAAAATCGAGCAACGGGCCGCTATCACCCGGTGAAAAGTACTCGCAGGATTCAACTCCATTCCATCCCCCCGAGCTTCCAGAGAAAAAGCAAAGGAAAACTTGTTTCTTCCCTCCACAACTCGTCTTCTCTTCAGTCCCACTGTGGAAACCAACTAGCAGCAATACTCAGCTCCCAAAGAGAAACCTTGAGAGCCAATAAGAAGTAGGTTCATTACGAGGAAAAGACTGACGGAGGGTCGAGAGTCGATGTTAGCAACCTCTGGAGCTTGTAAATTGGAGGTCTATACTTGTTAAAGGGTTAGGTTCTGGTGGGTAACGAAACAGCTGCTTTCTCCTGCATTACTTACTTTCTAACTAACCCGTCTGCAGGAAGAAAAAAGAACGTGCTTGAGCGAAGTGCTTAAGATCGATTTCGACCTTTCTTCGTTCCAAAGTGTTGATGCCACGCTCAAGTGAATCACCATTCACCTTCGATTTGGCGTTTTTACTCGTATTTCATTAGCTCTATGAAATAGAGAGAAGAGCCGACCGGGTGGAATTGCTTCGTTCAGTTTTCTTCAGATCTTTTCGTATTAAAGTCTTCCATTGCAAAACACGTTTGCCTGAAATGGTTTTTGTGCGCGATGAACTCGATTGAGGAAGCACGGCTGTACACTCTACATATCAACTTGCCACATCAACTATAATAAATTATCAGCCCAATGAGTCCAAGGCGAACTATAGCTATCATGGTGATCAAAACATAAAATACGTCAAGTTTCTAGCACCTAATAAAATGCGTGTGTACAGATAGGGAAACACTGCTACAAAACATTGCTTAAAAATGTCTAGTGTGAAGCATCAGACAACAGTCCTCAGGTCTATGTGCATTAAGCGATATCTATCACGCCAACAACAATGAAATTGTTTTTCATTCTGTTTTTATGAATTTCTTTTATCAATTTTTGTCCAAAGTGCTGCTTTCGCCATTCTCCCAATAAAGATAATTATAGGTTACCGATGTATTATTTGAGACTACCCACACCAAAAGTTCAATGAAAATCCAAAAAAAAATTAAATAGGATGTTTTGATCTGTTGACTATAGTTGCGATTTTGCTCACATCTTTATTTTGGTGTCGCATGGTGATCGTTAGGGTAAATATCTGTTTGAAGATTTTCTCTCAGACACGTTCGCTGACCCACCCCTTCTCCAGACTGTTTTCGGACTCGGAAGCCTTTGAAATGCAAAAATATACAGAAAACTAAAAACAGATGCTGCCGATTACATAACTTCCCTACCAACTACGTAGGGCTGAGAAAACTAAAAAGGAAAAATGGTTAAAGGGAGCGCCCCCAAGCAGAAAAGCCCCTAACCTTAAGAAAGTCCCTAGCAATAGTTAAGAGAAGCCACCAACTGAATGGCCGTAAGACAGAACAGCGTCAGATCTCCGTGTTAGCAGCGGGCGATTAAAAAAATCAGAAGTTTAAAAGAACAATCATCATCGGAACAGACATCGGAAAACGTATGATTTTACGAAACCACAGAGATATACAGGCGCTGTATGGCGACTATGGCGACGAAATTGACAACATTCAGCTCTAACCCTTGTGCCCATAACAAACAGTTCTAGGAAGTCCTCAATGGGGCTCTGGAACCATAGCGATTTGCAACTCAGTTAGTGGACAAGACCGGATTAGCCAGCGGGTTGTTCAGGCTCAACGGTAAAAAAATGTTGAAGTAGAGCATGCCGACCTGCCCACAACAGCCTAGAGTGCCTCTGAGGGCCTGGACCACCGAAGTGGGAAAAGGAGCTGATTGGGACGGAATTGTCAAGGATATAAATATTTTCACGACCCGCCCCTACTTAATACAAACCTTACGACGAACAAACAAAACAGTTTGGGCACATAAGGTACACACACATTTCATATCACACTGATCAACGACACACATGACGCCACAACGAATAGGTGACAGAAATATAATAACACGTGACTTACTGACTGTCACAGAAATTGATACAATAAAAAGTGTGAGGACCTTGGTTAAGTACCGAGCTTATCGTACACCCCTCACACGAGAGGTCAGAGTACACCAAAATAATTATTATAATACAGTTCCAAGCACCCAAGTGGTAAAACATTTATGAACCCTTGTACAATCAACCTCAGAACACACGAGTCGCACACATACATACGAACGTACGACAAATGTAGAATGGTAACTTTCACGGCAGCATTTGTAGTGTAAGAGGATGTACCAAAGCACGTGACATACGATATCTCCAGAATAGTGAAAGCTACTGGTCTCATTCGATTCATTATGATGCATATATTTTTAAGAAACTATACCTTTTTTGAACACGATCGCATTTTTGAAAAATAAAAATATTAACAACGTTAAAAAATGAATACATAAACCACAATCATTTAAAACAATTAAACGATAAAAATTCGCTTGTATTTTCCTTTGATTTGGTACTCAGTTATTTTAACAAAATCCAATTGACGATGTGTTGATTACAAATGAACTGAAATACTTTCCTGGCTGCACATGCATTTGCTTTTAGTGTCATTGCACCGTCACGTCTTTTGCTTAAATATTGTAACCTTTTTCAAGTAAACTGAATCGTTCTAGACACCCAAGGCGAAGCGAACGAAAAAAGAGGACGGCCATTGCACAGAGGGCTAACGTGTCCTATGGATTCCGATTGGATTAGTCCCAAGTACACAGATTCGTGAGCCAGTTGGAGCAAAAAAACCCTCCTAGCCCAACAAAACAACACACTAGTAGACATTTTGGTATAGAAATACAAAATTATCTGTCGTTTATTATTAAAAATATCCTAATTATATTTATTAGAAGGAATATTTTATTACGAGTAGCCCTTACCGAAAGCACCCTTCCCGAGGTAATTCACCGTTATATGAATAGTTTATGAGCGCTGTATATTTCAAAAAATAACGTAGGAAAAATTGGGGAAAGTTAAAGAATTAAACGGGTTTGGACAGGAAGCCCCCTCTTGCAATTTGAGTAACGAGCTTCGACGGACCTATCAATATTAATCCCCGCAGCCAACCCGCCTTAATGATAGGCGCTTACAAAGATTAATTGTTGAAACAGAAGGAGGAGATCGAGTTTGCTGGCGGAAGTTGGGCGAGGTGGAAATAAAGGAGGAAGAGATATAATTGGGAGAACTCAGCTGATTGGCTAACCCAATACCTCAGTCTATAGCTCTAGATCTAATTAACTTATTAGTGTGGTATTGGATACATTTTCAACAGTTGGCTCAGAGGTTCAGCTAACCAATCAGATAGTGGATCATCTCACTCATGATCCGATGTGTGTTTGCACATTCCTCAAAGTGACGGAATTATGTTGATTCGCAAAGCTATTGCCACAATTGGTTGCTGTGATTGACAGATTGATTCTTGTTGTTCATACACTACAATTTGTAAAGAAAGATGAAGTAAATAAATGCACTATTTAAATCACAAAAAAAAACATCCAACATAAGATGTCATTATTTTCAAATTTAAATTGTAATTTTTTGTATAGTAATCAGGCGAAAACTGAAACCTGCTGATAACTGCTCTTTACTTTGCTAAAGCCTATAGAGTTAGAAGAAAAGTTATGTAATCGGCTTAGATAACAGTTTGAGTTTTCTTCGAATCCTTGCGTTTGTGAAAATACCTTCGACAGGGAGGGATTATTGTAGCAATAACATCCATGTAGTGATCAAAACACCAATATTTTTCTCGGAAACGGCTGTGACTATTTTGATTGAATTATTTATGTCGATGAGTACTGTTTGGTACAAGAGAAAGAGAAAGCGACAAAGACTTGATAGACGAATGAGACGAACGAAATAGACTGTTTGACACACCGTGTTTTTAAATGATCACTTGATTACCAGATTAGAAGTCTGATTGACCAGCCAGTAAAACTTGTTCAAGCGACACTGTGGGTCTCTAGACACGTGAACTGGTGTTACGACGAAAGTGGCGTCCTGGGAGGGGGGAGGAGGGAGAGGCCGAGGGCAAAGTCTGTAGTCGACCTCAGAAATAATCCTTAAAGCCTTTGTTTAGCAGGAGAGGCTAATTGAATTCCAATCATGTGAGGAAAAAACTCGCATTGAACAAATAACATTCAGCTCAGCTCAAGCCGAATCGGTACTGAGGCCAAATGATCTGAAGCTGGAAACTCCAAACTATCTCTGTCAATCTACAAAAAAACATAGCGAAAATACGAAACTTTCTTATGTTAAGGAAAATTACTTGAGCAGCACAATACATTAGCAAAGTTTCTGTATTTTAGTTCAATTGTTAATTTTATTTTTTTAAATAAATCTCATTCATATGAAATTAGCATTAACAAAAAAATCAGACGGTGCCTCAATTACACACTCCCCAAATAGGTTTATTAATAGGTACTACCTTCTGGAGGCTTATGTGGTAGTGGTTGTTCCTTAAATAGAAAGGTTGTTCCTTAAATAGAAATGCCATCTCTCGCCTACGATTATTTTTAGCGACTTGATCTGTTTCCCTATACGACCGCGATGGGTATACAATTTATCTAAGGTTATTTAATTTATTTATTATCGAGATAGTATGCTGCTAATAACTTCCGTGTCCTCGCGAGGTTTGGGTGCAATTGAACGCTTTGAAAAATGAGGCCAGAAAAACGCGTGGTGGAGGCTGGTTCTCGCAGTGAAAAATAATCCCGTCGCGTTAACAAACGTAATAGCGGCCTCTTCATGGTAGTAATTACTTTTGCCCGTAAATTTTCCATCACAAATGGTGTTACGACGAGGTTGTAAATTGAAGGAGTTGGCGTGAGAACTGGTCGTGGGGCTTATTCTGATTTAAAGCCCCTCCTACAAACCCGGTCCCAATTCTGTTTTTGGAGGAGAAGCTGCGTGTTCTCACTGATGAACGCAATCAGAGGTTGGAGCTTCTTGGCCATTTTTAGTGGAGAGGGCGAGCCTTAATTGATTTTATACACTTCTTCTCTCCTTCGTAGCTCCGTCCAAATCCGTTACGTTTCGACGTGACCTGTATTTCCCAATCTCCAAAAACTGATGTTATGCTCATTTGACTTCACTTTGATGTAGACAATAAAAAGTGTTCGCTTTTGGAGCTCGAGAACGAACGACCAGAGTTAATTTCTCAACAAAATCGACGTTACGGCATCGTCAATAAGTCGTAAAGAGTTGCGTCGTGTGTGAGCTTTCATGAGGAAGTCTCCATAATCAGAAAAACCTAATTTCGGCGTGTAGTCGTGAAGGGGGAGTCATCAGAAGTTCGTAAATTGGAAGCAGACGACGTCAGGTTCATAGAATTGACTTTGACCTGATCGAAGCAGCCACGAGTGGCATCTTTCCTTCCCCCTCTCAACCCTTCTATATTGACAGGGTAGTCTGGGTACCCTCTCCGTTAAGATTTTTACTGGCTTATTGCCACAACAATAGTTGTACCATATAGAGTGATGCGTTCTAGCAGTGCCACGAAATGTTCACTGCTGTGCTTTAATACGATGTTTCATCTATAGTCACCAAGAAATTATGGCAGATGATGGTAAACCGACCAAATGGTGTACAAGCCAAAACATGCTGTCACGAGGCTTAAATCAAACGCGCATCGGTATTAAACATTTCTGGCAATTTAGAGTTTTAAGTTTTACTAAAGTTAACGTACCTGTTAGGTGAGTCCGTCTCCTCTAGCTGGTGAGTTACCGTGGGCAAGCGCTTTCGATGTAAAGGCGTCATCGTCTGGCCGGTAAGTCAGTACATTTTCATGACAGCTTCACTTTATTTATCTATGAAAACTAACGTACCTGTTTACTGCGTCTTCTTTGGCTGGTGAGATACTGTGGGCGAGCGGATACAGTTAAGAGTACTGACTTAACGGTCAGACGATTATGTCTTTACATCGAAAGCGCTTGCCCGTAGTAACTCACCAGCCAGAGGAGACGGACTCACCTAACAGGTACGTTAACTTTAGAAGTTTGTTTAATTTCTAGAGTCAAGAGTATTGCTAAATGCACTTGAGGCCAAGGAAAGTTGTGTGGTGCGGCGCACCAATTTTTTTTTCTTCAACTTTTGGACCGAAACGCGATGTATAATATTTATCGCCAAATCATCATTCCACGAATACAACTATATGTTTACAACGTCTAGGGATAAATGTTAATTCTGAATTCAACACTAAGAGTCACACCTTGAGTCCACATGGCTACAGTAACTCTCTTCCATCATTAGAGAAGCTGCCCTTACCACCAGTTTGGTCCAAGTTCTTCGGTTAACCGGGGCTAGTGTATATTGTGAAGGCACAATTTTGGAAATTTTCAATATGTTCTTCCATTAAGCCCATTTGTGTGGTAAGACGCCCTCCTTCACGGATCAGGCTTCCCTTTTGCTTAAAATATCCCTGGTTGGTTGTCCGCCCCCTTCCCCGAGAAGAAGGAGTTATCAATTTGTTCAAATTGGGAAGAACACGATCGGCCCCGAACATTACAATATAGTCTTAGCAATTGCAGGTTTTGTAACTTAGTACCGATCATCATTTTTACATGAGCTCGCCTGTGATGCTGTTTACACAGAGCAGTGAACGATTTCTTTTCATCACATCTTTTATTTACTTTCCCTCATTCAACTCCCAATCGTTGCAACTTTATCGCAAATTGAGTCATTCTGTTCATTATCTGAGGTTGAAGTGCAGTGTCTCACCTGAGAGAAGACAAGAGCAGAGTGCCAGAAGTGGGTACCTTACCAGAAGAAGGAGGACGTCACCTCCTCCATTCTTTTAGTGCACAACGTTTTGTCTCGGGGATCCCATATTCCTCGTTTCCATAAAGTTGGTCACGCATAGATGCTCGTTGGAACTTCGCGTCGTACGACATCGAGAACCTCAAACTGAGCCGACAATTCAACTTACATCAAATCAATCCTACTTCCCAGTACCTATAACTCAACTACTTCGGTGCCAGGTAAGGGGACGTTAACTTTAGTAATGTGCCTACTGGCGGATATAACCCAATTTTTTTAAGTTTTACATTCAGAAAAAATGTCGACTCTTCTTCGGATCTTTTTTTTCGAGGCCTGCTGAATCGAATTCTCTAATTCCGGCGCTTGATTTGTAGGCGTGTGACAGGTAGACAGGTAGACAGGTTTGCGCGATACTAACTGAAGCGATTGAGCTGGTTTTTTAGTTGTGTTGCTCGTGATCAATGACCGAGTCAAAGTTTTGAAGGTACAAATGAGGTTACGGGAAATTTTCACATGTAATATATGTAAAGGGGTGCTTTCGCCTAATCTTGTCCGAAACATCAAAACCTTGACATGGGCCTCCTCTCCACCCGTTCAATTGTATGCATTGTAATTTTGTTTCACAATCTGAAGCCCCACTCGTGGAACAGTTAGCATGTTGTTGAACTGGGACAGGCAGAGAAATTCGGAAAGCTGTAGACCAGAGAGGGGAGAACCGTGATAGGTAATCTTTACAGTTCAGGTTGCTTTTGTTACAGCCTTGAAGGTTGAGAATAGTGTTCTTCCAAGTAGTGCCGACATGAGCACTCATCCTCTTCTCTCCAACCGATTCAACCAAGTCCCTACAATAATTCGTGTAGACAGTGGGTGTTATGAGACAGAGGCTGATTGGCTTCATATAGTGAGATGTGAAATATTCAAATTACCTTGCTCAAATTATTGCCAATCAGTACCTAACTTTTTTCTCCATAAATGGAACAGTGAAAATTCGGTTGCAGCGGAATGAGGATTCTATAACTTTTTAGAAAAACGGCTTCAACGTTCCAAAACTCACAGGGCGTCTCTAACTAATCATTTTTCACATCTTGTTCCCGTCAAATGTTCCTCTGACGTTAAACTATCATCTAAGAACTTTCAGCTGGGCAATACCTTCATTTCTCTCTCGATAAGCGATTGCAGACAAATGAGTTGAACGAAGATACAGCTTCCATCTGTGCGATCCTTCATCACGTATATTCTCATTGTTGAGCACGCATGAAGGTATGGAAGGATGGTATTAATTAATCTATCAACCGCTCTTGAGGTTGGCAGCGATGCAACCGATCAACCCACACTTGCGGATATTATTTTTAAGAACAGGCTGCAGAAAGGAACTTTCAGGAGGTAAAAAGAGCCTCTCGTTCCGACAACACAGTCGTCAAAATGGCGGTGTGAGGCGATGCCCGAACAAATCCTTTCGGCAAGCGGGAAGTCAATGAAACAACGGAGACCCAATGCCGTTGATCCGCTCGAGATATCAACTTTATCAAACAACCTAAATCACCGGGCACGTCCCTCGGGACCGAAAACTGAATACATTGTAGCAGCTATTATTTTGGGTTTTCAACTCGACGCCATGAACCGCTTTAGAGCCGCTCCCGGTCGGCCCCTTTCTCCTCAAATGATAGATATCCGGGCGCTTTGGAAACATTTTATCGCGCCCGGGTTTGGAGAGGGTGACGTGCTGCTGAAAGTGCGAGGGAGATTTAAACGCGGCCAACAGAAACGGGAACTGGTAAAAAAAAAAAGTCTGGAAGAAACGGAATAAATGTTAGCTAGTTGTAAAATGAAGGATATAAGAGTCGGCAGGCTTTCCAGTGATATTGGAAGCCATATTTTCTCGTCAGGTTTCCCACCGCCAACGTCGCCACGAATTTTCTCCAACTTCTTTAAACAAATCTCGACTTTAGGAAATAAGCCAGCTTTAGGGTCCGAGCGGCTCTTTCCCCCAAGTTCCACAGTCGTACTAAGTCATATTTGCGAAGAATAAAAAAGTTATTGCACACGTTACTTCACAGAAAAATAACAGGTATGACGTAACAAGTCGCACCCCGCGTAAATTCCCGAAGTATTCGATGAGTAACACTCAATGAGTAACGAAATGTAAATATTAACTGGTCGAAACTTCAAAAAATATCTGGTGCGTTGCAACACAAAACTTTCCGCCACCCCATTAATTCGACGACCTGCTACAAATACGGAACCTGTATGTTCGTTCAACGCATTTCAACGGAAACATTTATGGGTACAGTATGTAGGTGCTAGTCAGTTGAGAGTAGTCCCTATGTTTGATCGCTGTCGTTACTAAGGTTTTTGAGAAAATTGGAAAACCGATCAATTAATATTGAACAAATCTCGTTTTCCAAGTTATAATTCCGTTCAACACATAGGTGCCGAAATAATTTCGGAGAACAAAATGTGGGTATAGGTTGCTAGAAGACACTGTAAGATTGATCAAATATTAAAGTAATTGGGTTAATTCCGCCAGTAGGAAAATTATTAAAGTTAACGGGCCAGTTTGGTGTGTCCGTCGTCTCTGGCTGGTGAGACGCAATGGGCGAGCGCTTTCGATGTAAAGGCATCATCGTCTGGCTGGTAAGTCAGTACTCTTAACTGTATACGCTCGCCCACAGCATCTCACCAACCAAAGAAGCCGCAGCAAACAGGTACGTTAGTTTTCATTGATGAATAAAGTGAAGTTGTCATGAAAATGTTTAAAAAACACAACTTTCGACACGTTTTGGTTTTTATCTCCGTTAAATGGACAGTCAGAGAGCCATTTATTGAGAGCAATATATAGTTTTTAATTATTTGAAAACATCTTGACATTTGAGTTTGGTGAAAATAGTTGAAACCAGTTTGCCAAAATATGAAAAACAATCTATTTTTGCTTCATAAGCCTTTATCTCCGTTCACCGAATTTTCATGGAGATTTATGAAGAAGAAAAGTTGGGTACTGATTGGTAGAAGATAATTCGTAATAAACCGTTTTTTTTTTTTTTGGTACCGCACCTCCCTTCTCCATCTACGAAAATCGCTCAAAACCTTATTTTCGCGTCTTTAAAACGTACTAAACAAAACTAAAAAAGAACCAGCTCAACTGGTTCAGCCATTCTCCCGCAAATTCAACTACAGCCACAAGCACACTTTTTTCTTCGTAGCTCGCCATAAATGGAACAGTGGCACCCAAAAAGGAATTTAAATGAAATTCACACGAATGGCTTGAAAGTCCTGGTAATTCTTTCCATGGATGCCTTCTGAAGCCACGCCGAAGAGAAGGCGTAGTGAGGAACTGAGCTCCCGTCTGTCAACCTAATCATGCAGAGCAGCCGCAAATCTTACGGGGCTTGGGAGCAGATGAAGCCGCTATGTCACACCACTGCAGTTGATCCTGAACGAATTCAAGACCAGTCGCAGCGTGTGCGACATCCCAACCAGACCAGATGTGTGCAAAGCAAAGAGGCACTTGCTGCGCAAGAATAGAGATGGAACAAACAGCTCCCCAGATCGAACCGCAGCGTGTGGGAGGCCACAACGCACGCACAGCAGAGCGAACCATTCTATCCTACCTGCCCGTAGGTCACTCTTGGGATCAACCCATACACGCAGGGACCTACGCGAAAATCATGTTTTTTGGATCCAGTAGAGATCTCACAACGTTTAAAGATCTGAAGAAAGCTCAAACTTTTTTGGCACGATGTGGATCAAATTGCAATCAAATGGGTTCAGCCGTTCTTTCTCAATCGTGTTCACAGACTACTAGATGATGCTTTTTGAATTAGCCCTTGAAATGTCAAGGTCTGGAAAAAAAAACTCAGAATTCTGTTCAGCTGAACTTTCCTTCTTACTGAGCAATGCGCGGTTCAGGACATCTCGTTTCTGTTCAAGTTGGTCGGTCACTGGGGTCGGTCCTTTGACTGCCTTACTCATGTGATTTCTATTTGCTCCTTCCTTCTCGCCAGCAAGCTTCTCCTTCAGAACCACCATCGTTTTTTCAGTTCCCAGAGAACCTCCCCGAAACAATCCTATTAAATTGCCCACGTTTTGATCGACAGCGCAATTTTTGCCAGTGATAGTTGCGGTGTCGAGAATCGTTTTGGTTTATTATTCATTCTGAATAATAACCCTATGTTTTCGGTCACGAAAATTTTTTTACAACCCCCCCTCAAAATTTGATACTTTACGTTTCAAGACATGGAGATTCCAAATTTGCAATGTCCGTCCGCCGTCCCCCGTTCGCCGTCCGGGCCATTTTGTGCCTTTAACGTGGTCTAAAAAACTCCTACTTTCGCACAAAAATTCCATTTGGTATCTGGTTGTGCCCGCCATCTCGGCAACCCAATCGGACGAAGCCCATGGTTGTTATGGGCAAAAAATGGTTAAACAAATTAACGAAACGCAGTGTAACGTGGGAACTTCAGCATAAGTCAACGTTTCGTCGTTATTACTCCCTCCCGTCATATCAAACTCAATCACCCGCCCGCTCGACTCGCAACCAGTTCGCTGGAAGCCCCGGTTTAGGGGCGCCTGGCGCCGGGGGAATTTTTTAGTTTCCGTAGTTCGATTGTAGTCAGGTCATGTTTTTTATGGTTTACTAGTATTCGATGCTGAATTGAATGAGATGGGTCTCGGAGCAGTCATACTAGGTCAAGCTGTTCTTGATAATAATAAACCATTGTGTAATAATTTAAAGGGTTTTTGTTTTTAAACTGAAGCTTTTTAAAAGTATTCCTTGTTTTTTTGACATCATCGGATTAGCCCGTTCTGTTTTAAATAATACCGTGATGCATGCCATATCACCATAACTGTATAAACCGATATTAGGCGACAGGAGGAACAGCAGCTACAATGGGCACTAAGCACAATAACAAAACAGCAGCAACGAGAAGAAATCCAAATTAGTTTTTATACACTTCTAGCGAGGCATTCATGGCCAATTTGGGGCAACTCCCTGGTTGGCATGCTTCTCTAGTTAGTTATTCCAGACTCTCTCCAGCTGACGTACCCCCACGAGAATAAATCAATTTCCTGGTAAGCATGCCTCTTTATTTCTCACACTCCTGTCTTTGGCTACAGTGTCACCACGATGATAAAATGGTTAACTACATACTAATAAAGGCCATCTTCCGGACGTCTCAACAATTAAAATGACAACATACAATATATGGAGCTGTATATTGTACACAAGGTACCATAAATTTGTCAAAATATAAACGACGAATAAAAAACTAATAATAAATATTTACACGGAACAAAATGTAAATATTCGAGTCCCAGATTCGTTTTAGGATCACCTTTTTTCGCGGATTTCTACAATCTCATTTCGTGCTCTGTTGGTCAATCTCTAGTCAACGATTAGTTTGAGAAACAGTTGTGCTGAGTTGAATGTTGCAACAGTTTGGTACCAAGTTCATTAAGATAAAATCATTATGCCACATCGTACACAAAATATTTTATTCCAGTTTACTTAATTTTCTGTAACAGTTAACGAAGGTTCTGTCACGTTTCGTGACGCCTGACAATCGACAGCAAAATGTAATCTGGGTTCTTCAATGCTCCTCATAATTTTTACATTAATCGAAAAATGTTGCGAAAATGAAAAGCCCTCGTCGCCCGACTAATTATTCTGCGGGATTCCTTTCATTTGGAAGTAGAAACGAAGAAACTGAAAAATGAATGAATCCCTAATATGAAGGGGGAATTTGAATTTCGCCTCAAGGCCCATCGAATTTACAACTCGATGAGGTTGAAGACGGAAAAGTGGCATTGAGAAGAGGAGGCATTTTAAAATTCACCTTGCAACTTCGAAACAACCCTAATTTGAAGAAGACGAGGAAAAGGGAGCGGAGGAGCGCGAAGAAAAAGGGAACAAACTTTTCTTTTGGCCAAGTATTATTAAATTCCAGGTTAGGCCGTCAGCCCCATCCTTCTTTCGGAACCTCCTTCAGAGAGACATCCTCCTCCATCAATCATTAGCGCTGGATTGAGTTGATGTAACGATTCCCTTCCCTCATTGAAAGGAAATACGGGCGGTAAATAAAACAGAAAGACCGAAGCAAACGATAATAGCGACCCTGACGAAAATCTGCGAGCACCGCAAAAAAAAGTTCCCGTTGATTGAAAAGAAAATCCCGTGTTTGATCCCCCAGTCGCCATTTTCGGACCTGGAGGGCTTCAATTTTTTCAATTTAATTTACACAAAGGACGATAATGTTAGCAATTTATACAAAGGGCTCCAATTGTTTGCAATTTAACTCATACAAAGAACCCGAATGTTTGTAATTCAATTCTTAAGAAATTTCCACTTTTGGATCTTTTATGCGGAAGGCCATCATTCAGCGCAACACAGCCGAACATGAAGCTAAGTACTGAGCGGTAGGGCATTGGAGTTTTTGAACCGTTCTGGAGGTATCTAATGTGTTGCTCCGGACATTTCATAGAACGAGTCAACAATTTATTCGTTGCC
This sequence comes from Pachypeltis micranthus, assembly GCA_020466155.1. Taxonomy (NCBI): domain Eukaryota; kingdom Metazoa; phylum Arthropoda; class Insecta; order Hemiptera; family Miridae; genus Pachypeltis; species Pachypeltis micranthus. The sequence continues at coordinate 12,439,786 of CM035775.1, forward strand.
TCTACAGAGGCTGACAGATTTTAGATGCTCAGAGGTGGGTTCTAAGCTGTGTGAAAGAGAGATGAAATTGGCTCGTGTTAGTTTTTATCATCCGCATACAAGTCGATGCCCTGAACGGGACATTAGGTTCTTACTGCCCTTCCCTTTTTCCCCCTTCGGAACCACTACATTAATTTCATTTAAGGCGAAGCCGCACAGGGAAAATAAAGGAAATGCCTAGCGAATGACATCCATAATTCAACTCGATAATTTCTTTTCAACTCCGTCTCATCAAATTTCCCGTTGAATATTAAACTCAATCAAGAGACGGCCGAATATCGCGCAGTCTGTTATGCAAAATAAACAGGAGCTTCCGCGAAACGCTTCGTCGAAAGGCTTTAATACAATTTCGGTTGCGTGTGCGTCGGATCAGAGAGGGAACACGGAGGAAATTATTACTATGAGCCTAATTGAGCTCAAATATTACCTCATGGTTATGAAAGGCGCTAGCGTAGGGGAGTGCAAATTGACGAATTTCAACCTGTGGAGGAGTTGATTCTCCTGCCCTCAATGATCAGCCATTTCTTGCATTGCAAACAAAAACGCAACTCAGCGAGTTAGATGTCATCGTTTTGATGTGTTGATAAATTCAAATTTAAATTGTGACTTCATCAAAGGTCATTTGGCTGTCATCTAGCCATCCCTGAGCAAGCCATACACGCTCTAAAATAAAAATAATTTCCATCAATGAAAACAGTTGTATCGAACAAATATCCACCTTTCCGTGACTTTAATGAAACGTTGTTCCTTCGTTGCACGGGTTTCATTATGATTTGGAATAAAATGAAACGATTTATACGAAACAAAATGCTGTTAGCAGGTGTGAATCGCGCGATATCTTCAAGTACTCAAAACCTACATGATTATCTGTTAAACTCGTGAAAATACTTTTCTAAAAACGTGATGAAGGCAAGTACAAGCGAAATCCACAAAAATTGTTGTTTCGTTTACTTTGCTTACTTTCTTTTCAACTTATATTTTCTGATAAAATGGGTTTCTACTAGATGCCTCCGGAATTTCAAGTTTACAGATTAAATTAGTAGGGTAAGCAGTGAAAATCACTGAACGTGCGTGGGGCCGAGGAACGGATCACTTGCGTAGCCCTACATATTCAGTGTTTGCCCTGGAATACCAGATTAATCCTTCAAAAAAGCATAAGACAATATCGTAAACTGCCTGTGCTGCTTGGTTTAATACGGAAGGTTAGGTTATGTTCTAGCTGGTCTGCATTAGCTGAGTGAAGAACCAATCGAATTAGTTTTTAGGGCGATAAGAATCGGTGAACCTACGCGGGGTCGAGGAAAGCTGTGTGAGGTTTTTAGTTTTCCTCTTGAAATATCCTCTAGGTTACGACTTCCAACTTTCAAGTTTCCGTCAAAACTCGAAATATTTTCAGCAAAACAATAGAAATCCATTATAAAATACAAATTTGAAAAGAACAAATCAATTTTTACTGGGACTTTATTCTTGTAAATCGGTTTTCGTTTACACCCCATCGTCAATACTCGTATATTTATATACATCAGTGGCGCCATATTACACAACTTTCCTTAGCTCTTCATAAATTTTCCGGTTTTCATGGTTCCTGATGCTAAAAAGATACACTCAGTTCACTTTATCTTGGTAAAACACCACTTCAAGGTGGCAGAAATAGGTAGCGGTTACAGTTCCGGAATTCATTGTGCTGCTCGTACTCATGCCCTACCAATTATTGAGCAATTGGTACACGAACAATTGATGAGACTGTAGACACAATTTTTTTAAAAAAGGATAATAATCACTCTTCCAGTATTATCGGGTATAAGTATTACAAATGGTGCTGAATGAAACGGTGGTGGTTGAAATTCCGGAATTTCTCGAATAGCTCCTATACATCTCATTAAACGCTCATCGTGTAGATACTTCATTGGAGAACCACATAGATATTTCTGAAGATTGAACTACTTTCTGAGCGGAGTTTATTAGGAAAAAGCTACGCTAACATTTTATCTAAATGTTCCTTAATTTATTGCGCTGCTCTCGTTATTTTCCCACGAATAGACATTTTATGGTATTCCTCCGCATAAGGAGTTGTCTATACAAAAAATTAGTCAAAATCGGTACAGCTATTTTTGAGAATAAAATTGGTGGATTTTGCTCATACCCTTATGATTTACACAACTTTTCGTTCCTACTCCGTACAGCCAAGGGAAGCATAAATGATTCGGTATCACTGGGTTCGCTGCAAATCGTTGGTGGTTTTGAAGTGATTACTATGAACGAACTTCGAGACGCTCTGGGGCTAGCGATTTACCGTCCACCGAACCGCTCAGCCACTTAATTTCGTGTTACAAGATGAGGGTAGGAGCAGGATATATAAATCGAAGAGTAATTGTGGTGCAGACTACATAGATCAAAGAGGGACGACCTTTTAAGTAAGGATCGAGGAACAAATAGGGGAGGTAAATCATCTTTTGCGAAATCATACAATTGACACGTAGGTTTGATCTGATCGATGGACAAGTCGAATTTCTTTATTTTTGCAGTAAAGGGTCTAAATTAAATGCGCTGAACTATTTCGAAATGGGTTTCTTCAGTTCCCCAGGCAGCTATGATTGGTTCGATTCTTTTATTTACCCTTCCTTCCTCTGATTGGTCCCTATCAGTTCATTTGGCATTCTTTGCTCTGGAACTGACTCGTCTCTCTCTTTAGAATTTGAGTCTCTCAAATATACCACGTGCAGTTTGTTAGCGATACTGGTGGAGGCCTCATCGCCCAAAGATAATTTGCCTTAGGCTTCTCTTTTTTGATCGGTTCATGGCGGCAGATCCCTTTACTCCTCTCCACTCCCCCATAACCGCCACATTAATTTAATTTAAGGCGAAACCCCCACAGGGAAAATAAACATCTAGCGCGAATGACATCCGCAATTCAAGATTGCGATATGTCGTTGCCTACGAATGTTGCTGAATGATGTTCAGTTGAATTTCACAAATAATGGGGCTCTACATAATCCAACTTCGAAGTCAGAACCAGTCAGTGTGGCACTTTTATCACTGAAGAGTGCTCGTTCTTCGTATCTTGACCAAATTTACCAAGCGAGCGAAATTAGCATATAATTCCATACGCCTACACCATAAATCGTTCCTAGCGCTGAAGGTGTAACGTAAGGTGCCGCCTACCACTCCATCCCTCTGCCCCTTAATCCTTCACAACCATTTATGTGCTTACATAACACCCTCCGCTAAATAATCGTCAAACACCGCGCTTTCTCCACCTTTTTGGCGTAGAACAGGAAATATTTTTCAGAGTGATTTAAAGGCTTCCCGTTGACAAATTTCAATAACAAAAGCTCTACATCGACGATAGCAGGAAAATAAATACGCGGCATCTTGGAACTCGACGTAAAGAGTTTCCACTGAATTAACACGGGCGCTCTTCTCCGCACACGCTACTGGATCAATATGACGTTTGATGACACGGCAATTTGCGGCCAATGAAATTTGTTTCCTCCTGCCTAACAAATCCTTTTATCAGCATTGTGGCGAAGTTGGAACCATCAAAGACCCGGCGATGTAGAAACAAGAGAAAACTAACGAGGTTGGAAAACCAAATGAAAATGAATAAATGAAAAAAAAGGAGGAAAAGTACAAAAAGGGGATTGGCTTTATCCACAACTCGGCTGCCTAATTAAATCGCAAAGCCGTAATCATCTGACGGGGTGTCCCTATTCCCCTAAATATTCCAGCAATAAAAAAGTATTTCACTTGATGCTTTCCTTTTCCGGAACATTTTCTCCCCGTATTCCCTCCCAAAGCTTTTCTTTCCTTCCTCGCGTAATTGCTTTGTCGAGCTTCATCACATCACTCAGAAGGGATTGTTCCTTTTCGAAGGAAAATAAGGGCATTTTTCCGTAGCATTACTGATTCCACAGCTGAGTCGCAACATGAAAAGTAGAACGCGCTTTTTTCCCTCAGAAAGCCGTTGTTATTACTGTTTATTGCGTTCTCAATGTAAACTAATATGAGCCGTATAAACATTCAGTTGAAAAGCGTAATTAGTTTTCCTGACTTTGACGCGTAAGTCGGCGTTTTTGAGCAGTATACCTTCGAGTCACAAAAACATGCTTTGATGTTGCGTTTCTTTACTGATGTATTATATGGCAGTGTAGATAGTTTTTGAGAGCCAGTCACAATAATTAAACCACGACGTTTTGTTCAATTTATTAAGCTTCGCCCGAGCTCGGAAAATAATGAACGATGACCTGTTTGGTAAGAATACTATTTTAAATGCCCTGTGCGACGCAGCACTTAACTTTCCTCAGCGATTGTTATCACTCTAGCAACTCATAAAATCCGTGTTTCATTGAATTTATTTGAATAAGGTGCAACGTAGCTCAAAATTATACAAAGTTACTGATTGCGTTTAAAGTTGCGGAATTTATTGGGTTGCCCCTGCTTACGCCACTATTGAAAAATCAGTGCACAGGAGGTGTAGTACCCTGCAGTAGTTATTAGTAACTAGCATCCTGTTTATAGCAACCGGCTGTTTGTCATTCGGAATATTTTAGAGAATAAAGCATTCGTGAGTAATTATTGGATTCAAACACCTCTGTTCATTGTAGACTTATATTTTTTCGAGTATATAACATATTGGCGCAGTCAGTAAAGATCGTTTCACATTCGGAGGTAGGTGGTCGAACTGGTCGGGTTGTGAACACATGTAATTTGTTACGTGCTTTAAATTTGATATTCGTTTTGATAAGTGATTTTATGTCACAATGGATTTCGCTTTAAAACCAGGATTCTTCAATCCGCATTTAGACGAAAATGTAACTAGTCGCTGGACTACTTGGCTTGGCGAATTTGAAATTTTTTTTAGTAGCCGCTGATATAACGACTGATTTGAGGAACCGAGCATTGATGTTAAACTGTGTGGGAAGTGAGGTTCAAGCCCACTTATGATGATGCTATGGCCAAACTGTCGGAGCATTTTGCTCCCGAAAAAATAATAAATCAAAAAAGTGAAGATCTAAAACTCGTTTCGTAAATCAAGCTGTTGAAGAGAGTTCTGAATCCTCAAGGGCTGATTCAGAGGGCGAATTATCTCTCAATTCGTTGGATATGGCTAAACGTAAGAGCATCCCTACCAGAAAAACTGAAGATTTTTGGGGGAATATGTAGATTATATAATTGATACTGGGTGTTCGTTGAATATAATATGTAAAATTGTTTATGAACAACTTTGCGATCCTCCACCTCCGAGACGAACTCGCTGTTCTTTGAAAGCTTATCAGGGTAAGGCGGTGATCCTGTTGGGCGAATTCAAGTGTGATTTAGAGTGAAAGGTTACTGTTACTGTGAGAGCAGAAGTGGTGGTGTTAGAGGAAGAAGATTCCCTTTGAGGCTACGAAACTTCAATAGAGTTGGGCATTGTATCATTAGTTCTAAAAATAGGCAATGATAACGAAGTGATTAAAGAAAAGTTTCCAAGTATTTTCCAAGGAATAGGGAAATTGAAAAATTTCCAAGTTAAATTACATGTTAATAAAAATGTTACTACCACTGTGTAGTAGCATACTGTGTCGTCGAATTCCCTTTCATCTGAGGTAGAAGGTGAAATCAACAAATTATTGAAGATATAAGGAGGATATAATTGAAAGGGCAGAGGGACCAACGTCCTCGGGCTGTCCTGTAGTACAAGTAATAACAGGAAAACTAGGAGTCAGTGTGGCACTTGTAAGTATGGGTGCGGGCAACAAAAGATGAGAGAGATTGCGTGGGTTTCTGAGCAGACTGGCAGTAAGAAGATGCCAAAAGTGAGAGTGAGAAGTGGGAGACGGGAAGAGAAAGTACAGTAAAACACAGAATGTGGGAAGTAAATACTATTCCTTGTGTGTTGACAGGGCTTGAAACATTGAAAGAAAAAAGTTGATTGACAGGATTAGTGAGTATTCCACGGTTTAAAAATCAAACAGCCTCAGCAGTAGAGCTTCTTGACCTCAGGACAGTGACGTATTTCGTACCAACTTGGTTCAGGCTGAGCAGAGCCGAGAATACTGATTACTAAGGGACTTGCTAAAAACAATTTGACTTAGGTAGCGCTGCGAGAAAATAAGATGTGTCAGAATTTTTCTCAGCTCCCTCCCATCAGCACTGCCTTTACTGAAATTAGAGCGATCTGAGATGCTCCAACGAGCCCTTATCATCAGTCGAAGTTATATGATTCCCTTAACTTCTCTTGATCTCTTTTAGTCAACTTTTTTTTTTCTCTTTCCCCACTCAACTTCTCTCGCTATTGTTGGCTCCTTTTCTATCAATCACCCTGCTGCCCGCGCCTCCACCTCCACTTTCGTACTTCGCCAGAATGCAGGTATTAATCACGGCCCCATCCATCCCTGAAAAGGACACTAATTCATCGCCTCGAGCTTTCGAGGAGGTTGAAGAAGTGAGGCGCTGCTTTTTTGTGCCGTCTCTTGATTGGATTCGACTTGGATTGATCACAAGAGAAAAAGACGGAGGCAGAAAGGACGAGCTGGGTCAGCGAGGGCGCCCAACCTGACAACACAATTAACTTTCCCGAAATGAGAAGAAACTTTGAGCAAGTAGCGGATTTTTGTTGGTGCAAAATGTATTGAAGTGGAACGCCACGAGTAACGAGATTTGCTGGCAATAGGGCATAACAATTCAACATTCTTATGTACTTTTTTTGTACCCGAACAACGTTTTGCGCAAGAACCAAAGGAAACGAGCCTTCGAATCAGCTCATATGTTTCTGAATGAATACGGTTTCCTATTCATCGTTCAGCTCGGAGCGCGAGTGACCGCATAAATATGATTGTAACCAGAATATCTGGCACTAAGCATCGCACGATAATACGATTTGACGATTCACGTTAGCTTCAACAACACCAAACTTTCGTTTTCCAAATTTTCACCTTAACACTCGACGATTCGAACGATATCGCAAGGGACTCGCAAATAACCAATAACTGCATTTTGGTATCCATACGCGCTACAATTGTGACTTGAATTTGAGTTTACTGGGAAGGGGAGGGGTAGGAGGAAAGTTGTAAGAAGTTTCGTAACAAATATACTTGAATTTCCATAAAAGTAAAAAGGAATCATACAAACGACGAAGAGCGGGTTGTGCAATCAGTTGAAAGAATAATTTTCAGCTTTTAAAAATCACTTTATGCGCTGACAGCTCCACACAATGGGTTGATACTATTGTAAAATTTGGGAAAACAGCCCGTGTAAGTGTATGGTAAAGAACGGCTGAGCCAACTAAATCAACTCAAATTTGATAAGCAGCCTGCAACTCAACGTGAAACCAAAAAACGGGAGTATGGGTTAAATCGCTCCAATACTAATTTAAATTGTGCCAACACTAGAGTGCTGCGCTCCTATGAATTACCAAGGCCTGTAAAACAATACCAATTGAAGCATTCCAGGTGATTACTGGTCAGTTCTCAGTTGACTGGGCCATTGAATAAGTGTTGATAAGTGGAGAGAGAAACCGGGGGTTCCCCCACTCTGGGCTGAACTCCATGCAAATCACCCTACTGAACGAGACCTAGCTGGGGTAGATGAATGGACTTTTTTTTTCCCCGAGGGCATGCGGGACACGGTCCCTTTGTCACTGCAGCCACTCATGGGCTTATTGTGACACAGGCCCTTCCTTAGTAAAAGGCGTCGTACACCCCCTCCCCCTTTATGAAGCCACGGATGTCCTTCACCGCAGATTCCGCTATGATATGGGGCTCAATAGTCCCCTGGCCAAAGTATTCAAAGCGTTTGACTGCTAAGGCAGGGCACTCACATAGGATGTGCGTCCTCCTCACCACAGAGTCTGCATTCCACCGCCTCTGAGATGCCCATCTTGTTGAGGTGATACCTGAGTAGACAGTGTCCGGTAAGGAAGCTAATCAAGACTCTCAAATCTCGTCTAGAGAGTGTCAGCATCGCCTTTGCCCTTGGACCAGAAGGCGTAACAAGCCATTTCGATTGTCTAGGCCGTGGCTGGCGATGCCAATGGGCGCTATTTTCCTGTATCTCCCATTGGGCCACCAAATGGTTCAGGTGACTTTTAGTCATAACTACGTGAGGTTGAGGCCCAATGGGTAGGGTTTCTGTGCCGTTCTTCGCAAGGTGGTCAACACAGATGAGGGAAAGCCTATTGTGGGCGCCGAGCTGCTTGAGCGCATGAAGGCATTCCCATGCCAGCCTGGACCTGAAGCTATAGCCTGTAATGGCCTTTAATGCGGCGGCCTGGGTGTCCGAGAATATGTAGATCCGCTTGCCCTCGAGTCCTTTAGACAGGATCTCCTCTGCGCAGATCTTTATAGCTAGGATTTCAGCTTGGAATATCGTGGCGTACTCTCCCAGCGGCTTAGCCAGACTGTAGTTGGGCCCAACAATGCCCAGTCCAGCTCTGCCTCCCATGACTGAACCATAAGTGTACCACCGCCCACCTCGGTCCGAAACACCTCCTGCTCCCATCGTTCCCATTACTGACCCTGAATGGCAGCCGAAAGTTCTTTCACTCTGACATGACGTCGGTAGCAAGGACTACTGCCTCTTCCAGTTTGAACAGTTTAGTTGTTCTTTGGAGGCTTGCCTTAACCCCGGTGGAGATGTTCCCTGTCTGCAAAAGCCTTACTGCTCCCAGGTAAGCAGTCCTCTGAATATGTATATGAAGAGATGTCTAAAAGGACTTCCATTGCAGCAGTATGAATGGGCATTAGATAAACGACTGTGAACGTCTTGGGAGAGAGTGGGTGAGTCAGAGCACTGGATGAGCCAGTTTTTTATGGGATATGGTGATAGAGCCAATTTCAATGTTTGGCTCTATTGCTTTTTCCTCATAGACTCTCCACTCAACACGTCTTGTGCTTCCAGTGCGGCGGAAACGAGAAACCACGTGCTGCTCCACTGAAGGCCAGCCAAACTTACCAGCATTGACTGCTAGTAAGCAAGCTTATTACCGTTTTACCCTGGTTGTGAAGAAGATGATGGCAAAGAAACCAAGTCACAGTTGATGTCTCCCATTGAAACTTGCTTCTCAAGTAAATAGTTAGATCTGGTGGAAAAACAGATTAAGTACTGCTCCCTGCACGGGATTCCCAAGGTTCATACCTCCGTGGGGCAACCTGCAGGCAACATCTCTTCGCCAGGGGACTGGCAAAGTGGCAAAATGACAACCTGCCGTATGTCCACTGGTCTGGGCTCAGTGGATGCCGAGCAAGAGGCAAAACTGCAACCTCCACGGCAGATTTGAGGTTGATATAACTTTCTCGTGAGGGTTGTCATATTAATAAGGAAACAGACCTGATTGAAATCGTATAATGATTATGAGTAACTCATGAAATCCCGGAACTCAAACTATTGTCGTTTGTGTGACTGACTTTTGTCTCGATGTTTCCTCTATAATTCCAGAACTACGGACACGAACGCCTTCAAAAAGATAGTCATGGCAATCACTCGTGCTATGACTATTCAATGAAGGTCGTGACGAAATACGAGCAACACCGCCGTAAGCTTGAGCACTATGTGTACGTTAAAGCGGTTTTAATAAGTTGCTAGAGCGACAAAAATCGCTGAAAGCAAGCGTGTCTGAGGAGAAGTTGTGTGATGAGTTCCTCCAGATGATGTTTCATTCTGTTAGATCTGAAGAACGTAAAAGCATTGAGTGACATCTCTTCGACGTCAAGTTTAATGTTGAACCGCCTTAAGAAATTTATTATCTTAACCCACTAAATTTCCATTCTACGGACTTCCAAGGAGGAATGAGGCTCAAGCAAACATTTGGTTACGAATGCGTGAGTTCTAACCAATGGTGAGAGGGGGGTGGGGGGGTGCTGCTGCTGACTGGTTGGAATGGGAAGAAGATACGTCCTTTTGTGGAAGACGGGGCAGGAAGAAGAGGAGACAGCAAAAACTCAATAAAAGAGGGGAAGTATTGGGGGAACGCATGGTCCGGGGAGAGGGGGGTGATCTGTTTTGAAAGAGCGGCTTATGAATGAGACCCCGAGCCAAAAAGACTTTTCCGATCAGACGGAACAAACAGAACTGGAGCCCTAGTTGGGTGTTTGTTTGCCGCAACGTCGAATCAGGCCTCACCTCCATAACAAGAAGAAATACGAGTATCTCTGAGAGCACTCGTTATTTTAAGGGGACTTTGAAGTGATAAACCGAATTTGACGTGGTAAACAAAAATGTTCATTCTGCAGGAGAGAAGCCGTCAACTTAAGTCAGACGCGTTCGCGAGCATCCGGCGAAACGTTATAGTAGTTAACTTTGTTCCAAAGGGCGATATAAGTTACTAGAAAAATACCTCCTCCGAAATACATTTTCACTAACACCCCGTTCTCTTTTGTATTAATTTATATTAAAATATCAACCCCTACCCGCAATATTAACCTTCAAGGCCGCTCTAAGAACGTCTTGTGGTTGAATGATTATGCGGTCAACATCTCCGCTCGAATTGCGGTTTGGGTGGAACCCCTGAGGCCACTTGGGAAGTGCTCCAGACGGATGAAACCAGAGCAGAGCGACATGGCCGCCACGCAAAAGTGCCCTGCTGTCTCAACCCTACTAACGTGAGTCTCCACGCTCGCTCTCAGAATGGCAGCCCTGCAGAAACATTAGATGGTATGTTGAGTGGATTGATTCATTGGTATATCAATCGCAAGCCAAAAAGTAAGTGTATTTAGAATGATCATCGGTACAGTAGTTGGTGTTTCTGGACTATTTTCTACCAACAAGCTTTCTCAGTACTTTCAGTAATAGTTAATTAGAAGTTTTGTCTACATTGAGTCAATAATTCTTGAACTAATTCCTAAAATAATATAACACTCACGTGTGGAGTTGCAACAGTTTACCGCGAGATGGAGCCAACGACAATTCTGCAGCCAAGTTCTTTCCGATATTTGCGAATGATGTAAGCGAGCGACTGTCTAGATACTGAGTGGGTTGTGGGTGGGCAATATTGCTAGCTTCGAGGGCAGCTGGTTTTCGTATTTTGACCTACTCAAATGCCTTGTCGTGAAACTACAAATTGTCAATATTCCAAATGGACGTTTGTGAGTGAGATCGACCGTCTTCATTCCCTCAAAGAATTGCACCCTTGAATGGTTGCTTATTTTTGGTGAGTTTGTAGTAGAACGTGGTGGATAGGTTATTGCCTCTATTGTCTCATTTGGATGCAACACTAATGTGGTGAGTGCCAATTCGTGGTTTGAACATGATACATTAAGTAGCTATGAGAGGAGCAAGGGCTGAGGACAACCAAGTTTATTGGATATGCCCTGCCATAGATGGAGAGAGGGCGTAGGAAGATGAATTTCTATTTCTTACAGTTTCTGACCGGTAACACTTACTGAACAAAGTGGCGAAGCGAGTGGACCCATTGCAATGTTACTGGAAGGAAAGCGTTCTCCTAAGCGACAACCTGGCTGCTCATCTTGCATTCTGCAATTCTGATCACTCTAACAACGGATCAAATCCATTTCTCATTCAGGTCAACGGTTTGAGCGAAAAAGTTTGATCTCCCCAGTAACCAATCTAATTGTTCACACCGTGCATATTAACTTAACAGCTATATGTAAAAAGGGTCATAATGTTCGCTTTAGGTTCCAGAATTTATTGAGTCATTCATATTATTATTAAGCCCATTTGTCCGCAATAACCCTAATTGAAAGTCATTGTTTCCCCAAACACCTTTCTATCTCAACCTTACTGTTCGTACCTATGGAACCCCCACTCCTCAGTTATTTCCAATTGACAACGGATTTCCTCTTTTTCTGGAATTTCCCAACTATCTTTTCCCACTCCTCAATTTCAGATTCCTCTTCTCAACAGGCAGTTCCTTCCAAGTCAGTCATTCATCAACACTCGTGAATGACAGTCGTGTTCCCAGTTCTCCCAACTCATTTGTCTCTCAAGTCTCACGTTACTCACAACACTCTCCATATCTCTCTCTCTCTCTCCCCCCCCTTAGTGATCCACGTGTATTGGAAGTCCCCTTGTTCGCGTTTATACACTCACACTCAAACTGATATCGCTGTTCTGTCAAGTGTAACACAGTCCCACTCACGCTCACCACGTCCATTTATTTCTCAGTGTTTGGCTCCCCCATTCGTTCGCCCAACAGTGATTGTATGGGTAGTTCGTTGGATTACGACCCAGATATCTCTGAAAATAAGCGGGATTTACGAACAAAAAAATTCTCTAAAACCGATTTTCTTGGAAATTGTTGATAATTGAATGTGCTGCTCCCGTCGTTTTCACGCGAACTGATATTTTGCGGTAATTCCGTCATTCGGAACTGCAGATATAAAAAATGCAATCAAAATTGTTAAAGCCACGTTGAGGAAATATGTTTTCAGTTAGTACGTGATTGGTGACCCTTATTTTGGCGTTTCACGTTGATCTGAGGGCTAAATATGAAATTTGAGCCAATTTGGCGCTGCCGTTTTCTCAACTGTTTACATACACCATCAGGTAATTTCCCAAATGGTGATTTAGGAAGTAAAAAGCCTTGGTATCGTAAGATTTGAAGATGAATATGAACACTTTCAAACCCTAGCTTTCCTTTCGACTCTCCGGGGCTAATAAATGCCAATAGGAACCTTAGGAATAGGATTTGGCGCCTACTGAGTTCGAAAAAACACTATTTGGGAAAATGGTCTGCGTGTGTGTCTGCGAACGTGATTGACAGAAAATGACCAAACAAAATCACTCAAACTTGATATATACCCCGCAGGTCGCCATGAGATGCCAAAATAATAGTGTCGGTCTAATCCACCGAAAAGTAACTATAGTTATCATAGTGAACAAAACATCAAATTTTTAAAATAAAAAACCACCACAATTTCAATTGAATTTCTTATATACACAGCTGAGAATAACACGACAATACCATAAAATTGTCATTAGTGGGAAAATGAAGAGAGTAGCACAATAAATTACCAAACATCTCGAAGACAATCATTTTAGCGCAGTTTTTTCTAATAAACTCTGCTCAAATGTTACCGGAATTTTCAAAAAAAGTGAGGTGGCAGTCCAACCAAATACCTACACGATATTAATGCTCGTAAGAAATCGTTGGGATCCTCGACAGTTTTACAGAACGATTAAACCGAACGTTAGTTGAAATGCAGGCTTAGATGGTGAACTCAAGACAAAATGGCTGGGTTGAGCATCTGCCTTGGGTTACGTTTGCATACTGCGCTCTGGAGTCTTGTTTTGGGACAGAAAGTTACTCTTCCCATCCAGTTGCAAACGGGTACGCGGAACACTGGAACGCGCAAACATTTATTCAAATCGTTCGAAGGTTCGAAACAATGTCCAGGGCGTGGTATCATTGGCCCCCGAGGGAGAGTTGGAATCTCACCGAAACTTCAGTCACCATGAATAGAGCCTTTTTTGGCGTTTGAAAATATTTCGGACGCCGTATTCCGTATCGCTACTCAATACCGCCGAAGAAGAATCGTTCGTGTCGATAAATTGGCTCCCCATCGGAATGGAGTGCAGTAATCCTGTCAGAAGACGGGGGAGAGTGTTGGAATCCTCGACGGTGGATAATTTTGTCAAGGTTTGGTGCTATGTTTGTGGGTTGCTATCCTTCCGTTACAAAAATTAAAAAAACATTCGTCCTTGTGACACTCTCCACCCGTGCCTTTCTGCTGGTCTTAAGAATATGTAAAGGCTACTGCAGATATTCCGGAATTCCAACCTTCGCTGTACTCACTTATTTTCATTTGTACCCGAATATTCCAAAACGGCAGTCACGTTCCGTTCCTTCTCAAAATAATCGCGTTTACAGCCTCCTAGATCCTCCGAGTGCCAATTCTTCAATAATGGTCAGAGCTTTAGCACGGGCAGTACAGTTCAAATGAACTGCGTTAAAAAAGACATCGAATTAGTAGCAAAAGCCATGAAACCAGTGAATTTATGTAGAGCTAAGGAAAGTTGTGTGATGCGGCACACCTGACATTTTTTAAAGAATTGTGATAGTTCATTTTTCTACTAAAAGGGCTAATATGCGTAATGAATTATATTGGTACGATTCATTAACCTTAATAATTATGCCTATCGAGCACGAGAAACTGCGTTATGGTGAACCACCCCAAAAACAGTTACTTAAGTTAGAATTAATGTGAACGAACTGGTAAAAATTAGCTGCACGTACGATACTTATAAAATCCCCTAATTATTTTTGTTTTCGCACAAAATTACAACTGGAATTAGTTTCCCAACCTCCTCTATACATTTTCCTACTTCTTGGCGTCGCTACCAACGTTGAACATTAGGCCCGAGAGCCAGAAGGAATCAATTTTCAGAATGTTACTTTTCATGTTCCTGTCGCTGCTTTTAGAGAGCCGGAGTTTTTCCGAGTTCCAATGCTACGTGTGCAATTCCCTTTTATTGGACAAATCGTGCAGGAGTCATCCCACAAGGCAGTGGGTAAAAACGTGCAGCTACGACTACAGTCAAAGCAGGAAATCGTGCATCGACGATACGCTGGTTTCCCAATGTGAGTATAATTCATTTAACCCGTATATTCCAGGGCGATTGGAATTGCCGATAGGCCGTGCAATGAAGCTGTCAATCTTTAACGAAGCAATTCAGCCGCAAATATCCTGGTAATACACAGTTTCGTCTTTATTAGTTACTGGCCTCCTCGGCGTCGGGTGGTTATTGCTTCCACAGTTATAACCCTTTAAACTGTTGTCTTGGTATCTATACTCCTCCCGCTTATATTAATTCATAATTCTCAGGAGCGTTACCCTTTGTATGTTTCACTTTCCTAACAGCTACATATGCGGAAAAACGTTAGGAAATTGGCTGCGTGTGAGCGCGAATGCAATAAAACGGTGGCAGCGGCATAAATCAATTTTCATGGTCCATGGCATGAGTTCAGTGATTCTAATATGCCTAGCAATTAACTAACTTTTCACTTAGTTTAGTCGAACCCTATTCTCTATTGGGAAAGCGTTAGTGCTCAATGTTTCGGAATTTATTGAGTGGCTCCCATTCATGCCACCACTTTTATTGAGTAATTATGAGAAATTCACCACGACTTTTCAGCGAAGGTTTGTATTTAATGTTGTAGACTTATCGGGTAAAACTAAGCTGAACAGCAGGCGTTGGAATTTCGGAATTTGTTGGGTCGCTTTAAATATCTTATGAGCGTTATTAAACACTCATCGTGTGGTTTATTGGAATACCACCAAGATTTACGCGGGAATTATACGAAAAAACGGCGCTAAAATAGATTTTCTTCGTAACTTTTGAGCATTTATTGTGCTGCTCTGTCATTCATTTTCTCACTAAAATTTCACGGTACTCACGGGTTGTTTAGGAATTTTGATTAAAAAATATTTGAGGTTTTGACCAGGTAACTATTGTTAGTATTTGACCTATTTTGTTACTCTTTTCTGGCTCTATTTGGATCGGTAGACGTAATATGAAATGTGACCATAGGCCTTCTTCCGAGTCCGGAAAAGGACAACCGTGAAGGGGGTGATGGAAAAGGCATCCTACGAACGGGTCTCCTTCCTTATCAAAATGACTGGTCCTTAACCGTCATAAGAGGCATTCTTGTATCAGTCGAGTAATCCCTCAAACTCTCCTATACGGTGGTACAGGTTTTACTGGCTATGGGTTCATGGTAGTCAGTTCACTTCGTTATTAATTTTATTGATTCATTATTCCTTAACTATCGTCATCTGTAAACATCCGTCAGATGTACGTTCAATTTAAATCATTCTGTTCCTCACTTTTGAATGACTGAAGCGTTTTAACATTATTAACGACGACGTGAGCGAATGCACGTTTGGAGATTTGGCAGCCAGTGCTTATGACCTCAAACAGGTATCCAGATGAAGCTTGTTACGGAAGACAGTCCGGGGTGGGGAAGTATAGCCAATTACTGGAAATTTAGGTGCAGCAATATGTCAGTAATATTAATTTTGACGCGTTAACGGCGTTCTAAACTGAACATTCGCATGTAATATGAAGAGGAAATTATTTGTAATCATGTCAGGAAGTAGGTAGGAATAAGGCTCTTCTTGCAGGGTGACTGTAAGGAGGAAGAAAATAGATGCTTAGGAACTTTTTGAATACACCGTCTACATCACGACCGACAAATGGGTTCCACGTGGCTATGCAATGTGTACACAGTTCTCATTTGCTTTAAAAGCTCATAAGTATGATGGCGTCCGATTGCTAACGAACTAATATAACTTTTCTAAATTTTTTAAACAACTTCCAGTGCGAATTAGCAAGTTGGATCGTCAAGAAAGGCTAAGAGATAGATCGCGTTCCTACGAGGAGGAACGTCAAATCAAAGGAAGTTCGCACTTTTGTTTCAAATTAGAAGCAGTTACACTTGACGGTCAGCCCTTCACAATCAGAGGGTGCGGAAACAAATACTTCAAGACAGGCTGCTTGGTGGGGGACTTCACATCGACTTCAACTTACGAATGCTATATTTGCTATTCGAATTCGTGTAACCAACACCCGCCGAGGGCAAAACCGAACGTAATCACTCTGCTTTTGTATTTCGCCGCTATATTTTTGTAAGCATAACGAATAAATTGTCGAATGCGCAAAGGTTATGATAGCTCAATATTCAGTGCATCAATTGACGCTTGAATCCGTCGAACCGGGTGTTTTCAAATGAGTACCCGTGTTCGGTTTACCCGTATTTTCTCAGTCATCTTCACAAATACACACACACACACACACAATGTTCTCGAATGGTGTTTTTCGGACTAAGAGACCCTGGAAACGTACGTATGTGATGAAAACTCAAACGTTTTCAGCCGACCGCATCAGCCAGACCCGCGATGATGGAGACCGCTCAACCTTCTTTCCTCATTACGCAAAACATTAGAAATGTTGATGTAGCAGTCCCTCGAAGGAGTCTTTGGCCACCACCTCACAGGCAGGCAATACTCGTGTACCAAAATGAGGTCCACGTAGAATGTCGTTGTAAAATTCGCATTGTTTCCCTGGCGGCACCGGCTAAGTACGTCGCAGCAGTTCTGATTGACATCAGGGGAGCATTGACTAAGTTTGGTGGCCAGCGCTCAACAATGAGCTTAAAGGTAGGGTAATCTCCCGCAACCTGTACTTGCTCTTCAGAAGTTATCTGACAGACAGAACTGCTACGATGGAATGCAGGTATGTCTCTGTCCGGAAAAAATTAATAATGGGCGCCCACAGGGCTCGGTCCTTGGTCCAGCACTCTGGAACGGAAGGTGGAAGGTGTTCTCAGGAGGCTCATGGAGACTGAATACCGACCGGGCTGATCCGTACGCCTATGTGAATGCCCTCTCAAGTCTCCGGCACTGGGCCAGGACATGGTAGGGATTCTCCTCATCCATGCCACTCCACTTGCATCGAGGGGTGTCGACTATACCCATAACATACATGTGTTTGTTCATTCTGAAGTGCCCGGTTATGATCCCAACAATCCGCCTTAAGTCCTTCATCTCCATCCTCAGAAGCGTGTGTCACTGTGTGTCTCACTTGATTGCTCTGAGACAAAGCGTTTGGAGTGTCTTACTCCTGCAGCGTTCCAGATTATCTGATGCAGTCTCCTGGCGCGTTCTCTCACAGTCCTTTTTACAAGTCACAGAGAAATCCCACAGTGGGGCAGTGGCCCAATAGGTACCGTAGACGAACCGTGTCCGGCCAGATGGTCCGCCCTCTCATTTCCAGTGATCCCCATGTGTCCTGGAAGGTGTGCAATTCCTAAGGCCACTTGGGAAGGTTTCACCATGACACTATCCTCATGTACAAGGCCATCTACTTAGACATGGCATGTATGAGTTCTTCCCCGTACATCCGTGTATGTCTTTCAAGAAAATGGGTTGACGACGACCAATGGACGATCCAGTCCTTCTCGGGACATGGCGACTTCAATGCGCGGCTCCACTTCTTTTCTCTCAAAGACTCTCCATCATGCATGTCTTGCGCCTCCATTGCGCAGGAAAAAAGAAACCACTCGCGGAACCTGTTGTCCGAAGACTCCGGCACCGGTTAAAATCCATAACTTTGGGAAAGCAGCCTCCAATGGCCATGGTTTTTCAAAGTTTCTTCAGATCTTTTTATTGCAGTGCATCCTAACCAATATTAATGCTTCTTCCTGCGCGTAATGTTGTTAGATGTGCTTGTTCTTAGATATTTCCAGCAATTTAAAGATGTTGACGACGTCCCACACGCCACTTTAAACATGCGTGACAAGCTATGAGTTTGTTAGAGAACTACCAGCAGTGGGATGTATTTGATCGACCAGAAGGGTGGAAGGGGGTATAAAAATACATACGCTACCAAGCCATTTTCGGGCTGGAGAACTTGTCAAGCGTACTTTCAGTTCACAGCTTTACACATACGGCTTTAACTCTCCGCAATAATTAGCTTCAGTGGGCAGTTGATCAACGTTGTCGTCAGTAAAGGTATGGGCGTGACCACCAGAGCGTCGGCCAGAAATTAACAAGTGAAATTCAACGCCTCTTCGAAAACCAGCTTGTTCGAACTCAACAGAAGCCAACCCCTTTTAACTCGCCTTCCCTTTGCAACATTCGATAGGAATATGCGGAGACTACGAATTGCGCCAACAAACAGCTGCGAAGGTTTCCATGCAAATCCAAACGCTTCTTTCACCTCATCTGATCCTCAAACGTATTTTCCCGCGTGCACTTTCACGGCGGAAACGAGCGAGAGCCCAATAACCGGCTGGATAAGCAAGAAAAAAAAACTTGGCCTGGAGGCACAGGAAGTTAGGTGTGGAAAGCACTATATACTTTTATACGATAAATCTCGACATTCAACAATTTTAAAGCTCCTGGGTGGTTGCTCCATATTACGTTCCATAACCCTAGGTAGTAAAAAGAAAAGTTACGTAGTTCACTGAAATTGTTAAAAAAATGTTATTTTTGTTATTTATTCGTCCTACGTTTTGAAGTATTTTGAGTGTAAAGCACCATTTGTATGTACGCGTCTGTGAACTGCTCCACTAAGTCAGCTCAATTCGATATTGAGATTGTAGATTATGAGTGAAATCACAAAAGAACATAAAAATGTTCATATATGACACGGCCACCGCTACATGTTGTTCCGTTCTAACCTCACAGCCAGTGCGGTATGCCAGATATCGTGTCAGTCGCAAAAGAATCATCCTTTTTTACTTTCCGCGACCCAAAGGTAAGAAAAGTATAAATATCGTGCTACAAAAAAAGTTGGGTTTTCTTCAGATATTTACGTTTTGAGCCCTACTGAGTCCGAAAAGCCTAATTTCCGCGGGTTGTCCGTGTGTGTGTCTGTAGTTCCTGTAGAAATGAATTGAACGAAGATATAGCGCCCATATATATAGGAGATCGTCGAATTTACTGGGAATATACGTACAAACACACACGAACCACGCGCTGAAATTAGGTTTTTCGGAATCAGTTGGCCTCAAAACTTTTTCTACACGATCGCTATACTTTCTTTACCCTTTGCGTCGCGGATAGTAAACATTGGACCAACATCGGTTTTTGCACAGTTTTTTCCTTACAAATCCCACTCGTATCATACTAGCGTTTTCAGAAAAATCAAGAGTAGTTGTTGAACAAGCTACCCATGCTGTAAAAGAGTAATAACGTTCATAAGATAATTAGGAGCAACCTCAGAAATGTGGTTATTGAAACCACTTTCTTTTCATTTACTACACACTCTACACAATCCCCCTCAGAAAACTCGAGTTGGCCCTCTCATGAATCACTGATTGCCCAATAATAGTCGATTCTACAATTTCGAGCCTCAGCAGTTTCCGCGTATAACGTTGAACTACATTCTATCACGTTCGTATATACTGGACGAAAAGTAAATTTTATTAGTTGTTTGAATCATAGAAATCGCCGAATGCCCGTGGGACTAGAGTAAGTGGCCTTATGCACCGCAACAGATTTCAGAAAAAAACCATTTTGTACGAAAACCAGTCGTATTACGTATTACGATAAAAATCACTTTTCGGATGTAGGATATAGACCGAGTTTAAATGTGGAAATCAATTCAGTTAGCAATTTGTTGTAGAGACGCGTCAACAAATTGAAGAGTTCTCCGCTCAAATAAACTGTTTTCATTGCAATTATAATTTGGGGGAAATCGTATATCATGTTCTGTGTATTATCGTGTGCATTGTTATTGCGCGGGAAGTGTAAAATAATATTCTCCGGTAATTCCAAAGCAATAAAGATAAACGGCGGCCAGCTACGTGCACGATGACGATCAGAAAAAAGAAACATGGCAAAATGTTCGCCAACTTTGTTCACGTTGCTTTCAATTACGCTTCTACGTTGGTCGAACCCTGCGATTAGAGGAACATTGAACGTCGATAAAATCGCTTGCTACACTTGCAGCTCCAAAATTATCCCCACTTGCGGTGATCCGATGTCGTACGATACTATTATTCCGTTTTTCATTTGCTCCACGTACAATTTTCCGAGCACACCGGGAAATCTCAGCCTAAAAAGTTACCACCCTCGAAAAAAAGAACTATCCTCCGCCGATTTCTCGGAAGTGAATCTTCGGTTATCGGGGGTGGAACAACGTTGGAACGTGGGACAAAACAAAGAAAAATTTTGGGAGCAGCTTGAGGATGTGAGTAGTTAGAATAATTTACGTTGA
This sequence comes from Pachypeltis micranthus, assembly GCA_020466155.1. Lineage (NCBI taxonomy): Eukaryota > Metazoa > Arthropoda > Insecta > Hemiptera > Miridae > Pachypeltis > Pachypeltis micranthus. The sequence goes on from CM035775.1 coordinate 12,460,486, forward strand.
GAAGGATAGTATGATAGCAGTAGTCAGAGCTATTTAGAGAGAGAATACAGTGGCAGAGTGGTCCACGCGTTGAGGTTGACGATGGCGACGATTTTGCATCGAGTAATCAGTAATATCTAATACCTGCATCCCCAGAGGAGAGCTCCGAAGACAGGGTGAGTTAGAGGTTGCAGTTTGACTTCCCTTCCTAACAATTACGTAAAAAATTAACTTCACTCACCGACGTACGAAAGTTCCAAATGCATCCATTTCATGATCAAGTAACGTACCTGAAAAGAACAAATTGCAATTAGGCACTGGAATAAATAAGGTTTGAGGTGCGCACCATCACGCAACATTCCCCTCCACGATCGGATTCAGACCATGCCCCCTGAAAGGCTCACTCTCTTTCATATACTTGCTTCCACCCTTCAAGAATTGACGATTGAAAAGGGCGGTAAGTCGTTCAGAGTTTCTAATGATCATGGTGCGTCCTTTTAGCTCCAGATACCATTTATAATAAGTAACCAATTATTTATAAGATAATTATAGATCTTTCGGCTGAGTTTGCTTTATTTATGATGCTTATGCAGCAAAGTTAACACTTTCCTTAGCCCGACGGAGTAGACAGAGGTTACAAGGACAGAAAAATTGTAAAATTGTATCGAAAATCATGTTGACAGTCTCATTACCTATAGGTTGGTGGCTTCATGAGGGTAGTGACTGAGTAAGTTGCTAAGCCCTTCCAGTTTCTCGATAACTGCTACAAGTCACAAGGAGAAATGTCTGGTGCGACGCAGCACGCCACTTTCCTCAGCCCTCCGTATATTCGAACTACTGAAAAAATCTACTTTTCACTTTGAAACATAACTAGACGGATTACGTGAGCCGACGTCCCCGATAAATCATCGGAATGAACGTTTTTAATTGTCTGAAAGTTACTTTAATTTTGCGAGAACTTTCTTCAACTTGAACTGACTGACCGGCTGGCGAGAGCCAGAAGGGTTACAATTCTAAATAGCTGATGTAAACCCGTTACGGTAAAACAATTGCCGAACTGAACTTAATAACGAAAGTGAAGCTGAGTAGCTTGTAATTTGAGGGACGACACAGACATAACGTGACATAGAAACCATGAACAGCAACGTATAGGTAACGTATGGCTTGTTTCTGCTTTGGACGGGTGGACATTTTAAAAACATTTTGGGATAAATACAGATAAATAAACATATAATTATGTACATTTTACGATTCAATTTAGTTACATACGAAAATACAAATCTGTAAACAGAGTAAAACGGAAGCTTCTCCCGCCTTGTGCTGAACTCCGTGCAGATCTTATCACAGAACGGAAACTTGACGCCATCGACGAAAGGGCGTTAGAGAAATGGCGCCAAAGGGGCATGACACGTATGAGTTCTTCCCCAACATCCGTGAACGCCTTTCAAGAAAATGCGTTGAGCCAGACCACTGGACGAGCCAGCTCCTCACAGGACATGGCGACTTCAGTTCGCGGCTCTACTTCTTTTCTTTCAAAGACACTCCATCATGAACGTCTTGCGCCTCCATTGCGGAGGAAACAACAAACCACGTGATACTACACTGTAGTTTCTACAACAAGCGGAAGAACTCAGCTGCATTGACTGCTACAAAGCAAGCCGATAACCGTTTCGCAGAGTTCGCAAGACACAAGTGGTCACACTTGGTCTACCTTTTTGAAACTTACCACCCAAGTAAATAGTTATATCAGGTGGTAAAACAGGGGCAAAAGCTCTCCACCAAGAGCCTGGCTAACGGCCAAATACCTGCCGTACCTCCGCAGGTCCGAGTTCGGTGGATATTAGCGCCTCTTGTACATTAGCGAAACCGCAACTTCCATGACTGATATAACCCTTGTCGAAGGTCTAGTAACAGTCGGCAAATAAGGAAACAGACCTGATGCAACGGGACCCCAAGCACTCTGCGGCGCATCTCATGTCAGTCCCTCACGCGTTCACAGTACATGCTCCGCCGTTCTGCAATTTTGTACATCTAACTCACAAATCTTGAAGGACAGTGGACTGTGAACAGGCCACATACCATCCGTATATTTTCTCTCCAGACTGAGGATCTCACTTTTTTGCTCCCTCAAGAGCTCACCCTATAGGTACACCCATTTTTTAAACATTCTAGTAACATGTCAGCGGAGTTTATAAGGAAAAAACCGCGCTAAAATCGAGAACTTTGGTAATTTATTGAACTGCCCTCGTCATTGTCCCACAAATGGGAATTTCATGGTATAATTGCCATATTAGGAGCTATCAATATAAAATATCTGGTGCGTTGCAACACACAACTTTCCTTAGCTCTACGTCAATTCACTTTTTACATGGCTAATTCGATTTAATCAATACATTTATCACTCAGTTCCTTTGAACTTGGTCAAACAACGCTTTACGGCAGCAGAAAGCGGTAGCGCTTACAGTTCCGGAATTTATTGTGCTGCTCGTACTCATTGCAGGACCATTATTGAGCAATTGGCTAATGACTAATGAGGCTGTAAACACGATTTTTTTAAGAAAGGATAGTAATCACTTTTGCAGAGTTATTGGAAAATAACTGTTAGAACTGGTAGTAAGCGAAACGGCAGTAGTTGAAATTCAGGAATTTCTGGAGTGAGCCCCATGTATCTCATGAGCGTTTTTAAACACTCACCCTTTAGGTATTAGATTGGACTACAATACCAATTTTTTTTAGCATTCTACAAGAATTCCAGCGGAGTTTATAAGGAAAAAACTGCGCGAAAAACGCTTTTGGTCGAAAATTTTGATAATTTATTGTGCTGCTCTCGTCATTTTTCCACGAATGAGAATTTTATAGTATCATTGCCTTATTGAGAGCTATCAACATAAGAAATTTAATCAAAATCGTTAGAGCCGTTTTTGAGAAAAAAAATTTGGTGTTTCGATCACTATGATGACTATAGTTAACTTTCGCTGGATTTTGCCCATACCCTCATTATTGCGTCTCATGGTAACCTATAGGCTAGACATCAAGTTTCAGCTGATTTGGTACGGTTGTTTGCTCTAAAAACCGCGCTAAAAACGCTTTTGGTCGAAAAGTTTGATAATTTATTGTGCTGCTCTCGTCATTTTCCCACAAATGGGAATTTTATGGTATAATTGCCTTATTGGGAGCTACCAATATAAACAATTTAATCAAAATCGTTGGAGCCGTTTTTGAGAAAAAAAATATTTGGTGTTTTGATCACTATGATAACTATAGTTAGCTTTCGGTGGATTTTGTTTAAACCCTCATTTTGGCGTCCCATGGTGACCTGCGGGCGAGATATCGAGTTTGAGCTGATTTGGTACGGTGGTTTTCTCTAAAAATCGTATACAGACACACAGACATACACACAGACACACAGACCATTTTCCCAAATAGTGTTTTTCGGACTCAGGGGGGTCTGAAACGTAAAGATCTGAAGAGAACTCAAAATTTTTTTTTCAGCCGATTACATAACTTTCCTTTCTACTTCGTAGAGCAAGGAAAGTAAAAATTTAGTCAAACTGGTTATAGCCGTTTTTGAGAAAAAAAACTATTTGGCACTATGATAACTGATCACCTTGTTTTGACCACTATGATTCACTTTCGGTGGATTTTGCTCATACTCTTATTTTGGCGTCCCATGGTAACCTGCGGGCTAGATGTCAAGGTTGAGCTGATTAGGTTCGATTGTTTTCTACAAATCGTTCCCAGACACACACACACACACACTCACTTTTTACTTTTCTTGGTTCTACAAAATAGAAAGGAAAGTTATGTAATCGGCTGAAATGGTTTGAAACTCATCAATGGTAACCTGTGCTGTGACTCACTAACTTTTCAAGGAGCTTGAAGATAACGACCAACACTCATGTACTACTCTCGACCAGGATCGAAGGTTTCTAGCTCACAAATCGCAAGCGTTATCAGTGCTGTGGTTCACAAATGAAGAACTGGATGATTTCAATGTGAAGTATACGAGATGAACTTGCATTAAGGCTGGTAAATATTATTCCGACGTAAAAGCGTTTGAAAATTCATGGAGGTAGAGTTTCACATCACCTACGCAGTGATAGGCTGCTTTAGAACGAAATCGATACCTCCTGACTCCTATTACCTCTTTCATATCATCCCTATTCATCGCCAAGGGTTCAAATGATTCTCTCGTTGCATCCAATCAAACATCTGAAATCCACTCTCACCTACGCTTTCTACGTTTTAACGAACAATGAATCATAAGGGGCTTTCGTATTAATGGATATCAAATTCAGGGATCGACATTTTTCGTTGCCATCCTCACGTACCGCTGTAACCGACGGGTACCCGTTCAACTCCAAGATCACATGTCATCACAAAAGATCAAAAACATCATTTTTGAAAATCACCCCGCATTCTATTATTTTAACGCTATTTGTGAACATTATAAGAAATTTAGAGCATAAATTCTTTTCAAATTTTGTTTCAAACATCTATTTGTGCAATTAACCGTTTTTGAGAGAGCGTCGTTCAAGGTCAACTCTGAGTCTCGGCTCAGCAAAAAAATACGTCGTATGATGTTATTACGTTAATTTAAAAAATTACTGTAATACATATTTTGCATTGTTTAATAGTTAATTCACTGATTAACTAATATTTTTAGAAACAATTTTTATAGAAAAAAAATCAACTTTTTACTTTCAGCTACCGGCAGGGTAAGGAAAGTATTGTCATCGTGTCAATAAAGAAAGTGGAGTTTTCTTCGGATCTTTACGTTTTAAAGCTTACTGAATTCAAACAACTTAATTTCGGCGCGGAGTTTCTGTGTGTGTCTGTAGTTCGATTTGCAGGAGAACAGCTAAACCGATGAGCTGATTCATTTTTGGTTTAGTCCGTTAATTTTGCTAACGCGAAAATAAGGTTATGGGTAATAAGGATATGGTTAGGGTGAGGGGGAGGAACGAAATATACCAATATCAAGGGGTTTTCGCCTTTTTCTCGAAAAATTGATCGATTTTGATTAAACTCAAAAGATGTTTTCAAGTAGGTTGTTCTCAATAAATGTTCCTTTGACAGTCCATTGAACAGATTGAAAATAGAAAATGAACATGTGTGTCCAATAATGGTCTTTTTTACATTTTTGAAATTTCCCGAGTAACTGCGTCACTAGGTCTCATCAATCATGCGAAGTGTCTTCTGCCAATCTACACCCACATTTTGTTCCACGTAACTATTTCTACATCTATCTGTTGAACGGAGATGTAAACCACGATTGGTCGAAGAAGGAGATTTGTCTAATATTATTTTATCGGTTTTCCAATTATCTCAAAAGAGGCTGTAACTATTTCAATTAAACTTACGGCGTACTTTAACTGTCTAATACCTACATTGTTTCATCCTTAAACGTTCCTGTAGAGATGAGTTGAACGAAGATATAGCGCCCTTAAATGAAACAGGTCCTCAAACTAGCGTGGGGTGCGGTAAGTTAAGTGTTACTTCGCACCAGTCATTTTCTTTACAAATCCTCCACGTCAGATACTAGTGTTTAAAAAACACTCAGGGTGGTATTAGAACAAACTATCTAGACGGTAGCAGTTCGATAATGGTAATTATTTAGTCAGCAGAAACCACAAAATTACAAACTTTTTTTTTTCGCTGTGTTTTTGCCTCTAATTTCATGACTGTGAACACTGTGTATGACTATGTGGCCGTCTCATTGGTTACCTATACAGGAACTCTTCAGAGAAAGTCGCGACATCATGAGTGGCAAGTCAATAAATTCCATAACTTTAAGGGCTGCCGCTTTCTAAGTTTTTCAGTCAAGAGTTTGGCACAAGTAGCAGTAGCCAAGTAGTAGTAGGATTAAATTCCGGGACTTGAAGAGCTACCAGTTTCACGTGTGGGGGGATTAATGTTGGATTAGACATTTCGGGCAGTGTTTCCCATCAAATCGGCATGTTGTGTAAGAACTCACCTCGGCAGGCTTCAAACTAACGAAACATTCCCGGCGAGAGTGCGCATGTTTGACGAAAATGCCGGACTATCATACCGCGCACTGAGTAAACGGAACGAGAATTCACCGACTAATCACACTTTAATTTTCGCGAATCGCGAATACACATCGGTTTTACGATAAACGGACTATTTATCGCGGAACAGGAAACACGACTGCGCAATGGTGTCACCAAACTTTTAAAACTACATTTATTTGATAAATCGGGATTTTCAGTAATTAAATTGGGTTACTCTATAGTCGTTTGAAATAATTAGACGACCAAAATGAACAAATCTACGATTAAATTGTCCAGCCAATTTCGTGGCTGGGCATCGTCGTAAATCAACCACCACTCCAACCACCAACCACTTTTATACGCCTATGTTTAATCCGCGAATGTTGGGGTTTATGAGCGTACTAGCCTACTTATCTAGAACTAGTTTGTCTGATAGAGCGTTGACATGATTTGCAAGTGACATTTTTACTTTTTTTTGAGTTCTATTCAGAGTTGTACGTTTCAAAGGCGTTTGAGTACAAAATACGCTTATTTGCTAAAATGTTCTGTGTGCCTGTGAATGCGATTGAAAAAAGAACTACTGAAACTAATCGGCTCAAATGCCATATTTACGATGTTGCTATGGCACGCTAAAACAACAGCACGAGCAAAATCGGCTCAAAACTGACTATAGTTATCATAGTGATCAAAACACCAAACAATCTTATTCTCAACAATATCTACACAATTTTGATTAAATTTTCAGTATGAACAGTTCGGAGTAACTACGGGATAACAAATTTCGTAAATTGTCCCGTGAGTTTCTTCAAGTAGTAGTTTCTTCAAGTTTCTTCAACTCACTATTTACTGTAATTTCACTGTTGCCCATCTGGACGCAGTCCTGCAGCTCTGAGACCACCATGTACCATAATTTCTAAAATAAACCGTTGTGTAATAATTTGCAGCGTTTTTTATTTGGCATAAAACCCCAGGTTCTTCCATTTTAGGAAGACTTTTCCCAACTTTTGACTGCGTTTTCGGATTTACGGTTGAATTTCCTTTACTCCTGGTGCACATTTAGGTTAAAAAATGAACTCTTAATCGTCAAAAACAAGCCACGGAAAACAACTAGAAAAAATAGGGAGTCAAGATCAGGTTTTGTCGTGAGTTCTCAAGTGAGGCGAGTTACTAATCAATACCTAACGATTGCAATACTTTCCTTACCCACTGCGTAGCGGAAAGTAAAAATAATTAAGTTAAATCCTTCATGCTTGGATTTTATAGATCTTGAATGTATGTATAATTAATGATGAATAGAGTTAGCCTTGATTAATTGTACTTCAAATATCATAAAATAACATATAATGAGGTAAATTAAAAATAATATTTAACTAATAACCAATTGTTTTTGTTGTTGCTAACATTGTTTATTGTAACATTTAAATGATTTTTTTTTAAAATTGGGGTTTCTCAAAAGAAATACGAGGGATTTCAAGGTACCAAACGCCCTTAAGCTGCTATTCACCTCCCTTGTCCGTACACCCCTCGAGTTTTCCTCCCCTGTGTGGTCACCGTGGTATACCAATACCAAGGATACCTTGGAACGTGTTCAGCACCACTTCCTGCGCTATGTGTCCTACAAGAGGGGCGATAGGTGGGAGGACTTTTCCTGTGCAGTGGCGCTCAGGAGGAAGGGCATTTCCTCTTTGGAGAACCCGCGACGTGAGGCGGACATGCTTCTCCTGCATGGGTTGGCAGCGGGTCGACTGGATTGTCCGTATCTGCTTTCCAAGTTGAACTTCTACGACCCTCCATACGCTACCAGACTCCATCAGCCTTTTTATGTTTATACCTCTTCGACCAACTATCTCCGCAATAATCCCATGGTGCGCTTTCAGGAGGAATTCAACAAGTTGTCGCACGATGATTTTGTGGACCTACTGTTGTCGTCGAAAGTCTCTTTTAGCTCCAAAATTCGACGGCTATTGTGATCTCCGTTTGTTGGCTCAGGATTGCTGCCGATTGAATTTTTATTGTGATTTATATTGTCCTATTTTTATTTTTATTTTTTCTCACTGTTAAATTGGGCACTGCCCGTATATGTTATAAATAAATAAATAAATTTAATAACTTCATAACGTATTTGTTTACTGATTGTACATAGCGGCCATGTGTGGCTGCGGTGCCGCGCTCATTATCTCTTAAATATAGTTGACCGCATAAAAATAACTCCAAAACCAAATTAGTAGAAAATGTGTTTTACAAGTTTTATAATAGTAGCTAATTCATAGCAACGCAAAATGACGAAATATGGATTTTCGTGACGTATGAACTTTGATATCTTGCGACTCGTGAGACACTTTTTCGTCGAAGGAAAGATTATACAATTGTGTAGCTTATTATCTCTCATTCCGAGGTAGCTATTTTGCCTTCTGTGACAATAATAGAAACAGAGTATACAAAAGCACATAATAACAATTTCTATTTTCAGATATCACTGAGTGGTTCCTCTTCATTCGTCTCGCCGGTGTCCGCGTTGAGCTATTACTGTTACAAAATAACTTGGAGCGATGGGGCACGCAAATTCATTCACAGAGGATGCACCAACTTGACGAAAAGATCGGACGCTTGCGAATCGCTCGGGAATTTTCCACAACCCGCCGTTTGCGATTTGTGTTTGGGAAATTTGTGCAACGTGGCTATACAGGGCGCATCGCCGGTTGTTTATTTTGTTTTGCTAGCGATCATTATGAAATAAAATGTGTCAAGGACGTTACCCGAATGGCATTGTTGGTTTGATAGAGTAAGGCAATGATAGGCTTTGTAGGCATTAAACACCAGCTTCTCAAGCTAAAGTTAAACAATCTGGTGCGCCGTATCACACAACTTTCCTCAGCAAAACGCGCATTCAGTGTTTTAGCTACAATATTCTACATGGAAACTGATAGCTCTTGAAGTTACGAATTTTATTGGGCTTCTGCTACTCATAAGCCACCCCCCTTTATAGAAAAATAAACGCATAGGTAGTTGACAGTGCTACCAACAAGATTTTTTGAGAAGGATCGTGATTACTTATTGTTTTTTCACGTGTTTTATCTGCGTGAAAACGACGAGAGCAGAGAAATAGATTATCAACCACTGCGATCATAATCGGTTTTGATGAAGGTTTTGCCTTCCTTGGCTCTTCTAAGAGGAAAGGAAAGTTACGTAATTTCCGATGAATCAGGCAGATATGGTAATAGCGTTCTCAATGTGTTTGACTTCTCTCCTGATTAAGCGCTCCTGAGTTCGAAAAATACCTTTCGAGAAAAAGGTCAGTGGGTGTTCTCTTCTGGAAGTTGCCAGAGCACCACTGAAGCCGCAACAGAAGCGTTGCCTCCGTTAGACTTGCCCAGCTGACCTTTTCACTGGTCTTGGACCTGTTCGGGTAAGCCTCTAAGTGTCTCGCTCGGCGTTCTTCAAGGTATCACCACCCACACTGTTCGAATCCTTTCTTATCCTTCTTCCCCTCTCCAAATTCTTCTGTGCCTAAAGCTGGCGGAGGGTAGTTGTGTAACCTCACCATTTGGTTAGTCTCGTTTTTTGTTTGTTTTTTTTTAAAGCCCCTTCTCACGATTTAAAACGGTAAAACGATATTCAGGGGGAAAAAAATACGTGTGTGTGTCAATAAATATTGGCCCAATCCCAGAGAGCTGCGCTCCTGTGGATTACCAAGGCCTATATGACTGTATCAACAGAAGCACGCCAGGTAATCACTGGTCAGTTACCGGTTGAGTGCATGGTTGACAAGTGAAGAGTGAAACGGGAGCTTCCCCCGCTTTGGGCTGAACTCTGTGCGAATCTCACCACTGAACGAAAACTTGCCACTATCGACGAAAGGGCGTTAGAGAAACAGAAATGGCAAGCGAGATAGAGAATCCTCGTCAAATAGTGGTGACACGTATGAGTTCTTCCCCAACATCCGTGAACGTCTTTCTAGAAAATGGGTTGAGCCAGACCACTGGACGAGCCAGCTCCTCACGGGACATGGTAACTTCAATGCGAGGCTCCTCTTCTTTTCCTTCAAACACCCTCCGTCATGCGCGTCTTGCTCCACCAGTGTGGAGGAAACAAGAAACCACGTCCTCCTCGACTGTAGTTTCTACAACAGTGAGCGACGGTTGTTGGGAGGGCAAACGAACTTTTCAGCATTGACTGGTACAAAGCAAGCCTATAACCATTTTGCCGAGTTCGCGAAGAAGGTGATAACTAAGAAACGTGATCACAGTTGATCTGCCCCTTTGAAACTCGCCACCCAAGTAAATAGTTAGATCAGGTGGGAAACAGGATTACAAACTCCTCCCAGACGGTACGAGATTCCGCTGGTGGTCACCTCCGCGCAGTAACACACTGGGAGACTGGCTAACGACCAAATACCTGCCGTACCTAGGCAGGTCTGAGTTCGGTGGATGCTTCAGGGGCTGGCGTCTTGCACATTGGCGAAACCGCCACTTCCATGACTGATATAACCCTCGTCGAGGGTTTAGGAACAGTCATCAAATAAGGAAACAGACCTGTGTGTCAATAAATACCGGGGGAAAACGCGTAAATGTCACGTCCCTCTCATGAGGATTCCCATCTCGCTTGCCATTTATCCAATGTCAATTCATCATTAACAGCCAGTTTTCGTTCAGTAGAGAGATCTTCTCAGTACAGACTAGAGTGGAGGAAGCCCCGTTTCACTCTCCACTTGTCAACAATGCACTCAACGGCCAAGGCAAGGGGTAACTGTCCAGTGATCACTTGGGCTGCTTCTTTCGATACTGTCTCATAGAGCTCGGTGATCCGGAGGAGCTCCCTGGGATTGAGACTCTCTTTTGATTGACTGTGATTTTGCTACCCCAGACAACCCCAGTAGCCAATCACGCCTATGTAACTGACTTCGTAGAATAGAATCATGTCACAGTAACACAGTCTCCTTGCTGATTGCTCGTAGTCCACCTTGTAATGGCGGTGCATTTGAGGAACTGGAGATGTTCTGGACCCCTCGCGAAATATTGTCTCCTGTATACTTGACTTGCCCCTCAAGAAGAGACCTGTGGCCGCCAAAGGTCATTTAGTTTTCCTTTTAAGAGGATTAACTGGATTTGTTTCCTCAGTCACCAGCAGTTTGACGTGAGGGCACCAGTGGGCGACAGTTAGGAGCACATGGTGGGTTTCTGCCTCGGTTTGGCGGATCAACTGTAAACAGGTTAGCACAGCCAGATCATCCACCCAGGAGTATGGATTGCAGCCAGTTTCCATTGGACTCGACTTTCCCTTCCAAGAAGGCATTCCAGAGTGCTGGTCCAAGGACCGAGCCATGAGGCCACCCCTTCTCGATCGTCCTTCAGACTGAGACAAGCCTGCATTCGATCGTAGCAGTTCTATTTGTCAGGTAACTTCTGACAAGCCCAAGGGTTGACAAGCGCCCCCCTGATTTCAATGAGAGCTGCTACGACGTACTTAGCCGGTGCCTCCAGGGAAACATTGTGAATTTCAACAATGACATCCTGCGTGGACTTTCCTTTGGTACACCCATATTGTGAGCCACTGAACGAGCATGTTCCTTATGGGATGTTGGAGGAATAGACAAACCTACCAACATTGACTGCTACCAAGGAAGTCTATAACCGTATCGCACAGTTTGCGAAGCAGATCACGGCAATGAAATGTGGTCACAGTTGATCTGTCCCTTTGAAACTTGCCACCCAACTAAACAATTAGATCAGGTGGGAAACCAGATAAAGAACTCCCCGATGGTACTGGATTCCCAGGTGGTCATATCTCTGCAAGGTTAAACATGGACGACACTGGGAGACTGGCTAAGACCCAAAATACCTGCCGTACCTCCGCAAGTCTGGGTTCAGTGGATGCTGCATGAGGGGCTTGTCTCTTTCATGAAAACGAAACCGCAACCTCATGACACTCTCCCCGAGGGTTCAGGAACAGTCATTTTGATAAGGAAACAGACCTGGGACTTTGAAAAGGAATAAACTAGGGCTTTAAGGTCTTCTTACTTCTATGCTGAAGTTGTTAATGTTCATTTATTTTTTACAAGTTCATAATAACTGATTAAAAAATAAATTGGATGGCTAGAATTTATGCGGATCTGAGGAAAGTTGTGTGAAGCGTCGCTGCAGATCTTTTACTCGAAAGGGTTAAGAAAAGCCACCACTATACGTCAGGCGTCGACTACATTAGGGAATATTAAGATAAACAAGGCGTTGATTTCGGGTACAGGAACGTCCCGTGTCACAGTTCAAGTTTGGCTTAGTAATTTCAAACGAACTTCGAAACACCAGATTAAGTTGGGTCGCTGAGCTTGTTTCCAGACCTCGTCCTACTCCTCTCCAATAGTAGAGATCTTCCTGAGCGACTCTTGACCGACCCCTCAGATTCAGTCATCCGATTAATGGCGAGTGACCTCAAACCATTCGCTCTCCAAACTCAAAATGAAGACGAATGGGGGTATTTTATTTCTGCGAATAAAGTCTATGCAAAAATTAAGTGAACCGTAACCCGCTGTACCGGAATTCGTATAAATGTTGCAGCTCTGAAAAGCTCTCAAGAGTTTTGAGTATCATAATATCTCTCTGGATTTATGAGTAGATTCATAATGAGGTTGGGCGGTATTAAGGAAGTAGGACGAGGACGTGAAGAGAATCCCGAAGAATGGTGATGAGCGGGGTCGAGGGGGAGAACGAAAACCAAGTTGCAATATTCAACGCCACAACACTGAAATTCTCTTCTTCATCCCTTTTCCCGACACACGCACACACACGTTACAATCCTACACCATCCTAGGAGTCCATGAATTTCTAATATTCAATCCGAAATCTTCATCCCTTCTCCATCCGCTATCTTCATCCCGTACCATCCTCCCAGCGGCTCCATCACAAACCCCCTGGAGGAAATTCAATCGCTCTTCAACTCCATGGTTTATTTGACAAGGGCAGAAGGGGGAAGTATCGCACTGCTCCCCCACTACTCCCTCTATTCCTTCTCCTCTTTCTCAACTTATCACAATAATCGCCCCCTTTCTTCCTCTATAGGAATAGTTTCGAAGCGTTCGTGCGAGGGCGAGGAGATGGAAGTAACTTATAGCTGAAGTTCTCAAAGTTGGAGCGCGACCTCACCCGAGACGAACCAAGTAGTTGCTGGTGCAATTAGGAACTTGATTAGCGGATTGTTTTCCGACTGACGTAGTTGATACTCATCAGTGATCTGGCAGTGACGTGACGGAGACCATTAACCAACTGCCAGAGTTCGTAAATCTGCGTTGAGCCCAATTGACGTGCTACGGCAATGGAATTTCATTTCAATTATCCCCCTGGACGATTTGAGATAAACCATAGATTGCACAAATGGATGAAAACCAGTCATCGCGATGCCTGTCCACAAACCAACCGAGAGATTTGCTCTACCAGTCTCCTCCTTTTGCAATGAAACGCCAAAGCCGTCATCATGCAGCGCGGAGATGATGACTTCATCGTGACCGTGAGGTGCAGAGTTGAAAACTCGATTTTCAGCAATGTGTAGGTAGAATCGTGTGCAAAGAATTTTAATTAAATTAGGTTATGAGAAGTTACATATTAACGCCATACATAAATAGTATGAACTGGTAGCTTATTGATTAGAATTTTAAAAAGTTGGAGTTTAAGGAAAGGAAGAAAGTAAATGGATCGAAAACTCTGGAGAGCACGGGCTCTGGGATGTGGATAAGTGGCTCTGGAAGGAGTGGAACATACATTGGCCTGGGGTCCACTCAGACGGTTTTTCAAGCGGAGATTTATAATATCATTGCCGGGGGCATCATAATGCGTGAAAAAGGCTATGGCAATAAAACTATCGGCATAATGACTGATAGTCAAAGGTTGCGTACGGCGCTGAAGAACTACTGCACTACGTCAAAACTGGAGCGGGAGGGCAGGATGCGACTTGACTCCTTAGCAGACTATAAAAAGTTAACGTTTGTTGCATTCCCGGGCATAATAGGATCACTGGAAATGAAACGGCGGGCCACCTGTACCAATAGCGCCGTCTCTTCACTGTGGGACAATCTGTCACTAGTCAAGAAGACTGTGGGAAAATGTTAGATGAATGCATCAGACAGTCTGCGGGAGAGTGACACTCCAAACGCTTTACCTCAGAGCACACGGGATAAAACGGAGCCTTCTAAGAATGGTGAGGAAGAACCTACTGCAGACTGTGGGGACCAACACTGGGCATTGCAAAATAAACAAACACATGTACGTTATGAGCATAGTCGATACCAGCTCTGGTCATGGTTCTGGAATCTATTCGATTGCCACTACTCATGTAAACGCCACTTGATCACGATCTTAATTTTCTGCAATTATAAGGAAAACAGTGTGACTATCTGGGACAAGCAGAACAAAATGTAAGCTGAAACCACGCGGTAAGTTTGATCGAAATGGTTGTAGCCATATTGAGGAAATTAGACAAACGATAATTTGTTGTTTGGTCGATATCATTTTCCGCTCTATCTTCGCTTACTACTCCGTTGAACAGAATGTCACAGAATGTGAGTAGTTTGCTGGAAGACGCTCCATGCTCAGCGTCAGTTACGCATTTACTGTGAAACTTTCATTAACGCTAAAAACACGACGTTTGGTTCGCATTGCTGTTCCACAAACTATCAGAGGAACATTTGCTGGGAACGATGTTCCTAACTAGAATAAAACACGCGGAGCGTTTGATGTAAATCGTTTGCTGAAGTTTAAAGGCCTAAATGTTCAGAGACATGGAGAATGGAGGTTGTGTATTAATTTGTATAACGTATTATGAAATTTTGACAAAACCCGTTGAAGACGAAAAGATTTATTATGACTGCGCCCTCTCTTACGGTTTGAGTTTCATTTCCGTTCTTTTCCCCAAGCATTTTTACCGATCTCTTCTTATTTCATGTCGCGTATGGTTAACCGATATTTTTCGATGCTGAATCTGGAAATGGAATGGGTCTCGGAGGTGTGAGGCTACGTCGAGCTGTGCAAGAGAATAATTATAATACCGTTTAGTAATAATTCGCAACATATTTTCCATTACCGAAAAAGTAAGACAGGCGCAATCGTCTTGAAAATATCTGGTGCGTAGCAACACACAACTTTCCGCAAATTCAACGACCTTCTACATATGGGGCGGTATACCTTCGTTCAATGCATTCCTACAGGAATATTTATGAGAAACAAAATGTAGGCATCAGTTAGTTGAGAGCACTCCGCAAGTTAGCTCAAAATTGTTAGAGCCGTTTTTGAAAAAATTTGAAGAACGATAAATTAATATTCGATAATCCGTGCTATCATAGCTTATATTTTCGTTCAACAGATCGATATAGAAATAGCAACGTACAAGTAAATATGGATATATGTAGCTAGAAGACACTCCGAAGGATTGATCACATCCAGCATAACAGTTACTCCGGAAATTATGAAAAGTCCCAAAAAAATACTATTTGGGACACATTTCAGTTTTTATCTCTGTGGAATGGATTGTCAGAAGAAAATTTATTGAGAACAATGTATCGATATCAATTATTTAAAGACAATGTGTGATTTTGGAGAAAATTGTTGACGGGGTTTTGCCAATAATTTTACAATACCAATTTTCACCGCATTTCCATAGAGATATTTATACGGAAGAAAATTTTGTGTGAACTAGGACATCAAAATGGAAAGACTTTTTCGAGAAAAGGGCGAACGTTTCAGATCCTACTGGGCCCGAAAACCCCTAATTTCAGCGCGTTGTCCGTGTGCGTGTATACTGGAGATTATTTTGTATGAGCCTCGCTCTTATGACACTGGAGTTCTCAAAGAATGAGGATGGATTTGTAGTAATAGTACTATGCAATGTCGTACTATTGACCAGCTTTGCTCGCGGCGTCTCCCCAATAATTCTAGAACTGTAAATACAAATCTCCCCAAAGATGTTATGTTGACTGACCATCAATCACCAACATTTCGGTTCTTAAATTAAGGTCGTGGCATAGGTAGCAGCGGCAGAATAAACTCGTAGCGCTATCAGTTTGTATGAACTGAGTTTTAAGGCTGTTTAGGGACTCTTCAGAAAGAAACGTACCTTTCGGCCTCGAAACAAGACGGTTAGCGCTGAAGTAAATTACAAAACGATTTTTTAAAATTAAAAGCAATACATCAAAAATAAAATAAATTGGCGAATTTGAGTAAACTGTCGAGCTTTAATGAAAGAACAAATGAAACTCCGACTTGAAGGCTTTGTAGGGTGTACGACGATGGTGTGGAAGAAACTGTGACGACTCAAATTTAGGTGGATATCCACGTGCGTGGGATCGGTGGTGAAGCAGCGCCGTATGTTTGATTGTAGAGCCTAATATAATCTTCCGGATTACGGGCAGTACTGCCTCGACGAGGTCTGCGATGCCAGCAGACGAACCGAATGTCGGGTATTGTGGGCTTCAAATTCGTGGGATGCAGATACACAGGTGATGGCGTTAACAGGTGGGGGGGGGGGGTTCAGGAATAGATTGCCGTTCTGCTGTCTTCTGCAAGGCCTTCCATGTTTTCTCTGTGCCGCCTAGATCAGCGCTCTGTCTTATGATGGCAGACAGGGCAGCCATGTGAGTAGATGGCTTCCGAGTAGATTTAAAACAATCTCTTGGACATTAAAACCACCCGCACACATTGACTTATAAAAGTAAGATGATTGTCCAAAATACATTGGATTAGCAGTTACAGCGATAAAAACCGTGGGTCTTAAGGAACCTAAAGCAACGCGTCACACCAGATATTCGAAACGGTACTCCCTTTCAAGTTCCGACGGACCAAACACGTCTAAATTACTCGAAAATTGAAAGTCGTAAATCACGTTCAAATTTGTGACCTTTCAAAATCTACGCCACGATCGCTCGGTGCAGCGTCACAAATAGTAAACGTCGAGCTGGGGAAAGGCGTCGTTAAGTGGAAATTGGGGATGGAGGGAGTGAAATCAGGGGCGAAAGCTGAGAATCATGAAGGGGATTCGAACGTGTTGGAAGGGACCCATTAGGAACGAGGACGCGGCTGGCGCGGAGCGGAGCCTTCGCGATATTAGATTTACAGCTTGTCCCCCTGGAAAGTTTAATTCCACGAGGAAACAGAAAGGAAAAAGAGGAAGGAGAAAGAGATAAGTGTCAGGAGAGTGTCCCAGGGTAATCTGAACTGGGCCTATCCGTTCCCTTTTCTCCCCAGTCCCCACAGCAAATCCGTTTTCCTTTTCCTCTTTTCGTTTCACCCCTATATATATATATATATTTTTTTTTTGTATTAAATCCAGCGGGAAAAACAAAATAATTCGTTCTTGAAGTAGAAAAAGATTAACTTCAGTTGAAACAAGTTGAGGGCCGCGATCCCCGCGGAATGAAACCGGCAGCACTCGGATGGATTCGTTACTAATTTAAAAAATAGAGGAAAAGTTAAACAAAAAATGATTGAGCGGCAGTTGATGGAAAGAGTTAGACTCGAAACTTTTACATTTTCGCTCGAGGATCCGTTTTGTTCTCTGAAATATTCAGTTGAACCCGCCGCACTTGGTTGGCTCAGCATTCTAATCCGCCAAGAGTTTGAAAACGAAAACTCTTCAAAAATTCACATTTCGTTATTCGTTGTATTATCCAACTTATCGAACTTTCAAGTCATACGCAATTTGAATCGACGAGAGCAGGAATGTGTCTGACTTATTGTCGACAACGTCGGGCTTAATCCTTTAAAACGGATACATACAACTGGCCTAGTTGCAACAATAACAACCTTGACACATTAACACGATTTTATATTTTTTGAAAATTACACTTCCCGAAATCTTCGTAACTTTTTATTGAAGAGAGTTCAAAATAATTCTGTTTTTAGTTTTTGTTAAATATTTGTTTATTTAGAGACCAACACACATTTAAGTATTATATTTCATTGAAATGTGTTCCGCTGGCGTTAAAGACAATAAGGTTACACTTCCCAACACAGGTGGTGTGATGATGGATTTCGATAAGTTTGAGGATGTGGCGCTATTTTTTGGAGGGTTGAATCCTTCATTACCTGCCGAGTTCCTGTGTTGGGTGCTGACAGACAAATCACTCGATGGCTTCTTGGAGGGTTTTGGAAGGTATTTTAAGACTGAAGTCGTGGTAGATGCGTCGAAACGGACGAAAGGCGGGGCACGAATATTCGGTTTTGGTGTAGTTCTATTTGCCGGAAGACGGACACGAGGTCGATAGGTCGTATGTCCACATCTGACGGATGAATACCTTGTAGATGAGCATTACATTGACATGCGATGTAGTGACACGTGGGGATTTTACAAAAAGTAGTTCAATTGTGAGTTCTTGTTTGGAGACTTTTTTTATGTCAGATCTCGAAACATCGAGCGTGTATCCAATGTCATTCCGAGGTACTTGAGAGTCTGAATTTGGAATCTGGAACCTGTTAAAGAAGTGGGGGACGTCGATGTAAATCTTCTTGTAGGTGAATGTGACCACGCATAACTTTGTGGGGTTGATTCTATGTTTCCATCGATTATACCACTATCTGAGCCGATCGAAGGCCTTAGAATTCTGGACTGCCAGGTAGGGGTATATCATGGTAGTAGAACGTGTATAGGAATGGTCCCCAGACGCTCCCCTGAGGAACACCAGAGATTGGCCTACGAGAACACAGTCAATTCCGGACATGTACCTGGAACGCCCTTTCGCTGAGTTACTGGAAACGAGGTTGTACAAGTTTTTCGGTTTCAGCTTTGAAAGAAAGCCATGATGTCCGACCCGCTCAAATGCCTGCACGGCATATGTCTTGGTTGTGAAATA
Source organism: Pachypeltis micranthus (assembly GCA_020466155.1). NCBI lineage: Eukaryota > Metazoa > Arthropoda > Insecta > Hemiptera > Miridae > Pachypeltis > Pachypeltis micranthus. The sequence goes on from CM035775.1 coordinate 12,479,305, forward strand.
CCAGTTTGATCTAAGCTGTAAAGCGCTGGAGTTCAAACGGGTTATAAGCTACTGGTGACAGACACGCTCCCTTCCGCCATTGGCGTTTGTCGAGTAAGCTGCCTTTCAAAAGATAGAACTATTTTCAATCACGATACTCACGTTATGGGCGATTTCGGCCGATAGAAAGGGGGGATGGGTGACAAAAATGTACCAAAAAATATCTGGTGCGTAGCAACACACTACTTTCCGCCACCCCTTTAAGTTCGAACACCACCTACACATGCGGGCGCTATATCTTCGTTCAACGCATTTTTACAGGAACATTTATACGGAACAAAATGTAGGGACTAGTTAGCTGAGAGCACTCCGAAAGTTTTATCGAAATCGTTGGAGCCGTTTTTGAGAAAATACGAATACCGATAAATTAATATTCGACAAATCTCCTTTTCTGAGTTAACGTGGCTTATATCTCCGTGCAACATATATATACAGAAATAGTTATGGAGAACAAAATGTTGGTATGGGTGACTAAAAGACACTTCATTAGGATTTATCACATCTGGTGAAAAAATTACCCTGGAACTTTCGGAAATGTTCGAAAAAACGTTATTTTCAACACATTTTCATTTTTATCTCTGCTCAATGGACTTTCAGAGGAACATTTATTGAGAACAATATGTAGGTATTAACTATTCGAAAATATCCTGAGAGTTTGATGATAATCGTTGAAGTCATTTTGCCAAAAGCTTAAAAAACCTATTTTTGCTTCATAGGTCATTATCTCCGTTCACCGTATTTTCATGGAGATATGTATAGAGAAGAAAAGTTAGGTATTGATTAGAGAAGATAATTTGAAAGTTTAATCAAAATCGTTAGAGCCGTTTTCGAGAAAAATGCGAAAAACCCTAGTTTTTGGTACATTTTCGTCCCCCACCCCCTTCCCGTCGGCCGAAATTGTCCATAACTTTATTTTGGGGTCTACAAAAAAAACGAACAAAACAAAAAAAGAACCAGCTCAATCGGATCAGCCGTTCTCCCGCAAATCGAACTACAGACACACACACATACACACACACCTACACACACACATACACACACACACACACACATACACACGGACCACGCGACGAAATTAGGTTTTTTAGACTCAGTAGGGTCTGAAACGTAAAGATCTGAAGAAAACTCAAATTTTTTTTTTGGGCCGATTACTATACTTTCCTTCCCTTCGGGTAGCGGAAAGTAACTAGGGTTTTTCGCATTTTTCTCACAAAATGGCTCTAACGATTTTGATTAAACTTCCAAATTATCTTCTACTAATTAATAAAAAACTTGTCTTCTACATACATAACTCCATGAAAATACGGTGAACGGAGATACAGGCCTGTGAAGCAAAATTAGGTTTTTTTCGCTTTTTTCGTTTTTTGGCAAAACGGCTCCAACGATTTTCACAAAACTCACAGGATGTTTTCGAATAGTTAATACTTATATATTGTTCACAATAAATGTTCCTCTGACAGTCCATTGAGCAGAGATAAAAATGAAAACGTGTCGAAAATAACGTTTTTCTGAACACTTCCGTGAATTCCAGAGTACCTACTTCACCAGATGTGATAAATCTTATGGAGTGTCTTTTAGCATTCATAACCCACATTTAGTTCCCCGCAACTATCTCTTATATATCTGTTGAACGGAGATATAAGCCATGTTAATTCAGAAAATGAGATTTGTCGAATATTAATTTATCGGTATTCCAAATTTCTCAAATACAGCTCTAACAATTTCGATCAAACTTGCGGAGTACTCTCAGCTAACTAGTCCCTACATTTTGTACTCCATAAATGTTTTTATAGAAATGCGTTGAATGAAGATATAGCACTCGTATATGTAGCTGGTGTTCGAACTTACGGGGGTGGCGGAAAGTTGTGTGTTGCTACGCACCGCTCATTTGTTCTCTGTTTTTCGAAAACTCGTTCAAGACGTATTTTTTTCTGCCGATTACATAACTTTTCTTCCTACTTCGTAGGGCTAAGAAACTAAAAACAACCTGAAACTGCGATTGGCAACTGAGCAGTTCCTTACTATTGCAAGGTACAGTACTACATAATTCAAATTTTGGAAACAAGGTGTATAAAAACTTGAAATTAACGAAAAGAATATATTAACGTCTCAGAAGAACTGAGAATGTATTAAAATGACACACTTTCATTCTCTTTGTTCGCATCTTTTGGCTCCGAGGGTATCTACGCTGTCTAGTCGAGACATTGAAATATTTACACGGCGCACACAAAGAAGGTATCAGGCGGAGCCGGAGGCAAAGAAGTTCATGTTTGATGCTGCTTTTTGAAGGATCATCCTCATCTTTCCGACCTTTACTTAGACCGTTCCACATCACTGGCACAAGTTTGGAAAACGAGCGGGAAAAGAGGAATATGCGAGTTGGCAGTTCGTAGGAAGCGGAAAAAAAAGCTACGCTATTAGAGGTGGTTGTGTGAAGGACGGAGGGAGGAATAGGGAGAAGGGAAGGCTTTACTTTTGGGGGATTTCACCTTTTAGGAAGGGTAATGTGAACATTTTTAGAAGGTCCCGCAAACTAAAGGCTTAGATTATCATGCATGGCTTACAACCTACTTGGCTTCGATCCATTTCCTTCCTCATACAACCGCCTCACTCGGAAATTACCTTGTCTCCGCCCTCAGGAAGCCACTTTCAAAGGTGGTCTTCATCTCGATCTTAATTCCGTTAAGGTCACACATGAGAGCACTCCTTTGGATATCAGAAAATTAAATTGTTGTAGGTGTTTTAAGGAGTCTGTCTCGTACATTTAATACTCAAAGGATTTCTTATTGGACTACACATCAATTGCTCTTTATTTATTAATCCTAATACACGTTAGCGTTGAAGAAAATTACCGAAAAAAAGTAAAGTTAAATATCTACTGGTATAATTTTAGTAATTTAATCAAAAGCAGCCATAGAGATTAAGCTTTAAAAAAATAGGTTTAATAATGATCAGCGACAACCTCTGACATTACACAATTCAAACTACCGCCGTTGCATTGACTAACTCTTTTCAGTTCATACGATCTCCTCCAAAAAAAATATCTGATCGGTAGCAACACACAACTTTCCGCAACCTCTGCACGAAGTCTAGTATGTACGGGCGCTGTACTTTCGTTCTACGCATTTCTACCGAAACAAGTAGAAATAAATAAGTAAGTTTAGTCGGAATCGTTGCAGCCGTTTTTGAGTAAATTGGAAAAACGAGTGATTAATGTTCGACAAGTTTTGTTTCCTGAACTAAAATGGCTTATATCTCCATTCAACAGATGGAGCGTCCAGGAAACAAAACTTGTCGAACATTAATCACTCGTTTTTGTTACGGAGCGTAAGATCGATCAAATACGTAGTTACTCTGGAAATTACCAAGCTGTTCAAAAAAGCATTATTTTCGGCACATTTTGGTTTTGTATCTTCACAATGGACTGTCTGAGGAACATTTATGCATAACAATATGCACAATTAATTTAAAACACTCTGCGAGTATGGTGAAAAGCCGTTTTGACAAAATGCGTAAAAACCCTATTTCTTCCATGGAGATACTTACGGAGAAGAAAAGTTGAATATTAACTGGTAAAAGATAATTTGAATATTTAAACAAAATCGTTCGAACCATTTTCGAGAAAAATGCGAAAAACCTGATTTTCGTTACATTTATATCATCCACCGTCTTTCACATCGATGGAAATCGCTCATAACCTTATTTCGCGTCTTCAAAAACTCATGAACAAAGTAAATAAAGAAGCAATTCAATCGGTTCAGCCGTTCTCACGCAAATCAAACTACAAAAACACACACTCGGACCACGCGCCGAAATTTATACTTTTCTTGGCTCTACAAAGGAAAAAACTTTTAGTTCCCCCTCCAGATCTTTTACGTTTCAGACCCTACTGAGTCCGAAGAACACTATGGAGGAAAGTGGTCTGTGTCTGCGAACCCGATTGAGAGAAAGTACCACATTTAGCCTGCGAGTCACCATGGGGATAAGGGTGGGAGCAAAATCCACTCAATACCAACTATAGTTATCGCAATAATCAAAACACAATTTTTCTTCTTTAAAACGGCTATAAAGATTTTGATAAAATTTTTTGTATACACAGGTTCAAATAACACGATGAAACCATGAAATTCTCATCCGTGGGAAAATGACGAAAGCAGCACGATAAATTACTAAACGTTTCGACGAAAATCGACTTCAGCGTAGTTTTTTCCTTATAAACGGGTTAGTCCAAACACGTGCCTATACAGCGAGATATATAGGGGATATACTCCAGAAATTCTGGAATTTCAACTCTGAAAAAGTGATTATTATCCTTCTCACAAAAATTGCGTTTACGGTCTCATTATTTATATGTTCAATATTGTGTTTATTGCTCAATACGGGCCGTATCACAAGTATGAGCGCTACGATAAATTCCGGAACTGTAAGCGCTATCACTTTCTACCCACGTGAAGTGGCGTTTTACTAAGTTCAACTGAACTGAGTGAAAAGTAAATTGAATTAGTGGCAAAAGCCATGAAAATCAGTGAATTGACGTAGGGATAAGTAAAGTTGCACCAGATATTTTTACTACTTCCCCCTCAAAACGAATGTTTCATTTAAAACCCGCTAGATCAATCAGTGATCAAATCAGTTTGAAAGGCGGAAGAATGTAGTACTTATCACATCACTGAAAATTGCTCATAATCGTATTTTCCTCACCCTTTGGTTAGTAGAAGTAAAAAAGATGGTTGTTAAATGAAACTGTTTGAGCGGTTTTTGAGAAAAAAACGAAAACTCTCATTTTCGATATGTTGCGATCCTCTCCTTCTTTCACCATTCACGTCGACAGAAACGCCCTTAACCTGACTTTTGCGTCTCCAAAAAATAACGAAGGATACAATATAAGAACGATCGGACCAGCCTCTTTCTTGCACAGCTTGTCAGAAATGTTCCAACTTAGTCTCCTGTTGTTCATGAAGAGAATTCAAACGAAATGAAACATTTCGTAAGTTCCAGCGCCAGGAGTGTGGGTTACGGTTTCTAAAGCGGTATTCCATGAGAAAATGAGTGAGGGGGAAAACATTTAATGAAACCACATTAGATAGGGATGCTCTCAAATAACAAAGCCTGGATCCAATTCCCCGGGGCGTCGAAAAAATTGTCTGACATTGCCGTTCCAATCCTTCGCCCTCCGTGTCTTGCTATTTCACGAGACCTCGCTTTTCTCCCGCTTTTCGATCACGAGCGCCAGGCAGCTTCTCCCGCCTTTTCCCTTCATATCAATGCTAATGCAGAATAGTAAAGTGTCATCGTTCTGCCAAAGAGCTGAAAATTATTCCTTTGAAGGAGATCTCCCGCTCATCTGGCTCTGCGACTTTTGCTTCGTGGAAGCGAATATTATACTTTCCAAGCTGCGATCGCATCAAACTCCCTCCTTTGAAATCCGCAAGAAGTAAAAACATTTTTGTAAAGTCGCATTGAATTTCAAGGCTAATTTTCTATTCAATTTGTAAATGGAAAAGTCGGGCATGACGCCGAAAACGTACTCGTTAAGCGCAAGAAAGAATTGAACGAGTTGTCCAAGTAGAGCGGAGAAAAATGAACTGTATAGTTAACAGAGTAGGAATGAATTTTTGATTAAATCAGACGCATTTTACGTCTTTCCTCGGCGCGTAGACACTCATGTTCATTGCTCTGTCGACTAATGTAATCTGTTTTATGCTCAACACATTTGAAGCACATAGATGAGCGCTTGAATAACGAAGCTCACGCTGTAAAACATTCATTTAAATCCACCAACTTCCACTCATCACCTTCAATACGAGTACATATTCCTGAATAGGAAAGCGCCAATGTTGTAGGGGTCTGACTCTCCTACTAATTTGTGAAGTGTGTTTTTCAAGGCATCGGTGCAACAGATTAATGGAACCTTGACGCAATTGTCATGGTACTCTTACATCATTCTTCTCTTTTTCGTATCTTTCTGAGTTAAATCTCATTCCTTCCGTGCAAATTTCACCTTAGGACATAGGTAAAATCCCCTCTCCGTCGAATTAGGTCGAAGGTCTGACGCAGGGATGACCTTGTTGAAAAACCCTTGGTTGGTCCTTCCACATTTCGGGTAATTCGTACATTCCTTAGTGCTGCAGCCCCCATGTCTTCCCAACCATTTCCTGGATAGCCCACTCCACGGATGAAGTCCTTTGTGTTGTGTTTGTGGCCCACGTGAGCTTCCTGTCGGATCGTCACTACCTCCCCCCAAGCCAGAAATCCAACAATATAAGATTGTATTAAAGAAATTGGGTTGTGTCCGCCAGTAGGCAAATACTAAAGTTAACGTACCTGTTAGGTGAGTCCGTCTCCTCTGGCTTGTGAGTTACTGTGGGCAAGCGCTTTCGATGTAAAGACATCATCGTCTGGCCGTTTAGTCAGTACTGGAGTCAGTCAGTTGGTCGTGGTCTTTATATACAAAGAGAAAGGTGAAAGGAGTGATGGAGCGTTGGGGAAGGGGCGGGGAGAGGTCTTGTTGGTCAGTCTTGTTAGTAGTACCTTAGCCGGACCGGCTGTGTTAGGTATTAAAGAAATTGGGTTGTGTCCGCCAGTAGGCAAACACTAAAGTTAACGTACCTGTTAGGTGAGTCCGTCTCCTCTGGCTTGTGAGTTACTGTGGGCAAGCGCTTTCGATGTAAAGACATCATCGTCTGGCCGTTTAGTCCACCTTTCTCTTTGTATATAAAGACCACGACCAACTGACTGACTCCAGTACTGACTAAACGGCCAGACGATGATGTCTTTACATCGAAAGCGCTTGCCCACAGTAACTCACAAGCCAGAGGAGACGGACTCACCTAACAGGTACGTTAACTTTAGTATTTGCCTACTGGCGGACACAACCCAATTTCTTTAATACCTAACACAGCCAGTCCGGCTAAGGTACTACTAACAAGACTGACCAACAAGACCTCTCCCCGCCCCTTCCCCAACGCTCCATCACTCCTTTCACCTTTCTCTTTGTATATAAAGACCACGACCAACTGACTGACTCCAGTACTGACTAAACGGCCAGACGATGATGTCTTTACATCGAAAGCGCTTGCCCACAGTAACTCACAAGCCAGAGGAGACGGACTCACCTAACAGGTACGTTAACTTTAATATAAGATTGTGTTTCCTGGTGAGCCGGACTAGGCTGGTTTTGTCTGGATTGACATACGAACGCTGTCCAAGCTGTACTTGTTCCCCTACCCAGGTCTTCCTTATTAGATGACAGTTCCTAAACCTTCGACGAGGGTTATATCAGCCACATATGACCCCTGTCCATTGCACCATCTTTGTACGGTGTTCATAGCCAACTGAATCCACTCGGCAAATTTTCCTCTCATGATTATTGCCAAACATCGGGTTATGCTATTGCTTTGCAGCCCTCATCCTCCATCACCTCTAGGATGGTATCTGCAACAAGCAACCAGAGCATGGGGGAGAGCAGGAGAGTATGCCCCCCTGGGGCACCTTCTCGTTGGTCTGACTGAGAAAGCCTCTCCCCCTAGCTCCAACATTTCCTTGGGTCTATGCGATCAGATGGATACTATTGAGGCGTTCTCAAAGCCCCCCCCCCCATGCATAGAAAGCAGAACAAAGCGCTTTCCCCTGCATCCTGCTGTGTCACCAGTTTTATTCGACGCAGTCTCTGTAGATTTCTCGCTCTGATAGGCGTACTGAGAACAGTGGATGGGCGTATGAACAAGATAGTTCTCTCTGATGTGGAGACTCCATAGTTTTCAGAAGGAAGGTTCGAGAGACTGAGGGTCGGTAAGCCTTCGCCTGGGTCAAGTAACCACCTGGCTTACGTATGAAGACCACTTTTTCTCTCCTCCAAATTGTGGGCATGTGTCTCACATATAGAACACCTTCACCAACAGAAGCGGGTCCCTTAGTCATGCTGTAGCATCGCAGGAGCAACTCCGCCTGCCCCCTTTGTCGTAAAGGGTTTAAACGACCTTATTGCCCATTTAACTTTGTTGAGCTTAAATATATTCGATTGATAGATGAGATTAAATATACATTCCCCTGGACGCACTCAGCAGCGCCTCCCTTTTATGCTTCTGGCAGATGTTTCTCTCATTGTCTGGCCGATGGGGGCGCTGCATAATGAGAGGCCATGGAAAATCAACAGCCATCAGTTGCTTCCGCGTCTCCCCGCTGCTCACAGTATACGCAGTTGCCTTTAAAACTTACTAGTTATCATTGTGATAAAACACCAACTATTCTTTTCTCAAAAACGGCTCTGATGATCTTGGTTACATTTTGTCTCTGGACGATCCCAAATGACGCAATACTACTATAACATTTTCATCCGTCATAAAATGATGAAACCAGCACAATAAAGTATCTAAATGTCGAGGAAAAGCGGTGAAAGTTAAATAACGTTCACAGATAATAAAACGGAGTTAAGCCGATTGTCTATTCTAGGAGACACGGCAGCCAAATAGCGGCAATTCCTTTGTTATTTTTTAAGGAGATTTACGGAAAGGATTATAGGGATAGCAACGAAGGTTCTGCTTTTGCAAATCATCTGAACGACTCACCAGAGTAATCAACATGAAAACAACAGCTTATTAGCATATTGTTTCGCTGTTCGGCCTCCCACTAAGACCATCCCGTTTTCTCATATTAGAGAATATTGACAAAAATGTGTCTCCTTCTTCTCTCCCTTTCAAACGTGCCTAGGGATAAGAGGTAGTGGCATAGAAAAATGTTAATGGGGAGCGAAGTCGTTCATGTGAGAAATCGCCCCTAAGTGAGGCGATCGGCGCTCATCAGTTGTGCTCGCTCCAAGTCGTTCCATTGAAAGCCAACAACAGTTAGCTTCTCTTCTCGCGGGCACCTAACTTCCTTTACGACCGCATCATCGGCACCACCTGGCAAGAGCTGATAAGAGACACGCTCGATTTTCCCTGTAAGGTAATCAATGGAGGCTCCTTCGACCTCGTTTCTACAGCTCACTTCCTCCCGTCTCCTCCGACAACTTCCGTCACCAAGGAACTCCCCCTTTCCCTCATGAAGACGAGTTTCTCATCTTATCTCCTCCCTAAAACGCACCGCTCACTCAATTTCGATTATTGAAATAACCGCCTGTTTCGGCTGTCGAATGACAGTTTTACGCTGATTTCCCATCTTTTAGCAACACCCTTTTAGAGCGCGGTGGGGCTTTTTTTGTTCCCTTCGGAAAAACGCGATGGAGGATGTGTGGCTCCGAACAACTAGGCCACTACTGGGGGGATCATAAAACTGACCTACTCAACTTACAGAGCGTTCTCCCCTTCACCACACTGAAATGTGGTGAAATCCGCCTGTGATTTCAACATCACCCTCGCTATCGGCCGTCTGTTCCAGTGCTTGCTCCTGAGCCCCGGTGTCAATAAAGCAAGTAGTTACCTGCCAAGAGAAGGGGTCTAAAGGCATTGCGTAATGATGTTCAAATTGTGCAGGGTTGTTCCAAGGCCTCCCAGGAACAGTGTTGCCTACGTTACGATATATCGCATCACTGACGTAAGTGAAACAGCCGTCGAGGGTGAACAAATCTGATACCATTCCCAACCTCAATAAGTTCGGAGATGAGAAGGGTGATGTATCTTCATTCAACACATTTCCACACAGATTCCCATGGAGAACAAAAAGTTTGTAATGGACGGTAGAAATTACTTTGTCAAATTGCTTAAAAACAGTGAAGCGTTCACCATAAAAAAATTCGAAAACACGCTTTTTTGCACATCACGGCTTAGGAACATTTATACAGAACGACACGCAGAGATTGTTGCATCGGGAAAGGCATAAAAACGGGACACAATGAAACAAATCGGTTTAGAACGGGAGCGGCTGTATTCTTCCTATTACTGTTTTGCACACAAAACTGAAGCCTCAATCTTAAGGGGGTCACAAAACATTTTAACCCTTCTGCGTGGTTCCACCGTTAAATCTTGAACTCACAAATATCCCTCACTGATTAGATTGATTGCTTTCTTTTGGTTTATTATTCATTCTGAATAATAACCCTATGTTTTCGGTCACGAAAAATTTTTTACAACCCCCCCTCAAAATTTCATACTTTACGTTTCAAGACATGGAGATTCCAAATTTGCAATGTCCGTCCGCCGTCCGAGCCGTTTTGTGCCTTAAACCTGGTCTAAAAAATTCGTTCTTTCGCGCAAAAATCCGATTTGGTATCTAGTTGTGCCCGCCATCTCGGCAATCCGATCGGACGAAGCCTATGGTTGTAATGGGCAAAAACGGTTACAAAAATTAACGAAACGCAGTACAACGCGGGAGCTACAGCGGAAGTCAACGTTTCGTCGTTTGAACTCCCTCCCTCCCGCCCGTCTCAATAAAAAACGGCGGCAACGCTGCAGGGCGGGTAGCTCAACTCCCCTTCGCCTCGCAACGGGTTCGCTCGAAGCGCCCGACGGGGCAAAATCATCAGACGTTTTGTTTCCGTAGTTCCATTGTAGCCAGGACATGTTTCGTATGGTTTACTAGTATTCGATGCTGAATCGAATGGGATGGGGGAGCACTAATACTAGGTCAAGCTGTTCATGAGAAAAATAAACCACTGTGTAATAATTTGCAGGGTTTTTTGTTGCGTCGATTTGAACAATCTGCAACTTCCAATCATCTGAAGGGGGGGGGGGGTGTTGGCTCCATCTAGCGGAATATCGTCCAACCTCCAAAAATAACAACCGTGTTATCTGGCAATTCCACCTATAAATGGATGCTCACATTCAAACGTGGCGCATCATAAAAATAGCAACCACCTCGAGTGTAGCAACCTTCAAACGACGATAACTTAAAGATGGAATTGCTATACACGAGGGTAGCTATCTTTGGAGGAAGGGCGATATCTCGCTTAATCTTCGCCTTGGATGTTACAGCGATAGATCAGTTAAAGGCGCCCTTTAAGCTTGTCAAAGTCGTCTAAGCCGTTTTACCAAAAGTTTCGTAAAACGACCTAACGTTTCGCTTTGAAGGACTGTGTAGCCTTTTGTCGTATTTTCATAGAGATATTTATTAACAACGAATGTTAGGTATTACCTAGCAGTAGGTCAAAATGTTTTGACCTGTTTTTGACAAGAAGAGAAAAAAACCCGGCAAATTATTACCTAACGGTTTATTATTCTCATGAACAGCTTGGCCTAGTATTACTGCTCCGAGACCCTTCCCATTCGATTCAGCATCGAAAAATACTAGTAAACCATACGAAACATGTCCTGGCTACAATGGAACTAACTACCCGTAAGTGCCTCTAGGCAATTGGCGCGACGTTGAGAGTCGAGCGGGTGGGTGGTTTTGATGAGACGGGAGGGAGGTTGTACAAACGATGAAACGTTGGCTTCCGCTGTAGTTCCTGCGAGTTCTTTCAATTAGTTGACTTTGGCTGTTGTAAAAAAATTTTCCTGAGCGAATTCAAAGGGTTATTATTCAGAATGAATAATAAACCAAAATAGAGAAAACTGTCATATTTTGACCGTATTAATACCTCAATCAGTTCTACCACAGCAGTTCTAGCCACCGTGTCACATTTCAAACAATTTTTACTCTCCTTAGCTCTACGAAGTTGAAATTAGAAGAAGAAGAAAAGAAGAAATTAGAAGAAGAAGAAATATAAATTAGCAAGACCAGAAGAAGTGTGTGTTACTGGATGCTTACTATGCTCTTGGCGAACTTTTTATAGACCTTTCTACTGAACGAAAACTTGCCGCACTAGAGGAATGGGCGTTAGATAAATGGCAAGGGAGATGGGAACTTTCATCAAAGGGACGAGTTTTTCCAAACATCTGATAACTTTCACGAAGCAAGTAGATCGGGCCAGACCCCTGGGCGGGCCAGTTCCTTACAAGACACCATATCTTTCTCCCAGAGACTCTCCACCTTGCACGTCTTGTTTCTCTGGGCGTGGAGGCGCTGCTCCTCTATATTTCCTACACCAGTGACAAACGTATGTTCAACCTTAAGAGCTTTGGCTGTTTTTATATCAAGCAAGCTTATAATCATTTCACCCAGCATGCAAAGAATTTTGTGAGTTGGTCATAGTTGGTCTGTCCCTCTGACACCTGCCACCCGAATAAATAGATCAGACGGGAAACCTCTATAAGAACTCCTTCTAGATGGTACGGATCACCTAGGGTCATACATCTGCTCGTGACACGCGGGCTTTCCACCGGGAGACTGACTAAACTTGCCGTACCTGCAAAGGTCAGGGTTTGGTGAATACCGAACGAGTGCGTAGGCCCTTACATCATAGTGAAAACGCTGCTTCAAGACGTTCGACTGATCGACTGATGCGATCGTATCGTTGATTGTGAAAACGGCTAATTAAAAGCAGCTAAAATTTGGTATGTAGAAACTTGATACGCCGAAGAGAGCAAAGAACTCGTAGGGAGACCAGGACGCGAATGCATATCAAGCGGCCAAAATATAGGGGCTGTCCGTTCCGTTAGGGGCCAATATAAATAAACTTCTTGCGTACGGAGCTTCAGATGACACGACAATACCAAAAATTCTCAACTATGGAAAAATGACAGAGCAGCACAAACATTTCGACGAAAGTTGATTTTAGCGCAGCTATTTCTTTATAAATTTCACTGAAATGTCATTAGAGTCAACAGAAAACTTTAGGTGGCAGTCCAATCGAGTACCTATATGTGTCTTATTAACGCTTATAAGATATATAGGAGCCACTCCGGAAAACTGATTATCATCCTTCTCGAAAAATTCGTGTCTATAGCATCATCGATCGTCTGCCTACCAATTCCTCAATAATGGTCAGGGCATGCGTGGGACTGAGTAGAAAAAGCCATGAAAACCAGTTAATTTACGTATATCTAAGGAAAGTTGTGTAACGCGTCACACCTGATTTAACTGAGCAGTCTGCCAACCTGATGATGATGAGTAGTATGCAATTCTCCAGGTGTTTACTGATATTTCCTGCCACTTCAAATTTTTGTTCAGTTTTATTGAATATCCTGAAATGTTTGAACCAATTTTTTGTAATTTACCATTATTTTGTCATTTTTATCTTTGCAATTTCCGAAAAAATTGTTTAACTTATAAAAATGTTGTTTGTTTACTCAGTACCTCAAGGTGTGTAATACAGTCCCTCATTTTTTAAACAGTTCTAAGATAGGTAAAATTAATTTCGGAGTATTATTAGAACAATTGCGCAAAATATTTTGAGAATGGTGAATTTATTAGTTTTTTCTTTCGCTTTTTGCGACATAAAAAAATCCGAAGAGGCAAGCGGAGAGAAAATGAACTGCGGCGCGCGGACTTTGGTGCGGAGCGGTCCATCGAGGAGGCAGCGGACCGGAGTGACGAAGTCCTTTTGGAGCCCAGCAGAGGGTTGCAACCTTCCGCAGCATCTCGTCACTCGTCATCCGATTCTCCTAGTCGCGCTCCCCCGTCGATTCGCTCTAACGTCTCAAGTTGTTATAGTTGTGATTAGGCGTTTTGTTCGCGAATTTTCGAGAACCAGCAGCGCGTTCTCGAGGAGTTGAAACTTTCGTCGTGTCCATTTAAAAAGGTAAAGCTCACTCTCGTTGCTCTTAATTTTTCAGTTCACGTGCGGTTAAACGCAACTGTGGTAGTTGAAAGACAACCCTAATCTTCTTCTTATGAACTATTCGTTATCCCGTAGCGCTCAGTTTTCACCTTAATTTCCGAACTTTATTGATTCAGCAACAGTCATTGGGGCGAGAACTGTGTCGGGCCGTGACGTCATCGTACACTTAACGATTTCAACAGCTCGAGCAACTAATAAGCACTTTTCACTCAGTTTATGTGAACCTGTTGGGCATTCACTCAACGTTCAACTGTCTACAGTGAGGGCTGATGACTCGTAATATTCCGAAATTCATTGAGTGCACCTAGTTACTCCACGACTTTTATTGAGTCAGATCTGTTTCATCAGTCACCTGCGTATTGATATTTCGTAGCGTCAACGCGGGGATTTGCACTCAGTATCCGGACCGTACTGTTCACGATAACGGTTCAGAGTTCGCAACAGTTGAGGTCGTTGGACGAAATGTAAACAATGGCGACGCACGAAATGCAACGAAAATATCCCCCCCCCCTGCCCTGTGTTTACAGAGCTGCTGCTTTCAACTACCCCCTGCTCTTTCATTCTGCCGAAGTGAATCACATTAACTATTCAACTTTTGCACCATGTTATCAAAATTCAAAATGCCCGAATGGGGAATCATCCCTCGTTTCGTCAATTACGGTTAATTAGTAAGCGTCAGCTTTCGAATTGCCACTAAGGTGTTCGCGCAAGTGTTTTATGTGCGATATCGCCACCTTCGAGTAGTGCCTTGTAATCGGCTGAAAAAAAGGTGAGTTTCTTCAGATCTTTACGTTTTAAGGCCTACTGACTCCAAAAAACACTTTTTGGGAAAATGGTCTGTGTGTCTGAACACGATTGAGAGAAAATGGCAGCACCAAATCAGTCCAAACTTGATATCTACTCCGCAGGTATCAATTGGGGTAAAAATAACGGGTGGTCTGGTGCAAGTGTGAGAGAAATACAGATTTGAATTAACGATGAATGAGACACTCGCGGTAAAGGACTTACTTCTTGAGAAGGAAGTCCATATAATTGGGAGGTGGTGATTCAGCCAACACCGTCAGTCCCTTGAAGGCACTACCCTCGGAAGGTTTGCCTCACTACGAGGAATCAGCAAGGCCATTTGGGGAGTGTGTTACCTTGACACAATCGTCACGTGTAAGGTAATTTACCATTTACCGAGGCGCGATTGTCTGACCCGTTGTCTGGCGGAGCTAAGTCAATCACAGGATAGTGGTGGCTCAATCCCAGAGAGCTGCGCTCCTGTGGAACACCAAGGCCTATAAAACAGCATCCACGAAGAACTCGAAGTGATCACCGGTCAGTTACCAGTTGACTTGGCTGTTTAGTGAATGGGGGACAAGTGGAGAGTGAAAAGGGAGCCTCCCTCGTTAAATTCATTGCATTAGATAAATGGCAAGTGGTATGGGAATCCTAGTCACAGGGACGCGCCACGTGTTCGGGTTTTCCCAACATCCTTGAACATGTTAAGAGAATGATTCTGCATCTTGCACGACTTGGGCCTCCAGTGTGGAGGAAACAAGAAGTAACCAGCTCCTCCGCGGTTGTTCCTTCAACAATGAGCGATGGTTGTATTCAACTGAAGAAGGAGAACGTACTGAGTCGAGAAATTACAGCTTGTGTGCTAGTGAAACTTCGAGAAAATAAACGCGTAGGGATACCAGGACACAAATGAGTACTAAGCGGCCAAAATGTTTGAGATGTGTCCACTCTGTTAAGGATATCTGTGGTGGTGGTGGTGGGGGGGGGGGGGGAGTAGCGGAGACAATTTTAGCAAAACGGACAATCTTCCCTACAGCTCCCTGGTGTTTACCCGGTGAATGCCCTTAGCATGGCAGACAAGATAAGGCGAACAAAGGGCAGGAGAAAATTCTGGCCTAAACTAACTATAGTTATCATAGTACTCGCAACATTTTTTTTTCTCAAAAGCGGCTTTTAGCGATTTTGATTGAATTTTTTGTATAGAGAGCTCTAAATAACACGGAAATCCCATAAACTCCTCAATCGTGGGAAAATAAAGACATCATCACAATAAATTACCGAACATTTCGTCGAATATCGATTTTAGCGCAGTTTTTACTTTCCTTGGCTTTACAAAGTAGGAAGCAACGTTATTTAATTTGCTTATAATCTATAAATTTTACTACAATCTACAGAAATAAATTGAGGTCGTTATCTATTCAAATGCCTATACTATGAGCGTTTAAGATGTAGAGGAGCTACTCCAGGAATTCCGGGATTTCAATCATCACCATTCCAGTTGGTACCATTTCTTACGATTTCTATCCTTTAATTCTGGGACTGTGATTATTATCGTTCTCAAACAAATTTACAGTTTACAGTTCCATTCATTTTGTGTGTACTAATTGCTCAGAAATGATGATCGTGCCATACGGAGCGCCCCAATAAATTCTGGAACTTGTAAGCGCTACCACTTTATACGTACCTCTGTGATGTTATGTATGACCTAGTTCAAATGAACTGAGTGAAAAATAAATAATTGCCAGAAAAAGCCTCAAAAATACCAGTGAATTTATGTATTGTAGCGCTAAGGAAAGTTGGGTGCTTGATGTTTGTTTTTTGCAATTTATCCACAAGCCATAAATACGCTCATTTAGGATTGTTTATTCTATCAATGTCGGGAAATGCTTGGACCCTTGAGACGTATTTATGCCCTCAGTGTATGAATTTATGTGAGAGAAGTGAGTTGGAAGTTTGATTGCCTTTTGTCGCTAGGTTTCGAGCACTAGCCTGTAAAATACTTCTCGCATACCAAGGACCCTAATAGTCAGCGGCTGACAGACAAAATTTTATTTTATTTTATTTTAGCTTCTTCTGACTGGATCCACAAAGATTATAACGATTACAACAATAATATTCAGAAAGAAAAAATTAAAATTATCAGTCGCTAATTCTCTGGATCCACCAGTGTTGATAGTGCCTACACCACACCAATAAAATAGAAGGTATATGGGTGGACATGAAGCGGAGGATCCCATCATGGGCGTGTAGGCAAATTAGTTGCCAAATATTATGTCTTTCCTTTTGTGAGTCCTCATAACGGCCTGGCCTCCTGAAATTACAGACGTGAGTGGTGTTGGTTTATTATTCATTCTGAATAATAACCTATGTTTTCGGTCACGAAAAATTTTTTACAACCCCCCCTCAAAATTTGATACTTTACGTTTCAAGACATGGGGATTCCAAATCTGCAATGTCCGTCCCCTGTCCCCCGTCCACCAACCCCGTCCGCCGACTGGGCCTTTAAAAAAGTCAACAAAACGCAGTATAATCGCAAATAAGCCGTGATTCCTATCGTTTCAAGGTATTTTTACATCCTGAGTCAAATGAAATGAGTATAAGATGTGTACAACTGCGTATAAGTAAATTACAGAAATTACTAGAGTCAACTAATTGAAAGAACTCGCGGAAACTACAGCGGAAGTCAACGTTTCGTAGTTTGTCCTCCCTCTCGTCTCATCGAAACCACCCGCCCGCTCACCTCGCAATGCCTGCTCGACTCGCAACGTTGTGTCAATTGCCGAGGGTTCGCTGGAAGTCCTCATCCCAATTTACCAGACTATTTTTGCCCAATGGGAGGGAGGAAGGTTCGGGCCACTTTCTCCGCACACCGCTACATCGGATCATAAATGCCTACAGACGTTTACGGGCGCGGTGGGGGATATTTAGTTTCCGTAGTTCCATTGTAGTCAGGTCATGTTTCGTATGGTTTACCAGTATTTTTCGATGCTGAATCGAATGGGATGGGTCTCGGAGCAGTAATACCAGGTCAAGCTGTTCATGAGAATAATAAACCATTGCGTAATAATTTGCAGGGTTTTTAGACTCAATAGGCCTCAAAACGAAGAATTAGTATTCTTTCCTTTCCCTTTGGGGTAGCGGAAAGTAAAAACTGCGCCAAAATCGATTTAGGTCGAAATGTTTGTTAATTTATTGTGCACTTTTCGTAATTTTCTCACAAATGACAATTTTATGGTGCTGTCGTGACATAAGGGGCTATCTATACAAATGATTTAATCAAAATTGTTAGAGCATTTTTTGAGAAAAAAATATTTTTTGTTTTGTTCACTATGATAACTATAGTTAGTTAATGACGGATTTTGTTCTTACCCTTATTTCGGAGTCCCATTGGGACCTGGTGGTTGGGTATCAAGTTGGAGATGATTTGGTTCAGCTGTTTTCAGTCAATCGCGTTCACAGACACATCATCACCATTTTCCCCAAAATTACTCCCCCCCCCCCCCCCCCGCCGACCGTTCTATTATTGGGTAGAACCAAGGAAAGTAAAAAGATTTTATTAGACGGTAGAATGACGAAAATCGATTAATATACTTCGGGCAGAAGTTAGATGTGTGATGAGTCACACCAGATATTTGGCATATTATGAGGTGCGATGCAGAAACGAATTGAATAAATTATTTTATAACAAGGAGCAAAATAACGACTTTAAATCGATCTCTCTGATATTAACGACGTGTAAATAACGATAGAATGAAGATGGGAAAGAAACGAAATTCAGACGCTGTTAAAATGTAAATATCTGAAGATACTTTCACGGTTGAAGCAATTACATGATTTTTCTTCTTACCGTGTAGAGTTAACGAAAGTACAAAGGAGAAGTACTCACCCACAACACTGGTACCAGATGCTGAAGAATCAATTTCAATTCTTCAAATCACAACACATTTTGAGCACAACAGACTGAAATGCAGTGCCTGGACCGTGACATCACTAGTAGAGAGCTGCTACACACAACAGCTACCTGCACATAGTACTGCCGTTCCAACTTCTCAACTATGGAATCAAACGGTCGTCAATTACCCAACGAAACCCTCGAGTTCTTTCGCCAATTTTGTTTTTGAGTTCGTGTTTTGGCTCCCATCTCCACACCTTCGTCAACAGTGTTCCTCATTAACCTTTTCGGCGCATTTCCTCTGGTTCGATTGAACGTTCAAAGCTAACGGAGTGTTGTGGATTGGTGCAGATATCGGTTTGAGAAGTATTTACGCTCTCAATGCAGTGAATAGACGAAATTATGTGAGTGTAGAGAGTGGTTCTGGGTGTTTTTACGATCATCGGCTCTCCTCAGCAGAAAGGAAATTTATGTATGTTCATTGGCAGGAAGGAAAAACGTTGTAAGTTCTCTTAACGAAAGCATACCAGTTTTTTCTCAAAAACAACTGTAACGATTTTGATTAAATTGATTCTAGACAGTTCAATATAACCCGGTAGTACTTTAACATTCTCATCCGTGGAAAAAGGACGAGACCGGCACAATAAAGCAACTAATCAAATCCGTTCTTCAACGTGTTGTCCTTGACAGCAGGAACCGCATATAGTTGTGAAATTTATTGGGCTGCTCTTATTCGTACCAGAACCATTATTGAGCAAGCAGCTCACAGGTGACTAGACTACGTGATTTTTTCAAGAAGCATCGCAACATCGTTCAATAATGGTTCGGGAATGAGCACAAGCAGCACAATAAATTTTGGAACTGTAAGCGCTACCGCTTCCTGCTGCCGTAAAGTGTTGTTTGACCAAGTTCAAATGAGCTGAGTGATAAATGAATTGAGTAAGTAGGAAGAAGCCATGTACTCGAGTGAATTGACGTAGAGCTGAGGAAAGTTTTTTGTTGCAACGCACCAGATATTTTTGTAATAATAACATTTTAGTAACATTTCAGCGGAGTTTACAAGGAAAAAAGTCGTGTTAAAACCAATTTTCTTAAAACATTTTGATAATTTATTGTGCTGCTCTCGTCATTTTCCAACGAATCATAATTTTATGGTATAATTACCTTATTGAGAGCTATCAATATAAAAGATTTAATCAAAATCGTTAGAGCCGTTTTTGAGAAAAAAAAATTGGTGTTACGATCACCATGATAACTATAGTTAACTTTCGGTGGATTTTGCTCATACCATTATTTTGGCGTCCCATGGTAACTTGCGGGCTAGATATGAAGTTTGATCTAATTTGCTACGGTCGTTTTCTCTAAACTTCGTTCACAGACACACATACACACACAGACCATGTTCCCGAATAGTGTTTTTGGGAGAAGGGTCTGAAACGTAAAGATCTGAAGAGAACCCAAATTTTTTTTTCAGCCGATTACATAACTTTCATTTCTACTTAGTAGGGCCAAAAAAGTACGATAAAATAGATTTTTAATATAAATGTTTGATAATTTATTGTGCTGCTCTCGTCATTTTCTCACGAATGATAATTGTATGGTATTGTCGTGTCATTTGGAGCTGTCGATAAAAAAAAGTAATTGAAATCATTACAGACATTTTTAGAGAAAAACATATTTAGCGTTTTGATCACTATGATAACTATAGTTACTTTTGGTTGGATTTTGTTCATACCCTCATTTTGGGGTCCTAAGGTAATCAGCGACCGAGATATCTAGTTTGAACTGATTCTCTCGTTTGCCCTGACATACACAGACCATTTTCCCAAACTGTGTTATAAATAAGTGCGTGAATTTATTTTGCTACTGCTGTTTGTGCCCCGATATTATTGAACAATCAGTTCACAAGTGATTTAAGAGAGTGTCCACGAGATTTTTTTAGAGAAACACCGCGTTCACCGTTTTGGAATAATCGGGTAAAAACTGTGAGAAATGGCAATAGATGAAACGACCGGGGTTGAAATTCTGGAATTTCTGTAGTAGCTACTATATATCTCAAGAACGTTATCAAATGCTCACCCTGAATTTTTTCTTAAGATCTTGGTAACGTTTGAGCGGAATTTATTAGGAAAAAACTGCGGTAAATGGGGTAATTTATTGTGCTGCTCTCGTCATTTTCTCACCATTGAAAATTTTATGGTATTGTCGTGTCATCGGAAGCAGTATATGCAGAAAATTTAATCAAAATCACTATAGCCGTTTTTGAGGAAAAATGTTTTTAGTGACCTGGTGATAACTATGGTTAGAATTTAGCGGATTCTGCTCATACTTTTAGTTAGCTTGCTATGGTCATTAGCGGGCTAGATATGAAGTTTGAGATGATTCGGTTTAGCCGTTTTTGCTCATACAAATACCCCTCACCATTTTCCCAAATAGCGCTTTTCGGACTGAAACGTAAAGCTTCCAAGAGAACTCAAATTTATTTTTCAGTCGATTACATAACTTTCCTTTCTACTTTGCAGAGCCAAGAAAAGTAAAAATCATGCCGAAAGTTTCATAGCTCCTCTTCGTACTAATTGCTCAATAATGATCGAGGTACGAGTAGGAGCGCCGCAGTAAATTCCGGAACTTAGAGCGCAAATGTTCTCTACGTACAATGTGAAGTTGTGTTTTACCTAGTTCAAATGAAATGAGTGCAAATGGTGACCCGTAGTTGCTAGAATGATAACAATCGCTGAATGTACGTGAGGCTAAAAAATGTTGTGTTCTTCCTGACGCTACCTTTACTTTACTTTTCCTTTAATTTCGAAGTACACTTCGTTCATATCGAGGATTTCTGTTTATATTCAGTTTCCATTATTGACTCCTTTCCGCTACTTTCGCGATCAGTTATAGTTTATGTTTGGTCAAACAGCCTCAAATGATACTGCTACTGTGATTGTGAACCCTTCTGACGACACGGTCAGGACGTTGCAGTTTTACGGGAATATTATTTAGGTTTTAGAGGAGCGAATATTGCCGAAGTTGGCGCCGCGAAGTGAATGAAACGAGAGTTGAACTGGAACTGAGGCCTCTTCGGAGGGACAGCCGGGACAGAGTGCGAGAGATTAGAAAGACGAACCTCGACAAGAAACAACAAGCCTCCCACTTCGGCCGCTCGCTTCATCCCGATCCCCCACTTCCACTACCACCCGCCCACAGACCCCCGAGAGGAGCTACGTTTCGAGCGGAGAATCGCACAACTTACTTCATCTCATCCGAACCGACTTTCAGACGTAACGTTGGTCAATTACACAGGGGTTATATTATCATCGTGTCGCAACGTTATTACGAGCTTTCTGAGATGTAGACCGCATTTCGTGAGTGTTGTTCATTATAAATGCCAGCTAAAGCAGACCTTCCAACTCGTCCACTCCGCTTTCAGTAGAAAAGCTCCCTGTTAATAGGGTTAATGGGGAATTTTGGGTGAAACAAAGAATATGGACCGACCGCTTGCTAACGCTACGACTGCATGGATCGATATCAATCCGTCAGTTATCTCATATTTATTTCATATACCCATTCTTAATTTCATTGAATTAACTCCTTTTCATAGTCTTTGTACATTTAAAATGATTATATAACGGGGTATTACATAATGACCATTAATTAATTGGCATAATCGTACAGCTGTCGTTATTTCTAATTTCAAACATGGCGAGTCAAGCCTACGATGTCGGGCATATCGATAACCTGACCTCGGTAGTCATATATCGATATATTGCATAACTAGATGGAGCGGTCCATATTCTTTGCTTTTACCTGAATTTTTTATCGCGTTAACGATAGTTTGGTAGCTATACCAACTCGGAGATTTAAAATTCTTCCGACAGGCTTAGAATTTCAAAACTTTCCTGGAGGGCAACACGACTGCCTTTGCTGCCCTTGGAGGGCGCTCTCACCTGAAATTCATTCCGGGTTGACAGGTCAAGCTAACGTTCTTTTTGGTTTATTGTTCATTCTGAGTAATAACCCTATGTTTTCGGCCAGGAACATTTTTTGACAACCCCTCCTCAAAATTTGATACATACTTGACTACGTTTCAAGACATGGGGATTCCAAATCTGCAATGTCCGTCCGGGAATATTTAGTTTTCGTAGTTCCATTGCGGCCAGGTCATGTTTCGTATGGTTCACTAGTATTTTTCGATGCTGAATCGAATAGGATGGGTCTCGGAGCAGTAATACCAGGTCAAGCTGTTCATGAGAATAATAAACCGTTGTGTAATAATTTGCAGAGTTGTTTACTTTCCTTGGCTCTACAAAGCAGATCCAGATCTTCACGTTTCAGAGTAAAGTGAGTCTGAAAAATACTATTGGGAAAATGTATGGGTGTCTGTGAACCAGAAGTACGACCGTACCAAAGCAGCTCAAACTTGGTATCTAGCTCGCAGGTTATCATGGAACGCCAAAATAAGGCTATGAGCAAAATCCACCGAACGCTAACTATAGTTATCATAGTTATCGGGAATCGCGGAAATTTGGTATAACGAAGCTGAAAATTATCCCTTCCAAAACTCACAAAAAATTATTCATTTCGTCATTTTGCTTTAGATGACGGGTGAGGGAACTTTTTTGTGTTTATTGGACGGATGCCGGATATATATCCACTAGAATAGGAGTTCCTACACTAATCAGTCGATATGCAGCTGTCGTTGTGAATTTTTTTAATTCTTACTAATCATAGATTTTTACTTTCCTTGACTCTAGAAAGTAAAAAGGAAAGTTATTATGTAATCGGCAGTTAGACAAAGTTGAGTTTTCTTCGCCCCCTACTGGGTCTGAAAAACACTGTTTGGGAAAATGGTCTGTGTGTGTGGGTGTGAACCATTTTTAGAGAAGTACGATCGTACGAAATTAGCTCAAACTTGATATCTAGCCCGCAGGTTAGCAAGGGACGCCAAAGTATGGGTATGAGGAGAATCCACCGAAAGTTAACTATAGTTATCATAGTGAACAATACACCAACTTTTTTTTTCTCAAAAACGGCTCTAACGATTTTGATTAAATTTTTATATATTATTAGCCCGTAATAAGACAATTATACCATAAAATTCCCATTTGTGGGGAAATGACGAGAGCAGCCCAATAAATTACCAGAGTTCTCGGGTTGAGCGTGATTTTTTTCTCCGCTGAAATGTCACTAGAATGTTAGAAAAAATGTAGAAGTCAATCCAATAAATTCTGAAACTGTAAGCGCCGTGAAGTGCTGTTTGACCAAGTTGAAATGAATTGAGTAAGTAGAGAAAGCCATGTACAAAGTGAGTGGCCGTGATAACTGTGTGTTGCTACGCACCAGATATTTAATTTAACATATCTGTTTACATTGGGGGGAAAACATATTTTCGTTGCATTTCTAACTCATTTCACTTTCCGAAATTCGCCATTGTTTGTTTACATTTAGTCGAACGGCCACAACTGTCATTGTGAACTTTAATCGACCTTTTGCCACGAACTGTTGTGAACTCAACGGTCCCGACAATTTGTTTTTCTCGCTAAATATGTGTCGGATTATGTCGCTGCAAATTATTCCACAACGGTTTAATATTCTCTTGCACAGCATGACTTGGACCTATTCAATCCAACGTAGAAAGTATTAAGAATATAGCGGGGCTGTATCAACAATCCGGGAAACAAAAAATTATGTATGAAATCTGATTTTTCGATTAATATCTCCAATAATATCCTCGTCATCACACGGCAGTTGTACACCTCTTAGACTCATCCCATTCGATTCAGCACCGAGAAATACGAGTAAGCGGTTACGAAAAACGACCACCTCAACGGAACAACGAAAATTGACGTTTCCTAGGCGACGCTAGGCAATTGGACGGCCTCATCTTGTGTGATTGGAAACTATCTGTTCTAAAGCAATCACGTCTACCGGCAGTCCCATAACCCAATCCAGGGAACCTATCCATAGAAAATATCAATGCAAAATCGTTTCAGCTGTATTTGAGATAAACGGTATTTGGTCTTTCGATAACTAGTTATTTTGATTATAGTTTAGTAGAGCTATAAACGCTGTAGCGTTTTCTCTTAATCGCGTTCACAGACGCTCAAACTGTTTGTTGCCAGAAAACCCTTGGAAGTGTAATGATCTGAAGAGAACTAAAAAACGTTTTTTCAGCCGATTACATAACTTTCCTCTCTACTTCGTAGAGCTTAGGAAAATAAAAAAGTTCATGCGTGCGTATGAAATGAGGAAAGTTGTGTGATGACTCATGTTCCGCTGAACTTCAATCATTGAATACTGCAGGCGTTAGAACGTTATTATGGTGGGGGGGGGGGGGTTAATGCGAAGAGAATGAAGGAAACTCCTCGAAATGTACGGCAAACGGATGTAGCGCGAGAGGCTCTAAGAACCCAACTCCGGACGAGGCATATTCGAAAACCTCTCCAGAAAACCCTTCGGAAAAGGGGAGCCTTCAGAGCTCCCCAGGGAATGAAAAGGGAAACGGGTCGAGAAGTGAAAGGGAAACCAGGGTAAAGAACCAAGTTACCAGGGTTTTCTGTTGGTTGCGGGCTGCTTGGCTGTGAAAAGAGCTCAGATATGGAAATACTTGAAATATCTTTTTGTGCTTCCCCCCAACACACCCAGTCACCGTTCAGCCTTTCCCACCACCAGCAATTTTCATCGCTCCCTCGAACCATCGGCTCTCAGCTTTTTCGCGCCCCGGAAAAAGAAACTCGCCAAAGTGAAGTAACCGAAGACTCGCGGAGCCGTTAAAAAATCGACATTGGGTTTCAATGGCAGGCTCAGAAAATGCCGTTTCTGGAGAAAAAGCTCCCAAAGTGGAGGGACATGGAAACTTTTTCTTGTGAAAGGGCTAATTGGTGGTTTTGTGCTCGCTCCCTCCTTGCCCCTGCCATTCCACCGTCGCCCCGTCGCTACCAGGACCTTCTAAGATCAAAGTCTGGGGGAAACCAGACCAGAGACTAGTGTTCTACTTAGCAGAAACAGGCTCGATGTGAACACCTCCAGCCCTCTCTTGGTGCAATTCCCTTGGTGTTGAGTAGCCTTCGTGAAGTGGACCTTTGAAACTGAAGAGGTTCAGCCAAAATTGCCGGATATTATTGGATATCTTAATAGCCTGAGTTACCTGTTGATAAGTAATTTGTTCAAGTTATAAATTACTTATTGGATAAATGTACATATTTATTGGTTCGATGGCGGTGGTTGGGGTGGGGTGGGGGTGGACATTTGAATGTAATATTTAAGTATATAAGAACCAGTTACTAGAAAAGATTTTATAATGGTGGAAGGGAGGGGGGGCATGTAAAAACTTTCCTCTTTCATTTCATGCCTGAGAGAACGCCTGATCAAGTCAGCTCAAGCGTGATATTCAGCCTGCAAGGCAATATGGGACGCCAAAATCCGGGTATGGGCGAAGCAGGTCCAAAACTGGACTATGGTTATCAAAACTCAAATTCTTTTTCTCTACAAAAACGACTTTCGCATGGACAGTTCCGAATACTGTAACACTACGATACAATTTTCATTAACGGGAAAATGACGAGAGCAACAATACATTAGCGACGAAAAGAGATTTTTTTTTTTCATATAAAACTAGCGTTCTCAAAAATTCTGAATGGTAGTCCAATACGTACGTAGGAAGCTCGAATTAAGTTTAATAATCGTTAGAAAATCAGGAGCAAGTTCAGAAATTTCGGAATTAAAATTAACCAATGTGTTTTTGAATCGGTGTATTTCGGAGTGTAGCAGCAGCTTAATAAATGCCAGAACTTTTAGATTCATGTAGAAAGTGAAGTCGTGTTTTACTAAGTTGAAATTAACTGCATAATAATTGATTGGATTAGTAAGCAAATGGAATGAATATCGCTGAACTCGTACGAAGCACAGAAGTAAGTTGAGTGATGCTTCGCACCAGACAGTTATTACCTTTTTTTGACAATTTCCCCTTTAATGCGCACGGAATTGATACGTCTCTTGTTACGTTTCACACAATTTTGGTAGAATAATCGCAACTTCTCAATTGATGTATTATTTGAGTATAACAGCGTAACGTTTGCAATATTAGCATATGGGAGTGGTATACTGAGCTCAAGCCGGTTTGGTTTATTGAAACCTAATAGAACGTGAGAGTACTTGGTAAATGTGGAAGTGAAAAGACAACGTGTACAATTATGCACCGGAGCCGTTCATCTCGTCAGGTTGGCCGAGCGGTCTAAGGCGCCAGATTTAAGCTCTGGTTCCCGATGGGAGCGTGGGTTCGAACCCCACACCTGACACATATATTTTTTGGCATGTCCAACTCGATGTTTCCGGTTTAAACCTCGTATTATAATAATTTGCCCCACTAGCTTTACCGCTGACGCAGATTCGCTCCAAACGAGAAATTTGCGTCTTTACTTATGACTTGCTCGCACACATGTTACCACTCTCATCAGTGAATTTCCTAACCTGAACGCTTGAATAACGGTGAAGTTAACCAATAAACGGTTGAAATAAACTGCACGCGTATAACAAAGAACGACACTTGAACAAAACTGAATGTTAAAAATTATGGATACTATAAAAGGGGTAATGGTCAGTAAAAGGGATAATTCTTCAACACGTCTCTTTTTTTCTTTTGCATTCGTTTTTATATGGATTGCTCATGTTAACCTCGAAGAAAGAGAATATTGTTTAAATCACAATGATTGATGTTTACATGAACAAGTGGTTTATAGATATGCTATTTGAACGAATCCACATACTGGGGCAATGGATTGCTAAAAAGGTCTTTTCATACAATTGTTCATGTTTTTCTCAATTATTAACAGATATATATATATTTTGAAACCTTATTGTCGCCTGATTTAAAAAAAATCAAACGTATGTATATTAAAAAAAAAGAAGCTAATTAAGTAAAAATTGTGATATCGTTACCACTTTTATCATGAAAAATTACCATCCTATGTAACAAAAAAGAGTAATCAAAATGCGTTTCGTTGTTGTCTCACAATCCACATGAACAGAATAACAGATATAATTTGAAAACTAAACTAACGCTCCATTCGTAAAGTACTAGACCTTCAGGTTGGTTATATTTCAAATTTACTTGTTTTACTGCTGGAACACTAGAGCCATCAACGACAAGAAAACTTCCTTTCGTCCTTGTTTTATGGACAGATCTCCTTTCTATCTGGTTTCACCCATCTAACCTGTACCCTGGAGAGAATTCTGCGCTCAGCTAACATGCCTAGAACAATCATCTTAAAATTATGTAAGGAGTGGAATGGAGACATACACATACATTGTGGATTCATAGGTCGTGTATACAGCTGACAAAAACGTGTTAGTCAGATGTACTGCTCTTCTGTGTCCGTTCATCAGATGATAAGAGTAACTGCCTTTCAGGATGAAGTATGTGCATTGATTACATACATCACATTAATTGAGTACATGACAGTTTTGTGGTTCACTTCAGATGTTCTGACAATTTTAATTCGTTACATCAGAATTGAAAACGAGGGAAAGATATGATGTTATGACGTGCTTTAACTTCTTCGTCCTTTCAGTTAGTGGTTATTGAGATAGGGAACAAATGGCATAAGTTGATGAAAAGGCACTGTTGGGCGTACGAGAGGGGAAGCTTGTGGATCGAAATAAAAATGAAACTCAGTGAGCGTGAGGAGCACTGTAATATACGTGCGGAAATGAGTTGAGTTAAAATTGAGCTGATGGTGTACAAATGAGCAGCACAAGGCCAGTAATCGGAACGTGTGAACTGGCGTGGGAAACCGTATGGGTGAGCGAGAAGTTACTGGAGCGGTAGTTGGAAGCAGAATGAATTTGGAAGTGCTCAGTCATGGAGAGTAATGTGGAATTGAGATGTAACTAAAGAAAGGGGAAAACCTGGGAAAGGGAGCTGTTAGAACCAACAGACCGCGGCTGAGGGATTCCCACAGGGGTGAGGGGCAGGTAAGAAATACACGGAGACAATGACTGGGGAATTCCGAGGTCAAAGACTCTAACCAATTTGACGCTTTGCGTCGAACAGGCACTTCGGTTAATTCGAAATTGACATTTAAAAAAAATTTAGTCAGTTCCGCATTCGACTGATGATCTTAATGTGGAAATACAATTATGGTACTAGAGTAACACCTTCGAAATATTCAAAAACTGATGTGCTAGAAATAATTAATCTAAGCAACTAGTCAACTTTGTTGGAGAACGACTTAACCGATTTAGCTCATTTCAGCCCACTGTCCCGGAGGGCCCCAGCCGTTAATACATTTGGAATCAGGGAAAAAATATCAAGATGGCTTCTTAGAGTTTTTCACCTAACAGAAACATCCCTTTCGTCGTGAATGGTTGAAGTCATTCTTTTTCTGATACCAAATGTGTTTCCTATCAACGGCTGGGACCATCCAGGACAGCTGGGCAGCCGGTTTAACTTTCGATTATGAATATCTAGCTAACTTCAGCCCAATTATATTTTTACGTGCAGGTTTCTCGAGGTCAATTCGTAAATATCGATATGACGCATCACACAACGTTCCTCCGCCTCACGTACATTTCAGCTGCTGATCCTACGTATTTTTCACTGAGCTCGTTCTGCGTAGAACCTGATCTATTGGGCTACCGCGACCTTTACTGAGTGACACACCTGTTTGTAATTAATGTGACTGGCAACGTGATTCATTTAGGACGGTTCGCGCTGAGAGTACGGAAATCATGGGGAAAACGCTGCGGATAAAGTTACTCAAAAAAAAAACGACGTTCGCTTGAATTTCTGAAGTTGTTGCTGATTACCCAATGACCATTATAGAACTTCCATTGTACAGGCAGATTATTCGGCTACTGCTCGGGGGCTTAATGAACATTAGTGTCAACTGAGCTATATTTATGCGAAAAGAACTGCACTGAAATCGCCTTTAGTAAAACGTATTGATAATTTTTCTACTGCTACTGTCATTTTTCAAGGTTGACATTTTTTTTTTTTGGTATCGATATTATCGTTATACGAAAAGGAAACTCAAGAAAGATGAAAATTGTTAGCCGATTACGTAATTTTCCTTCTTACTTCGCCGTTGTAGGGCTAAGGAAATATGAAAATATTCAGTCACTCTGAGGGCGGCAAAGACTTAGACACTCGTTACACTCGATTGGTTGACTTACAACGGAACACGTCAATTGGAACACTCAGACTAGGCCTAAAGAGCATGTCGATTTTTCTGGCTTTTTGCAAGGGCGGCTTTTATCATTCTAGTTAAAGTAGCCAATACCAACAAATAGGATGAGCCATGTAATGTGTAACGCGCTTTTGTCCTGTTTTTTAAATTTCTTTGTAAATACCGGACTGAATTGGATCAATCTGATGGAGTGCTTTCTTGCAATTTATAACCGCAATGTGTTTCGCAGAGAACGAATGAGGCGTTTTGTTCACTTTATGACCCTCCATTGAACGGAAATAGAAGCCAAAATAAATCACAAAATTCTCCGAACGAGCCCGTATTTCAGCTAGCCTCAGAAACGGTTTTAACGATTTTGTAGAAACTGACGGTATTTTTAGGTAACTGGTATTTACATTTTTTCTCTCTGTATGAGTGTCTGTAGAAATGCGTTGAGCGTAAATGACGCGCTGCTACAGTAGAGTTTGTCATCCAATTTGTCGGGGTTTAGGAATGTAGAGCGGTCTTTTTAGCAGCTTCTGAGTGAGGGCTACATCACTACAATTTGCAGGCTCCCCAACAAGCTTGATTTAATTTTCCGAGATCCTCGAGGCCGCGTCGCCCACCCCAAACCAACTCGTCTTCATTATTCTTTGACTGCCCCTCCGGCCCAGAAGAGGACTAACGATGACGATTTAAGAAGAGAAAACAATTGGCCGTGAAAAATGTCCGCCGTCTATTTCATGGTAGAAGTCGTTTGCGGGCAGCCCTCCGAACCCCGAGGTCGACCTTCTCGGCAACTCGGATGAACCGCAGGGAGTTTCCCAGAGTAGGAAGAAGGCAGGATTCTGGTGACAGGATGTGATAAACAAAAGAAAAGGATGGAGGTGGGAGGATTTGGGGATGGAGTTACGGACTTTGGGAGGACGGGGATGATGTTGACTCTACAGTGAAGAATGAGAGCAGGAGCGACTGCGGCGTTAACTGACGGGAAAAGTGGGACGAGATGGTTGGGCTGGTGAAAGGTGGGGCGGGGGAGGAGGGATTTGGATGGTCCAGGAAGCCTTTAAGAGGTCTAGCAGTGAAAAGACTGGGGATGACGGTCTGTGGAAGGAGGACTAAAGGGATGAATGAATGCAGTGGGAAGGCACGAAAGGGGTTAAGAACTTGCTTACAGCTTCCTTTCTTTTCACCGGGAAAAAGGAAAAAGGCTTGGAACTTGGTGGTGAGAAGTTGGATGGTGGTCCAGGTGCCAGTAGGGAGCACGTTAATAGGCTTAGTTCCTCTTCCGAGAGTAATTACTCCTCAGCTTGGGTTTCAAATTGATATTTCCTGAATGAATTGTGAAAAAGTTGCCAGAAGGAAATATCTTAGGCGAACCATCTCGCAACGTTTCGTAACCCCATGTAAATTCCATGAAACGTAGACGCGCTGTTCTCACTGAACGGTATTAGCGTTACAAAGCATATTAATTCTTACCGTTGGATTAAGTAGTAGGTTGATTACAGGGAATACCACAGCACCAAAAAGGAACGTTGAGCAGTACGGGGGAGTATAATGTTCAATAAAGTAATGAGACTGGCAAAGTTAGATGCTCATGTGAGACGCCTTCAGTATGGGTTTGAACTCGCTACAGTCATTTGTTTGTCTTTAGCGTTTGTTTCCGTGAAAAACTTTTGAATAATACACCTACGTTTTCGGTTGGGAACATTTTTTTACAACCCCCCCTCCCATCACTCCCTCCTTCAAAATTTGACACTTAACGTTTTAAAACTTCGGGATTCCAAATCTGCGATGTCCATCCGCTTTCACCGTTTCGTTCATTTACGTCCAAAAAATCCGTTCTTTCCCACAAAAATCCCATTCTTTGACCAGAGAAGACTTAAATGGATCTCAGAAACGGGTTTTAATGTGACACAAGCTTGTAATTTGAAGAGTGGGGATATCACAAGGCTTGAAGACTTGGATGTACAAAAGAGAAGTGATTAGAACAGGCTTTGGTTGAGTATACAAGCGCGAACGCTTGTATAACGAACGCTTGTGAAACTGGTTGTACGGGAAGGAAGGAGAAATCCGAATTAGATGTCAGTGAGAGACGAAACTAATGTATGTTGGAAGAACTGGGAGACGACTGTATTTCGCGAGAGCTAGTAGGTGAATGTTTATTGGGAGAACTGGGAGACGACTGACTTTCGTGAGAACTCTTAGGTGAATCTATTTGGGAGGAGCTGTCTGTTGTGGAAAGGAATGTAAATTGAGGGGAGTTGATTGGAAATAACTCAAGAGGTGGACTTTCCATAGGTAAACAAATAAGGCTTCAAGACAGGTGTCCGGGGAAACAATGAATTCGCAGTTAAGGCAAGTGCGGACATTTTGGACGTCAAAGCACCAGCTAATTTGGGTATCTAGTTGTGCCCACCTGCTAACAACCCTATTGAACTAAGGCGGAGGTTGTTATCGGCAAAAAATAAGTGCAGTTTTGCAGTTTTTTCTGTGCTCTCTAAAAATGAGCGTTATCAATTTTGAGCTACGGAGTGAGATCAAGTTTTGCTTCTTCAAACTTTCACGCAATGCAACAGAAACATTTGAAGAACTTCGGCAGTCTTACCGAGAAAGTGTTTTGTCAAGGGCCCAGGTTATTCGGTCGTTTAAGACATTTTCAGAAGGAAAAGGCCTCACCCATGAAAACGTCAACAGGTTTTGGGATCGTTTGTGTTCAGATCGACGGTTGACAGAATGATAGCCGAACAGTTGAATTTGAATCACCTCCGTTCATCAGAAATTGACCAATGACTTGGGGATGAAAAAAAAAATTTGCGCAAAAATGGTCCCGAAAAACCTTTTCCAAGACCTGTAGGATGTCAGAAAAGGAAGGAGTCGATTGAAAATGATACCAGTTTTCTGGAACGTGTCGTCCCAGCAGTGACGAGTGTTGGATGTTGGGAGTACGACCCAGAAACCAAACGTCAGAGCATGGAGTGGCCCATTGCAACCTCTTAAAGGTCCGAAAATTCACGAATGAGCAAACTCACGAATCGAATGCAAGCTGATTTGTTTTTTGGTAGCCGAAGAATCGTCCACAGAGTTTGTGTCTCAAGGCTGAACGGTTCATCAGCACTTATATCGACAGGTCTTTGAAAAACTTCAAAAAGAAACGTTCGTGTGGGACCAAACATCGAAAACAACTGGGTGTTGCGTCACGACTGTGATGTCACACTGCAGCCTCAATATACGAGTTTTTGGTACAACAGACATTCCTGTGGCTCCTTAGCCCCCTTATTCAACTGACTGGAGCCCTTGCCACTTTTACCCCTTTCCAAGATTGAAAAACCACCTCAAGGGAACTCATTGTAGGAATCCAAACAGCTGTAACCGACCAGCTAAAGGCTATTCCAGTATCTGGTACCAGCAATGCTATAACTATTGCTGTGTGGCTTCCCAAGAGAACTATTTTGAAGGAGACAATTTTGCTTTCTATTATATTTAGAAAAAAATTGAAAACAAATCAATCTCTTTTACTCTACACACCTCGTGCATAACATAGAGGAGGGTAGAAAACAAAAAATAAACGACACACTTCAAATTTGAAGTTGAATAGTAAGGCTTTCAAGATGTACGGGTAACTGAAGATGTAACGGGAGGTAGACCATAAGCCGGCCTGCATTTACTGTTGAAATAGTGAAAAGTTGAAGAGATTTTGGTACATTTTGGTGTTATCTTTGTGGGATGGGCTGTCAAGAAACTTCTATAAAGAGTAATATGTATTTATTGACAAGGGCAAGGCTGGGTTTGAATAATATCGTTAATGAGTTGAGGTTATGTTCTGCATAATGATGGTGCGCTTCACTCCTTTAATCGAAATCGTTCAATCCGTGAGCGAGAGTAACTTAAACTCATCGACCTTGGTACTTTTGTAGCTTCCCCCACAACCAGGACTATTCATGGATGCGGCCCTAATATTGCAGTCAATCTTGGAATGGGAAGTAAAACTGCAAAAAACATCTGGTGCGAAGTATCACTAACTTCCCTCAGCATCGCGTGCAATCCTGCTGATACTAGCATTCTCAGAAAAAATTATCAGGTGCGACGGAAAAACAACTTAGCTCAACGTCAATTCGTTTTTCTACTAACTCAATTTATTTTTCACTCAGTTCTTTTGAACTTGGTAAAACATCGCTTCACGGCGGTAAAAAGCAGTAGCGTGTACAGCATGTAATTTATTGTGCTGCTCCCACTCATGCCCCGACGATTATTGAGAAATCAGAACACAGAGTATTAATGAGGAAACACGAGTAAAAAATTAATAAATACTTTTCCAGAGTTATCAGGATTGAAAAAACTATGCTAAAATCGTTTGGCAAAGGTTTGGCAATTTATTGTGCTGCTCCCGTAATTTTTCCACGGTATTGTCATCTCATCGGTAGCTGCAGATATACAACATTTAATCAAAATCGTTGCAGCGGTGTCTGGGAAAAAAATATTTGGAGTTTTGATCACTATGGTAACTTTAATTAGTTTTTGGCGGATTTAGCTCATACTCTATAATTTTAGCGGCCTATGGTGACCTGCGGGTTAGATATCAAATTTGAGATGATTTGGTTCAAAGCTCAATCGCGTTGGCAGACAAAACACACACAGTAGTTTTCCAAATAGTGTTTTTCGGACTCAGTAGGGCCTGAAACGTAAATTTAGGGTGATAGTCCAATAAGCTACCTACATGGCGAGAGTTTAATAACGTTCATGAGATAATTAGGAGCAACCCCAGGAATTCAAGAGATCAAACCACCGCCATTTCACTACCACAGCTTTCGCTCGATCATTCCAAACGACCTTCTCGGGAACATGGCTCAATGTTGGTCATGGTTTGAGTAGTAGCACCCCAATCAATTCCGGGACTTTCAAGTACGTGAAGTTGCATTTTACCAAGTTCAAATATATTGAGTGGAAAATGGGATGGATTGGCTAAAGCCATGCAAATCGCTGAACGTACGTGAGGCCGAGGCACGAGTTGCGGCAGATATTTTTCGTGTGTGGGCAGTTTATGTTGAAGGAGCACATGAAGTCTTGGTGTGGGACAAACCATTAGGACTTTTCAGGGCCCGTATGGTAGGCTGTTGGTGAAATATTTTGAGGTTGGTAGACTTCGAACGAGATGGAAGAAGTGCTGTAGCTGTGAGTGATGCTGATTCCAAGGTCCGATGACGCAATAACGACTTTCGGTCGACGAGATGAAAGGCCTTTGACCTGACGTTCAACGTGTTACTGACGGAACCGGGAAGCGGAAATGATCGAATTTAGGCCCCCGAGAAATGAATCGCCCCTTATGACCGGCCAGTTCTCGTCATCTTTGGCGAGCGTGGGCTTTTGAGTCACCAATTTTAAAGTCGCTCATTTCTGTATGTTTCATCGCGGTCTGAGCGTCTAAATATAGTTGAAGTTTAGAAACTCGAGTACTTGCTTGAGAATTCGCGTTGGGATGATGAAGTAGATGTCGAGTCTTCTTTGAGGAACTTGCGAGCTTTGAGAGCTTATGACGAAAGCTAAGCTAATCATCACGCTCACTCACTTCTGGATGTTACAACTTCTAAGTGGAACGTTGAGCCTGTTGCAAACTGCCGATACCAACTCACCGATTTTAAAAGGCTGACACCCCCCCCCCTTTCCCACCACCCAATAGAAAGTAGACATGGTTTGAGAAATAACAAAAATTAAATCGAAGTAAATATAAATCTACTTTGTTCGGGGGCTTTGTCAATATGGCGAACTCCATTTTACAGTGGCTGACAGAATGTGTTATGTGTGGCAGCACTTAGCATTTCAGGTGCCTTCGGTTTTTGGCTCTATGAAGTAGAAAAGAAAGTTATGTAATCGGCCGAACAATTTTGAGTTCAATCACGAATCTTTACGTTTCAAGGCCTGCTGAGTCCGAAAACCCTATTTGGCACAATGGTCAGTGTGTCTGTGAACGTGATAGAAAGTGTAAACCAAATCTCCGTAAATCGGACTATAGTTATCATACTGACCAAAACACTAAATTTCTTTTTCTCAAAATTAAATAAATTACCAAACATTTCGACGAAAATCAATTTTAGCGCAGTTTTTCCGTATAAACTCCGCTCAAATGTTACAGGAATCTAGAAAAAATGGCGTAGTAGTCCAATCAAGTACCTATACGATGAGTCTTTGGTAACGCGCCAAAGATATATAGGAGCTTCTACAGAAATTTCAGAAATTCGATCCCCCCCCACCGTCTCTCACAGTTACTACCCGATTATTCCCAAACGGCGAACGAGATTAAAAAAATCAAGTGGACAGTCTCTTGAATGATCTGTGAACTGAGTGCTCAATGATGATCGTGGCACAAGTAGGAGCAGCACAATAAATTCCAGAACCACAATCGCCTTTCGCTGTGTTGTAAAACGTTTTTATAAACAGAGTGAAAAACGGGTTTGATTAGTTTCTAAAGTCAAGAGAATCGCCGAATGCACGCGGGCCGAGGAAAGTATTGTCATGCGTAGCTCCATTTAGTAATTAATGCATTTTGTTTGAAGTTGCTTGTAGTTCCAACTCAGGTCTCTACTATTTTATTCCATCATCGAACTCATTGAAAACAAACCAGTTTCAAACATACCTCATTAATTGCGTGTCACCGCGCGAGGCTCAACAGCGAGCATTGTCAAGAATCGATTGATCAATTTTGATCGCCGCTCCTTTAATCTTTTATCTAATGATCATCGTCTAAAATCATCTATCTACATCTCATCATCTCTGTATTGGTTTATTGTTCATTCTGAATAGTGACCCTATGTTTTCGGTCAGGAAAATTTTTTCACAAACCCCCCATCACCAAATTTGATCCGTTACGTTTCAAGACATCAGGATTCGAAATCCCATTTGGCTTATAGTTGAGCCCGCCGGCTGGCTATCCGATCGAGCGATACCAATGGCAACAACGCAATTTGGGCAGTTTTATTGCAAATACGCCGTGTTCGCAATGATTTTTTAGGTCTTTTTTGGTCCTGCGTCGAATGAAATGAATATCAGACATGTACAACTGCCTATAGCGAAATTACAGTAAATATAGTGAGCCAAAGTCTACTGATTGAAAGAACTTGCGGGACAATAACTACAGCGAAAGTAATAGTTTGATCGTGTACACCCGTCTCATTAAAACCACCCGCCAGTTCGACTCGTAACGGCTTGCCAATTGCCTGGAATATTTAGATATCGTCGTTTCGTTGTAGTCAGGTCATGTTTCGTATGTTTTACTGGTATTTTTCGATGCTGAATCGAATGGGATGAGTCTCGGGGGTGTGAGACTAGGTTAAGCTGTTCAAGAGGATAATAAAGCGTTGTGTAATAATTTGTAGGGTTTTTGTGACAGATGGTCGAACAAAGATGTATAAGATACGTTTGAAAATAAAGTTTTCCGAAAGTTAAATTATCGTCTTTCTAATTTTCTTTAAAACGTCTCAAAACCTTTTTATATACACAGACTATTCATAGCGCGTTATCAACTATACATCGGGTGGGCACCCTTTTTATAAAACTTACGAGAATACTTTTGTTCTCAATAAACACTTTGGTACGAATAGGAAGAACGGAGATCGCTTAAAAAGCAACAATTATAGTTTTTAAAATTACTTTATGCAACAACTGCTTTGGCGATTTCGCTTCGCTCATCGTGCGGCTTTTAAAGTTTATTGTAACGCTCCACATAATAACCACGTGCAACTGCCATATTTCCTGCGGAGAGCTAGGCTGATAGAACCACAAGAAAAGAGTACAAACACATTCTAGGTGTTTGTAGATCACAAGAAGCTACAATTACAGGGGGAATCCGCTGAATTGTGAGTTGGCTGAGTAGTGTGAGGATAAGAGCAAAGACGTTCTCACTGAAAGCTGAGGAGGAAACTTTGTGCAGAGACAAGACGAGTACGTAGGGAGGGAACAGAAACACAAGGTACTTGTGGCGGTGGGGAAACAGTAGGAGGCATTTTTGCGGTGGGGGAAAAATTACTGACTGACGACTCAGCGTTGGGAAAACTAAATCATTCACTGCTCATGTGAACAGTTATTGAACTAGTATTCAAAAATATTAATGAATATTGTTCGTAGATCACTGTTTCTTTAGTGTGAGGCTTTCGAGGGAGATTCTTCTGAGTTGAAGGTCCTTTCGTATTACCACGGCAAACATCCAGTTTTACATTTGGAATATGCCGTGCTCTTTATGCCGTGATGCATTTTCTAATTTTTTCGTTTTCTTGTTTTACGTTCGGGTTTCAGCAAAATCCGCCCAAAACTAACTACAGTTATCAAAAAACCATAACCAAACCATGGTCTGTGGCGTGTGTCTGTGCCGGCGATTGAAAGAAAATGGCTGAACCATATCAACTCAAATTTCATATTCAGCCTGCGTATCACCCCAATCAGCTAAATCGGTCCCAAATAACACAGTTATCATAGTTATGAAAACATCAGTTTTCTACTCCAAGACGCTCTAACGATCTAGATTACGTTTTCTGTACAGACGGTTACAAGTGAAAAAGTAATATCGTAAAATTCCCATCATTTGGGAAATGACTAGAGTAGCACAATAATTTATAAAACTTTTCGACGATTTTAGCGCAGTTTTTAACTTGTGAATATCGCTCGTATGCTGGACACAAGGTGGTAGCCCAACAAACTTCCTATACGACGAGGATAATAATAATAATGATAATAAAGAGCAGCATTAGAAATTCGAGAATTCATACCACAGCAGTTTCACTTACTACCTAGCGTTTCACAATAAACACGAAGCCTCTTGGGAAAACCATAATGACAGTCTCACGAATCACCTTAGCACTGATTACTGAACTTTGAGCTACGTTCGTGTAAACTGAATGAAAGATTGATAAGCTGCATGTGAGATAATGATCGCCGAATGATTTTGAGGCTGAGAAAAGTTGAGTGACGCGACGCACAGACTATTTTTAATCGACCGCAGATCTAAAGATTTTAGTTACATTTTTAGTGTGAACTGTGGATAAAATCGTCGTTCTGGAAGAAATGAGTAGAGCAGCGCAAAAATAACCAAACGTTTCTACAAAGGGCGGTTTTGGTGTAGGTTTTTTTATAGCACTTTCCTATTTTGTGGTACCGGTGCTCTAAAAAAATGGTGTCGATCGTCTTCAGAATCTGCGGAAGTGATTCCTGTACGTGAAACGGCGTTGGACAATAAATATCAGTTCCTTTGAACGGGCACTATATTCAAGGCTCGATATTGCTGGCAACGACCGCATTGAACTATTTACTGATCACGATGAAACGAGCGTGTATCGGTTTTCTTGACAATTGAGCTAGATTCGCCTTGTACTCAAAAGAGGTATCAAGCCGGTACGTAATAAATAGGGGTTTCGAACCGATTGATTTATATACTGGGAGTCGAAGATAACAGAGATAGACGCCATCACATAATTGAACAGTTTGTGTGGATGTATCCAGACATTGCTTTTGATGGCGGGGGAAATTGTTAAGCCTTGAGGGCCGACGAAGGGAAAATTATGGTAAATCCCTCAACCCCCCTTCCTCACCCACCCTTTCGTTTCAAATATTAACGACCTGACAGAACCTGAGGCTTGCGAATTTATTATCCTCCATGGCCTTCAACC
The DNA here is from genome assembly GCA_020466155.1 of Pachypeltis micranthus. Lineage (NCBI taxonomy): Eukaryota > Metazoa > Arthropoda > Insecta > Hemiptera > Miridae > Pachypeltis > Pachypeltis micranthus. The sequence continues at coordinate 12,518,425 of CM035775.1, forward strand.
TCATTTGGTGTCAATTACTATTTCAACGGTAAACACGAGTAAAAACGGCTGAAACTTGATACTGGAACAACGTGATCTATTATAAAACTCCAGAAACCTTTTAATCACTTTTTAATATAAATAAATAAATGATTAACGATGGAGAAACAAAGGAGCAAAAGTAACGAATAAGACGAGCAAAATGCGCGGGAATCGCGGAAATTTTGTATAACGAAGCTGACGGCTCATTCTGCTTAAGATTTAAGATGACGGGTGAGGGAACTTACGTGGTTTATTGGACGGATACTGGATAAATATCCACTAGAATAGGAGTTCCTACACAGATCAGTCGATATACAGCTGTCGTGAATTTTTACTTTCCGCTACCCGAAGGGAAGGAAAGTATAGTAATCGGCCCAAAAAAAAAAAAAAGTGGGTTTTCTTCAGATCTTTACGTTTTGAGGCCTACTGAGTCTAAAAAACCTAATTTCGGCGCGTGGTCCGTGTGTGTGTGTGTGTGTGTGTGTGTGTGTGTGTCTGTAGTTCGATTTGCGGGAGAACGGCTGATCCGATTGAGCTGGTTCTTTTTTTTGTTTTGTTCGTTATTTTCTGTAGAGACCAGAATAAGGTTATGGGCGCTTTCGGCCGATGGAAAGGGGGGGGGGACGAAAATGTACCAAAAACAAGGGTTTTTCGCATTTTTCTCGAAAACAGCTCTAACGATTTTGATTAAACTTTCAAATTATCTTCTACTAATCAATACCTAACTTTTCTTCTCCATACATATCTCCATGAAAATACGGTGAACGGAGATATGGGCCCATGAAGCAAAAATAGGTTTTTTACGCTTTTTGGCAAAACGGTTCCAGGGATTTTCACCAAACTCACATCCTGTGTGTGGTGAAAAATGACCTGTGTGTTAGTTAGGATACTCGTATTTTACTTTCTGCTACTCAACGTCAAGTTTTAACTTTTTTATTTAATTATTTGGAAAAGCGGCTATGACGATTTTGATCACGCTCCACTAGACAATACCTATACACGTTCCTCCGACAACCTGTTGAACGGAGATACCCAAAACGTGCCAAAAATCGTGTACAACGTTTTGGAGAGTTCCTCAGTAATTGCTGCGCTGAATTTGGGCAACCTAACGGGGTGTTTTCTGACAATCTATACTCACATTTTGTCCTCTTAAACTATTTCTGTGACTTATCCGATTAACAGAAATGTGGACGAAAATACATCGGGAATTGAATTATTGACGAAGATTAAATGGTCGTGATTCTTGTTTTCTCAAAAATAAGTTAAACGATGTTGATCAACGTTACGGGGCACTCTCATCAAGTGCACAACAAGTACCTACATTTTGTTGTATATAAATGCTTCTGTAGAAATGAGTTGAACTAAGACAGCGCACGTATGTACAGCTGATCGTCGACTGTACGGGGTTGCTACGCGCCAGATACTTTTTATTCGTAGGGAGTTTGCCATGTACGATTTAATTTCAATGTGTGAATGTTGTGTGAATACAATTTTAGCAGTTATGACTTTGATATAGGAACTTTTCGTAATTTTATATCGATTTCTTTAAATTATTAATATTCGTCTTGACTCAGGAAGAAATGGCCATTTAAATCCGGCAACACACATAGTTTTGACGGTTGAAGTTGAACTTGAAAGGGACCAAACAGCTGCAAACTCATTACCAAACAACCCTCATTTGATAAGCAACGAATTCAGTTCGAGAAATGGAAAATACCAAAATACCTCTGAGAGATCAAGACGAAGAGAAGGTCAGAAGAGCGAAAAAATACTTATTGAATCAGATTCCGGATGGAATAAGCAGAAATGTTTTATGGAATTTGGGAACTGAGGGTAAAAAAAGGAGAGGGGAAAGGGAGCGCAACAACAACAAAAAAAAAAAGAAAACGAAATCCCGCGTGTGATGGGACTGGAGAAAAGAAGAGAAATATGACGCTGGAGCCACTTTTATATTACCATAGGCTATTGTCTTAGAAGCATAACTCCTTTTATATGGTAAAGTAAAAAAGGTTTCATAGAGCTGAACGCGAAGGGTCGACAGCGACAAGAGCGGAGCTGTTATTCCCGCATTAAATGGGGTTTATTATAAAACAATTCGCCTAATACGCGGTCATAGGTCCGCCAATTTCTCGCAAGTGGAACGAATTGGTAATTATTGTCATGTTTAGGCGATCATCAAATGTAAACAAACTTGCAAAAAGCAACTTCCATACAGTTGTACGCTGATTGTACTTAATAGAGCGCATCCTCGTTTTATAATTATTACTAATCATCTATCGCCGGCATTTACCACTTTGATTTGTTGAGAGCGTCATATGAGCGTGATTTATCGGCAGGAGCCTGCGCTAAAATATTCTGTCGTCGTGTTTTACTGACGCTCACTCACACACGCCATCTCAAATGGCGTTTATCGCTCTCAAAAGCCCCCAAATATATTTTTTGCGTGAAGAGTTCCAAATGAATCTGAGTACAATAAAATTATGATCCTCGAGAAACCGACGGGAGCAGCACGATAAATTATTGACAAAAATCGATTTTTAGTACAGTTTTACTTTCCTTAGTTCTACGAACTAGGAAGGAACGTTATGCAATCGGCTGAAAGTACGTAACTTTCGTTTCTACTTTGTAAAGCAAAGGAAAGTAAAAATGATTTTGAGTTCTCTTCAGGTATTTCCAGACCCCACTCTATCCAATCTGCCCGAATGAGACGACAATTTTCCTTTTTTTCCGGAGTAAAAAACGTTAAATATCTAGTCCGATGCCACACACAACTTTCCTCAACCCCACACGGCGATTTTCGTGGCTTTAGCTGCCAATCCAAACTATTTTTCAGGTCATTTGAACTTGGTTAAAACGAAACTTTACGTTGTACGTAGAAAACGGCAGCGCTTAAAGTTCTGCATTCTATTCAGAAGCTTATACGTATGTTAGACGTTTGTTAATCAATCGGTTTACAAGGGATTCATGGGAATGTTAACATGCTTTTTCTGAAATCGACTTTCTTGTTAGCGCGCGATTATTTCTTGCGCTGCTCTCGCCATTTTCACGCTTGTTTCTCTCTCTGTACGAATACCGGTGACCACCTTAGCTTTGAAGACTTCAATGTTTGGAAATCCTCCGTACTTGGCCTCGCGATTGGCATTTTTGAACAATTTTTCACGAATCTCTCACTGCCCTATCTACCAGAACATTAACCAGAGACTGTACGATCCACAGAAAAGAGTAGCAACTTTCAAGAAATCCGACGAGGAGGGAATATTTAGTGAGGGTAACACTAAGTAAAGTAAAATTTAGCGATTTTTGTTTTTTTATTAATTACTATTTATTGGTGGATTGATTTTACTTTGAGTTGTTTATTAAGGAATACGCAAAGTACGTAAGATTGAAAGGGCTTCATGGCCCTAATTAGGCTCTTGTTATGCAAGTAAAACGTTTATTCTTCAGTCACTTCAGTCAGTCTCTCTCTCTCTCTCTCTCTCTCTCTCTCTCTCTCTCTCTCTCTCTCTCTCTCTCTCTCTCTCTCTCTCTCTCTCTCTCTCTCTCTCTCTCTTCTCATTTTATCTCTCTCTCTCTCTCTCTCTCTCTCTCTCTCTCCATCTATTTCTTAATAGAGTGTCATCATGTTGTGTTTGTATGTTGCACACGGACGATTGAGACAGATATCAGTTCGTTTGATCGAGCAGCAAGTTGGATGAATGAAATTGTTTGCCAATTAGTATCCTGGTGTAGTGATCTTCTGCTAAAAATGACCCCCAATTCTCAAGTGGTCTGATCAAGTATCAGTGTGTATCAATTTAGAAGTCTAGCCCACGAATTTTCCATGTTTGCTAAAATCAATCTATACTTCTCTCACTTATGGATTGTTACGGGTACGGGGGGGATTAATATTGAAAGCGATATCGCACTAAGAGAGTTGGGGAGTTAGTACGATATCAAGCCAAATGCAATTGGAACAGTTTTATTCTCAATTACATTCGGAGAAGTTTGACCACCACATACAGGGAATTGAGTGGGAGCGAACGCGAGTGCGAGCGACACGGCAATGAGGGAACTGGCTCGGTTACAACTGACGGCAGCGAAGTCTCGAGCGAATCGAAGCATTTGAAGTGCCAGTCAGCATAAATGCCCCGGACGAGCCTCCGCTGAATCGAAGGGTTTGGTTCGTCCCGTTACTGGATTTTGCCAGTTAGGCGTACATAGACATGTCAGGCGAAAAGATGGGATGTCTTCAGCGTGTCCAGAATGCGTGTCTCCGCTTTTTATTTGAAGCCCATTAGTGGGATCACGTGACTGGGATAGGCTACGTTATAGATCGGGAGTCACACTATTCAAGATTTTGAAACCCAACCTAAATAAGGGAACAATTACTGTACAACTACGAGGTTAATCGACGGAGGAGACAATCTCATAGTTCAACGGAGTTCCACGAGAAATCCTTTCATGTACAGGCTGTACAACGATACGTGTATAATGCAACGTTTCAGAAACCCAAAACAGTTCAATCCTTATGAAAACGTTAGAAAAAATTATTAAAAATGTATTTATATTTTATTTGGTTGTTTTTGGGTGTTACTGTGGCTTTTCAACATTAGAGGTGGGGGAGTTGACTTTATTTTGTAATTTTGCTTTCTGTGATGGTTGAAGAGAGGGCTTGACACATTTTTATACATAAATAAATAGACAGTTGTTGTTATGCTAAAATGATTCGTCTGAAGGTAACTCGAAACACCTTGACTCACAGTTGGCAGCTGTTGATCACAACAGCTTTCGTTGTACGTTACATCCAAGCAACAGAAACACCGACTGTTTTGACGTGTTGGCGGTGGCTAAAGTGGACTGATCATCTCATTAATTCCTCTCACAATACATTCTCTACCTGGGGCTTCATATTCGTTCTTACAGGTCTTGTAAATTCTGCGAGTAGAATAGTCTCTTCTCTGCATTAGCATTGAAAAAAAACTAAAGTTGCAATGGGTTATATTTCTTCTTCAAGCAAAATGTTTAACTTAAAAATAGAAGATGGATCGATAACCGTTAACGGCTTCCTTGTAGGTTTCATGGGAAATAAGTTTGTCCATTGGTGCTTCACTAAGACGTAACAATTTCGTCTGCAGCCAAGTGTTATAATTGAATCGGACTATAGCAACCGTTACCAAGTTTCATCAACAACGGAACGGTAGAAAAATTAGCTCGATTCGCTTTGTAAAGAAGTCATGGAAACCTGAGCGAATGTGTCTGCTCCAGTCTGTTGCCGAACTGTCGTCTAATTGACAATCCGCTTCGAGTTGAACGGTCGCACACGAAGTGAGGTAATTAGTTTTACTATTTGATACAGGATGCGGTTCAACTCTTTAGCAGACTCTAATGGAGTTAACGTTTATTGGATTCCTGGGCATAAAGGGGTCAGTGGAAATGAGAGGGCGGACTATCTGAGCAGACTCGGTTCGTCCTATAGGGCCACTTCCTCACTCTGGGGCATCTCCGTCACTAGTCAATGCACTAGCCAGTCTGGAATGATGCGCGAGTGAAGCACTCACAACGGTTTATCTCGCCTTCTGATGGTGGAGAGGAAGGACTTGAAGGCGGATAGTGAGGTTCATCACGGGACAGGTCTGTTTCCTTATTTGATGACTGTTCCTAAACCCTCGATGAGGGCTGCATCCGTCATGGAAGTTGCAGTTCTGCTAATATGCAAGAGGCCGACCCCTGAAGCATCCATCGAACTCAGACCTGCGGAGGTACGGCCATGAAATGTTCAATGAACGTTTTGCGCGTTGAAGCTCGTCCATACCAGACGATTTTACTATCATTTTTCGACGAGTTGAAACGTCAAATGCTTCTTAGAATTGGAAATGAGACGTTTGACTTAATTTTTTGTTTTCCAGGATGTCGACGAACGAAGGTTTGAGCACCGCCATTCTCAACCGCAAGTCCCGGCCCAACCGGCTCGTCGTTGAAGACACAATCAACGACGATAACAGCGTCGTCACTCTGTCCCAAGCCAAAATGGACGAGCTCCAGGTTGACAAATAAATTCGGGCCCGAGTCGGCCCCTTTTCCTACCTTCGTTCAATTTCATTTACCGCGACGTTTTTCCCCTCCAATCAATTTCGATGTTTGATCCTTTTCAGATTTTCCGCGGGGACACGATCCTTTTAAAGGGAAAAAAGAAAAAAGCCACTTTGTGCATCGTAATCAGCGACCCCAACTGTCCCAACGAAAATATCCGGATGAATAGAGTCGTTCGGAACAACCTTCGCGTGAGAGTAGCTGACGTCGTGTCCGTGCAGCCTTGTCCGGATGTCAAATATGGCAAAAGAATACAGGTGCTCCCCATCGGTGAGTTATTTTCACGTATCTTGCTTTCCATCATCATCACAATGTGAAGGGTGACGTGCCATTTTCCTCCCTTAAGTAAGAGGTTTTTTTTGGTCGACCGGAGAGTTACGTTGTCAGAGCCTCCGATTTTCCATCGATCTGACATCCCTCGTCTCGTGCCTGGCGCTCTGTTCGTCAAAAGTGCGACTGCTGTCTTCTTCGGGGGCGCTATTATTAGCGCATGAATGTGTCAAACCTGTTTGGGAAACGCGTGCCAGAGGATGGACTCGACTCCTCCGTAACACATTCTTTGACCCCCAAGTGAGTCAAGACGAACAATACAACTGATACGTCAAGTCATCTGTCGTGAATGATATTTCCGGTTCACGCGCGGGAATCTCGAAATCTTTCGTGTCTTCATATCGGCACAGCCGAGATTTCGTAAGGACTTGTCTGCTTTTGGCAATTTTGGTGTGACGATCAAGTTTTATAGCATCCAACTCCCACAAATTTCGACACTTTCTACGATGCGTATCTATGAATACTATAATCATAAGTATAAGTGTGTGTTTTTACTTTCCGTCCGTAAAAAAACTTCAATGGACAGATCATAAATGAACAAATCAACACAAAATGCGACACCATATTCACACCACTCAAAACATTACACAAACGAAAACAACCAACTGACGGATTTACAGACCACCCTACAGAAAAAAGACGGAAATTCCACAATTGACAGATCATTCAAGACGTTCCATTCACCTTAGGGGTTTTCCCCTGAGGTACATGACCTCCTCTCCCCGACCCACCATCATCCCGTTTTACCTTCCTTTCATATATAAAGACCACGACCAACTGACTGACTCCAGTACTGACTTAACGGCCAGACGATGATGTCTTTACATCGAAAGCGCTTGCCACCAGCAACACACCAGCCAGAGGAGACGGACTCACCTAACAGATACGTAAACTTTAATAATGCTATTATCATTTGAGCGGACTTTATTAGGAAAATAATGCGCTAAAATGTCAATTTTCAGTAATTTATTGTGCTCTTCTTCACATCTTCCCACTAATGAAAATTTTCTGGCACTGTCGTGTTAGTTGGAATTCACCGTACTAAAAGTTGCAGAATTTTCGCTAACTGGTGTAGAGCTAACACAAATACGGAGCTTTGAGTTCGCAAGAGATGGAGAATTGTAGAAATAAAAAGAGCAGGAGGAAGATAAAATCGAGTTGTAAGTGTTAAGGAAAGAAGAGGTTGGAAATATAATGAACGACTAGGAGATGTTAGGAGACCATACTAAAGGTGGAGTGTCCACTACCGAGCAGATAAGGAAAGTGTGGCGATTGTGCAATAATATCTGATGCGTAGCAACACACGGCTTTTCGCAACCTGATTTGGCAATCTGCTGAATGCATTTCTACGGAAATGTTTATTGAGAACAAAATGTAGCTACTAGTTTGAAGAAAAACGATTATTTAGTTATCGGCAAATGTCATTTTCCAAGCTATCTTGTGTCTTCATTCAACGGACAAATACAGGAGGATTAAATTCAGTTATGCGGTTACGCTGGAAATTTCGAAACTGTTAAAAACAGCACTTTTTCGTACATTATTGTTGTTAACTTCGTTTAGTGAAACATTTAGTGAAAAGAATATAAAGGTAAAAACTATCTGAAACTGAAACATCCTGCGAGCTCAGTGAAAATAGTTGGAGCCAAGAGGTGAAAAAAACCTATTGGTGCCTCATAGGCCTATATCTCCGTTCACCAAATTTTCGCGGAGATATTTATGGAGAAGAAAAGTTAGGTACTGATTAGTCTAAGATAATTTGAAAGTTCAATCAAAATCTTTACCGCTTTCAAGAAAAAGAAATCGGTGTTTTGATAATTACAGTTAGTTTTCACCCGATTTTTAAAATATCCTTATTTTGCCGGTTTTTGCGATCTGCAGGCAACATATCGTATTTGAGCCAATTTGTTGCAGCTCTGAATCGCGTTCACAGACAGACAGCTTATTTCTCCAAATCCGCATAATCCGCTGCAACGTTAAGATCTGAAGAAAACTGATTCTTCGCTAGGGCTAAGGGAAATAACAGTACAGTAGTCGCCTATCGAAAAGAGGATATCAACTGAATGCTGTAAAGTGTTTACTCGTCCGATAAGAAAGCGGTAGAATTTGTAGTGAGAAACACGATATTCGTTGTATTAGCCCACAGAACGATTGTGGTGTTTGTCAATCCATAGATGAATGACTGACCACTGGATGAAATATGATATGGAGTGGGCCTGTGCTGATCAACAACAGCGAAGAAGAAGATGGTAACCACAGGAAGAGCCTACAGTCATATCAGGGAAGGGTGAAAGGCTGATACGCGGGCAGAAAATGATCGAGGTTGTTGAACGAAATAAAAAGGAGGTCATGAGTTTGGGCGGGGAAGGAAACCCCATGGGGAAATTTTCCGTTTTGTGAGGCATTCGTGATCAAGCCATAGGAGAATAAACGAAGTTCTGCCGAGTTTACCTATTCTTCACCAAACCACTGCAGGGCTGGGAGTGATTTTTGAAAACTAAATGCTAAAAATGAACTATGAAATATGAACGGAGCGAGGAGATGAAATGAGAATGGAACTTGCCAACGCTTTACTTTTTCAAGAACGGAGGCGGTAATGAAAGGAAGGTTGGAGCGCGGCAAGTGTGTGCAAAGTGGAGATCCTTGGAGAGGGTTTGATCTAATATAACGCCCAGATTTTTTACTGTGTTCGTAACAACGAGAACCACCTCGAGAGATAACGAGATTTAGCGGTACCAGACCGCTAGAACAATATCTACGTCCGCCGCAATTATCTGGTTCTCGAAAGGGTTAATTAGTGTATCGTTCTGATGAGTCCATGTTGACTCGCCGAACTCCCTCCGCATCTCACTCGAGAGATAAAGCCGGGCTAATAACATAATTAGGGTTAGAGAGGATTAATAACTCGTGGAGCACACTTCAATCCCTCTGTACACGGAGGGTGCGTATGAAAATTCCCCCATTGCCTGATTTCTCAGTAAAAAGTCAAAAGCAATTAATATCTCAAGAGAGATTAGCCAATTTCAATGGAATGTGGGGCGGGATGTATTCGGAAAAACTGCGCTAAAACCCTCTTGCTGCAGCTTCATCTCTCGTGATAGTTTTGCCGCCACTACTCTATGTGGGGCTTCGTATCTTCCTGCAGGTAAAACTGCAGCGTCTCGTGGAAGTTCGCATTCCAGATGTTGTTGTTTTCTACTACGTTTTATACAAACTTCATTTCACAGATGACACTGTCGAAGGAATTACCGGAAACCTGTTCGAAGTTTTCCTACGGCCCTATTTTCTGGAGGCGTACAGGCCCGTGCACGAAGGGGACGTTTTTATTGTCCGCGGAGGTCTGCGCGCCGTTGAGTTCAAGGTGAGTACGCAAGTACTTACAGTTGTTTTTCTACAATTTGATTTGCTTCTTTGTATTGTCAAATATAACACATGGAACTTCTATCACTTTAATTATCGCCAGTTCAATTTTCAATGATTTGATGTAATGTTTACCCAAGTAAATACAAAATAAATCAGGCGGTTATGAACGTCATAAGCCAATTGAGAGAGAAAGCGTATAAAATCACTAGTGTATAGAAAATCGCGGAACCAGATGTCCACCCTTCGGGGACTGACATTGTATGGGGTTTAAACTGGTTGTTTTGACCATGGTAGATTTGAAAGAACCACGAAGACTGGTTTTACTGTAGCACAAACTTGTAATTTGAAGAGTTGGGAAACCACCACAGACTTGAGCATGAACAGGTACGAAGAAGTGACTAGGATAGGAGTTCGAGTAAAGTAGCGCGAACAAAGGGCAGACGTGAAACTGGTTGTATGGGGAAGGAGACAGGAGTCCTAATTAGTTGTCGGCGAGAGAACCTGATAGACAACTGTCAATCACGAGAACTAGTAGATGACTCAGTTTTGGGAATAGGGGTCCTCCTTTGGGTCCTCTCTGTGTTGTGGAGAGGAAATAAATTAAGGGGTAGGAAGGGGAAGAGGATATTTTGGAAAGTCCAGAAAGGGGGGAAGTGGAGCCCACAGGTACAAACAAAAATCCTCTTTTTTGGAGAAACCATGACTTCCCCTTAGGCCCAAGTGTAGATGTACGTTCAAATATAAAAAAAAACTGACAAATGCGGCCTGCCCTGAACACTGGTGACGAATCACCACACACATTGGCTCACTGGACACTCGTTCAATATTGTGCTTTGGCCTCGCTTCTTAGTGGTTACCTATTTCACTCTAGCTGGTCCTAGGAGTCACAACTCAGTCATACTTTAGCATCTGTTTCTAGGAGCTTCGAGGGTGAGGTTAATTCATTTTGAGCTATCAGTTGTCCCTCGTTTTCACTGGAAATGGATTGTCACCACTGAGAATCTGCACTGTACTGTTTTTATCGTTCAAATGGAATCCTTTCTCTACTCTGTGGTTACTTTTATCTCTCCTTTTTCTCTTTGTAAGTATTGTATTCGGGTACATAAATTCACGACAGCGTTATGTTACACGAGGGTTTTAGATTGGTCATCAAAAACGACTCTTAGTTGTGGACCTTGGTTCGCTGTTACTTCGGAATTCTTCGCGCTTTAAAACAGCTACAACACTACGGCCGCTGGGTCTTGGGCGTTGCCAATGCACATAAAACGCTTACCGCAACAGATCCTGGATGTCAAACACAGATGTGAGAATCTGGTAGGACCGTATTTCCAACGGTAGTTGGCTTGCTAATTTTTTTCACTCCCTACCATTTCCAAACGTTTTACCGGATACTTCTGGAAAAGTGATTATTATCCTTCCCAAAAAATCGTACTTATATCCTCATCAATTCTCTGTGTACCGATTGCTCAATAATGGTGAGAGCATAAGTACGAGCAGCATGATGAATTCGGGAACTGTACGCGCTACTGCTTTGTGCCAGTGAAGTGGTGTTTCATCAAGTTCAAATGATCTGACTCAAGTATAAATTGTGTTAGAAGAAAAAGGCATTAACACAAGTGAGTTGACGGGGACGAACCCCACGAAGTTTTTACAATCATGAATGAGTTGGATATACTGTATAAATACCATGCTTACGTACTAACTAATCCCTTTCCTTTCCCTTTAAAAAACTGGAGCTGCAGAAAAATATTTAATAGTTCGATACACTACTAGATCAGTTTCAACATAACCTTCTAATTTGAGGTTCTACATATTGTTCAACTCGCACTTCAACTTCAAGTTAACGAGTTGAGTTACATCGTAATGTTCTCCACGGGCAGATGCGGTTCTTTATTCGAATTTTTTTCAGGTGATCGAGACTGACCCAAAAGGATATTGTTTGGTTGCTCCTGACACCATCATTCACTCCGAAGGCGAGCCAATAAAAAGAGAAGACGAAGAGAGTCAGCTAAACGCCGTTGGTTACGACGACATAGGTAGATTTTCGCTACTTATTTTCGCAGGGTAATTTTTCCGCTTTGGTTGCTAAGGAAAGTTGAATAATCTATTGAACAATTTATCGGTAGCCGCTGAATAGTTCAAATCACCATTGACGACCTCGCGTTGTAATCTTCTGGAGAGACCGTTTCGGTGGATTGTCTGCGTACGTGTGTCCTCATTTTCATACTCGTGTCCTACCTAAAGAGCGAGGAAAAAATGTCTGGGGCCCCAAAGTGGCTTCAACGGTTTTCCCTAAACTCACAGGATGTTTTCAGATAATTTCACCCTGTATATTCTTCTCCATGAAAAAAACCAAAATGAACTATTGTTTTCGCAATTTTCCCAAAAATTCGAACTTACGAGATATTCTCTATTAAGTAGTACCTACATTTTGTATTTCACAATGTTTCAGTGGAAAAACGTCAAACGGAGATGCAGTGCCCGTATAATCGATCGTCGAGTTGACGGTTGTGTTTGAAGATGCTTTAAAGTTTTAGGTTGCTACGCACGAGATTTGTTCATTTTAATACGTATGGTAACACATTAAAAATTGATAATGTTGTCTATGAAACTCAATTGGAAGATAACTGCTTAACCAAGTCAGCCCAAATTTGTTGTTTACCCTGAAACATGTCAAAATGAGCTTATGAAAGAAATCGGTCTAAAATTTGACTATAGTTACTGTGACCAAAAGACCAACTTTTTTTTACGGCATGATGGAATTTCATTACGTTTTTTGTGTGTACAGTTTCAAACGACGTAACGGTCATAAACAATTTTCGTTCGTAGGGAGATGACAAAAATAGCATAAAATAAATTATCAAAAATATCTACAAAAATCGATTTTAGTACTTTTCCCTTATTAATTTCATATGGTACCAACGTTATTGTCGTTTTCTTTGACCAACTTTTGTCAAATTGTTTTCTCTATGATTCCAAAAATATAATCTTGGCAATATCATAAATGGCTTCCAAGTAATTAAGGAATGTGACCCTATGTCCTCAACCAAAACTGAAACCTCAAGCCCTAGACCACAGCAACACAACACGTGAAACACCCCGGCCTCGTCGCCCGTTGCCCTTCAGTTCATGCCGCGCGATGAATAGGCTTCTCCACTTCAAAGGCCCAGGATTGATTAAACAGAAGTTCGCCAGAGTGGGAGAAACAGAGCAAGGCAACCTAGTGAATTAATGACTCCCCTCCCTAAATCGAGAGTTGAGGGATCTCCCCGAACGAGGCTTCCCTATTGATTAATGTTCGTCTGAGAAAGGAGAGTCTCGATCATGTTATGTCATTTCACGACGCGTGTGTAGAAGAGCTAAGTCTTCTTAATTTCTGACAATTACGCGAACTATCGCATCCTAATGCCGATAGATAATTCTTGAAAGAGTCACTTTAGTGCAGGATTGATCCTTGCTTTTTACGGTGACTAATAAGACGAGATCTATATTCTGCGAGATGAGCAAATGTGACTGAATATTTTTGAACCGCTCGTTGCGATATTTCTTCGTTGGTGGAAATTACACTCTTATTTTGGTTTTGCTCCAAAAGCTGATTTAGTAGGCTGGAGTAATGGCGTGTTTTCAGCAGTTCTTCACATTTTTTAAGCCTCCAAGATCGAAAGAAAAACCTAATTTCGGCCCAATTCTCCAGTGCAGTGCCGAATGTAGAGAAGCGCCTTCTCATTCAAAGAATTACTTAGATTTAAAATATTTGAATCGACAAGTTAATCGAATTTTCAACTTTGGTTCCGTCCCGTCCACTCAACTCCGCCGTTTACTTTCCAGGTGGATGCAGAAAGCAATTGGCCCAAATCAAGGAAATGGTCGAGCTTCCTCTGAGGCATCCGAGTCTCTTCAGAACGATCGGAGTTCGTCCTCCGCGCGGTATTTTGCTCTACGGACCTCCAGGAACTGGGAAAACTCTGATCGCTCGTGCCGTCGCCAACGAAACCGGAGCCTTCTTTTTTCTCATCAACGGCCCGGAAATCATGAGCAAATTGGCTGGCGAGTCTGAGAGTAACCTAAGGAAAGGTAACATATTTGTTTGGGTTTTTATACTGTTAAAGTTGAACTTTCAGTATTGTATTAATACTATATGTTATGCCATAGCAGAATAATAATATTTTTGTACTTAAGTACTATGGCCCTTGTGCCAGGGTTGATGTCCAATGACAGGAACCGGTGTTCTTTGTTTTTACAGCAGCTATTCAGGTTAAATCACGTTGGTTTAGATGATAGTAATCAAGTTTCTAACACGAAAATTGACCGTTAACAAACCACACTCTGCTACCAAAATGTTTATAATTGCCAGAAGTGGGTTTTTCAAAATACGAACAAAAGAATAAAATAGCGAAAAGAAAATGCAATTAAGTAAACAAAAAACACGGAAAATGAGCCCTTCTGCTGTGGCAGTTCACGGTAATTGTAAAAACGGTCTCTGATCGGTTTAACGTGGAAACTAGTGGACGGGCGTGGATGCTGGGTACGTTGTGTTGGCCACGTTTCTTGGTGTCTTAAGGAAGCCGAATTCTTGTTAAAATCCTGATGATCGTAGGAAATAATTGAAAGAAAGTAAAAGAAAACCGGTGGATACTGCTGACCGCTGGTGCGTCTTTGAAACGAAAGAGGACGGACGACGTGTAGGTCGGGAATGAAGAAGGCGGAGATGAGCAACGCAAAAGGTGGAGACGGTTCAGGTGATGGAAGGAGGCAACAGGAAACGACAATCGTGAGCTGAGCACCTGAGGTGAAGTGCAAGGCTCACTAGCAACAAAGAATATAAAGACTGTACATACTCGTATATGTATTAATATATTAATTACCTAAGTCGGTAATTAATAAGTCGGGCACGGATTCCCCAAAGCGTTGACAGGTTTTGAAATATACTTTGAGTTAGATGGTGGGATATGGTGGCGTGTTGGCGGTTGATGGTTGACTGCAACTTTTGGGATATCGAGATCCCGGTGTAATAAGTTGTTTCTCGTGAACCATGGTGCATCAGTTATTATGTTCATTATCCCATTCTGCGGAGTTTGGATCCTTTGTATTTGAAACCAAGCCCCCAGATAGAACAGCCATATTGCCATATTGGTCTTATTAGTGAGGTACAACAATCGTTTGGTGTCGAAGCAAGGTTGTTGGGCGCACGAAAAAGAGAGAGAAATAGACAGACGAATTGATACGCTTGCTCAACACGATAGAGCTTTGATACACGGTCACTCAGTCTCTGAATACGTGAACTGGGGGGAGAGTCAGCACAATACTAGATAGATGAGTGTCAATCGCGAGACTTGAGGGTGGGCCAGTGCCAGGGACCATTCTGACCTCGGGAATGCACTGCCCGAAGCCTTGCGCCGGTACATTAGCGGTGAGGGCCACGACAGGTTGCTGCCTCCGCAGGGCAAGGTAGGTAAAACAGAGTAGTCCAACGCCTGCCCAGGGAAAGTCCTGACATTGCTGGAAAATGCACTTGCTCTGTGGACATTGTGGTGGTCGTGTATTCGCGTGATGATGGTTCCCCATCCCAAATTTTGTTTTTAAACTGCGGGGTCTGAGGAAGGTGGGGGCCACCCATTCGCCCCCCCCCCCCCAAGGCATCCCCAAATGCAGAATTGTAACTGTCAATCTCGAGAACTGGGGGACGAGTGTCGATCGTGAGAGGTGGGGAAACAACTGGGTTTGGAGAGAGCTGTGTGTCGTCGTGAATTGTAAATTGAGGGGTGGGAAAAGGATGTTTTGTAAAGTCCAGAAAAAGGGGAAATCTCTTGTCACCTGAAAATAACAAAAGAGCTGGACGCTGGACTTTCCTACGGCCACAAAACAAAAGGGTTTGAGGTAAGAAAGGTGGACTTGGGTTTCGGGGGGGGGGGGGAGGCCCAGAGCAGAAATTGAGAGCTCAAAATCCCAAATAATTCAGCCTGCACCGAGTAAAGGGTTTGAGGAGACATATTCTGGAACGCAGTTGTTCGACCAACTCTAATGTGGTAATCATGTGTAAGTCTTCGTTGTTGGAATATATTCATGCACAATTAAGTTTTTAATTATTCCCGAATTTTTAACGAATATGTTGACAACCACAACGTCGTGATTGCACGCACCAGTAGAAATGTAAAATCTCTTGCACTATTTGCACTTATCCCCATATTTTACCTGTACGTAACCCACCTGACAACCCCTTGTTATGGAGAAGAGTAGTTGAACAGTTCAGGCGTTTGTGTTCAACAGATCAAATAGCTATAGTTTGGTTCGGATTATGTTTTAAACAAGAGGCATATTGCGGATAACATTGCTCAAGATCGCAACTGCTACTGACGAAATTCGAAACTGATTACAACCTTGAATTTAAAATTGAAGGAATCGCGGATGTGATGGTGAGAGCAGAAAGAAGAGAAAATTGAGGGAAGACTGGAAAAAAGTGACTCGAGAAGAAATACACGTGTTCGTTCTTGTTCAGTCAAGAGATGTATGTGATGGTGGACGAATGTGATGGTCAACGGCCCTTCACGAAGCACAACCAGGTTCTGATGGGCCTGGGTTGCAAAATGTGGAACTGGAGCATGTAGGGTCCCCTTCATAGTCCAGTTCCTATTGAGCGACGAGCTTGAGCAGCCCAATAAGTCCTAGGGTAGAAGCTGAGGTCCAGACAACGAAGGCTGGAAGGAGCATTTGGAAGGCGGGCTATTCAATTTCGGCGGTGATTTGAGAAATCTAGTTTAATTCAACTTTACATGTTTCAAGTAAATTCGACAGGCTCGACACGCGTTGATTGGAAACGGACTTAGTATTTTCTTCTCTGATCACGTTATTCACGACAAGCTGTGTGCACGTGAGGCTTTTGCGGTCAGTTGGGACGACTCTCCAAATGATGCTGTCAGAAGCATCACCTCTGGCTGTTACAGCTGACCTTTTCATGACATAGAAGAATCCGCAGAGACGGACTATATTCGAGTGAAGGCGTGGGAGTATTACTGGCTCTGAACATCATCATTTCTTAGTCTCGATGAGAGCTGACGACTTGCCACGTCTGATAATGATTGAATGACAACAATACGATCAAAGCTCTCGATTATCTCATTTTATTTACTGACTATTGTGTTAGTGACTGCCAAAAGAGTTGAAATCCTAAACAAAGTCTGTTCATTATATTTCGGTGTTCGACAATCTGCTGACCCACCTCACGGCTGTCCAGTTCGCATTTTAGTTGGACGGACGACGCCTGACTTGAACGTATCGTTGGAGTCTGACGTCCTTTGTCTGCTATGAATTTCCCTCCCGCCAATTCAGCCCATCCGAATTGGAAAACCCCTTTGTTGTCTTTCGTCGTTAATGACGTTTAATTGAGAGCACTTGACAGCAGAATAGTCCTCTCCTCTCCCTTTCCACACTCCATCGCCCTTTATCCCTTCGACCCAACCGCCCCCTCTCCTTCATTGTACTCATTTTCGGTTATTATTTCTAGCTGTAGTCGTTTCAGCCGACATTAAAGTGTAGAGAAGCAAAGCTTCAATTATGACATGCAAATTAGACCCTTCCATCGCTACGTTCGCTCGTCAGAGCCTTAGAAGAGTCGTTCTTCTGAGAGCGGGGAATTGTCATCTTTTGACGTTGAGTTATGTATTTCACTCCGAGCCCGCAATTTACATCATCGTGCAAGCGTTCAATTACGAATGTCCACGTTCTATCGATCGCCCGATTCATTTTTGAAGGCTCCTGATGTTCTCGCGTTGTGTACAAGTACATTGTCGTGCGCTGCAATAAAAAAAATATATCTTGGGACCCGTCAGAAGCGACCATTTGTTTCAGCCTTTTTTATCTGGCTAGCAACAAATCCAATCCATCTCTAACTCAGTCTCTGTGTTATGTGAGATCGAGGGTCACATGAGGAAAAATACAGTGCAAAAATGTTTGATAATTTAGTGTACTGCTCTCGCCATTTCCCTACGAATGAAAATCTTATGTTGCTAACTGTACAAGAAATTGACCGAACATTTTTAGAGCCGTTTTTAAGAAAAAACAATTGGTTGTATCGATCACCATGATAACCATAGTCAGTTTTGCTCATCCCCTCATTTTGGCATCCCATGGCCTCACAATATTAAATTTGAGTCGATTTGGTTTCTGCAGATTTTCCCAATTTTGTTTTTAGTACTCAGTAGCCTTTGAAATGTAAAGGTAAGAAGACAATTTTGTTTTCAAAAATTTCCCCAAAACGTCCCTTTTTACTACGCAGGGCTGAGAAAAATTATAGAGTTGACACACACAGATAACCAAATACTAAATCATGACAAAAATTACAATTTAAAATATCAGGTGACAACACCAACAGCAACACAAACTGTTGACTCATTTTTAGATATCGATAAAGATCAATCGCACGAAATGGAGAATCGAAAAGCCTAGGGCCACGAACGTCATACATCGACCTCTCAAATCCTTCGGAAAGGCACTCCACCGTGAAGTGTCGTTCTCTATCACGAGCTTTGTCATTTCGTCGTTTAACACCTATTTATACAACCTCATTATTGACATTGTGTTCATAAGAAACTAGAAACGCAGAACTTCCATTCCCCGGATTTACGTTCAGTTATATAGTGTATCGTCGGTGTATATTGGGGGGGGAGTTGTCTGAAGGGTCTCTTCAAACATGCTCTCTCAAAAACTGCGCCCTCATTTCCGTTTCTTTGGCACGCTCCGAGCGAAACTACGGCGGTTGCGAAGCGCGGAATTTACGCGGTGGCGAGGAAAGTCGTGTGTGGCGTTTCACCCGATATTTTTGCATTCGCCGACTAACAAACTCGGTACATGGAAGCGAAACCGAGGTCGAAGGAAAGTTTCCCGCCCAACTGTTGAATAATGCGTTGAGCAGGGCGTTGTTGGCTGGAAATTATTCAAGAAACCAGGCTTGATACTAAGCCAAAAGAAAAGAGGATTGCGAAAATCGGGCGATCTATGGATTTTTCCCACCTAGGCCGATATATTCTCGCGTTTCACTCTCGGATTTACGTTAACGCCGAGCTGCGACGCTGCTCTTTGGAAATATTTGGCGGTCCTTGAATGGCTCCTAGTTCTCTTAGTTTGTGAACTTTACATGTTGCAATCGTACAGAGCGGGGAGGAAAGTTATGGAATCTGCAGAAAAAAGATTTTGACTTTTGCTATTTCTTCAGATCTTCACGTTTCAAACGCTTTTGATTCCAAAAAATGCTCGAAAAAATGATCTGTCTGTGAATGCGATTGAGGAAGAATGGCTGAACTCGATTGTTATAAATTTGATATTTCGTCAGCAGATCAGCGCGGGGCCACAAAATAAGCTTATGATCCAAATCGGTCAAAAATTAACTATATATTACTATATAAGGCTATGTTTTCCCCCCTCGAATATGACTCTTACGACGGTGATATAATTTATTAATACTATACAATTGTCTTGTTTGGGAAAGCGACCTGTGTATCCCAATGAATTACACAGGTCGACAGGATTTTTGGTGTTGTGTATTTGATAAGTGTCCTTAGCTAATACGCGTGCGTTAATTGTGAATGTAAATTTGGTGTGAGCCCATCACGTTACGATTTTTCTAAAAATTAAAAAAAACCTCGTAAAATATTTTGTACTAGGGCAAAGAAGTACCTTTTTGACATTTATTAAATTGCATTAAAATTATTTCTTTAAAATACTTAATACATCGATAGACAATATTTTAGTTGATATTGCGTTTATTTCATTTCGATGGCAACATTTTCATTTTCGCATCTGTCAAGGTCAACTTGACGGCATCGATAGGTGCTACCGAAATAGTTGGCGTCAGTTATTTGTAGCACCGAGTTGTGTTTATCCTTCGTAATTCCGATGTTATGGAGGGAACAAAAAAACGGTGGAGACGACGTGAAGGGTTTCAATTCGAAAAATAAACATGCTATTGAGCATCCTGATTTACCGTCTGCTCTACGACCTGTGCTTCATGGACCAAGGGTTCCCATTCCTCCGTCTTTTATTCATACCATCCAACAGCAATCATCGGACGTTCAAACGAAACAAACTGATGACGAATTCAATCATGATATACGCTAACCTTAACAGTTTATTCAAGCGGAACTGAATGGCTTCATGAGAGACTCGTGCCTGTCGAAGGATGCTACACAAATCTTAAGATCACGATTGAAAGACGAAAATCTGTTGGCTCCAGAAACCACTTATTTAAGGTATAGGCATCGTGAAAGAATTCTAAGAAATCTTGAAGGGTGTCTTGTAGCACGATAATAATATTTATGCCTCGGTGCTTGTTGCCCACTCCGTCCATCTCAAAGAAGAGTACGTTGGCAACTCTGAGGAGACCTCTAAATAATAACACAGTCAAACGTCAAATACTTCTTTCCTGAAAACATGACGTACTGGAAAAAAACTAAGCACAGGTTCGCGACTAAAACACACTCGATCTATTTTAGGGTACCTATTAAACTTGCTACGCTTTTCCATGAAAAAAAAAATTGTAGACCAGTGTCATCAAACCTTTCGTCGAAAAGCGACTTTATTGCAGTTTTTCCTTATAAATCTCGTTATTATGGCACCAGCGATCTCAACAAATGAGTAACCGAAAAAATAAGAGTATAATGACGATCATAAAATAATCATGAGCAGAAATTCCAGGATTCAAACTAACGTCGTTAGTCGTCGTAGCGTCGTTTTGTTGACTAACTTTTTTCCAAGTGTTTCCCTATAATTCCGGAACTGTAACCACGAATCTCCACAAGAAAATTGCGTTGACAGTTATGACCTGTGCCGTGCCATACGAAGAAGCAGCCAAACCAGTTCTACCAGTTTCTAGGTAGAATTTAATGTTGTTTTGTCGTGTTCATTTGGACTGAGTGAAAAATAGATTTGGTTAGTGGGTAGTGCGTATGTAGGGTACTGCTTTGCATCCTCGTACCTTCGATGATAGTAAAGCGTCCAGCGGCGTGCTACTGCAGAAAAAAGGTGAAATGAAAAGAGAAAAGTAATTACATTTCTGAGCCCACCGTGCGGAGGAAAGTACTATCAAACGTTCGATATCATGAATGAATCATGTTCCCCCGCGTACTAAAATTAATTCGAGATGAAAGGCAATTTCAAAGAGAAAATTGAATGACTCTACGCTGAAAGGAAATACAGTAATATTTAAATACTTTCTTCTTGCTCAGTCAGAGAATTGGAAATCCTTTGGCTCAATCACTAGAGACCCAGACAGAATAATCAAAAATGGTCGCTTCATTCAACCCTTGATGGGACCGTATGCACAATGTCGGAGGTAGAATGTGCTTTCGTAAACACATCTGATGTGATGCGTCACGCAACTTTCCTCGGACCTACTTTTCACTTTCCTTGGATCAACAAAGTAGAAAGAAAAGTGATGTAATCGGCTGGAAATTTTTTTTTTTTTGAGTTCTCTTCATATCTTTACGTTTTAGTCCGAAAAACACTGTTTGTGAAAATGGTCTGTGTGTGTTTGTGAACGAGTTTTAGAGAAAACGACCGTACCAATTCGGCTCAAACTTGATATCTAGCCAGCAGGTTACCATGAGACGCTAAAGTAAGGGTATGAGAAAAATCCACCGAAAGTTAACTATAGTTATCATAGTAATCAAAACACCAAAGTTTTTTTTCCTCAAAAACAGCTCTAACGATTTTGATTAAATTTCTTATATTGATAGCTCTCAATATGGCAATTATACCATAAAATTCCCATCTGTGGAAAAATGACGAGAGCAGCTCAATAAATTACGATTTTAGCGCGATTTTTTTTCTTACTAACTCCTCTGAAATGTCACTAGCATGTTAAGACAAATTGGTGTGGTAGTCCAATCGAATACCTATAGGGTGAGCGTTAAAAAACGCTCACAAGATCACTCACCGCTCATCATTATAAGGCTACTGTAGAACTCCCGGAATTTCAACCTTACCACCAGGTTTATAAGTTTTTACCCAATAACTCTGGAGAATTGAAAACTATCCTCTTCAAAAAAAATTCGTTTACAGCCTCATTTTTTCTCTGTGTACCAATTGCTCAATAATGGTCTGGGAATTAGTTCGAGCAGCGCGATAAATTCCGGAACTGTAAGTGAACTAAGTCATAAATGAATTGAGTAAGTAGAAAAAGCCACGCACACAAGCGAATTGACGTAGAGCCAAGATAAGTTGTGGGTTGCAACGCACCAGATATTTTACCATAGCTTGTGTAGTTTTTAGTTCACTTCATATGAGTTGAGCGTAGCACAATATTCTGCATAGAAGCTTAGTCTTCTTAACGCTGAGGTTCTTGACTTTGTGGAGTTGCTTCTATTTTTGGCACACCATCATCGAGTCAAGAGACAGCCAACATGATTTTTCTGAAAAGGTGTAGGTTATGATTTTTGGAAGTGAAAAGTGTGAGCAATGGTATTATGTGAAACGGCGGTGGTTTGAACTCAATCGAGCCGCTAAGCGCATGAGCGGAAGAAGTATTGGTAGAGAGATGGAACTCTTGAGTCCTCCAGATCGAGCTGTCCTCGTAAGACTCATGGGACGCTACGTAAGAGGCCCGACCAAGCACGCACAGTACATTGTGCAAGGTGAAATATCATCGGGGCCAGCTGAATCGGAGTTACTGACGCGGCACTTTTCCTCGACACACGCATAGCCCAAGGATTCCCTAGATCCAGCAGGGAGTGCTCGCACAAAGCGCCACACTCGTGAAAAGTAAGCGGTACTTCATCTTTTCCTGCACCTTCCACAACTTCTCGATCTTTAGCTCTACTCACCGGCTCTGCAATCATCGGAATTTCACTCCTCAGAAATGTTAGGCTGCTAGGCCAGACCAATCTCCTGGGGGCCGCTGACCCGCTTCTGCAATGGAAGACACCTAATCGCCACTTTTGGGGTATGATTCGTCACAAGCGGACTATACTCGAACGGACCTCAGTAGACGTTGACGGTAACGAAGTAAACTTTTTTCACGATTGCCATACTTTCCTCATCCGTAGGATAGCGGAAAGTTAAAATGATATATAGTGACTTATGCTTTTATCCTATACAGCACTTATGGTACGCATTCTCCTAAAGAGTACCCAAATATTGTTCTTCACAAATATTTCCACTAAAAAGTGTCAAAACCGATGATACAGCGCCCGCGTATGCAGAATACCATTGAATTTAGTTCTGTGGTTGTTGTGTAAAGTTGTTTTGTGCTACGCACAAGGTATTTATTTGCCTCAATATGCGCATCAGCAGTTCGACCGTCGCTAATTTATTGCTCTTTTTACAGTCAATAATTCAAATATTTTGTGTTGACGTTTATGAACGTAGCAGCTTTTCGTAAGTTTCCTGCGAAAATAAAACCCTGACCCGTTGCCCTTTTTTTCAGCGTTCGACGAAGCCGAAAGGAACGGCCCCTCCATAGTTTTCATCGACGAGGTGGACGCAATCGCCCCAAAGCGGGACAAAACTCACGGGGAAGTGGAGCGAAGAATAGTCTCTCAGCTCTTGACGCTGATGGATGGCCTCAAGTCGTCTGCCAATATCATTGTCATGGCCGCCACCAACCGGCCTAATTCCATTGACAACGCTTTAAGGAGGTGAGGCACTGTTGGTTTTTCGTTTTCTCTACACCTACCGCTTGCCAGATTTAAGGCTTTACTCTCCTAAATTCCCTGTAGAAATCAACGATTCGTTCTCCAAACTTCTAATGTTGTCTGGGTGAAATGTTCGGAAACCTAGTATCCTGCTTAGGTGTAACTTAATCAGGCATGAGGTAGTTACAAAGAGCGATCAAGACACAATTCTATAATAGGCAATTGGTAGTTCAGCAAAAGTATATTGGATCATCATCACATTCATCTTCGTCCTAGCATAATTGAAGCGTTAAGGACAGTAGTATAAAAGTGAGTGTGCGGCGTAACTGACCTCAACTCATAAGGGATCATCAGCGGGAATGTGTTCTCCGCCCCCATATTATGCCCCCCCCCCTCCTTAGAATCAGTGAGCAATGTTGCCAATAAAACAGGTGAAGGGATATGAAGCTAATACTTGACCATGTTTAGGTGACATGAGAGGTGTTAAAGAACATTGTTGCCAATGTAACAATCGCTTCTCTGATAATCACTTCTATTGTTGGCAACATTGTTCTTTAAGAGGCGGTGGAACAGCTGATGCCAGTTGGTGGTCGGGGGGGGGGGGGGCTGACATAATGGGTGGGGTACGCGTTTCTGATTATCCCTAATCAGGTCAGTTACTGATACGCTGTACACTCTCTTTTATACTACTGAGCAGGTTATTTCATGTTGCACCGAATGTGATACACAATTAATTGACTTGTATTTTACCTCAAAATATTTTTCATTACCTCGCTTGTGTATTGAACTTCAATCGTGGACGGTAATGTAAGATAAATAGAGGATAACTATATCAACGATAGATGGATGAGAGTGAAGAGAGGAGGAACAAAACAAGCTAGAAGACTATACACGGGGACGGTTCTGGAGAGGGAAGCCTGGCGATTACCTCTCGAAAATGTAGTTGGGGCGAGGGAAATGAGAACAAGACAGGTTATGAAAATGACGCATCACCCAAGTTTCCCACAGAACTTTGCACTCGTCGGTTTTCACGGCTTTAGATTTTGAAATCATTTCTAACTCGGTTCGTAAGGATTTTTATAAAACGTAGCGTTTTTCGAACGAACTGATTGGGCTTGCAGTCCCGGGATATTGGGCAATCCAATTGGTTGTTATGGGCAAACAATTTGCCAAAAACAAAATGTTCGCAATTGTTTGCAATTACGTCTTGTTTGGTATTGTTTCCTGGGTGTTTAGAGATGCAGTACTGCGTCTAGATGAACAGCAACTATAGTAAGGCAATGCAATGAACGTCATCGTTTCTCTGGTGTGCTCATTTCCCGTGCGGCTACCCGTCTCACTCCAACCACCCGTCTGCTCGATTCGTTACGTCTTCAATTGCCTAGTATCGCCTAGAAAACTTCAATTTTTCGCTGTGTCCTCGTTGTCACGTCATGTTTAGTATCGTTTAGTGGTATTTTTCGATGCTGAATCGAATGGGATGGGCCTAGGAGGTGTGAGACTACATCAAACTGTGCAACAAAATAATAAACTGTCGTGTAATAATTGTTGGGAGTGTTTTGTGTTTACTGTTCTCTTGTACACTGTTATTTAATTTGGAGTTTTTCCAAACGAACTGTAATTAAAATCTGTAGAGCGCTTTTTGTGTAAGCAATATTTAAATGGTTCTTCGATCACCTTGATAAGTATAGGCAGTTTTGACCAGCATTGCGCTCTTCCCCAGTTTTTGTTCTCATAACGATCTGTAGGCTAAATATCAAATTGTGCCGATTTGTCCGCTCTTCCTGAATCGCGTTCACGTTTTACTTTCCTTGGCTCTACGAAGTAGAAAGGAAAGTTATGTAATCGGTTATGTGTCTGTGAACGATTTTTAGAGAAAACCACCGTACCAAATCAGTTCAAACTTGATATCTCGCCCGCAGGCCTCCATAGGACGCCAAAATAAGGGTTTGGACAAAATCCACCGAAAGTTACCTATAGTTATCATAGTGATCAAAACACCAAATATTTTTTTTCTCAAAAACGGCTCTAACGATTTTGTTTAAATCTTTTATATTGATAGCTCTCAATAAGGTAATTGTACCATAAAATTATCATTCGTTGGAAAATGACGAGAGCAGCACAATAAACTATCAAAATTTTCGACGAAATCGATTTTAGCGCGGTTTTTACAGGAAACAACCGTACCAAATCAACTGAAACTTGATATCCAGCCTACAGGTTACCATGGGACGCAAAAATAAGGGTATGGGCAAAATCCACCGAAAGTTAACTATAGTTATCATAGTGATCAAAACACCAAATTTTTTTTCTCAAAAACAGCTCTAACGATTTTGATTGAATTTTTTATATGGATAGCTCTTAGTAAGATAATTTTACTATATAATTTCCATTTGTGGGCAAATGACGAGAGCAGCACAATAAATTATCAAAATTTTCGACCAAAAGCGTTTTTCACGCAGTTTTTACTTTCCGCTACCCGAAGGGAAGGAAAGTATAGTAATCGGCCCAAAAAAAAAATTTGGGTTTTCTTCAGATCTTAACGTTTCAGACCCTACTGAGTCTAAAAAACCTAATTTCGGCGCGTGGTCCGTGTGTATGTGTGTGTGTGTGTGTATGTGTGTGTGTGTGTGTGTGTGTGTGTGTGTCTGTAGTTCGATTTGCGGGAGAACGGCTCATCCGATTGAGCTGGTTCTTTTTTTGTTCTGTTCTTTATTTTTCGTAGACACCAAAATAAGGTTATGGACGATTTCGGCCGATGGGAAGGGGGGGTGGGGGACGAAAAAGTACCAAAAACTAGGGTTTTTCGCATTTTTCTCGAAAACGGCTCTAACGATTTTGATTAAACTTTCAAATTATCTTCTCCTAATCAATACCTAACTTTTCTTTTCCATACATATCTCCATGAAAATACGGTGAACGGAGATATGGGCCCCTGAAGCAAAAATAGGTTTTTTACGCTTTTTGGCAAAACGGCTGCAGCGATTTTCACCAAACTCACAGGGTGTTTTTGAATAGTTAATACCTACATATTCTTCTCAATAAATGTTCCTGTGACGGTCCATTGAACAGAGATAAAAATCAAAATGTGTCGAAAATAACGTTTTTCGGACATTTCCGTAAATTCCAGGGTAACTTTTTCACCAGATGTGATAAATCCTGATGAAGTGTCTTTGAGTCACCCATACCAACATTTCGTTCTGTATAGTTATTTCTGTATATATATGTTGAACGGAGATATAAGCCAAGTTAACTCAGAAAAGGAGACTTGTCGAATATTAATTTATCGGTATTCCAATTTTCTCAAAAACGGCTCTAACGATTTCGATCAAACTTTTGGAGTACTCTCAGCTAACTAGTCCCTACATTTTGTTTCCTATAAATGTTCCTGTAAAAATGCGTTGAACGAAGATATAGCGCCCGCCTATGTAGGTGGTGTTCGAACTTAAAGGGGTGGCGGAAAGTTGTGTGTTGCTACGCACCAGATATTTTTCCTGAAATTGTTGTAGAATGTTAAAAAAAATTGGTATTGTAGTCCAATCCAATACCTAAAGGGTGAGTGTTTAAAAACGCTCATGAGATACATGGGGCTCACTCCAGAAATTCCTGAATTTCAACTACTGCCGTTTCGCTTACTACCAGTTCTAACGGTTATTTTCCAATAACTCTGCAAAAGTGATTACTATCCTTTTTTTAAAAAATCGTGTTTACAGCCTCATTAGTTATCTGTGTACCAATTGCTCAATAATGGTTCTGCAATGAGTACGAGCAGCACAATAAATTCCGGAACTGTAAGCGCTACCGCTTTCTGCTGCCGTAAAGCGTTGTTTGACCAAGTTCAAATTAACTGAGTGATAAATAAATGGATTAAATAGAATTAGCCATGTACTAAAGTGAATTGACGTAGACCTATGGAAAGTTGTGTGTTGCAACGCACCAGATATTTTATTCAGTACTTCCGATTCTAAGCATTCCCTCCCACTCCGTACGACTAAAAACCGTATCGAATCTACAGTTGGAAACGTCTTGTGATTTTTTCCACAAATAAATGAAAGTAACAGAAAACTCAACCGAGAAGACGTGATGCCAAACTGCTTCGTATTCATTACATAACTGAATGGATCACCGATAAGTACACATCTTCAAAACAAGAAAAGTGAAATAAATTGGTCCAGCGCTTTTCCCCACAAATCTGACTACAGACCCACGTCTGCAGCACGCTCTGAGGTTTTCTCAATTTTTGTAGCCGTCAAAACGTAAAGGTTTGAAGAAAACTTCTTTTTGCCGATTAGCATCAGTAGCCCGATTACAATATTTTACGCATCCCGAAGGGGTACACTTTCCTCTTTTTTTTAGAGAAACTATTAATATATTCGGCGATTAATAAACTATTATTCTTCTTCGCGGCCGTCTTGTTGTGAAGGAGCCCCGGAGCAGTCCTAAATGTATTTCGGATATCTTCTTAAGGCCCCGTTTCCTCTTCAATAATTTATGCTTCAACTCAGCTTTACTGGAGGCGCTGATTTATTTCCTCTCGCTATTCTTTATTTTATATCGTCTTCCCCCGATTTACCCCCCCTCACTCTCACCCCTCTATCTTCTAACTGTTCCACCAACACCACCGCCCTTCAGACTTCCTGCCACTCGAGAACTTCCAGCGATTAGTTGGCGCTGTTTTTATCTTCCTGTTTTATTTGGATGACCCCGATTTGCTGGGCGGTTCCTCTTCCCTCATTTTTCAAAATATGTATTGATTCATGTTATGCAACAGGCGGTGCAAAGGCTTAGAGAACTTATTTCGTAATAACTTGGTGGAGAGGAACGAAATGAAAGGGCGAGTCTGGAAGTGGTGGGAAGGGATGAAGGGACGAGATCGAGTCGTCGTCCCTCTTTAATAATCCTCTTTCCTTACGCCCTCACAAGTTTTTTTTTTTTAATATTTTTTTTTTTCGTTCCCCTGGATAGAGAAGGGGGTGAATTACAATTTTAAAACGATCCAATTTAATGCCTACGAGATGAGGGAAATGCCTTTGAATTTCTCGAGTGATCATGTGCGAAATGAAACCCTTTGGCTCTACGGCCGAAGTTCAAAGATGGAAACTGGCGTTTTAATGATACAGAGTTGAATGGGCAAAGGGGAAGAGGCGACGAGGCTCTCTCTCATCAGCTCCTTGGCAGGCTCAAACGCCTTAAGATGATTGCAGCGCTAAATTTTAAAATCCGCGGACGTTGAAAAATATGAGGACTTCATCGTCTCAATGCAAATTCAAAGCTTTTTTGTGTCACCATCTCTGTTTTGGACCACGGCAATGACTGTTATGAGTGGCAACGCTAGTGGGGCTGTTCCTGGTGTACAGTGATTATGATGTGCCATTGGAGGTACACAGGCTCAGCTTGGAAGTGATCAATTAATTTCTATTTCATGCGTGGTGAGGTCGAGTAATGGCATCCCCTTGAGCAGATGGAATAGTGTATAGCGATCACTGGCTTGTCTTTGTGTCGTTCTTACAAAACTTCAATTATTTTGAGCAAATCGTGCTGTGAGTGGCAATACTTTTCTACTAGGGCAATGCCATCTGTTGGATCTAGGAGTGAAGTTTTCCATCAGTGACAGGAAAAACACTAGAGAAACACATCTAACTCATTGTATTATGTATCGCAGATCACAGATGTTCGTTGGTTTATGTCCACAGAGGTTTGAGCCAAATATTTTAATACTTCCATTCGAAAATATTACAAATGGAGTACAAAAAGTAGTGAAGCAAGAACTCAGAATGTCCAACAATCTTTTTAAGTTTGAAATATCTGGTCCGGCGCGTCACACAACATTCCTCAGCTAGTAATAATAATTCATAATAAACCTAGCAACTAACGAAATCTGTTTTTCATTCGGTAACAAAAAGGTAGCTCTGCGTGTTCTACGCTGAAACTGGGAGCGCGTAAGGGTCTTGTTATTGAGCAGCTGCTACCTATCCGACGACAGTTCGTGTTTTGTTGTGAAATAGTGCTAAGTGAAATGGATGTAGTTCGATTTCTGATGCTGCTCTTTATCTTACGTGCATTATTAAAGTCTCATCGTGTAAGTAGTCTATTTAATTATCATCTTTTTTTCTTTAAAGGATGCTATTTCTTTAAAGGATGCTAGACTCTTGTACACGGAACGTATAAGGAAAAACTATAATAATTTTTCTTCGAAATTTTTATAATTTATTATGCTTCTTTCGTTATTTTCCTTTGATTGCGAATTTCATGGTGCTGTTTGTGTGTCGCTTGCAACTTCATACTAAACATTTAGTAGGCGCATCACTCAACTCTACGTACATTCACCGATTTTCACGGCGTTAGCAACTAATCAGATCTGTTTTTCACACAGCTCGTTTGAACTTTGTAGTACACAATTTCACGTTTTATGAAGAACGTGGTAGGTCTTAATGTCCCGGAATTTATTGACTTGCTCCTACTCACCTCACGACCGTCGAGGAATCAGTACGTTGGAGGTACATGATGCTATCAACCAGATTTTTTTTTTTTGAGAAGAATCGTGCATGCTGTTTTGAAATTATCGGGTAAAAACAGTGAGAAATGGTAGTAAGATTTATGGTGTCGCTCTCGTAATTTTCCCAGGGATGAGAAGTTTATAGCCTGTCGGGCTATTTGGAGATGTCCGCACATAAAATTAATCAATAGCGTTCGGCTGTTACGCGATGAAATGCCCGAGGATGCGTTCTTACTCTGTTATACCGCTGCCATCTGTTTACGCCTAAGAGCAGTTTTTATTTGTTTACTTTCTTTTCTTTTCGTTTACTTACTGGTCAGCCTTGAACTTCCCCTCACATGTTCAATATTGTTGTTGCCCCCCTCCATCACCTGAATCGTCTCCACCGTTTTTCGCCTTCCATCTCCGCCATCATTCTCATTCTTGCTACCCATCGCATCGCCTTGGCTCAACATCTCCTTTTTTATACATCAGTGGTCAGCAGCATCCACCGAAAATTTCCTACGGTCATCAGCATCCAAAGGAAACCAATATTTCGCAACAACGTCCAGCAGTACGAAGTTCCGCATTAACCGGTCAGAGACACGTTTTCTTTTTTTTCTCAATAAGTGTGAACAGTGAAGAAGTTTTATTTTCGTCTTTTAACCAATTCAATTATCTCGAAGAGACGCTTTGTTTTTTCTTTTGCTGTTTTACTGCTATTTTTCATATACAAATTGATTTCCACAAGTGATTCGTTGTTCAGAGTTTGAAGCCCACCTCTAGCAATTTCTTCAAACACCATCATAGCTGCCAAGACCCACGAAACGGCACACCTTGTACTGTGGACCGGGTGATGCGTATGGTCACCGGACTAATGAATGGGATGGGCCTCAGCCTTGCTCTCCCAAAGACAAGAGAAAGAGGAAGATAGTCACGCTCACTAGAAGAATTCCCTCGGTAGTGCCTTACGTGGTAGAGGGCAAGAATGTAGTTACAAAGCCACGCTATCTCAGTCTCATAATCGAACATTGTGTTCAGCCGTTCGGCCCCAGTATCGCTCACCCACACACACAGATCATTTTCCGAAATGGTGTTTTTCGGACTTAGCAGCCCCGAAATAGAAAGTGTAAAACAAAGTTCAGCGTTAAAAATATATGTCTCTTCTAGATTCGGGCGTTTCGATCGAGAAATAGAAATCGGCATACCAGACTCGATAGGGCGGCTTGAAGTTCTGCGGATCCATTCGAAAAACATGAAATTGTCCGAAGACGTCAATCTGGAAGAGATCGCCAACGAAACCCATGGACACGTTGGAGCCGATTTGGCGGCCCTTTGCTCTGAAGCCGCTCTTCAGCAAATTCGAGAAAAAATGGAGATAATAGATTTGGAAGATGAAGTCATCGATGCTCAAGTCCTCGATTCGCTTGCTATCACCATGGAAAATTTCAGGTACGGCTGTGTTCGTATTATTGGTATTTTCGTGTCTTTATGTGGTGTGTTAAAAACATGTTTGTTACATACCGTGTACGGCATACAACATGAAAAGATCTCACAGTATCGAGGACTTATACAGAAGCTTATGCACTCCCGTAGTTATTTTTCATTGTGCCAGATTTATTTAGGTTATTAAAGACAAGCTCAAAGCAAACAGTGCGACGCATTGGATAATTTTCCTCTCCCCATTCTGCTCTTTTGATCGCTCTAGCTACTAATCGAATACATTTCCCGCTTGGCTCATATAAACTTCATACAACACAACGTTCGCGGAATTCGCTGGGTTGCTACTACTTACTTCACGGCTGTTATTGCACAATCAACTTATAGGTTATTAATGGGACAGATAGAATAATTTTTTTTTCTTGGTGCGGTTGGTGATTACAGTTCTGGAGTTGGGAAGTCAGTGAGATGGTTAGGCAGCATAACGGCGTTAGTTTGAATTCCAGAATTTCTGAGGTTAAAACTTCCATCGTATAGGTAGTAATTTGAAGTAACGAAGTTATTTTTGTGTTTTTCGGAGCAGTTCTTCGGTAAATTAAATGAACTCCCATGCAGATGTCGTGCAATTATTTTCGACCTTCTTCGAATAACATTTTGCTTGTCAGCATGGCCCGAAAGAAACTTATCCGAGTTCAGTATATAGAAGCGCAACTCAATCAATGTTTTTGACCATATTGATTAAAATGTATGTTCCCCGAATCTCAAGCTCATAAATGTTTTATGCGGATTCACATTATGGTGACAGTAATTTGAAGAAAGTCGTAAAATCCGGGTAGGACCAATTCAAAATTCGGCGATGGAAGTTTTTCCCATTACTGAACCCTCCCGATGGCTGCTTTGTACGCAAACTCAATGGAGGTTATTTGTAAATTTTACAATAGAAAAAAGGCAATTTCACGATGGAGGCAGCAACGCTGCAAACTGACTGCATTAGAGGAATTGGAAATTCATAGTCTGAAAGCACGTTGATACGTCAATGGTATCGCTCTTCTTAACGAGCCCCTTTCGTCAATGAACGTGGTAGGTTTGCGTCGAACATTTCACTCTTTCAACCCCTTTCTCTGACCATCGCCCTCTCAACGCTATTTTAAAATTCTGCATCGCTAGAAATCAGGTCCTTTACCAAATCAGACGTTCTGTTGTTGTAAGACTAACTGCACTGAGTCTCATCGATCGTTTCAAGAAATTAATGCGAGTATCCTGGTTAGTGCGCCGAAACGTTAGGACTGTTTTCAAGAAAAATCGATCGGCTGGTGTGAGATGAGAACGTGGGGGGGGGGGGGGGTGAAAATAAGGTTATTCATTGACGGAACCAAAAAGTAGGGGTTTTCGCGTTTTTTTCGAAAACGGCTGACTGGATTTGAATTAGGCTTTAAAATTAACTCGTACTAATCGATACTTGACTGTAATGGGTGTTGTAGGGACAGGGAGAAGGGTGGGAGTGAGAGAAAGAGAGATGGGAATTAAATCAGGGGTGAGCGAAGAGTTAAGTGAATGTGAAACGAGAAAGAAGTTGATGACGGCGTTGTACTAAAAATCGCTGATTGAGTTGATTAACACTAGAAACTCACACGGAAGAGTTCAGAGTAACATGAAAGATGATACAGTAGACCCTGTCTAATTTACATGAGGTTTGAACAAAAGATACAACCCATTGGTTGTCCTTAACCAGAGGATGATATCACCCGATCATGACGTGAAATGCCACTATTGCAGACAGTCCTGAGGTCGCTCACTCCAGAGTCTGCAAAGTTTCGGTGTCGGGGATGGATTTTGTAGGATAGAGGCAACTAGGGGGCTGCTGTGATCCGCCATGGACGCATTCATCTTTCTATAATGTTCTTTTAACATTATGTCCACCATTGGGATGTCCAGGTCGGTGCGGAGAGTGGAGTTCTGTATGAACCATTCGGCTCCCGTTATGAGGCGCAATACTCTGTTCTGGATCACTTGGATTTTACTTACGTGGGTCCTTGCAGCTGAACCCCAGATTTCACATGAATTGAGCCATATTGTTCAGATTAATGCTTGGTACAGAATTCTTCTTTTGTTCAGTGAGAGCGGCTGTCTAGCTGGAGCTTCAGTTGACAAATCCGTGTTCGTATTTTGCTAATCAAGTTCTTTACGTCTGATTTCCAAGTAAGCTTAACTGTGCCCAAGTATATGGTAGTTGCGGGAGTTCGGGGATCTGCTCTCCCTTGAAGGGTACCATGTTATTCGCCAGTGATCGCACCAGTCCACGATCGATTCGCATCTCTGGACACACAATCTCCCCTCATCAAGATTGCCATGTCATCGGCAAAGGCAGTCGTGATGATATCATCACTGGATGGAGCATCATGTACGAATACCAGGTACAAAAATGGTCCCCACACGCTTCCCTGTGGCACCCCAGCGCTCATAATTCTCGATGTCGACACAGCCAAGCCACACCTGACAGTGTATGTGCGGTTGTAGAGGTAAGACTGGAGCACGCGGTAATATCAGGAAAATGTGTCACTGAACTCTAAACTTAGTGGCTTTGTCCCCAGATATACTATACTAGATGACAGTATAGGTTCAAGCACTAACTGGTACTGATTGGATGGAAGGCCGAATTGACTGAGCAAGGTGTCGCAGTGAGGGGACCAAGTTCTGGAAATACCATTTGCGTTTGGCATGTACTTGGAATTTTGGGAGAAAGCGGAACAGGCTGGGAACCCTGGGTGTTACAGGACAGCGAGCTCTGTAGTGAACTTCATACCAACGCCTGTGTAAAAATTCAGTGAATGGAGATATGGGCGTGTGCACCAAAAACAAGTTTTCTGTATATTCAACTTTTTGCAAAAGAAGATGAAAAAATCTACGCACAGTTTCCTTCAACTGCTTCTCCAACAAACGACCGTTCCAAAAATCGAGATCGTTTTTATCGCTTTCAAATTGTCTGCGGTAAAAGCCTAACTGAGTACGATCAACTGGTTGATCTTCTGGGGACTTACACCCACATTTCCCCCCCCTAAAACTATTACTGTGACTGTCCGTCGAACGGTATAAGTCAAGATAAATCGGAAAATGAAATTCGCCGAACATTAAACTAGTTCAACTTTTGTCATGGAACTTACGTTGCTTTCCACAGCCGTTATCGTAAAAAAGGTCCTGGATGTAGCGTATCGTCGAATTTACGCGGGTAGCGGAAAGTTGTGTTGCTAAGCGCCAGATTTTTTTACGCATTATAAAATGCAATGGCGGAAAGTAAAAAAGTCGTCATTCTAGTTTTGTGGCCATTAAAAACAGAAATATTTTTCCCTTGCTTTTTCATCAAAGTTCTCTAAATTCCTATTCATCGTTTTAATCCATTAGTGTTTGTGTACGATTCCGTGAAACGGAAACGAGTTTTTGAGCGTATGCAAAGGGAAGTTGTGTCAATTTCTCTTTGAAGTGACTACACCCCATTCCCATCACGGACGTGAACGACTTGTTATTGTAACCATAACTTTCCGTCGCTGCTCCACAACGCAGCTTCATTCTCTCCTTTGAATTAATCATAATAAAATACATTGAACAATACACAGTGACATCGTGACTGATGATTTAGCTAAAATAAATTATCTCCTCAACGTACGAGACCTCTCTTCTTCATTAATCTCTCAACTCGAGGCACAACTTCGTACGACAGAAATGTAGTAAATTATCATTTTCTGTTAAAAGTGTTACGACGTTGATTCTAGAACTAATTTTGCAGGTACGCTTTGAAGAAAAGCACTCCTTCGGCGCTCAGAGAAACTGTGGTCGAAGTTCCCAACGTCACGTGGGAGGACATCGGTGGCCTTGAAGGTAGTTATAAACTCTTTTCGAGGTTGATTATGATGCACGTTTGAGATAAGTGAATGTATTGTACTTGTACGTGCGTAAGTCCCTACCTTATAACAGTACTTTTTAAAACGTGCAGCAGGCAGATGAAGTTAAATAATGATGATAGTGTTTTCGCCCTAACTCTTTCTTTTCTGCAACACGAAAGGTAAAGAAAGTGTTTTAAGCAGTTGAAAAATACCACGAAGACGCATTACACAACTTTCCTCAGCCTCACGTGCCTTCAGCGATCCTTATCACTCCAGCATGTCAAGAAGAGATTTATGCTATTCTGCCGTGACCATCACTTGCATGAAAAAGGCTTTAGCAATAAAATTACTGTTGAATTACTGCACAACGTCAAAACTGGTGCCGGGATGCAGGATGCATCAACGTTAATTGGATTCCTTGGCACAAAGGGATCATTGGAAATGAGAGGGCGGATCATCTGCCACACTTAGTTCTTCACTGTTCCCATAGGACCACTTTCCCAGTGTGGGACTTATCTGTCTCTAGTCAAGAGGACTGTGGGAGAATATACCTGGAGAATGAATGAGACAGTTTTGAATGTGTGGGGAGTGAGGCGTTCCAAACGCTTTATCTCAAGGCAAACACACGAGATGAGAGAGCCTTCCAGGATGAAGATTGTGGTTGACACCCCTCGGTGCAGTTGGGGTGGCCGAGACCTGGCATGTACCTGTGAGGCATTAGACCGCAGAGCTCAGTTGCATTCAGTGAGTCGCCATAACCTGTATTGAGTAATCCCTACGCAGGTGATTCATGAGACATACGACTTTTCTGAGGCGGTTTGTGTACTTTTGTGGAAGTACCGAGTCAAAGCTGCGGCAAATGCCACAAAATGAAACGGCAACAGTTTGAATTAAAGAATTTCTGGGGTTGCCCATAATCATCTTATGATCGTTATAAAGTGCCACTGTGTTGGTAATTTATGGGACTACTACTTGGTTTCTTCTGAGAACACAGGTACCATATGAGCATGAATTGTAAGGGAAAAGCTGCGCTAAAATGCTAATCGTCGAAAGTTTTGATAAATTATTGCGTTGCTTTAGTAATTTTACCAAGGATGACAATTTTATGATACTGTTTCGTTATTTGCAATTGTTCATACAGAAAATTTATTCATAATTATTGGAGCATTTTTAAGAAAAAAATTTGGTATTTTGATAAGTATGGATAATTCTGACAGATTTTGCTCATATCCTTACTTGAGCGTCCCTTGGTGATACGATGGCTAAAAAATCAGAGCTCTGAATCAAGAACGTTCGATCGTGCCTTCAATAGTATGAAGTAGACTGTGTAATACGCTCTGCACAATGGAGAGAGTACCCGAATAATGGTGTTAGGGTGTTGGGACCCCATTAACCTTTTTATTTTGCAACTGCACAGCTTCCGTTTTCATTACAAACAGCCTCCTTTACTTTCTCGCTATGTTATTTTGCGCTACAGGCGTCAAGACAGAGCTACAAGA
Source organism: Pachypeltis micranthus (assembly GCA_020466155.1). NCBI lineage: Eukaryota > Metazoa > Arthropoda > Insecta > Hemiptera > Miridae > Pachypeltis > Pachypeltis micranthus. The sequence continues at coordinate 12,555,119 of CM035775.1, forward strand.
GCTGGTACAGTATCCGGTTGAACATCCAGAGAAATTCCTCAAATTCGGAATGCAGCCATCGCGGGGAGTCCTCTTCTACGGCCCTCCAGGTTGTGGTAAAACCCTCTTGGCCAAAGCGATCGCTAACGAATGTCAAGCCAACTTCATTGGTGTTAAAGGACCCGAGCTGCTAACCATGTGGTTCGGCGAGTCTGAAGCTAATGTAAGGGATATTTTTGACAAAGCCAGAGCTGCAGCCCCTTGTGTGCTATTTTTTGACGAGTTGGATTCAATCGCCAAATTTCGAGGTAAGTCGGATTGACATAATTATTTGATGCATTAGTGCCGTGTTTTCAAGTATACTTTCTGCGTCCTAAATCAATTGGAGAATGGTCGGGATATTAATTGCAAGTTTTGTCTAGTTAGAACTAATTCAGGAGTCCTTCATGTAGGAATACGAGGTACCCCTACTATTCGCATAAGGCACAACTCGAATACCTGAACACATTTCTGTAATAATTTGAAACTTTGTGGCATGTGGTCTGATCTAACAAGTGTTTAGAAGGCAATGATCCCAAGACGTGAAATGTTTTGTAGTATTAGTTGAAATCTCGAGCTTGGATCTTCCCCACTTGCTGTAACGGGAAGTCCTCGTATCAGAGCCTAAAGCCTTATATCTGTAGCTGTGGGAGAGTCCGAACTGTCCGTACACATTCCCCGCAACTAGTTTACCTATTCAGAGACCCCCATGTTCTCGTTCGCACTTATATACTCATTCAAACTCATATCCAAAGTGTGAGCACAGTCCTCACTCACGCTCGCCACGTTCATTAATTTATTTCTTTTCCTCCAACTCAAGCTAGCGCTATTATAGTTATTCTTCTGATGTGCCAGTGTCCCTCATTCTCCTCATTCAGCCCTAATTGGTGAAAGGTATGAAAGTTCTCTGGTCACTGCGTTCTCTTCCCTGAAAGTTCCCTTAGCCCATCGAAGAAGCAAGAAAAGTTAATTTATCGACATTCTGTTTTGTAGTTTTCTTCGTGATGGGGGGGGGGGGGAAGAGCTAGGTCCAAAGGCTACTTATATGCCTATTTGGTGACGTGATTTCATTCCCTCCCTGGGTGAGGCTTCTTGGCAGACGAAAACTGCATAGAAGTGGTTTTGAGTTTGTTTTATAATTTATTGGTTATTGTATTATATATTTCACGAGCTGTGTGTTTTTTACTACGTTTTACCTAATTATTTAAATTAGAATAAGATATTTTGGCCTGTCATGTTGATCTGTGAGTTGGGATGGGTTGTTTTTGTCAATAGCGAACATAAACACTTAGACTGTTTCCGACCCCAACCGAGAGTAGCGTAATCACCTTGTTTACATGTGTTATCATTTGCCGTCCTTTTTCGTTTTGACTAATTTATTTTTGTTATCGCTGAAGCCGTTTTGCCAAAAAGCGTAAAAAACCTATTTTTGTTTCATGGGCCCACCCAGTGGCCCACAGTGGCCCATATGGGTTCACCGTATTTTCATGGAGATATGTATAGAGAAGAAAAGTTAGGTATTGATTAGTAGAAGATAATTTGAAGGTGTAATCAAAATCGTTAGAGCCGTTTTCGAGAAAAATGCGAAAAACCCTAGTTATGGTACATTTTTGTCCCCCCCCCCCCCCAGGTCGAAATCGTCCTTAACCTTATTTTGGTGTCTACAAAAAATAACGAACTAAACAAAAAAGAACCAGCTCAATTGGATCAGCCGTTTTCCTGCAAATTGAACTACAGGCACACACACACGGACCACGCGCCGAAATTAGGTTTTTTAGATTCAGTAGGCTTCAAAACGTAAAGATCTGAAGAAAACCCAATTTTTTTTTTTTTTTTACCCGATTACTATACTTTCCTTCCCTTCGGGTAGCGGAAAGTAATTAACAATCTTATATCTCTCAATCGTATCTTATGACTTATAAAACTTATTGCTATTCCTAACATCATAATTACTCGCGAGTGAAAAATGTTCGCTACAATCACTTCCATTTACTTGAACAATACCACTTCGTGTTGAGCCAAAGCTTAGGCCTTCTTGCATTAATTATTATTTTTTGGTAGAAGTTTGTGCATGTCCCAGTCGAATTACAGAAGTTATTGGCAAGTAAATAAATTTCAACTTCAGGATGGAAAGTACTGAAATTTCGATTGCTTATCCACATCGGAGAGAGTGGTGTATTTCATTCATGTTCAGTTTGAAGCTGGTTTATTTGCGGGCTGTACTGCTTCTGCACATCAGTCTTTTTAGTTCTGTGAAGTGTAGTTTTGAATTCTGGTCAGGTGGTGATCGGCATTTCGTTTTATGATTGACCAATCTCTTGTTTAGAATCTTATTTTTCGTCTCTCGATGTATTTCTGAGCGCTTTTTTTTGACGTTTCGAGGTGAAAGTAAAATAAATCTAAACTCAGCAGAAGCTACGGCCGGTGGAATGAATATTCAGAGTTCTGAACAGAACGTCAAAAACCACCTCTGAAACTTTTTTTTTGCAGGATCTTCAGTTAGCGATGCTGGCGGAGCAGCGGACCGAGTGATCAATCAAATACTTACGGAAATGGATGGAATCAACGCCAAAAAGAACGTGTTCATCATCGGAGCGACCAACAGACCGGACATCATAGATCCTGCCATACTCCGCCCCGGCCGCCTCGACCAACTCATATACATCCCTCTCCCGGACGAAAAGTCGAGGGAAATGATATTTCGGGCGAAGCTCCACAAATCTCCCGTCGCTTCGGACGTGGACATCAAATATTTGGCAAAGGTTACCGCTTATTGGTTAATTGTGCTCCATATGTGTATTACGAGTGTTCGTGTACTGGCTTTTATGTTGAAGGGAGCCCGTTTTGTTTACTCCGCTTCCTCTAATGCTGGAAATTCATAGGTGGGGGGGGGGGAGCCTTTGAGATTTATTGGGCCGGTTGAGTGAAAGCCGGCCCTTGCCAGTCTCTCCCCATTGCGCTTCCAATCGCCCTAATTGAAATCGTGAATCACTTAGCGTTCGCAAGACGTTGACTGGTTCTGGTTTGGTAATTTGGGCGATTTCAGGAAAATAAATTGCTTTAGCCGACTTTCATTTTGAGCGCGATATTGCCCGTGAATATGGTGCGCTTGTTTCCTCTCCATTCTCAATCACAGCGTAACGTCTTTGGCAAAGCAACCTGAACGTGGAATAGAACTTATCAGGTAAAACGTGGCACATTATCACACAACGACCTGACAGCTTTGATGGCCTCAGACTTCTCGAGAAACAGATCGTAGGGGAGAAGGAAAATAAAGTTACTCCTTGCTACAAACTGAATAGAACATTGAGTTTCATTGAGTGCGCTGATTGTCAAAAACCGGCAAATTGTCCTGCAGACCTGAATTACCAGAACCAAAAGGGCTGTCTTCAAGAATCTTCAATTGATTCCTTTGTTCTTCGTAATGGCTGACTTCAGGCAGTTCAATCTCGTTAAGGAAGAGGATATAATTAGCGGGTTGCTTGCCATTTATAACCGCCAGTGATGGGTGGATCGATGTACCCGTGTTGTATCTGGAAACATATTTTCCAGCTTGTCTGAATGAGCATAATGAGCGGTTGTACAAGTAAGTCATTGATTTTCTGATTCCAACTGAATCTTTATTTAATATAATCGGTGAAGCGAATTGAGTTCTTCTCTCTAATTTCAACTGTTCTACGAAGCTGAGTAGATCGATTGTTTAATGACTGCTCCTGTTTTCCTATACTGAACTGTTCAATATTACAAGTCCTAGTAACTTTTTCAAGGGGCCATTTAATTTTTTTTTCATTCAACACAAAAGTGGGACTTGTTTACACACAACTCATATGTAGAGATAATGTGAACATTACGAAACGCTGGACTCGTGATGTCTCTTAGGACAAAACAACCCCTTCTAGTACGCAGCCTCTCATTCTCAGATGTGATTCACTCCGCCCTTGGGCGCCTAATACGCCCGATGTTAGCCAATTATAGCGGGCATGATCGATAGAAGTTGCATCGGTTTTCTTTTTACTTTCCGCTACCCGAAGGGAAGGGAAGTATAGTAATCGGCCCAAAAAAAAATTTGGGTTTTCTTCAGATCTTTACGTTTCAGACCCTACTGAGTCTAAAAAACCTAATTTCGGTGCGTGGTCCGTGTGTGTGTGTGTGAGTGTGTGTATGTGTGTGTGTCTGTAGTTCGATTTGCGGGAGAACGGCTGATCCGATTGAGCTGGTTCTTTTTTTGTTTTGTTCGTTATTTTTTGTAGACACCAAAATAAGGTTATGGACGATTTCGGCCGGTGGGAAGAGGGGGGGGGGACGAAAATGTACCAAAAACTAGGGGTTTTCGCATTTTTCTCGAAAACGGCTCTAACGATTTTGATCAAACTTTCAAATTATCTTCTCCTAATCAATATCGAACTTTTCCTCTCAATACATATCTCCATGAAAATGCGGTGAACGGAGATATGGGCCCCTGAAGCAAAAATAGGTTTTTTACGCTTTTTGGCAAAACGGCTTCAGCGATTTTCACCAAACTCCCACAGGATGTTTTCAAATAGTTATTACCTACATATTGTTCTCAATAAATGTGCCTGTGACGGTCCATTGAACAGAGATAAAAATCAAAATGTGTCAAAAATAACGTTTTTTCTAACATTTCCGTTAGACTAACATTCTAGGGTAACTTTTTCACCAGATGTGATAAATTCTAATGGAGTGTCTTTTAGTCACCCATACCTACATTTCGTTCTCTATAAATTATTTCTGTATATATATGTTGAACGGAGATATAAGCCATGTTAACTCAGAAAAGGAGATTTGTCGAATATTAATTTATCGGTATTCCAATTTTCTCAAAAACGGCTCTAACGATTTCGATCAAACTTACGGAGTACTCTCAGCTAACTAGTCCCTACATTTTGTTCTCGATAAACGTTCCTGTAAAAATGCGTTGAAAGCAGATATAGCGCCCGCCTATGTAGGTGGTGTTCGAACTTAAAGGGGTGGTGGAAAGTTGTGTGTTTGCTACGCACCAGATATTTAGTTTACGTTCCGTTCTCATATCGTGAGATTGAAATGGGCACGCCTCAAAGTTTTAGCAGAGCGGTGTTGCGACCCACATATCTCAGGGTTAAGGAGCCAGAATGCTCCTCTGCGCCATTCTGTCGCCCATTTCTGAAGCGCTTCACAACCTGCTTTCAGTTGCTTCGTGTTTCTTTTCTTTGGCGTAATCAGTAATTACCATTTGTGCGACGTATGTGGAGCACTTTTTTCTTTTTTTTCTTTGAAACAGTGGATGCAGGTGATACCCCCACTGCAGCAACAAACGGGCCTATTGTAAGGGCGTCCCTGATCCTCAGTTCATGGCCTCCCTGCACCACCCCCAGGCCTCATGGCACTGGTCTCACTTAATGTGACGTCACCTATGCACCCCATGGCACCGGTCTCACTTGGTGTGACGTCACCTATGCGCCCCCACCAACACTGCACAAAGCGGAGGATATCCGCAAGTTCTGCATTCGCCACCTCTTCTGTCTTGAAGACAGGGCCTCCCAAACACACAACGGTGCGATGCCGCGAGTCCATCGCATACGCACAGCACATGCTCTGCCGTCTCTAGCCCTACCTCGCAGACCCTGCATACCTCGCACTTGCCAATATTTGCGAGGTGGTACCTCAGCGGACAGTGACCTGTGAACAGGCCACATATGATCCTTATATCCTTCCTTCCAAGTGCAAGCACCCCCTTCGACCTCTCTCTGGGGAGCTGGATGAAGAGTTTTGACTGTCTAAGGCCGGGCAGCCCTGCATCTATCCTCCCTTTGCCAACCTTTGCCAACCCCAATGGGATCGCCGCTCTGATTCTCAGCCCTGCAAGGCCACCCTGCGCCGAGCCAACAGTGTAGTATACCAGGTCCCCAGCTTCGAAAGCGGGAACTCTCCCTTTCCACCTGGATCGCTCATGAATGAGTATCCGAAAGGGTAACAAGAAGTTGAACCTCACGGGCATTGAGTCTACCACATGCAGTTCGGGCCCCTCCACCTTCACCTTGTCAAGCCACCTCCCCCGCATGATCAGACCCAACTCCAACATTCGCACAGCCTGGAGGAACGCCATCCTTTTAACGCGTATGTGGGGTGGAGCTTAATCTAGCAAGACCTCCAGTGTAGCCCTAGGGCATGTTGTCATACAGCCTGTAATGGCCAGACACGCCCTACGCTGCAGTTTATTTAGCTTACAGGTAAAATATATCTCTTTCTTCTACAAAAACTCCTTTTCGTCTTTGTCCTTTGACACTGTAATCTTTGAACAAATGTTCGTGTTTATTGAGATGTATTTATAAAATAGTCGGGTTGTGTAGAAAAACATATAATTTAATTATCTGCTTTCGCGGTTTACGATTGAAGTTAGTATCACTAGGCTGAAATTTTGAACAAACCGCACAAAATCAGTTGAAGTGTTGTGGCAGGCTAAATATCCTATTATTGGGTTCTATTTTCTGCAATAACTATATCTAATTTCAATTGATTGTGCTCAAAGACCCAAAGACATTTTATTTATCCTCATAATGAATCACAAAATTCCGGTCGGAGAGCTTACCAACGGTCATTACGAGAAGAAAACATATGTGATGCCTTATTCCAACACAGCTATCCTAGACTACAATTACAGCCAATTAATTATTTACAAATATCGGGCAAACGCGAGCTTTGATTAACAAGGTATTGTACATTTTGGTCTCGAACCGCCAGAAACCGTGCTATTTACCTTCCGCCGCGCCGACGTTAATGCGTCGCCCTGTTTGAAGCAAATCAGATGACAGGGAGCCCGTAAATTGGATTCCGGTGCGAAATGCAATTCGGCCTCGTCCCAACAACTTCCTCGCTAACGTTGGCCAACCATCGTCTGAAAAGCTCTTGGGATTGAGCCCAACACGGGGTAGAAAGAGGAGCGTCGTTTACAGTGAGGCCGCTTTTAAATCTTCGCCTTTTTCAGTGACAATATTTTACGGTTACGTGCTCGGTGGGTGAGCCCATTCACAGAGTCTTCGTGAGGATTCAGGAAGCTCCTATGTATTCGCATTGAGGGTATAAAAAGCACTGAGCACGAATCAACTCGCAACACTTCAAACTGACTTACTGAATGGTTCACGGACAATGTGCGCAAGCTGTATAATAATCAACGTGTTCCTTCGATGCTTCGATAAATGGAACTACAACAATTACTTCCAAATATACGTAATAAAACTTCGTCCGAAGGTTAAAATGCTCCACAGCGCTTGCACGGGATTCGCAGATTGAGTGGTGCCAACCTCTTTACTTCGCAGATGTGATTATAAGTAAAATAGCCCTCTAAAATCGAATTGCAGTATTGGCACCTTCCTTCTTAACATGCTAACCTGGGACATCTGCTATTCGCACCAATGGCCGTGTTTCCGCTACGAGAATATTGACAGAATCCACCCCTGCGGATCTAAAAAGCGTATTCTCTTAAGAAGCTGGCAAGAAGCCAATCACTCGGAACTTTTTACTTTCCTCTGCCCCAAGAAGTAGCAAGGAAACTCATGTAATCGGCTAGATTTTTGTTCTTCAAACTTCTCTTTCAGATCTTGGCGTTTTAAAAGTTTCTCAGTCCGGAAAACTCCCATTTGAGAAACATCTCCTCTGAACAGGATTGAGAGAACGGCTGAACTAAATCATCTAAAACTAAATATTCAGACTGCAGATCAACTCAGGATGCTAAAATGAGCTTATGAACGATATCGTTTGTTTATAAAGATGGATGTTTCAAATATTTGTAATTTTTTTCTCTTTTCTTCACTCAATATTAACAACCTATGCCCTCATCATGATCTCCGTATCTTATCTTTGAACGGAGCTCGGAAAACAAGATTTTTCGAATATTACTCTACCGGTTTTCTAATTTTCTCAAAAATTGGCTCTAGTGATTTCGATCAAACTCACAGATTTCTCTCAACCAACTAGTACCTACATTTTGTTCTTGATAAAAGTTCCTGCAGGAATGCGTTGAATGAAGGTATAGCGATCGTAAATGTAGCAGGTCGTGAAAGTTTTCCACAATATTTACTGTATAATTCGAGTTTCCAAACAAAATCGTCTTGGCAGTCCTTCGAAGTAACTGTGCAATAGTTGTGAGATGAATAAGGACAACAAAATAAATTCTTGAGCACTACCTGTTTTTGGCTGTAAAATGTTGACCTTAGTTCTACCAAGTTCCTATAAACTATGTGAAAAACAGGATTGTGCAGGCTGAGTGCGGAGAGTAGGTGAGGAATGTTGTGCGACGCGCCGCACCGCATGTTATTGTAACGTGTTCGCAACTAAGTGAAATATTAATCATTTTAGCCCGTTCCTTTGCTAAGCGCCTCAAAATGACTTTGATCGGTATATTCGTTTTGAATTGAGGTTTTTCTTCCGTTGTTCGGCAGGTGACTCACGGCTATTCAGGCGCAGATTTGACAGAGATATGTCAGAGAGCGTGCAAAATTGCGATCAGACAGTCAATTGAAGCTGAACAACGCATTCAAAAGATGAAAAGCGGCGGAATGGATTTCGACGAGGGGGACGATCCAGTTCCAATGATAACCAAAGGGCATTTTGAAGAAGCAATGAGACACGCTCGACGATCGGTGAGTACCACTTCCCTCGACATAGCCGAGAGATATGGAAGCCTGGAAAACTGAAAAATGCCATAACTCGAATATTCGTCACGTTCGGGCCCATCCAACGCGTTTGACTAATGTTTTTTCCAACGTGTTACCGGCGAAAATATTCATTTGAATTTGTGACGCTCTCTTGGCCAGTGATGTTATCCCCAAAAAGGGGACCAGCCCAGAATATTTTCAGTTGGACACAAAGCGTAGCTAATGTTCCCTTAATTCACGGTAGCTCTGGATAGGCAATTATGAGAATATAGATAGCTCTTTGACTGTCCCAGAATTTGTATGAGCACCTATTGTGCCAGCCGTAACGTCTTGCAGGTCCACGCCTAGCCTCCTAAGGAATGCCAGGTATTTCCTTCAAGACTGTTCTTACATTTCCACCTAAGGAGAAGTAGCACTAAAGACCAAAAATCGCTCCCTGTCAAATCCTAGGCACTGCGCCAGGACGCGTTATTGAGTCTCATCTGCCCCACACAAACTGCACCGAGGGGTGCCGACGGCCTGGTAAAACCAGTATGCCATTCCTTGACACGTTCATAGGGCCATTGTCGCCTTGTTGGCCGTATATCTGATATACTCTTTCCAGGTTAGTTGACGATCCAGATCCACACCCAGATACTTGACCAGCTGAACTGCTTAGGCTATTAGGGCTCCTGCATTCTCAGTCCCGACAGTTGTCTTTGTCTTGTAAATGGCATATTGCTCTTTGTACTCTGCCCTGAATGAGTGCAGCCACATCATCAGCATATCCTTGGGTGTAGAACCTCGCCCCATTCAGTCTCCCAAGAATGGAGTCTCATCACTGGGTTCTATAGGCGAGCGCTTTCGATACAAAGACATCAATGTCCTGCCATTAAGTCAGTACTAAAGTACATCGAAAGCGCTCGCCAACAGTATCTCACTAGCCACAGGAGACGGACTCACCAAACAGGTATGTTAACTTTAGTAATTTACCTGCTGGCGGATCCAACCGTATTACTTTAATATCCCCTCACAGTCCCCGCTCTAAGCGAGCAATATCCTAGTGAAGTCCGAATCCCTGCTGTTAAGCACAGCCATGATCCACCTTATTGCATTCCGATTGACATTAAATCTGGTCAATGCCATTTCAAAGCTGCGGATAGAGGTATTGTCAAAGGCCCCTAAGGCAATCTGCTTATTCATGATCTCCCAAACAGCGATAATCAAGTTGACCATCCGCTAGGGGTGTCAATTTCAAGCATCCATCTCTCAAGTGCCTGTCAGGGATCTTCGCCACGGTCTTGAGCAGGAAAGATGTCAGGCATATAGCTCTAAACGCCTTAGCATCTTCGTATGATTCCCTCCCAGGTTTTGGTATGAATGTCACTCGCACTTCCCTCTAACCCTAACGTATGTATCCATGGGCCCAATTTGGAGAAATTCGTAGATCCAAAAGTTATGCATTTGCAGCCAGTTATGTGCCCAAGTGTCTGTCATCTGTTTCTGAGCTCAATTTGGAGTCGAAATAATGTGAATTGCTGCCACTGTTCGTTCTACGAAGTACCTTCAATTTTTTGCACAACTCTTGAGACGAACCACTCCACAAAAATCATCGACCGTCTTACGAACGTCTCATAGGTCGATTTTGTAATTTCCTCGATCGTTGGTTCGTGGTTTCGCGTTCATACTAACTGAGTGACTGTTAGCTGCTAGAATGTACATGAGGCAGAGGAATGTTTGATGCGTCGTGTTGGATATTTTACTTTCGAATTCCTTTCAGGCGGAAATCTCGTTAGTAGCCCTATATGATGAAAGAAGCATAGTGATCATAAAGTAATACTTGCTCGTTGCATGAACCTGATAAGCTCTCCGCTACCAACTATTTAATAAATGGCACCATGTGCAGCCTCCAGCGACCCAACAAGCGGCTGATATGACCCCGACCTGTTCCGCAAGCTGTTTCCGATTCAAAGGGCTTATTCTCGACTCCCTACAGACATCCCCTGCGTAGTTTCGATTTCATAAATGTTTTTTAAATTCCCATAGCACTACAGAGTAGGAAGGAAAATGATATTTAAAAAAACGTTTATTGCGTTTTTCTTTCAGTCTTACGTACTGTAAGTAAGTCCGAAAAGTATGGTTCGAGAAAGTTGTTTTTGTGATGTGTACGTGGTAGAGAGAGGACGGCTGAGCCAAATCGGCTTAAACTTCATTTGTAGCCATACCTCAAAACGAAGGTACGACCAAAATCCCTTCAAAACTAAAGTAATATCAGTAATCTAAACATCACTTCTGGTTTATTATTCATTCTCAATAATACAAATATGTTTTCGGCCTGGAACATTTTTTTAAACCCCCTTCTCCCCCCTCTCAAATTTGATAATTTACATTTCAAGGCCTCCGGATTCCAAATTTGCAATGCCCGTCCGAGCCGTTTTATACCTTCAACGTGGTCTAAAAAAATCCGTTGTCTCGCACAATAATCCCATTTGGTATCTAGTTGTGCCCGTCTGCTCGGCAATCTGATCGGACGAAACCCATGGTTTTTATGGGCAAAGAATGGTTTACAAAATTAACAAAAATGCAACTTTGGTAAATACTCCGTGTCGTTTTCAAGGTACTTTTATATGCTGAGTCGAATGGAATGAGTATCAGAGGAGTAAGACTGCGTTCAGACTGAAAACAATGAAATCGCAGTAATCGTTTCGTCGTTGGCACTCCCTCTTGTTTCAGTCCAACCTGTCAACTCGACTCACGTCATGCCGATTGCCTACAGGCACTCACAGACGTCTGGAATACATAATTTTCGTCGTTCCGTTGTAGTCGGGTCATGTTCCGTATCGTTTGTTGTGATTTTTCGATGCAGAATCGAATGGTACCGGCCTCGGATGTGTGAGACTACGTCATGCTGCGTAAGAGAATAATGAACCGTTGTGTAATGCGAGGCACAAATAAAGTTACGAGCGATTTTCGTAGATCGGAAAAGAGTTATGGACTGAAATTTACTCAAAAAGTAAGGTTTTACGTCTTTTTCTTGAAAACTGCTGAAACGAGATTTTAATTATACTTTCAAATTATTTGTACCTATTTTTTCTTCCCCATAAATATATCCATGAAAATTCGTTGAACGGAAATACAGGCTTTTGACACAAAAATAGTTTATTTCACTTTTTGGCAAAACGGCTTCGACGATTTTCACCAAACTTGCAGTACGTGTTTACATATACAGGTGATGCATATACAGGTATAGCGCACTTAATAAACGTTCGACCGTCCGAATTGAACATTGATGAAAACCAAAATGTGTCGAACATTAAGTTATCTAAACATTTTCGTAATTTCCTGAATCACTGGAGTTGATCATCAACCAGTACCCATATTTCATCTCCTGTAATTATTGCTTTATCTGTCTCTTGAAAAGAGATATAAGTTGTTGATCATATACAACACATATCGTGTTTGCAATTTAATCGGAAACGTCTTTAACGATTTGAATCAAACTTGCAGAGCACTCTCACCAACAAGTACCTACATTTTGTTCTCCATTTATGTTTCCGGTAGAAATTCTGATGAATGAAGGTACAGCTTCCGTATGTATAGCAGGTCGTCGAATTTACAGGAGTTGCGAAAAGTTGTGTGATGCTTCGTGATAGTAACGTTCTCGTCAAAATCAGCGCGGTAGTCCAATATACTATCTATAAGTAAGAATTCAAAATCGGTTGTTGAAACGATTAAGAGGAACCACAGAAATTCGAACCACCTCATTTCTCATAGTTTTTACTCGGTAATTTCATAAATCTCGTAAATATCGTGTTGACTCATATCGATAATATTCGTGACATAAGTAGACGGAACCCAATGAATTACGACGAAACTTAAGTGTTACTACTTACGACGTAAAGAATGATGCTTTACCAAGTTTGAAAGAACTGAGCAAAAAATAGAATGGATTAGTAACATGAAAATCGAATGTTCGTAGAACGTTCTATCTAGTTAATTTAAACTCAATTAAAAACAGATTTGATTGGTTGGTGAGGTGACAAAAATAGCCGAATGCCGTACCAGACATCTCAGTCAACATAATTGCAGTCAGATTACAAATTGAGTGTCATTCTGCGTCACTGGAATTTTTTCCCCCGTAAATAAATCAATCCCATGAACTCCGGTAACGCTGCTGATTGCCTGGCCAACTCTCATCTGTTTCTGAGCCATATTTAGATTAAAGTAGATCACAAGACGATGCGGGAATAATCATTGAATATGTATGAGGGCTTGCAAAGTTTTTAGATGCGTCGTACCTCATGTTTAATGTATTAATGTAATTGTCAGTCGTGCGACTCGTTCGCCAATTTGTACTACCGTTGATATGCATTGACGTCGCTATTCCGAATATTAAAGGCACTTTAAGAGACCGTCTGAATTCCTTTCAATTTCAGGTGACAGACGCTGACATCCGAAAATACGAAATGTTCTCTCAAACTTTGCAGACTTCTCGAGGGTTCGGAACTAATTTCAGATTCCCCAATCCGAATGCTCCGAGTCACGCGGGCGGTTCGGCAGCCGCTCATTTCGTCGACGAACAGGATGACGATTTGTATAATTGAAATTATTTCCTTCGAGTCTACAGCCGCCCCTCTTTTTTACGTTCGTCTAGAAAACATGAGTTCCATCCCCGCCCCCACACACTATTTCTCGACCTTTCTATTGAATTTGACATTTATCAGTTTCCTTTGATGAAGTGCTCTTTTCTGTGTTTGCAGTAATTTTAAATAAACGATGGAAAACAAAGTGTTGAATCTTCATTTCATTATAATTAGCTCATCGTCAAATCATTATTATCATGCTTCAATGTTATATGACAGCTAGTGTGTCACTGGAGAACTCCTTGTAAAGAAGAGTTTCCTGGAAACCTGCGATGCTACAGGCCCAGCCTGAGTCACTTAGCATCGCAGGTAATATACGTTCGCTTTCCCTATGGAAGACTTGTAATGCTTGTCCCAGGGGTTCTCACTAAATTCCGCCAGCCTTGTTTTGCTCGTTAGATGGCGCATTCTTCTGGATGAAGAGACTTTGGATTGGCTCTGACATCGCGAGTCAGAAAGCCCAGCAGAGTACATTGCTGTGGTGAATGTCCACCTCTCCGGATGAGACAACTTGCACTATTAGGTCAGTGCAACTCTTAGTTCAGTACCCTAAAAAATTGAGGCCAGTCAGCAGTTTTAGTTTGAAATCGTTTTTCACGCCGAGAGTATCTGCAGAGAGCGATATGACTCGCCAAACCATCATTTTGAGCAATAGGGTGTCTTCCTCCCGGCCCATCATAGGTCGCCTCAGTCGTTCGGTCGTTCGCAACAACCAAATTGTACTTGGTGAGCAGCTCTACATACGGGGCACCCGCCGCCCCGCCCTTCCAGGGTTGGGGATCCTCACAGTGGTGATCTGACATATGCGCCAGCAGCAAATATGCACGAACTAGTTCAGCTAGAACACGCTCGAGTGGTTGAAGACTGTCAGCCATTGGTGCGCCAAATTGAATGTAAAAGCACAGCGGCCAAGTGCTGGCTGTTTGTGTGTGTGAGCGCGAGCATGTCCAGGGAATGGGCAATGTAGGCCACTGCGCCTTGGCTCCCGTTCATGCTCCAGCTTACCACTCGTGCCTGAAATCCCAGATCAACGTTTTATAACTTATGTACGGTTCTTGTATGGCGAGAATAATGTAGCGTTTTTAGATCACTTTGCAGCAACTTAGCCATAACCAGGATTGATCTGTCCTTTGTATTGCCATCCAAGTAAATCGTTAGTTCTGGGGGGAAGCCAGGCTAAGAACTCCCAAAAGGTATGGGATTCCCCAGGGTCATGCAGGATATGGGACATACAGGCCACAGCTCTCCAGCGGGAGGCAAAATGACAACATGCCGTACCTCCACAGGTCTGGTTTTCACTGGATGCTGAATGAGTGGCCGGGCTCTTGCATGCTAGCGAAACTGCTACCTCCATGACAGTTGACTGACACAACCCCTCTCTCGTGGGGGCTTAAGAGAGAGAAAACAAAGGCACTAAGCAGCTTAAGTTGTACATGTAGCGTGTCCAACTGGGACTCCAATGTAACGATATGAGAAAAATTGATTCAAAACTAACTTTTGTTGTCACAGCAAGAAAAACGCTAACATTTATATCTCAAATTTGGAATTTTTGGTATCAACAGTTCCAAATAACACGACAGTACCGTAAAATTCTAATTAGTGGGATAATGGCGTGAGCAGTGCTATGTTAGCCTGGGACATACTTTACTCATCACCTAACTGCGAAAAAAGCGTCACTTGGGGAGGTAACGAAATGTCACAAAATAAGCATATAAAAAACATAGGTCATGCTCCCTTCCCCCCTCCGTCTTAATTGCACTCACACTTCCCCCTCCCACCCGTCCTGTAGGGAGGGCTCCTTTCTGTAGAAGCTAATACAACTGCCTTCAAGTAGTGAGTCAGCGTATTGGAGCGAGATTTTACCTAACCTCCTGATGCCCCGACCCATCATTTAAGTATTTCTTCCTTCGCGTTTATTCTTTATAACTTCCGCTCAAATGATAACATCATTCTCAGATAAATTGGGGTGGTAGTTCAATGAACTGGTATGCAGTGCTTGGAAAAATTAGGAGCAACCCCAGAAATTACGGACATCGAACCATTTCTCGCTATTTTTACTCAATAATTGCAAAATGGTAAACACAAGTCTTGTAAAAAAGTGATGACAGTTTCTCAAGTTCTCTGGGCATTGATTGCTCAATAATGGTCGTGGCGTGAATACGAGCAACTCAATAAATTCCGGAAATTTAAGCGCTACCACATTCCATGTACATGGTGAAGTAAAATTTCCCTTACTTGGTTGAGGAAAAGAAAAAACATGAACGACGCGGCATAGTCAGAATGTGATGGAAGAGAAGTGCACTGGAATAGTGCGAAATGCGTCAGAAGGACGAGGCGACTTGAAAGATGTCTCCGGACGTTTCAAGCAGAACCTCATTTTTACTGTATCTTGCCCCTCGCTCAAAATCCAGGGGAGCGCTCGTAATGAAGCAGTGGAAAGCTCGTGAGCCATCATCGATTTATTTAAGTGGCTCCCAACCGCCTGGTGTAGCGGAGGCCGAGTGCCACGTGGGAAAACCATCTTCGTTAGATAAAACGTTCCCTACGCCGTTGTTTCCTTCACAAGCTACATGACCGCAAATTACCTCCTTCAACTCCCTCAGGCCCCTAAGCCTTAGAAAGTGATCCTATTGGTTCGAGTAATTAATTTCAACGTAACATTCCCCCAGGATCCTCCCATCATCAGAGTATGCGCTGCAACGGAAAATGATACGCTCAAAATAATTTGAGGAAGATTCGCCGAGAGCCTGAGTTAGTTCGCCGCTATAAAATCCAGTTCATTTCATGTCGTTAATAGGACGGGCACGGGGATTGGACGGTGCCCTCAAGCCAAGTGACAATACAACAAAAGTGGATTTTTCGTGATCAATCGATTCGTCTTCCCCAGCACTTCCAAAGTTGAAGGATTACAACCCGATTATTGGGTTCTGACGAAAGGACGTTGATGAATGGTTGGCGCAAAACTTGCTTTATTTCATTTAGGAGCTTTAATCACAATGCTTTCGAATCCGTTCGTCTGAAATATCTCGTTCCAGGAGGTATTGCACCAAAAGACGACAAACTTAGAGGAACAAAATGTGCATGTGGGCGATAAATTAGTAGGTCGATGTCATTTTAAATGGCTGCTAATACATCATATTTGCTCGTGAATGGGTGTCTCACTTAGAGAAGGAGCACTGTAGCGTTATTGCTCTGAAGACACATTTCTACACAAAAAGAAGGAGAACAGCCGTAGAACCTTCTTCGTCTCAAAGCGCCCGAAGGATATACTCGTATTTTGATTGCTGTATATCCATTTCACTCAAACCCAGCGACATCTTGGTTAGTTTCAGCCGTATTAATTATTGTTGTCTTACATCATTAAAAGCTTATTTTTAATTTCCGCTACCCAAAGGTTAAGGAAAGTTTTGCAATCGTGTAAGAAGAAAAATGGTTGGGTTTTCTTCAGACATCCAGAACTCCGCACGTGGTGGGGGAGACGAGCTGAACCGATGAGTTATTTTTTAGGTTTGTTCGTGATTTTTGAAGACGCGAAAATAATGTTACGAGCGTCCACCGATGTGATAGGGGGGTGAGGGACTAATATGTGTCACAATCTAGATTTAAAAATGAAATTATCTTTACCAGTAAGTACCGAACTTTTCTTCTCCGTGAAGATTTGGTGAACGGATACATAGGCCGATCAAGGAGTCAGTTTTTATTTTTTGGGAAAACCATCCAATTCACAGGTCGTCTTTAAGTTGTTGAGATAGATATATCATTATCAATAAATGTTCCTCTGAGAGTTCATCGAACAGAGATAAAAACCGATATATGTCGCAAATAATGTTTGTCTGAACATTCTCATAATTTCCGCCGGAAATGCTTCTCTGGATTTTGTCAAACTGACGCTCTCAATTAACTAGTACCATAAAACGGTACAACTAGGTGCCACTTTTCAAGGCTTGAATAACTCCGTCAAAAAATTGTCTACATCTTTGTGGAGTTTTCTCAGCATACCTACACATCTCAGCTTTCAGTTCATGCATTAAAAAAAATTCTATCTTGAATAGGTAAGGAGGGGGAATTTTTTTTCCGCGGCACATAGATGTACCCATCGAGTGTAAAAATATGGGCCACTCCTATTATCTGGGCTTTGAAGGCTATGAAATCACTGCCTGGCACATTGTTGTCCTGCTTTTCTACCTGCCAACACATTCTCCTCTCAAAACTGCCCAAATAAATCCTTTTTCGACCAAAATTTGCAGTTTTAACTTGAATAAAGTGTTGTTAATTTTTTATTTCAAAATGTCAGCATTTCCAGAAAAAACGGATTAGGAACATTAGTCATGTTTTTTAAATATTTTAAATAGGAACAATACTTCAATTCTGACTAACAAAGAGAAACTTGCAAATGATTAATTAAAATTAACTTGCAAAGACAAAGGTCCGTCACAAAGGTTGACTAACAAATTTTAAAATCCAATGAAAATTTCATTTTGAACTAGCAGTCTTAAGAAAAGTGGGACTGAAATCAAAACTGAATGATCATCAGCCAACTTCAAACAAGTTTTCCGAAATCTTCTTCGGCGGGTTGATCGGCTTTTTATAATGTGGTCCTGCCGGTACCATAAGATGTCCTGAACCGCTGGCCATGTCCACAAATTTCCGTTCTTGGCCATCGTGGAAACCTGGGACTCCCCACTTGCATCCGGGCCTGAGAGCAAATGCCCTGGGTACAGTTTCTTTCCGTACTTGACTAAGACGAATTTCTCTTCGCAGCTGGGGCCATCGTCGTTGTTTACTGCCATCGAAGTGGGGACGTTCGCTCCAGCCACACCGTTCTGAGGGTCGAGGCAACTATGGTGCTCGTTGGCTGCCTGATCGATGGTCTCGCCGTGCTCGTTGCTGGTGATGTTGGCTTGCTCCAGAGGTTCTGGGTCATCAGGTTCAGGAGAGTCCATCTCTCGAAGTTTTTGATAACGGAGTGATAGCTAGTTCTTCTTCCCCTCCGACTTCGCTCCATACATGTCCCAAGGTGACTGTGCATTTTTTCTGGGTCGCCAATCTCCAACCAACTCCCGCTAGAGAGCACTACTGGTTGTAAAGTAGTGATGGCCTATAGTTGTTGTTAGCGTGATGAAGGCAGGCTTGTTGGCACAAACACAACAGCTATTGCCTTCCACTGAGCTTTAGTTCTGTAGTGTGCAAAGATCGCAGCTACGCAACAGTAATATTCAACACAGCGACCCCTGGCGTCTATTAAGTTGATAATGCTGCGGCAGCGCCTGGAAACAACGGCAGGACCCTGTTGACCGTTGTGACACTTTCTTCAATAGTAGAAACGTGCTAGGAGAAACGAGCACGACTCAAAAAAAGGGAGCAATGAAACTGTCAGAGAGAATAACTGTATCACTGTATTAGTTGCTGAGAGACAAAAAAACGTTCGTAAGGAAAAAGGGTAACGCTCGCTAGTAGTGACAATAACAAAGACAAAAAAAGGGAACCTTCTCGCAAGCTCATTGAGGAGGGATGTCTTTTCGATGGAGGCTAATTAGGTCGGCAGAAGTGAGAGTTGTTCGGCTGATAACACTGCTATCAGTTAATTCTGCTAATCTGATAGCGTAAATATTCGGAGCGTGTTTGCCTGAAGTGGTTGAAGTATGTGAAGGGTGAAGTGGGTGAAGTTGGTTGGAGAGTGTGAAGGCGCCATGATGCGAATTTCAACTCTGAATTGCGTAAGTTTGTAATAGAAAAAACAGTTGTACTCCCATGCACAAAATTGTACCGTTTTACAGTATCTTCGTATTGACCCCCATGCATCGTCGAATTTACAGAGGTTGCGCACCAGATACATTTACTTTCAACGACCCAAAGTTTGAGGAAAAAGTTAGGTTTTCTTCAGATCTTTACATTTTGATGCCTACTGAAAAAAACTTATTTCACGTAGTATCTTCGTATGACAGTGTTGGAAGCTCGTAGAGTGGAGGCAGGTAACATCAGGGTTGCTGCATTGACCGTGTCCTGGCGAGGTGTGTGGGACAAGTAAAGTACTGAAGATATGCGTCGGCCGGGTGTGCCAGCAGTCATACTCTGAGGTATCAGACCCTCCGCGTTGCTCAGATCGAACCTGAACCGGTGCTCGTGGAACATCTCCGTATCCTTCTTCCTTTCCCAAGTCCCATCACTTCCTTAATTATTATTTAGTTTCCTTATTTGAGTCCCACTGTGCCATACATAAAATTATTTATGTAGTTCAATTTAGGAAGAACGGCCGAACCAATTATTTTCTAATTTGGTTCGCTATGTTTGACGCGGTGAAAATAAGGTCGATGGCGAAATCGATGGGAAAGAGTGTGGGGGACTAAAATGGACCTAAAACTCGGGGTTTTCACATTTTTTCAAAAACGGCTATAAGGATATTAATAAACTTTCAGATTATCTTCTAGGTTACTAGTTAGTACCCAAAAATAATGTTTTTCTGAACATTTTCTTAATTTTTAGAGGAACTGCTTCACAAGATTTGTTCAGTCTTACATGGCAACCTACACCCATACTTTTCCGCCATTATTTCTGCATCCACCTGTTGAACGGAAATATAAGTCAGGACAGCTCGGAAAACGTACGTCGTTTTTCTGATTTAATCAAAAAGGCCTATAACGATTTCGATCAAACTTGTGGAGTATCCTCCACTAGCTAATACCTAGATTTTGTTTTCCATAACTGTATCCGGTAAAAATGTGTTGAAAGAAGATACAAAGCTTGTACATATAGCATCGACGAATTACGCGGGGCTGCGAAAAGTTGTGTGATACAGCGTGTTCTTGATTGGTGTTTTATTTCTTTGTTTCGTATCCTTACGTTCATATCATGACTCATCGTCTCATCTTCTACAGACAACAAATCATTCAGCAGCCCAGACCAAGCTCACTGGTGCACCCCTAGGACACCTGAAAGATAAACAACAACTTGCCTAGACCATGTAAGCAGGTGAACTAGGAGAAGCAGGGGATAATTTCTTTCTTCGTCTCTCCGCCTAAAATCCTTGCTTCATGAGTAACTCCCGTTCCCTAAAACTGACTTTTACCATCCCCATCTTTTACCACAGTGTTGTGTTTCGTGGATCCTATAATCTTGACATCAAATTGCGGCAGGAACAATCGGACGTTTCCAAATTAGTTCAGACACTTCTTTTCTTCGCCATCGTCTCAAGACCTTCGAAGCTGAATCAACTTTTCTTTCGGTTTCGTCTGTACCACGGTCAGAACATTTTATTTGATCTTCATAGTTTTTCATTTTCAACTCAACTCAACTTTCATTTACTTTTCATTTAGCCTGGTTTAATAAACCTGTTAATTTAACACGAAGCGAAAGGTTTTTCTTTTGAGATCCCTCTTTGCGTTAACACTGCTCATCATGTCACAGTAACGTTCTCATAAAAACCTGTGTGAGAATCCAATACGCTATCTAAACGGTGAAAATTCAATGATGTTCTTGAGACGATTAGGAGCAACCTCGGAAATTTCGGAATACGAGCCATTGCCGTTTCAGTTACCAGCACTTCGCAGAGTTTTTGCCCGATAATTCCAGATCAGTAAACAAGAGCTCGGGAAACGACATGTGTCGAACCAATTTTTCAATTTTCTTAAAAGCTGCATTAACATCTTCGATCAAACTCACGGGATATTCTCATCTAACTAGTACTTATGTATTGCTTCCATGAACATTTACGTAGAAATGCGTTGCCTAACATACGAGTATAGCAAGTCCTTGAATATGATTGCGGAAAGTTGTTTAATTTAGTTTAATATCTTGTTTGCGTTTAACAACTCGGGTGATCCCATTTATTTGTTGGTTTAAAATATAAAAAATGGAGAACGGAAGAAATACATGATTTTTTAATCGTATTTTTCGAGGTTACGTGCAGTCGCTTGGAGAACCGCTTGTTTGCTGTTTACCAGCCTGTTTGGAAACCTAATAATTTAATTCATGTTCACGTAGTTATGAAATTAACTAAAAACAGCCGAGGGACCATGGAAAACACAACATTTAGAAGCTAAACAGAATGTTCACAATAGTCCTTCATGATCGTTCTATTGACATTCTCATAACATTTCATATTCAATGATCCATACGACATTCAAGGGCCAAACTATTAGAAACAGTCGACCTCACCCAACACTTAGTTCCTTTCTGTACCATAGTGAGCTTGCAATATAAAAAAATATCTTGTGCGTAACAACACACAACTTTCCTCCACCTCCGTAAAATTCGACGACCTGCTATGTGTACGAGCGCTTTATGTACGTAACTGTCAATTGCACCAGGTAATGGCTAGTGTTTTCAAGAACTGGCGTATTGAACGACGTTGGGAAGCGTATTCAGTCAGAACACTGACGCTTTGCCTGGTCATACGTCCAGGGACTCCTTTTGCCATAAATAACTTATACTAAATTGAATGTATTGCACGATTATGAATATAAGAGGAATAGGAAAAATTCGACCACGTTTTATGGAAAATTACCAAAGTGTATATTTCTGTACCCAGCTGTGAATGGGAAGGAGTTGAATAGGGATGGGGACTACGCTAACCTTATTTCTAGGTGGCTGTACATGAACTAAGATCAGGTTTCAGCTCCAATGGCGCTTATTGTATTAATAATTATCCCCTCCAGAGTCATTAATTCTCACCGGGTGTTTTCAATTGACTGCGTTCGGTGGCTGAAAGAAGGAAGGGAGAGAGAAAGAGAGAGAGAGTAAGTTGAAAAGCTGAATAAAGCAATATTAGCTTTATAACCAGAACAGAAGCGAAGAAGGGATTTTACTTTGGAGAGAGGAAAGACGATTCGTACGGGTGGAGAGGGGCTGTTTGCATGTTTGGCAGCTCGGTGAATAAACGTGAGCTCCTTCGCATACTTTCTCCTTCCAGGGCAGACCCTCCACTTCCTTCGCCGTTTCAGCACGTCTTCATCCAGGTGGAAGACATTTTATGAAAAATGTATCACTGGGAGAGTAGTAAGATGAAGGATGAGATGGTGGAAAGGGGTAAAAAAAAAAGTCGGAATGGAGTGGCTTATTTACTGACGAAAGAAGAAGCGAAGGAGAGAATGATTTTATCGCCCCAAGTATTATCTAGTACTTTCCGACACCTATTTCCGCTGGTATTACGAAGCTATGAAACGAAAAATCCCTCAGAGCCGAGACGCTTAAGCTGCTCGAACGTGTTGGGGTTTAGATCTGTGCAGAATATTTGCACTTATTCGACGACTACAAATATCTGATGCGACTCATCACAAAACTTTCCTCAGTCCCACGTGCAGTAAGGGCATTTTATCCTATCTGTTGTGCACTTAGTCTACATGAGTTTGGTATAACTTAACGTTATGTGTGTTTTTAAAACTGATTGTGCCATGTTCATTATTAGATGAATCACCCTCTGCGTTTTGACATTCACAGCAAAAGAAAAATATATGATGCTACGTATCACACTACTTTCTTCAATACATTCAGCGATCTTCAAGGTTTCAGCTATTAATCCAATCTATTGTTCACTTAACATTTGAACCGGGGAAACCACACTTCACTTTTTACGAAGTGGTAGCACGTACGATTCTGACATTTATTGAGTGCCATTACCATCAACGAGCAATCACTGCGCAGGTGATTAATGAGTCGTGAACATGTTTTATTTTGTCTAGGTTTTTAGAAAATGTTTCGGAATAATCGTATAAAAACTGTGAGAAATGGTGGTAACTCTACCGGGGATGGTTTGAATTTTGGAATTTATTGGGTTGCTCCTAATGGTCTTATTTAACGTTATCAAACTCTCACCGTAGGTATGATTTATTGGACTGAAACCCTGGTTTTCTTGACAACGGCATTGTCGCATGAGCGGAATTTATGAGGGAAAACCCCTATAATCGATTTCCGTCGAAATTGTTATTAATTTATTGTGCTGCTCACATAATTTTCCCAAAAATGAGAATTTCATGGTACTGTCGTGTTATTGTGAGCTTTCCATAGAAAAAAATTAATAAAAATTGTTATAGTCATTTTCAAGACAAAATTTTCTGTTTTGACCACGATGGTAACTATTGTTAGTTGTGGGCCAATTTGTCTTATACCATTATTTTGGCATTTTTCACTGATTTGCAGGGCAAATGTCAAGTTAGCGTCGGTTTGGCTCACTTGTTTCCTCAAATTCAGGGTCACAGTACCATTTACAACCCGAAGACAACTGAGAACGCATGAAGTAATGGGCAAAGCAGTTCATCGCAGTGAGCACGTCAAGTATTGGGTGCGATTCTGGATCGTGAACTAACCTGGAAAGCGTACATCAGAAAATCGACCAAGAAGGCGACTAATCCCCAGTTTCGTGTCAAAGAATGTTCAGGAGGACATGTGGTATCAAGCCGAGAATGGCCTGCTGGTTTTATGAGGCCGATGCGAGGCCCATCATTTCATATGGATCGATTGGTAGCACAAAGGTCGGGCTCACTAATAGCGGGTGGTGATGAAAACGACACCTGCCCGCACAATTGAGAACATGTTTGACCTTCGTCCCCTTCATATATTTGTCAAGACAGAGGCTATGAAGGCGGCGTGCAGACTTACCAGGCTTCGAGTAGTTAAGGTACCTCGCTGTACTGAGCAACTCTGGGCACGCTGATGCCCAGGTATGAGCTGGATAGGAAATACAACGTGTAACCGGAAGTAAGCCTATGGAACCGCGAATCCGCGAATGCCGTCGGTTTCGGCTTCCTAATGGTATCAACGGAGATGGATGAAAACTTTGAAGGCTGTGGGCTCTGGGAGGAGTGGGACTTACAGTTTATTAAGCAGAGGTTTATGCTATTCAGGGCCATCATAATGCATGAAAAAAGCTAGAGCGCCAACAACCAACCATCAACATAATGAAGAATTACTGCACAAGGTCAAACGGATCAACTCCTTAGCAAACACAAGTTGAGATAACGTTTATTGGATTCTTGGACAGAGCCTTCTGATGATGGAGAGGACGGGCCTAAGGCAGATTGTGGGGATCATGTGTTGTGGGCATAGTCGACACCCTACTTTGCAGGGGGTGTGGCACAGATGAGGAAATTCCCTAACACGTCCTGGTCCAGTGCCAGAGACTTGAGTCGGAGCAATTTCTGGTATTTGGTGCGACTTTTCCAAGGATGAATAGCAAAAAAAGCTCTTGCTGGAAATACCCGGAATTCCCCACGAGGCTAGGCATGAACCTGTGAGACATTAGAACTAGCACAATAGGTCATTAGGCCTAGGTTCTCATTCCAATTTTGGGACAGTCCAGCTGTATATTCCTCAAAATTTCGTTTACAGACACATTCACACCGCTTGCCAAACTTCAATTGAGCACAGACATTTCCTTTCTGCGACACAGGGCTAAGGAATGTAAAAATTCCTTCGAAGTGTGGTAAAAAAAAAATTTCAATTTGAATCCAGAAATTTCATTTTCGAGTTGGTTTGGTGATTTTATGATTCCGCGGCGTAGGGAGCTCGTTAGACTACCATCCTAATATTTTGGTGTGCGCTCGTGTGTCTCATGAGTGAGATTCGTAGATTTTTACCAAAACTCTTTGAAACGAACAAAGTTGAAATCTAGGAATTTATAATGAAATGAGGTTGTACAAAATATTCTGTGGAATGCACGGGTTGTGACTACGAAATAATGATATCGTCCGCGGAGTATCCCAAATTCTGCACCTTCCTAAGCTGAACGTTCAAGTTCGATAAGAAGGGAAGGATCCCTCTGACCGTTCGTTGTATCGAACATCTGCGATCGCCAGATTCCTGTCGTTCCTTCCGTCCACCTGCCCGTGAGAGAGATAAGAGAGCGTTGAAAGCTAGGCTTATTCACTCCCAGGCCTTTTCTTGCTATTACACTACACCTTTGGAGTCTCCTCTCACACAGTACATTACAACTTCAAAGCTTCTAGTAATTTGACCTGCCGTCCTTGCGATGGCCCCTTCAGATGAGGATCACACGTGAGTCTTTAGATTTCCTTATTACTTTCTTCAACGAAAAGGGACTCGGCTACGATGGAGGGGACCGAACTTTTTACTTTCCTTAGCCTTTCGAAATAGGAAAAAACCCGGTACGTGCTGATGATCAAGGGACGCCCAAATAACCAATCCGATCTGGTGCAACATTTCTCAGCCCCCCGTGAACTCATCGACTTTTATCGCTCTAGCAACTGTAGAAATGTGTGGTGTTTTTTAAGAATGATGTAAGGAGTGCTCAGTGTAATAATATTCTGAAGGAACGTAACAGCTTGAGGAAACATAGTGATTAACGCTGTTCGGGAGAATATCGTATTTTGCAGTGGCTGTACACCAATTAAATGTAATGTATACATCATTTATTGATGTTTTGGGTAATGAAGAACGAGTTTGAGGGATTCCGAAAAAGACACGTTAGCAGATCCAGAGGACAAAAGAAGCCCCCAGCTTGAAATCCAGGACCCTTTATTTCTGCTTTTTTTTCGCTAAAATCTTTTTTAAAACCACCAAATTACCTAAAATGCCTTTGAAAGGGACGAGGAAAAAGAGGGAAGCGGCGCTTTTTTCTCAACCAACTCAATTGACGCCGATAATCTTTTATTCCTCCCTTTATTAAAGACGCTGTGAGGGAATGGGAGATGGGGGGATTTGTAGAGTTGGTGTGAGTGGAGGGGTGGAGGAGGGCCTGAAACGAGTTTAAGGCTCAAAAAGCCTCCCTTTTCAAATGTGGTTTCATTACGTGCTCGCCCCCCACCTTTTCGCTCGGTTCTACACTTCTTTACACGGATTTTCCTATTGGAAGGTAGGCAGCGTCTTATAAGGGGAAATTCTGCAGCCTTTTCCGGCCTTCTTTTCCGCCTTTGGCCTCACGAGGCTCGTAATTTTGCTCTGTGATGAACGCTTATAACGTTAAACACCGAAACAGAGCGGTTTCAGTAATTACGAAGGGGTGTAAATGTTAACTTTAAGAGCGTTGTGTCGACAATTAGGCTCGAAGGACACGGGTTAGTTTTTTTCAGAACGGTAGTAGAAATGTGATTTTTTTGTGTGTACGACAATCAACCAGCACGGCAATGCTGGGGCTGTTACAGCCTAACTTAGCTACGACTGCTCTTCCACTATGCCGTCACCTGACGCCGTGGCTGTCATGTGTTGTAGCTTCTGCACTAGTTCGTTCTCGTAAAATGTCGCGTCTGTTTCTATTCTTGGTTCTATTTCATTCTCCATTTCACCGACTTTGAGCTTCAGCTTAAAAATTGCCATCAACGCTTCTACACAAAAAATATCTGTACGCGTCTCACTATTTCCTTCAGCCTCACGTACATTATTTTCAACGCTGTAGATACTAATTCAATCTATGTTCCAATCAGTCCACTTGAATTTAGAAACTGGTATGAGACTCTCAACGTACTTTTTCTTCCATAGGGGCACTGTATCTTCGTTCAACGCATTTTTACGGAAACATTTAGTGAGACCAAAATGTAGGTACTTGTTTGGTAAGAGTAACACGTAAGTTTGATTGGAATCGTTCGAGCCACTTTTGGGAAAATTGTAGAAACTAAATTATTATTCGACAAATCTCGATCTCCGAGCTATTATGACTTATATTTCATTCTTTATATTTCGTGAAAGAGATAGATACAGTGATGACCTGTAACAAAATGTCGGTATAGGTTGCTGGAGGACGGTGTACGATAGATCGAATCCAGTGAAGCAATTACTCTGGCAATTACGTAAATGTTAAGAATAAACATCATATTCAACACATTTTGTTTTTGAACGGACTTTATTCGGAACAATGGGTATTAACTATTTGAAATCATTCTGAGAGTTTGGTGAAAATCGTTGAAGCCGTTTTGGCAAAAAGCTTAAAAAAACTTCTTTATATCTCCATTGACAAAATGTCCGCGGAAATATTTATGGAGAAGAAAAGTTGAGTAATCACCAAGTAACCGAAAATAGCGTATTTTGGATTCTGTAGGCCTCAAAACGTAGAGATTTGAAGAAAACTCAACCTTTTTTTATTACGACACGTTCACTATACTGTCCGTATTCTTACGATAACGAAGAGTAAAAAGTGCGCGTGCATAATTGTTCTTCGAAACTTTCGATAATTCATTGTGTTGCTCTCGTTATTTTCCCATGGATGAGAATTTTATGGGACTGTCGTGCTATTACGAGTAGTCCATACAAAACTTTATTCAAAATCTGTACTGCGGTTTTTAAGAAACAATTTGGTATTTTGATCACGCCCGTTTTTTCCCAATGGTGTTCACGGACCATTTTCTCAAATGTTATTATTTGGTAATAGGTCTGAAGAAAAATACCGTCTTACGGGTTCCTGACAAAACGAGCGGTGAGTAGCAACACACAACTTTCCGCAATCCCTTTAGGTTCGAACATCACCTACATATGCGGGCGCTATATCCGAGTTCAACGCATTTTTACAGGAACATAGATATAAAACAGAATGTAGGGACTAGTTAGCTGAGAGTACTCCGTAAGTTTGATCGAAATCGTTAGAGCCGTTTTTGAGAAATTGGAATACCGATAAATTAATATTCGACAAATCTCCTTTTTTTTGTGTCAACTTGGCTAATAACTCCGTTCAACAGATGGATACACAGACAGTTGTGGAGAACAAAATGTGGGTTTAAAATGCTAGAAGACACTCCATAAGATTAATCACATCAGGTGAAGCAGTCACCCTGGAATTTACGGAAATGTTCGAAAAAACTTTATTTTCGACACATTTTGATTTTTATCTCTGTTCAATGGACGGTCAGAGGAACATTTATTGAGAACAATATGTAGGTATTAACTATTTGAAAACATCTTAAAAGTTTGGTGATAACTGTTGAAGCCGTTTTGTTTGAAAAAGCGTAAAAAACCTATTTTTGCTTCATAGGCCTATATCTCCGTTCACCGTTAGGTATTGATCAGTAGAAGACAATTTGACAGTTCAATCAAAATCGTTTGGAGCCGTTTTCGAGAAAAATGCGAAAAACCCTAATTGTTGGTACATTTTCCTCCCCCACCCCCATTTTTCCATCGGCCGAAATCGCCCATAACCTTATTTTGGTGTCTACAAAAAATAACGAACAAAAAAAAACCAGCTCAGTCGGATCAGCCGTTCTCCCGCAAATCGAACTACATACACACAGGGTTTTAAGACCAGTAGACCTCAAAACGTGAAGATCTGATGAAAACCCTTTTTTTTTTTTACATGATTACTGTACTTTCCCTCTGGGGTAGAGAAAAGTAAAAATACTTGCCCCGTATTATCTAAAATTCTACACTTTTAGTTGCACTGTCCAAGCTGCCTTAAACGGGCAGTCACGAGATAGAAACAACCCAACTGCGTCATCATGCGAACGGTGGTGATTACCGGACACAACGACACGTGTGTCGCGAACTCCCGCGATATTTAACACCGGCTCGATTCCATGTTCGACCGAACGAAAGAAAGAGAAAAGGCTGCGGTTAAAACCGAGAACAGGACGATGGAAAAACAAGTCGGGGTTGGAAATAAAGAACCTGAGGCAGCAACGCGAGAGGGAAAGAGATGGAAAACCTGCGAGAAAGATGATACAAATGTAAATTCGAAATGAAAAGGGAGAGGAAGACAAGTTGTGCTTTTGTTTAGAGGGTTTCCCATTTTTCCATTCCGTCATTTTATCAAGTATACAAAAGAAAAAGAGGAAGGAAAGCGGAGAGAGAAAAGAAATATTAAAAAAAAGCGGAGCGACAACTTACAATTTTTGGTAACTCGTTTTCTCCAGTGAAAACTCCGAGGAAAGCTTTCAAATAAGTCGGCTCGGGACATTCCGTTTGTTTTAGTTTTTTTTTCTTTTTGACGGGCGTCTCACTTTTCACCGTCAAAGATCAACCGATACCCACGTTCTGCTTACCATACATGTGTAAAAACGCTTTGAGCGACGGTACAGCACGTGTAAAAAGTTTCATCAAATTGACAAATGGGTCAGGAATATAATCTCAAGGTGTACGCGGTAAAATGGTAATTTGAATGAAGAGATTTTATCATTTTCAGAAAGAGAGTATTCAGCAGGAAAAAAGGTGTATTTTCTTCAGATCTTTACGTTTCGAGAGCTTTTGAGTCCGGTGAATACCATTCCATGAGAAAATGATCTGTACGTCTGCGAACCCTATTGACAGCTAAGCTAAATTGGTTCAAATTTGATAGGTATCCTGAAAATTTCCACAACATCGCAGTAATTTACGTTCCAAGTATTGCCAGTTTGTTCAATTTACATGGTCGTGCAAATCACAGTACAGGCGACCGTTTTTCACTCTTTTCCTAGTTTCCTAGTATTGAAAACAGCTTCCAGTTTGGACGAAAGGCCCTGGCACTCATGAGAAGTGAAGTAGACGCACTGTGTCTTTTCCCCTCGCAAAAAGTAACCATTAAATAATTGTTTTGTATACTTGAAACGGCATTACTCGATCGACGTAAAAAAAAGTGTGACTTCCTGAAACTTTCCTTTATGATAATACGATGGAAATAATTTATCGACATGAAAAGCTCTCGAAGTATCTCCCAGTCGTGCAATCATTTCTTCTTTCGTAGAGACAACTTTACAAGGATCACTTTCAGAGCTTCGGATGTTTTGAGAGAGAAAAGAAAAGAGAGGGAATGAGTGGGGGAAGAGTGGAAAATTAATAGCAGAATGGGAATTATAACAGGCGGAAGCGGCCTGGCTCCTAATTAACTCCTTGTTTTCCTCAGCAGATACCTTCTTCCGTTCCAGAGGTTTTACGGTCGATAACTCCCGTAATGTTCAGAGAAACGTTTCCTTCCGCTTAAACATCGACACGTATTCAAAGTCGGTTGGCAACTCAATTACAGCTCTTATATTAATTCCGGCGCCTCGTGGTTTTTTCTCTTACAATATTGTCCGAAAACGCCAGAAGTTTGTAGAAAAAGCGTTGATTGAAAGAGAAACTGAGACTGCCTGACGTTCAAGAAATTATTGAAATTTTGTATTGAAGCGAGTTTATTGCTTTGTAGGGCATTAACACTGCGCGAACAAAGTCAATGAAACGAGCATAAGTCGAGTACCGGAATATCTGAGCTAGCTCCTCATTATCAAACGACCATCACTATACTTCCTACGTATAAAACTAAATGACGTATGAACTCCCATGAACGCTAGTTTCATATAACAGGGATAAGGATAAAACTGCCCTAATGTCGATTGTTGTCGAAATTGTTAATATGTCTGTGCTGCGTTGTACGAACGAAATTTTTTTTATTACAGTTCTGTTATCTAGTCCTAATTATATGACTCTAACACACACGATATTTGTTACGAATTTCACCCTTTATCAACTTTATATTAATAATTCGTTCCTTGCACTAATAAATGCCACGTTTATGTCATGGACCATGAGAACCTTACCAAAGGAGTGAACGTCATGTGGGTGGCCTCTGTGCCTGTCCTCAGTGGTTTGCATCGAACTTCTGCATGAAGCGTTCTTAACTGTGAATTCACACTGGAGGAGCTGGGTGTCTGTTCATATCTCCTCAGAAGTGGGGTTCTCTCGGCAGCGCTGGGAATCTTCCAGCGTTGGGTGTTGCTTGGCGGTCTCTAGTTCATGTGTGCACAGCACATTAAAGTCCTGGGAGTAACTCTGACAAAAACATTAAGCTGGAATGCATATATTGTGGGGATGAATTCCAAGTCATGAATTCCATCCGGTTTTATGGACTTACAATTAGAGAGGCCACCGATTAAGGAATCTTGTGTGATCTGTCTTAAGGCTCAAGGCTCAATCTTCCGAAGATTACGTATCACTCCAGGAATGCTACTGTCCACTCCAATTAAAGCCCCATTGGCCGAAGCCGGCAAACCTCCTCTTCATGTTAGACACAAGATGCTAGCAGATCGATTCTCCTAAAATACTTCAGCAAAGATGAGAAGCTAGTAGCGAAGATCAGGTCCTGCCAAGACTTCACGAACCGATATTGGTTCAAAAAGCCTTCAACCCTAAGTAAGAGTTTCCTAGCAACAAACATTTCATGTGGCTGGCAACTTCTGACTGGCCTCACCTATACTCAATACCGTACCTTTTTTCAACACCCCGTACAAACGGTCACATTACCATTGGCCATCTTTTTCACCTCTCGCTATTCCACTTTCCACTATTCCACTATACCCTATGAGCTCGGAGGAGCGTTGAATTTTCGAAACACCTGGCCAGCAATGGGTATAAGAAACTATTTCAACGCCTTAACAAAACGACTTGGTTTCAAAAAGTCCGGAGTCCACAGCCTTCTGTACAACGCTATTTCGTCTACGGAGCGCCCACTGCCTGACCAACCAACTGCTTCACAAATGAAACCAGTTGCCCTCACCCCTCTGCTGTCAGTGTTTCTTGGACAACGAAACCCTTGAACACTTTCTTTCTGGAATGCACAGCCGCACAAGATGGAGAACAGCCAGCCGCTCAGCATCATTGTCTGGTGAAGAGTCACTCTTACGTTAGGTTCGTCTCGACGAAAAGTCTACTTCTCCATCCAAAAAGCAGTACATCAGATGAAACGTAAAGCTTTCATTCTCTTCTATCGAGTCCATCAGATCGGCCAAAACGTACCTCCATATCCTAAACCAGATATCTCCTCAAGAATTACATAATATCAGATTCACTTAGGAAATCCTTAAAAATTACGAACGTAAATACGTAACACTCAGCCTCTTACATTATGCGATATAAGCTCATGACAATCACATAACTCTAGCCTATTCAGTTCTGTTTCCTTATCAAGATGACTGTTACTGAACCCTCATGAGAGAGTTACATGCAAGATGGGCTTCGCTATCATGCATGACCCTAGCTCACCATCCACCTCCAGTTGTCATTTAGCTAGTTTCTCGGTGGAGCCCTGTCGCCTGTGTGTCACCGATGACGTGCAGGATGGAAAGTCTTTGACAGAAAAGAAGTGCATTGGTGTCAAGTGGTCTAACTCAATCAACTTTGTCCTGACACGGATGTAGAAGAAAAATTCGTACGTGTCACTTCCCTTTGCCGAGGATTCTCATCTCTTTCGACATTTGTTCAACGCCATTTCTAGAGCGGCAAGTTTTCGTTCAGTGTAGAGGTCCGTCCGGAGCTCGGGCCAGAGCAGAGAAACCCCCTTTTCACTCTCCACTTGTCCACCTAAATACCCTCAAAGATTCCGAACATAATAATTCTTCTAGCTGGACAAATGATACTAATAGTCTTAGAATATAGTTATACTCTAATTCAATGAGCATAATTTTTAAAGTCTAACGATGTATTAATAATGTGTCCAAGTAACAATAGTATATTCTAATGACATTGTAGTAAAGAAAAATTACAGTCACTGTATTGATGTTTATTGATAAATGATAAAAGTTTTATTTCAATTTGTTAAACCAACTTTAGTGCATGTACATGTTCTTCTAATAATCCTTATTATTAATGCCATTCCAATAATTATATTCTGATTATTGAGCTAAAGAATCTATTCTATGTCTATTATTCTAAAAATACTATCACAATTTACATAAGTATTGGTAATCTAATTATTCAAATTCTGACGCTTCTACTCATTCTATGGTTCTAATTAATATATTCTGACCACATTATTTTAATGCTGATTCCTTACATTTCTAAAGGTATACTCAAATATTCTTCTGTTATTCTTCGAATATTATAATTCTAGATATATTCTAATAATTCGTCAATATAATGATGTAATTCATAATGGTGAGGACTAGTGAAGTGTATGGATCAACCTCAAGCGTATGAATAAGTGAAGCGCTCGGCGCAGTCCACAAACGCTCAGTAAATATTGACATTGTTATTTCAATCAACGAGCTCACATTATTTAAACGACTACAATAAATTCTTATTAGAAAGGCTGGAACCAGATTTGAAAGCAAGTAATGAATGGTGCAAACATACTAAAGTATTTAACGGAATAACGTTCCATTTATATGTGCGGCTTTAAATTCACTTGAAAACTCTCCATGCAAAAGTTTACACAAATAAAGCTAATTTTTTTTTAGCCCCGGAGGAACGTTGAATATTGAAAGGGTTTGGATGAATAGGGTGAGCACCAAATGGAAGAGCTCTAGACCCGCAGGGCCGCCGCATAACCCTCTTTCTGACTATAGGCCACCGCATGCGTTACCAAATACTTTAAAATTGAAATGAGAAATCCTTTTAAAGGAATCTCGTTGATTAATCAGAGCTGTGGCTCGTCGGGTCGTCCCCGGAGCCCGTTAGGTCTTCCAATTTCTAGTTCGGTAAATAAGTTGAGGCCTCTCCCTCGCCAATAACAAGATTAATTTCCAGCCCAATTAAACCGGTTGACCGGAGTGAGACTTCAAATTAATCACTCAAGAGGTATCAAGAATTCAGTCAACTGTCAATTTGTCTACTCGTCGATTACGTCAAGGTGACAGCATCCTGGAGGTTCAAGCGAAATCGCCGAATCGGCGGTAATAATAGCATTTCTGTAAGGAAAATTGAGGTTTTTGGGTTTGCAATATTTTAGGGATAAATGTAGCGAACTATTTTAATTTCACCTTATCGTCAACAAAATTTTAGAATAAAGGACACGTCGGCTAACAAAATGGGGAATTATGTGGTACGAAGCAACGCACTACGTCCATCGCCTGGTTGCTGGCTCAGTCCGTTATTTCACTCTCAACAGTTCTCCTTGCTCGTTCCCTTCCAGCGCACAGTTCACATTATTTTCCGAGAACAAAACACTCTCACCCTCTTGAGAATTTTGTGACGTGAGAACTATGACGCATTTATGACTTCCCATTTATCCAGTCCGTATTTTACGTTCCGTTGTGGTTTCTGCGTGGAATATTAAGCGTATCTTTCTTTTCTCAAACTCTTCTGACTGATCCATTCATTTCTATGATTTAATATGCTGTGAATCATCCAATTATCATCTTATCGGAATGGACGTTGGGCGTCATAGTTTTCAAAAATGAAGTACTAACAGGTAGATAACAACATGATTGGTTGGTTGGCAATGTGTATTTTCTCTGTTTATGTAAATTTACGTATGTATACGTTTAAGGGTAGTATGTAATTTTCTCGGCCTGATGAATTTCCCTTATAATGGAGTTATCTTTAAGAACCAATTTTCAGGCGCTGCTCAACCAATCGCTTTACTTTTTTTATATTTTGTCAAGAATATTATGCTGTAAAGACTGTGCCAAAGAAATACCAGCATGACGTTGTGAAAAAAATAGGCCAAATTTGAAGAAAATGTAGATTTTTCACTAAAATTTTCTGAACTGCACGCAATGCCCCAGATGTTAAAAATAAAATTTCGACAAATCCTTGGCCCAGTTTGTGTGGACATTTTTTTTTAAATCCATGAAATAAGTTCAATAGTAAGGGAGAAAAGTGTTCCTGAGTGCTGAAAAACGTGATTGTTCAGAAAACACGCTTTTCTGAAAAGCAGTTTTTTCCTTGACATGACGTCGTTTCAAAGCTTCTGAACTTTTCCAAAGTTTGTTTTGGGTGACGGGGACTCTTTCTAGAAGAAGAAGAAGACAACAACAACGAGTAGGTTGTAATTTGTCCGGTTACTGATGTTTGTTTTTGTCAGATTTTCATCTTGTTTTGATTTTTGTAAGCCTGTCAAGCCCATATCTACTAAAAAGTTGCCTTCATGGTAAAACACAAAACAGCAATGAGAGTGTGAACAATGTTATTTGGGCATATATTACAAAAAACGTTTTGTGAGCTTACGTGTTCTTCGATTTGGACTATCGGTCAACAGAGGCAATATTGCCATCTACGAAGTACTAAAGAACCTCACCATCGATCCTGGGAAGTCATGTTCCCTGGCATTGAAAAAACTTGATGAAGAAAGACTAAGGCCGATATTACCACCCAAGCAGTCACGAAAGAAGGGAGGCTGAAGATCACTTCGCTGAGGAGGAAGCTGATGATCCAGCTTATGGAGCGGGGCTGCACTAGCGGTGCGCACTCGGTTCGGGTATTTTTTTAACCCACTTATAGTTGTTCGATTGTAAAAATTTTTATTGCATTTTATCCGTTATATAATAAACTATTTTTTGATATTATTTTTGAAAAATCTATTTTTTTGACCCCAAAATTTACATACTACCCTTAAGAAGTTGGGGTGTGTTTTTTGCAAAGAGCAAAACCTACGCAAATAAAAAGTAGAAAACAACTATAAATACTAAAGTTAACGTACCTGTTAGGTGAGTCCGTCTCCTCTGGCTGGTGAGTTACTGTGGGCAAGCACTTTCGATGTAAGAGTACTGACTTAACGGCCAGACGATGATGTCTTTACATCGAAAGCGCTTGCCCACAGTAACTCACCAGCCAGAGGAGACGGACTCACCTAACAGGTACGTTAACTTTAGTAATTTGCCTACTGGCGGACACAACCCAATTTCTTTAATACAACTATAAATATCTAAAATTCATTTATGACGAATTATGTTGAAATAAGGCATTTACTTGAAAAATTGTGTAGGTGATGATCACTTCGTGTATAGACCTGGCGTAGTGTTAGGCTGAGTGATTAGCTTATGTGGGTGTGGCCCAATGTGAGGGGTGGAGTGGTTGGCATATGATAAGAGGCTAGTGACTGTATATCATAATGTAAGAAGCTCTGTTACAGGAATGTTTTGTATGGTATATAATTGAACGCTCAGTCACTGGTACAGGTGTATTGCTCAACTAAACAGGTAGACGCTTGTGTGGCATAACACGGAAGGTCAAGGATAGTAGTGCTTCCAGTTACCAGCTGTTGCTTTTGATAGTTCGCCAACCAATTTACCTTAAAAAGACCAGATCGAAGTGAAATTATCAAGGAAGTGAGACGAGGTGCCCAGTTATTTGATCGTAAGTGTTGTTGACAGGAGGGCATTAGGTAAATGACGGTCGTGAAGTCTTCTACACCCCAAAGCTTCGTGAAGGATGGAAAAGGGTGACCTGGTTTATTAGAAATTTATGTTCCGCCGGAGCAAATAGGAAAAAAAGGTCCTTTTAAAGGAAAAGAAAAAAAGCGTCAGTGAGACGAAAACCCCCCGAGGTGGGAAAAGGGAAAAGTGTTTAAGGGCGTTCGTGGCAGCAAATAAACTAACTAAACTTATCCGGGAGACAGCAGGCAGCGGAAGAGTGTCGTTTCATAGCGAGGGTTGACGGGGTTGGTATATTGAGGCTGAGAAGTGTGGATTCCTCGCAAGAAGATGGGCAGTATCCTCCATCAACACACCATACACGTCTTCCCTATGGGGGTTTCTATTAGCGAAATTTTTCTCCCTCTCGCCAAGAAAAGAAAATTCTACTCACGCGGGGGTTTCTTTTATTGTTCTATTGTCTTCTGAGGCTTTTATTCGTCGGAAACTTTAGATCCGGTGAATACCACCGACATAGTTCATCAATCACCCGACGTAATGTTCCATTACATATTTCGTAATTTGATCACGATTGTTTGAAAAACTGTTAACATCGCTAATAGTACGCGTCGTAAGGTCTGGAGATCGCGTGTCAACGAATATTAAATGACTTAAAACCATGTTTATGTATGACTCTTGAAAGGTTTATTTCTTTTTAAGGCCGCTGTTCAGCAAACAGACTGTTGACGGCTGCTCAGCACCTCGAGGCTGGTATTTCATAATAATAATGTTTGCTACACCCGCCCAGAGAAATAATTTTGTTTTCCTGGAGTCAATATTATTTCTAAACTTCTAACCCCAGTAGGTTCGCCTCATCACTAGTTAGCTTTCCGTTACCTTTCCCACATTGACAGAAATTTGATTCTCTCTTCGTATGAAAAAGGGATAATTCTTTGCCCAAGTAATATTGCAGTCCTTTTTTTCTCAAATCTTCTTGTTTGATTCCTAACGTCTCAACCCCCCCCCCCCCTCAAGCACACACTTTTTTCCAAAGCTCACCGTAAATGGGATGGTGGCACCCAAAAAGGAAAAAACTAAATAAATAGTAAGTAAGGAACTGGGGGCGCCCAACTACGCCGGCTCTAGGGATAGAAGGATTTGGACGGGAAAGGAAAGAAGGAAAAGAGGAAGTTTCACGATAGAACGACCACCAGTTGAGGTACGACCGCGGAGAACGCCTGCTGACACACCCAGCCGACGCATCTCTTTTCTTGCTTCACACACCACGCCAGGACACGGTCAATGCTGCAACCCAGTAATGCCGCTCTCTCTCCACTTTCCAGCCCTCAGATGACAATGCACCAGTAACCTGCTTGCAGACCGCGTCATTACGCTTGACCTAGCCCCTATGAGTACACACACCCGCACCACATGATTCAGTGACTCAAACAGGTTACCACAGGCACGACAACGAGCATTCACAACATTACGATCCCGGCCTCCTGTACTCCTCATCACTGTAGGCAGTGACGCCACACGAACGGCTAAAAGTGCTGGTAATTCTTCCCATGAATGTCCTTTCAAGGCCACACTCCACCCTCGCAGAAGAGCACCAGCTACAATGCGTGCGATGTCCCTGCCAGATGCCTGCAAAGCAAGCAGGGGCTTACGGCGCAAGAACAGAATAGTGGTAGAGAGAGAGATGAAACTCCCCCCCCCCCCCCAGGTCGAACCGGGGCGTGAATCTACACACATGGGACGCTATGTGAAAGGCCTAGCCAAGCACAAACAGCAGAGCGCACCACAACCAGTCAACCTCCCAAAAACCAACCCCTAGGTCAGCGACGTTAGAGCAAATACGTCTGAAGGAGCAGCTTAACGAAAATAAATAGGCCAATGAGATTGTTCCTCTGCTTATTAGGGAGTGCACCTACTTTGCTTGTACCGCAGAGTATTCTCATAACTACCATAATGCAAAGTTGAACATCGGAAATAGAAACTGGAAAAAATCAGCTTCAGAGCACTTATTCAGGTGACAGGTCAGGGACCAATTTTGCCACGTGCCCAAACCTCAAGAAAAATGTAGGGGGATTGGATGGTATTCGTGCAAACACAACAGGAACTCCGTTTGCTACTTGCCGCTGAGGAGTGGGGGGTTACAATGACAGGACAACGTCTTGAATCTTAACTGAATCGACGATAGAATGAAAGTTGCGCCAAGTGGCTGCAGAAAAATTAGATTAGATTGATCTTTGGGAACACTAGTGAAGATATTGCGCTTTTCACATTTTTAAATGTCCCTTTTCATTTTTGTTTCCAGACGATGTTCAGACATAACGATGAGTGTTATCTGTAGATTTGGTGAGTTCTGACGTTTATTCTTATAACTCCCCTCGTTTTCTCTGTGTTTCAGATTATTTCTCCTGTCACGCTTGTTCCTCGTTTCTGAGGACATTAAAAGCCACCCCACTATTTCCTCAAACCAATTGCTCAGCTTCCGGCTGTTCCTCCGTCACGCTTTAGACCTAAACTTGCGCAATCAAAATTCGGAGAACGCCTCGTAAAAGATTATACCGCGCGGGGGAGTACCAGAAATTATGGGGGAGGTTTCGAAACCGGCGAGTAAAAAGCGTTACATCTCGGGGGCGGTCGAAGGAAATATGGAAGTTTATATCCTTCTCCAAGAAACAACTGACATCTCATCATCCTTATCTTCAACTGGAGTTGGAGGAAGATGACAGCTAAGTCATTGAGGGAAGATGTGGTAGGCGTCACGCTGTCCCATCTTCACCACAATGCGGGGATACTTGACGTCTTGTCTCTGATATTGCAATGAGTAGAGACATGAGAGTAGAAGAGCGATTAGCCTCAAGGATGCTGAATGGTTTACCTCGACTGTTCACCTCAGAGACTGTTTACTCCGTGCACACAACCCCTCCATCGAACCTAATGTCCTGCAGTATCCATCAACTACAACGCATTAGTCACGACGGAAGCATAATAATCTCCTGAATGGGGACCAAAGCCCGACCCATTTCACCGCCAACTAGGCGTTGTGTGTTTCATCACAATCTGACAAAACTGTTATAATTAACTCGTTTTTCGTAAGTACGGGAACTTCGGTAAGAATAAATCAAATACGACTCCGTTGCACACAATAAAACCAAATCCGTGAATAAAAGCAGTGTATGTCTGCGTGTGAGACGAAATGTAGCGTGTGGTGCCCGATACAATTTATTTTCAGTGGATTATGTTACAGTCACCATGAGATGAACGGTGATGAGATGTTCAATTCAAATGAACCTCCAAATTCAAATGGGAATGGACGGGGTAAATTCAGTAAAATCGTCCTAATCTCATAACTTTCGAATGGTTTTCATCATCCTTGTATAGTTGAAATAAGAAACTGATTGAGAAACGGACGTCACGGATGATGTATTTGTCAACTAATTTACAGTTTTTTCAACTTTTCTTAGCCCTAGGAAGCTAAAGAAAGGTTACGAAACCACGATTTTCTGTTCTAGCTTTTCTTCACATTTTCGCATTTCAAAGCCCACACAGGACGTAAACGCAACTCGAGAAAATGTGTGTTTCTGCGCGTTAACTTGGACGAGAGACAGAAAAATGAAATCGAGTTTATTGAAAACAATTTGAAGCGACTCATCACGACTCTCCTCAGTCCCAGTTTCACTTGAATCTACTAATCGAAACCATTATCGGTTTACTATTCATTGCACCTATGTTTTCGGTCAAGAACATTTTTTTACAACCCCCTCAGAATTTGATACTTCACTTTTCAAGCCATCAAGATTCCAAATCTGCAATGTCCATCGGCCATCTGGGCCGGGGGCTAACTTGCCTTTAACGTGATCCGTTCTTCGCATAAAAACTCCTCTTGTTATATTTGGTATTGTGCCTGCCTTCTCAGCAATTCGATCGGACGAAACTCATGGTCGTTATGGGCAAAAACGGTCCAAAAATTAGCAATAACGAAATTTTGGCAGTTTCATCGCAATTACGTCGTGTTTGGTATCGTATTTTAGGTATTTTTAGATGAAAATTTCGGAAGCCGAGAGTTTAAAGTGGACTGTATTTACGAAGGGAGCCCCGCGACCGAATGCGAACTCCGATACCCGACTGTAACGTTGAGATGGCGTCTTGTGTATGTCATCAACAATTTTTGAACGACAATAAAAAGAAAATGTTAGCGAACAGCGCGAGCGGTGATTCATAATAATCTCTTGAACATCCTCGATCCGCGAATAGATGGAAGTCACGGTTATAATAAGAAAAGAAACAATAACAAAACTCCAGGAACCCCAAAATTCCAATGAGTAAGTTCGAACCATAGTGAGCCAAAGACTACTACTTGAAAGAACTCGCGGGGCAATAGCCTAATCATTTGACTCGCCAAGTCGTGCCAATATTTCGTTTTCGTTGTTCCGTTGTAGTCAGGTCATGCTTTGTGTTTTTCGATGCTGAATGGAATGTGGTGGGGGGGGGGGTGTAAGGCCACGTCAAACTATATAAAAGAATGATAAACCATTCTGTAAAAAAATATCAACCCTCATGTGTACAAATTCTCTTTTGAATGCAATTCCCACACACACACTTACTACTACGATTTCAGAAGACGGTTTCATTCGGTGGTGTTAATTTTGGGCTTTCGGCAACTTACAACCATCTTACGAGCTGGTTGGTTCCATATAACGCAGTACCATCCAACGTCCAAATACAGCTACCTTCCTGTGAAACGATTCAAACTTTGAATGCTACACACACACACACCTCGCACACTATTAAGACGGTTATTTTCATTCAGCAGCGTCAGGCTATCGGCAATTTACAGTCGTCTGACAGGGCGTTCGTTGGTTTCGCCGAGCGTGAAATCGTCGAACGTCCAAAAACAGCAACCCTCGAGTGTGACAATTCCACCTTTAAAGGGCTATTCCACTCAAATTTTTTTGAGAACGCTAGTGTCATATGAGCGAGGTTTATAATGCCAAAATTTTGCTAAATGTTTTTATAATTGGTTTTGCCACTCTCATCGCTTCCCTGCAAATAAATTCGGGTTAAGGTTACATCATCGACTTGTGTACGAGTATATGGGAAAACATTGAGTCAACATCGTTAGAGCGGGTTTTCAGAGATAAGAATTTGGTGTTTTGTTTGACAAACATGATAACTATAGGTAGTTTCGGGTTGGTTTCGCTCATAACCTCATTTTGGCGTGTTGGCTTAATGAAAAATTTGAGCCGATTTATTCCAGTCTCTTGAATGGTGGACCACTTTCTCAGGTGGTGGTGTTCGGACTCAGATGCACTTGGAATTATTAAAAATTGAAGAAAAATTTAAAACAACTTTACTTCTTACTCCGTAGGGCGTAGGGCTAGTGAAAGTAAAAACTCAAGGCAGTGCTTCGTGAAGGATTGTCAATAGAACATGAGCTCATCAAGCGATGAGTGTTACATTAGTCATGCTTCTACTACGAAAAAGATAAAAGGTTTGTCACTTAAGTATTTGGATACGGACGGACTAATAACTAATAGCGTGACAGGGTAAAAACAATGTTGCAACAAACGAGCTCTCACGTCGAAGAAGAAGAAGAAGAAGAAAAAGAAACAAAGAAAGAACAAAAAACGGGGATGGGTAATAGGGAATAAGGAGAGATAGATCGAGATAGGGAAGAAGCTAGTGAGAGAGAAGTTGGCCGACTTCCAGCATGAAATAAGTAATGCTTGAAAATCCTTCTATCCTTTCCCCCTCTCCCCCCCCCCACGCTACTGCCGCTAATAGAGGGAACTCTTAACCAAATCCTCTTTTCGCCGAGATATTTACAACACGGTTACAGCTCTTCTGATAAGAACATCCTCCCACCGACCGCCTTTTTCGAGAGAAAATTTACTGCCAACGCCCTCCAACCCCCTTCGTCTCCTTTTATTTTATTAGAGTCTCAGCAACGGCGATTTGATTCCGTCCAAATGAGTTCTTTTGCATTTTAAGTCACTGAAAGGTGACTTTTAATGTCTCGCAAATTCGATTCTTCAACTTTTCGTTTTATTTCTTTTTTCGCCTCTTCGCTTTTCGTTTGACAGACTGGGGAAAAGCGGGGAAAGGAAATGGAACACTTTGTGGTACATTGGCAGTAAGTGATTTACAATTTTTTTTCCGGCGGAGATTGTGAGCACTCTTCGGAGTCCCGCGTGTCACGGTAGGAGATAGTGATCATTGTCATCCTTTCCTTGCAAATTGGAGTGCAACGCGTCTTCACGGACGTACGGGTAACGAAGTGATCATACTACTGAACTTCAATGCAGTATTATTGGGTTCCACATTATTGCCGCTCAGTACTCGGAAATTGAAATGAAGTACATAATTTTGGATGTTACAATTGGGGTCTCAGTGCTGTGGGTCGAGGTAGATCAAACAGCCGTAGTTGAGATGCCGTCGAAGCGAATTACAGTGTTGCGTACTCAACAGCTGTTACCTAATGGCTCTAGGCTACACTACAAACGGACTATGTTCAATGCTTGGAAATATTTTCAATTTGAATCGGGACTTAATACGGCTGATTCAGTCTCCAGGGCAATTGGGGAAGTTTTACTTCATCATGACGTCGCTTCTGTAGCATAACGTCAGTGTGGAGGCTAAGCACCTACCCCACAGGGTTCACATATCACTTCCAGTGTCTTCAAACCCGTGGGCATAGGAGCATAACCCCTTGGTACCTACAGAATGATAAGATTCGTCATGCGATCATAAAGATAATTGCTTTCGCCTGTTTGGAGTGTTTGTGCTGTCTATTCAACCGTTGATGTTAACAGCCTAGGGAAGTAAACCTCAAGAACTATTACAGTGGTTGTGAAGTGATGAACTATAGTGTTGCTCTTTACATATTTATTTATACGGATAACGGACAAGCCCAATTACAAAAGAAAAACAAAAGAAGCACACAAAACGCAAATATTAGCCACAAGGGCAGTTCAAAGTAGAGCTTTTGAGAAAAGTGAGAGGTGAGATGCAGGAAGAGTTGGTGCTTGACTGGGGTGAGTAATAAAGAGAGAATTGCGATAAAGGGAAGAGATGTGGAGAGCAGGTGTACTTCACGAAGAATACTGCAGAAGGGACAAATAATTGGTTGAGGAATGGAGGGCGTCGAAGCGGGATACAGAACTGGACGAGAAGAGATCAGGAGAATCATCCCAATAGCAGAACATGTTAGAAAGGAACATCGGCACACAAGCGACGGTCACTGGAGACAACATGCAGAAGCGGCCGAGATCTCATCTTCGTAGGACAGGTTCTCACGGGGAATTGAGAGCTTGTAGCCGAGGAGTTATTACGAGGAATATGACACTCATAATGTGGGCTTCAAATTACTGATGCACTCTGCAGGGTTGGCCGTACGAGAGTCTTAAAGAGAGTCACTAAGGCAAGGGCATGTTAGAACTCACTACCATCCATGGCAATCCATGAGCTGCAACCTGAGAAATATGTCGTCTGAGAAGGAGAGCTGGGAGTCAAAATAGATGCCAAGTTCCACAATGGGAGGACGTATAGCTGAATTAATCGAGTAGGCGTGGAGGAACAGAGAGCGAGATCGATGGAAAGAGGCACAGCACATTTTGATGAGTTGCAGGCCAGGCTATTGAAATTACACCACTGAGAGGGGCATTTACGTCCTGCTGAAGAGGAAGGCAGTCTGAAGGGTTCCGATTGGAGATGAAAAACTTCAGGTCGTCCACATAAATTAAGAAGTTGGCGCGATGAAGGAAGGAACTGGCTTCGTTGATCACAAGATTGAAAACAAGGGGGACTAAGATGCGAGCCTCTAGGAACACCAGATGTGACGGAGAACGAGCGAGAGCCATTCATTCTCACTGAAAGCTGCCTAGCACTCATCACTGCACCATGCGTGAAGCCTTGGAGATGTTGGTCGTGATGAGCTCCACCTGATGACCAACCCCAACAGCAGAAAGCGTGTAGTCCTTAGAAGTTGCTCTTATCAAAATTGTCGGAAACGAGTTCTGTATCTTTGTTCCGTATACAACTATTGGAGTGAAAACACATTACGTCTGTTGTAAACTGGATTAATCAAACAAACTCAATAAGTTAAAATCGAGCTCGTCACAGTTTTATTTACACGGTCTGGTGTAAAGTATCATTAACAAAACACACGCTTTATGTGCTGGAAACCACTCAATAACAATAGTGACGACTTGGAAAGTATGCGTCGCCGAAATTCCGCTGATGTCTTGGAGTGGCGAGAAAGCAAGGTGATCTCTGTAGCGTGAGAGAAGGAAGAACCGCCGAACCAAACAACGCCCAGCCGCCTAATGCTTCCCTAACTCAAGTGGCGCAAACTCGCCTCCCTCGCCGCAAGACGCCAAATTAACCGTCAGAAGATCAATTTCAATTTGCCCTTCCGATAAATACCGAAAAAATCGGGAAAGACTTTCCCTTCAGGCGG
Organism: Pachypeltis micranthus; assembly: GCA_020466155.1. Classification (NCBI taxonomy): domain Eukaryota; kingdom Metazoa; phylum Arthropoda; class Insecta; order Hemiptera; family Miridae; genus Pachypeltis; species Pachypeltis micranthus. Next base: position 12,599,772 of record CM035775.1, read on the forward strand.
CCGAGCCCCGAACTGGGCCAACAGTCCTTTTTCTTACTTTACTAACACAATAAATTCCTTTGCTCGACGCGATAAAAGCAGTACAAAAGAAGGCACGGCCTCGTGGGAGGGGGAATATAAATATGTTTTTTTTTGGGCCGGTGGAAGGTTATATAATGTTATCGCTTTATTCTTCTTCGTGCCCGAGGAAGAAACAAAATATAAGCGCTTTGTTACTTCATCCAAGAATGAAGAGCTCCTACCTCATCTGTTACAGCTCACATGAAGTTATTAATGTAAAGGAGGCAACCACTTTTGCAATTACTACGTAACACTCACGCATATAGTTACAGTTTATATGGGCTTTGGCAAATTGAAGTTGTTTTGTTTACTGTCAAAAAGCGCTAAACCCCTACCCCCACTCCCTTCAACACGTGCCGCGTTGTCAGTAATAGAAACTAATCAAGATCAGTACGGCCAACCTATTGTTAGGGGTAGTTTACATGCACATGTCTACTAAAATGTTACGATGTTTTCATGCTCACTGTCGATTGTCGGTAAGCGAAATGCTCTGTGAACGTTAACTCCTCCCCCCCCGCCTCCTCCAACCGCTTTATTTTCAATTTCACTAGTTCTGCAGAGCTGAGGGAAAGCCCCTAATTTTGGGAGCACATTGGCTTGTGCTTGGCTCCTTTCCTACATAGGTCTGTTTCTTTATCGAATGACTGTTTCTGAACTCTCAACGAGGGTTCTGCCTGCCCCTTTCCTACCCCTACCTTAGTGAAACGTTGGGATCTGTACGCAGCTGTTACCTGAAAAAGAATTATGACGTGAGAGGCCCTCATCATAGTCTTCACAGACACCCTGAAAATGGTGAAAGGTCGAGCTTTGAGTCACTCACACGCTGGCGATCCGAAACGGTGACTTAGAAAACGAATCTCAATTGAGCGTTGGAAGACTCACTGATGCTGCTGCTAGCAGTCATTCTCCACTTGCAAAACGCTGAATGCAACATAGCTGTTTCCCATATTCTACTTACTTTGCTTATCAGTTTATACCAATACAGGCACGCCTTGAATGCTGAAGGAGAGCAGGCAATAATAGAATAGGAAACAGCCATTCTTAATACATGAAACTTTACAGCAGCGGCACTTTAACTACTCTGAAATATGGAACACACCTGAAAGACAGGCGTGTCAGAAGTTACCACTTGGAACTCATGCCAGAGCGGATGAACTTTCAACTTCCATTTAGTGTCTGCATCCAGCCCTGGGAATTCTAGGAGGGGCGTCGTAACTGGTTCCGTGATGGCGGGTCAGGATGGCTTTAGCTGTGCCAAACCCCTAGGGGAGTACACTATGATGTATCAATCAGAATAATCTAGTCAGACTTACTTACATACAAGGGTAAAAGAACTCAGGGGCAAGTGGATTTGCATATTTTGAGGTTCTGAGCTTTTAATTTCATTTCAATCTGGTGCCCAAGCCAATGACAGCACTTCGTTATTTGGATACCTCCTCATCGAGACCAGGAGGATAACAAAAAAGTGGGCAGTATCGGGAAAGGAGCATGAAGACCAGACTCACATCACGATGACTTTTATTAATTAGCCAAGGTGCACCATTAGGATAGACCTACCATATGGCCAATAGACTCTGTTCCTTGAAAATCTTGGAACACCAGTGAGAGCAAGGAGGAGGACATTGTTGGGGCTGTGTTATGTATTCATGGAAAACTAGTCCAATTTGTCGAGATCTGCCTACAACATGCTTTAGTCTGAAGTATAGGAGACTAGAGAGAAGAGGTTCAGGTGGTCTGCTCATGTGAGAAACTGGGCTGAGCCCACAACATAGGTGATGACCAACGTGAACGACGAAGGGGCCAGATGGGAACCCTGCAGAACTCCAGGAGACGTCACGTATTGACTCTAAGGAGGACCATCTGATAGCCAGACAACTAGCCATCAAACCACTCTAAAGTTCAATTCATTTTTCTTTCCATAGCAAGGAAAACGTTAGACCTATATATTTTTGCACAAACTGTTGATGTTTCATTGATATTTTGATGAGTTAACTCAACAAAAATTTGGAAAATTTGCAGGAAAACTTTGTTTCCTTCTGAGTCTGTGTTGGAGCTCCGAAGTTTACGTGACCCTCGAACATCCGCCAGTGATTTAATGATTCAAACCCTCTTCTTCTTCGAATACCGTCACGATATCTCTTAATAATGTAAAGGCATAACCGGATTATTTCCGAAGGGAAAATAATCATGAAAAACTGACGATAGAATGACTCATCAAAACCACTGACCTGTAACGTGAGCGAGGAGAGCAAGAGCCGCAAGCTTAACAAGCATCGATCGGTTTAGTCTCTTGGTTCTGCAATTCATGTCCATCCACCTGAAAAAAAATGAAACACCTCGTGAACGGAGTTTCCCTGAAAGTGACAAATTAACGGCCCATTCTCGCAGCACTTCATGGTCAACTCAGGAATGCGACATCACTGACTGACACAGACCTGGTTTAACCGTGTAACGTATTTGGCACTAAAAGGCTTGTCGGCCTTGTGTCAGCCTTGACACAATTGTTGAAGTATGTTAAAGGGCCTACTGTCACGTTCTCTTTACCTCATTTCTGAATTTGTGTTTATTTTGTTTAAATTTAAGCGCGATATTTCACACTGAAGCGCATTAATCACATTTTTGTAGTTTCAAAAGATGATATCTTTGTTCGAAAATAGCAGGTGGGAAGCATCACGCAAGTTTCCTCAGCACCTTATAAATTCGGCGGCTTTCAAGACTTGGGCAATTTAAAATATTTTTCGCTCAGTTGAAGTTCGAAAGGCCTCAAAGTTCAACGCTGGTTTCGGAATTTCTAGGGTTGCTCCTAATTATCCGACGACCACTTTTCAATTCATCATTTGGAACACCTTTGCATTAGAATAACTTCAGTGGCTCGTGAAGTAAAAACTAACAAAGTTGGTTATCGTTTTTATTGCGTTTGACAATTTATTATGCTGCTCTCGTCAATTTCCTACGGATGAACTAACTGTTGTATTGCCGTTATGTCCTTGATAACTGTTCACACAAAAAGCGCAATTAACGTGTTTTCTAGACAAAAAATTTGCTGCGAACCAACACACAATCACAAACGGTCTTGTACGTACAAACAGGCCCTCAATCTTGGTTCAACGCATTTAAATAGAACCATACATCCAGAACGAAATGTACGTAATAGTTAGTTGAAAGGACCTCATAAGTTTGATCAAAATCAATGACAACCATGTTTTAGAAAATTAGAAATACGATACTTAAATGTTCAGCAAATCTCGTTTTCTGACGTATCTTCGTTTATACCACAGTTGTAAGGAATGTTACAGAAATATACAAATATACAAATATAAGTGACCCCCGTCAAGTTGATCAAAATAAAGTACGTAGTTACTGTGGAAATAATGAAAATAGTTTTAAAAAGTCACTCTTATATTTCTGCCAACAACCATAAACCGGAAGTTATATGTCAATCAAACGAACCACGTGTCGAAATTAGTGGTTTAAGGTCGAGTAGGCGTCACAATGATAATATCTGAAGAAAACTCTCTTCTTTTTCCATGATTACAGTACTTTCCATGCCTTGCGAGTCGCGGAAAGTGTAAACATTTGTTATTTTGCGTTATTATGTCCGTCAGCCGTAGGCCTCATCAGCCATAACCCCGCTTGGTATCTAGTTGTGCCCGCCTGCTCGGCAATCCGAACAGACAAAGCCCATGGTTGTTATGGGCAAAAAATGGTTAAAAAAATTAACAAAAAAACGGAATTTTGGCCGTGTTTCGTATCGCTTTCTAGGTATTTTTAGATGCTGAGTCGAATGAACCACTTCTCAGATGTATTACTGCGTCTAGACGGAAAATAGTGAAATAACAGTAATTACAGTGAACCGAAATCTTATATCTTATTGAAAGAACTCCCGGGTCTATTCAGCGAAAGTTATAGTTTCTTCATTTTTACTTCCTCCCGACTCATTAAAACCACCAATTCTACTCTCAACGTCGTGCCAATTGCCTACAGGCGAGTACGGGCGCCTGGAATATTTAGTCTTAGTCGTTTCGCGGAAGTTAGGTCATGCTTCGTATTGTTTACTGCTATTTTTCGATGCTGTATCGAATGGGACGTATATAAGAAGCGTGAGACTAGCTCAAGCTGTTCAGAATAATACACCGTTGTGCAATAATTAGCAGGGTTTTTTACTCAGTTCATCTGAGCAAAAAGCGATGGCAAAAGGCGATAGAACTTACAGTTCCGGAATTTATTATGATGCCCGTGCTCATGCCTTACCATTATTGATTGGTTCGTACATAGAGAATTAATGAGGCTGTACACACGATTATTTCGTGAAGAATAATAATCGTTCTCTGGAGTTATCCGGTAAATCCCTTTGGAAACAGTATAAAGTGATACATTAGCGGCCAAAATTCCAGAATTTCCGGAGTAGTCTCCATACATCCAATGCGCGTTATTAAGCCTTCATCGTGAATATACTTATTGGTGTACCACACAGACTTTCCACTACTTTCTGAGCGGAGTTTATAAGGAAAAAACGTCTCATTCGGAGCTGTTTATACAAAACATTTTATCCAAATCGTTAGAGTTTTTGTGAAGAAACGTATTTTGTGTTTTGATCACTTTGATCACTATGGTTGGTTTTGATTGGATTCTGAACGGATGCTCATACCCTTGTTTTGGCGTCCCATGGAGAACTACACGCTAAGTATCAAGTTTGAGCTGATTTGGTTCAACCATTTCGTCTCAATCCCGTTCACACTCACACTCACACACGCAAATTTTCCCAAATAGTGTTTTTTCGGACTCAGTAAGATCTGAAGAGCTCTCAATTTTTTCTTTTCTTTTTTTTCATCCGATTACGTAACTCTATTTTCTACCACGTAGAGCCAAGGACAGTAAAAATGTAATTGACATCTTAGGAAAATTTTTGAGAAAAAGATAACTAGGATGTTTTAGTTAGTTTGGAATCGATTTCACTCATAACATATTTTGGCTTCAATAAATAAAACTCCGTTTCATCTCTTTTTCTCTTCTTGGGTTAAGAGAAGTAAAACTAAGTTATAGTTATACTACGTTTTTTCAGGTGATTCTGGACGAGAGAAACGTTTGAGTTGATTTTGGAGTTAGTTCCCACTAAAAATGGCGCTTCTGTGGTCGAATTTGAGGGTGTCATCTAGACAACTGGGGGTGTCAGTAAAAAACTACTAGTTCTTAACTGCCGAAGCAAATATATTTAGTATAATTTAAGACACTGCTGTTTGGTTCAGTGAAATGTAGTAGGCCGCTACGTGGTAAAAGCTTATTACTCGTAAATCATACCATCTAAGGAATAACATTTTATTCAAACGGAGCTCAGAGAGACTCAAAATGAAGTATAATAAGAAAGGGTAAAAGTACTGTGAGTAGAGTTTCATATATTTTGTCGCGGGTGCGGCTCATTTCCTCTTCATATCGCTCTATGACCTGAAGACCAGGCGAATGCCAGGGTTTATCCCGAACAAACATCCCCCTCATCCCCGACCCTCGATCAACACCCCAGTCACCAGGACCATTTAGATTCCAGTTTAAACTTCCCCTAAAACTTGAGCAATGGCGTTAAACGGTGACAATTCTTCCTCGCTCGACTCAACTCGGCAAACAACTCGCCGCAATATTTAATACCAGCCAACTCGGTTGGAAATGCAGTTGACTCGACGCCTGCCAACTCCAGCCGTTTTCCTCCGGACTTGATTTTTATCAACCGCCGTTTAAGTTTTACCTCCCCGTCAACTCTGACGTTGTCGTCGGCGAGACATTTTTGTAGCTTGAAACGAGCTCGGAGTTTAGATTCAGACCCAAATCTTATTTCTCTCGAGTCGTATCATTCGTAATCTCGTTCGGCTTAAAGCTCATGAAAAAAAATAAAAAATAAAGGGCGAAGCTTACTTCATAACTTTTTAGCTCCACGATGCAGAGAGGAAAGTTATATAATCGGCTGCAAGAGGAATTGAGTTTTCTTCGGTTCGTTACTTCTCAGTTTTCCGGGAGCGAAAATCACCATTTCCAATAATGATCTGTATGTGTGTGTGTGCGCGTCAAGTATTTAGTAGTAATAAAGGTGCGAGGTGGGGGCTTCCACCAACAACTCCAGTCCCTTGAAGGCACTGCCATTGCAAGGTTTGCCTCACTGCGTGCAATTTCTAAGGTCACTTGGGGTGTGTATTACCAAGACACTATCCTCATGTATAAGGCCATATATCTAGGCGTGATTGGCTACTGCTCCATAACCAACAGTCAATCAAAAGAGAGTATTGGCCCAATCCCAGAGAGCTGTACTCCTGTGGATCACCAAGGCCTGTAAGACTGTATCAACAGAAGCACTCCAGACGATAACTCGTCACTTGACAGTTGACTTGGCCGTTGAGTGCATGGTTGACAGGTGGAGAGTGAAACAGGAGCTTTCCCCGCTTTGGACTCTGTGCGGATCTCACCTTAGAACGAACACTTGCAGCCATTGACGAATGGGCGTTAGAGAAATGGCAAGCGCGATGGGAATTCTGGTCGTGACACGTATGAGTCTTTCAAGAAAATGGGTTGAGCCAGATTACTGGACGAGCTCCTCACAGGACATGGTGACTTCAATGCGCGGCTCCACTTCATTTCTCTCAAAGACTCTCCATCAACCACGTATCCAGTGCGGAGGAATCAAGATAGCGCATGATGCTCCACTGCGGTTCCTACAACAGTGAACGACGGTTATTGGGAGGGTAGACGAACTTTGCAGAATTGACTGCTACAAAGCCAGCCTATAACCATTTTGCAAAGTTCGCGAAGAAGGTGGTGGCTAAGAAACGTGGTCACAGTTGATCTGTCCTTTAGAAACTTGCCGCCCAAGTAAATAGTTAGATCAGGCGGGAAACCGCCTTACGAACTCCTCCCAGACGGTACTGGATTCCTCAGGTGCGCGGTCACACAAGGGCAACAGCTATCTACCGGGAGGCTGGCTAACGACCAAATACCGGCCGTACCTCCGCAGGTCTGAGTTCGATGGTTGCTGCAGGGGCCGGCCATTAGCGCAACGGCAACTTCAATGACTCCTCGAGGTTTTAGAAACTGTCATCAAATAGATCTGTTAGTGAATAAGATTGAGGACGAACGGCAGGACAAAATCAACTCAAATTTGATATTTACCTGCAGACCAACACGGGAGCGCTAAAGTAGGAGTACGAGCAAAATCGTTCCCAACTGACTAGTTATCATAGTGATCAAAACCATAAATATTTGTTTTCGAATACGGGGTATAAAGATTTTGTACAAAATGTTGTGGGAACAGCTGCAAATGGCATCCATCGTTAATCTATGTTTACATAGAATACGGCCCGATATGTGAAACTGGCACTGAGATCATTTTTACTTTCCTTGGCTCTACGAAGTAGAAAGGAAAGTTATGTAATCGGCTGAAAAAAAAGTTTCCTTCAGATCTTTACGTTTCAGACCCTCCTGAGTCCGAAAAACACTATTTGGGAAAATGTTCTGTGGGTTTGTGGGTCTGTGTGTGTGTGTGTGTGTGTGTGTCTGTGAACGATTTTTAGAGAAAACCACCGTACCAAATCAGCTCAAACTTCATATCTCCCCCGCAGGTTACCATGGGACGCCAAAATAAGGGTATGAACAAAATCCACCGAAATTTAACTATAGTTATCATAGTGATCAAAACACCAATTTTTTTTCTCAAAAACGGCTCTAACGATTTTGATTAAATTTTTGATATAGATAGCTGTTAATAAGAAAATGACGAGAGCAGCACAATAAATTATCAAAATTTTCGACGAAAAGCGTTTGTAGCGCGGTTTTTTCCTTATAAACTCCGCTGGAATGTTAGTATAAAGTTAAAGAAAACTGGTATTGTAGTCCAATCCAATACCTAAAGGGTGAGTGTTTGAAAACGCTCATGAGATACATGGGGCTCACTCCAGAAATTCCTGAATTTCAACTACTGTCGTTTCGCTTTCTGCCAGTTTCAACAGTTATTACCCAATAGCTCTGCAAAAGTAAGTACTATCCTTCTTCAAAAAATTCGTGTTTACAGCCTCATTAATTATCTGTGTACCAATTGCTCACTAATGGTCCTGGAATGAGTACGAGCAGCACAATAAATTCCAGAACTGTAGGCGCTACCGTTTCCTGCTGCTGTGACGTGTTGTTTGACCAAGTTCAAAGGCCATGTACAAAGTGAATTGACGTAGAGCTAAGGAAAGTTGTGTGTTGCAACGCACCAGATATTTTTCTAATTGTGTATGTCGATGTGACATTGGAATGAGGAAGTTACGCGACCGCCTCATGTTGGTGACGTTTTCGTGTTCAACCCGATGCTTTTTAGATCCGATAGGCTCCCGAAGGATCAATTTAAGCTTTCAGGGGAAGGGTTACAACGTACACTCGAAATGCATTAGTTTTGCTCTCTAGTGCCCGAACGGAAGGCCTGGGAAGTAATAATGGTGGCCCTACCGCAAAGAAAGAGGTATTGCCGGACGTGCTTTATTTTGCAACATTCACCATGCTCGACGCAATCGCTCCAATTCTGTCGCATTCCCATACTTTTTTTTTGTTTCGTTCCCCCTGGCTTTTCTCTTCCTACCTCGTTTGTTCCACAACCCAACTCGGACGCCGCCGCTGGGCCCAACGAGTGGAAAAATGGCTAACTACTCGGTAAAAAGCTCTGTTCCCGCTAATTGGTAGCGTGTTCTCCCCGTCGACGGAATTGAAAACGAAACGACTGCGCTTAACTGTGAAGCTCGAGAGCAAGTTGCGCTTTACTCCCCGTATTTATGACAGTCCACTTCCAAAAGCAGCTCTCCAAAATATGGTCGCGAACTGTGCGGAATTGTAAACTGTTCGTTGGGACAATGAACCCCCCCCCCTCCCCCTCATGACCAGCCATTTTATAGATACTAGAAACACGCTATCATATTTGGAGTAGTCCATCCCCCTAACAGGTTTCATTAGTCTGTTGATAGCTGCCGGCTGGCTGTTTCGCCAGGCATCACATTCATACTGCCAATAGACTGGTCAATTCGTTTGGTAGCAGATGCACTTTGGCAATTACCAAAGAAATTTAGATGTTCAACAATAAAAAGGCCTGCAGATTTCTACATTTCAGTCTTCTGAGTGCCGCTAACTGGTGCGACGCATCACAAATATTCCTTCACCACCTTTTGAGCACCTAATATAACCAAACTCGACGTTTTACAAACTCCGTTTGTACCAGATTTATTGGATCGCTTCTACTTATGTCACGACCTTCATTGTTTGATTAACGTATAGCATTTTTTTGCGACTGTCGACGCAACGCAATAGTTTTGGGAAGTTTCGGGTTTATAATTCGGCAAATACAGGGAAAACACATTGAAAAATGTTAGCCAAAACCACATTTTGCATTCCGAAATTTCTCAAGCGATCCTTGATTTTTTCATGACCCATACGTCACTTTTATCGTGTGGGTAGACCATAGGACTGCCATTTACCTCATTGCCTGGAAAGCTCTAGTATATGCGCGGAGTTTATTAGGAAAAAACTGTACTAAACGACAGTTTTTGATTATTTATTGGACTTTAGTTATGTTCTCCCATTGTACAACACCGTTATGTCATTTAGTACAACCGTTTTTCAGAAAAAAAAATCTGATGGAATGCATCGCACACAACCTTCTTCAGCCCCGTGTACATTCCCCGATTTCCTTGGCTTTAACTATAGTCGAATCTATTTTGCACTCAGCGTACTTCACGTTTTACGTAGGACGCGGTGGCGTTTAAAGTTACGAAGTGTATTGTTCTGCTCAATTACTTATGCTACGACCATTATTGAGCTATGAGAGGTGATTTATAAGACTATCAACATGATTTTTTCGGAAGATCATGTTTTCGATTTAACAATAATCCGGTAACAACTGTGAAAAACTTCGGGTGTGAAACAAAAGTAAACCGAGGGTTTGAATTTCGGAATTATTAAACTCTCATCCTATAAGAAGTTTACTAGACTCCCTCTCTGATATTTCTGAGAATGCTAGTCTCGCATGAGCTAGTATAAGGAAACAACTGAGCAAAAATCCATTGTCTTCGAGAGTTTTGATAATTTATTGTGCTTCTCTCGTCACTTTTACATGAACGAAAATATTTTGTTACTTTGGAGCTGTCCTTTAAAAAAATGTAACGAAAATCATTATAGCGGTTGTTAAGAAAAGAAATAATTTGTGTTTGATCACTATGATAACTATGGTTAGTTTCCAAACGATTGCTGAATTTGATTTCAATTTCTCACGTGTTTTTCATACTATGACGCCCTTGAAACGTGAAAACGCGAAGAAAATTTAAAAAACAGTGGGTAATTAGGTAAGAGGCATTTCACAACCCGCTCATATTTTCTTTTTTTATTCGCCATTTTCACCAAGTACCACTTCATGAACTGTCCTCTCGCTATACTGCCATCTCGTTCCTGTGTCACCGACCAAAAGGCTTCTTCAGCTGTTCTCTGTCATTTAGCTTTAGTGGGCACTGTCGCTAAAACCACTTGCAGTCCTTTTTGTTGTGAAGAAAATCCTTTCTCTTGCAATAGCCACTGTATCGATAACCCTCCTGTGGTACTTCATTAGTTCATTGCAATTGTGAATATTGCTTTCTCAGTTCTAGTAGCTGATTTTGAAGTGATTCCTACCTGCAGCATGAAATAATGAGCCCAGAGGTTGGAATGTCTGGTGACGACGGCGATAGGATCTAGTATAAAATGTCCCCTTAGCACACTTAGTACTTGCCGACGTGGAGACGTCTCGTTTTTGTATCTTGGACGAGTCCGCAAATGTAAAATTGTTAACGTGGCAACGCTGTGCGGGTGGTTGTTTAATTAATGGAAATATATGCTACTTTCCAACAAGAGTCACATCTAACAGCACCTTCGATAGCGTGGCAACAAAAATAAATCACAACCGAAAAGCTCATTACTTCGCAATGTGTTTAATGAATGAGTTACATTTCCAGCCTGAAAGTAGCTTATTGGAATAACGTTCCAATATTTCTGACAGTCGCCAGTGTCCTAGAAGCAGGATTTCCCCTACAAAGTTGCGCAAAAATGGATTTTCATCGAAGTTGCTGTCGATTTTAACCTGCTCCTCTCTCTTTTTCCCACGAACACAAATTTAAAATTACCGTTTCTTCATTGGAACCATTTAAAAACAAAACTTTACGTTTATTATCATTTGAGCCGCGCTGTTGAGAAAAAGAATATTTGGAGTTTTGATCGTTATCTTTGTAACGAGACGAACCAAACCCTTTGATTCAGCGGAGGCTTGTCTGGGCACCTCAAATGTCCCGATTCGTTCGAGACTTCGCTCCCGTCAGTTGTAACTGAGCCGGTTTCCTCGTCGCTGTGTCGCCCGCACTCGCGTTCGCTCCCACTCAGTTCCCTGTCTGTGGTGATAAAACTTCTCCGAATGTAATTGAGAATAAAACTATGATCCAATTGCATTCACCTTGAATCGTACTACTTCCCGACTCACCTAGTGCGATACCGCTTTCAATATTAATCCCCCCCCGTGACAGCTTGTTCTCATGGTGCTGTCTTCTTTCGAAGGTTGGCGATCATCATGACAATCCGGTTTTGTGTACGGCTGACCTAAACATTCCCACTGATGATCAGCCAAACCATTCCCTCAGGTTACGTAGCCACGAGATTTTTCTACTTCCTACACTTTGCTTACATAGTGTTTTGATTATCACGCGAAGTATCTCTTACCTCTCTCCTCTCATTATGTGACGCAAGTACTTCAACTTGCGGGTTTAATCTCGCTGACTAACTCCGCTTCCTTGGAGGTTCGCTGCACAACCTCCCTGTTGGTGACTTTGTCCATGTATTCTAAGGGTCCTTTTGTATAGCCTCATCTCTAAGGCTTCTATCCTTTATAATAATCTGGCTTCTGTCCTTCATTAAATGTGGCCGCTTCTATACCATGTAGAAGGATAGAAAGTATATAGGACCTCAACATACGGACTTTGAGATAACCTGGAATATATCCGTTACAAAAGAATCTCTTCATTTTTACAACAGCATTTCTAGCGATCTCAATGCGAGCTTTTACTTTCGTAGTCGAATCATTGCGGGTTACCCGTGTTCCCAGATACTCAAAAACTCTTTCAACATTGACATCGGAAACTAATCATTGTGCGTTCAGCCTAACTTCCTTCGTAAAAACAAGAAACCGAGTTTTATTTAAATTCATTGTCAAGCCATATTCCGAGCACGCGTGACAAATCTTCTGGGTCAATCTTTGCAGATCACCAAGGAGGAGAACGGTATCATCGGCATACCTTATATTATTCAAAGGGATCCTGTTTATGACCACCCATCTCTTCTTTCAACGCCTCATTAATGATGGCCTCCGAGTATATATTGAACAGTAGAGGAGAGAGAATACACCCGTGACGCACACCTTGTCTTATCTCAATATCATTTGTTTGGCCTTGCTCATGATTGTAATGCTTGATCATTATAACTAAATTTAGTTTTGTGCCAGCTACTGTCCTTACTGTGGAGCTTTACGTCGATCTTTAGGCTAAATAACGCATTTGACGGAACTCGGTTCAACAGTTCTCCCACGCACACATATATACTTATACATAACTTATATATATACACACACACTCAAATTATGTTTTCCGAACTCGGAAAACCTTTGAAACATCTGAGGCAGTTAAAGTTTTGACCGATTACGTAAGTTTTCTTTCTTCTTCGCAAGATAAAGAACAGTCCAAACAGTCTAAAGTGGAATGCAGAAGCGGACTACTACGGTATTACTTCCATACGCCACTTCATCCTTGTCCGAGCCCACCTTCGTCCAAAGGATCACAGAACAGTCAAAGGGGATAATGACGCTTTACCACCGTAGGTGGGAATGAGCCTCGTAGGGCATTCTGGCAGTGTTGTTCAAGTGACTTTGCGCTGATGTGAGCGCTATTTGTGGAATGCACTGCAGGGTAGCAATAGTGCTTTTATTATTATTATTATTAAAGCACGTTCTCATCGCTTGCATATCCCTGTAATTTGCTTAATGACAAGATAGAAGTTACTCGCGTGCGACAATAATGGAATAGGCGATCATTATCGCCGAGTCGCCTCTCTGAACTCGTGTTATTCCAAACAGCCGCCGTTTGTTAGCGTAACTCTCCAACGCCGTTGCTTGTTGTTAATTGTTGGTTTCCTGCACTTTACCAGGAAGTTTGAGCGAAATTAAATCGTCTCCCGACGACAAAGTGAAGCCTCGTTCGCAGTCAAGAAGTCTCGAGGAGCCCAAATGTGAAGAGAGTTGGACGAGATTATTTAAACGATAGTTCGACGGCCGGACGCCTCCGCTCCGTTCCTCTTAAACAGTTTCCCCTCACGTAAACCGCCCGTCTCTCCAATTAAAATCCTATAAATCCATTTTCACTCCCCAACTTTGTGGCAACTCTCTCGGCAGTTGGGCGAGAGACCTTCAGCCGTTGAACTCAACAGTACAAATCAACCGAGAGCACGTTTTGCACCCAACGGCTTCCTAATCCCTTAAATCAATTCTGAGAGGCTATTCATTTCGGAGCCCTGGCAAATAAATTACGGGAAGAGAGAGAAGATGAGCGGTGGAAGTGTTGATTTGGAAGGGGATGGCGACAGTGAGGGGCGGGGGAGGGTGTTTCGACTCATTTGCCAATAATCGCGAGGATGAAGTGTTTTCAGTGGTGATCCGCAGTGTTTTGTGGATGGATCTTCCAACGACTGCCGTGGCGCCGAACTGCTTTAGAATTCACAACCCTTTTTACACAACTAGCGCCGAAAACATAACGTGTACGAAGAAACTAGTAGCCCATTATGTTTTGGAATGTGTTAGGCAGCTGCTACTCACGTCACGATATTTATTTAGCAACAATGAATACGTAATTCATGGTTTTACTCTGACTGGCCCTACAAAATAGAAGGTTACACAATCGGCTGAAAAAACGTTTTTGTGCTCTCTTTATGTGCATTCTAGCTTCTAATTCAATCTATTTTTCACTTAGTTCATTTAAAATTGGTAAACCCAAAACTCACGTACACAGTGGTAGCACTCCTAATATTTTTTTCCAACTTTTCTTCCTTCTCACTGAGTTGGATGAGCACAAAGACTTATTCGTTGTTTTGAGTTATCTGTGGCCAACGTTTCTAAAGATGATGGTAAAGAGGAACGGTGCTGATCCTCCATTGAGCGCGTAAGTAAAATCGTTCAACTGTTCAATAGTTTTCTCTTCTCCAATACAAGGTCCGATGGGCAAAAGAAAGTGTGATGCACCGAACACGGTGTTAACTGATTGCCGTGAGCGTGCGAGAAAAAACCTTCCTGTCAGTCGAGAGCCATAAAGTCCGAAAGAATGAGAATTAATTGAGAGAATCGACGATCGTACATTTCAACTCGCTTAATCGCGATTATTTTTTCGTCCCCCCTCCCCTTCCTCACCACTGGAGATAGTTTCCACAGTTGATGAGCGGGCGAGGGGGTTCGTAATAGAAAAATAAGGCGTTTGATGAAAATCCTTGTTTTTCTCACGCGGGAAACGGGAGAGAAAATCTGGGGCTTCCACCGTCCGACCTATTCATTTCGAGAGGAAACAATGCGGACCTGAAAACCGTTGAAACATAGCAGTTTCTCCCAGTTCAGAGGTAATCACAGGTTCTTATTCAGTAACGTCGTCGCTCCCGTGATTTGTGATCGCCGGTTTTGAGCTCGCTGTTTAACGAATTTTTTATGTAGCATTTTACGGATCGTAAATCAAAGAGCATTTATCATTTAGAAATTCTATTATCTTCTCTTGGGCGTGAGTGGAGGGAGTTTTGATGTTACGAGTCTACAATTCAAATCGCAGCTTACGTTATTTTTTGTTATCGCGGTAGTACGCGCAATTTCCTTCCATTTCTCGTGTTTTTGGGGGTTTTATGTAATGTCCGTCTCCTTAGAGCCTTTTCGCTTTCTTCAGCCCAAAGTGTAGCAATCAATTTAACGAAAATTCCATCGTATTATCGTGGTTTGGAGCCTCATGAACCGGAACAACATCGTTTGTTAGCTCGGTTTTGTTTTGTTTTGTTCGTCATCGTTTGTTAACAGGAGCGAAAGTGAAGCTACGGGCAGTTTCCGCGTAAAAGGTAAATGAGGGGTTTCACATTTTTGTACAGCTTATAAGATTTTGATCAAACTTAAGATGTGTTTCTTGGTAACCTACACTTATTTTGAGTTCTCAATTAACATCTCTGGAAAAACAAGACGAACACCGACAGAAAGAGGTTTTTCTTACTTGATGCAAAAACTGCTATAACGAGCCCGACCTAACTGTCTTCAACTACAATTCAAATCGCAGCTTACGTTATTGACATTTACAGCGTAACCGCATTCCATCGACGTTACGAGTGTATTCTAACAACCTACGCCTACAAGTATTTCTGTGACCGTTCGTTGGAGGGAAGAATGTGACCCTTTTAGCAAAAGTATTTGATATAATAAACAAGGTAGTTTCAAACGACCATCTGACTACGTTTTGGTTTATTATTCATTCTGAATAATAACCCTATGTTTTCGGTCACGAAAAATTTTTTACAACCCCCCCTCAAAATTTGATACTTTACGTTTCAAGACATGGAGATTCCAAATTTGCAATGTCCCTCCGCCGTCCGCCGTCCCCTGTCCCCGTCCGCCGTCCGGGCCGTTTTGTGCCTTTAACGTGGTCTAAAAAATTCGTTCTTTCGCCCAAAAATCCGATTTGGTATCTAGTTGTGCCCGCCATCTCGGCAATCTGATCGGACGAAGCCCGTGGTTGTAATGGGCAAAAAACGGTTAAAAAAATTAACGAAACGCAGTACAACGCGGGAGCTACAGCATCCCTCCCTCCCTCCCGTCTGTATAAAAAACAACCGGTGGAGGGGCGTCCTCGCCTCGCGGGCGGGCAGCTCCCCTTTCGCCTCCCAACAACGACGACACGCCACTCGACTCCCCTTTCGCCTTTCGCTTCGAGCGCCCCCGTTCCAATTTCCCCGACATTTTGGTTTTGATACGATTCAATGTTTTTAGATTCTTTCGTTTCATTCTCATTTTGGTTTTTTCATAGATTTTTGGTTAAATTTTGATATTAGTATTTAGCGTGCACGTTTTCATATTAAAATTCAGTTTTTTCTAGATACTTTCGTTTTTTTGTTTATTTTAATATTACGATTCAGTTCTTTTCGACCTTTTTTTGGTTTTCATTATGATATTTTTCGATGCTGAATCGAAAAGGATGGGTCTCGGAGCATTAATGCTAGGTCAAGGTGATTATCCGAATAATAAACCGTTGTGTAATAATTTGCAGGGTTTATTTAATCATAACGTTCTTTGTAAAATGAGCGGAACAGTAATCTTGCTTAGTAACAGAAGAACCAGAAGGCTCGACTGCTCATCCAACCGTCACTCATGTCTATAGGAACTACAGAGGAGCAGCATGTGTTTTCTTGTTCTCTCCGGCGGGGAGAGTTGGAGAAAAATAAAGTGAAGTCCCGTGTACCGGGCTCGTTCAATGGCCTCCCTCTACCCATTTCTCCTAAGACGTTCTCGAATGTTGGGGAAAAAGCTCGTACGTATCTGGACTGTTTGATGAAGATAACTGTCTCCCTTGCCACCTATGGCGAGCAGGAGGAGGATCGACGGTAAATCCACATATGAGCAGGTTAACAGTACTGTGCTGGGGGCAGAAACCATGTTTTTGGCTGGTGAGAATCGCGCTGTAAACCATTCGAGTTATGTCAAGCCTGAACAAGGCAACAAGCCAAGGGGCGAGTTGAAATGTGGGTGCACAAGAGCAGAGAGTTCTATGAAACGAAGACTTTCTCTCGACCGACCGAGGATGGAGGAAGCGAGTGCTGGATATCATCTCACGGCATGCAGAGTGTGACAGCCAATATGTGCAAGTAAGCCTCACAAACCTGGTTTAGTTAGTGGCAACTTTGATGCAGAAACGACGCAACTGAGGCACAAACAAGTTATGGCCAAAGAACAGCGTTGTAAAGAGCAGTAAGCATAGGAATGTGATTAGATCCTCGAGCATTTAGCCTGAGAAACTGTAAAGCTTGCAATTAATTTTTGTTAAGAGAATAAATACACTTTATTTGTGTAAAACACTATTAAATGCGCTAATACAGTTGTATACCATTGGACACTCGTAAAGGTGGACTTCCCAGTGGTCCTTTCATATGTAACATGTTATAAATAGATTATATTTAATAATATAATGGAAGAGGTTCCAGTGATTCACAGTAGAGTCAGAAGTGATTGACAGAAGGTATTGACAGTGAAAATGTTCATGAAGGTGAGTGGCAACTGAGTTGAATTAATCAGGTCTATCGGGGATTTGAGCAGAATGCCTTTTACTCTTCAATCCCCGTGTTGACCTGGAGGGTGGAGGGGCCGCAGAGATGACAATTTCATTGATGCGGTTATTGTATGATGATTATTGTGGTGAGTCAGAGTGTTCTATTTTAAAGGGTTTGGATTCGGTGGATCTGTGAGTCGGATGCAGAACTCCATATTTCGCATGTGTTACGGGGGGGATTAGGGGCGACGAGGGAACCGGCTCGGTTTCAACGGAGTGCTGCAAAGTCTCGAGCGGATTGGGGCATTTGAGGTGCCCAGTCAGCATAAATGCCCCGGACGAGCCTCCGCTGAATCGAAGGGTTTGGTTCGTCCCGTAACAAATGCGTATTGTCATATGGGTCTAATTGCAGACCAGCAAATTAGCTATTTATTTTTTAGGGAGAGGTGTTAGCTGATGAGAAGAAACTTGAGTTGACGAATGCGGTTTCGTGTTGTGCCACCGTTGTCGTGATATGCGTGTCCCGAGTTAGTCCGTTATTGAGAACGAACCGCGGGATATCTTACGTTGGAGACCTGGTTCGCTACTTACTATGTATACGGCCTTTCTATACGGGAAGTTTAGCTGAGTGTTTTTAGAGGCGTTAATACCGATTTTCCATTGAAGCGTCCAAGCTTCGTGTCCTTTCTTCTTTAGGAGGAGGGCCTTCAAGTTCCCTCATAATTTCCTCTTCAAATCCGGGAAAACTTATTATTATGCGTCAATTAGTGCGCTACTATTCCCCAATAATGCCTCAGCTTTTTAGAGTGAAGTGCACAATACACTTTCGAGCGTTAAATATGTAGCCCCGTTCAGAGGCCAACTGACAAATGTGGCGTTGGAGAGTGAGGTTCTGACATCATCAACAAAAATAAGGATGTACGCGCCTTTGAAATGAGGCGCTCAAATGCGCAGTCCAGGGGCGTCTTAAATTCCCTCCGTCACTCTGATATAAATTCATTTATACCGTTCGGCTTGCAACATCGCCCGACTCGTCTCCTCGCCTCTCCTGCCGGCCGGTGGTTGGTAGGGGGGGGGACGAAATGCACGTATGTGCTAGGCGGGGGAGACAGTGTGCTCCTCAAACCGAGTTACCCTCGCACAAACATACACCACGATAAGGAGGGAGCGGTGGACGTGAGAACGATGCCACGACGAGAAGGCCTTTAGAAAATCAGCGGTCACGTCAACCTGTACACCGCCGTTAGATCCTTAGAACCCGCACTCTTGTAAGAGAAGGAAACGAGAGTGATTAGATTTCTATTTGCTTCGAATATCCAGGTAACTAAGGTGTGCAAAGGAAGGAAACTGTTGTTGAGCAGACAATCCTTTTACCCTTCCACCGAACATTTTCCAGACGTTCGTGACTATCAGGTAAAATACGAAATGCTGTACGCAATCCAATCTGAGGTTCAATGGACCATACATGAGCCTTAGGTGCGAGAGAAGGAGCGCAGCAAACAAGAGAATCGTTCAGAACAGTCAAATGGGCAACGCACGTTGAAATACAGGGGCTTAACAGTTTATCCGAACGGTTCATCGCTGTGATGGCTTTTTAGTCGCCTTCGCCAACTCGCGTTTTCCCAGATTTTCTGTGGAAATCTCTCCCCCTCCCCCATCCACTAGTAAGGGAAACGATAGGGACTCAGGTTGATGGGGAGAACACAACAATAAACCGAGATTTTCATCTCTAATCACCATCCTATTTGCGTTTCGAGCGATCTCTAATGCCAATTCGTTGGAAAAACGTGGCCAACCTGAAATAGGGAGTTTTGCCTTCTGTCCTTTGATTGCGGCGCTTCTGAGAGGAAATACTGCTCTAGCTGTTTGGAAATAACTGTGCGCCTCGTTCAAATTAGTGAGGATAGTTCCATTACAGGGGTTTATCGAGGCGAAACAACGAGTCGACTGTCGTCACCAACCATTACATACCTGCAGATAAAAGGAAAGCTAAATGCTACAGATGGCAGCTTTCGAGCTTTCAGAAGAACACAAATATTTTGTTCCTTTGACCGCTTGAAACTGTTGAAGGTGGAAATTAATATTCAGGGTTTAACCAAATGAAGTCAATTAGTTTCTCCTCCTCGGTGACGAACTTGCTCGATCTGCTATTTGATAACATATTATTGAACGAGTCACACCACTTTCCTCAGCCTCTCATACATTCTAGCTGGCAATCCAATCGAGTTCTCATTCAGTTATTCTGGTTGAACATAACACCACGTTACTTTATTCAGTAACCACCCTATAGATCATTTACGCGGCTGTCAGTAATTTTTGTTTGGAGCGGCCGTGTTTATAGTTATTTTTCGAAGAGCGACAATAATTCGCGCTTAACAATAATTCCTTGGCATTGCTTTGGTTGCTTTAAACTGTCGTGATCAAATATCTGGTGCGACGCATCACACAACATTCCTTAGCCTCGAAGGCATTAATCGAATCTGTTGACTAACAACTAATCAGATCTGTTAATAACAACGGTCTACGTGACGGCGGGAGGCGCCTATGGTTCTGGATTTTATTGTGCTGCTCCTACTTAGCCCACGACCATTATTAAGCAATCCGTTCGCAGGTGGTTCAAGAGACTGTCCGCGTGTTTTGTTGAGGAGAACTGCGCGTTGACTGTTTTGGGGTAATCGGGTAAAAACAGTGAGAAATGGTACTCGGTGGAATGGGGGGTATTGAAATTCTGGAATTTCAAGAGTAGCTCCTATATACCTTATGAGCGTCATCCGGTGGAAAAAGATCCTGGCGAATTTATAAAGAAAAAACTGCGCTTACATTTTCGTCGAAATGTTTGGTAATTTGATGGGCTACATTCGTCATTTTGCTACTAATGATAATTGTACGGTTCTATTGTGTCATTTGAGACTATACAGACAGAAATGTGTTGCTAGCAGGCACCAAGCAGTGCTAGACTGGTTTAAACGCACGGTCGGACGTTAATGCTGAGATTGTGGCTCTTTCTGCTTGGTGCCGAGTCATAGAGCCTCCGTGTTGTGGATGCGGATTTCATCACTGGTCTCGAGGGGTCAGTTTACAGTCTACTCTGACGCAGTTTGGAGTTGGGTTGCTCGGAGCAGCTTTCTTAAAGCCCGAGCTTGATGGAATATCTAGAGAGTTAGCAGGACACCGCTTAAGCTACGCCATCCATTCATTCTTTCCCCAGAATGCTAACCTTACAATACAGTTCGATCTCCTGCGATAAAACCCAAAATGTCTCAAAAAACGCGTGACTTTGCCATTCAAATTTTCTCAGTAAATGGCGAAGTGAATTCGATCAATCCGCGACAGTGTCTTCTAGCAACATATACACGCATTTTGATTGGCGCAACTATTGCTGTAACCATCTTTAGATGAGATGTTGCTAAGCTACATCAAGAAAAGAGATCTTCAGAGAAGGTTCTAGCCACTTCAATCATCCTCACAAGATACTTTGTGGCAGTATATGGCTACATGTCGTACTGCGTACGTATTTCTGTAGAAACGCCTGTTTCAAACAGAGATTTATGCTATCTAGGGCCATCACAATGCATGAAAGAGGCTGAGAGGGGCTATATAACTATCAACATAATGACTGATAGTCTTGTAAGGCGCTGAAGGATTACTGCACTACGTCAAAACTGGTGAGGGAGCGCATGATGCGGCAAAACTCCTTTGAAAGCGCAAAATTATTGGATTCTTGGGCATAAAGAGATCATTGAAAAATGATAGGGTGGACCATTTGGCGAAACTAGGTTCGTCTGCTGTACCTGTATTGCCATGTCCCCACTGAGGGACTTTTCTGCCTCTAGTCAAGAGGATTGTCGAAGAATATGCCAAGAGAATGCATCAGACAGTCTTGAATGCTGTGGGAGTGAGGCGCACGAGAAGATCGTTCTAAGGATGGAGAGGCAGATCATCGCAGGGCACTGCAAAATGAACAGACACATGTATGTTATAGGAATATTCCCCACGCCCCACCCCTAAGCATCCGTGTAGGGGGTGTGGCACACATGAGACTCTACCACGAGTGCCAGAGACTTAAGAGGGAACGATTTCTGGTCTCCAAGGGTGGACATCAAAGTAAATAGTAGGAAATACTTGGCATTCCTTTGGAAGCTAGGCATGGACCAGTGAGACATTAGGGCTGGAACAATAGGCTTTTAGGCCGCGGTGCTCATCCCAATTTTGAAACAGTCGGAGAGCTAATCCTGGAACTAAATTAAACGAAGTATCTATTAGATTAACAAAACGGTCTGTTTATTACTCCCTGACGCTTTCGAACGACCGGGTAACCCTCAGGCGAGGGGGGGGGGTCAGTACTCCTCTGGACTACTAGATTGGAAATTAGAGGAAATGGATAACGATTAGATGTTAGATTAGACGTGTTGATGCAACTGTTATTATGGGCACATTAAAGTCGAGTGTACTTTGCTTAGGCTATCTTCGTCGATTTGCTGCTTTCCTAGTGCTATCATTCTTTAACTTGAATTCATCACTGGCGTAATCTAAAATTTTCCAGGCTCCTAGCTACAAATTAATTATCCCTCAGTTCTCTGATTCTTTCCAACTCTCTCGTGCACGAATCCTGCGCTGGCTTCGAGACGAAGTAAAAGTCTAATTTTGGTTCGTCGATTGCTCATGATGGGGCATTGAAAACGTGAAAAACTGTCAAAATATTTTTTACCAAATGGTAAACCTGGCGTTTAGTTTTGCAGGGCGTTTACGGTACGCAAATAGTCGTTTTAAAGAGGATATGGTTGTACTTCGCTTTCGTTTCCTGTATCAGGAAATGAAAATATTTGGAAATCAGGATGAACGATATCCTGAACTGAGAGGAACAACAAAGGAAGGGCGGAGGACTCCGACCTCTAGCAGCCACCCAAATCGACTAAATCTCTCTCTTTCTCTTTCTATTCCTCCATACAACAACAGGCAACAGCAACAGCAGAGGAGCATTGGCACCGAACGGTGAAACCGAAAAAAGCACATTTATCATAAGCTTAAGAGGAATGCGAGAGAGACGCGAGGGAAATGGAGGCCTTCCCAAACATTAACTTCTGCCCCGCACCACTTGTCTTCACGGTCTTATCGGAATAAAAATCCTGGCGAAGAGGAAGCCCAACAGCAAGTAAGTTTACCTCATTAATCGATAGTTCGAGCGTCCCTTCCACTAAATTTGAGATACGCTTCCATTCGTTTCGACGGTTAGGACAGCAACGGGTGCGCAACGAAGGGCTGAGGAGTTGTGTGCTGTGGTGTAGCAAGCAGTTTGTTTCATTTTCATTACCTTCGCTTCAATGCCTGTTGTTCAACTCAACTATAAGTAACAGTAAGGCAATAATATTAAATGATACTGAATAGTAGACGAGTGACAAGAGACAGGAGACCGTGACAAGTGTCTCGGTCTCTTCGGCATCAACTGTGAGTCGAGACCGAGACTACAACCATAACAGCGATTCATTCCGTATCGCAGTCTGTCGATAAAGTCAGTTGCGTGTTGTGTTGACTTTGTCATTAATTTTGAAAGCGTAATGGAAAAACAAATAGAGTTACTGTTGAAGGAACGAGACGACGATTTACTCTTGTATTATTATTACAAATCAAAGGAAAGATTGGCTATTAGCGTATATATTGTTTGATGACGATATGCTCAGTATGCATTTTCGGCTCTATAAAACACAGTTTCATTATGTGTCAAATTTATTGAAAAAGGAAGAATAACGTTGAAAGAAAAATTTGTTTTACCTGTTGTACAATTATTCTGGTCAAGTTCGTCGTCGAAAATAATTTCGATTGATCGAAACGATTCATCAATAAATTATGTTATGACGAAGCTGCAGTTATTGGAGATTCGTACGAGGAACTTGTATAGGGGCGTTCACTTGGTCTGTTCATGTCTTCTAGCTCATATTTAGAAATTACACTAAATACTTTCGCAATGTTCGTCACCGAACGCAGCCATTTTCAGGTATATGCAGGCACTTTTCGAGCGTGACACGAAACACCACTTCCGGGGCGGAGACCGTCTTCCTGTCTTCGGTCTCACTTCTCTGTCTCCTGTCTCGGTCGCTCTCGCGAACTGACAATACAAAGTCAATACAATTATGAATCGCTCGTATGTTTCCCATTGATCTACATCTAATACTTATATTACATCGAATGTGGGGTCCCCAGATCGAGAAGAAAGCGTTAGCAGTACGGTTTGTATTGAAGAAAGTGTATGGACTGTGTCCAATCAGATCACAAACCCCTCGATACAATTCTCAAGAAATCGGTTCATCTTGCTACACTTAGAATAGAACGTATTTTGTATGAAATTCTGCCGTACGATATAGCTGTTTTACACTTAATCGAGGCTGTAATAACCCTACTGTTGATCGCAATGGAGAAGAACTAGAAGTATTCTATACGGCCCCTATAGATGTATCTGCACAAGAACGATTTACAAAATCAAGAATTCCGCTAGATCAATCTCACGATCTGACGAAACCATATTGCAATTTCAGGCAGGAGCTTAAGGCTCCTGGAGAATGTATTTTGAAAGGAGACCAAATAATTGTGCTCAATCACGAACGTGAAAAGATACTGCAGATATTACACATGCATTATATCCAAATGTGCAGTCTGCTATGAACTCGTCACGACAAAACCCACTCCTTATCGACCTTGGGAACGAATTGCATCCGATATGTTCTCTGTCAGAAATAAAAACTACCTTCTAATTTGTGATAGTTTTTCTGGATATTTTGACTTCTTGATCTTGCAATCCACGTAATCGTTTTCTGCACACAGTTTTGGAATCATGTGGCGGAACGATTCAAGTTCACACGAATTCACTAAGTAGCCAGAAGAAGAGAATTTTGCATAACAAACCTCATCGCCCAAGTGCCCCAAATATGTGTCAACGGCTAAAAACATCATTAAAATATCTGATGCGTTGCAACACACAACTTTCCTTAGCTCTACGTCAATTCACTTTGTACATGGCTTTGTCCACTTACTCAATTCATTTATCACTCAGTTCCTTTGAACTTGTTCAAACATCACTTCACAGCATCAGGAAGCGGTAACGCCTACAGTTTTGGAATTTATTGTGCTGCTCGTACTCATTCCAGGACCATTATTGAGCAATTGGTACACAGAAAATTAATGAGGCTGTAATCACGAATTTTTTGATGAAGGATAGTAATTACTTTTGCAGAGTAATTGGGTAATAACTGTTAGAACTGGTAGTAAACGAAACGGCGATAGTTGAAACTCAGGAATTTCTGGAGTGAGCCCCATGTATCTTATGAGCGTTTTTAAACACTCACCCTATAGGTATTGGATTGGATTACAATACCAATATTGTTTAACATTCTACTAACATTCCAGCGGAGGTTATAAGAAAAAAATCGCGCTTTTCGTCGAAAATTTTGATAATTTATTGTGCTGCTCTCGTCATTTTCCCACAAATGGGAATTTTATGGTATATTTATCATGTTAAGAGCTACCAATATAAGAAATGTAATCAAAATCGTTAGAGCCGTTTTTGAGAAAAACTATGATAACTATAGTTAACTTTCAGTGGGTTTTGTTCATACCCTTATTTCGGTGTCCCATGGTAACCTGCAAGCGAGATATCAAGTTTGAGCTGATTTGGTACGGTGGTTTTCTCTAAAAATCGTATACAGACACACACACACACACACACACACACACACACACACAGACCATTTTCCCAAATAGTGTTTTTCGGACTCAGGAGGGTCTGAAACGTAAAGATCTGAAGAAAACTCAAAATTTTTTTTTCAGCCGATTACATAACTTTCCTTTCTACTTCGTTGAGCCAAGGAAAGTAAAAAGGTGAAGCAGATGGATCTGAAATCTACGAGGGTATTTCTATTGGGTAGAAATACATCCCCCCCCCCTCACCGCGACACGATTTGGGTAGTCCAACTCTCTCAAACCTGTGGTCGTACATGAGTACCTTTGAATCTATCAGGTTAGCGATAGCTACAAGCTTCTTACTCAGATCGAACAGATCAGCCAAACCCAGAATAGTACGAACCTAGCGATAAGGTATGATATTGTGTTTCTCCACGCATTTGGAAGCCAGAAACTATAATGGGACCATAGGATGAACCTGGATGAAACATTATTACTTCTCAGGGCCCAACCCGTGAACTTCGGGGAACCACGTCGTAATACAAACGTCTCCGAAGTGGTATTTAAAAAAAATATAATTCATTTGTACAATAAAAAACCCTGCAAATTATTACACAATGGTTTATTATTGTCAGCATCGAAAAATAATAGTAAACCATACGAAACATGACCTGACAACAATGGAACTACGGAAACTAAATATTCCCCCGGCGCCAGGCGCCCGTGAATGTCTGTAGGCATTTATGATCCGATGTAGGGGTGTGCGGAGGAAGTGGCCCTAACCTTCCTCCGCCCCATCGGGCAAAAAGAGTTGGGGAAATTGGGACGGGGACTTCCAGCGAACCCTCAGCAATTGACACGACGTTGCGAGTCGAGCGGGTGCTGTGAGGCTAGCGGGCGGGTGGTTTTAATGAGACGGGAGGGAGGGAGGCAGTGCAAACGGTGAGACGTTGACTTCCGCTGTAGTTCCCGCGAGTTCTTGCAATTAGTTGACTCTAATAATTGAGTACTGACTTAACCGCCAGACGATGATGTCTTTACATCGATAGCGCTTGCCCACGGTAACTCACAAGCCAGAGGAGACGGACTCACCTAACAGGTACGTTAACTTTAGTAATTTGCCTACTGGCGGATATAACCCAATTTCTTTAATATCTAATAATTACTGTAATTTCCCTATACACGGTTGTACACATCTGATACTCATTCCATTCAACCCAGGATGCAAAAACACCTTGAAAATGATACGAAACACAGCTTATTTGGGATTATACTGCGTTTCGTTAATTTTTTTAAACAATTTTTTGTCCATAACAACCATGAGCATTGTCCAATTGGATTGCTGAGATGGCGAGCACAACTAGATACCAAATGGGATTTTTGTGGGAAAGAACGAATTTTTTAAACCACGATGGAAAGGCACAAAATAGCCCCGACGATGGACGGGGGATGAGGGATGGTGGATGGGGGATGGGGGGCGGCGGATGGGGGACGGCAGATGGGGATGGGGATGGCGGACAGTGGACAGGGATGGGGACGGTGTCGGCGGACAGGGACGGGGATGAGGGATGGTGGATGGGGGATGGGGGGCGGCGGATGGGGGACGGGAGATGGGGATGGGGATGGCAGACAGTGGACAGGGATTGGGGACGGGGTCGGCGGACAGGGGACGGGGATGAGGGATGGTGGATGGGGGATGGGGGGCGGCGGATGGGGGACGGCAGATGGCGGACAGGGGACGGCGGACAGTGGACAGGGGATGGGGGACGG
The DNA here is from genome assembly GCA_020466155.1 of Pachypeltis micranthus. Taxonomy (NCBI): domain Eukaryota; kingdom Metazoa; phylum Arthropoda; class Insecta; order Hemiptera; family Miridae; genus Pachypeltis; species Pachypeltis micranthus. The sequence continues at coordinate 12,626,618 of CM035775.1, forward strand.
GGTTGGCGGACAGGGGACGGGGGATGCTGGACGGGGGACAGGGGACGGCAGACGGGAACGGCGGACGGACATTGCAGGTTTGGAATCCCCATGTCTTGAAACGTATAGTATCACATTTTTCGTGACTGAAAACATAGGGTTATTATTCAGAATGAATAATATACCAAAAGAGTTCTAAAAGTGACCACTGCTGTTTAAGATGGTGTTTATCGCAGACGCTCTTCTAACCTCATATATCGTAATTATCATCTGTGATGTGTCTCGCAGGTATGTTGGCCATTCTAACAATACGTCACGCATTATGAATTGCTGTGTTTCCTATTAATTTATATCTAATACTTATATTACAGAAGTAACGTTCTTCATTCTCCTTTGCTGCAGAAACTTTACGTTGCGAAAACGAAATCTAGTAACTCAGATATAGGGAAGCAAACAACTTACCTCTCACACTCACCGCGTTTGATTTACTTGTCATTTAAATATTAAAATATTTTTATTTCCGCTCCGTAGTCCATCAAGTAGCCAACGGAAGTGGCATCCTCGTCGCCGATTGTGGGATTATTCACCCGATGTGACGTGTGTCGGTGACTATGGGGTGAAGCGGATTGGAGGATATATTTGATAATTAGCCATCGCGGCCAGTTCCATCGTCCAACTCCCTCGTAATTGCCAAATGGCCCGAACGACAGAAAGATTATTCATTAACTCGTACAATCTGATAAAAGCGGGAGAGCCATTTTGCGGCCGTCCAACTCACTCGCTCACTCTCTCTCTCTCGCTCACTCTCTCTCTCTCTCTTTCTCTCTCTCTCTCTCTCTCTCTCTCTCTCTCTCTCTCTCTCTCTCTCTCTCTCTCTCTCTCTCTCTCTCTCTCTCTCTCTCTCGCATACCGCGTTTCTGCCTGCAAAAATTTACGAGCCTCTATTATTTAGCGAGCGGTTCGTTATCAACCTCAGGTGAGGATTTCCCCGGCCCTTGCGGCTGCCTCGTTGCATAGCTCTATGAAACCGAAACGAAACGAGGGCCTGGAAGAAATGAAGCGGTAATATCCTGCAAGAGCTTGACGAATTAAAACGAACAAAAAATACTCAACCATTTCGGATTAATCGAAAGAGCTCACGAAACGCAGAATTGCGGTTCGATTCCGTTAAAAATATGAGTATGAGTACTCCGGGCAAATGGACTGAAAACCGATACTGGCTAGCGGCAAAAGCCAAGCTTTCGCCCGATGAACGCGCTCAGTTTTATCAATCACCCTGCGCCGTATAAAAACGTCCCCTAAACTAAACGCGCAACGGCAAAATCGCCGTATAACTCTGCTGTACCAACAGCAATAGCTTCGATGCGCGATTTATGACAGTTACAGGGCAATGATAAATCAGAGAATCGGTCGCAACCACCGGAAAACGCTTGGAGCTCAATATATTTGAAGCAATATTTTCATTCCCGTGTTTAAATGATCAAACTACTAGATGAATGCTGTCGAATATTCGTCGATAGAAATGCGATTTTCAAATAATCTTCAATTTATATGTGATACGACGCAGAACACTACTTTCCTCCCAACTCCACATGTTTTATAAACTTACCCTGTAAAAAACTATACAGAGAGTTCAATCGAAATCAGAAAGTAAGCAAAAAAGTTGTTCAATGTCTTTGTTTTACTGACGGTCAGTGAGAGAGCAGTCTTGAGAGAAAGTGGGTTGAGTCAGACCACTTGTCGAGCCAGTTCCTTCAGGGACACGGCAACTTCAATGCGCGGCTCCATTTCTTTTCTCTCAAAGACTCTCCATCTTGTACGTCTTGCGCCTCCAGTGCGGTTCCTACAACAGTGAGCGATGGTTGGTGGATGAGCAGCCAAACCTTCCGACTTTGACTGCTATTAAGCGAGCTTATAACCATTTCGCCCCATTATCGAAGAAGGTCATGACCAAAATATCCGGTGCTACGCATCTCTTGATTCTAGAAACTGATCAAATCTGTTTTCCATTGAAATACTATTATTAGCCTCAAATTCACAAAAACCATTTTCATTTAGCCAAGCCTCAACTTGAACGGTTTTCGTTTCAATTTATTCAACCAACCTTAGCTAAATGAAAATTGAAAAAATAATGCGGTGGAAACTTGAACTTTCAGCGTACTCATTTGATATGAACGACATATCAGGACGAAAAAACACAGTTACAGATACCTTATCTCGTACCTGCTGTGCTACAACAAGGGAGGACTTACATAAACTTCACGAAGAACTCTGTCATTCTGGTATAACACAAATGAACCAATGGGTCCGTGTTCGAAACATCCCCACATTTCCGTAGAAGAAATAAGAAAAATCACATCAAGCTGTCGCATTTGTGCAAAACTCAAACCACAGTTCTACAGAGGTAATTCAGCCCGTCCGATAAAAGCCACGAAATCTTTTGAACTTCCGAATTTGGATTTCAAAGGGCCCATACCATCATACAAAGACAGACCATATATCTTAAATGTGATCGACGAATTTTCGCGTTTTCCGTTTGTTATGCCATGCAAGGATCTCAGTTCAACAACTCTAATTGAAAATCTAAAACAATCTTCGGTATGCCATCTTACGTACATTTAGACAGGGGTTCAGATTGCATGTCAAAAGAGTTCAAATCATTTCTACATTCATACGGCAGTGCTACCAGCCGGACCACACCCTACAACCCTCAAGGAAATGGTCAGGTTGAACGATACAATGGTATACTTTGGAAACCTATTCAGTTAGCTCTGAAAACATGTAATCTGCGCACTGATCAATGGGAATCAGTGCTTCAACCGGCCCTCCATTCAGTTCGTTCTTTACTTTGTACTGCCACGAATCAAACGCCTAATGAAAGAATGTTCATGCATCAAAAAAGAACTTCAAATGGACTACATTGCCTTCGTGGTTAATGGAGCCAGGAAAAGTCATGGTAAAACGTCATGTGCACCAAAGTAAAGTCGAACCATTAGTTGATGAGGTGGGCCTCATTGAAACCAATCCTCCGTATATACAGGCACGCCTTCAAGACGGCAGAAAAACAACAGCGTCTACACGACATTTGGCGCCATTTCCAGAAGGACTTCAACCACGAAAACCTTCGGATTAAATAAATGAAGCTGCCGTTCTAAATGAGCCAACACAGACAATACACAAAGAACAGCCAACCAATGAAGAAGAACAACGTAGATGCAGAAGAATCCCAAAAGCGGAGAGCGGGGAAACATGAGATATTATTATTACTCTCTGTTTAATGGTTTCCAAGCAACCAGTTTAGAGTTAGTTTATAATTTATGAAATCATTTTCATTTAGCTAAGGTTGGTTAAATAAAGCCGCAACTTGAAAGGTATCCATTTCATCCATTCCGTTTATAACAACGTTGTACATGGCAGCCGGAGGCGCTTATGTTTTGTAATTTATTATTATTTATTTATTTATTTTTTGTGCCTTCTTGGGCCAAAACTATTATCAGTTGCTAAGTGATTTAAGAGTCTCTCTTTGTCATTTTTTTGTTTGAGAAGGTTGGGGTTCACTATATTGGAATAAGCGGATAAAAACTGTGAGAAATGGTTGTAGGTGAAACGGCGGAGCCTGCAATTCTGTAATTTCTGGAGGAACTTCGTTGGACTACTACGCCAATAGTTATAAAGATTCCAGTAGCATTTTCGGAAAGGTTCATAAAGAAAAAACTGCTAATATCGAAATGCAAATTTATTGTGCTGTTCTCGTAATTTTTCAACAAATGAGAATGTTATGGTTTGATTGTGTCATTTTTTAGAGCTCTCTACACACGAAATTTAATAAAAATCGTTAGAGCCTTTTATTATTAAAAATTTAGTATTTTGATCACTATAGTTAGTTTCGAGCGGATTTTACTCATACCCTTATTTTAGCGTCCCAGGGTACCCTACGGGGTAGATATCAAGTTTGAGCGGATTCGGTTGAGCCCTTTGTGTTCACAGACACACACACAGATCATTTCCTCAAATAGTGCTTTTCGGACTCAGTTGAATTTCTACTTCGTAGAGCCCAGGAAAGTAAAAGCGTGGTTACTGTGGATATCTCTCTCTCTCCCCCCCCTTCTCTCTCTCTCTCTCTCTCTCTCTCTCTCTCTCTCTCTCTCTCTCTTTGAAGCCTGCCACCCAAGCGTTTGGTGGGAAACGGATTTCCCAGGGTCATACTTCCCTGTGCTAACATACGGGCAACAGGTCTCCACCGGGAGACTGGCAAAATGGAAACCTGCCGCACCCCCTCAGGCTTGGGTTCGGTGGATGCTGAGCGAGGGCCCGAGCTCTTGCATGATACTGAGACCTCAACCTTTGTGACTTCCGACTGATATAACGCCCTTCTGAGCGCTAAGGAACGCCCATTCTAATGAGAAAAGATACCTGCAAGAGCTGTGAAGAATAAAACTGGTTACCCTCTACATTCACATTATAACCCATGTGAATAACACTCTTCAACGCACGGTTCGTCCAAACTAGCGTGGAAAGCGCAGCGAATAGATCAGTGCTGCAGTACGAGAAACATCCCGGGATTTACACAGCTGAAGAGAGTTGTGAGATGCTCTGTTGTCACCACTCTCGACGGAGAAGAAGTCCAGAGCATGTCATGTCCATCGTTGTACAATAATGGTAGCAATTCAAATGGAAAAATGGAAGGACAAGTCACTGAACCCGAGCACGAACGAACACAATTCTTGTCTACTTTACCTCTGCGTCATGCGCCAATGATTTATGGCGGCTCTGCGTCGTCGGAAGGCTTCAGTTTTATTTGGCTTCACCTTATTACTGGGTGAGCCTGCGTCACAGATGCGGAAAAAAAGAAGGGTCCTCCGGAGTTGAAGGATGTCTCGTTTTTCCTTGTCACAGGTGTTTCCAGGGATAAGAAAAAAAAGTTGGGTTGTAAAGGAGAAAAGAAGGCGGTTCCTCTGACCGTATTAGCATGTTCTTCGAGAGCCCCCAAAAGAAAATATATAGTTGGATATCTAGCTGTATGTTTTCCTTCTCGATAAATTGCTCGACGGCGGTAGCGAGCCGCGCATTTTCGGTCTTGGAAAAGACCCACTTGACGGGTTCCCTTTTCCTGCAGCCGTTGCCCATTATTCGTTTGTTTCTTCGCAACCTCTGCTTCCGCCGCTAAAACGTCCATTAATAACCTGGAGTTCGATTTCGAACAAAGAGGCTCAATAGCCCGAAGGACCTAAGCCACTTACGTCAGCCCTTACGAACTTGGTAAGTTATAATTGATTTTACAGGCAGCGTGTGTGGCCGAGAAAGAGCTTAGTTTCAGCTAGAACCTCCGCCCACCATGTTTAACAGAAAACATTCCCTCTGGATCCAATGACTAAGTATATCCTTCGTACAATAAAAGAAGTTGAAAGCGCACTACTCTCCTCATGAGCGATTTTTACGCGATAGCCTGCCTTAACCCGTAACAAAAGACCCTACTATAAAAAATATAGTTAATGGAAAGAGATACAAGCATCACTCATTATGTCATTTAAAATTGAGGAAAACGCACAAAAAGTATCGAATGTGAGGCACCTCACAGCCTTACATGCATTCAGAAATCTTCCCCCTACACAGCTAAAGGGGGTGTGCGAAAATTTTCAGTTTTGTTCAGACCTTTCTGTTTCGTAAACATCTGAGTCTGAAAACACCGTTTGAGAAAATGGTCTGTCTGGGAACGTGATTAAGAGAGATTAACCGTGCTAAATCACCGTTAAACTCACTCCTATGATACCATCGTTCTAGGATAAATCGGAGTGGTAGTCCAATAAGCGGTCGATAACGTTGATAATGGTTACAAATTAATAGAGCATCCTAAAAAATTCTAGAAATCAAACTAACGTCGCTTTGCTTTTTTCTTTTATACGCCCCAATGTTCCAGTGCTAATGTCTCACGTTCTCACGTCATGTCTAGCTTTCTAAGGAACGCCAGGTATTTCCTGCAAGAGATGTCTACCCTTGGAGAAATAACAGCAAATACCCTTTCAAGCCCCTGGCACTAGACCAAGACATGTTAAGGAGTTTTCACATCTGTACCACTTCACGTAAAACATTATCCAGAAAAGCTTGGAACCAACCAAATTTGACTTGCGCAGTATTTTAGGACCTCCGAATTTTGGACGACAACTGACAGCAAATTCAATCGAGTTCGCGCTCTAAGAGAAGCCTTCGTTCCCAATCATCGTAAACTTCGCTCAGAACGACACCTGTTCACGGATAAATAATGACCTGAATCTCAGAGTTGGTAACAGAGAGAGGAACGAAGACCAGCCGCCGCCAATCGCAGCTTCGGACGTTTCGTTCTGCGAGGACTCGCAGATTTCGTCGCTATCAAGCCGACTCAGCCGAAAGTTCCAGAATGAATACTCGAAATCTTATCGTCTTGCTATAAGTCGTTTATCTTTTTATAATTTGCTCCGCCGTATGAGATCAATTTCGTTTGTCGTCGTGCTTAAGGATCCGAAACTGTTTTTCAGATTTCTCTTTGATTCTTCGTATAAACAAAAATTGGAACAACCAAGTTTAACTTACATGTTCGCATTCAGCCCAAGTGTTCGGATGGAATACTGGAAATAAGATGTACATTACATTCTAGCTTTCTCTGGAACTAAAAGTGCCCTACCGTTGCCCTTGCGTCACCAGACGCTAGAGCTCGTTCTTTTGGTTTATTATTCATTCTGAATGATAACCCTATGTTTTCGGTCACGAAAAATTTTTTACAACCCCCCCTCAAAATTTGATAATTTACGTTTCAAGACATGGAGATTCCAAATTTGCAATGTCCCTCCGCCATCCCCCGTCCCATGTCCGCCGTCCGGGCCGTTTTGTGCCTTTAAGGTGGTCTAAAAAATTCGTTCTTTCGCACAAAAATCCGATTTGGTATCTAGTTGTGCCCGCCATCTCGGCAATCCAATTGGACGAAGCCCGTGGTTGCAATGGGCAAAAAACGGTTAAAAAAATTAACGAAACGCAGTACAACGCGGAAACTACAGCGTTTCGTCGTTTGAACTCCCTCCCGCCCCGCCCGTCTCATTAAAAAACTCGAGGCGAGCGAGCAGCGCGCCTCCCGCTCGCTTCCCTCCCAACAATCAACTCCACCCGGGTTCGCTCCGAGCGCCCCCGTTCCAATTTCCCTGACGTTTTGGTTTTAATACGATTCAATTTTTTTAGATTCTTTCGTTTCATTCTCATTTTGTTTTTTTTTTTCATAGATTTTTGGTTAAATTTTGATATTAGTATTTAGCGTGCATGTTTTCATATTACAATTCAGTTTTTTCTAGATACTTTCGTTTTTTTTTTTTGTTTATTTTAATATTACGATTCAGTTCTTTTCGACCTTTTTTGGGGTTTAATAATGATATTTTTCGATGCTGAATCGAACAGGATGGGTCTTGGAGCATTAATGCTAGGTCAAGCTGATTATCCGAATAATTAACCGTTGTGTAATAATTTGCAGGGTTTTTTGGTTTTATTAGTTACTTTTTGTAGACGCGAAAATAAGGTTATGGCCTATTCTTGTCAATGGTAAAGGGGGTGGCGGACAAAAATGTACCAACAACTTAGATTTTTCGCATTTTTCTCGATAAAGACTCAGACGATTTTCATTAAACTTTCATATAATCTTTAACTAGTTGTTAACTAACTTTTCTTCCGTATGAATATTTCCATGAAAATACGGTGAACGGAGATATGGGCCTATGAAGCAAAACGCTTTTTGTCAAATGGCTTCAACGATTCTCACCAAACTTAATAGATGTATTTAAATAGTTAATACCTATACATTTATTTAAAAAATGTTCCTCTGACGATCCATTGAACAGAGATAAAAATCAAAACGTCTCGGAAATAAATTTTTTTGACATTTTTGTCATTTTTTGAGTAACTGCTTCACTGGGTTTGATAAATGTTACAGAATGCTTTCTTGCAACATGTACCATTTCGTTCTCTTTAATTATTTCCGCAACGAAGAAGAACCTTTTCATCTGTTGAACGGAAAAATATGCCATGATAGCTCTGAAAAAGTGGATTGTCAAATATTAATTTACTTTTTTTCGAATTTACTAATTCATTTAGCTTTACGGTAGTTTCAACTAACTGGTACCAACTTTTTGTACTCATAAATGTATCTGTAGAAATTCGATGATGGAATTTACGATGTTGTTGCCACGCACCAGATTTTGTTGTTGTTGAGGAGAATCGTTTTTATTCTTATGGAATTATTGGTTAAGTTGTGAGATATAGTAGTAAGTGCTACTGTTGTGATTTGAATTCCTGAATTTATAAAGTTGATGCTAAATATCTTATGAGCTTCATTAAGCTCACATCGTATAGGTAGTTAATTGGTACTGTACTTATAACAATTTTAATCGAATCGCCGGGATAAACAAAATATTTGGTATTTGGATCACTATGATAACTATAGTTAGTTTTCGATATTTCATTTATACGCTTATTTTGGTGTCGCATAGTGATCTGGAGGCTCAAGTTGAAATTTGAGCCGACTTGGTTCAACCAATCGCGTTGAAACAGACAGTTGGTGTTTTTCAAACTCCAAGGCCCTTGAAACGAATAGAGCTGTACAGAATGCTTTCGGATTCATTCTACGGGCTTCTCGAACTATGATGGCTCCTGGATGAGAGCTTGTTGCTTATGAAACTACATTTAACTCAACCTTATGAGGATCGTTGAAAATATCGATATCGAATCATGAACGAAGTTCCCCTTCGAAAACGACACTTTGCCAACCGCGCGAATGTTATCTCGTTGGATAACATTTTTCCGAAGAACCGTCTTCCCACCCAAATAATAACCGACGGTTAGGGGAAGCCGTCAAAGTTCAGTTGCGTCGTTAAAACTTTGAGGGCGAAACCGCTCAAAAGCCAAACGCCCCAAGAAAGAAGTTTTACTAGTAAAATATGAAGAACCGATTGTAAAACTTGCTTTTCCCGGAGATCAGGATTTTTATAACTCGACTCATCTCTAGAGCCACCAACGTGGGGATATTGAAGATGTTCGGTTGCCATCAAGTATCACTATAAAAAGTTAACCGCTCGCCTTTTACCTGTTGGATGTTTAGAGTAAAGATAACGCGCGCTGTAGAATATTTGATTTAAAAGAACTATTACTTGTAAGTTGTGCTTGTGAAGACGCAAATTTCCTGGAACTAAAAACCGGAGAGACCCAGCTAAAGATTCAGCTGATTCTCATGGCCTGGATTGTGGAGTCTCAAGCCGCGTTCTGTCCACGAAAAGTTTTGAATGTGTGAAACTAAAGCTCGCTTCGAGTTTAACCTGAAAAAATGTTCAAGATTTAGATGATACGACAACTCCAGTCCGTTGCACCTAACTTACTATCACTCAACGGCTTCAAACTAGAAACGTAAAGCGAAACTAGCCCTTACATTCATCACTCATAACAATACTTCCAAGAATGAAAGTGGTAGAGGAACGTATGAGAAATTGAATGGGCTGGACGTGAAAACCCAAGTTTCGTGGCAGGATTGTGAAGTGGGTTTTGTTAACTGTCGAGGCTGCATTGGTCAGGGTGTATCACGGGTTCCTTAGTTCCACTCTCTCCACTCTTTGTTCCAGTAGCGACGCCCTCAATGACAAAACCCTGCAAATTATTACACAACGGTTTATTATTCGGACAATCAGCTTGACCTAGCATTAATGCTCCGAGATCCATCCTGTCCGATTCAGCATCGAAAAATATCATAATGAAACCCAAAAAAAGGTCGAAAAGAACTGAATTGTAATATTAAAATAAACAAAAAAAACACGAAAGTATCTAGAAAAAACTGAATTTTAATATGAAAACATGCACGCTAAATACTAATATCAAAATTTAACCAAAAATCTATGAAAAAAACATAATGAGAATGAAACGAAAGAATCTAAAAAAATTGAATCGTATTAAAACGAAAACGTCGGGGAAATTGGAAGAGTAAGGCGAATGGGGAGAGACCGGTCGTTGGGAGGGAAGCGAGCGGGAGGCCGCACTTGCTCGCCTCGAGAGCGGTTGGTTTTTTTGGTTTATTATTCATTCTGAATAATAACCCTATGTTTTCGGTCACGAAATATTTTTTACAACCCCCCCTCAAAATTTGATACTTTACGTTTCAAGGCATGGAGATTCCAAATTTGCAATGGCCGTCCGCCGTCCCCGTCCCCGTCCCCGTCCCCGTCCCCGTCCCCCGTCCCCCGTCCCCGTCCGCCGTCCGCCGTCCGGGCCGTTTTGTGCCTTTAACGTGGTCTAAAATTCGTTCTTTCGCCCAAAAATCCAATTTGGTATCTAGTTGTGCCCCCGCCATCTCGGCAATCCGATCGGACGAAGCCCGCGGTTGTAATGGGCAAAAAACGGTTAAAAAAATTAACGAAACGCAGTACAACGCGGGAGCTACAAGCGTTTCGTCGTTTGAATTCCTCCGCCCCGCCCGTCTCTTTAAAAAAAACCAACCGCTCTCGAGGCGGCTCTCGCTTCCCCAACGACTCCGCCTCCGCCGCTCGCCGCTCAACTCCCTTTTCACCTTTCGATTCACCCGACGTTTCGGTTTTAATACGATTCAATTTTTAGATTCCTTCGTTTCATTCTCATTTTGGTTTTTTCATCGATTTTTGGTTACATTTTGATATTAATATGTAGCGTGCATGTTTTCATATTAAAATTCAGTTTTTTTTAGATACTTTCGTTTTTTTGTTTATTTTAATATTACGATTTAGTTCTTTTTTGGGGTTTCATTATGATATTTTTCGATGCTGAATCGAACGGGATGGGTCTCGGAGCATTAATGCTAGGTCAAGCTGTTTATCCGAATAATAAACCGTTGTGTAATAATTTGCAGGGTTTTTGGTTTATTATTCATTCTGAATAATAACCCTATGTTTTCGGTCACGAAAAATTTTTTACAACCCCCCCTCAAAATTTGATACTTTACGTTTCAAGACATGGAGATTCCAAATTTGCAATGTCCGTCCGCCGTCCCCCGTCCCCCGTCCCCCGTCCCCCGTCCCCCGTCCCCCGTCCCCCGTCCGCCGTCCGCCGTCCGGGCCGTTTTGTGCCTTTAACGTGGTCTAAAAAATTCGTTCTTTCGCCCAAAAATCCGATTTGGTATCTAGTTGTGCCCGCCATCTCGGCAATCCGATCGGACGAAGCCCGTGGTTGTAAAGGGCAAAAAACGGTTAAAAAATTAACGAAACGCAGTACAAGCGGAGCTGGCGTTTCGTCGTTTGAATTCCTCCGCCCGCCCGTCTCATTAAAAACCAACCGCTCTCGAGGCGGCGAGTGCGCCTCCGCTCGCTTCCTCCCAAATCCACCGGTCTCTCCCCATTCGCCTTACTCTTCCAATTTCCCCGACGTTTTCGTTTAATACGATTCAATTTTTTAGATTCTTTCGTTTCATTCTCATTTAGTTTTTTTTCATAGATTTTGGTTAAATTTTGATATTAGTGTTTAGCATGCATGTTTTCATATTAAAATTCAGTTTTTTCTAGATACTTTCGTGTTTTTTTTTGTTTATTTTAATATTACGATTCAGTTCTTTTCGGCCTTTTGGTTTATTATTTTTTTGGGTTTCATTATGATATTTTTCGATGCTGAATCGAACAGGATGGGTCTCGGAGCATTAATGCTAGGTCAAGCTGATTATCCGAATAATAAACCGTTGTGTAATAATTTGCAGCGTTTTTTTAATGAGACGGGCGGGGCGGAGGGAATTCAAACGACGAAACGCTTGTAGCTCCCGCGTTGTACTGCGTTTCGTTAATTTTTTTAACCGTTTTTTGCCCATTACACCCACGGGCTTCGTCCGATCGGATTGCCGAGATGGCGGGCACAACTAGATACCAAATCGGATTTTTGGGCGAAAGAACGAATTTTTTAGACCACGTTAAAGGCACAAAACGGCCCGGACGGCGGGCGGCGGACGGGGGACGGGGGACGGGGGACGGGGGACGGGGGACGGCGGACGGACATTGCAAATTTGGAATCTCCATGTCTTGAAACGTAAAGTATCAAATTTTGAGGGGGGGTTGTAAAAAATTTTTCGTGACCGAAAACATAGGGTTATTATTCAGAATGAATAATAAACCAAAATGGACGATTTGCACTCATCTTGACCCAAAATGAAAGTGTTTGTACTGCTGAAAATTCCACTGAAATTTAAAAACTAACCAAGGGGCGAATACAAATGAGAAGGGATTTTTGTCCATCTGCCTGCGCACTGCATCGGTCACAACTTCCCTACCTCAACTGCGAGGGCGTTACACGTTGTCGAGGCCATTTATTCCACTCTTGAGGTGTATTCTGTGGAACTGCTCATCTACCGGACCTCACTACTCAGTTTTTCCCCACTGATTTCAAATTTTAAAATCCAGAGTGGTATTGTCCCCCATAGTTTCCCAAACGTTGGATAAACCCAACCCCTAAAGGAGCAGACATCACATTATCGTGTCGTTTGCCGCTCTTTCTGGGGAAAAACCTGGCAATTCCCCTTTTTTTGGAATAACTACCCTCCCTACCCCTCACAAAAGCCATTCTCCAAAGTTGTAGTATAGAAGTACAGTTAATGTCTTGCACCATTCTTCTGCTGTAGTTTATAACTAGTGGGTAAGAAGAATAGGTAGCTGTAGGTTACTAATTGTCAGACTCAGCGATAATTATGTTCGCCTCTGAAGTGCATTTCAGTCAGGTTACGACGTGAATCACTCGTGAGATTGTGAAAACCCGTTCCAATAACAAAACTGGATTAGGATGATTGTTTCTACTAAATTTGAGTTACACTGTTGTGCCAGTTTCGGTGGTTATGTCATCTCAGTAACAAAAGAAGCAATAAATTCTGTGGAAATAGACAATCGTCCTAACTCTGTTTTATTATTTAAATCAGAATGTTATTCTCAGCGACGAACCCTTTTCTCGATATCGGGCCATGCACTCGGATTTCACATTGATCAGGCACAACACACGTAAAGAAATAACAAATAACAGCTGTTATCAACTTGAAACTGAGAGTTGGTGCCAAAGGATTGAGGGGCCTGAGTGTGAGGGTATTATCACGGACGAAGAAGCAGACAATGTACAGTACACAAAATTGGACTAGTGACAAAATGAAAAACACATTTGAGAACGCAGAACTTTAAGATGCTGTCACAAGCATGCAAAATAATAGTCAAGTCGAACGATGTGTGCGTTCAAAAAGTTAAAGGACTGTTTTTCTTCAATTTTCACGTACGCTGCCATCTGTTGGATCCATACTTTTCAAAATAATAGTGTGATGTAATCAACTTTTACAACGACGTAATTTTATCGCCATCTCCGGCGTTCTGTCCTGGCAGAGCATCTTGAACGACGACTGTTCTGGCTCTTGACATTGAAAAAACTGTAGGGAATAAGAATAAAGGTTTCGTTGATATTCCATAGTTGGAGGTGAAAAGGGGGACGAGAAGAAGAGACAGCCCTCAGAACGAACTTTTTTGCTGAGATTGCGTTTTTCTCGCCCTTTTCTGTAGGTATTTCTCTTTCTTTCTATCAGCGCTTTATTGGTTGCTTGAAAAGTCAACAGGTTTTTATAATTTACTTCTGAAGGAAAACTGACGAGCTTTCGAAAATTTTCTAGAAAAAACAAAATTTGTTTTCATAAGGAAGCGGAGCGAGTTCTGTCTTCAAATCAATTCGAGTTGGTTATTCTGGTGGATAATTCGAGGTGTAGGGTGGGGGTGGGGGTTCTGAACTATTTTTGATGAATTCTACGAAATTGGCATAATGTGTATTGCAGTGTTGCTTCATTCTTTGGGTTTCACGTGAACGTATTTCTGTTCGTTCACACGGCTTTCCTCATTGATTTGTAAGGGTTTGTCCATTGGTTGTGGGAGATTGAGCTTAATATTTTTCCCCACAATATGCTATGCTCATTCGTTCGTTTGTCAGGAGGTGGACACCAAGTTAAAGCGGTCAAAATTAATTATTCATTAATAAGCTGTTCTTACGTGTCACGTAGTAAACCTTTTTCTATGTCACTCACTAATCCGTCGTTTTTCAAAATATCACGTTGACTCAAAGTTATTCACGATTGGCTTCATTGCTTTACGTTGCATCGTACTACGGGTAGGCTATTTAACCTACACCACACTACTCCTCACCAGACGTATCCGAGTGGCTTGCCACCAACTACTCCGAGCTTCATAACGCACTTCAGGTCAATTAATTAGGAAAATATCTGGTGCGTTGCAACACACAACTTTCCTTAGCTCTACGTCAATTCACTTTGTACATGGCTAATTCTATTTAATCGATTCATTCATCACTCAGTTAATTTGAACTTTGTCAAGCAACGCTTTACGGCAGCAGGAAGCGGTAGCGCTTACAGTTCCAGATTTTATTGAGCTGCTCGTAATCATTGCAGAACCATTATTGAGCGATTGGTACACAGATAATCAATGAGGTTGTAAACACAAATTTTTCGAAGAATGATAGTAATTACTTTTGCAGTTATTCGGTAAAAACTTTTAGAACTGGTATTAAGCGAAACGGCGGTAGTTGAAATTCAGTAATTTCTGGAGTGAGCCCCACGCATCTAATGAGCGTTTTTAAACACTCGCCCTATAGATATTGAATTGGACTACAATACCAATTTTTTAAAAACATTCTACTAACATTCCAGCGGAGTTTATAAGGAAAAAACCGCGGCAAAAACGCTTTTCGTCGAAAATTTTGATAATTTATTGTGCTGCTCTCATCATTTTCCCACAAATGGGAATTTTATGGTATAATTATCTTATTAAGAGCTACCAATATAAAAAATGTAATGAAAATCGTTTGAGCCGTTTTTGAGAAAAAAAATTTGGTGTTTTGATCACTATGATAACTATAGTTAACTTTCGGTGGATTTTGCCCATACCCTTATTTTTGCGACCCATGGTAACCTGTAGGCTGGACATCAAGTTTCAGTTGATTTGGTACGGTTGTTTCTTCTAAAAACCGCGCTAAAATCGATTTCGTCGAAAATTTTGATAATTTATTGTGCTGCTCTCGTCATTTTCCCACAAATGGGAGTTTTATGGTATAATTGTCTCATTGAGAGCTATCAACATAAAAAATCTAATCAAAATCGTTCGAGCCGTTTTTGAGAAAAAAAATATTTGGTGTTTTGATCACTATGATAACTATAGTTAACTTTCGGTGGATTTTGTTCAAACCCTTATTTTGGCGTCTCATGGAGGCTTGCGGGCGAGATATCAAGTTTCAGCTGATTTGGTACGGTGGTTTTCTCTAAAAATCGTTCACAGACACACATACACACAGACCGACACACACGCACAGACACACAGACCATTTTCGCAAATAGTGTTTTTCGGACTCAGGAGGGTCTGAAACGTTAAGATCTGAAGAAAACTCAACGTTTTTTTTCAGCCGATTACATAACTTCCCTTTCTACTTCGTAGAGCCGAGGAAAGTAAAAATGATAGAGGGGGGTCTGGGTACTTTATGCGAGGTTAAAAGACCAACAAGGCAGAAGATTTCAGAACTCAAGAGCTGCACTGGACCTCCGTCTAATTGGGGATTCGAAAAATGGATTTTCTCTGTGTTCTGCCAATACGAATGCCAACTGAAACAGTTACTTTCTTTTCTTTTACAGTAATCATTCGCTGCCAATTCTAGAAGCAGGACTAATTTCTAGAATGCTAGATGGAATTGTTAAACCTTCTAAGCACTGGCAATTTAAGAATTTTCTAAATGCGAGGAACTCATAAAGAAATATC
The DNA here is from genome assembly GCA_020466155.1 of Pachypeltis micranthus. Classification (NCBI taxonomy): domain Eukaryota; kingdom Metazoa; phylum Arthropoda; class Insecta; order Hemiptera; family Miridae; genus Pachypeltis; species Pachypeltis micranthus. Next base: position 12,642,388 of record CM035775.1, read on the forward strand.
TGGTGCGTTGCAACACACAACTTTCCTCAGCTTCACGTCAATTCACTTTGTACATGGCTAACTCTGTTTAATCAATTCATTTATCACTCAGTTAATTTGAACTTGGTCAAACAACGCTTAACGACAGCAGAAAGCGGTAACGCTTACAGTTCTTGAATTTATTGTGCTGCTCGTACTCATTGCAGGACCATTATTGAGCAACTGGTACACAGATAATTAATGAGGCTGTAAACACGATTTTTCAAAAAAAGGATAGTAATCACTTTTGCGGAGTTATTGGAAAATAACCGTTAGAACTGGTAGTAAGCGAAATGGCAGTAGTTGAAATTCAGGAATTTCTGGAGTGAGGCCCATGTATCTCATGAGCGTTTTTAAACACTCACCCTTTAGGTATATGATTGGACTACAATACCGAATTTTTTTGACATTCTACAAGAATTCCAGCGGAGTTTATAAGGAAAAAACTGCGCGAAAAACGCTTTTGGTAGAAAATTTTGATAATTTATTGTGCTGCTCTCATCATTTTCCCACGGATGAGAATTTTATAGTATCATTGCCTCATTGAGAGCTATCAATATAAAAAATCTAATGAAAATCGTTAGAGCCGTTTTTGAGAAAAAAAATTTGGTGTTTTGATCACTATGATGACTACAGTTAACTTTCGGTGGATTTTTCCCATACCCTCATTATTTTGTCCCATGGTAACCTGTAGGCTAGATATCAAGTTTCAGCTGATTTCGTACGGTGGTTTTCTCTAAAAATCGTTCACAGACACACATACACACACACACAGACCATTTTCCCAAATAGTGTTTTGCGGACTCAGGAGGGTCTGAAACGTAAAGATCTGAAGAAAACTCAAAAATTTTTTTTCAGCCGATTACATAACTTTCCTTTCTACTTCGTAGAGCAAGGAAAGTAAAAAATGTGCCGCGACGCATCACACACCTTCCCTCAGCCCCACAGACATTCTTCAAATTTTATGGCTATAGTTTCTTATTAAATCTGTTTGGATCTTCATTCTACAGATGATCATGCCAACATTTTTTTTTGCAAAGGATTGTGTGTACTATTTTGAAATTATCTATAATACGTTCTGATTGTAACTGAAAAATCAGTTAACGTGGGTGGTATAAGTGGTTTGAATTGCGGAATTTCCGGAGTGGCTTGATTATTTATGAACGTTATTAAAATTTCGTGGTACATATGGTTTATCGGACTACCACCCTAATTTTTCTTGAATCGTTATCATTTGAGCAGGATTTATAAGAAAACTGGTCTAAAATCATCGACATTTTTTATACTTCATCGTGCTGCTGTGACCATCACACTAAATATCAAAGTTGAGCCCAATTCCTCACAATTCCCAACCACATATACACCATTTTTTCTAAAAGCGAGTTAATAGTATTTACGTTAGGTGTTAAATAAAGGGCGTGGAATAAGTAAATTACTTTATCTTAACCTCAAGGAGTTTGTACGTAGAACTTTAACGTAACTTCATGTTCTTACAAACGAAGTACAAAAAAAAGTAACTTGGCTATAAAAATCGCTGAAAGTGCTTAGGATTGAGAAAGGTTGTGTGATGCGTCGCACGAAATATTTTCGTTTGAACACACCAGAGCGAACGGCTAATCTCACACTGAAAATTCATGAAACTTCTCAAACTTTTTCAAACTACGTGCGTGTGATGGAGAGGGGAGTTGTTCGACGGTGAAAGACGTGCGTACAAGTCAGAGTGTTGACCGATTTCCATTTCAAAGAGGGTGAATCTCAATAGCCGTTTCAAAGAGTAGAGGCCGCCCTGTTGCTGATGACCGGTTTGTCCCACATGCACACCCCAACTAAGCATTTTATCTCCGTCTAGTCCGAGCGATCGAACAACGGAAGAATAGGGAATCGTTTTATCACCCGCATGAATGGGCGGCGCAGATGCGTTTCAGTTAAGAACGACCGAAGATTTTGCTGGATTCGCCGAAATGCCAGTCAGCTCACACAAATTACGTATCAGTGCGGAAATTGTCAGAAACTAAATTGCGAACATTACATTGGTGGTCAAGTGGCGAGCAGTTTAAATTACCGGAAATAATATTTGGTGCGATGACACACAAGTTTTACCCTACCCGACGAACATTCACTGATTTCCTTGGCTTTATCTACTAATCGAATCTATTTTTCACTCTGTTCATTCGAACTTGGTAAAACATAACTTTACTCGTTACGTAGAAAAAGTTTAGAAATCTATCAGGTTGCTCCTTCTTAGGATATGACCATTGATCAATCAGTTAGAGGCTATTAATGAGACTAGTAACCAGAGTTTATTGTTGAAAGGATGGTGTTTACTGTTTTCGAGTTGTCGGGTGATAACTGTGAAAAATTGCAGTAAGTGAAAAGGCAGTGGTTTGACTTCTGGAATCTCTGGGGTTACTTTTTGCTGAGGAAAGTTGTGTGGTTCAGCTAATCAGATATTTTCTTGTTTTATTTGGCTATGAACTATTTCCTTCGGCGTCGGGGCCAAGACGACGGTCATTTAATTAATTTAAGTTCCCCACAAATATTTCTATGATAATTTGGTCAACATAGACTATGCAGCGTGGAGCTTTTTCAAATAAAAACTTTTTTTGTATCCTTTAGAAAACTGCTCGGATGATTTTCGTCAAACTCACCGGATGCCTTCAACTGAGTTATGCATACTCCCCGATAAATACCCCTGAAGAAGGCATGACATGAGAAATAGTCGTGTTTTTACAAATGTTTTGAAGGTTTCCCGTGTAAACGCACGACTAATTTTGATCAACTTTACGTTGCGTCATTTAACATCCTTTACCTGCACATTACTCCTCACAACAACCTCCGTGAACGTCCCTTTGAACGAAGATATCAGCCAAGATAGATCTGAATACGATTTGTAGGATTTTAAATGATCGGTTTTCACGTTTTCTGAAAGGCTCTAACGATCTTGATTGCTACGCGATATTTTTAGCGAATTAGCCCCTATAGTTTGTGCTATGACAGTCTGTTCGTAGAAATGCGTTGATCGAAGGTACAGGAGTTGTGCATACTACGTATAATGCGAGGAGTGAGTAGTGTGTATATGAATAAGAATAAGTGACGCTTCTACGATGAACTGCATTTGACAGAATAGATCGTAATGGCAAGGTACACTTGGTGATCACACTGCTCGCGTAATAATTTTAGTTTTAGTATATTAAAAATCGGTCAAATTTGTCAATTACATATTAATAAGTATTTATAAAGTAATAACTATCGTCAGTTCGTTATTTGTAGAATTGAATTCAGAAGAGCGGTGGAAAGTTACGTGATGCTTCGCAGCAGATTTTCGGTAATCAATCACCGTAACAGCTGCGCTGAGGAGCGTGTAGCGAGGTGTTCTGTTCCACAACCTTAAGCGTGAAACTTGATAGTCAATGAGCACCGAAATGTAGCAATCGCTCGGATATTTACTAAATCCGTGAATCATGAACTACCATTCTATAACGAACTTCCTCAACTCCTTATTTGTAAACAGGTTAATTGCGGTCGTTGTTCGAACGACCTAAACCTGATGTCGCACATCTCACATCAAAAATCTTGGCGAGTACATTCAAAGGTAAACTCCCGACTAATTTAATCCGCGAACGTTTTGAATTCCCTTGCAATTGCGCCATTGTAGCAGCCGAATCGTTACCCTCAACTCGATTCCAAGTGAATTAACTTAATGACGAAACTAATGAGACTTTTAATGACCGTCAACTCAATAACGAAGAGCGACGTACAAGTTACCCAAAACTGCGGTGGGAGGAAGGCCCAGAGATAGAAACAATTCCGAGTTCGTTGCTATTTACCTTGCTCTATACCATGGACTCACTGGCAATCATTTGAAGCGTCGTTATTACTTGAACCGACGCGCAGAGTTGATTATTCTAAATGTTTCCTCCGATTTCGTCGAAATTTGGTTGGAGGAGAGCATAACGTAGAGTTGAGGTTTATTGAAATCACTATTTTTTCTCCTGCAATTTACAACTATATAAACTATTTCTTGTACTATTATAAATATAATTATTAGACATGTTCGAACAGTGAATCTGCGGTATCTTCTTAACGTAGTTCAATAAATCGAATTACTTTCGTTAGGTTCTTCTACGAAAATTTGGTTCCAAAGTGAGAGGTTTGGTTTTGTGAGCAAACAATTGGTACGACGCATCCCATAACGTTCCTCAGCCTCACGCACATTCAAGATTTTCATAGTGTGGGGGCACTATTAATACAGTATTACTTTCCGCTACCCGAAGGGAAGGAAAGTATAGTAATCGGCCCAAAAAAAAATTTGGGTTTTCTTCAGATCTTTACGTTTCAGACCCTACCGAGTCTAAAAAACCTAATTTCGGCGCGTGGTCCGTGTGTATGTGTGTGTGTCTGTAGTTCGATTTGCGGGAGAACGGCTGATCCGATTGAGCTGGTTCTTTTTTTGTTTTGTTCGTTATTTTTTGTAGACACCAAAATAAGGTTATGGACGATTTCGGCCGATGGGAAGGGGGGTGGGGGGACGAAAATGTACCAAAAACTAGGGTTTTTTGAATTTTTCTCGAAAACGGCTCTAAGGATTTTGATTAAACTTTCAAATTATCTTCTACTGATCAATACCCAACTTTTCTTCTCTATACATATCTCCATGAAAATACGGTGAACGGAGATATAGGCCCATGAAGCTAAAATAGGTTTTTTACGCTTTTTGGCAAAACGGCTCCAACGATTATCACCAAACTTTCAAGATGTATCCGAATAGTTAATACCTACATATTATTCTCAATAAATGTTCCTCTGACAGTCCATTGAACAGAGATAAAAATCAAAATGTGCCGAAAATAACGTTTTTTCGAACATTTCCGTAAATTCCAGGGTAACTTCTTCACCAGATGTGATAAATTCTAATGGAGTGTCTTTCAGTCACCCATACCAACATTTCGTTCTCCATAATTATTTCTGTATTTATATGCTGAACGGAGATATAAGCCAAGTTAACTCAAGAAAGGAGATTTGTCGAATATTAATTTATCGGTATTCCAATTTTCTCAAAAACGGCTCTAACGATTTCGATCAAACTTTCGGAGTACTCTCAGCTAACTAGTTTCTACATTCTGTTCTCTATAAATGTTCCTGTAAAAATGCGTTGAACGAAGATATAGCGCCCGCCTATGTAGGTGGTGTTCGAAATTACGGGGGTGGCGGAAAGTTGTGTGTTGCTACGCACCAGATATTTTTTTACTCAGTTCCTTAGAACAAAATAAAAGTTCCAGGATTTATAGAGCTGCTTCTACTTCCGTCATCACCGACAATATTTTTACTTTCCTTGCTCTACGAAATAGAAACGAAAGTTATGTAATCGGGTGAAAAAAAAATTTTGAGTTCTCTTCAGATCTTTACGTTTCAGACCCCCCTGAGTCCGAAAAACACTATTTGGGAAAATGGTCTGTGTGTGTGTATGTGTGTCTGTGAACGATTTTTAGAGAAAACCACCGTACCAAATCAGCTGAAACTTGATATCTAGCCTGAGAGTCACTATGGGACGCAATAATGAGGGTATGGGCAAAATCCAACGAAAGTTAACTATAGTTATCATAGTGATCAAAACACCAAATATTTTTTTTCTCAAAAACGGCTCTAACGATTTTGATTAAATTTTTTATATTGATAGCTCCAAATATGGTAACTACACCATAAAATTCCCATGTATGGGAAAATGACGAGAGCAGCACAATAAATTACCAAAACTTTAGACGAAATCGGTTTTAGCGCGGTTTTTAGAGAAAACAACCGTACCAAATCAGCTGAAACTTGATATCTAGCCTACAGGTTACCATGGGACGCAATAATGAGGGTATGGGCAAAATCCACCGAAAGTTAACTATAGTCATCATAGTGATCAAAACACCAAATTTTTTTTCTCAAAAACGGCTCTAACGATTTTCATTACATTTTTTATATTGATAGCTTTCAATTATGCAATGATACTATAAAATTATCATCCGTGGGAAAATGACGAGAGCAGCACAATAAATTATCAAAATTTTCGACCAAAAGCGTTTTTCGCTCAGTTTTTTCCTTATAAACTCCGCTGGGATTCTTGTAGAATGTATAAAAATTGGCATTGTAGTCCAATTCAATACCTAAAGGGTGAGTGTTTAAAACCACTCATGAGATACATGGGGCTCATTCCAGAAATTCCTGAATTGCAAAAGTGATTACTATCCTTTCTTTAAAAAATCGTGTTTACAGCCTCATTAATTTTCTGTGTACCAATTGCTCAATAGTAGTCCTGCAATGAGTACGAGCAGCAGAATAAATTCCGGAACTGTAAGCGCTACCGCTTTCTGCTGCCGTAAAGCGTTGTTTGACCAAGTTCAAATTAACTGAGTGATAAATGAATTGATTAAATCGAATTAGCCATGTACAAAGTGAATTGACGTAGAGCTAAGGAAAGTTGTGTGTTGCAACACACCAGATATTTTGGTGAAGGTTCAGATTCAAAGATCCAGAATGCTAAGGGGAACACTGCGAATAAGGTGTCTTACGAACGGCATACTCCGTAAATACGACAACCTGCCTTATACAGTTCAACGCATTTCTACAGATACATTTATACAAATATATGAGTGTACTTCATGACTTTGATCGAAATCGTTTTAGTTGCTTTTGAGAAAATAGAAAAAACGATAATATAATATTCGACAAGTCTCGTTTTCCGAGCAATTGTGGCTTATATCTCCGTTAAGCAGATTGATACAGTAATAATTGTACGGAAAAAAATGTGGGTATGGGTTGCTAGAAAAAACTATAAGAATGGACAAATCCGGTCTAGCAGTTACTCTGGAAACTACGAAAATGTTCAAAAAACATTATTTGCGACACATTATGGTTTTTATCTTTGCTCAATGGACTGTCAGAGGAACATTTATCGAGAACAATGTATGGGTATTGATTATTTAAAAACAATCTGTGGGTTTGGTGAAAAACGTAGAAGCCGTCTTGCCAAAAAGCGAGAAAAACCTAATTTTGCGTCATGGCCTATATCTCCGTTTACCGTATTTTCATGGAAATATTCATGGATAATAAAAGTCAGGTAAAAGATAATTTGAAAGTTTAATGAAAATCGAGAAAAACGCGAAAAAGCATAGTTTTGGAACACCCCTCCCCCCTCCCGTTAGATGAAAATCGCCCATAACCTTATATTTGCTTCTACGAAAAATAACAAACCAAACAAAAAAAAGTTGGCACTTCCAACTAGTATTTGACACCTGTGAGAAACTGTCCATTAAAGGCACAGGAAAGAATAAAGGAGCAGTAAGCACCAGTTGTTTTCCGGTTCTGCGGCATTTGCAATCCTGGTCGAAGACAAAAAATTATTTCGCAACGGTTTATTATTCTTTGGCACAGCTTGACCTAGTCTCACACCTCCAACACCCATTCAATTCGATTCAACATCGAAAAACACGAGTAAACGACCTGACTACAACGGAACGACGAAAATTAGTTATTCCAGGAGCCCGAGAAACCCGAAGGCAATTGGTATGAAGAGCTGACGGGTGGTTGGGTTGACATGAGAGGGAGTGCCAACGATGAAACGATTACTTCCGCTGTATTATTCCGCCAGTTCTTTCAATCAGTAGACTTTGGCTCACTATAATTACTGCGATTTCACTGTTTTCGATCTGGACGCAGTCGTACACCACTGAGACTCGTTCAGTTCGACAGCGTCTAAAAATACCTAGAAAACGATACCGAAATTGCATTTTTGTTAATTTTTCGTCCATATCAACTATGCGCTTCGTCTAATCGGATTGTCGAGCAGGCAAGCGCAACTACATACCAAACGGGATTTACGTGCGTCGAAACGAATGTTTCGGTCCACCGGGGGGGTTGTAAAAACATTTTCCTGACCGTAAATACAGGGGTGTATTATTCAGAATGAATGATAAACCAAAACTGTACTAAAATAGACATTCTTCGATTCGTTCGCTAATTTATTGTGCTGTTCTCGTCATTCTCCGACGGATGCAAATTTGATGGTATGTTACACTCTTGTCAATATCGTGGGAGGTGTACGATCTAGTATTTATGAAAAAAATGTTTACATTTCGATTTAACTAAAGTTATTTTGGGGCCGATTCACAACCGTTCGTTTTTATGAAGCTTAAATAAATTGATCGTAATCAGGTTACGCACACAAATACTCCTGTAGCCAACCATTGAACGGAGGTTTGATCCAATAGACTTCAGATAGTATGATTCCTGAAGAGTTCATTTGTCAAGTTCTCTCAAACATTCCATCCAAGACTTCGTCAAATCTCACTGGGCACTTGAGCTAATTTAGTGCCAATATGTCGCTCTGTAGTATGGGTTGTGGGTGTGTATGAAGCTCATTATTGAACACTCGAGTGATGACAACATTGTCGTATGGACCAGAGGGTAAGCTTTGGCAGCGTCACAACACTATATTTCGACATAATTTTGTATCAAGGTGTTGATTTATTCCGTCCAGTTCGTTTATTACAGTTTAAAGTAATAGGTCGTTTGGACTAAACATTTTACTGAACGTTATCATTTCTCTTAACAACTAACATCTTGAGGACATTCAGCGGCAACCGAACATCAGAGCTGAGTCGAGTTTCAAAAATCTTGACCTGTAAGATCAAGTTTTACAATCGGGTTTTTATATTTCAGTAGTAAAAAAGCCATTCTTCGGCGTTCGACTTTTGAGTGGTTTCGTCCGCAAAGTTTTAATGACGCAAATAAACTTTTTTCGCCTAAACGTCGGCTATTATTTGGGTTTAAAAAATGTTATCCAACGAGATAACATTCGCGTAGTTAGCGAACTCCAGTTTTCGGACTGATATTTCGTCCGTGATGATTAATGTCCTCTTTCAATTTAAGTTACATTTTTTCGGTTAACGATGTATTTAGACGTGAGTTCGCCGATCTTGAGGAAATCAGTTCACATTTTTTCGTTTATCGATTCCGAAAAAAAAGGGAAGAACTATTCAAACGAACACGCGACTTTCCTGAGCTCAAAGTGCATTCAATGTAAATTGTATAGTCTTAATAACTAATCCAACATTAATTCCAATCATTTTATACGAATCTTGTGAAATTAACGATCTATTTAGAGGTGCTTGACGGTTCAGAATTGACTGTATTGCTCCAACACACGAGCTAGTTATATACCATTTTGAAAACAAATTGAGCTTTCTTTATATCTTTGCGTTTTAATCACTGAGCCCGAAAAACACGATTTAAAAAAATGGTCGTTCGGTCTGTCTGACCTGAGAGCTGGACGGCTCAAGTTTTTAATTTAGTCACAACGGGACGCCGAAATAAGGGTATGAGCAGAATTGGTCCAAAATGAACTAAAGTTGTAGTGATCAACACACCAATCCCCCCTCACCGGGTTCAAGCGATTTTGATTCAATTTTTTGTACGAATAGTTACGAATAACAGTATTATCCGGATATGATCCGTGAGAACACGGCGAAAGCAGCATAATAAATTGTCAAACATTCCAGAAAACGACTAGTGGCACAGGTGCTACTTGTACCGCGAAAATAGAAGCAGCCCGATAAATACTGAAATTGAACTGCTGGCCTTAAAAAGAAACACGAACGTATAAAATTGCATGAATTGCGTTGGTTATTTAATAAAAAGGGTGTAGTCAATTCCGGAAAGTTAAGCACTACCGTTTCCTACTATACAAGGTTCAACTTGGCATAAAAGACCTTTTGTTGTTCCTAGAACTTCTGCTCCTCCCCACCCTCCCCCATCAGAACTCAACTAGGTTTATTCGTGAACAACGAGTCATAACACCACGGACCAGAAAGATTCCTTGCTCAGTCTTTATTATCTATACCTCCGTACTGGTTGATATGAAATCACCAATTTTATATTTTCGATCCATTTGCGAAAAACGTTTATTTTCTTGCCTGATGAATTAAGGTCTTAATGATTGCCAAAAATTGCTATGGAATATTTATGTTAAATAAATAGATAGCTAGGTTATCATTTGAAAAACTGATGATGAATGAGTGCATTGAATTTATAATTTACCTACATCGTGGTGCTATCTCTTTTTGTCCGTCGACACGGGCTCTGCCTAATTTGTGCGAAATAGTAGTTCTTTTTATGCATAGTTTTTATTTAATTCTACTTCTCTTTCTCTCTCTCCCTCTCCCTCCCTCAAGCTGTGAGTTCTAGAAGATTCACATAAATTTAGTGTAAAGCAATGAATTAGTTTTGGGGCTGAGGAATATTGCGTGATTCATCCCACAAGATATTTTTAATTTGCAATTTGCGACTCGAAAAAATACCATCACAATAATAAACATGAAAGAGAATTCAAGAGCGAAACGTTTGCGAATTAACGCCGCTGGGTTTTCGGTGATGATGAAGGATGGTACCAAGGTAAAAGCATAACGGTAGTATTGTTAACCATTTCGCGTCGCCCCTCTTTCTCATGTATACCCAGAGTAATTGTAGGCGCGTTAGATCGGATTTTGAAGAAAAAATTAATTTGTTGACAATTTGAGTTCCAACCCAATTGACAGGATTTCAACCCCTTCAACAAAAACGATAACTGAGTTCGCAACTTGACGCAGTGGGAGGGAGTTTTGCCGATTGTCACTTCGGCTTTTTGTAGATTCTTCGGCAGCTTAATTTTTTAACTGGAGGTTCGTAGTGAAGGTTCGAATTTGACAACGAAACGACGAAAAAAAAAAAAATTAGAAAATGTAAAAAGCACCTTTCGGTGAAGCGGAAACTTTAGTTTTCGCTCTCCCGTCGAAAAGTTGAGGCCATTCACTTCAATTCACAGCAAAATTCGCATTCACTTTTTGACACGTCTCGCGCGGGAATCGTTTAAGACGGAAAATTAAAATAAAATAAATTAAAATTAAAAATCGAGTAAGAACAACAAAAAAATAAATAAAAAGGCGAAATAAAAACCGAAGGGGTTCGGGAAATTCGATTGAAAGGCGACGCGCGTTCGCCGGTCGGAAGCTCCGGAGGGGGCGCTCGAAGAAGTCGGTTCGACGGAATTTGGATGAGAACTGAAGGAGCGCGAGGAGGCAGCGGGCGGCGGCGCAGTCGCGGGCGGAGCGCGGTCGGCTCCACCGCCCGTCGCCGTCTCAGGTCCGCCTCGACTAATCAGACGCCCCCGTCGTGCGTGGGAGAAACGCGTCTTTCGGACGAGTCGCATTAAATACGAATAGCAATCACACAACATTCATCATCAGCCGTTTTATCTCTCGTGATATGACACTCACTACCCATGCCTGACATCTTTGTTCATACAATAGATCGCGATATGTTTCTATGCACGGCGTGCCCTAAAATAGAACGCACTTTATTGACGGAAAGAAAAAGAAAACAAACAGAATATATAATGTAGAGGTCGGGGCCGATCGTTTCTTCCCCAAATTTGCGGAATAACTCTTCTCCTCTCAGGGAACACAACCAGGCACAGGCTCCTCAAAAGAGAAACTAATAAATGAATGAAGCCCTCCTAATCCAAGCCTCCACCGACACAAACTGCGCTCATAACGAGCGGTGCGTAGTAACACACAACTTTCCGCAATCCCTTTAAGTTCGAACACCACACAGGAACATTTATACAGAACAAAATGTAGGGACTAGTTAGCTGAGAGTACTTCGTACGTTCGATCGAAATCGTCTGAGCAGTTTTTGAGAAAATTAGAATATCGATAAATTTAAATTCGACAAATCTCCTTTTCTAAGTTAACTTGGCTTATATCTCCGTTCAACATATATACGCAGAAATAATTATGGAGAACGAAATGTGGGTATGGGTGACTAAAAGACACTCTGAACGATTGATCGAATTTGGTGAAGCAGTTACTCCAGAATTTACGGAAATGTTCGATAAAACGTTATTTAGGACACATTTTCATTTTTATCTCTGCTCAATGGACTTTTAGAGGAACATTTATTGAGAACAATACGTAGGTATTAACTATTCGAAAACATCCTGAGAGTTCGGTGAAAATCGTTGAAGTGGTTGTAAAGCGTAAAAAATCTTTTTTTGCTTCATAGGCTTATATCTTCGTTTACGGTATTTTCATGGAGGTATGTATGGAGAACAGAAGTTAGTTATTGATTAGTAGAAGATAATTTGAAAGTTTTATCAAAATCGTTAGAGCCGTTTCTGAGATAAAAGCGAAAACCCCTACTTTTTGGTACATTTCCGTCCCCCCCCCCCCCAATCATCATACCGAAATCGCTCATAACCTTATTTTAGTGTCTACAATAACGAACAAAACAAAAAAAGAACCAGCTCAATCGGTTCAGCCGTTCTCCCGGAAATCGAACTACAGACACAGACACACACGGACCACGCACCGAAATTAGGTTTTTTAGGCTTAGTAGGCCTCAAAACGTAAATTAAACCCAAAATTTTTTTGACACGATTACAAATGCCCTTTCCCGTTGGGTAGCGGAAAGTAAAAAAAATGAACAAAAAGATAGAATGTGGCGACTGCTCACCTCGCTCTCACTCAAACTGAGAGAGATGATGATATGAGTATAGCACAATAATCCCTTTGGGGATGAATTACAAGTAAATTTCAATTTTCTTCTCCAAATCAACGAAGACTACGACAACGTGCTGTGTAGCACGGCTTCTCCCTCCCTTGGCTTTTCGCCGCGTCCAAAATCGTGCCTCCACAATATACAAAGTCATCAAGGACCAATCTACCAACCCACTAACCTATTAAGTTCTAACGAACTTGTGAGTATATATAAAATGTGTATACTAAAAAAAGAAAACTAGAAAACTAAAAACTTGACGCTACAACAAACAAAATTATTTTAAAAAATTAAACAAATTCTTTTATCATACTTAGATGCGACCGTTTTGGCTTATTATTCACACGCCCCTTTGTTTTCGGTCAAGAAAATGTTTTACAACCTTCCCCCCCCCCCCTCTCACCATTTTCCATAAATACTACATCGTACAGCTCCCACGACATTGACAAAAGTGTTTGTAACCATTACATACCATTATATTTGCATCCGTCGGAAAATAACAAAGAGAGACAAATCCAATTTGGTATCTACTTCCGCTCGCCTGCTCGGCAATCCGATTGATATGGACGACAAATCGGCAATTTTATCACAATTACGCCACGTGTGGTATTGTTTTCTAGGTATTCTTAGATGCTGTGGAATTGAACATTCTCAAAGGTGTACGACTGCGTCCGAATCGGAAACAGTGCAATCAGGGTAGTAATAGTGAGGCAAAGAACTCGGGCGACAATTGCCTACTGACCCCCACACCCGCTGGAGTATATCATTTTCGTCGTTCCGTTGTAATCAGGTCATGTTTAGCATCGTTTCCTGGTATCTGTCGATGCTGAATCAAATGGGATGGGCCTCTGAGTTGTGAGACTTCCTCAAGTTGTCAAGAAGTTTTCCTTACAATTCCAGAACAGTGGAGCCTTCCTCAGATCATCGTGTTGACTGTCTCATAAATTGCGTATACACCCACGAACTGTTATTGGATCTCAACTTTCTGGGCTAAGTTTGCGAAATAAGAATTTAAAGAGTTATATGCTATTCAATTGGCTTACAGGGGAATAGTACTGGTTTTAGATAGATTGAGAGCGAATGGGCATGTAACTTCAGCTTTTTTACGATTTAGAATGTCATTAGGAACACGCCATTCATTTCTGCTTTTGTCTCTAAAAACCGTTTACCGTAATATTCTCATTCACGACTCCTATATATTGCAACATCTTTCGTAAAAGTTCCGCAGGTTGAAGTTGAAAGACCGAGCTCTAACTTTCTTTCTGAGTTTTTGGCGTTTCCTAAGTGCACTGAGAACACCCCCGTAATCCAAGGAGTAATTTTATGATTTTTTCTCGCAACGCTACGCTCTTTTGTGGTGAAAACGATTCCTATACGAATTTTATTCACGTGAACATCTTCCACCCTATCGACGTCTTCCACCAACAATTCTATCCAATACAATCCTCTTAAGTAAAAATATAATTTTTCCCAGTCAATTTCTTTTTTTTTTTTCATCCAATCCAACGTTTAGGAAGTATCTGCTCGAGTGTTGAACGAGAACGAGAGCTTCCACCACTCTGTGCAAATCTCTATACTGAATGGGAAGAGAGATGAGAATCCTCGTCCATAAGGACGTGACACGTATGAGTTCTTTCCCAACATCCGTGAACGTTTTCAAAGTGGGTGGGTACAGCCAGACCACTGGGCAAGCCAGGTTCTCTCAGTTCCTACAGTAGTGAGCGATCCACCCGCATTGACTGCTACCAAGATGACGGCTAAAAAAAAAGGGTCACAGTTGATCTGTCCCATTGAAAGAAGCCACCCAAGTAAATAGTTAGACCAGGTTGGAACTCAGATTAAGAACTCTTCCTGGATGGTACGAGATTGCCCGGGGTCATAGCTCCGCACACCGATTGTGAGGGGAGGGGGGGGCAACATGACCATCTGTGTTGTGTCGATGCTGAGCGACTGGCCGGCCTCTTGCGGAGTAGTGAAACCGCAACCTCCATGACAGTAGACTGATAAAACTCTGTCATGACTGAACAGTCATATTGGTAAGAAAATTGACCGGGGATCGTGTCAAAAAAGTTGGATTTTCTTCTGATCTTCTCGTTTTGAGACCTACTGAATCCAAAAACCCTAATTTCCGCGCGTGGTTCTGAGTGTAGGTGTGTGTGGCTGTTAAATTTGAAGGAGAACGGCTGAACCGATTGAGCTGGTTCTTCTTTAGTTTTGTTACTTTTTTTTCGATGCGAAAATAAGGTCATGAGCGATTTCCATCAATTGGAAAGGGGGATAGGACTAGGGTTTTTCTGGTTGCTCTCGAAAACAACTATAACGATTTTGATTAAAATTTCAAATCATCTTCAGCTAGTTAGTACCTTAGTAACTTTTCTTCTGCATAAATATCTCCATAAACATTCAGTGAACGGAGATGTAGGCCTATGAAGCAAAAAGTAGTGTCCAAAATATGTCGAAAATAATGTTTTTTGAACATTTTCGTAATTTCCACAGTAACAGCTCCACTGGAATTAATTAATCGTATGGTGTATCCTCGAGCAACCTATACCCATATTTTGTTATCCTCAATTATTTCTATATCTATCAGTTGAATGGAAATATAGTGCCATGACGCCTCGGAAAACAAGATTCGTCGTTTTAAAAGTTTCTTAAAAACGATTCAAACAATTTTGATCAAACTTACGGAGTACTTTTAAGTAACTAGTACCTACATTTTGATTTTTATGTTTCCGTAGAAATGAGTGAACGAAGATGCAGGTCCACTTCCCGTTTCATTCATCTCTACTTATCCAGTTGTTTTTTTAGGGTGTACCCGTTTTATTTACGGTGAGCTTTGTTAAAAACAAAGGAAGTTTCTGTGCGTGTCATGTTATACGAATGCGAGAAAACGGCTGAGCTAAACTCGAATTCGATATTTAATCTGAACTAGGGGATATAGTCACAACGTCACAACGAGAAAAATCCACTCAAAGCTAATATAGTTATCATAGTGAGCAAACATCAATTTTTTCTCCATAATCGGCTCTACGTTGTTTTGTTCGCACAATGCAGGCCTTTCAATGCCTGCTAACGTAAAGGGAGATCTCAAAAGAAAAACCTATTCCTTTGTGTTACAAACAGGTTTATTAAACCAGGCAAATGAAAATAAAATAAAAATTGCTCCTGCGTGAAAATGAAAAATTATTAAGATAAAATAAAACGCTCTGTGCACGCACGAAACCGAAATAAAGGGTGTTGTAGCCTCGAAGATCTTGATACGATGTCGTCAAAAAAAGAGGCTGTATGGATTGGAAATAGTCAAATTTTCCTGCCGCGATTTGGTGTGAGGGTTATATGATCCATGAAACACAACACTACAGTAAAAGAAGGGAAAAATTCAGTTTCAGTGTAGAAAAAAAACGAGAGACGAGGCGAAGACGAGAACTATAGATGAAGTGAAGTTTCAGGTGGAGAGAGCAAGAAGGAAATGATCTCCCCCCCCCCCTTGCTTCTCCTAGTTCATCTGCTTACTTGGTCTTGGCAAGTCGCTGTTTGTCTTTGGCGAGCACCAATGAGCTTGGTCTAGGCTGGTGAATGATCTCTGATTTGTTGTCTGTTGTGAACGTTTGAAGGCGGCAGAAGAGACGAACAAACGAAACAAATAAATAAGGTAATCTTCCAATTACACTGCCATATCCTCATTCCAATGTCCGCCGTCTGCGGGATTGAAATTCCTGCACAATCATTGTCAGAAGAGAAAAATCGTCTTTCTCAACAAATGTATTAATCTTTCACTTCTGCCACGTGTCTCTCATCTTCGCCACGAACGCGGCCCACCGTCTGTTTTCCACTTGAGACCATACGTGAGCTGCGTCGGTCCATTTTTTCTCCAATCTGGGATCAACGTTGCGCATTTCCTCGTAGTTGTTGTTGATCACTTTCCTCAAATTTCCTGAAAACCTGAGTTAACAAAAACTTGAATGTTACATAAGTCAAATGTGAAACGAGCGTGAGACAAAAAGATTTTGTGTAGCTGTTAATTTAAGTACGCGTAACTGCGAGAGTCGAAGTCTTTCTGTATTTCACTACCTTACTGTGCGCCGATAATTATATATGCTCGTGAAACGATTCCGTGAACATCATTTGACTCAAGGTACTCAAGGGGAACGCGTTGACGAAATTTCCCAGTAAAAGGTCGCCACCACGACTCAATTGATACAGGATGTTTCGTTATTGGTGTAACGGACACAACTGGGTAAAAGTACACTGAACATGGAGCAGAATGCCGCCAACTGCACCATTATATATCAATCACTAGCTAAGATATGGTTTTCTGAAGTGTTCTGTACGCCTGGCAATAACGTTAAGGAAGTTCCAACATTGAACACAAATTAAATTTCTAAAAATGATCGTACTGCATATCCAAAAAACGCGCTGGAAGCTATCAAATTTCAGAAAAACGTTCAAATTTAATTAAATTTCCAATTGTTTGGTCAACATTAAGAGCCGTGATAAATATCATGAACACATTCAAGTTTTCATGTGAAACTGTTTGGAGCGTAGCAACACACAACTTTCGGTAACCCCCGTAAATTCGACTGGCTGTACATTTGTTCAACGCATTTATAAGAAGCAGTTTGTAGGTCATAATTAGTTGAGATTACTCTGCAAGTTTGGTTGAAACGGTTAGAGCCGTATTTGTGTGCGTTGCGTTTGTGTTTTTAAGCAGGTGTCAGCATTAGTAGCATGGGAATGGGCAAGAAGGAGTGTCACCTCTTCTGATAATACGCAAAGATCAGCCAGTGATGGGAAATCCCCAAGACATACGAAGAGGAGGAAGAGCACTTAGCCAGATGGGCTGTGTGCAGTTATCTCCGCCTCTGCCCTGCATGTTGTGTTCACGGCTTTGGAATAATCGGGTACACATTTTTAGAAATGGTAGTAAGTGAAACGGTGTTGGTTGGAATTCAGGGATTTCTAGAATGTCTAGAAAACCTGATAACCTTATGAACATTATTGAACCTCTCGTCGTATACACTTTATTCGACGACCGCCTTAACTTTTCTGAAGATTCTAATTGAGATGTTTGGTAATTTATTGTGCTGCTCCCCTCATTTCCCAACGAACGAGAATTACGGTGTTGTATTATTTGGAGCTGTTCACATAAATAATTTAATCGACATCGGTATAGCCGTTTTTGAAGGGGAAACAAATTTTGATCATTATGATAACTACAACTAGTTTTGGGCGAATTTTGCTCATACTCTTATTTTGGCGTAACCTGCGGGCAAGATCTCAACCTTGAGCTGTTTTGGTTAAGCCGTTTTCTCTCAATCACGTTCACAAACACGCACAGACGCTGACAGCGTTTTTCGTACTCAGAAACTCTTAAAACTAGCCTGGGCCTTAAAACTAGCCCAGTAGCAAAAGCGTCATTGCAGTCAAAGAGAGAATGAAGTGGTAACCAGAAAAGTTCTACTTGAGGAAGGGATGAGCACACACAGGCAAGGCTACCGAGATGTTGTTATGGGCTTGGGTGGTGGCGATGGGGAGGGGGGGGATTTCCAATGAGACAACGACCCTATTCACTCCCATGGTCCACTATGAATGTCGATAACTACAAGTATCCGAAGTTAACTTCCGATCTGTTGCAATCGCCTCAAATGAGCGGCTGTTTCGACGAATGACAAAATACTCAAAACGATTTGGGCAGCTGCCAACTTTAGTTTCCACGTGTACGTGACCGAAGGGCGTGTATCGTTATGATTCATATCTTTTCAAAAATTCCTCCGTTTCTAAATATAAGGCTATCGTAGCGGAAGGGGAAGGCGCATTATAACTCTGAGCGAGGAAACGGATATTAGCGGTCCGCCTACAGGAGCGGATGCATCACTGAGTCTATTTTTGTTTTCCAAAATAAGGCTTTCGCTTTTTACGAGGATATTTCACTAAATGTGCAGCTGCTCGTTTAGGAGCATGGCCTCATCTGAAACGCCTGAACGGTTTTGATTATTTGGTCGGTAAACCGACAAATTTTAATGGCTCCGTTGAGTAGCTCTGAAAAATCATCCAGTGAACTTTTTTGGGGTTTTGTGGGCTCGTTGTGGTCTTGGAACGTGGTCCTTGAGGGTTTATGTCTGGACGTAAAATGTTTGGAGTTATTCCCACGATAAACGCACGCAAATCTGTGGCAATATCTTGATGGATGGCGCCTCGCAACTGGGCAAAGGATTGAGAAAATTATGCTATTAACTTTAATGCGTCTCCTTGATCACTCATCATCTCAGTTCGCTCCCTTCACACCGCACCTAAATCGATTTAAACTATTTTTTGGGACGTATCACACATCTTACCTCAGGCCTACGTGCGTTCCGCGATTTCCCCCACTTAAAGCAACTAATCCAATCGGTTTTAATTTTTTTAGGAAAATTAAATGTTCCTGAATTTTTTGAGTTGGGGCAACAGCAGTAGGGGCTACTTACGTCACCCTTTTAGCGAGAAATCAACACATAGGTCGTTTATAAGACTAGCAACGTGATTTTAATTCGGAAAGTGTGCGTTTACGGTTCAGAAATTGTAAACAAAAACGTTGTAAAAAACGTTAGTCAAGGAAATGACAATAGTTTGAATTCCTGAATTGTGTAAGTTACTTCCTGAACCACCTAAACGGTTTTTCGGATAACGCTTATGTCATATGAAGGCTATTTATGAAGAAAATGTCAGGTGCGCCGCATCACACAACTTTCCTTAGCTCCTCGTCAATTCACTAGGGTTCACGGCTTTTTTTACTAACTCACATTGTAGTTCACTCGGTTCATTTTTTTTTTTTTTTTTGACCTGAGGGCGTGTGGGACAAGTCCCTTTGTCACTGCGGCCACATATGGGCCTATTGTGACGGCCCTTTCTTAGTAGAAGGCGTCGTACATACCCGCCCCCCTTAGGAAGCTGAGTATGTCCTTCACCGCAGGTTCCGCCATGATTTGGGGTTCAGTGGTCCCCTGACCGAAGTATTCAAAGCGGTTTGCTGCCAAGGCAGGGCATTCACATAGGATATGCTCTGCCATCTCATCCTCCTCGCCACACAGTCTGCACTCCACTGCCTCTGAGATGCCCATCTTGTTGAGGTGATATCTGAGTGGGCAGTGCCCGGTGAGGAAGCTTATCAGTACTCTCAGATCTTGTCTAGAGGGTGTCAGCATCGCCTTCGCCCTTTGACAGGAAGGCGTGACAAG
This sequence comes from Pachypeltis micranthus, assembly GCA_020466155.1. Lineage (NCBI taxonomy): Eukaryota > Metazoa > Arthropoda > Insecta > Hemiptera > Miridae > Pachypeltis > Pachypeltis micranthus. Next base: position 12,662,193 of record CM035775.1, read on the forward strand.
CCTTTTCGCCTGTCTTAGTTGTGGCTGGCGATGCCAATGGGCGCCATTTTCCTGTATCTCCCATCGAGCAACCAGATGGTTCAGGTGACTTTTCGTCATACCTACGTGTGGTTCAGGCCCGATGGGTAGGGATTCCGTACCCCTTTTCGCAAGGCAGTCAGCCTTTTCCTTGCCCTCATGCCCCCTGTGAGCCGGCACCCAAATGAGGGAGAGCCTGTTACAGGCGCCGAGCTGCTTGAGCGCATGGAGGCATTCCCATGCCAGCTTAGACCTAAAACTATAGGCTGCGATGGCCTTTAAGGCGGCCTGGCTGTCTGAGAAAATGTAGATCCGCTTGCCCTTGAGTCCTTTGTTCAGGATCTCTTCTGCGATCTCTTGGGTTTGGCCCATTGTTCGCGGCTGCTTATTCAGTCAGCATGCTGTCCTTATTCACAGCTGGCCGCAGACATGCCCCTGGGGACAATGCTGTGGCCGTTCCACTATCCACAACCTGTGGTCGCGCTGGTAGCATGGGCATGCTCCTGGGAAGATAACCCAGAACCAGGCACTCGGTTCATTAGAACTCGGTAATACGTCACGGTGGCAGAAAACACTAGAGCTTACAGTTCCGGAATTTATTGTGATGCTCGTACTCACGCCCTGGCCATTACTGAGCATTTGGTACACAGAGGATTAGTGAGGTAGTTAACACGATATTTTTTAAAAAGAATAATAAGTTTCTATCCTGAGTTATCGGGTAAAAACGTTTAGAAATTGCAAAGAATGAAATGGTTGAAATGGAAATTGAATGTAACGCTCATCCTATAGGTAAGAAAAAACTGCGCTAAAATCGATCATCGTCGAAATACTTGGTAATTTATTGTGCTACCCTCGTCATTTTTCCACGGGTGAGATTATCGTGGTATTGTCATATGATTAGGAGCTGTCCATATAAAAAATTTAATCAATATGGTTAGAGCCGTTGGTGAGTTTTTTTAGGAAATAAAGATTATATTTTGATCACTATGATAACTATTGTTAGTTTTGAGCGGATTTGGCGCATACCCTTATTTTGGCAGTAGACAGTGATCTGCGGGCTAGGTATCAAGTTTGAGGTGATTTGGTCTCGCTCTTTTCTGTCGATCGCGTTCACAGACAGGCGTGTTTCCTCATCAACTGACCTCAGTCTACTGTCATGCAAGAGGACTGCCACTCACCCAGCAGTCACCGAATCCAGACTTGCAAGGGTATGACAGGTTCTTGGTATTTTGCCAGTCTCCCCGTGGTCTGACCACCTGGGGAATCGGAGGAGTTCTTAATCTGGTTTCCCACCTGATCTAACCATTTACTTGGGTGGTAAGTTTCAAAGGAACCAAGTGACCAAGTTTCTTCGCAAACTGGGCGAAACGGTTACTGCGGTTACTAGTAGTTAACGCCGGTGAGTGTGGCAGTTCTTCCAACCTTCACTCCCTGCACATGGCAGCCATAACTTCAGGGCAAACGGTCATAGCTTTTGTTGGTTGGCCATTTTTGACTAGGCCAAATTTCGAAAAACTGAAAAAGAGAGACATTTCTCTCCTAATTCTAAATATGTTTCGTGGTAACCGCTGCGACCATCCAGGACGGCTGGGCAAACTGTAAAACTTTCAATAATGAATGTGTGCTTGCCATTTCTCTGACACCCATTCATATATGGTGAAGTTTTCGATCAATGGTGAGATCCACCCAGAGTTCAAGCCCACAATGGAGGAAGCTCCTGTTCTACTCTCCACTTGTCCACTATGCACTCGACGAAAAACTGGCCAGTAATCACATGGAGTGCTTCTTTTGAAACACTTCACTCATTCCCCATTCCATTTTCTTCGCTTCACTTCTCAGTGCTTCTTCTCTGATTTCTGATTCTCTTTTGATCGACTGTGAGTTTGCAACCTCATATAACATTCACACACACACACAGACCTTTTTACCAAATAGTGTTTTTCGGTGGGTATGCCACGTAAAGATCTGATGAGAATATAATTTTCCTTTCTATTTCGTAGAGCCGTTGGACTCATTGTGTTTTCAAATTTTCGATCAAATTTAATCAAAACATTTAGATTCTTTCAAGGGAAAACAAATATGATAGCTATAGTTAGTTTTGGCACGATTCTGTTCAAATTCTAACGTTAGCGTTCCGTATTGATCAGCAGGTTGGATATCAAAGTTAAACTGGTTTGTTCAGGCACGTACTGCCCATCGATACCACAAGAACACAAACACACTCAGACCATTTCCTCAAATATCGTTTTTCGGACTCAGATGCATTTGCAACATGAAAATCTGCAGTTAACTTAATGTTTATCTTCAGAAGATAGCACCTTCCTTCCTACTTTGTGGAGCTAACGAAAGTAAAATCATCATTCGCCAGTTCCTCGAGGCCAGGCTAAAGATCTTATTGTACGAACACTGTTAACGTTACTAGAGCGTTACGCTAGAAATCAGCCAGGGCAGCAGTCGTTTGGGCTCAATACTAACTGCCTTATAATAACTCGATACTGTGCGAAGGAATTTTTTGCGTCACTTATCTGTGGTGTGTCAACTTTGAATTGTGACGGCCCAGGCAGGTCTCCTCTTCATCTGCTGGTTTCTCGCCAGATATATTTTCTTTCGTTGGTAGATATGGCTGTATTTGTATGAAAACTAACGGCCTAAATAGTGGGTGGAGTGTGCATGAACAACATTTTACATTTCCTGTTCCTCACGCTGTCGTAATTTTTGTTATCACTCCCCGTTGTTATCAGTACGTGTGCTCGTCCAGCATTATCCTCAAATAAATAAATTCATGAATTTTAGAACTGCTGACCTTTCAGTTTCTTTGAATGTCTTCAACGGATAATTCATAAGTTGCTCGCGTAAACTGAAGTGACGCTCTCGCGAAACTGTCAACATGTCGTTGATCGCGCACTGAAAAATAAATAAAATAATGACAACCACAGTAGCGACGTCATTTTAGAAACCATCGAACTATTGCCAGAAGGCTATGCGTCTTACTTTGTACTGCTTCCTCAGCCATTTCTCTTCCTCGTTCTTTTTGATTCCTCTTTCTTTGGCGCCTTCGCTCACCGCTCGCTCGACGCTCAAGAACTTTTGATAAATCTCTCTCCCCGTCATTTGCTCCGGTTCACCCAAAATGCTGAGAAGTTTTCCCACAACTTTGAATCCATCGCGGTTAGCGACTCGGTGAATCAGGGTGTTACGTTCCTCCAAGAGATCTGTAACCATCGGTTAAATCATCGTTGAGTAGACATAAAACAGTTACTATTGTCGCATCGTCTAGTTAAAGACTGCGAATACAAACACTCTCCGTTCACTATGTTTGCATGTAAATAGCAACAATTGTGTATGCATTAAAGCAATTGGGTTAGGTCCGCCAGTAGGCAGAACGAAAACTGAACAGATTAGAAAACATGGAAATTTATAAACAAAGAAACTTCAATGGACAGATCATAAACGAACATAGCAACACAAAATGCGACACCATATGCACACCACTCAAAACACTACACAAACGAATACAACCAAATGACGTATTTACAGACCACCCTATACAAAAAAGACTTAGAATCAACAACCGACAGAGTATTCAAGACGTTCCTTTCTCTTCCTTACTTCTTCTAGTGGGTTTCCCCAGAGGGGCATGACCTCCTTCCCCAACGCTCCACCATCCCGTTTACTTTTCTTTTCGTATATAAAGACCATGACCTCCAGTACTGACTTAACGGCCAGACGATGATGTCTTCATCGAAAGCGCTCCCAACAGTAACTCACCAGCCACAGGAGACAGACTCACCTAACAGGTGCGTTAACTTTAGTGATTTTTGCAATGAATGGTCGGTTGAACGTGCAATTGGGTGGCCACAGCTTATCCATGAAAAGAGACGCAGGGATGAGACCGTGGCAGTTAATTGATTGGTTGGTGTGCGAAAGGTAAATTGAGTGTTTGGTTGAGTGTAACTTATTTGGTATGGACGTACTATTTTCTTCTTTTCAATACTTGCAGCGTATTAATGAACGGTATGAAGTTGTGAATATAGTGCGACGAGGAGAGTAAAATTATAGAGAATGATTGTGAAACTTGTACCCTGGGGGAATGGAAGACATGCCTCATCGCCCTCATCCCCCCCCCTCCTTCACCATGGTTAAATTTCCCTCTTCTCAAAATTAGGTTCTGTTTCCGTTTTGCTGGGCTGACAGCAGCATTTTGTTTCCAGTACACGGCAGAAACCTGCAGGGTTCATAAGTATCTGACGACAGGAGAAAATACGAGTTGGTTGGTTGTCATACTTCTTACCAAATTCTTATCCATTCCAGATCACAAGAACAAGTTGTAATACACATCGCTCATCCACATGCACATTATAACTACTAATGCAATCAATTTTTCATTCAGTTCATAAACCTGTAAAACATGACACAACTTTTAACGTAGAAACTGGTAGCTCTTATCACTTCTACCGTATCCATCGCGCAGTTGACCTTCTCTCCACATCCTCTCCCTTCATCGACATTCTCTCATCACCGCTTCTTTGTCAAATACCAATGGTTCCTTCATTTTAGCTCTAATCGCTAATTGTGCTTTGCCTGTGTTATCGATTTGTTTTTGTATTTAGGCTTGTCCCGTATCCTTATAAATAAAATAAAAAAGAAATGAATAAAAGCTCTTGAAATTTCGGAATGTATTGAGCCACTGCTACGAATGCCACGACTTTCATTTAAAAACCTTCCCACGGAAAATTGTACCGGGACGAACCAAACTTTTCGATTTAGGGGAGGCTCGTCCGAGGCGTTTGTGCTAGGTAGGCGCCTCAATCGCCCCGATCGGCAGTATCGGCAGTGTGAATGGAGCGGTTGTCATCGTGGTGTTGTCTTGTCGCCGCGCTATCGTTCACTACCAGCTCTCTGTTTGTGGAGGTAAAACTCGACTGTAATTGCGAATAAAACGCCTTGCTCCAATTGCTTTCGGTCGATGTAGTACGTAGTCCCCTCCCACACTATGTAGCATGTAGTATTGGCGCCCAAAACTTCCACAAACTGTACTAGTCCGCGTCGCCGATCGCTCAGAAATGTTCAAGAACGACAGGTGACTTGGAATTCTAATAGTGCGATGGGAATTTAGGATCCTTCGCCTTCAATTTTCTTCTGCTTCTGTCGTTGTGTTCAAACGTTGGCTGTTCTTGACGCCGTTTTGTGCTGAATCGAGAATTTTCGTTTCGAAGGAAGCAGGACAGATCTCAAGAAGCTTCTCGTCTCCCAGCATTACGTCCATTGACAAGAAGTCAATGCTTGTCTTACATCGAAGCAGCGAATTGGGAACCCTCTTCCGCACACTCCAGAGCGTCCACACCCTTCCGTAGGGTCCACGAAAATTCGTAACTCTTCTGAAAAACTATCCCAGAACGACCCCTCAAAAAACGAGTCCGGGGAAATATTGCGGTTTTCGAAAAGAGCATGTCATGACAGCGCTTGACCACCAGATTCGCATCACTTCCCTATCTGTAGAAACATCATGGAGTATGGAAGTGCCCACGTTTCCTCAAATCCTGCCTGAATGATAAAAGATCTTACCTGGAAATTCACGACCTGTGTACGAACTGCAGGGCTACTTCACACACCGTCGAACACTCGCGTGAATATTGTGAATACAGGCGTCACACGCTACTCCATCGCTTGAGCCAGAACGCCACAGTTGTTTCCTGGAGTGCAACTAATCAGTGCACGGCATTCTCTAACTCTCCCTCCCTATCCGCTCAAAATTAGGTTATGTTTCGTTGGGCTGACAGCAGAGCTTTGATTGCAGTACATGGTAGGAAACTGCAGTGTTAAGGACCAAGCTCTTCGGTTTAGCGAAGGCTCGTTCGAGGGATTTCTGGTGACTAGACACCTATAACGCCCCAGTTCGCTCTTGTCTCATCGAGTTCCCTGTTTGTGAAGGTAAAACTCCTTGTTCCGATTGCATTCGGTCGTTACCCTACATACTCCCCTCCCACACTTAGTACAGTATCGTAACAGAATTGATCAAACCGTCGACATTATTTTGGAGGGAGGTTTGTGTTCATATTTTCTGAAGTAGAGGGAACAATGCAAAAAAATTATATATATAAACGTTAGCATGAATTCTGGAATGTCTGTGGTTTCTTTCAGGTTGATTTTCTCGAAATGTTTGGTAACTTTTTATCCTGCTCTCGTTATTTTACCCAAACAGTTGTTTTTAACTTTGCTAAAATGTAAAGATCTTAAGAAACCTAAACACGAATTCTGCCGATTAACACGGATTCTGCTTCTTGTAACTAATTTCAATCTCCAAAACAAGTTATTATCGGCGACTATTCATTAAAAAGACACACGTTCAAGAGGGAATTCCCGATACATGTGAGCTTTACAGGGTGTCACTTGTTGCCAGCGAAGGAGTTGTGGAAATACCACTGCACTGACACCACAGTCCCCAGTGGATAAGAGGCTCAGAGAGGAGTGAGACGTGTAATGCACTGGATCTCACTCCAATGGGTTTTCAAGAAGAGATTTATCATTGCTAGCGCCATTATAATAATGAAGAAAGGCTATAGCAATTACAGTATCAACATAATGAATTACTGTGCAACGTCAAAACTGGAGAGGGAGAGCAGGACGCGGCTCAACTCCTAAGCGAACACAAATTGAGTTGATTAAACGTTTATTGGATTCATGGGCATAAACGGATCATAAGAAATGAGAGGGCATATCATCAAGCCAGACTCGGTTCGTCTACTGTACCTATAGGGCCACCTCCTCAGTGTGGGAATTCTCAGTCTCTAGTCAAAAGAACTGTGGGAGAATATGCCTGGAGAATGCATCAGGCAGTCTGGAATACCGCCGGACTGAGGCACGCCAAACGCTTTATACCAGGGTAAACACACGAGATAAGACAGAGCTACCTGAGGGAGGACCAAACGCAGATCGCGGGGATCATAATAGGGCACTGTAAAACGAACAAACACATGTATGTTACGGGCATGGTCGACTTGAGTGTAGGTGGTACGGCACGGGACTCCCAACCACGTCCTGGCCCAGTTCCATAGACTTGAAGGGGAGCAATATCTGGTCTGGTAAAATATACTCTAGCAGGAAATACCTGGCATTACTTGGGAGGCTAGGCATGCACCTGTGAGACATTAAGACTGGCACAATAGATCATTAAGCTGCGATGCTCATCTCAATTTTGGGAGATAACTCATCTTCAAATTAATCAACACTTCAATTATGTAACGGTAGTTCGTTTCACAGGAATAAAACGAGTAATTGAACTTACCAACAACTGATTGACGGGTTTTCCTAAAATACTGGTATTCGAGTAGGTCCACCTCCATTTGTTCGAAACTTTTCAAGCTGTTTTCCGGAAAAAGGAAGAACGTTGATGAGTCGAGGTAGTCACTAGGAGCATCGACGTGGATCACGTAGTCAGGACGGGGCGGAGGAAACACGCGCGGTTTAGGATCTGTTGGAAAGAACAAATAATTTTGCTTGAGAAGTCTTTTTACTTTCCTGGTTTTACGATGGGAAGTTATGCAATCGCTGTAAAAAAAAAGTTAGGAGTTACTCAACAGAAGTAGTGACACAAGCAGCAAACAAATACTCCCGAGAATTTGGCACCGCCTTACATATCAGAATTTATTGGGCACGTTATTTATCCCTGAAGATTCTTGTACAAAGTTCTGGAATTATATGTGAACCGCTGAGAGAGCATTTAGTTAATATCTGGAGCATAGCAACACATACCTTTCCGCGACCCCAGTTAATTCGACGACCTACATATGCGGACGCTCTTCATGCGTTTCTACAGGAACATTTATTTTAGAGCACTCCGTAAGTTTCATCAAATTCTGTGCAGCCGTTTTTGAGAAAATTGATAACCGATAAATTAATCTTCGACAAATCTCGTTTTCTGAGCTACTATAGTTAATATCTCTGTTCAACAAATAGATGCAGAACTAATAATCGTCGAAAACAATATGTGTGTAGGTTGCTAGAAATCACTCCATAAGATTGATCAAATCCAGTGATGCAGTTGCTCGGGAAATAACAAAAACGCCCAAAAAACATTGTTTTCCAGATTTTCATTTTTCTCTCTGTTCAGTGGGCTCTCAGAGGAACATTTATTGAGAAAAGTATATGGGTATTAACTATTTGAAAACATCCAGTGAGTTTTGTGAAAATCGTTAAAACCGTTTTGACAAATAACGTGAAAACCGATTTTTGCTTTTTAGGCCAACATCTCCATTCACCTTATTTTCAAGGAGATATTTGTGGAGACATGAAGTTAAGTATTAATTAGAAAAAAATAAGTTGAAAGTTCAACCAAAATTGTTGTAGCCATCTTCGAGTAAAACGCAAAAACCCTAGGTCAGGTGGCCCTTAAAATGTCGATACTATTAAACTTGGACCCCATATACGACTTCTTGGACTACCTTTCTGCTTTTTTGAAGACAATGCCGTCAAATGAGCGAGATTTGTAAGTAAGAACTGCACCAAAGACATTTTATTTCGTTTATTTGATCATTGCGCTGCTCTCGTTATTTCTCCATCCACCAACTGTTGTCACCCCACTTTTGTTTTGATCACTACGGTATCTGTAGTTACTTTCGAACCGATTTGGTTCATTCATTCTATTTGGCGTGATGATCACAGCAGGTACCAAAATTCAGCAAATTTGATCTCTGAATCGAGCCCACACACGCACAGATCATTATTTTCAAATGGCGCATTTCAGAGTATCAGGAGTTTTCCGCTCCTCATGGTTGTTTTTGTCTTTGCTAGTGAGCGCAACTCTGCAGGCTTGTTGGAAGCATTAAATTTTCTGGTTTTGCAAGAACATTGGAAGTAGATTCTAACGTGTAATTTATGTCACTCGCAAGAAACAAATTCGAACAGGGTTCAGCAAAACTTCTGGACTGTCACCTGCAAGTTCCTCTTCGCTTTGAGGCTCGTCGAGAATTTTTGTGAACAGAGCGACCGTGTCTTCTTTTCTAACGGGCCAGTCGACGAGAACGTATCCGTGAGATTGAATGAAAACAGACTGCAACAGTTTTTGAAGGAGTTTCGTCAGATGTTTCCGTTCCTGGTTATAACTTTTTGTATCTACGAGCCGTTTCAAGAACTGGAGGGCTTTCTTTTCTCCGGCTGATTGATCCCACAACTTTCGAACTTTTTTATCTTCGTCTTCTTCTTCGGCATCTGTAAAGAGGAATGTGGAGTGTGTTGGTGGTTAATTTTATAAGAATACTTATAAACATTACTTAATGTGGAGATTCTTATGAATTTTGATAGTATATGTGGCTACGGAACGAATGATGTGCAGTGGCGCTCTCAAGAGACGCCGTTACCCTAATTCAGTTTCAACGACCTTTCTTTCTCGAATAATCGTGTCTCTTTATAATTTCCTATTAACATTATCGATCATCGCCTTCCTAACCTTCCTCAGGTTCTTCTTCCTCCTCTTCATCCTCTTCTTCATTTTCACCTCTTGCGGGCTCATTTTCTTGCGTCGCTCTCAAGAAGTAATTCAGAATGTTTCCTTTGTGAATGAGAGGGAGGTTGTACATTTTACTAATGATGATGGCTAATTCAGATTTAGCTCGAGACGGCGGCCCAATAAGCAATACTGTCATTCCGTAGAGTCGTCGAGATTCTCTAAGCTGTTTGACGACTTCTTTAGCTTTTTTTGGAATCAGAAAGGTGTGATCCCATACGAGCCTTCCTTGATTTGAACCCTCAACGTTGGTGTTGCTAAAATAATCAAATCCGTATTTGACAATTACGAGAAACAATAGTTATTTCGTATTTGGGAAAAAAGAGGTTCGCGAGGACACGAAGAATTCTCCATAAATTGACTGTTACTGACTTGCTGACCCCCTTCAGATGCTGGCTTACTATGAAGGGGGAAAAGACATTACATAACTACATCATGCCAAGATGCTTCATACATGAATGCACTAGCTGCGTGTCTTCGAATCTGGTGACTCATTTCCCTACGCCTAGTAACGAATTGATAACAGGTACTTTTGGCAACGTGTTGCTCAGAACATTTTGTGGAATTTGTTCCAATCACCATGAAGTCGTTGAAAAGCGAATTTTTCAAGAAAGTATTGATGGATAATAGCTAAAAATGTTTTCCGAATATATGGTGCTACGGATCAAACACTTTTCCTCTGCCGCCCTTACATTCAGCGGTGTTCTTGGATTTAGCTACTAATGCGACGCATTTTTTCAAACGGAGACGGTTTTACGGAGAAAGTAGTAGTGCCAGAATGTAAAGGGGTGCCCCAAAACTGATGCAAGATTTGAATTTGCTACCCCTTTGTTGACGACCTTGAAATAGAAGTTAGAAAGCAGTGGGTTTAGGGTTAGTGCGATGCATGGTTACGATACGACAACGTGTTTTCATGATTGAACAGTATTTTAAAAATAATAAAATATCGGCTGCTCCAGTTACTTGTTCCGTATTGTACAACATATGGTCACAATAGGGTTTTAGCCTTGTAACTTGTGAAGAGATTCATCGAAACATTCGTGGAGACGCTAAACACTCCGATCTTCCAACAACAAGCCGTTCAAATGTCAATATTGTAGCAGCGCATGAGGATGTTGATGGAAGCCCAGGCACATCAAGTCGGCGTTGTAGACGAACCTCAAGTCGGCTTCAATTGTGTAAAATGTTCTAACTGCGGGCGCCAAACTTTAATTATTTTTAAAATAGTATGCAATAGTGAAAGCACGTTGCATCGTATAACGCTCAATTTTAACAAACCCTAAACTCTCAGCTTTCAAACTTCTATTTTCAGGGTTGCCAATAACTTAATTCAAAAATGGCGGAAAATTCAAATGTCACGTTAATGTTGGGGCAGAGAAAACGGCAGAACTGAATCGACCTTGGATACAATCTTTGGACGCTGAAATAAGTATGCACGCAAACACGGATCGACACTAACTAGTTATCGTAGTGATCAAAACACCAAGGCACTCCCCCATGACTAAATGTTTTCGTTAAATGCTGTGTGTGGACAGTTTTTAACAACAGGACCATAACAATTTCATCCGTGGAAAATAGCTGTGCAATCAATTATCAAAAAGTCCAATGAAAATAACCTAGGAGTAGTAGTATCCTAGGAAAAATTAAGGCTGATGTCCAATAAACTACCTATAGAAATAACAGTTTCATAACGATCTTTAAATAATTTACATCATCCCCGGCAATTCTGGAATTCATACCACCACTTACTACCACTTTTCGCAGATTTTACCCGATGATTCCATGACATAACACACTCTCCTTCTCAAAATACATTTTGTCAACAGACTCATAAATCCAATCACCAGTCTTGTGCACCAATATTCTAATAATGCTCGCGGCGTGAGTGGTAGCCGCTCAATAAATTACATACATAATACACTTCCCACGTAAAAAGTGAAGTTGTGTTTTACTAAGTTCATATGAACCGAGTAAAAGATGCACTCGATTAGTAGCTAAGCCACGAAAATCGCTGAATGCACTTGGGGAGTGAGGAAACTTGTGTGTTGCGTCGCACTTAATATTTGTATTCAACTTTGCCGTTATTAGGTCATTTAATGCATATTTTGGATGTCGTACAAAACGATTCCAGTAGTACCTCGCGCAGAGCAGTACCACGCGCAATCAGCAATTTCTATCACTACATAGAAACCGGTGGCGCTGTATTTTTGCTGAATTAATTGAGTTGCGGCCGAGCATCATAGAGTAATCTCTGTCTGGAATTTCTGAAATCTCTCCCAATTATTTCGTTAGTATTGGTTCATTATGCATTCAGAATCACACATACGTTTTTGCTCAGGAAAAACCCCACAACCCCTCCACACAATTTGATACATCACGATTCAAGACAGCCGGATTACAAATCTGCAATGTCCATCCGCCGTAATTTGGACTGAAATATCTGTTGCGTAGCAGCACACAACTTTACGCAACCCTCGTAAGTTCGACGACCACCTACATACACGGGCGCTATATCTTCATACAATTACATTTATGGAAAAATAAATTTAGGTTCTAATTTTTTTAGAGTAATAATCAAACATTTGATCGAAATCGTTGGAGCTATTGTTGAGAAAATTGGAAAACTGGTAAATTAATATTCGAAAAATCTCGTTTTCTATGATGGCGGGCTATGATGTCATATGTCTCCGTTCAACAAATAATAATTCCAGTTAACAAAATGTGGGTATAGGTTGCTTGAAGACACTCCGTAAGATTGATAGAATCCAGTGATGAAGTTACTCGAAAAATTACAAAAATGTTCAAAAAAACATTATTTTCGACACACTTTCATTTTTATATCTGTTCGATGGGATTTCAGAGGAACATTTATTCGGAACTATATGTAGGTATTAACTATTTGAAAACATCCTGTGAGATTGGTGAAAATAGCCGTTTTTGAGAAGCGTGTGAAAAACCCTAGTTTTGGTATATTTTCGTCCCCCCTCCCCTACCATTGGCCGAACTCGCCCATAATCTTATTTTCGCGTCTACAAAAAATAACAATCAAAACAATAAAAGCGCCAGCTCAATCGATTCAGTCGTTCACCCGCAAACCGAACTACAGACATACGAACCACGCGCCGAAATTAGGTTTTTCGGACTCTGTGACACGACCACTATACTTTCCTTTCCCTTCCGGCCTCGGGAAGTAATAAAATTAGATGTATCCCACAATCGATGATACATGTCATCGACATGTCACGAATAACGAAAATGTACCGTATGTCTTGTTTCAGCAGATCGTTGACAATTTTCGGGAGACAGAATTTCATTTTGTACGTCGGAGATGGAAACTTTACTACTTTGGTTGAGCCCAACTGTTTCGCGATTCTCGTCGCAATCGCAAAAAGAGTTTGACTGTTTTTGTTGAGCACGAAAATCATTGGGGGGTACTTCCTCTCATTCACAGTCTTCGCGACGATGCCGCAGAGATCCGCAATGTGCACCAGAGGCGGTACGTTCCTTCCAGGTCCGAACAGCGGCAATTCCAACTCGTTGTCCCAACACATTTTGAACAGGTAAATCAAAACGTCTTCTTCTTCGCCGATCGGGATCCCGGAAAAGATTATCGTCGTGCGCATTTTGAATTGTTTGTGGTTTAATCCAACGTGATGAACGGCATTTTCGATTTTGTAATTTTCGGCGTAATCGGGATGAGGGATTCTTTGAAGGAACGTCTTTTCCGATATGTTGGATTTAACGTTCCGAGGGGACTTCGCCCAACTGAGGAAGTTGGTTATGAGAATCAGGTGACGAATTGGTTCGTTGTCTGCTTCATCCCGGACGTCTTTTCTGTTCAGGAGTTCCATATGTTGTTTCAAATATCTCCAAACTAGCGGAATTTCTTTGCTCGAGCGGGACAAGTCGAATATGACGGTGGCGCATGATCGCATAACGAAGAGGTGCGTTGCTGGTCGATTGTCACCCAAAAGAAACGTTCCTTGTGCGTTTCCGTCGTCCATGGTAGTCACCACGTGAAATATGTTCTTATCCGGGAACAAAGACGGATCTACAGGCGGCTTCTCTCTCGCCTTAATTTCATCGACAATTACTTGCAAATTCCTTATTTCGCGTTTCATCCCAAGAAAGTCGGATCGCATCTCGTGGTCTTCGGCAGTTTGACGTATCGCCGCTATCCAACTCTTTCGGCCGCTCGGCCCCGCCAAAAAGTTGAATAGCAAACACAATGGACACTTTTCAGTACTGACCAACTGTTCTTGGATTTCCCTCCAAATGGGTTGAAACTCCTCGACGTCACTGAGCTCCCTAATCAGCCGTCTAATGGAATCAATATCGAGCTGACTCTCCTTTGAGCCACCCCATTTGCACACAATTCGACTCAGTTGCTCGCTCATCTGCTTCAAGTCAGACAAACTTTTGACTATTTGGACGTTGAAACGTTTCTTCAGCTCCTTCAAAGTTTGCGGAATGTTGAAGGCGACAGTTGGCTTTTCTTCAGCTTCGGGGCCTACGGACAACAGCACTTTCAAGTAATTTGCGACATCCCAGAACAACGGGCAACATGTGTCTTCTTTAGTTTCTTTTCTTTCGGCTGCCAGTCGACCGTCGATACCTGAAAGTATCCGCAACATTTAAGCTGACAAATTGGGTGAGCAACAGCGCTACTGAGCATTTGTTGGGTGCAAGTCAGATAGATGAAATCAACTACGTGCTCGTCTCATCAGTGGTGAATGAGACTAGTGAGAGAGGACTGAACAAAATTGGTTGGTTAGTCCATGAGGTCTCCATGAGAGAGAGTATATGTGTGATACAGAAACATACCAATAATATGACCACTTGGCAGTGCACGAGATCTGTGGTGTGCGCCGGGTGCGCCTTGTGTGCCACGCCACATCTCAATGCGCGGCTTCACTTCTTTTTGCTCAAAGACGAGACTCTCATCTTGCACGTCTTGTGCCTCCAGTGCGGAGGAATTACAACAGTGAGCGACGGTTGCTGGTAGGGCAGATGAACTTAGCAGCATTGATTGCTGCAAAGCAAGCCTAGAACCGTATCGCCGAGTTCGCGAAGAAGGTGATAACTAAGAAACGTGATGACAGTTGATTTGTCCCTTCGAAACTTGCCTACCATGTAAATGTTAGATCAGGTGGGAAACGAGGTAAAAAACTCCAAGATGGTACGGGGTTGCTCAGGTCGTCAGACCTCCGCGAGTTATAACATGGGAAACAACTGCATATCCGTCAGCGAGCAATTGCTCTCCAGGAATCACGAGTGGACTATGAATCCTTCAGCACAACGCAAATAAGAGTTTCCCTGGTTATGGTTGAGTTGCTGCAAAGTGCACACGAACTAGGCTGCAGCGTTCTTACCACAAGAACCGTTCATTGGTTTCTAAACTCTTCGTTTGGAATCGCAGACACGAGTGGTGGCCAGAATGGAAGTCAAGTGGGCGGCTGTATTGATCCATCCATAGACATGCTCGCACTCACAGCTGATCGCTGTGCTCATTCGAGCTGGTTGTTATACCATTTTACAGAGGATTCAGCACACCAGTGGCCGACAGTCTTCAACCACTTGAGTGTGCTCTAGCAGGACGATCAGGACGACCCCGCATAGTTTGTGTTGACGTGAACGCCAGATCACTAATGTGGGGATCCCCGACCCTGAAGGCTCACCTAGTACAATTTGGTCCACCAGACCAGGGCACCACAGATGACCACAGGCCTAACGATCGCCCTGTACTCCCAAAGAACACACAATCCCCATGATGCGCCAACCATTTTCTGGATGGCCCAAATCACATCACGGATGAAGCCCTTTGCATTGCTTTCTTCGCGTGTCTGGCCCACGTGTGCTTCACTTCCTGCCGGCTCGTCGCCACTTGCCCCTCTACCCAGAGTTCCTGCATTGTAAAATTGAGTTTCCTGCTGAAGGGGACCAAGCTGATTTTATCTGAATTGACATATAACCCCTGTATATTGCACTATCTATGTACAGTGTCCATAGCGAACTGTATTCGCTCGCCAATCACACTCGCGACAAGTCCTTGAAAAACGCGTTAAATTGATTCACAGGGTACTTATACTAATCAGTAACTACGCGCGGTTTGCCATGAATATATTTGAGGGATTCAACAATGTGTGTGTCCTGCGGATCATCTAATTTGTGTGCTGGTGAGAAAAGCTTCAAACTGTCAAGTACCTCAAACACCTTTTTTCCAAAAATGTGTTTTGGAAGAACTTTTGTGTGGCCTGAATTGAAATGTGATGGTAATAGAAAAACATGAGTGGGTCGAAGTAAAGCTCACGACATACCTTTTTCGATTATTTCATTTTTCTTCGCAGTGTACTCTTCGAACAGTTTCAGCAACTTTTTCCTCATCCACTCTTGCCCCTTGTATCGTTTCCTGTATTCTTCAGGCGTTAAGTTATTCTCAATGGCTATCCGGAGAGGATGTTTGTACGTGAATTTCGTCATAGCTCCGCGAAAAGTTACGTGCTCGTCGACGATTTCGCTCCGTAATCCGTCGTCGCACAATTCGTGTATTAACTCATCAGCTTTGTAAATGGTTACTGGGAGCTTTCTAATTTTATTTTTGTTCCCACTCAACAAAATAGCTCTCGTCTTGTGGTCGAAATTCTTCATTTCAGGCACAAATTCCGTCCGACCGTTCACAGTTCGATGAACGCCGATACGCGCTAATTCGAGTTTAGGCGGTTTGATCGCGTTTGCCCGACAATTGAACGTCGGGTACTTCGAAGAAAAGGAGAGGAAGACGCTCGGAACGCTTGTTTGTCTGGAAATAACAGGCGCCATATTTCACTGTATACCAAAGATTTTAATGAAGTTAGAGTTTCATAATTGCAACACTGTTTCCTCTGCCACCAACTATGTAAGGGGCGAAACGTGCATGAAACTCGTATGTAGAATATGCGCTGTACAAGGCATGAGAGGGTGTGGTCGTCGTGTGCGTCACTCCAAAAATGATGGATTAGCTCTGCAAGGGAATAATAGGACCCCGTGTTTTTTGTGCAGCTCAACGAAAGCTTCGCATACTGGAGAGATAGGTTTGCCTCGTGACTACAGGGTCCATCAACATTAGGCTCACTGCTGCAATAGAAGTTCTCTTGAATACCTGGGAGCGGTAAGGCTTTTGCAGCCCAGTACTATTTCTAACAAGGAAAAGGCAATCTCCGAGGGACTGTGAAACGGTTCAAAATAGGAGAGGTTGCAGTCCTTCCACATTATGCCAAAGTGGAAGCCTTCTCAGCGGCCATTCAGCAACTGCTCCTCTCAGGGACAGAGGGAGAGAGAATTAAAGTTAACGTACCTGTTAGGTGAGTCCGTCTCCTCTGGCTTGTGAGTTACTGTGGGCAAGCGCTTTCGATGTAAAGACATCATCGTCTGGCCGTTAAGTCAGTACTGGAGTCAGTCAGTTGGTCGTGGTCTTTATATACAAAGAGAAAGGTGAAAGGGGTGATGGAGAGAGAATTGTTCCCAACTGAGGTAGGCTGGCAGATATGATATTCCAATGGTTCTGTAATCGTGGAAAGACTGGTCTAGGCACCGCAGAGAGTCCAACGAAGGATCCAACGTCAGCCTTATCGGGCCACTGGGCGAGTACGCCACAAAGCAGAAATTCTAGTCATAAAGATCTACGCACAAGACATCTTGGCTAAAGGACTCAAGGGTAAGTGAATATTTATACATATTTAGATGTTTTCAGGCGCTCAAACGACTGCCCATAGTAGGGCCCTTATTTTTAGTAACGTCTCATAGAAGCCACGACAGTAGTGAAAAGACTGACTGCCGTGCGGAAAGGGGAACATAATCCCTATACATGGGGCCTGAGTCTCACATAAGTGTTGAAAAGTAACCTAAACCGATAGGTGACAAAGAAAACACACCCATTGGAATGGTCAGCTAAGATAGCCAAAAAGGCATTGTGCCTTCCTGTTCAAGAGCGAAGGCAATGCTTACAATCACTAGACGACAACTATGAGTTCTTACTTGCTTCCTCACCAGGCAATGCTCTCTTAGATATCACCTCAACAAGACGAGGAGGACGAAACGCCAGGGCACATCCTATGCGAGTGCTCTGTCCTGTTCAAAAATTTTTCTCAGCTCATTGAGTCTGCGGCGAAACACATGTTTAGCGGTACGTACAACAGCTTTCATTAGGTATGGGACATCGTCACAATATGCCCAATGTGTGCCGCATTGACAATCAAAGAGCTTAGTACTATGTGCCCTAGGGTCAAAACCCTGCAAATTATTACACAACGGTTTATTATTCGGATAATCAGCTTGACCTAGCATTAATGCTCCGACACCCATCCTGTTCGATTCAGCATCGAAAAATATCATAATGAAACCCAAAAAAAGGTCGAAAAGAACTGAATCGTAATATTAAAATAAACAAAAAAATAAAACGAAAGTATCTAGAAAAAACTGAATTTTACTATGAAAACACGCACGCTAAATATTGATATCAAAATGTAACCATAAATCTACGAAAAAAACCAAAATGAGAATGAAACGAAAGAATCTAAAAAAATTGAATCGTATTAAAACCAAAAAAAAAAATGAAACGAACGAACTATTAAATAAATAAACCAAAAATAAACGAATAATGAAAAGTTCAATCGAAGATAACAGATATTTTGCTAACGGAAATAGTTGAGAAGGAGCGAAACAGTCATTCGTGGAGGTGAAGACGCAGAATCACAGAATGGCGGGCACAACTAGATACCAAATTGGATTTTTGTGCGAAAGAACGAATTTTTTGGACCACGTTAAAGGCACAAATCGGCCCGGACAGCGGACAGCGGACGGCGGACGGACATTGCAAATTTGGAATCTCCATGTATTGAAACGTAAAGTATCAAATTTTGAGGGAATGAATAATAAACCAAAATTGGGAAACCCCGATTTGACTCGTCTGTTCAACATTGTTGTATCATTTTATGGAAACTTAGTAACAACTCATGACTTCTTGAATTTTCACGAAAATCGCTGCGACGGTTCTAACTAAACTTACAAGGTACCTAATGGTAATCAATACTTTTTCTTCATAAACATTCCAATAGAAAATCGTCGCGGCTGTGCGTAGTTGGTTATTGGAAAGAAGAAAGTAGTGACACTTGTTCTGTTACGATAACAGTGTTTTTTTGGTTTATTATTCATTCTGAATAATAACCCTATGTTTTCGGTCACGAAAATTTTTTTACAACCCCCCTCAAAATTTGATACTTTACGTTTCAAGACATGGAGATTACAAATTTCCAATGTCCGTTCGCCGTCCCCCGTCCCCCGTCCGCCGTCCGGGCCGTTTTGTGCCTTTAACCTGGTCTAAAAAATTCGTTCTTTCGCCCAAAAATCCGATTTGGTATCTAGTTGTGCCCGCCATCTCGGCAATCCGATCGGACGAAGCCCGTGGTTGTAATGGGGAAAAAACGGTTAAAAAAATTAACGAAACGCAGTACAACGCGGGAGCTACGGCGTCCCTCCCTCCCTCCCTCCCGTCTGTATAAAAAACAACCGTTGGCGCCCGCGGGCGCCTCGCGGGCGGGCGGCGAAACTCCCATTTCGCCTCAACTCCCCCTTCGCCTTTCGCTTCGAGCGCCCCTGTTCCTATTTCCCCGACGTTTTGGTTTTAATACGATTCAATTTTTACTTTCCGCTACCCGAAGGGAAGGAAAGTATAGTAATCGGCCCAAAAAAAAAATTTGGGTTTTCTTCAGATCTTTACGTTTCAGACCCTACTGAGTCTAAAAACCTAATTTCGGCGCGTGGTCCGTGTGTATGTGTGTGTGTGTATGTGTGTGTGTGTGTGTGTCTGTAGTTCGATTTGCGGGCGAACGGCTGATCCGATTGAGTTGGTTCTTCTTTTGTTTTGTTTGTTATTTTTTGGAGACACCAAAATAAGGTTATGGACGATTTCGGCCGGCGGGAAGGGGGTGGGGGGACGAAAATGTACCAAAAACTAGGGTTTTCGCATTTTCTCGAAAACGGCTCTAACGATTTTGATTAAACTTTCAAACTATCTTCTCCTAATCAATACCTAACTTTTCTTTTCTATACATATCTCCATGAAAATACGGTGAACGGAGATATGGGCCCTGAAGCAAAAATAGGTTTTTACGCTTTTTGGCAAAACGGCTTCAGCGATTTCCACCAAACTCACAGGATGTTTTCAAATAGTTGATACCTACATATTCTTCTCAATAAATGTTCCTGTGACGGTCCATTGAACAGAGATAAAAATCAAAATGTGTCGAAAATAACGTTTTTTCTAACATTTCCGTAAATTCCAGGGTAACTTCTTTACCAGGTGTGATAAATTCTAATGGAGTGTCTTTAAGTCACCCATACCAACATTTCGTTCTCTATAATTATTTCTGTATGTATATGTTGAACGGAGATATAAGCCAAGTTAACTCAGAAAAGGAGATTTGTCGAATATTAATTTATCGGTATTCCAATTTTCTCAAAAACGGCTCTAACGATTTCGATCAAACTTTCGGAGTACTCTCAGCTAACTAGTCCCTACATTTTGTTCTCGATAAATGTTCCTGTAAAAATGCGTTGAACGAAGATATAGCGCCCGCCTATGTAGCTGGTGTTCGAACTTAAAGGGGTGGCGGAAAGTTGTGTGTTGCTACGCACCAGATATTTTTAGATTCTTTCGTTTCATTCTCATTTTGGTTTTTTTCGTAGATTTTTGGTTACATTTTGATATCAATATTTAGCGTGCGTGTTTTCATAGTAAAATTCAGTTTTTTCTAGATACTTTCGTTTTATTTTTTTGTTTATTTTAATATTACGATTCAGTTCTTTTCGACCTTTTTTTGGGTTTCATTATGATATTTTTCGATGCTGAATCGAACAGGATGGGTGTCGGAGCATTAATGCTAGGTCAAGCTGATTATCCGAATAATAAACCGTTGTGTAATAATTTGCAGGGTTTTGACCCTAGGGCACATAGTACTAAGCTCTTTGATTGTCAATGCGGCACACATTGGGCATATTGTGACGATGTCCCATACCTAATGAAAGCTGTTGTACGTACCGCTAAACATGTGTTTCGCCGCAGACTCAATGAGCTGAGAAAAATTTTTGAACAGGACAGAGCACTCGCATAGGATGTGCCCTGGCGTTTCGTCCTCCTCGTCTTGTTGAGGTGATATCTAAGAGAGCATTGCCTGGTGAGGAAGCAAGTAAGAACTCTTAGTTGTCGTCTGGTGATTGTAAGCATTGCCTTCGCTCTTGAACAGGAAGGCACAATGCCTTTTTGGCTATCTTAGCTGACCATTCCAATGGGCGTGTTTTCTTTGTCACCTATCGGTTTAGGTTACTTTTCAACACTTATGTGAGACTCAGGCCCCATGTATAGGGATTATGTTCCCCTTTCCGCACGGCAGTCAGTCTTTTCACTACTGTCGTGGCTTCTATGAGACGTTACTAAAAATAAGGGCCCTACTATGGGCAGTCGTTTGAGCGCCTGAAAACATTTAAATATGTATAAATATTCACTTACCCTTGAGTCCTTTAGCCAAGATCATAGTAAAATTCAGTTTTTTCTAGATACTTTCGTTTTTTGTTTGTTTATTTTAATATTACGATTCAGTTCTTTTCAGTTAATAGGTGGCACATGCTCAAGATCGGCGAGAAAGTATTGAGGACGTGAGTAAGTGTGGAGGAGTATGAAGAATTTCAAACTTTTGTTTCAATATCTAATATGAACGTATTTTTCCGAGACTAGTCTCGATACTTTTTAAACACACCCGGTATTACGGTCACCAATATTTCATCTATTAAAGCAATCGGGTTATGTCCGCCAGTAGGCAAATTATTAAATTTAACGTACCTGTTAGGTGAGTCCATCTCCTCTGACTGGTGAGTTACTATGGGCAAGCGCTTTCGATGTAAAGACATCATCGTCTGGCCGTTAAGTCAGTACTGCAGTCAGTCAGTTGGTCATACTTCATTTACTTCACAACTGTATCTTAACTCTTAATTCAATTCTCTTTCTCTCGCGCACGAACCACCTTTTACTCTTCTTCGCCACTCCTCTCATCGACCTTTTCCTTTCCCCTTCCTTCCCCTGCATAGCCATTTTTCTTTTTGTATAACAGTTCGAGTCAGGCTGACACATCTCCAGCACTGATATACATCTTTCATCCTGAAGATTGAAAGAGGTTACCCGCAGTATGTTATCGGCCTGGAAACTCGTCCAACAGGTACTCTGGCTGTGACAAATTGCTAAAAGATGCACCTCATATATACCAATATCACCGGTGTCATTCCAATATTATGGGAACAACGTGCAACATTCATATCCCCGACGATTGAACACGAACAGCGGGAAAACCATGAAAACGTAGGGGTTTATGTTTGGTCACCAGTTGTAAAACGTTGGGCTGCGAAATGCGTCATGAAAAAACGATTCATAATTCACTATTATTGATGTTCATTTGTTCTTACAAAATGAGTAATTTTCCGTCACAGAAACACGAGGGCTGTTCGTACATATTATTCTGAGGGCGGGGTTGGGGAACGAGGTTATGTCCATATTTAGGACCGTTGATTTGACCTCCAACATATTATTAGTCTGATTGGGTAGAAATGGAGGCCAGTCGAAAATCGATTGGGGCTTGTAACTGGTGGCCTCTCTTTAAGTAATTCCCTACCAACCTACCATGGAAGTAAGGGGTCTCCCTAAACGAAATGAAGAAGTGTTAATACACCTCTTTGTGGTATAGCTAAGTGGGGGGGGGAGGTTATTAGCATCGCCTAATAGTAGATAAAACACTCCGTGACGAGATAAAACTGTTAACATGTGACGAATAAAACGAGCCCTGGAGGAGCTACAGCTTACTTCCTTGATGTAGTTACTCATTCAATCGACAGTCTAGCCTGACGGCTCACCACCGTTTCGATACGCCAAGCAGTTAGACTCGAAGGCCATAGATAACTCTTTTCCCAAAATAGACGACCCAAAACCTAAACCAGACCGCACGTTATAGGATCTGTTTCGCACCTTATAGGATCTGCGGAAAATCTCCACATGCACGCCTAGGAGTGCTCATTGTCTCCTAGGCTGTAGCAGAGGCTGGCAAAAGCCGATCAAAAGCTTGCTCCGTATCAAAGCATGCTGCACGACACACATGTCGCTGATATGAATTATTTTTTTAGTTAGTGATGCGTTGTAGCCGAAGTGAGCAAGAGAGCGAAGTGCGAAACCCGAATTGCTAGTTAGGAATTAGATGGCTTGTGTAGGCTCATATAATTAGTGAGGAGAAGGCGTTCAAAAATGTTAGCCAGGATGGAAAGAAGGCTGATTGGCCCGAACGATGTTAGCTGATCTTCAGCTTTTTCTGTTTTTTGGTATCATAGTAACTGTGGCATGCTTCCATTTCTGCGGGAAATACCTAATACGCATGAAAGATGGTACAGAAGTTTATGTGGGCCGTTGATTTACAGCTAACTCTACTTCGGGAGCAAGACAGTACGCCTGTAGCCCATCTTTATATTCCTTCATCGGCATCCGCTTGAACCTGTCCTATATCTGGGTCAATCAAATCAAATTACCACTCTTGAGTACTGCGGGTCCACTTCCGTCTGACGAACCCTCGTTTGATCCGTAACACTCGTTCTCTGGGATGGACTGAAACCTGCGAACCCCCATCGAATCCCAATGCAGCTAAGTGTAGTTGCCATTATACTTTATCTGTTCTACACCGATAATCTACTCGAAATTGGAAGAAATACAACCACCCCAGAGGATCTACATACAAATGAACTAAATGAAATACTAATTAGACTACACCTTACAATACTAGGTGCACACCGCATGAGAAAAGTTGTCGGACGTACCTGTGTTTTAACAAAAAACATAATGAAAAATTAAAGATACGTATTGGTTAGTGGAAGCTACGTTGCACGTTTAATCGACAACGATTTTGAAGTAAGTGTGAAAATCAACTTAGTGTATATTGCGATTCCTCCCTTCATAGTTCCCCCAAGTCACAATTTCCTCGCCCAGGAGGATTTATAACGTAGATTTATGAGGAAGACAACTATTTTTCTACTGATTACAACCATACCCCCTTCCTTACATTCCACATTACATGTTCGAACGTAAACACCCTACCCGACGTAAACAGTGCAAAGAAGTACGTTCGGGCCTATTCTAGCGATACCCTGAAACTCTTGGTAGGCAGGAAACCCTTTTCACGCAGCCTTGAGCCACCGTTATCCTCCTTAGCACTGCAATCAGCCCTCCAATATTTCAAGATGCGATACCTTAACCAGGACAACCTCTTGCCTTTAAATTTCCCAACGCTTCAGTGACCACTCCCCGAGGCAGCAACGTCCTTTTGTATTTTCTCTTTCACGGGTTCTCCATTTTTTCCATTCGAAGCTTACTGGGCAAGTAATACTTGGGTGAACCTGAAAAAGAATCAATCGGTCTGGGCAACCAGTTTCAATATTATGTTGTCGTTCCCATGACATGGGGTTCCTGACTCCTTTAAATAGCTTTGCAAAAATGCGCAGACAGCTCTAGGGCCATGGCAAAGGAACGACCTTCGTTAATTGAGGAAGATTCAACAAGTCGGCTGTAATAAGAACCGTAGTAAGACGAAAGAGTTCACCGATTTAATTAGTCAGTGCCGTCATTTTCTTCCTGCCATCCAATTTTGACGCCCTTAGCAGACACATTGTGCAAATTCGATGAAAACAACTGTCATTTGATTTGGAGGTCACGAATTGCTTAGCGCAGTATTGAAAGAGGATTACAGAAATCTGTCACTTGCTGGGAAACATGGAACGACATTATTCCATAGAGAATTGCCGAAGGATGTATTGTCTTCAACTGGGAAGTAGCTAATGCATTGGAGACCACTATCTGTTAGAAATACTGACCTGATACCCAACCGCTGAACGTATTGTTGCGATTTCCTCAACACCTGGGCCGGCGACAATCACTTCGTGGCTCCAGGATGATGGAGTATGGTGGTCCCACGTATTTCGTCAGTTATAAACACAGTTTCTTGTTCCTAATGGGAGGTTAACGGAATCTAGAATTTCGTTGGTTGGAATTATTTACTACTTCCAGAATTTGGTTGACTCGACAATGCGGCGCCAACAACCGACCATCCGTGACAAATGAGGAACCACACATCAGCGGTTGTTAGGCGGGCTCTTTAACGCATTCCCTGCACCGTGAAGTGCTGAGGTTTTCTGAATCTTCGTACTCCCAATATTTTTCGACTAGTGAATCAACAACCCTCCCATGAGAATATTACAGCACTGTGACGTACTGCAATTTGTGAACTATTTAACTTGCTCCATGCGAGTTCAACACACTGCTGATGAAGTGCCACAGCGTCACCTCTTGATATTTATAAAACATTCACCGCTTTATCGTCCTTTCGCGAGCGAAGACAAAAATATAAGGCGCCCTCATGTACGCCCTGCAGAAAAAGATCAGGTCGGACTTGAAGTCCCCCCTCTCGTTTTCTTCGTCGCCTTTTGCGACTCCTCCATTTTAATCGGAGCCTCCTTCACAACGACTCCCTGCCTCGGGGGTTCTTTCTCACTGACAGAGGCAGCCGGAGATTAATAACTCCGCCTCCCAAACAATGTGCCTATTTTTTGCTCCTTACAATAGCACCAAGCAAATCGATCACCCTCGTTTTTTATGACCTTTCCGACCATTGCAATTGAAATTTCAAGTTATATCTTCACTTTTGGGCATTAACGATGAGTTGAAAGCGAGAAAGCCTGCCAATTTAATGATAATATTGTGAGGCCAGTTCGGAATATGAAATGAGTGATATATCAAAAGAATTTAGTACGAGAAAGCGCTCAAGTAGGCATTAAATAGTCAAGAAATATCTAGTGAGGCGCATCACACAACTTCCCCCAGTAATTCCATGCCATTCATCAAGTTAATCAATTTCAAGTAGAAGGGTTCAAGGCCTTGAAGAAAAACCCCTGAACCCCTGTTGACGGCACATTATTGCGCGGTTATGCAACAAGCCTCATCTATCTCAAAATTCACGTAGGAGATCGGTAAGTGGAGTTACGATGTTTTGGCTATGTAGGCCGATATTGACGGTTAAAAATAAGTCTTGTCTCGCCTATCGATTACGCAAGCTTATCGCAAAATTATCGGGCGATCTCTTTGGCCAGTGTATTGAAGAATGTGTTAAGTCTCTACTTGTTAACTATTTAGGTGTCAATCATTTGTTTCACCCAGAGCAATTGGATTTTAGAACATAAGCACAGAAGACGCTATTTCTAATGTTGTGACTAACGTAGTTAGCCATCTAAACATGGGCAGAAGACTATCGGTGTACTATTTGACCTATCAAAGGCGTTTGACTGTATTTCTCAAAAAATCCTTAGCTTCAAATTGAAATCTTTTGGCGTCGCTGGAATTGAAGCAAAATGGTTTGAAAGCTACCTTTTGGGTCGGTGATAAGTCGTGCGGTTAAATGCAGTTAAGATTATCATGCCTCTGCTGTTTCTGTTATATGTTAATGACTTGATGGACTAGTCAACAGATATTGATGGCAATACGATATTAGCAGACGACACTGTTCTTCTTTTCTCTGGTGATTCGTGAGTTGAATCTTAGGAAAAGTCCTAACGTGGTACAGCTGAAGTTTATGAGGGGCTCATCTTTACTCTTCTAACCCAGACGTTTCAACATCATACCTTTTTCCTTAGAATAGAAAGGTTAAGCCTACATCAGCCCGGATGCTTCGAGTTTCATTGCCCAGCATACCCATATATTGTGAACAAATCCTCTACCAAATACCTAGGTCTCATTCTCGAGGCCCACGTGAAATGGAATAACCACTTATGTAGTTTGACGAGATTCACCTACACTTATGCGAATTGTGTATTGTGCGCATGTTCGATCATTATTACTTTACGACCTCCCGCTGTAAGGCCAAGACTTGGTTAAGATCGTAACCCTCCAAAAGGCCTTACTTCGGTTAACTTCTTATCCATACTAAACCAATTTTTTCTGAATTTGTCTTGCCATTCCAACTCTCATCCGAGTTGAGAACAGTTAAACTGAACTTGAAACCCCATCAGCTTGTTGTCCAGAACATTCTATTTCTACACGTATTCTGCATCCCCAAGATACCGCACCACATTGGTACTGATTACTTTTATCAGTCTACCACGTTAATTAACACTTTCTGTCTTGTTAAATGTAAGCTATTAAAGGCCATTCTTTTAAATTAACGCCTAATGATGAATGAAGACTGCATTAGAATGACACTTCGATGTCATTCAAAAACTAGCAAAAAACTATCTGGTTCCTTTTTATCTTAGACGGGACTGACTCTTCCCCTATCACGGGCAGTAGCCCATGTTGGGGAATAATTTCCGTCTTTCTCGTATGTCAGGGTTCACTCTGTATTGCTGCGGTTTTATGTACCCTCCACTGTATCCCAGTATATCTCGGAGATAATTACTTTTTTAAATTTCGTTCCATTAAGTTTCCAATTTTTGTATGAATCTAACCTTAGTGATACCTAAGAGATGTAATGAGAAGGAGGTGGTATTTATGATTTATACATACATCCACTCTTGGGCGCACGAGAGGGGGAACAGGGTGAGCATAAGAGAAGGACTGTATTTCACGTGAAATGAATAGTGATTTGAGTTTGAGTATATAAGGGCGACACAAGGGGACTTGGAATACGCGTAAACTGTAGCGGAGGGAGAGAGTGAGAGCTGTGGCAGGGCCGAGAGTTGGTAGAGGAATGGAGACGAGTATATCTGGGAAGAGCTGAGTGTGTTGGAGAAGGAGGTAAAGCAAGAGGAGGGAAGATTATTTGGAAAATCCATTGTCGCTTGGAAGTTATGGAAGGTAAGCTTTGTTTACGAACTCCCCCCCCCCCCCATTTGACAGGCATTGGGATTCCAAATCTGCAGTGTCCGTCCACCGTCTGGGCCGTTTTATTTCTTTAACAAGGCTTGAAAAATTCGTTCTGTTGCGAAAATGCCAGTCAGTATCCAGTTGTGCCTGCCTACTCGGCAATCTGATCAGACGAAGCACATGGTTGTTATGGGCCAAATTTGGAATATTTATTTTTCGTTGTAATCTGGTCATGTTTCGTATCGTTTACTGGTATTTTTCGTTCCTGAATCGAATAGGATGGGTCTCAGAGATGTGGGACTACGTCAAGCTGTGCATGAGAATAATAAACCGTTGTGTAATAGTTTGCAGCGTTTTTTATCACAGTTATAGCCCGTGAGACAACCAGCGTTCTGTTTTTGAAGGGTATAGCACCGTTCCTACTAGGCAGATGTGAGTGGATGCTACTCTCCATGTGGTGCTGGTTGCCTTCATCCGCGGCATCATCATTGTAGCCAAGACCTGCCTCTCGACAGCTCGTGTCTCATGTCTCATCAACAATTACTGTTGAACGTGCATTTACAATACTAGAAGGGCACGTCCTCTGGTCTAGCAGGCCAGGTAGGTTATCAATCAACCGAAATATCTATACCCAGCAGCTCTAAACCACCGAAATAGACAGGACTATGCATCGTGTGGCAAGGAAGCGCAACGACGTACTATACCACGCTCTCCTCGGACGAATGGAGAATTTTTTCAACCTCAATCACATTGCTCTTGCCGACGAAAACTGTAAACCTATCATGCTGGGTGCAAAATAGTCTCATTTACGTCGGATATTGAGAAAAATAATAATATATTATAATAAACAAAAGAATATTGCTAAACTTGTTGAAGTTAAGCGCCTAGTTTTATTACGATATAAATGAGTGCACAAGCATACTCTCTCACTCACAATACTAAATAGTAAGTGCCTAATCTACTCGCAATCAATCCGTAATGATACATGTGTATATCCACTCACTTATCCCAAGTCGAAGTAACAAGCTGGCGGTTTCTCCCTTCGCCAAAGAAGTCGAGAACATCTCTCTTCAATTCCTCCGTCGGCAGAAACGCATAGTCGTACGAGTCGTACACTTGGGAGGGAAAGTTTTGATTGGTGGCCCTGTCCAACAATTAGGAGTTAGTTGGCCTCTCCTCTTCTCTCTCGTCAGTTTTTGGGGTTTTAGTTCGAGTCAAGCGAGTTGAAGAGGAAGCAACTTACGAGAGGGTCGATAGACCTTCTAATCCCGGGTATTGATGAAAGATGCCTTGCCCCATCGTCTTGCACAAAGCCAATTCGTAGGGGTTAGTTCCGGGCAATTTTCTACTCAGTTCGAAGGCTTCAACCAGATTAACTTCGATCATTTTTCGATTCGGGCATTTCTGAGATACCTTGACGTACACTGGCTTTTCAAGTACATCAGTGTCGTCCATGTCCATGTGTACTCTCTGCAATAAAAATTGTATTCGCATCATTCATCCAAATCAACTCTCTATTGCTCGTGGAAGAGGTGGGTGTGGATTACCGAGTGACAAACACGTTGTATGAACCAACATTCGATTTGCTACTTTGTTTATTGATTGTGGAAGTTTTTGATAAGGAGGCTAGTAAATTGTATAAAGAATTAATTTATAATGAACACATTACGAAAACCTGTCGTTTTATTTTTTACGCATCAGTCAATTTCTCCAACTTCATTATTAAATCTTATACCTTTTTTCTGCACAACGTTTTACTTTTATTAGCTCTTCTGAGTTCTCTTCAGATGTTGACGTTTTGAAAGTTAGTCGAGCATGAAAAACGCCATTTGGGGAACTGGTTTTGGTTCGTTATTCCTTAGCGTTTCAAGGCATGGGGCGTTCTAAATATCCTAATGTCCATCCGCCGTCCAGGACATACTTTGCATTGAACACACATACTCAACGCGCTGCTTGAACATACTTTGTCTAAAAATCCGTACTTTTGCATTGCAATTTTCGATAGGAGTAACGGTCGTGGCATAAGTGGGAGCACCTCGATAAATTTTGGAACTTTGAGCGCTATTACTTTCTTAGTAGAACGCGATGATATGTTTTACTCAGCGTTTAGGCAATAATGTTTTTTCTGTATACAAGCAGAGGGTTGTATTTTGGGCAACTGAACCCACCGTTCACCTTTCTGCAGCACGCCATTAAAATCATGACTCACAGGCCTTATCTTCCCGAAGAATCGCCTAGAACTTCTAGTTCCTACTGTTCGAATTAGCCTTACCGGCATTTCTCGTCTCTCATCCTACTCACCGAACCTTTACCCGTTTTACCGTCTTCCGAATTGCCTCTTTTTCCAGTTCTGATCGTGACATTGTACGCTACGAGACGCTCTTTTCCTGCGCGAGGAAGTCAACATTGTTCGCGTACGCAACGAGACAATTTCTACTCCCAAGGAGTTCTACACGCATCTCTGAACGCCACCATCCGCAGTTTAACCGAACAGTGTTGGTTTAATTTTCCGTTTTATTGGCATGCCATTAGATAGGGAGTTCACCGCGCATGTTAATCCAATTATAGTATCCGTCAACGCTTTTCTCTAATCTCGACTCAAGACATAATACTCTGTTAAGTTCTATCGAGAATTTGGATTATTCTTCGGATCCTACGCTTTCCTCAACACCGAGTTTGAATGAAATGAGTGAAAAAAATATCAGGTGCGCTGCATCACACACGTTTGCTTAGCTCTACGTCAATTCATGGCTTTTTCGCCTAACTCATTATATTTTTCATTTCATTTGAACTTGGTAAAATACCACTTCAGATTCTAGTAACATCGATTTTCGTCGAAAGGTTTGGTAATTTATCTTGCTGCTCTCGTCATTTTCTCACGGATGGGAATTTTATGGTATTGTCGTCTTTTAGGAGCTGTCGGTGCAAAAATTATAATCGTTAGAGCCGTTTTTGAGAAAAAAAATTTAATGTTTTCTCTGTTCATTTTCTCAATCAAGTTCACAGATACGTTACAAAACGTGAATATCTGAAGAGAACTCAAACAAACAAAATTGCAGCCGATTACATAACTTTTCTTTCATACTTCGTAGAAAAAAAGGAAAGAATAGATTGAAATTCGTCCAGAGCCAAAAAAGGACTGAATGTTTGAGGAGCTGAGGAAAGTTGTGTGGTGCGTTGCGTGATGATATAGTATTAAATGAATTATGTCATAAGACAATAATTCACTTTATTAATAGATAATTTGTTGTATCTTATAAAATATATTTAATTCAAGAAGCTTAAATTGATTTGACAGTGGACCTTTGCTGTATCTGGAGTTGATAGTTCAGAAACGCCTGATTTAAATCTCTGGATTTCCTTCGTCGAGCTGTCTGCTTTCTGAGTTATCTCTGGCAGCTTTAGCGAGAATGTCAAGGGAGTAAACTGAATTGCAGTTTCATTGCTTCGATTGTTCGTATCATTGAGGGCGCTGAGAACAGCAGTTTTCGAAGTGTCCCATTCGCTCAATCCCTCATCGAGCTCCTCAGCTTTACCCTCCTCTTCGCCCTCTAAACGGAAGTATTCTTCGCCGACTTCTTCATTGGGAAAACTCTTTAGAACGACTCCTTGTATTTTGTGACCGCTGGAACACAATTCAGGCCTTCGTTAAGAGTTGTAGCGCCAACTTAGCCACAATTAATAAGTATTGAGTCGGATCAGAGGAGTCATTTTTGTCCATGAATGTTTGTATTACATAGTCGAAGGTCAGAATTGTATAGTGCGAAACGCGAAACAAGTTTCCTCAACCTCTGTGTTGGGCACACAGAGTTGAAGATAGAAATAAAATAAACTTGGTGAGCGTGAAGAGAACTGTATTATGTGCAATGAATTGAGTTAAGTTTGTGTACAAAAGGCAACACAAGGGGACGACTCGTAATATGTGTGAGCTGGCACGGGAAACTGTGGGGGAAGGAGATAGCAAAGTGTATGGGCTGAGAGCAGATAGAGAAAAGTGTCACAGGGAAACGAGTCTTTCGCGAGAGTTTGTAGGTGAATGAATATGGGTGAAGCTGTTTGTTGTGGAGAGGAATCTTAAGTTGAGGAGAGGGAAAATAAAGAAAGGAAACCTCAAAAGAAAGGAAACTTCGGGGAAATCCGTTGGTTAAATACACTTGACAAATTAATGTATTCAAACCACTTTGAGGAGAATTGAAATAACGATCATTCGATGTTCAGAGAACCTCATTTTCATGTTAGCAACGGATGATAACAGAAATATTTGCGAGGAGTCGACGTTCAGAGACTTTTCATCGCTCCACCAACTAATTTAACTCGTTCTCCACTCAGCACCTAGTAGAACTGCACTCGGCGCTTAATGTAAAAACGCTGTTCCAGAACTTATTGGGCTGCTACTATTCATACCAAAACCTTTCTTGAACGCACAATTGAAAAGGTTCGCGTTTACAATTCTGGAATTATAGAGAAAACATTGCGACAAAAGTTAGTCAACCCAAGTATATTATTTCGAATTTAGGAATTTTTATCATGTTTGCGAGATTTATAATGAAAAAACTGCACCAAAATTCCTTTTCGACGGACATTCGATTATTTATTGTGCTCCTCTTGTTATGTTCCCATAGATGAGAACTCAACGGTACTGTCGCATTATTTGTTACTACCTCTACCAGAAAGCCAATTAAAATCCTTAGAGCCATTTTTCAGAAAAAATATTTTGTGTTTTGATCATTATGATAACTATAGTTACTTTTTGACCAATTTTACCCACACCCTTATTTGGCGTAATGGTAAATATAAAATTTGAGCCGAATTGGTTTAGTCATTTTATCTCAATCGCCTCACAACAGACACATCATTTTCCCAAATGGCGTTTTTTGCATTAATTGCACTTGAAACGTAAAGATCTGATGAAATCTTGATTCTAACCCACTGCATAGAACTAAGGAAAGTAAAAGTTTGGTGTTTTGAACGCTATAAATATGGTTGGTTTTGTGCAAATGTTGCTTACAGTTTTATTTAGGTTCCACATAGTATAAATACGTTGTAAAAACTGTGAGAGACGGTCGTAAGTAAGGCGTTTGTGGTCTGAATTTCAGAATTTCTAAGGCTGCTCCTAATTATCTTACGAGCGTTGTTACACCGTCGTATAGTTAGTTTATGGGACTGCCATTTTTGTTTTTTCTTTAGCGACTTTTATGAGGAAATAAAGGCACTAAAATCGCTTTTCGTTGAAATCGTTGGTAATTTATTGTGCTGCTCTTATTATTTTCGAATGGATGAGTTTTTTGGTGGTTTGTTACAAGCACTTGTTTATTCAACAAATGTAATGAACACCTCTACATTTTTCTTTGAGAAAGTAAATATTTGGTGGTATTATAGCTATAGTTATTTTTAAAACGATTTTACTCATTCCCCACTTATTGGGACTATTTAGATTCTCAGGCTAAAAAAACGAAATTTAGAGACATTTTAGTTATAATTCTAACAAGGGAAGCATTAGGGAACCTCTTCAGTCCAGCGATTGAAAAACTGTATAGTCCATCAGTGTGGACAGGCCGAAATAGTTGAAGCTGCTCAAGCAGTTTAAGTTGATTTCCGAATCTGACAACGGATTTTCCCGTATTTGATCAAAATATCCTCTTCTCATCGCTTAGTTTACCTTCTCTTCACACACACAGCTCTTCCCAGATTCACCCCCAAAACACACATCTATCAGCTCCCGTGATACTCATCGCTCTACTTGCACACTCGACTCTCTCGTTCCCTGCAACCAGTTCAGCTATTCAGAGACCCTCTTGACCGCACTTAAAAACTCAAACTCATAATTATAGTGTTAGTACAGTCCTCACTCACCCTCACCACGTTCATTCATTTATTTTTTTACTCCAACTGAACTGTCCGTCCTCATGCCCCAATATTGAACCTAGATGTTTTTCTGAAATCGAACCTACAAGCGACGGAGTGGCCTAGTCCACCCTAATTGAGAGTCACCCTTCGCTGGCCACCAAAAATGAACGTCAATGGTGGGAAGTGGCCCTAACAAAGTAAACGTCATGAGACGCTACCAGGAGACCTGACCTTTACAGCTTCTTTGACAATCGACAAGGAAGAAATGTAGTCCTACTAGGTGGCTTCACTAGATTGAGCCAGTGCGGTTTCCAGTTCATCATTCGATCGACTATTGCATCGATTGGTTTTTCTGGAACCAAATAAGATCAGGAAGATTGAACAGCGTGACTTGAGTTTTGCTCTCATTTACAGCCAAGTTATTAAAGTGGAACTAATGCGTAGCCATTTTCTCTCAATCCTGTTCAATGATAAACGGGCATCTCAAATTGCGTTTCTTTGTATACCAGTAGCTCTGTAGAAAGTTCACTTTTCCCTGTAACTCTGTTCAAACACCTTCGCATGGTCCTCTGTAATCTTCAACAGTGCAGTCGCCAACATTATTCATTCTATTTAAACCGAGTTTTGCATTCGAAACCTACATCGAATTGCACCTTTTTTTTCTCCCTCCCATTAAAGTGGAATGACTCGCGAAGAGCCAGTGGCGTCAAATTCAATATAATCTACTTCATTTCTTCACCCTTTAGTCATTTCCCTCTGCAGATCATCAGGGAGTTCTCTGAATGGTTGTATTAGGTATTTCATCTTCTTGGGCCCCCCAACTGAAGACTTTTTCATTTCTTGCTTCCTCCACCCGGAGGCTAAACGCGATTCAAATTGGCGTAACGCTTTCATCATCTCGTATTCCTCGATTTCGTGTTTGGCCTTCAGCAAATTATTTCGAATATTGAGCATCGTCGATTTCAATTGTTCCGCCTTTCCTTTTTGATACATTTTGATTTTACGTTTCCAGTCGTATCGGGCTGCAATACAAACCAATTATGTTGGCGGAGCGTGGTGAGTACAAGCATGTTTCTGAAGCTAACAAAGAAAAAACATGTTGACTTCCATCGTCGGTTTGCCAATAAAAGAAGCGCTCCAAACAAGTCAAACTTCGTTCTTTTTGTGATGAAAATGGAAGTATGTGTGTTTGTGATTCGTGTAAAATACGAAAGTGATGTCAATTTTAAAAACAAGTACTTTAAAATATATAAAATATTCATTACCTTCAACATGGACGGAAGAAATAAGAACCGAGTAGCAACTGAGCCATCACTACAAGTAACTTACTGACACCCACAGATATCGATGTAATAAAACGAGTGGTCGCAGAAACACAGCATGGAACAAAGGGTAGTGGAGTAACTAAGGTACTAATACCCTGTCACACTACATAATAATCTCAATCTCACAACATAAATAATATATAATAATCCGTTAACGATAATGATAACTTCCTCATCACTAGTTTTGTACTTTCCTTGGTTCTACGAGGGAGCAAAAAACAAATTTCCTACAGAGTCCGAAGAGCACTATTTGGGAAAATGGTATGTGTGCATGTGCGGCTGCCCAGGAGCCACAGCAGAAGGTTTGAACGTACTAGCCCCCAAAGTTAACCTAAGAGCTGGTTTTTGGAATGTCTGAATGCTAATAAGTCTCGTTAGGAGGGTCGCTCTGTTGTGCGTGCTTGAGTAGGCCTACCACATGTACTGCACTCACGGTCCAGTTCGATCTAGGGCACTCAGTATTCCATATACCTCTACGACTATTCCATTGTTGCGCCATAAGGGACTGCTTACTTTGCTGGGATGTCCCATGCGCAGACTGCTCTTGAATTTGTTCAGGATCAGCTGGTGTGACATGGAGATTCCGTCTGCCCCTAAGATCAATAAGCCTTTGGAGTTTGCGGCTTCTCTGCAAGGTCAATGGGCAGAAACTCAGGCAGTGTCCCCACTTCTATTAATCTTCCGTATGAGAGAAGGGGGCTTCAGAGGACGCCTGGGAAGGAAGGGGCTATACCCCTGTGGCGTCACGTGTGTACAAAAAGCCAGGATCCTAACATCGTGGATGCTCACTGTCATGCCTGTGGTAACAAGTTCGTGTCTCTGAATCAAGCGGTGCAGGCGTGTCGGCGTACTCATGGGGTCACATTAAGCGTCAAGAGGGGGGGAATGCAAACACTAAAGTTAACGTACCTGTTAGGTGAGCCGGTCTCCTCTGGCTTGTGAGTTACTGTGGGCAAGCGCTTTCGATGTAGTCAGTTAGTTGCTCGTGGTCTTTATATAGGAAGAGAAGTGTGAAGGGGGGAGGAGGATATACACCTCCTGGGAAGTCCGTTGGAAGCGAAGGGAAAGGAGTTTAAGGTCACTTTTTCATGTCTTAAATAGTTTATTGGTTGTCCCAAAATAAATCCTTGGAGCAATGAGAGATGTGTGACATTGTTTGTGAATAGCATTGCCTTGGGTTAGCAAGAAACCGACTGTGACCGGAGTGAGTATAGAGGAGAATGACGAGTTCGAAGAAAAATATTCGGTGCGTAGCAACGCACAACTTTCCGCACTCCACGTAAATTCGACGACTTGCTCCATATACGGGCGCTGTATCTTCGTTCAACGCATTTCTACAGAAACAGTTATTGAGAACAAAATGTATGCACTACTTAGTTGGGAGTACTCCGTGAGTTTGATTGAAACCGTTAAAACCGTTTTTACCGGAATGCAAACAGGTTGCAAGTGCGTTGTTATCTGAATGCGGGGAAGTGGAGAGAGCGTGGCACTAATGGGTTATGTCTGGAAAAGGACTGATGCCTGACATCGCCCATACCAGTTTGCAGTAATCTTGGACGTCTAGAGGGTATCTGGCAGCTGAGTCTCAAGCAAAGAGGCGCAAATATGACAGAACGGATATTCGTACGGCAGTGTTAGAATTTAATGAAGCAGAGTTAGGTAACATTGACATTGTCCTAGCATGGCGTTTGGTGCTAAAATAATGCTGGGATGCCTCGGCTGTGTGTGTCACTGTGTTCTCTGAAATAACACGACTTGCATGTTGCTCAGGTCGTACCTTAACTGATCATCGTACTATCATGGAACACCCTCTTGTCCTGCATTCCTTCCCCGTCTATCCTCAGAGCCGGCATGTCTTAATTATTATTTATCCGATTAATTTTTTGGGTGCCCCCGTCCCATTATGGTAGGTCTTGAAAACAATTATTGAAGCATAGCATCACACAGCTTTCTGTAACCTCCGTAAATTACAAGCTGTGCTATGTGTGCGAGCGCTCTATCTTCATTCTACATATTTCTACACAAACATTTATAGAAAAAAAACTGTGGGTAGTAGTTAGCTGAGAGTACTCTGTAGGTTTTAACTCGTTACAGCCTTTTTTGAGCAAATTGGAAAAACGATAAATTAGTATTCCTCAAACCTCATTGTCCGAGCTATCATGGCATTTCCGTTCGACAGATACATAAAGAAATAACTATTGAGATAAAAATATGGATACAGGTTGCTAGAACACACTCCGTATGATTGATGAAATCCCGTGAAGCAATAAATCTGGAAGTCCTGAACATTTTCGAAAAAACATCATTTTCGGATCATTGTTTTTTATCTCCGTTCACTAGACTGTCAGAGAAACGTTTAATAAGAACAATATATACGCATAAACTTCTTGGAAACATCCTGTGAGTTTGGTGAAATTCGTTGGGGCAGTTTCGCCCTAAAGTTGAAAACCCCTATTTTCGCTTCACAGACCTATCCCTGTCAACCGAAATTCCATGGAGATATTTATGCAGAAGAAAAATTGGGTACTACTAAATGGTAGGAAATAATTTAAAAGTTTTTAGTACATATAATGATCCTTCTCTCGCAGGGGGGGGGGGGGTTGTTTGAAACAAGAACGATAGTTTGTTGCTCTGTAATAAACAAAATCTTTATTGAATCTCTCCTTCGAAATCATATTATAAACTAAGTAATGATTCAAAATAACTCACCTGTAATAAACAAAAAAACGAAAATAAAGTCCTTATTCCAGGGTTACGTCACTTGAAAATAAATCTTAAATAGGATTTACTAATGCGACTCGCGGATGGCTTTTCTTCCTCGCTCCGTGTAATCACTCCAGCTGTTCACCTGATAACCGGGATTGATTACGCGGCATCTACTAATCGATTTGTCCAGTTTCGCGGCACATTTAAAGTGGTTGATAAAAGGGGATGTTTTCTTTACATACATTTTGGTCTCTCACTCCCGTTTCTCATTTTAAATCACACGAATTTTCGCGTCATCACAAAGTAACAAACTATTAAAAAAACTGGCTCAGCCGCTCTCTTGCAAGTTGAATTACAGCCCCACACATACCCTCGCCCGGAAATTGGGTTTTTGTACTCAGCTGGCCTTTTGACCCTAGACAATCTGAAACTAACTATAGTTATAATATTAATCAAAACACTGAAAATATTTTTTCAAAAACGGTCATGACGATGTTTGTTAAAATTTTTTGTGTATACAGCTCCGAATTACTCAACTATACCATAAAATTTTCTTTCGTGGGATAATTACGAGGACAGCTCAATAAATTAACAAATATTTCCATGAAAATTGATTTCTGCGCATTTCGTAACTAAATGTTACTAGAATCTTCAAAAAAATTGAGCTGGTAGTCTAATCAAGTTCCTATAAAATGATTCTATAATAACGCTCATATAAATATAGGGGATATACTGCAGAAATTACGGAATTTCAACCATCGCCGTTTTACTTAATACCGTTTCTCAGTTTTTACACGATAATTCTGGGACGGTGATTATTATCCTGCTAAAAAAAATCATCCTGACATTCTCATTAGTGTGTGTACAGATGGCTCAATAACGGTGGTGAGTCAAGTAGGAGCAGCACAATAAATTCCAGAACTTAAGCGCTATAACTTTCTACCACCTTGAAATGAGTGAAAAATAAATTGAATTGGTACCTGAACACGAAGAATTTACTTAGAGCTAAGGTATTTGTTTCCTTCCAAACAATCCAGCATTTTCGCGATTACACAGCCCTAAAAATCATTGAATTCAAGTCTGATGGCATTGTAAACAACAATACATACTTTTCTCGATAAGTTTCACCCTTTTGAGGTAAAACTCGTTCAGTTTCGTCAATTCCCGTTTTTTCCACTCGTACTCGTGGCTTTTCTGCACGTCATTTAAAATGTTCATTATTTTCGCAACGGGGCCGACCTCTTCAATTTCGCTTTCTTCTTCGCCTCCAGCGGATGCGGATGAACCAGCGGACTCATTTCCTTCCTCCTCTTCGTTCCAAATTTTCTCTTCTCCCTCGTTTTCTTCTCCTTCTTGCAAAATGGGTGTGACTGTGTCGTCGAGGCCCGTCGGGTTAACTAAAGCCTCTTTGAGAGCGTTGATGATGTACTTACCGTTGAATCTGTCGTATCTGAAACGATACAGTTCAATATCTACAACGCGGGATATAAATATGAGTACATTATAAAAACAAATGTACAACTCAAACGATATAATTTGTTTCCGAGCAAATAAAATACCTGGGAAACGAGCTCAATTGACAATTTTAACTTTGCGTGAATTGTGAGTGCGCCTTGTGAGGAC
Organism: Pachypeltis micranthus; assembly: GCA_020466155.1. Lineage (NCBI taxonomy): Eukaryota > Metazoa > Arthropoda > Insecta > Hemiptera > Miridae > Pachypeltis > Pachypeltis micranthus. The sequence continues at coordinate 12,701,125 of CM035775.1, forward strand.
GTAATTGAGGGACAATGACAGCACCTTTTTTTTTTTTTTTGTTTAGAACGTTTTCGGGAGGGGAAATTTTCAAAAACACAACCGAATGGGTAGTCGGATTCTCGCCGACTAAAACGCCTGCTTCGCGGTTGCCAACCCGGAGGTTGCAAACCAGAAATGATGGAAGTCCAGCCTGCACGGGGCTTGCGTGGGATGTGGGATGAGAGAGCAGGGCCAACGGACGGCAATCGAAATGTTAGGGGAGTAACCTGTGAGGCAGTTAGTGGATGGGTCCGTCTCGTAGTGAGGGAAGACCAGTTTCTTTGCGGACCTGGGAGCTTCTGATGTACCGGGCCTCAGACAGACAGAATCCGTGCTTTGATGGCGTTGAAGGCGCGGATTTACGTCTGTTGGGAAACCTCAGTTTAAAACTAACTCTATTCACCATAGTGCTCAATAGACCAATAATTTGTTCTTCTCTTAAATGGCCCAAAATATTGAGTCAATTATGTGCACAGATAACACAGTGGTAATATACAATTTTCATTACTAGAGCCGCACGATAAGTTCACGTACATTTTGAAAACATTGTGTGTACTTTTCCCCTTGTATATCCTGCTTATATGGTACAAGAGGAGTGCAAAAAGTTCTGAGGGTAAGCCGCATATATGATGTCACCAGCTGATTGGGAGCAACCCCAAAAGTTCCGGAATTCGAACTTTGGACTGCTTTATTAGTAGTGTTTCTCTAAGAAGTCGCTAACTGTACACAGAAATTCGGTCTCATCAATTACCCACACATTAGTTTTGGTAAATGAAGGCCGTGAAATAAGCAGTAGTGTTGAATATTGATTTCTGCGTTTTCAACATTCTGCGGTATCGTAGCCATATTGTCGATTTAAACGATTGGCAGCATCATCTGTTCGCGCACAAATAGGGGTGAGGAAATCCACACCAATTAATTTAGGCGAGCACGTTAAAGGAGAGCCTTGTGTTGAAAATGTGACATTGGAAAATGAAAATGAAAATAAAATGACTACAGCTATACTAATGAAATAATACTTCTTCGGCACGGTACGTATAAATAGGGCAGGTCTGACCTGAGTGACGACTCCGTGTGGCGTACTGCAGTAAGCTTCTTGCTAAATTTGGTGGATGTGTCCTACCACAAAAAAAAAGTCTGTAAATGTCTCGTTTGCGTGAAAACAGAGAAGGCAATTACGATCAACCTATTCCTGTTGGCTCTCAAGCGCACTTGATCCGCAATCGTCCTCGAGAGGAGGGACAGTAATCCCGTCAGGTACGGTCCGGTCAGAAGCCCTTCGACGAGCCGGCGATCATTGTGGAAGCTCCATGGTACCAGGAAACATAATAAATAAATAAAGAAAGGTAGCGAAGAGCAAACAAAAAAGTAATGGACGCTTCTTAGAGGTGAGACAATCTCTTGGCCGTAACATCATCCATCCCAAGATTTCAACGAACGATAGAGCCAAACAATTTCTTCGGCGGCGTCTGTAGCAGCCACAAGCTCAGCTTCAGCAGTTGACTCAGACACAGCAGTCTGTCAATTGCTCGTCCAAGACATGGACCCAATCGCCTCTTTTATCACAACACCATTGCTCGAACGACCGGTGTCCTCGCAACCGGCAAAATCAGCGTTGCTGAAGCATGCTAATCATTGAACTTGTAATATACGCCATCATTCAATGACAGTAAATTCAGCTCATTTTTCATTGCACTCTTTCTCTTGCCTGAATCTCGATCTTTGATGGCTTCCTCATATGATATGGGGACTACTGCTGCCAACGCGTAGTCATGTAGAAGTTGTTTGGCGAAACCGCTCAAGTCGACAACGTGGCCGCAACACGCACAGCCAAGAATCCCGAGTTGCATAAATGCACGAAGCTCATAGAGCAAAAGCTTTTCATTTGTGAACTGCTCGTCGATGGAAAGATCAAAGTCCAACACCTTCAGAGAACCAAGTTGCTGGCATGACCAAGCCGTTTTCAGCTAGTTGAAGGAAAATTAAAAACTTAGGGAAGTTTTAGGAATATAATTTTTCACTTTTAACTTTTCGTGGTGTTGGAGCTCCTCCAGTGTGCTGGTTGCTGCGCTTCACGTCACTTGTTCTAACTTGTGCTTTTGTTAGATTACAAACCTGTTGTAGTTCAGCATCCAAAATTATTCGAGCGGGCAGCAGCCCAATAAATTCCACAACTTCAACCCTCGGGCACCCGCAGGCGGTACTCAAAATTTACTTCTAAATTGATGATAACTAAGTCTATTAATTGTTTTCAGACCAAAAACTACTACTATTCAGCATTAAAAATATCATGACACTTAAGCTTCATTGATATTTTATGAATTTGTGTCCGCGAAAAATGCTTAACATCTGGTTTCAAATAATTTGAATTTGAGGTGGGGTTGATATGACTGACTCATATCTAATATGACTGACAAATCGATAAAATAACTGTCATGTTCTTTTCTGGCAGCCCTGATCAGGGGTAAGTATGAACCGAACATTTTGAATAATAGGAACTGTTGTGGACTAATAATGTGAATAATAATTATAACACGCACACTCGATAAACGTTTTTATAATACTGACTAGAAAGCTAGAATTGTAACTTGGAGATTGATACACAGCTTACTGGGAAACGAATCAATAATGTTAGTATCCATAGTGAACCGACATCGATATCGATTGAATAATGTCTGACACAATAGTCTTCCCTTGCTTAGATTGAAACCTCATGTCTTCAAGATATGACGGTGGTCGACGAATTCGGTTCGAACGTCGAAGACTTGCGGTAACCTGCTCGGGCTCCTCATCCTGAGCTGGCAGAGTAAATAGTTCGGTTGGTTGCTGCGGAACACAAATAGGTATAGGGTGCTGAATGTTGGTGTGTTCTTTTGGGTGTTGTAAGGGTTGATTGTTTTGATCTGGGGCAAACGTGACGCGTACTGGTTTGGTGTTAAAAGGTCTTAATTGATCGATATGTCGCTTAAATGTGTGGTGGTTGTCCAATTTAACAGTGTAATGGAGCTGTCCAAACTTGGAGACAACAACCCCAGGTTCCCATTGTAGCTTGTTGTTGTGAAAATAGCGAGCCTGCACCCTGTCACCGACTGAGAGCTGTCTGGCTGGTCTGGTCGGGGGTGACGGTGTTTTGATGGTTGTCGGTTTGAGGGCATCCCGTTTAATTCGAATTTGTCGATTCAGAAAATTTTCACTGGGTGTTTTCCCGCCGATGAGTGGCGTTGCTCTATATCGGAATAGAATTTTGAAGATTTTCTTTTTCATAGGAGGAGGCTCAGACTCCATTGCAGCAAGACGATGCTTCAAGGTCTGATATTTCGTTCAGCTAGGCCATTAGTCGATGGGTGGCCAGGGGCAATGAATCTTTGGGCAATACCAGAGGCCAAACAGAAGCTTTTGAATTGGTCACTGGTGAAGATGGTAGCGTTGTCACTAACAAGGACATCAGGGAATCCGTTTCAGGAAAAGACTTACTGGATGAGGTCAATAGTTGAAGTAGTTGTTGGTGCCAATGAGCAGGGTAGGACTCAGCCCATTTGGACTTGGTATCCACCATGATGAGGAAGTGATGATTTTGATAAGGACCGGCATAATCAACATGGACACGTTGCCAGTTGCCCTCTGGGCTCATTCATGGTGGAGGGGAGCCTTTGACAATTGTGTCAGACATTATTCAATCGATATCGATATCGGTTCACTATGGATACTAACATTATTGATTCGTTTCCCAGTAAGCTGTGTATCAATCTCCAAGTTACAGTTCTAGCTTTCTAGTCAGTATTGTAAAAACGTTTATCGAGTTTGCGTGTTATAATTATTATTCACATTATTAGTCCACAACAGGGAACTTTTTATTTATAGCACCTATATAGTAGGTAAATCATTGGTTGTACACTAATAAACGAACAATATTATGCTGAAGGCGCCGAAATGTACTAACTACCTACATCCCTTACCTTCTTATTAGGACGTAGGTAACTAAATGACTATGAGCAAGTGACAAAATGACACTATGAGCAAAAATCACAAGAGTATCAGAAAAAATCTTGAGACAACGCTCACAAAAACAGCTGAGTGTTATCAAATAAAACACTTTTCAGTGCATCTTCCATTAATTTGAAATGAGTTGCAGGTGATTTTGGTTGTACTACATTTCTTACACACAATACTGGCACAATCGGAACATCGCGCTGACTTTTTATTTTAATTTTATTGAACTATTATCTCAATATCCTCTTGCCTTGGCTCTTTCTCTGAGTTGCTCTTCTAAGATACCAAAGGCGAGCCTGTCCAAATAATTCCTCCATCGAAATTGTTGAGGGCCGTATTCTGACATGTTGTGGGTGACATAAAAATCTCATCAACCCGCAGGCGGCACTGTGTTCCGACTGCAACGTATCCTTTTCACGTGGCCGAAAACAACTGACAGGCGGAACTGCTTTGGGTTTAGCAGTTGTTTGGGGTTCACTTGACACATCGTAGCGATTTTTAGGAAATGTTTAGAGAGTGGCGGCATGGACCGGTGCCCCGCGGGTGCCCCAGGGTTAAGAGTTGCCAGTATTTACGAAGGAGATAAGTAGGAATCTCGAGTTTGTTCCTGAAGTACACGACTATTGTTGAATACACGTACATTGTTCTCCGTGTACGTTACACCTATATTTCCTCGCCATGGATGGTTCCATCTTACCTTCCTTTCCACATTCTATTTTGCCTCACAGTTGCGTCCGTTCGAATGAACACGCGTTGAACTTCAGTGAGTGCCTCGTTTGTCGCCACCACGAGCTCAGTGGGAACATCTTCTCTGGAACGTAAATAAAACTAAACTCATTTCAGGAATTACTTGGTCGTGTCTGCCCATTTCGGCGAGACCTTTTTTAAGTGGTTTCGCTGCAAACCGTTACGAATACTCACTGCACGATGTCACGTTCTGGCGGGTCCCAAGGAGTCGCGAAGAAGGACGGGTCTCTAACGAGGAGCTCATCATTGTATTCTCCTTCGATTTCCCCTTCCATTAATTCATCTTTGGAAACTTCGAGCCGTTTCGACATGTCAGCTTCAAATTCGATCGTTACGAAACCAAAAACTAGGAATTTGAAGGCCTTTTATATGGTCAATTTAAGCGAGGCAGAGCAAAGCGTTTATAGGTGGAAACTGGGGCTAACAATGACTAGTGGAGTCAGAGAACTCAACCTGTTGAACGATATATTTTAATCATATTTAATCGAGCACTTATTTTATAAATGGCATGAGGTAACGAGTTGTGAATGGGTAAAAATCTGATTACGTTACCACCTGGTAACAGCCAAAATCGGGTCCATGGTCTCTCTGAAGCATCTTATTGGCAAGACTTCTTATAAGGCACACTCTTATAAATTTCATCCAGAGTGTGTGGAAGGGATGGGACAACCCATGGCTCACTCAGCAAATAATTTCCCCAGAAGTAGAAGAAACTCCATTCCACGTCATCCGTGAACAAAACCATGGCACGTGACGAAATCTTGTAAGAATGCCTTGCCTTGAATGGATGTATTTCTTAACAGATTTGATGACTGTTCGTTCGCGCGAACCAGTTGTGCACCAAGTCTCCGGATTCAGAAAATTCATCATTGGAACGGAAGAAAAAAGAGGAGTGTGCATACTGTATGTTCGGCTCGGTTGATGCCGGAATGTTACGAGAGCTCACTGTGTTCAAGCCAATGGGACTTGATTTGGTTGGGCTTTCTGACCTGAGCTCGTTTGTTCCTTGAGCTTGCTGTTCCTGACTGTTGGGAAGGTGGCTGCACCTAGGCCTCATACTTGGCACATAACGACCCATCAGCAGCTCATTAGTGTCCTCATACAGAATTTCCAGTCACCCTTTCTTCTTTACTTTGACTGCAAGGGCGCTTTCGCCTTATCAATAGCGCCCATTCCGACGCACCTGGGAACGGCAGACCCCCCTGCCCCTCTGGTTTCAGTCATACCTCTTGGCATACCCAGGCTGGACCTCGTGGTAGCACCAGGTTTTTGGTTAGCTGAGACGAAGCCTTCCTACCTCTCCATTTCTTTATTTTTGTTTCTTCCAGGGCAGGGGCGGAGAAACTGGCTCACAGTCCATCGGACTAAGTCCTCTTCCTCTTTTTGATGTACGTTGGGGTTTTCCCATCACTGTCTAGACTGCTCAGATCGCCAGGCTGAGCCCCCTCTTCTTATACCTTGGGCTTTTCCCATCATGCCTGATCCTGGTGGTTCGTCTGCGATCTACACCCCTGCTTGCAGGTGCACAACACCGACAATAAAACGTACGATCAGTCCAAATAACGTACACACATGCCTTTTAAACTACATTCGCCCACAGGTGGAGTACTAGGACATTCCACCCCCGGTTCACTACTTACTCACCACCTAATGTTGGAGGTAGGGCGAGTACTTTGATATTCCTCTCCCCCTACAACCGTTTTCAACCTAAGACTAAACTATATGACGGTAATACCTACCCTATCCCTAACCTACACCTACTTTCCTACCTCCCACCCATGTTAGGAAAATGCGGGTCTTTTGTACCCCTTTTCAGTCAATGTCTCCATCTTGCTACCGCCATTTTCATGTTCGATCATCATGTTTAGCGGTTCCTAATATTGAGCGCTACCTATGAGCAACATCTTCTCCTTCTCGTAAATACTGCTAACCCATACGATACAGCTAGCTACAATGGCTACAAGGGCGTCTGTTCTTAGAGCCTGTCAATCAACTCCTTTCTTTGTCTATTCTGAGCAGTGATGCACACAAGGGTTGGTATTCTCAGAGCCGACACATGGGCACTCCATGGGTTTTCCTCTATTTTCTTTCCCTTATCTCACTTTTCGCCCATTACAGCCAATCAGCGCTATATAGAGATAGAGGGTAGAGTGTTATGTTTACTCATCTCTCGCAAACATCAGTGCTATTCAGAGACCCCCCTGGCGACACAAACTCTGTTTTCAAGTTACTGAAAAGAATTCTCTATCAGTATCTCAAGAGAACGTTTAACTAACCCATATATCTCCTATCAATATAGTCATCTCTAGCTCCTTTCATTCATCAACTTATGCTTCGCTTTATTCAAGTCTCCTTCTTATTCTCTTGCACTCAGCGCTGTATAGCCTTGCAACCTTCAAGTAACTTTCGCAGCTCTTTTTTTGTTCTATTCTGTATGTGGTCTAGATCTGCTGGAAACATGAAAAGAAGAGAAAGGATGCAAATACGAGTAAGTTAAGTTGCAATATTTTTGTAAGCAGCATTTGAGAAAATTATCTGTGTGTGCATCTGTAAACAGAATTGATAGAGAACAGCTTAACCAAATTACCTCACATTGTTTATACAGTCTACAGGTAAACCTACAACGCAAAAGTAAGAAAATTGCGCAAAAACCAAGGACAGGGATAATAATAACCAAGACTCCAAGAATTTGTTGTTTTCAAAACACTCCAACAGTTTTGAGTGTGGAGTCAAATAGCATAGTGGTGGCGTCAATAGTATCCGTGGGAAAATGACCACAGCAGCCTAATAATTCATTAAATCTGAAAAATTTAGTGCGGTTTTCTGTTTCCAGGTTTTGGTGGGGGAGTTCTAAAAAAATCGCATTGGTAGTCCAATAAGTTGCCTATACTTAGGTGGGTTAATAACAGTTATCAAAAAATGGAAGGCAACCGACGATATTACCCCCGAGCCTTAGTTTCCTCGTTTGAGGTAGCATTTACTTCTAAACTTAACTAGAGGTCTTGAACTTCTCCAGTGAATTACGCGTTTCCAAAGTGAACGGAGATCACCTTGTCGTCCATGCCCTGCCAATTGAACGTCACTACAACAAATGCGGTAGGATTGAAATCTTGCTATTCAAAATTGTTGAGAAATCGCCTTTTCGTAGCTATCAAAGGAGTTCTCAGGAGGGTTTCCGTTCTTTTCAATCCTGCTTGAATCAGTTTGATGCTGTTTGAGGCCTTCAATTCAATGAAACAAGGTGACTTTGGAAAAGGTTGACATTAGTAATCCGTGTAAGTAATTTTGGTTAATCCTTGTTTTTTCGTTGGATTTACAGTAGTATCTTGTTTTTTTTTAACGAAAGTGAGTGAGTAGACACTTCCTATTCAAGTGCATTTTGTGATCATGTGTCTTGGACGATGACAGTTTAGTAAAGAGGGTAAGTTAGATCTGTGTCGAATTGTAGATGAGTATATTCCTGATCAATTGTTAAGCACTAGAGGTAAGGTTTATTTGTGGTGTCAACAACCTTTCCCATAGTAAGTAGTTGATAGGAGTGTACGTTTTCGTATATTGTAAGGCAGAAGTGAATTTCAAGGTTTCGATTGAGTGAAATGCGCTTCCTCGAACGTAAATGTAAAAAAGCCTAATCACTGATTGATTGGAATGAAAAAAAGAAGAAGAATGTACGTATGTTCAAAGACAGGCACATTTAACTGAAAATCTAATAAATGCCTTTGGCAGCTCATCTCTTTCATTTAACAGTTCAAATTGGGACTACAGATATTTCCAGGACTCACTTGGAGATTAAAAATTACCCGTTTTTGCGAAAGGTTTTCTCAGAGTTTGGTATTAATGCAGACATCTACCAAACCCTAGTTCTCACCTTACAGCGCTATGTGTCACCACAACGTTTGTGTCTAATTTATGTGCCACTCGTAGAATTTTAGTGCCATACAGAGGTATGGGTAAAAACACATGCCTTAATACCTGTCTATTGCATATTTTGCTCCATCTGGACAATCAATAGCGTTATCAGTCATTGTTGGGTGCACGAAAAACAGACATAGATGGACATACGAATTGAAAGAGATGTAGGACTGTATTGATTCACTTGCTTCACACGATAGAGCTTTGGTTTGAACGATGGTTCTCTGAGTACAAGACTGAAAAATGGGATTTTGGATGTGAGAGTATGAGCGCGACACTCAATACGTGAACCAGTTGGGTGGAGAACAAGAGCAGTCTACTAGAGAGTCAGTAGAGCTGTGAGTAGCACGAGAATGGGCAGACGAATGTGAATTGCGAAGAGCTGAGGGGGAGGGGGATGTTTTGGTAAGTCCAGAAAGGGGGAGACTCTGGCTGAAGGAACAAAGGGATTCCGGTCAGAAATAGGTGAACTCGATGATCAGGGAAGGCCTAAAGAAGGACTTCCTGTTAGGGACAAGTGCGGAAGTTCTGAGCTCTAGATTTGGCCTGCGCCAAATAGTCATTATCAAGAGGTTTTGTTGGTCTGGGTCCAAATAAAAACGTCACGTGATTAGTTATGAAAGAAAGTGGTTGCCGAAAAACGTATAATTCGGTTCGGAGGAACGTGCCATTAGACATGGACAGATCGTTAGGTCACCTGGGACACTCACGTTGCTCCCCCTTTCCATCTAAAGACTGAAGCCAAACGTTGGACGTTCCCTCTCCCCTATCAAAAAAGAAAGGATTAACTGGAAGAATGCCACCTTCTCCAGGACTGCGGCTTCAAACAGGTTTAACCATTTCACACTTCAATTGAGCGAAGTAGTGCCCAATGCTGATTCCACTGCATAACAAAGCGACGCAGCGTATGCGAAAACTCGCATTAAACCTTCGATACTTACTTAGGCAGTCGACAGTTCAGGCGGCAACTTTTCATAGATTTGTTCATGCTGAACCAGGTGATGCGTGTACGACGTAGTCGACGCCAGAGGAAATCGATGATCAGAGCTAGAATTTATTTTCAATCCTTGAATTCGCCTTTCTTAAACTTCTGAAATGACTTTTGAAGTGACTTCGATGGTCTTTGCAGTCACACTAAGAGTAAATTTGGTTCTCTAGCTCTGATAGAACATTAACGACACATCCCGTAGAGGGGCAGCAGTCTAAGTAATGGCAGAACCTACTGATACCGAAGATATGGCAGAGGAGGAAGGGGAAGCGACCGAAGATGTGGAAACGATCACTGTGAAGGTATCTTGTTTGTTTCAATTTATCAATACGTAGAACCTGAGTGATGGTATTTAATTTTGACCTGTTGAGCTAACAAATTGAAAAGTTAGGATCATTGGAAGCAATTGAAAAAAATTATGTGGCCTACTCATCAGGCTTAGAAATAGTGTAATATTTACGTCCACACACCTTCGGAAAACTAGCTGATTCTCATGTTGACCCCCAGCAGCGCATAGAACTACAAGGGAGATACATACGACTGCCTCCGATATCCTTTTAAACATCTTCGGTAATTAATATTCCAATGTTTCAGTTGCCGAATGGCCAGAAGTTGTTAATGATTTCACCTTTCGACGACGAAGGAGACGTCCCCTGGTTGGTACCAAAGGACGAACGAGATCTCGATTACTTCGAAATTCCTTGGAACGCAGCAGCAGACGAGAACTACCGTACGAGCATGAAAGGAAATCTCATTGTGCTTCGCGACAGGATGCTACGAAACCTCTGGGTGTTCGAAAATGGGAACCCGGGCGTTCCCAACTCTCATTTCATTTACAAGGGGCGGTGAGCGGTTTTATTGTACATACCTATGACGAATGTGGAGTGGGTTTAGACCAATTACATTTTGCCAGTGCAATGAAAAAATAATTTTGAACCCGCTAAGCTGAACTGTCGAAAACTGGGGCTGTTAACAATGTTAGCGTTCCCCCCTTGCACCAGCCTTGCTCACGTTATTATCTACCATACAATTAAATTCGGCAAATCATTCCAGTAACATTGAGTTTCATCACGATAATGTCAGCCGACTTAATTTGTCGATGTTTGTCAGAAGCTTCCAACGTAAATACAAAAATATATAAAGCAATCGGGTTAGATCCGCCAATAGACAAATTACTAAAGTTGACGTACCTGTTAGGTGAGTCCGCCTCCTCACCAGCCAGAGAAGACTGACTCATCTAACAGGTACGTTAACTTTACAAAAGTATCTGACCGACCTTTCCTCAGCCCCATGTGGAACTTTGGTTATTTTAGCAACTCTTAATTAACTACGTTTTTCATTCATATCATACGAGCTTGGGAGATATCTCAAAGTTCCACTTGGAAATGGTAGCCGGAATTTTTCAAGGGACTCATGCTCATGCTACTATAAATAAGTAGACAATGGATAGGCGATAAACTACCATACGACGAGGGTTTGACCTAACGTTCATTAATCAGCAAACCCCTCCCCCCCCCCGCCCTCTCGCCAGAAGTCCGTTCCGTTTCACTCTCGGTCTTCGCGACTGTTTTCAGAAAAATCGATTGGACGTTCTCATGAATCACATACGCACTGATCCCTCTACAGTAATGGTGGCACAAGTAGGAGCAGCTCAATAAACTCTGAAGCCAACCAGTTATCTTGTACAAAAGATTTTTGTTGTTGTTATTTTAATTTAGAGACAAATACAGGTAAAGTATTATACCTCATTGACATGTGTACCGCTGGCATTAGAAAGAATAACGTTGCACTTTACGCGCACTCGTGGGGGGTGTGGTTGGGTGAGGGTTTGAGTTGGGAGGATGACTGAGTGCGAATCTTTTGATAGGTCGATGTTGAATCCTCCATTAGCTGCCTAGTTCTTGTGTTGGACGTTGCGGGAGACTAATCTGTCGACGGCTCCTTGACGGTTTTCGTAAGGTCTTTTCGAGCTGAACTCGTGGTAGATAGTGTCATTTCGGCGTGAATGATACTTGTAGAACTTGAAACTAAGTTACCACGTTAATTTTAAGCAGAAGCTTAAACGCAGTCGGGAACGAAATTATATTAAGAGAACAAACATAAACGACATATTACGGAGCGGAGGAGAACGAACGAATAAGCGAACACGCTCAACACATGAACGTCATTAAGTCAGATGGTTGCTTATTGGAGGGGCAGCTGAAGTCAGCAGAGTGACGCTCTAACAGTTTATCGCTGAATGCACGTGGGGCTGAGAAAAGTTGTGTCATACGTTACATCAGATGTTCTTTCAGACCATTGTCTGACTACTGATGTCGAACAGATAGCATTGACTAATTATCAAATTATTCCACACTCTTCGTTGATAGTGAAATATAAATAATCCTCCCTCTCTCTCTCTCTCTCTCTCTCTCTCTCTCTCTCTCTCTCTCTCTCTCTCTCTCTCTCTCTCTCTCTCTCTCTCTCTCTCTCTCTCTCTCTCTCTCTCTCTCTCTCTCTCTCTCTCTCTCTCTCTCTCTCTCTCTCCTCACCTCAATTTGTGTGCCTCTTCCGCAAGTCTGAGTATTGTTCCTTACCAACACTTGTAGCGTGACTATCATATCACGCTGACGGCTGAGCAATCAATAAACGTCTAGTTGTGACCACCTCAACTATAGATTAATTAATCTGATTAAATTATTCATTCGCTCTCGAGTGATTTAATTACAACGACTTTTCATTCAGTTCAATACGCACCGACCTTCTTCATTTTCCTTTCCTTACTAACTCAACGAGCTCGCTTGCCTAACAATCTAGTACAGACCAAGTAAGCCGGTATAGCAGAGAAACCTGGTCAACTTGAGATCACGAAACTTTTTGATTGGGTGGCTCCCCTTTCCATTCATGATACCCGCAGCTAAAGTCTCGACCCGAATAAAAGCTGGATTTTCCTTTGTAACTTTGTTCCATACCACCAGCTAATTCGCTTTTATAGGAGCGATGGTTTTTTGCTATTCCAACTTTCTCAATCCTAAGTTCTGCTTCCCACTCCATTTGCTTCCTTTCGCTTCAACGTTCAGTATTTCCAATACCTCGTTCACCGTTGTTGAAATATTGACACTACGTCAACCGGTCTTTTAAAATTGTCAAGAGCTCGGTCGGAAAAATCGCGATTTTTACTTCTTCCGACTTATGAGAAGAAAATAAAAGGATTGAGGGTTAAAACTGATGACTTACTCCACGCTAAGTGTAAATGGATTGACCTCTGAAGAGTCGACAAGAGCTTCGAAACTTCTCTGTCGTGCACGATGGGTGGGAGAAAAGTCAGATTTAACTGTTGGTGGTCAAAAATGGTCTACGAAGTTCAATATAAGACCCAGCAGTTGTATTTCCATCCTTAACTGATGAGCTTTGTACTTCGCGTCAGCCTCAGTTTGTTAATCATTTCCCCGTATGGCACCTTCTACGTCAATTACTCCCAAGAATACGTCGGATCCACCCAGGAAAGAAATTGGGTTCTGCTTTGCACATAAGACTGAGTTCTGTCACTTCAAAACGTTTTGTCTGAAATTAGAAAGTTTCCCATTGTTTTGGATGCTTACACGAACAGAACGAGCAAAACAGTTTGCAGTTCAACATTGAACATCTCCGTCATCAACTCCATGAATCCGCGAACAAAAATCAATCCATGGTCTTCTGCACATTTCCCCGCGGTCAATAAAAAATTCGTGGCAAACGGAAAGAAAAATGTATTTCAACTGAACTCATAGTGACGGTTACATGGAACCCATTACAGCTGTAGTATCCAATAGTGTTGACTCTTAATCGAACTGCTCCAAAACACAACAAACACCGGTTCCCTGAGCTATTTGTCGTACTGCATAACGATTTACTGACCAAGCCAACTACGAAAGACTGAAAATTGTCGACTTAGGAACAAATTAAACCGCCTCTCATCCTCACATTCCAGGTAGAGAATAACCTTATCACCAAAACCTCCCCTCTCTCCCAGCCAATCTCCTCCCGATAAAATCCTTTCCCCTTCCTATAACAATCTCGTGACTGATTTAACTTACGCCCCGGAGATGATGCCCTTATATCGAAAGAACCGTCCTCCAGTACTACACACGCCATGGATGAGAATGGTACGTAGACTTTGATCATATTCCTACTCGCGGAACTACCGGACTATGGCTCTAAATTTTGAGCCTTTCTGTGCGGTGGGTATAAATTAATATTGCCCCACGCTGGACATCGACAGCACGAAAGTAATTTCTACGCTTCTTAGCGGCTAAACTGAATTCCCTACTCCTAACAGTAATTGATTCAAATTAGTAAACCTAATCATGTTATAGGTGTATATTTCGCGGAAGTGGCGTGTAGAGAAGTAATATTAGATTGGAGCGGTATACCTGACCCTGACATGAACTTGGCATTGGAATATTCGTGTCCGTGTTACTCAAACATCTGAAATGAAATGGTATTGCCGAGTTTGGTTTCCGTTATATTGGAACTGAGGCTATATGTTATGACTGGATGTGTTCGTAAATACGCTGAACGGCTGCCAAAAGCCTGAGCTGCAATGATAATTACTGCTATGTTGCCGTCTAAATTGAAGACACCCAATTGAACCTGAACAGAACGCGCTGGGCAGTCGAGTGTAGTTAAATTCCCGGTTCAAGCGGTTTCGCCCAACTAGGTGGGTAACCCTTTGGAATTCCCCCCTTTCTGTCATTTGTTTCAGAGCTCCCTTCAATCCAACCCTTTGCCGTCGCCACTCTTCGCCAATCACAACGATCCTCGCTTTTCAGTAGCCGTGATTAGAAGGAAACCTAACAAACGACTCTTCGCCCGGCTGTTGAACCGAAGGGCCTCCATAGCCAAACTCTCCTCATTGTATACAGCCCGACTCATGTCATGTGGTAATTGACTTTCGATCGCCCTTTGTCGTCGTTCTCCAAGGAAGATCCACACTCGACGAACGAGCCCGGGCGATTATATACCTCGCCGAGCTCCATCTTTGAACGGGAATCGTTTGAACAAAGCGGCTTCCTTGTTTACTTGGGGCTCCTCGCGAAAGGACCGGAACTATTGGCATTTGAGGCGTGTTGATCAGTGAAACCGAGGTTTCCCTTCCGCAGATTTCGACCGTCAGTTGAAACATATTGATACCGTAAGTGCAATTAACTGGTCTACAGGTCACGAACCAGGTGCTACGTATTTTTTTTGTCTCGTCGTGGTTATTGTGCTTATAGTTTTCAAGCAGTTTCGTTTACATTTGAAATATCGTTCTCTTTCACATTTATTTCTTAAAATGAATGTTAGTTGTGAATTGATCTATACTAATAAGGATACAATTTGATACAACAATCCTGCATAGCACATCTCACATAAACCAATCAACATTCTAAATTGCCCTTTCTCGCGATGACCTCCATTCCTAAGAGATGTTGCTCAATTGGTCTCAAACGTGAATAGAACCGACAAGAATCACGAGTTGAGTTGGCAAAAAGGGAAAATACATGCTTTTACTGCATTACTGCTTCTAGTCCCTTCTAATCATAACGTCTACAACCCCAGAACCTTGTAGCACACTATGACTGAATTCGGAATCTAACAAACAAACATTCGTCGAATTCAGTTCAGAAATGTGATCTGGGCTACGCTTACTCCCCTGCAGCTACTACCTGACGGCTGTTGTACAATAGCACTCTTCTTGTAGGCGAAGACCTAAGAAGGAGAATACTACGATGGGAAGTGCTAACTCGTGGAAAATGGAGGCATCAGGAATCCTTTCATACGGTCCTGTTAGTTGTGCTTATGAGCCCGTATGATACGCAAATTAACCCCGATGAGTTAATGAAAGGGAAATCACGCGTTCATTTAAAAAAACGCTGCAATTCATTACATAATGGTTTATTATTCTCTTACGCAGCTGGACCTAGTCTCACACCTCCGAGATCCATGCTATTTTCATCGAACAATACCAGTAAACCATACGAAACAAGACTACAGCCGAACGACGAAAACTAAATATTCCAGGGGCCCGTAGGCGCCAGTAGGCAATTGGCACGACGTGGCGAGTTGAGCTGCCGTGTCGTTTTGCAGAGACGGGAGGGAGGAAGTACAAATGATGAAACGATTACTTTTGTTGTAGTTATTGTACCACGAGTTCTTCTAATTAGTTGACTTCGGCTCACTATATTTACTGTGATTTCACGATTTTCGGTCTAGACGCTGTCATACACTTTTGAGAATTTTTCTATTCGACCCAGCATCTATAAATACCCAGAAAACCATACCGAACTCGGCGTAATTGCGATAAAACAGCCCTAACTACATTTTTTCGTTAATTATTTTAACAATTTTTGCTTCGTACGATCGGATTGCCGAGTAGGCAGGCACAACTAGATACCAAATGGAATTTTCGTGCGAAAGAGAATGTATTAGACCACGTTAAAGGGCTGGACAGTGGACGGATATTGTTGCAGATTCGGAATTCCGATTTCTTGAAACGCGAA
This sequence comes from Pachypeltis micranthus, assembly GCA_020466155.1. Classification (NCBI taxonomy): domain Eukaryota; kingdom Metazoa; phylum Arthropoda; class Insecta; order Hemiptera; family Miridae; genus Pachypeltis; species Pachypeltis micranthus. Next base: position 12,717,283 of record CM035775.1, read on the forward strand.
GTAACAAATTTTGAGGGGTACCGGTAGGGGGCAGGGTGAAAACAATTTCTCGGCCGAAAACATAGGTGTAGAATTCAGAATGAATAATAAACCATAAGTTGAAAATGAATCAAAAGACGAAAGTAATCGAAAACAAATTATTAAAAGTCAATAAAATAAACGCCTTTTGCACCTCATCTTATTCCCGTAACTATATGAGTAACATAAATAGCTTTGGACTCCCGGCTTCAGGACTAAGTTTCCAAGAAACACGAGACAAGGAGCAAGCACGAGGCAGCAGATATAACGAATGTCTTGCTAGGATACCCCACGCCAACTTCCCTTTCCCAGATTAGTAAGATAATCTATTGGATTTGATGAGGAAATTAGGAGCAACCGCTATGAAATCGTAGTCCTCGACTTGAAATCAATGCACTAGCTTTCACCGAGGTTCAATCTCGTTCAGCATCTCCAAGGTAATTTTAAAATGCTTTGAATTCGTTGCGCTGTGCGTATGATGTAACTCGTGTTTGCGTTCACTTGTGGGACTTCTTCCAATATGTCCCCCAAAAAACGGCTGAACTTAAAGTCAATAGGAATGATATGGAAATTCTCAAGTGAATCATAGTAATCCACGTGTGTACAATGAATGCCGACCTGTAAAATCAGATGGAGTAGTTACAAAATATTATAGCAGTATTACGATAGCAGTGACCTTCACCGATCGTTATTTGATCAGCGATGAGTAGCCGATTGAGTCGAACTCTAAGCTCCTTTCACTCTTATCACCCAACTGAGACATACCTCACCTGGGTATCACAAATATGTTGTGTAACTAACTTGCAGCCTCTCAACTCTTCTGCAGGTTTGACGCATTCAACGGAAAACACATAATCAACCGCCTTTTAAGCAATAAACCTCCGGAAACGGCCAAAACGGCCACAAAATCGGTGCCGGAAAAATCTGAAGGCTTGCGAGTTGCCAATGAGTTGCAACAGGTCGAAGCGAAACTACCGAGTCCGCAATGGACAACCTCGAAGCACAAGAAGTTGACTGCATTGATTGAAAGGCTGGAGGTGTTTTCTGAAGAAGGTTGAGCTTGCTAACTTCAATCAGTTTAGTTCTACGCCTTATCAAACTTTCAGTTATGGAGGCGATGTGGAGGTTGCTCATCATCTGACTGCTGAGGTGCGGAGAGTTTCGCACTGTGTGTTATGATGGACGACCACATAGTACAGATTCGGACTCTGTCATCTGTAAGGTGAAGAGTATGGTTTCGTTGTGGTCTCAGTTCGCCTAGATAAGAAGGGACATTGGAGCAATAGCCAAAGAACACTGCGGACATATCTATTCATCTGATATTTCGTAGGAGACCAATGAGTTATAGAATTTATGCTTGAGGCCCTGTGGCCACAATGACATCATATTCCTATCCTTTCACACTTAAGAAGCGACAAATAACATATGTTCATGAATTGTTGAGTCTCAAGGTTTCAGAATCTGAGGTGCAGCATTGGCTGTGTCGAGGTACGATGTAGGATTGAGAGTAATGAGAATGACATTCAGCTACAAAGACACTGCCCATCTCGTTAATCTATCTTCAACTGTTACGACACAATCTCTCACGTGTACTCATGCCTCTTAGGAATCGTCAATCCTGCGCTTCAGTGGTTGAATTCAAAGATCAGAGCTCGAGAAAAAAGGATAATAGAAAAGAAGAAAGCTCGTGAGCTTCAATCCAGTCAAGATCATGGTAGCGTGCAGGCTGATGAATTGAGCGAAGAGGGGCTCGTTGAAACAGAAGAATATCCAGATCCTACACCCAGCGAACATGTGGTTTCTGAGCTGATCCCCGAAAGCTTTTATGCAGACTCCACGTACGAAATTCAGGTTTTCTCAAACAGTTTTCTTGACAGTTGGCCTTTTTACTTTCCGCTACCCGAAGGGAAGGAAAGTATAGTAATCGGCCCAAAATAAAAATTTGGGTTTTCTTCAGATCTTTACGTTTCAGACCCTACTGAGTCTAAAAAACCTAATTTCGGCGCGTGGTCCGTGTGTGTGTGTCTGTAGTTCGATTTGCGGGAGAGCGGCTGATCCGATTGAGCTGGTTCTTTTTTTGTTTTGTTCGTTATTTTTTGTAGACACCAAAATAAGGTTATGGACGATTTCGGCCGATGGGGGTGGAGGACGAAAATGTACCAAAAACTAGGGTTTTTCGCATTTTTCTCGAAAACGGCTCTAACGATTTTGATTAAACTATTACATTATCTTCTACTAATCAAAACCCAACTTTTCTTCTCCATAGATATCTCGATGAAAATACGGTGAACGGAGATATGGGCCCCTGAAGCAAAAATAGGTTTTTTACGCTTTTTGGCAAAACGGCTTCAGCAATTTGCACCAAACTCATAGGATGTTTTCAAATAGTCAATACCTACATATTGTTCTCAATAAATGTTCCTGTGACGGTCCATTCAACAGAGATAAAAATCAAAATGTGTCAAAAATAACGTTTTTTCTAACATTTCCGTAAATTCCAGGGTAACTTTTTCACCAGATGTGATAAATCTTAATGGAGTGTCTTTTAGTCACCCATACCAACATTTCGTTCTCTATAATTATTTCTGTATATATATGTTGAACGGAGATATAAGCCAAGTTAACTCAGAAAAGGAGATTTGTCGAATATTAATTTATCGGTATTCCAATTTTCTCATAAACGGCTCTAACGATTTCGATCAAACTTTCGGAGTACTCTCAGCTAACTAGTCCCTACATTTTGTTGTTCATAAATGTTCCTGTAAAAATGCGTTGAACGAAGATATAGCGCCCGCCTATGTAGGTGGTGTTCGAACTTACAGGGGTGGCGGAAAGTTGTGTGTTGCTACGCACCAGATATTTTTACTTTCTGCTGCCTAAACGGTAAGGAAAGTATTGTAATCGTTTAATAAAAAAAAAAGAAAGCAATTTTCTTCCGACCTTTACGTTTCAGGCCTACTGGATTCAAAAAACCTGATTTCGGCGCATGGACTGTATGAGCGTGTGCTTGTGTGGCCAGTAAGTCTTCAGAGTTTACGGCTGCTCTGCATGGTTCGGTTGACGGCTGGAACTCAGACATTGTCTACTAAGTTCTACAAGAGTGGAGTGGGCTTCAGAAGACATTCATGGTGAGGTGTACTGGAGGCCAGGATCGTAACGTCGTGGATATTCGCTGTCGTCCCTGTCTTAACCAGTTCGATTCGCTGCATCTTGTGGTGCGGGTGTACCCACATACTCATGACGCTGTCTGCAAGTAGGTTGGGGAGTGGAGGGAGAGTAGCACTATCGGATGGTCTCTAGAGAAGGACTAAGGCCGTTCATGCCAACCAGTCTGCAGTGATCCTTGATGTTCAGGTAGTATCTGGCAGCCAGGATCTTGCAGCAAGCCAAGAGGCACAAATATGATAGGACGGATCTTCCTATGGCGGTGTAGTTAGTGCATGGAATGGAACATCGGGGTTGCAGCGTTGACTGTATCCTGGCGTGGTATGTGGTCTTACAGAGTGTTCTAACAACTTATACCCGTATTTTGAGCCCTGCTGTTATTACTGTGTACATCCGTTGAGCAGAGATATAAACTGTGATAACTCGCATTTTCACGAGAAAACAATAAGTAGAGATAATTGAGGGATTCTAGACAGTCGTTATTAAGACACTACGCCTGCAACGCAGTAAGACTGATAGCTAAGGTGTGACGTCACAAGTGGCTAGTAGAGCTCAGCGACACTTTCTCACCTCACACACTCTACCAGACACAATTTTACTCCGAACCTCATCCAACTCTGATGCTTTCCTGCTCGATTTTCACTATGTTCAGAGGCAAACCCTGCCCAGATATTGTGTTTACTAGTATACAAATCTTATTCTCTCGTGCTCCCATTTCCTCAACTCTGCTCCATTACCACATTTTGTTCGACATCCTCCATAAATCGCGCCGCTCAGCTTCTCTTTTGACGTAAACTTCGATATGTGGTCGATTGTAAATCGTTATGCTGGAAATAAAGGCCCGAAAGGTGGCACGTCGGTAGTCGTAAATATGAGGAGAACAGGTAGTTGAATACAAGTCGCGTAAAGTAAGTACCCTATCGATTACTGTAGGGTATTTTTTCATGGTCAAAAAGGCTGTTGCTTTGTTCGTCTCTGTTTCGACTTTCCCTCAGTTTTCTTTCTTAATTTACCGTCAACCCAAAATATTTTGAAATGTCCATAGCACTGGCGCTATACGTTGTGTGTATTTTGTAGGGCCGCCAGCGTTGTTGAGTTCGGGAATTTTCATCACCCCCAGGCTCCGCGTGTCACACTGATCATTTCTGAAGGGGCATTGATCTGTGAGCAAAGCGATAAGGAACCCCTTTGATATGTTCGCGGGGCATCGTCAACAGCTTAATCCAGTCGATCTACATTGCACTGAGCGCATTAGCCGCAGTGAATTAATACAATCAACATAATCCTGATCCCAAGCAACACAGTGCAATATCAATCATATTTAGTAGACTCTAGAGGTTGTACTTAACTCTTAGTAGGGTCAAGACTTTCCACTACTAAAAAACGCGTTGTTTACTCCATTTTTGTTGGTCGTCGTAAATTTCGTTTGAGAGTCGACATTCTCCGTGACAGTGAGCGTCGCAAAACGTTTTCATATATCCTAGAGGAAAACATTCAACGCCGCTACATACTCACCATTCACATGAGATATTCGTGGAAACCCGAAAGTCATCTATTGGTTTGTTGAACGTCCCCTGCGAGTTCAATCGTTTTGTTGTTAGATAAACAGACAGTTTGTTTTCCAATGTTGTCACAAGTTCCAAGCTAATGGCGACTGCACAATGGTTACTCTGTTTCTGTGGATCATATCTCATCTTCTTACTTTCAATTTACATTACCACCTCCTTATAGCAGAACCGTGTTTTATGATCTATATATATATATTGACGAACAAGATAGTTGAATTAATGTTGCGCTGGCCGCACACACACGTGCGAGATGTGGGATCCACGTAAACCGAGAGTTGAAGGCGCTATCAGACGTTTCATAAAGATAAAACGTGTTTCAGATTTGATTTTAGAAAAGCGAGAAAGCTGTTCAGAGAAATTCAAGACCGAGAAGAATACGAAAGGCGTAAAAGGAAACGGCGACGACGCCTAGCAGCTGCTAGGCTCATCAAACAATTGGCCGACAGAATGGAGATGGAATGGGGACGGATCAATCCTGACTACTTGGAGGCCGTTAAAGATTTGAAAGTCAGAAACATCAAAAGACACATCATGAACTGGGAGCCGAAAATCATTTTGCCTTCTGGCTCGTCTCGTAAGTACAGTTAAATTTAGTAGACTCAATGCAACACTATCGCAACTCTACGATTGAGAGCATAACAAGCATTTTTCGTCCAAGGGAGACCTATTAACCTAAACCTAGAATTAGTTCCCCCACCCGTCTTCCAGAGCTCAGCTTGTTGCATTAGCTCTGCCCTTTCCTTTGACTTTAGGCTGCCCCCGCACTTGATCCTCTTCCTTTTCTACTCAAGTGTTTTCCTTACACCTGTAACACACCTTTTACATTCTAACTTTATCTGAACAAGTTGTTTTCCTCTAATTTTACTTTCTTCGACCCAAAGGGTGATCGTGTCAAAAAGAAGTTGGGTTTTCTTCAGACCTTTACGTTTTGTTAAAACCTAATTTAAGCGCATGTTTGTGTGAGTGTGTCTGAAGTTCAATTAGCGGAAGAACGGCTGATCCGATTGAGCTGGTTCTTTTTTCGTTTTGTTCGTTATTTTTTGTTGACGCACAAATAAGGTTTTGGGCGACTTCGGTTGATGGGAAAATGGGGTGGGAACGAAAATGTACCAAAAACTCGAGGTTTTAGCAGATTTCTCGAAAACGGCTATATCAATTTTGATTAAACATTGAAATTATCTTCAACTAGTTAATATCTAACTTTTCTTCTACACAAATATCTCCATGAAAGTATGGTGAGCGGGGATATAGGCTTAAAAAGGAAAACAAACTTTACCTCTTCAACGATTTTTACCAAACTCACAGACTGTTTTCAAAAAATTAATACCTGTATGTTGTTCTCAATAAATCTTCCTCTTACAGACTATTAAACCGAGAGAAAAATCAAAACGTGTCGAAAATAATGTTCTTTGACCATTTTTGTAATTTCCTGAGTGACTGCGTCACTAAATTTGAACAATCTTACAGATTCCCTTTCAGCAATCTGTATCCACATCGGGTTCTCCATAACTATCTCTGAATTCATCTGTTGAATAGAGATATTAGCCATGGTAGCTCGGAAAACGAGATTTGTCGAATATTTATCGGTTTTTCAATTTTCTCAAAAACGGTTTTAACGGTTTCCATCAAACTCACGGAGTACTCCCAACTAAGTAGTGCATACATTTTGTTCTCAATAACTGTTTCTGTAGAAATGCGTTGAACGAAGATACAGCGCCCGTATATGGAGCAAGTCGTCGAATTTACGTGGAGTGCGGAAAGTTGTGCGTTGCTACGCACCGGATATTTTTCTTCGAACTCGTCATTCTCCTCTATACTCACTCCGGTCACAGTCGGTTTCCTGCTAACCCAAGGCAATGCTATTCACAAACAATGCCACACATCTCTCATAGCTCCAAGGATTTATTTTGGGACAATCAACAGACTATTTAAGACATAAAAAAGTGACCTTAAACTCATTTCCCTTCGCTTCCAACGGACTTCCCAGGAGGTGTATGCCCTCCTCCCCCCTTCACACTTTTCTCTTCCTATATAGAGACCACGATCAACTAACTGACTTTAGTACTGACATAATCGCCAGACGATGATGTCTTTACATTGAAAGAGTAACTGTATCTCACCAGCCAGAGAAGACGGACTCAGGTATGTTAACTTAAGCAGTTTATAAACAACGGCCAGAGTGCCTTTTGCCATGCTCTTGTAATACTTAGCCACAACAGCTACTTTCCTGAGTATTAACTAAACAGCGAAAGCGTGCGAATTTTCAAAACAACAGGATCATGTCCAGGAACATTCCCAGACAGGTGGTCAAAGAGGTGCTTCAACAATTGCGGTTGGCGCACGTTCCCCCACTTTTTCGCAAGTGTTCGGCTTCAGGCTGCTCCTACCGCGGAACATACCCCTCCTCAACCACAGAAACGTTTTTCTTAGTTCTCTAACACCCTCACACCGTTCCAACTTTGTGTTAACAGCTTGTTTTCTCCTCATCTACAACAACTCGCCGTTTTCTCCTCACCCCCTTTACACTTTGGTTCTTGCCAACCCAGGACTCTAGTTTTTCCATAGTGTGATAGGTAAGTAACACGACCCGAAGCTTTGCTTCACATGTTGGCTTAGGACTTTGTGAACTGGCTCCACAATATCCCTATTGCTGATTTTTATTCGCCAGGGTTCTTTTCATTTCATCATTTTCACATTGGATTTTACTCGCGTTTTATATGTATTTATACTTTTCTTTATTTTCGTATTTTGTTAATGTTCGTGTACTCTTTACTTTCCTTACACTGAAAGAGAAATTGAATCCTTATTGAATTGGAAGCTAGTAATGCGATTATTTCAATGAATAATGCGTCAGGTATATACAGATAATCACAATAAGGTCTTCTGTTCCAGAATAATCCATATTAGTGGCAGGTGAGAAAAATGAGTGAGCACTGAGGAAAATGAGAGTGGTAGTGAGCACTGAGGAAAATACCTAGAACCGGTGGAGCCTCTCCATTTTTGTTGGTTATTTTTTCAAAGCGCAAAAGTGAGATTATGAGCCAAATCCATCGTGTGATCAAGTGGCCTGCTGACGATAGGAACAAAACGTACAAAATTAAGTGGCGTAATGGTTATGATGAAATTCTCAATACATTTTCGACTCGTTCAGGCGTAGCACGACTCGTCACAATTAGATGTTCAGGCGTGCGTAAATAGTAACACTGAAATCCACAGAAGTTCGTTGAACATTTATAGTTGTCTAAAAAAAATTTCTGAATGCACTAACGAACAAAACCTTATTTGACTTCTCTAATGCTACAAACAATGGGACATGGATTTTTTTGGTATATCACACATAGTACGTTAACTCGGGATCTTCATCATGTGAAACCCACCATCGTTTCAGAGATGAATATGTGGTTCGTTCCTGTTTGAACGGAAAACCCTTCCTGATGCTCGTCTGCACCACAATGTCGAAGAGTACCTCTTGCGCTACCGTTCGAGAGCGGCGTATCTCGTTACTTGTTGGTCTCTCTCGTACGAGTGGCTTCAAATCCAATTTTCACCCTTCCAGTCGCACGCTCTCGACCAGTGTAGCTGATTGCTTGCTGTAGACGATGGTGCTTCAACAACTCTGTTCAAAACCAAATTTTGAAGTATATCGGTCCTCGGTGGGCTTTCCGGGTGGAAGCAGTACTTCGACGATTCCCACAGAGCTAATATTTTGATTAACACATTTTTATGGTATCTCTCGAGGAGTTTGCTAACTGAAACGTCAACTTGGACTCTTTTAATTTTAATATTTCTGCGCCACAGTCGAGGGATTATGTTGGAAACTCTGGCAAATCGTTTTGCTTCGTGAGTTTCGTCGGCTGACGTGGACATTCTCGCGTTCGATGCGAACTTGGCACGACAACAACAAAACAGATATACGATGGGCAAATTACACTCCGAGCCGAATTGCTCGGGGTCATCACTTTAGCGAATAAGTATAATTAGACGCGATAATTTAATTTTAGACGGAAGTATTTATAAATAGCATAGAGAAAAGCGGAAAGTAAAAACACAGGGCGAGTAAACTAGAAACTTAACGCCACGTTTCGCCGTTGGCCTCCCAGGCGTTCTCTATCCAAGTTTTAAGAGTGAGGATATCTTACTGGTCCGAAACAAGTATTTTAAAGCCGATACGTAAATGAATAAGCTTCTACAAGGTGCACAACTCCTTGGAGTAATTCTAATGCGAGTCTAAACAAACAAAAAAGCCCTACAATCCAACGTCCCATGTGATTCTCACCCATTTCCGAAATATTTAATTATTTAGCTTAATATTTATTTAACTTCGGCAACCTTGTGATCTTCTGTTCGAGACACCCTCTAGAGAAGATGTTCAAGTAAATGACTACGCCGACGAGTCACGGAGTAAGCTGAAAAATATCATAGGAGGTCGGCAGAAAGTATAGACAGAAAGGGACCGGATTAAGGCAAGGTATGATGTCAAAATATCGGGAAAAAACTTTCGAAACTGGAGAAGTGGTTTGGCTTTTCAAACCAGCAAGGAAAAAGGGTAGATCTCCCAAATTACAGAGTAATTGGGAGGGTCCATTTACGCTAATTACGAAAATAAATGATCAAGTGTACCGAATCCGAAAATCAGCTCGGTACAAAATGAAAAAAGTTCATTTGGAGCGAATTCGTCCAGATTCTAACTATAACTAATCCGAAGTGAAGAATTGTTACTGACCAATATTCTAACTAAAGATGGGTATTGCTGTACGGAGCGGTTTACTTAAAGCCGTTTCTACAAAAAAAACCCTTCATGAAACCACTACATGTACTGAGCTCCCTCCAGCCCCAACCTTTTCCTTTTCCGTACTTAAAATTCGGGTTTGGCTTAATAGATGATTTCTTAAAACTCAAGTCTCGGTTTTGGCTTAAGAAATTATTCCATAAAACTCAAGTTTCGGTTTTGGCTAAAGAAATGGTTTTTGAAGAATTCAAGTTTTGGCTTAAGAAATAGTTACTTGGAAATTACATAATAAATAATTAAATAATTAATTTTTTGCTGTGGCTTAAGAAATGGTTTTGCAGAACTTAAGTTTCCGCTGAAGAAATGGTAACTTAGAACATAAATTTTCGTTTTGGCATAAGAAATGGTTTTGTAGAATTTCAGCTTGAAAAATATTTCTTGCAAGTTGCTTTTCTGGCTTCCGAATGTGTTTGTGAACAGCGGCATTTGAAGGGAACTGCCTTCATTTCCAGTTTTTCACTCAGCTCCTAGGTTCGTGAAACCATTAGCTGTGTGCAAATAAGATTTTAAGAGACCAAATTTTTTCTGTTTAACTTCCTAGTAAAGCGTCTTCAGTTCCAGTTTTTTGCTTCATAGGTTCCCGAAAATATCAGCTTTAGACGTTACAAGATGAACACTTTCATTTGAGACTGTGTTAGAATACTTCCCGTACCCCTCATTCCTAATACCACCAGATGCTGTTCTAATTAACTAAATGCCGAAGTTGACAGCATTTTTGCAAATTTCTGAAAAATGTTTTTGAGGTTCGAGTGTTACTTAATGATAACTATAAGGTAACTTTATTTATTTAAATTTACAAACATTTATTTTCTTTTTCAAAACTGAGAAACGCGGTCATCCGAAAATATTTAGTGGAACGCAGCACACAACTTTTCACGTACGTTCTGCGGTGCAAACCAAAGTCTTGATGGTTTTACAAAACATAGAAAAGAAAAATAACTTCCTCTCTGTTCAACGTATTTTGACCGGTTATTTTATGGATAATTCATGTTAGGTATTGATCAGTAAAACAGTAAAACATACATGGCGTGCTTAATCTAAATCGTTACTGCCACTTTCGAGGCAAATGCGGCAGAACATTATATTTAGGGATTGTAAACCCCAACAAGCCATTGATAAGACTACTCATAACTCATTTGTGCTCACAGATCATGAGAAATTGGGAATCTCAACACGTAATGATATTGAGAACACGCGGCTTTTTTTTTGTAACCGATCGTGTTCTTCCCTCATCCTTTGAGTCGCCAAGAGTTGAAAGGTGTGACATGCTAGTTTTGAGCTGAATAATATCCAGAACGTCTTTTCGAAATTGATTACAATCCGTTTTGTGGATGTTGACCGAACATAAATAAAACGTCGCTTTGTTTCAGCGAGGGAGGACCAAGAATCGACCAACGCGTACCTGAATAGACCTGACGTTAAGATTCAAACTTACCTCGAACACATCGAAAACCCCAACCAACTTCCATTTATGGCGATCACGTCATTCGAAATCAACTGCAAATTACCTTTCTGGGTGGAAGAGCAGAAAATGGCCGCAGACACAGTCATGTTGAATATGTACATAAGGGAATCTGCACTAACCCGCGGCTGTAAGTAACCTGTAACTCGTACGCAGAAAGTTAGCGCGGAAACGTAATCAGAAGTTCCTCTTCACATTTCGATAGCTGCTTCGGACCCCGATAAAATAACCGAAGCGCGCACAAACTGAAAACTTGAATAACGAACGGGGCTGTGTGCTTCGCAACTTTCTTCAAATTTGAATGAGCAGCTGGCGTAACTTTGCGAGTTTACACGAATTAATTTGCTCGGGGCGGAATAGAGAAAATCTCGAGAAAGAGATGTTACGGAAGAGATTAGGTAATTTCCGCGAATAACTCGCACAATGCTGACTTTACTCAGTAAGGCGGATTTTTATTCGAGCATAACTGAGCCGCGATACTCCCGACCAAAAGTTATGAAACTTGGCTTGAGTCTGGTACTTGGGCTGTTTCTCTCTCATCAACTCTCAAATAGACAGAGCCCCTGGCAACCGTTCAAGACTTGTACGATGACGCTGATCAATAACTAACGGTTAATGTTTGCACTTACGATTCAGAATGTGCCTTCCCCCCCCCCTCGCTACAGCGAAGAGAACTTAACATCATTCAATCTGACTTGCAAAAGAACGTAAGAGTTTGGTCGACGATTGAATGCCAGCTGAGCTTATATATTGTATATTTCCTCATTCCTGTAGAAATGCATCTACAGCTCATCTTTTTCGACTATTTTGAGGGCAGTAAAGGTATCTGATGTGAAACACTACACAACTTTCCTCGGTGTTCACGTTCAGCAACTTTTATCGCCCTAGCGATTGATTCAATTGATTTTCGCTCACTTTTATTGACCTTAACCCACGATCTACGTAGAAACTGGGAAGACCTTTGATTCTAGACTCCATTAAAATGCTGCTGCTAATGTCACAAACTTAATTCAGAGAGAAATGTTTTGGCAATTCCTGGAGCTCTCGACACGAATTTCTTGTGAAGATTCTTATTCACTGTTTATTTATTTATTTGAGTATGAGAGCGAACCCAATTGCACGGAAGGTGAACACCAAAAAGTAAAATAAGCAGAATATGGACCTGAATCACGTGAGATTTCAATCAAAAGAGCGAGTCAAAGGAATCGAAGTTGTATGCAGAAAGCCGGTTAGCAGTACAGGCAGGTGGCAGAGTGGAGCATGCAATGAAGGGAACGTTACAGCGAACGGTTCATGAATTCTCCAGCCAGGCGGAGGCACACGAAAGCCGAACGTAGCGTGAAGGCGGGAGGACAGAACCTACACTATATCAGCAATCACTCTTCTGTCGATGGGCGCATATCTCTCTCGCTCTCATTCAGTTTTTTCGCTGATTTTGTATTGTGATATACAACATTGTCTTGAAAGCTAAGAACCATAATTAAATTTATAACTGTACGCTCCATGAGAAGTAACGCTTCCAGACACCATCTATTTTTTTACCTCAAACACTTCATCTCTCACATCTCCTTCTATGCTTGAACTTCCTCACAACTACTGCAGAGGAGAAAAACACTTGGGTACACCTTACAGTGACAATCTTGAGTTGATGGAGAATGAGACTTATTATCACCCCTCCAGTAACAGGTACATCATTCGTTTCACTTTTTCTCTAATTTTCCAGGGGTGAACTCTCCGTTCTACCAACTTTGCATAAATACCGGATTGATACTCGACGGTTCAAAAAGAAGCGACTTTTTGAGAAGGAACTCTTTTTTGAAATCGGCAGACTACGAGCTGAAAAGCGTACAATTCGAACGACTCATCGACAACGGAGCTTTTTCGGAAGAGAAAATGCAAGAGCTAGTTGCTCTCGGAGTCACGGAACAAGATCCTTTCGTCAAAGACTTGATGGAATTTTTGAGCGATCGTCGCCAATGGCAAGCGACAGTCGGCGGAGAACTCGAACAAAATTTGGAAGAGAACCCTGACATGTACAAAAATGTGCTGCCCTCGAGTGGAACTGTGAAGAGACACCTGTTGAATAATTTAGGCGAAGAAGAAGCGGAATTTGACAATGAAGAAGAAGAAGAAGAAGAAGTTGGTGAGCTGCAAGAAAAAGTCAAGTTTCTGGTCAGGCGTTTACTGTACGACATGTGCTTTAATCGTGATCCCAGGCTGAGACGTTGGGACGCGCAAAGATCTCACGACGATGCGGAACTGCGCGAAACTCGAATGAAGCAGTACGTCTTTTTCTTACAAATAATATTCTCAAGTTCGGTTTCTTTTTTCCATTTGCCGATGTCTCTCTCTTCCAGTTTTCTGTACTCTATTCCTTTCAGGCTCTGTCATTTCCGTAACACATTTAACATTGCATGGTTTGAGACTCTCACATTCACGTGAATGTGTTTGCAACTTGGATCGTCTTCCACTGGCACATGCGTTGGGCGCACGAGTGGGGAAGGTTGAGTTGAGAAATAAATGAACCTGGTGAGCGTGAGTGAGAACTGTATGACACTTTGACGGAATAGCGATATCCTTTTGAGTGTGGTGAGTATTGAAGAGCGAACTAGGGGGCTCTGGATACGTGAACTGGTTGAACTAGAGAGAAACTAGCGTGAAGAGAGAGAGAGTGAGTTGAGTAGTGAGATGAGATGAGCTGATAGATGAGTGTCTATCGCAGGAACTGAGAGACGAATGAGTTTTTAGGAAGAGCTCTGTGTTGTTAAGAGGAAATACATTGAGGGGTGGGAAAAGGATATTTTGGAAAGTGCCGAATAACTGAAGAGCCAGGCCAAACTTACCCACAGCTACAGACAAAGGGCTTGAGGTCAGCAATTCCCATTAAGGACAAGTTTGGGAAGTTCTGAGCTGAAGAATCCAACTAATTCAGCCTACGCTGAACAATATGTTGCATGCACGTTTTGTTCTGAGCAGTAATAATCGTAATAAGAGCAATTTTCAAATCGGAATCATTCTGGTTCCGTTACAGAGGTCATATATAACGTCCAACCGCAGTAATGTAGACTCAATAGTCGCCGTAATCACATATGTCGTTGTGTGAGCCTTAACACGTTCTGCTATTTCACAAATATAGTTCAAGGTTTTCCTGCTGCCAGTGAGTTTTGCGTTAATATTGATGTTGTCTTTGTAGACAGTAGTTATTACTTAAAACACTGATTGAAATAGTGTAGTTGGCGTTTGACTTGATTGCTGATAGTTATTACCATGAACTATGAATGGTCAAATTTTATTGTTCGTATTGAATTGGTTTCAATCAATCAGTAGTGATTTAACAAAGGAGCGCTGTTCAGTGCAATAGAGCGAAGAGAGATTTAAAAATACGTTAATTACGAGCGGAGAAATAGTCGTTAATGTTCAAAAAGAGTGAAGCTGGTTTGGGTTGAAAAACGTGTAAATTAATATTCACCAGAGTATAGGGACGAAAAAAGGAGACTTCTGAAGCACGCTCGGCACCAAGACAGGCTTGCCTAATTTCGGACGTTTGTTTCCAGAATTGATAGAGCAAACTAATAAAAGGAGCTGAACGGAAAGAAGGGCAACGAACGAGAGAACAATCAAGCTTAGAATACGGTGGAGCTGGAGAGGGTAGAATGAGCGTGAGTGGGGTTTGTGGGAAGTGAATGCCTTCGAGATCTTATCAAACTGGGAAACCTGGCAACCGTTTCACAGGGAGAGTTGGTTAGAATTTACTACAGACCTACTAATAAAACTCAGACTGTGAATGGGAAATTCCTCGTAACTTAATCTGGTCTTCAGTAACTACGTGACAATCAGAACTAGCCTACCGACAAAACGCTTTGGCAGCCAGATATTCTTTCTTGAAAAGCAAGTCAAGTACTAACATCACAAAGTTAATCTCATTTCGAGAAATTAGCAAGGCCACTTAGGGTATGAGTTTCCATGATATAATCGTCTTGTACAAAGCCATTACGTACAGGCTACTGCTCCGTTGTCTGCGGTAGCAAACTCAGTCAAAGGAGAGTACTGGCTCAATTCCTGTGAATCACCAAGGCCTGTAAAACAGCTTCCAGTGAAGCGCTCCAAGTGATCCCTGGTCAGTTACCAGTGACTGAGTCACTGTTATATTGAAAGAGAGCTTGCCACGCTAGAAGAATGGCAAGCAAGATGGGAATTCTCGATAAAGGGACGCCATACGCAGAGTTTTTTTCAACATCCGTGAACGGCCACTGGACGAGCTAGTTCCTTATGAGTTCAGCGTGGCTCCACTTTTTTTCTAACTAGAAACTAGCAACCTGTGCTGCTACACTTTAGATTCCATAAATTGAGCGACGGTTGTTGCAAGAGCAGCCAAACCTTCCAGCATTGACTGCTACTGAACAAGCAAAGCTACTAACCATTTTGCAAAGTTTGTGAAGAAGGTTAAGAAACGTGGCCACAGTTGATCTGTCCTTTCGAAACTTGCCTCACACGTAAATAGTTAGATCGGGCGGAGAACGGGATTAAGAACGCTTCCTCCCCAATGGTACGGGATTCCCCAAGGCCGTATCTCTGTGCGATAACACATAAGTAACAGTGCTGCACCAGCTGTACCTCAACAGGTCTGAGGTTGGTGGATGCTGAACGAGTGACTGGGCTCTTGCATGATAGTGAAACCGCAACTTCCATGACATGCGATTGATACAACCTTCTCCAGAGGTATTAAAGTAATTGGGTTAGTTCCTCCAGTAGCTAAATTGACGTAATAGTCCTATCACGTTCATACTCGATATGCTTTCGATAACGATCATAAAATATATAGGAACTACTACAAAACTCCCGGAATTTCAACCCCCGCTGTGTCACTTTTTCATACGCCAAACACCTTTCAGGTTGTCAGGAGAACTGAGAACCGAAATGAGCGACGATAAACTGAAAACGTTATTCGGCCAACACTTATTTGGAACTGTGTGGGTTCACCCGAACAATTTCAAAAAAGCTCTGGAACTAAGCAACATCGTGACCGCCGCCGAAATAAAAGCGAAAAAAGGCGAATTCGAAGAGTTTCTGGTCAAATGGAAAAAAGAGTGGAAGAAGTTGAAAAGAGACACGATTAAGAAGGCTCTGCATCAATTCATGAAGCGAAGGTACGCCCAAGAGCACGACGAGAAAAAAATGCTGGTTCGAGCGTTTCGAAAACGAATAAGCAAATACGAAACATCGGGTTGCATTCCCCAACTATTTCTGAAAGCTTTCGTCAACAAGAAAGAGAAAGATTCGCGATTGAGCTTTTTGGAAAAAATGAGGGACACGTTGCAAAAACATTTGGAATCTGATCGGAAGACTTTGAAAGAATTTATCGCATTTTTGAGAAACGTTGTGACGATTTCCAAAAGAGAAACCGTCGATAAAGAAAACTTGATTCGAACGAAAAGCGGAATTGAAGAGGAAGACGTTGAGGAAGAGGAAGAAGATGTTCGGGGAAAGAAAAAGGTTAAGCGCGTGGAGGCAAAGACCGAAGAAAAAAAGGAATTCGTTTTGGAGTACAACCAGAACTATTTGGTAAGTCGGTCAAGAACTAAGAGAGCAGCACGTTTCAAATTCGTTCATGCGTTTGGCTTCATCATGCAGTCCCAAAATGGCGAGATTCAATGGCTAGATCATGTACCAGATTGTTTGACACACTGCATCAGAACCATGACAGCTCCTTAATCACTCATCGACTTTCTAGTTAGGCCAGCCAGAAAACTTCATAGTTTCCCTGCAAGCTCAAAGGTAATTTTTACGTGATGAGAAAACTCAACTAAACGATTATTTACCCACTCCTCTCACTTTACTCTCCCATCTGTGATACTTTCCTCCAAGAATCGCGCTAGTACTTTTCCACTTACTTTTCTTCTGTCTCAGTTAGTGATTTAGTTAGTTCGTATTAAATTTAGAAACAACACCCACTCAGTTGCAGTTTTGCTGATGGTAACAGAGTTGGGAAATCTCCCACAATGTGTATGCTCAAATTAAATTTTTCCCTGAGTTCAATTCCACTGATACGACTTCTTCTTTTCCCTCCACCCCTTACCATCTACCTCAAAAAAGGCCTTTCCTATAGGTTCGTGCGTGCTATTTTCGCCAAAATGAAGCAGTGTAACTATGTATTAGAGGGATTTGGTTGGTTGTGCCAGTATGTTCTCTGGCTGGTAAAATGCTGTGCAAAGACGTCATTGTCTGTCCGTCACTGAAGCCAGTCATTTAGTCGTGATCTTACATAGGAAAAGAAAGGGTTGGAAGAGAACTCTAACTGGTCTTTCAATTCCTGGATTGTATACAACAGACTACACCTACAGCAACTTGTACATGTCAAAAACACGTACACAGGACGAACAGGACGAAAAGATCGGCAGATGGGCAGATCGTAAACGAACAAATCAACACAAAATGCGACACCATATTCACACCACTCAAAACTCTACATAAACGAAAACAACCAACTGACAGATTTACAGATCACCCTACACAAAAAAGACTTAGAATCGACAACCGACAGACTATTCGAGACGCTCCTTTCTCCTCACCTCTAGTGGGTTTCCCCAGAGATGCATGGCCGCCTACCCCCCCCCCTTTCCTCAACGCTCCACACCATCCCGTTTACCTTTCTCTTCGTATATAAAGACCACGACCAAAAACTGTATATGGTTCAACGTGTGTTAGATTAGAAATTATTTTATATAGGAGTTAAGTATTCTTAAATTCTCTCATTTTCCGCGCAATTTTTGTAATTTGTTCTTTCGCAAGTACCTTCTATTGACAACAAACACACACAAAAAAACTAGTGAAATAGGTCAGCCATTCACGCCTGATGCCATGACCAAGGGTAATCAAGATTCATTTTTTATATATAAGTTAAGTTCTTCTTAAGTACGCAGAAGTTTTTAAAAAGCACTCATTTATTTCAGAGAGGATTAAATGTAAAATATGCAGTGATTTAACGGGGACAGATACGGGCAGCAGGACAGCTAAACGAGAGCGCACCAAGCTGAGCTCAGGTAGGGGTTTATAAGTAGGTTCACACAGCGGTCATACCTGGTACTTGGAATACTTTGCCTCATATTGTCTCCATTGGCAATCGTTCATAACGTGACTTAAATGGATTCCGGAAATTCCAAAGTCCAGAAAATGTCAGGGGATTGAGAGAACCAAAAAACTGAAAATAATTATTTGGACAATATGTGAAAACACATGCTAAGGAAAGTACTAAACTAAAGGTTGCTAGTGCGCCGTACTGAACGTAGACTCTCAAGTGGTGCTTAGTTCCCATCGAGGCAGTACTTTTCCACATTTCACAAAAGTTTGTGTGAAAACTTCTTTATGTATTTGAGTGTTCTTTACGGAGATTTCTGCGCCCCATTCTCGGATTCTATTTATAGTCATATAAGACAGCGGTTTCTGGAGTCAAGTGATAAAAGGCGAGAGATTTCTAATATTGTTTTTCTCAGCTTCGTTTGCTGCAGCGAATATTTATGAAGCGCAGCTTTCTGCGTTTTCCACAATCAAAAGTTCTTAGTTTTGATCCTCTTCTTAATGTTTTATTCCTTCACATTATTTCTTCTACTTCTCTGTTCTCTCGCATTCTTCCGAGTATCGCTTCAACTGAATACTTCCTTTAGCTTTTGTCAGAATCTTCGTCACTTTCAATTTCAGGGCGATGAGAAGGAGACGTCCCATTCGATGAAAGGCCCGATGTTCGTTGACCCAGAGTTGAAAGGGATGGACGAAAAAGCAGTTGTGGAGCTTTACAAACAGCATCAAGTTCCTATCAAACGACAAATTAACGCTAGCAATTTGTTACTGAACTGGTATAGCGAGGACTTCAACCATTTTGATGAGTAAGTGTTGAATTGTTCAAGTGTCCTTGTTAATGAGACCCAGTGCCAACTTTGTCGTGTTTCATCTCGTTATATGGTCGTGCAATGGCGGGATCACATCGATAGATCGATCAGTTATTACTGATTTGTGACACCACTCTGCAGAGGGAGCACCCTGTTAGGGAATTTTACCTGATGTAGCTCTAGGAAAACCTAGGGAAATATCTGGTGCGACGCATCACATATCTTTCCTCAGCCACGAATACGCTCAGCGATTCTCAAGGTTTCAAAGTAAGTTAAATAAGTTTGAAAGGGTCCTGATAGTATCCCTGCAATTGAACTCCGTGCCTGCCCTTGACTCGTGTCTTAAGTGCTTCCCTCTCTTCCGGCCATTTTCCTAATCGTTGGAAGCTGTCTTATATAACTGCGATCTTTGAGAAGGGGGAAAGTTGCGATTCTGTATTTTGGGATGTCTGGGAGAGTACCGACCAGGGGGCCTCCACCTCCCCCAAACCCCGCAGGTTAAACATAAAATTTGGGATGGGATGCTACCCAGCAACCACGATGTCCGCAGAGCAAGCGCACTTTAAGCTTTTTTTGGCCTTGCCCTGGATAGGAGTTGGATTGCTTCGTTCTACCTACCTTGCCCGGCGGAGGCAGCCACCTGACGTGGCCGTGGGCCGCGCATTCCTGGGATACCATGATTGGGCCAAGCAACCCTTAAGGCCAGTACGGTCGCTGGCCCGTCCCATCTTTCGATGGATCTTCGATGGGACGTCGGTAACTACTGTCCGGTCAACTAACTGTCCCCTAATTATTCGAGAAGGAGGTCCAGCTCATCTCTCGTCATTGTTCAACTCGTTTCTCAGTCCCTGAGCAGTACGGGCTTGTTAAAGGCGCTCAACTGTGATAAATCAGTGTTTCTGGACTGTGCACTTTATTGCTGTTGGGGATGGTCATCAGGTGGATCTCGTCACGACCGACTTCTACAAGGCATTCTCCCCGTGACTGTCGGTAGCTTGTGTGCCGATGTTTCATTCTTTCGTGATCTGCTATCGGGAAGGGGTTGATACAAGAAATTTAATTAAAATTGTCAGAGCCGTTGTTAAGAATGGCAATTTGGTGTTTTGATCGCTGCTCTTCTGGCTCTACACTCGTACCCTATTTTGACTTCCCATCTTGATCTGCTGGTAGCGTGTCAAATAGGAGTCGATTCAGTTCTCTCTCCTTTTCTTTCTATCACGTTCACAAAATATTTTCCCAAATGTTTTTCGGGCTTTAAACGTTAACATCTGAAGAAAAGTCAACCTTTTTTTTGTGTCTACACATTACGTAACTTCCCTTCTTAACCCGTAGGGTTTAAAAGGAGGAAAGTGAAAACGACAGCACGCACTATAAAAGTTAATTTAGCAGCGATCTACACGATGGAGTCAGAATTAGATTGAATTATATTTATTCAGCGCTTAGGGAGAAACGCTCATACATGAAAAAACCTGCAAATTATTACACAACGGTTTATTATTCTCATGAATAGCTTGACCTAGTCTTACAGCTTCGAGACCTATCCCATTCGATTCAGCATCGAAAAATACTAGTAAACCGTGCAAAATATGGCCTGACTACGACGGAACGACGAAAACTAAATATTCCAGCCGCCTGTAGGCAATTGGCACGACTTTGCGACGAGTGGTTATGCTGAGACGGGTGGAAGGGAGTGCAAACGATGAAACGATTATGTCCCGCGAATTCTTTCAATTAGTAGACTTTGGCTCACTATAATCACTGCAGTTTCACAATACGCAGTTGTACACGTCTGATACTTATTCCATTCGACCCAGGATCTAAAAATACCTCGAAAACGATACCAAACACGGCGTATTTGCGATAAAACTCCAAAAATTACGTTTTTGTTAAATTTTTTTGAACGGTTTTTTGCTCATAACAACCATGAGTTTCGTACGATCGGATGGCCGAACAGGCAGGCAAAATTAGATACCAAATGGGATTTTTGTGGGAAAGACCGAGTTTTTTAGGCCACGATAAAGGCACAAAACGACCCGGACGGCGGACGGACATTGCAGATTTGGAATCCCCATGTCTTGAAACGTAAAGTATCAAATTTTGAGGGGAGTTGTAAAAAAATGTTGCTGGCCGTATGAATAATAAACCAAAATCATATCAGGAAACTTACAAATAACGTTCGTATCACACCAAAAAATCTCAAAACGAAAGAAAAAACTTACTTAAAAGTAAATCTCACGCTATGGGGGCAATTGTCCATTGTGTCCCCTCCCTTTGGGTTTTCCTTACATTTCAAGGAAACAATTCAGTGGTCGGCTGTACATGCCCGAAAAAGTTCAGTGTTGCAGTAGATAGCCAAGTGAAGACCCTGCTGCATCCACCTTTCAGGTACTCCGAGTGCTCGTTCGAAAGATTAAAAACTGTTAACATTTGAAGAAAAACAATTAGGGTTAGTGGAAGAATTGCAACCGGAAGTAGCTAACAATCACTATTCGCCCAATAACAATTCGTTTTTTGGGCTTCCCCTGTAAATGAGGAAAACTAGGACTTTTCGTTTTGAAGGGTGCTTCCGAAGAAGTACGTTTTGGCCATTGGCACCAGAAATTCACTGAGGGCGCCTCCTATTTCTTGATCACAGAAGAGCTGGGTGGTTTGCCTCATTGAGACAAGAACGCTTCTACCACAAATTAGAAGAACTTCGTACCCTTCACGACGACTCAAATGGAAAATACTTGTTGTAAATGGCATAATACAGAAGATGAAACAAACAAATATTCTCGACTTTCCACTTCAGGATGTTGCGTTTTTCTAGGGAACACGATAGTTCAAAGTTCGCGGAATCGAATGGCCGTCTGGGGAGCCGTTTTCGCTCAATTTTCTCCGTAAATTGGAAGAGGACGGAAAGATTTATTTGCTTGAAGTTCAGTGGAATTGCTGCGAGTTTGTAGCATTTCCAGGCGCTTCTTGTCCATCTTTTTTGTTTTGGAACATAATGAGTTTGATCTGGGGAATTCAATTCAATTGTTCAATTGTTCCTGGTAAACCAGGACGGGAAAGAGGACTATGCAGCTGCGGCTGTGTAGACTGGAGCGCAGGGCCTGCATAGTTGTGACAGGATGTATGCAAACAACCCGTGCAGCTGCATTGTAGGTCTGGTGGGTCTTGTACCCTATGTATGTGTAGAGAGCTGCCGTCTCCAGATTTATTAACAATACTGACGAAATTAAGCACGATACTGATAATATTAAGGTGGTTGTGGTAGCGAACTCCTTTGGAATCGTGATGATAGTAGTCAATTTCCAACCACGTTCCTTGCCCTGTGCTGTTCCAAACGGAACTGAGACGCAAGCGAGCGTCCAGGTAAGAATGGCCGGTCATTTCTAGATCTTGGATGCAGGCTGGCGCCTAGGAGTTTACGACCAAGGAATATCTTGGTCGCTCCAGATGGATCAGAGATGGTCTAGCAGGAGCAGGAATTTATGAGCCAGGGACCCAGGCAGCGATACTGCTAGGTGTACTGGCAACAGTTATCCACAGTCTGCACTAAAGATCCTGGATTGTGGGCCCGACTGGTTTGTCGGGGCTGGTTTGGGAATGGCTACTGGTCTGAAGACCTTGACAAAGGAGAACGTTTTAACTGCGCTGGGTGCCCCATCACAGACGAATGAAAGGGAATGAGGAGGCTGACAAACTGGTGGTGACGAATTTGCACTTCTCTCAGTGGAACCTGAGTCTTTGGTGCCACTAAGAGCCACTTGAATAAGAAAGTTGGCATGTGGGAATAGAAGTACAATGCTCCTCACTGGTGGAATGTGTCTGGCCAAAGGCAGTCGAGGTTATTTGTCATACTCTCCAGGGAGGGATCAAGAGTGGTCCTCAGCCTGGAAAGAGAAAGTAAACGGGTAGTTTGTGGTATGTTGTTCTAAGGTACCATCTGGCCCCATAAGTCATGGGGATAGAGTTCCAGATTTTGTGAGGAGCACGTACTGTGAGCTTGTGAAGAGCAATGAGCCTCTGAGTGTTTGGGATGCCTCAGCTGCTGCCAGATGAGGTTCAGGGAGGGACCTCAAGGCTGTCTTTCGTTTTGTGCGAGAATGATAGGAACACATCAGGGAACACCAGCTCCATGAGAACTGGTAGGGACATGAGGCCACACCAATATGACACAATAGGCCCATCTGAGGCCGCAGCTAGAGGTTTCTCGGTTGCCTCCAGTATATGGGGGCGGTGGGCGGGGGGAGTTTGCAATATTGCCAACATAAAAAACTAGTTCTATTTGTAAACACTGCACTTACCACCCATTTCTAAACGTTTTTACGCGATAATTCTGGAAAAGCGGTTATTATCCTTCTCAATAAAATCGTGTGTACAGTCTCATTAACTCTCTGTCTACAAATTTCTCACTAATGGTTAGCAGCTCTTTCAATTCCAGAACTGTAAGTTCCCGCTTTCTGCCGCCATGAAGTGGTGTTTTATCTAGTTCAAATAAACTGAGTGAAAAATACATTGAATCAGTAGCAAAATTCATGAAACCAGTGAAGTTATGGAGAGCTGAGGAAAGTGTGATGCGACGCACTTGATATTTCGATTCAGTAGGGTTGCAAAGGACGGGGGAAAAATGTTATTAAATCCCATCGAGAAGGCGGTGACACATACAGACGATAACAGCAGAGCAATGTTTTTGGGCAATTTATAATTCCACGCTCGTTCCTTGGAAATCTAATTGCGGATTTATAAAGTAGGACGAACATGTGTAAGACGGGATGGCAGAAAGGAGACGAGATTAGATGCACGCGAGAGAAGGTGCCCTGTACCTTACCGTCCCACCTTCAAGTGTTGAATGAAAAGAACCCAAAAATAAACGAAATTTGGTTGTGAGCATCGTGATTCACACGTGCATCGTGATTAATAAACCGGTGTATTGTAAAAGAGATGAGTAGATACACTAAAACGAATTTCGGTGCGAAAATGCTTCATTTTTTTAACGAAGATTCTCAAAAAGTACATGCTAACGGTCAAATTGCCATTGAAACTGTGGTCACACAGACCCTTCTCTGGTAACGTCGCCGGATTACGCTGCCCATTCATTTACTGCGGATAGAAATGGGTCCACTCCCCCTCATGAATACTTCAAGGGGTATTTGATCTTAAACTGAGTTCCACATCCAAACTTTACTTCCTTTCATCGTTTCCCCTCGAAGGTACCGCTACTTGGCTTTTAACGTTCTCGAAGTCACATTATCTGTGAAACTCGAGCCAAACTTGAACTTCGCTCGAGGGCAAGCTGTTTTGGTTTCCGGAAATTCAAGAAATTCCACCGAGCGATGGCGTTAACATAACCAAAGTTGGAGAAGGCGGCAATAAACGACGAGGTTCTATTCTCGGATCGCGGAAAATTTGCAACTTGAGTGAAGTCAGGATTATAACTTATTCGATTGGATGAGAAAGTTTGATTTTCTTTAAAGCAGCAGATTATTTTCCAGTTTGGGGTGTGGGGTGGGGGTGATGGAGAGGAGGAGTTTAATTTTCACTATGTGAGCGTCTAGTTTACATTTTGATAGTTCGACAACGCAACGTACTTCCACCCTCATGTTCCGTTCATCTTGGGAAATTGGGATTTCAGGTGAGGCGAACTGAATAATTATAATAAAAACTATTATTATTACTTTCCTTGTTTTCTTGGCTCTACGAAGCGTAAAAAAACTTTTCCAAGTTCTCCTCAGATCTTTACGTTTTTAAGACCTGCTGAGTCCGAAGAACACTTGGTGTATGTGTATCACTCACAGCGCATCCATGGAAGAGGTTAATGGCACCTTCACGCCGTTCGTGTGACGTCACTGCCTACAACGATGAGGTGTGCAAGAGTCCAAAGTCGTGACGCTGTGCTGTCCATGTCAAGCGTCATGACGCTCTCTGCAGGCAGGCTGCTGGTGCACCCTCATCTGAAGGCTGTGAAATGGAGAGGGAGCAGTACTACCGGTTTGTCCCTGGAGAAGGGCTGATGTCGCGTTCGGTCCCGAGCAGTCTACAGTGATCCTGGTTTATAGTATCTGGCAGCCAAGATCTTGCAATACCTTGGCAAGCGTAGAGGCGCTAAGGACGAATCTTCGTATGGCAGTGTCAGAACCTCGTGAAGTGGAAGCAGGTAACTGTCGCAGCTTTGACCGTGTCCTGGCGTGGCTTGTGGTGCAAGAAAAGTGCTGAGATGACGCGTAGGCTGGGTGTGTCAGCAGGCATTATCCGAGGTATCACCTGTATGTTGCTCATCCTCTCATCCTGCCTTCCTTTCCCGTCCCAATACCCTTGGAGCCTCCCCAGATAGTCTGGGTACCTCCCCATATCCTTAATTATTATTTATTTAGTTTCCTTTTGGGGTGCCACAGTCTCACTCAGCTTAGGGGGGAAAATGTTTCTGTGAACGCAATTGAGTGTTCAGCTCACACTTGATACCTAGCACGCAGATTAATATGAGACACCAAAATAACTATAGTTATCACTGCGATGAAAACTTTTTTGTCTTTCAATAGCGGCTCCAGCGATTATGATTAAATTATTGTATAGACAGCTCCAAACGTCATAATGACGGAATGTCAATCGTGGTAAAATGACTAGAGCCACGCAATAAATTACGAAACTTTTAGCCCCGTTTTTGGTTCATTATTCATTTTGAATAATACACCTATGTTTTCAGTCAGGAACATTTTTGTACAACCCCGACTCAAAATTTGATACTTTGCGCTTCAAGATATCGGGATTCCAATCTAAAAAATCCGTTCTTTTGGACGAAAATCCCATTTGGTATCTTGTTGTAGCCGCCTGGTCCGATCGAACGAAAAAAAAATTAACGAAAAGGCCATTTTGACAGATTGATCGCAAATACGCCGTGTTTAGAATCGTTTTTTAGGTATTTTTAGATGCTTGGTGGAACGGGAAAATTCTCAGACGACTACGTTTTGACCGAAAATAGTGATATTATAGTAATTATAGTGAGCCAACGTCTATTAATTGAAAGGACCCGCGGGACAATAACTACAGCAAAAGTAATAGTCTTATTTGTACCCTCTTCCTCCCGTCTCATTAAAACCACCCGCCACGTCGTGCCAATTGCCAACGGGCGCCTGGAATATTTAGTTTTCATCGTCTCGTTGTAGTCGGGTCATGTTTCGTATCGTTTACTGATATTTTTCGACGCTGAGTCGAATTGAATGAGTCTCTGAGTGAGACTACGTCAATCTGTTCAAAAGTCATAAAAAACCGTTGTGTAATTATTTGCAGCATTTTTTTCCTCATAAATCATAATTGGATCTTCAGAAAAATTGACAACAGTCCAATTAAGTAACTATACGATGAGCGGTTGATGACGCTCTTAAGGTATGTAGAAGCTACTCCAGTAATTTCGTAATTTCAACCACTTCCGCTTCAATTGCTACCATTTGCTCAGTTTTTACTCATTTTGATTGGTGACCATTATCTATCTAAAAAAAATTAGTGTTTACAGGCTCATTAGTTCTCTGTGTGCTAGTTTCTAAATAATCTTCAGGGCATTCCGACGAAGCGCTATCGCTTTCTACCTCCGCGAAGTGACGTTTTACCGAGTTCAAATGAACTGAGTGAAAAATAAGTAAATTAAGAGCAAAAGCATTGAACACCAATGAATGTGTAGTTCTAATAAAGTTATGTAATGCAGCGCAACTGATATTTTTGACATTAGTTTTTACAGTATGACGATTCCACATTGCACGATTTGAGCCTTCTCTCGACATCTCCCCCTAGCTCTCCCATCCGGTGGTAAATAAAGGTATTGCAGATCAAATTTATTTACTTTGCCCTAAAACCCCGTTTTCTGGATATAAATAATGTACAATTGATGATGACGACTAGTTCGATTTTAAGTAATAAAAAAAATGTTGAGTAACGGAATTTTAAGTAACTCAATTTTCAACGTAAATAGTAACGTACGTTATAACGAATCGGGGACACCCAACTATACACAGACCTCATCAACCGGACAAATTGTCTTTTACCTATTTATATCCATTTGATCCTGTGCTTATCTGTCCAACGAAGATATGTTTATGGCAATATTGAGAAAATGAGATTAGAGGATCGTCGTTTCGTAGAAATGCGTTGAACGAAGATACAAATGAACTGCAACGCATTTTTCCACATTGTCGGCGTGGAACGAGTAAATAAGCACGTAAATTAAATAATTGTGAAGGGTCTGGCGGGAATCAATCCCGCGGTACGCTAGCGCACTTGAGAGCTCTGGATTCGAGTGGTACTTTAACATGAACAAAACATTCCTCTCGTTCCGTTCAACATCGAGATTATTCTAACGACGTCCTTTGAACATTATTCTGGTATTTGACTTTTCATTAAATTTTCGTCGAAATATTTTGGTTATTCGTATTTTCCAGCTTTCTTCCAGACTACTACCTCCAAACTGGGGGTTTCAAAAAGCAACACTTCCTCACTCTGTCGCGCTACATTGACCATCTCAATTTAACTCAAGCTGCAGACTCGAACCAAATACAAACTACTACGAAAATGGAGAGATTCGTTTGCCGTACGTCATTCATTTACTAAAACCGATGGAATTCAACTCAATTTGTGTACACTTCACATTAACTTGACCGTATACTAACAACTAATCAAACCTGTTCATCATGAGGTTTGGACGAACTAGGACGAAAGTAGCTCTAAGTTGCTGCTGAAGTGAATACGCGTTGCTGCTGAAGTGAATACGCGTTGCGCTGAGGAAAGTTGTGAGATGCATTCACCAGGTAGTTTAGCACAACAACGCTCCATTCCATACTTCCAAATAACTAAAATATTCATAGAACTCCATATCCGAATTACTCCGAAAATCCGTGAGCAATACTGGATATGCGATTCGCCGAAGATTATTCCACAACCAAAACGAATACTACTACGCTGCATCACACAACTTTCCCTACCTCTACGTCAATTAATGGCTTTTTCTACTAATTGTATGTATTTTTCACTCAGTCCATTTGAAATTGGTAGAACACCACTTCTCAGCAGCAGAAAGCGGTAAAACTTACAGGTACATTTCCTTATCAAATGAGTGTTCCTGAACCCTCGAAGAGGGTGATACCATTCTACTGTCATGGGGGTTGCCGTTTCGCTATCATCCAAGAGTATGGCCACTGGCGCAGCATCCACCAAACCCAGACCTGCGGAGGTACGGCCGGTATTTGGTCGTTCGCCAGCCTACCGGTCGAGGGATGTTGCCCATGTCAAACCGCACGGAGGTCTGACCACGTGGGGAACCCCGTACACTCTGGAAGGATTCCTATTCAAGCAAGTTTCAAAGGGGCAGATTAACTGTTTCGCTAACACGGCGAAATAGTTATAGGCTTGCTTCCTAGCAGTCAATGCTTCGAGGTGTGTCTGCTCTTCCAACAACCGTCTCTCAGTGTTGTAGAAACTACAGTGGAGCAGCACGTGCATGATGCAGAGTCCTTGAGAAAAAAGAAGAGGACCCGGGCATTCGCGATGTCCCGTAAGGAACTGGCGAATGTGAATTTATTGTGCTGCTCATGCTCATGCACTGACCATTACTCACCAAACCGTGGTCAAAGGATCAATGTGGCTACACACAATTTTTGTGAAAAGAATAATCATCACTTTTTCAGAGCTGTCGGGTTTAGAAGATGTAACGACGATGAAACGGCTGTCGTTGAAATTCCTTATGATCGTAATTGTGAGAAATTCTACTGTCGATCTTTCGATCCGAGTTGTGCCAGCCCAAGGGCTCTATACTCGCCCCTAAATCGTAGACAAGGGAAAGCAACTCTTTGGCCAGAAGGCTTCAGGAGCCCACTCTCTAGCACTTAGTGAACCAGACCAGCACGAATCCTTCGTCAGTCTGCAAGTGGGCCCCCCTCACCAGGGATCAGTGGGGAGTCTAGCGGCCCGTGCTACCAGTTGCTAAACGATTCTTAGGTTGCCCCAGGCCCGCTAGCGGCCTTCTGGTATGCCTCAGAGGGGTGACATTGCCTGAGGGGATACCGCTTCCCCCAGCAGAGCCAACTAGCCTCTTCTTCCTTACGCCTTTTGCGTGTGCAATGCCCTGGAGAGGGTTCGAAGACTCGTGTGATACTGGGGAGGCAAGCGTCTCTTGTTCGTATATTTTTGACTATACGAGGACGTTCCTCACAAAGTCTTCCAGCGCCGGGAAGCTGGCAGCTGCCACATAACGGGTTAGGTCAATTGGGAGCTCATCCCTGAACACCACCTCCCTGAGATGTACGTGCTGACTTGTCCATTCACAGAGTATGTGTTCCACTGTCTCTGGGGTAGTTCCACAGCTACACGTCTCTTCGTCACAGAGTCCAAGTTGGTGTAGCCTCGCCCTGAAATCCCTGAACCATGCAGAGCAGCCGCAGACTCTGAAGGCTTACTGAGCTCGGGGGCAGATGGCGTCGCCATGCCCTACCAACGCAGCTGATCCTGGACGAACCCAGGACCAGTCACAGAGTACGCGACATCCCAGTCAGATGCTTGCAAAGCAAGGTGCCGGTTTTGAGGACTGAAGAGAACTCAAAAACATTTTTTTCCTCGATTACATAACTTTCCTTTATACTTTGTAGAACTGAGGAATATTTTATATTGAAAGACAATTTTTCATCGTGGTAATGGATGCTTTTAGCTGTGGAATTGCAATATATGTCGTTTGGTTTCATTTATTTGATCCATACTCTACTCACTGACTGTTAGGAAAACGTTGAGGTATCCTTATTATGTTCTAATGTTGTGTGTGTTCTACTGTACTCCACAGACTCCAATAAAAAGTTTCAAGTCCCAATTTGCATCGAAGTGCGAGAAGTGACGAATGAGGATTTGGAGGTCAATCAAAACGAACGGAGCGAGAAATTTGAAGATCGAACGGACGGCCCTTTGATAGAGTCGCCATACTTCAGTAGCAAGTTGTTGGACGTTTGGCAGTCGCGGATCAACGCCCCCATAAAGAGCAAAACAGCCGAATCACCCGAGAAAGACCCGTCTGAACTCGGAGACATTCGTCGGAAAGCCATGAACCGATCAGCGAACATTTCGGTTGGCAGAAGCGGAGCCAGCTCTTATTATAAAGATGAACGACATACCGCCGATCTCTCGGAAGAAGAGCTCAGCGGGGAGTCGGACAAAGATTTGACCAAGTACGAACTTACTTTGGAGGACTTCTTGAAACCCTCTGGCGATGATTTGCCGAGTCCCAAGCTTGGTTTGTACAACTCGCCCACGACCGAAGTCAGACGAAAAGTCGTGAGGCCGCGTAAAATTAGCCGCCGGTACGCGGAGCACCGTTCTTTTCTGAAGTACATTGACATGGACAAGTTTTTCCAAGACCCAGAAACTATGAAATTGTGGAGAATGGCCGCTTCTGGAAAATTGTGGAGAAAAGTGGGAACATTGGAGGAAGATAGAATGGCCATGAGGAGGGTAAGATGTCATTCGAGGATGTAGTAACTGTACTTATTGAATCCCAAAGGGTAATTCTGTCAAAAATATCTGGTACTTAGCATCACACAACGTTCTGCGACCCCCGATATATTCGAGCGCTGTATCCAACGCGTCTTTACAAGGTGCAAGGAGCCACTTCCAAGTTGATCAAATTTAGTAATCCATATACGTTGAAAACAGTGGGTAAAATATTTTTTGCGCCTTCAAAACATAAGAGAACGAAAAATATCAGGTGCGCCGCACACTTTCTGCAGCTTTCAATTCATCTCATTTTTCACTCAGTTCGCTTAAACTTCGTAAAACATCACTTTTGGTGGCAGAAAGAGGTAGAATTTATTGTGGTGCTCATACGCGTACAACCCCGTACGAGTCGCGCTCTCTCCACTTCCCAGCCATCAGACCACAAGCACTAGCAACCTGCTTGCAAACTGCATCATGATGCTTGACACCGCCCCTATTAGTACGCGGACACACACTTGCACCACCAGCGATGACTGGTTTTTACAGGTATGACAGTGACCATTCACATTAGGATCCTCGTGTACACTTCATCGCTGTAGGTAGTGGTGCCAAACGAACTGCGTAAAAGCTCCCGTAATCCCTTCCATGGACGCCCTCTGAAGCCCACTCCACCTGCGCAGAAGAGTATGGGAGTCTGGACACACACAAAGTCCGACAGTAGAGGTTTTCGGACTCAGTAGGCCTTAAAACATAAAGATTTGAGGAGAACTAAAAATGTACTAAACAGGGGATGTTGGGGAGGGGGAGATACTTGAAATATCGCCTTCACGAAATAAAACTTAGAAACTGCGTTTTTTGGCTTCTTCGTTGTGAATCAAACATTAGCGCAACAATTTACAAACAAAATTTGCAGGTTTCAAGAAATTTGTGGGCATGGGACGCGTTCGAAAAGGGAATCACTTCTGAAGAAATTAAGTACCAACGAGAAGTTTTAAAATTTATTTCGAAACATCTTTTCAGGAAGCCGAATTCGTCTCGGGGTAAATATTGGAAGACTCAATTAATTGTAATATTTCATAGTGATGATGGTAGACTTTCAAATACACCGCGGGCACACAAGCATTGGGATACGGTTTGTGACAGTTTCACACGCTGCTCTTCGTATTATGCGCCAATGATCTTCCAATGAAATTGACTCGATTCGAAAAGCGATCAATCGTAGTTGGATATTGTAATTAATTTGGAGTGATAACCGTGTTCTGGTTGTGATTTGGCATTTAATTTGATGGTTTTCAAAGGTTTGTATTTTTAGTGTTTTCGTCCTTCAATAATTACGTGTTCCGTCAACACACATTTCGTGTAGGAGACGGTAGCTTCATTTATTTACAGCACTGCACAGTTGCCTCATGGTATGGAGTACCACACTGCAGCCTGCAGTTTCGAGCCGGGCTTTTGGATTTGTCTCTATAAACTGGGTTATCGAGGGTGTTTTTATGTGTGTCGGCTAATTCGGTTTGAGGAGAACTTAAGATTACAGATAATTACAGGATTGGCCAGATAGAACTGAACGTAGCCGCGTTGTCCCACCAAATGACCTTTAGTTTAAATAATGCTCTATTATTACAGAGAAAACTGATAAATTGAACAAAAATATGTTTGAAGAGTACAAGCCTTCTCTGGTTTACGAAGGTCAAATTCAGAATGCTAATATTCTTAAAAATGGAGTCCCTCCCACGGCAAATTTGACGATTTTCAGTTCAGTCCTTCCTCTGGAAGGTTACAATCCGACGCTCAACCAGAAAATCGAAGACAGAAAATTGTTCAGGGTTTTAGAATCGTGTGGTGAGTATATTTCTTTAAAACGCTGCATAGTATTACACATTGGTTTATTACTCTTGTCTCAAACCTCTGAGACCCATTACATTCCACTCAGCATTGAAAAATACGAAACATGACCTGACTACAACAGAACGTCGAAAATTAACATATGCGCATGTAGGCAAATGTCACGACGTTTCGAGCCGAGCTGCCTGGTGGTTGGAGTGAGACGGGAGTGCAAATGATTAAACAATTACTTTCGCTGTGTTGCCCAGCGAGTTCTTCCAATTACTAGACTTTGCCTCGCTATAATTACTGTGAATTCACTGTTTTCGATCTGGATGCAGTCGTATACCTCTGAGACGAGTTCCATTCGACCCAGCATTTGAGAAATACCTAGAAAACAATACCAAACATGGAGTGATTGCGATAAAACTGTCAAAATTGAGTATTTGTTAATTTTTTAGGCGAAATATGGGCCAAATGGCCGACGGACATTGCAGATTTGGTATCAACTTTTGAGGGGGGATTGCGAAACAGTTTTCTTGATCGAAAACGTAGTATTCAGAATGAACAATAAACCAATACTTCGAAATCTGCTCTATAAAGTGGTTAAAACATACGTTGCTTGTATGACAAATTATCAATAAAAGTTTAGGTACTGCTGTACTTGCAAAGTTATTGAAATGTGATCCTTTTCTACTAGTTTAACGTAGATACAATGTCAGTAACAAACGATAAATGTTCGACACATGGTGTTGAAACTATCCACAAGGTGAGGTAGCACCTCTTAGCTCCTTAATCCCTCAGAGGTCTCTTGGAGCTGCCTAGAAATGACTTCTGTTTATACTCAGTTCGAAGCGCTAGTCAGAGGGCAAACCTCACTTTCTTCGAACACTTTCGCTTTAGCCCCCTCAAGCTTTTGAACTGTTGTCATTCTCATCATGCTCTCGTCTCAGTTAACCTCACCCAACTCTGCCCAACACTTCATGCCGGTCTCAGCTATTGGCACCACCATTCGGCACAATTTCAGCTCTTTGTCTGGCAATTGCCCGTTTTATTCTTTTCACCTATTGCAGCATCCGTAACCATTTATTAGGATTTTGTACTATTTCTCCCAGTCCCATCTTCACCAGCCATCTTCAGTCTGTCAACACCTCAGTGACTGATATTTCCAATTGCCAGGGGATCCTGCTGAAGTCGCTCCATATTCATCCCTTTTAATTAGTTCACTTCAGGCGCCGGAAGGAGTAATTTAATATTCCCTAAAACGCTCTATTGACCACTGCGGTTTAAGGATCAAAGGGACCTTTGAGGGTAAGGCGAGAGCAGCAGGTTTGGTCATTGGCTTGGTGATGTGTCAAACAATTTGATAGAATCTTGGGCTGAGTTTCACGGAGCTAATGTGTAGTACATGAGGCCACAATGGTTTTCTCTCCCCCCCCCCCTCAACTGTCTCTTGATCTGGTCACAGTTAAACTCTCCCTTTGAAACTGACCACCCAAGCGAACAGTTGGATGTGGGGGAAAACCAGATTGACCACCGGGTGGTAAAATATGGGCAACAGTCATCTTACGAAGGCTGTTCGATAGGTGCTAAATGAGTGCCCATGCTCTCACATGCTTGCGAAACCACAACCTTCACGACTTTCGACTGACGTAGCTCTCTTATGAGTGTTAAGGGCTCTTATACTACTTATACTATTATCCTCCTAATAATTTATACGGGATACTATGATCAACGAGTGCATAATGTACGTTTAATACAATGTAATAGAAATCAGCCGCTATTTGACAGTAGTTCCTCATTTAAAGGCGTATGTTAGTGTTCATAAATTAGTATGCTCGATGTAACGAAGGTAAGAAAATTGTTGGCAATATTTAACCACTAAGAACTACTCTGGCAACAGTTCTTCGTATATTACAAAACTGGAGCAAGCTTTTTGAAAGCTGGCTCTAAACGTTTATGTTTCTTTCCTACTGATTCAGGAACTTTGATATTCGACATTACTCGATCGAGACAAGACATGTACGAATGCAGCTGGTACCTCAGAAAACTTTATTTAAAGATGAAAAAACTCGACAAAAGCAATACAAGCCTGCCAAGTAAGGACAGCGCCGTCCTGAACGATAAAAAAGTTTCGAGTAAAAAGTCTCGAATTGAGCCTGAAGCTCAAGTAACAAAATTATCTGTAGGTCGACTCTGCTACTGAATTAATTGCATGGACGACGAGATTTTTTTAATGACGACACGACACTGTTTTAGGATCTTCGCCCTCCGCAGCGGATCATTTTGATAACCAACTTCCTCAGTTGGGCCAATTCACCGGACGATGTGAAAGACAGTCTCAACGAGAAGAACTTTTATAAAAGAAAGCCACATAGCGACTACGGTGATTACTATACGTTTGAAAATATGGTGTACAGGATAGGGAGACGAAAGCCTTTCAACATTCAGGCGACTATAATATATACAGGTACTCGTCTATATTTATGAGAAGGGCAATAACTAAAAGTAGTCTGTATCAGTAGCGTACGAGTAAAAGAAATAACGGATGGCTTAAAGGTTTTCAACTCACGAACGCTGTTTTCGGTCATGTGAATCCGCCACGCATCATTTAATAAATATTTTGCATGGACCATCACACAATTACCCTCAACTATAAATTCTACAGACGTATACGTTCGACTTATTTCAACGAAAAGCTTGGGAAAACAACCTGTTAGTACATGTTACGTAAGAGAACCCAATGAGTTTGTCCAAAATAGTTACTGAGTCGAAAAACCATGTGTTGCCCATACTGGAGGGAGAGCTTGAGTTGAGAAATAAATGAGCGTGAGTGAGGAAGGACGATATGAGTTTGAGTGTGGCATTTAAGCGCGAACAAGGGGGTTTTGAATACGTGAACTGGTTGTTCAGGAAACTAGAGGGAGAGAGAGTGAGTAGAGCTGTGAGTGGCCCGTGAGCTGAGAGATGAGTGCCTACTGCTAGAACTGAGAGACAAGTGTGTTTGGGAAGAGCGGTGTGTTTTGATAAGGAGGTAAATTGAGTGGTGGGAAGGATATTTTGGAAAGTGGTAAGAGGACTAAACTGAACTTAAGCCCTTTGTCTAGAGTAGAAGCCGACTGAACGTGCAGTTCAGACTTTCCCCGGCTATTATGAAAAAGGCTCCTGGTCAGATAGATGGACTGAATACAACTAGGGAAGGCCCAAGCTCAAGATTCTACTACTTTGGCATGTGCCAAACACCATCAATTGTTGCAGTGGGGTTGTTGGTTTCATCTACGAAGTAAACGCTCAACATCTGAATATAGCCACTGCTATTGATGGCAATGCTAGATGTGACGACCCATTACTGCTTTTACAGTTGGCCTCAGTTAGAAACGCAATAATAACCATTGATTACTATCCACCTTGTGAAAGGGGGGTTGTTCGCTTTATCAGTAGGAATTCTGACAATTTTCAAAACTAGCGATCCTCGTTGGTGGAATCGAGGAAATTTGTTTCATTCATCTTCATTAATTGGGTTTTAAGAAATTTATACTTTCTGTAAGGGTAGAGGGGGAGGGGGAGGTAGTCTCCATACAAACCTATAGACTTCTAAAAATAGCCACTGCTATTAGCAACGATCCCACGAATGAATTTTTACCATCACTGCCGACCATCTTGATGGTTGGACACATTGGCGAAGGAGCAATGACAAGTATCGAAACGTACAACGATGTGACAGGGGGATAGTTAGCTGTATCTTGTAGGAATTGACCCAACTTCCAATAGTAACTACTCTCAAAACGCCGTGTGTTAACATTGTATGAGTCATACAGTATGACTACCCGTGTTACGGATGGTCTCATTTTGGAGCAATATCAGCAGTTAACAACTTTGTGGCCGTCAAGTCCATCTTACGGGGAACCCACCAACTTCAAAAGTGGCAACGCACGTGTGAATCAGCCATTTAACGTACGTAGGAATCGAGTTTGAAGGAACCGTTCAGTGCCAAAATAATACGAATAAATATACTTCTTGACCGCTGCTGCTTCTAATTTTGCGATGGTTTCTGCTGATTCACGCCTTCATTATACAAATATTCCGTGTTCATAGACCTTGTTCTGTACAAATATTCTTTAGAGGTTCAAAGCTCCGGATGAGGATTTGTTCAGCGTGTGTGGAAGTTCGCTTTCCCTTTATAATACGCCACATCAATATTCATGATAATTTCCGCTCGAAAAGATTCGCTGCGTTGCTTCCATTCAGCAATGATTAGGCGCATTCGCTTATGGCATCTAAGTAAGCGCGCCGCTCTTCCCAAGTTACCGAGCTTTCTAATTACTCACATCTCTCCTCCCACTAACAATTAGTAGAGTGGTCAGAATAGCAACTGGACTCGTCTCGCTAATGTAATGAGGGCTCCCCCCAAATTAAATCAACGCAGTATATTTGTCTTGTTCCCCGAGGATTACCTTTCGGCTTCGAAGAGGATGGGCTGAGCTACCTTTTTAAGATGGCCTACCAAAACAAACGAGAAATTCCAATATACGGGCCAGGAACGAATAATCCTCCGATGATCCACATCCAGGACCTTTGCGAGGTTTGTGTATTCAGTATTTATTCCACATGAATTCAGTATAAGATTTATTTAGGAATCTACACTCTGAGGAGTTGCATTTCGCTGCGGATGTGTTGGGTTTGAAGGAATCACGACGACTCTTCAATAAAGAGTTATCAGACCTTCGCGTTTTGAGGTCTCCTGAGATTGATGGTGAAGGATGCGCCTTGTACTGAGGTACTTGAAAAATTGCCGTACGAAAGCGGTTCCTTACTGCAGCAGAAAGGCCCCAGGACAATATGCGAGTGATGTGGAATACGTGATTATCAAGCGTCTTCGTAAAGAAATAAATGTTTTGTTTAAACATTCGAAGTTCCCCTTTCTCCCGCCAATCTACCATTTTTTCACTTCATTTTCGTGGCTCACATGTCGTAACACAACAGGGGTTATACCGTTTAAACTCTTATTAAATTAACTCTACTTTAGCTGCTTCTTCTGATAACAAAAAAACAAACAACTAATGTTATGTACACATTCGTATTAAACTTCGACGTCGCGAGAAGTGATCAGCCGAGAGCAACGTTGGTTTTTTTCAACAAAAAATTAAAACTACGATGTTCGAACCGCATTCACATTCTTTTTAAATTGTTCTCCAGAATAATAGGTAGGCCGTAACAATTAACTACCTTTTCATCTAGTAGAAAATTCTTAGAACTTTTGAACGACATGCACAGATTTTTAGTAACAGCAAAAGTTGAACGGGAAAACGATCAGCTTTGTCTTCATTACGAATGAAACCATGTCATCGGCCGATAGGGCATTTTTGGCTCCACCTTAGGAGTAGAGTGTACTGGTAAAGTTCGCCACAAGTTGACTGCCCCACACCATATTTTTTTTTTTTCCTAAAAATGGCACCATCTTTTACGATTAAATTTTGTGTGCGAACCGTTCCAAATGACATGACGGTATTGTAAAATGATCATCCGTCGGAAAGTGACGAGAGCATTGGACAAAAACAGATTTAGGTTAATTTTTGTCATTATAGCTTCCGCTTATGGAAACCTAGGTTTATCGCTGAAACCGTGCTGGTAGTACCTATACTATAAACGTTTAACGAGGGTCGTGCGGTAACTAGAAGCAACTCAATAAACTCCGAAGCGTTACGCGCTACCTGTCAGTCGCTGCGGAACGTTGAGATAAGTTCAGCGCGAAGAACATATCGCTGATTGTTCTTGGGACCGAGGAAAGTTGTGCAAATCTATCGGACGCTACAAACCAGATATTTTAAATTTTGTTCGTCATGTTTTCGTAGTGTAACCATACCCCATGAGACTCAATAAGATTAACCGACTATACGATTTTAATAAAAATTGCAGGGTCCTATTACCTGACGTTTACTCTTAATGAGCAAAAATAGTGATATACTAAAAGTACTGCGGTGGTAAGGAGATGGTGGGGATAGTCCTAAGAAGCAAAGTTTTTTTTTCAGTTTGTAAACAGCGGCTCCAAAGTTTGAGATCAAATTCACTGTAGGTCTTCATAGTTTCACTGCTCAGAGATATAATAAAAGGCAAAATGTGCTAAAAAGCCTTTTTCTACTTTCCGTCGCTCAACGGAGTAGGGTGGAAAATTATGTAATCGGCCGAAGATAAAATGTTTGAGTTCCCTTCGGATGTGTACGTTTCAGTCCTTACTGAGTTCAAAAAACATTACTTGGGGAAATTGTCTTCGTGAACGCATCAAAACGGTCTAACCTGATCAACTCAAACTTAATATTTATCCTCCAGGTCACCATGGAACCGGCCGAGTATAAGTGGGACCCGGCAAAAATCAACTATACTTACCATGGTGATCAAAACAGTAAATATTGTTTTTCCCGAAGACCCCTGTAACGATTTTGATTAAATTTGTATGAACAGCTCCAAATGATAAAAAATATCATATAAATCTCAATTGAGAGAAAATTGCGAAAGCAGCATAATAAGTTACCAATTATTTCGACGAAAATCGAATTTAGCGTAACTCCACTCGAATGTTACAAGGATCTTCAGAAAAATTGTCATGATAGTCCAATTAAGTACCTTTACGATGAACGTTTGCTAACGCACATTAGATACATGGAAGTTACTCCAGAGGTAATTCCAAAATTTCAGTTTCTGCCGTTTCACTTGCTACCGTTCCTCACTTCAGACGATCGCTGAATGGGCATGAGGCGATGGAAAACTCTGTGAAGCGTCGCGCGTACCAACAAATGATATGAACGGCAAAATGTATTACAATGTGTTTTTTAACGTTCTCAAATGTGTCCTCAGTAAATGTAGAACTGAATTTGATCAACTTGAACGTTTCGTAGCTACCATAACGCACATTTTGCCACCTCAATTGTTTCCGTAGCCTTCCGTTGATCTGGACCACGTGTCTAGGCTGCCTCAAAAAATTTAATTCTCCAAAAAGTAAAAGTTTGGTTTTTAAATTTTTCCGAAAACGGCGGACTTTGGTCGTACTCGCGATGTTGTTTCAATTAATTACTCTTTGTTTCGCGTAAGTATTGCTGTAGAAATGCGCTGAAGATACGAGAGTAGCATCTAATTTACGAAGGGGATTGTCAAATTACAAAACTTCATTTACCCTTGGAGAAAGTGTGCAAAATCCAGAAGGCCGTCCATGATTTCTGGACCGAATAGCAATGATCGAGTAGAATTCTCTCGTCTGTTTTGGTTACGAAACATCATTGATCGTCTAAACGTGTCTATTTTCAGGTTGTGACGAATGTCATGGAAAACCCCTCTCCGCCGCTCTTAGTGTTTGCGGCCCAAGATATCGGTTCGACGCTGGAAAAAAGGATATTCAACGTAGCTAGTCAAATAAGTTATCCTCACGTCAGAGCACAACCTGATGCGACCTATGAATGGAATAACGTGTTCCCGAAAAGCGTTCACGACATGTTGCAACTGAACTTCACGTTAGTTTGTTAATGATTACTTGCCATTACCTCTCCTTGGCGCGTTGGTAAGATTTAGTGATGTTGGTTGAAATGTTCTTCATTTTTGTACCTGACAGGATAACTTGAGCGGAAGGGCGTTGGTTTCGAAAGGACATGTGGGAAAAGGTGTTAGACGAAACCACTGAGTGATAAAATGGAAACCATGCCTTCCCAGATTCTAAAATAATCATTGAACCAAATTCTTCCAGATGACTAGAACGAATCATCTAAAAGAGGTTAACCAGCTGAGCGACCATTTACTGGGCGTGAAGTGGCTCCGTTGTTTGGTTGACCTCCGAGGGACAGCAATGTAAAAGGTCTGCGGTAGAAAATTCAGGAAAGATACGAAGGGGACGGGTACAGTATTGTAAATATTAGAAACACGGTGTGAAGTTCCGTGTACACCTCGGTTTGAGTGGAATTGGAAAATAATATAGCTCGCAGCTCGAAGTGTTCGTAAAATATCGAGTCACACGCAAACCGTTTTACCGAATTAAATTGTTCGCACTCAGGAGACGCTGAAAACTAAAAAACTCAGAACATTGCTTCAGCCGATTACGTAACTTTCACTAGGAACATTAAGTATCTCAATCGAGTTGAAAAATTCGGACCGTTCTTTCTTCACCTTTTTCAACTTTCGTGCATGTTAACAACGTTCTAATTAGTTATTCATTTATAGAATTACTCTCCTCTTCAGTTCACAGATTTATAATTGGTTAATTATTTATCATCCTGTTACCTAATTGCCCAAAAGCTTTGAATCATCGATTTCTGACATGAACCTCATACATTCAACTATACAAAAGGTGCTTTGGAACACATTCAAAGCAATGATCCTCTCCACTAATTGGCTACAACGCCGAAGCCTCGCGAAAGAGGGACATCGCAGGAGCGACGGACGACGTCATAATTATTTTTCCTCCGAATGATTTTTTTTCCAGATATAGCGATCTGCGATTTTCTTTTACATTGGAAACTCAACATTTATTTGCCATCTCCTCAAAGCTCTTACGCATGTGTTTATGACCTGCAATACGTGCCACTCGTGGATGGTGATTCGAGGAAGTTACTTTGAGACGTGGGAACAAAATTTTCATTAAAATAAGGTTCTTTTCCGGGCTTGGTGAAATTCTGCGCATTACACACAGACAAACGCTCACCTGAAACCAACAACACTTGAAACCAGGAATGTTGTAGCAGACAGTGAACTTCGTTCGTGTGGGTCCAACCTTGAACTTGCCCCCTCAATGATTCTAACGCCCGGTCTGAAATAACAGTGACTGCGACAAGGTACGTCCAGTTAGGCGTTCCAATATGGCAATAATGTGAACCTTCGTATCTTGTTTTGTGCGTCGGAACTCGCTGACTTTACGTATAAATATTTACACTTCATGTAGTTGCAGGCTTTGAGAGAGTAGGAATTGTGTTCTACCTTCTGAATATCCCGTGCTCGTTATTCTTCTTGCGGGCTCTAACATTGTTTTTCCTTTGACCGCTTACTACTCCAAGTTTACAACTTATTAGCTGCATTATTCTGAGGAAGCGCTATGACAATAATTCAAACTTCGCCACTTCACTGAGTTTTGTTGTTACTAATAACACGGCTTTTTACGGCAATTTTACACTGTGAGTTCGAGTAGTTCTGTACGTTACGTTCCCCTAGTGAATTCACTGGTGCCCAGGAGTTGAGTCATTGACTGTCACGATCATCAATTGCTCATTATTTTGAAACTTTTGAACGGCTTTTCAGTTCGCATGAGCTGTACAGTTCCATGACTGTGCTTCATATCTCATTGGCAGAGAGCGACCTAGCCACGGCAAACGAGGGAGCTCGTCTCCTCTGCACGGGTTCCTGATCAGTCCTGATCCACCTGGCAAGAGACAAGCACCATATCGAGATACTTCATTGACACATGAAATCACTTTGACCTTAAATAAAATCGGCATTGGTACATTTGCCGACAAAGCCGAAGCTCATATAGTCGCATTCATCCTGATCTTCCACTTCACTGTTCGTAGTTTAATTTAGAATATTCACCGATTCAGTTTGGTAATTGACTGTTGGTTTTCCCATTCAACACGAATCTAATTTTAAATGTTTTACCCCAGGACTGGAAGTGAAAAATTCCATTTCTTCGCTTTAATACCACATAATTTCTAGTTGAAATTGGAATTGTAAATTGGGCGCCGATCGACGGACTGTCGGCTCAGGGCCCAATAACATTCACGTTCAGTTAGACAAAACCTGCAATATCGAAATTACTTCATTTTCTTTTCAGCTTACCTACATAAAAAGGAAGGTAGAGTTAAAAACAAACTAAAAGCCATCTTGAAAAGATCAATTTTTATTTTATTAGGACTAAAATTAAAATTTACACGCGAGGAAATATATAAGAGGATGTTAAACCGGGCACAAATAACTCGGCTTGTATACACGGTCTATTATGATTGGGTCGATACAAGAATATAGATGCAAGATTAATAGTTGGTGTACAGAAGCAAGAATAATGTTCGAACAGACGCGCGCATCACAGCAAAACAGGATCCGCCATATTCCCCAAAAAACACTTGGGCCAACATGACAACACTTAAATTGCCCAAGTAGGGCCACCAACACAACACCAAACTGGATGGAAATTTTCCCTTCGAAAACAACCCTTCACTGTCAAGATATAACTAGAGGGCTAGGGTGAGCCTGAATGATTTAATTGAACTGAACTTGAAGAATACAGATTAAGAAAAACGAAAGGGCTAGGATGGCGCAGGAGTGATTCAGGCAAGATGGCGTCACAAAGAAAGTAACAGCATGGAGTAGTCGAATACCTTCTGCTCGGCAGAACAGAGGACTTTTTTGGTATAGACTAACATAGTACTCAAAAGACTTGGGAGCGAATGGGAGAACGTACCAAGAATTGTTAATAGTATACACAAGAAATATTGCTAGCTAAGAAGTAAACAAATGTAAACTTTGAAAAAATACGCACTTTATACACTTATATCTCTAATAAACACATAAAATAATCAATAATTTACATATAACTACGAAAATCTCCAAAACCTGGATCGAGGCACAAGCCTGGATGATTGAAACCCTTTTGTTAGCAGGAGATTAATTGAACTCCCAGGAGGTAAGAAAAACCCGTGGCCCCGGGGGCTTTTCCAGTAGAGCTAAGTGCCATGATCTTGTTTGGCCAATTCTGTGCGGAAGAGTATTATTACGTCTTTTAAACAATAATTAATTGAAACATATTAGAAAACCAAAGAATACATGTAAGTACATGCTCTAATAGTTAAATCCAGAGGCGACTGCTTCTGAAGGTGTCTGGAAGGGTACTGAGGGTCAGGTTCCGCGAGCCCTGCCAGGAGGACGCCGATCAGCGGCCCTTCGGGCTAAATGTGGTAAGGAACACAGTAGTAGACCAAGTGCGCATCCTACGGCCCTGAGAACAGGTGGTTTGTGCAATTAGCATACCTGCTATTCTAACATCATGCTCTAAATTATGGTTACTACTTCTTGAAATAATAATCTTCAGCGAGAAGACAATGGAGTTATTTTACAATTTGCGATTCGTGTTAAACAAGTGTAACTATTTTCCACCAGCGTGGCTCAAATGGACAATTCCTCGGTGTTGAATAAACCTCACTTAGCCAACCCCTTTTCAACCGAAGAAGATGACTACAGGCTGATGAAAGAGTTCAGAGATGCCAGAGGTTTAGTAGC
The DNA here is from genome assembly GCA_020466155.1 of Pachypeltis micranthus. Classification (NCBI taxonomy): domain Eukaryota; kingdom Metazoa; phylum Arthropoda; class Insecta; order Hemiptera; family Miridae; genus Pachypeltis; species Pachypeltis micranthus. The sequence goes on from CM035775.1 coordinate 12,760,681, forward strand.
AAAAACCGTTCTGCTCCTCGGGGCACCGACTCAAATGAAATTGGACGTGGCCAAAGCAATTTCCGTCTTTTACAACGTTCCACTGATTACGAGGAGGAATATTCATTCGGAGTGCGTCAAAGTGGTGCAACTTCTCGGCGAAATGAAAACACTTCGGAAAAATTACGAACAAAGTGAGAGCCTTTTAACCGTCGAACGTAGATCGAAGTGATAAATTAATTGGGTAAGGGCAGTGGTAATTGAAAGACAGCATGACCAAATTGTACATCTTCGTTTTACGCGATATTGAACCTTATGGTTTTGGCCAGGCTTGACTAATGTCTGGGTTAACTGTCATTCTCCAACGTGCGTCTGAGTAGTGGTCCTAATCCTCTGAGTGCTCCCGTCCATAATAATCAAGTGCTCATTGAGTATGGGAAAACGAGCCGTTTGGGACTTGGGTGGAGGGGGACACCGTTGTGTTTTTCCCCACTTTGACGCAACTGGGAAAACCCTCACTGCAACCACAAATAGGCCTATTGTATGGGCGTACATGAGCCCTTGGTGAAGCTGGTGTGCTCTCATGTGGCGTCCCCAATACGTCCGCACCAGTCAACACACAAAACGCAAGACGACCAAACTCAGGAACTGCTGAGGCGCACCAGGGCAGGTACACAGAACATGCTCCGCTGTCTCCAGCTCCACCTTGTAGAATCTGCAACTATGTACCTCTGACTTACACATCTTGGCCAGGTGGTACCTTAGTGGGCAGTGTCCTGAACAGGCCACTTACCATCTGTGTACTTTCTCTCCCCAGACTGTGGATCTCTCTTATCCACTCCCTGGAAAGTTTAATAAACAACCTTGACTGTCTTTGGCCTGGCACATCTCGCCAATAGGCAGCCTTGCACTTTTCCTCCCACTTGCCAACCACCTTATTCCAGTGGCTTTTGGTGGTCCCTACGAATGGCTCACCTCCCACCAGGAGAACCACAGATTTTTTTTCTCGCCAGGTTGTCGGCCTCCTCATTCCATTTTATCCCTGTATGACCTGGCACCCAAAACAGGCTTGAAGTGTTTTCCTTTGCCAAGGTCTTCAGGTCATTCAGGCGTTCCCAAACCAGCCCCGACGTGACGGCATAGGAAGCCAGGCCTTAAGTGTAGCCTGACTGTCCGACATTGTGTATATTCTTTTCCGTTTCAGGTCCCTACTTTACGCACAGCGTCACTGCGAACATCTCGTCAGTGCACCCAGTGGTATCGCTGTTGAGATCCCGGACCCATATACTCCTGTACTTGCTGGGCCACGCCTCACTGATCCGTCTGTATAATATACCATGGCCCCAGCGTCAAGAATGGAACCACCCCTTTCCCATCTGGATTCTTCATGAATTCGTACCATGTGGCGCCCTTCTTCCCTTCCTGACGAATACCAGTTCTAGCATACGTGTAAGTAGGCAGCACTCTTCACATGTATGTGGAAAGATGCAAGACCTAGCAGGACCTCTCGCGCAGCTGTCTATATGCAAGTTTACTCAGCTGTCCTTTTCTGACCTACCACCAGCACAGATCTAGCTCCCCCCCCCCCCCAACTTGAGATCCTTCAATACTCGCCCTACACCTCAGCCGAGTGAGTCATCGCGATGTTCATGGTACCAAACCTTGAATACCCCCGCCTGGATCTGACGAATTAACTACCGGATCTCAACCTCTGTGATAGATATAACTTGCTACATTTCCAATGGCGTGCAGGGTCATTGTAGTCGATACCAGAAATAAGATTGGAGGAAAGGAATGTATTAAGGATGAAACTGGCGTGTGCCACGAAATAACGTGGGCATTAATGAGTGGTCAGTGATTAGAACGGTGTGACGCATATTTTTAATATTAATTTACCATATTATACATTCACTTAATTACACGTATTTTAATTGTTGATTTTGTGTGAGTTTGCATGAATTGAATATTCAAGCTCAAGCGTTTCGTCCTCTCATAAACGGCAATCTCTTATCAGATCATTGAGATCGGCATAAACTCGTTGGAGTGAGTAATTGAAAGCTCGGTGGACAGCAAACTCCCCCTCCCCTCCCCCAAACCACCATTCATTGTTTTTTCAGGAACTGAAATGGTGGAGCAAGAACTAAAGTGACAGTTCTTCGACAATTTGTGGACAATCTGCCACTCACTCTCCCTCGCCCTTTTTGTTATTTCAATGCTCCTTCGGCCAGATCATTGCTTCCTCTTTCAACTGTTGATTAAAAATATAAAAATTACTTCGTGCTGTCCAAATACTCCCGTCTCTCTGATTCATTAATTTCTGTCCATTGGTCATTCGATGACAATTATCGGTGAGTAGCCAATGTTTCATGATTAGGTTGGCATTTGCGTGCTACTTTCGTTTGCTGGAAGAGGGGGGAACGGGAACTTGCACGGCAGCTTTGGGAGGGGCTCATGGAGCTGAAACGGAAGCCTTGGTTCTGGAGCTGAGGAAATAAAAAGGATTGCTCGAGGTGGATCTATGTAGTAGAAATTTCTAGCCACGACCGTTCGAAATTCATTTAATGTTTCTTAGTGCGATCCTCCTCGGAGCATCGGCAGATACCTTCAGCTCATAGAATGTTTTGAGGAAGGACGTAGTGTTTATCTCACACGCAAGCTTGAGCTATGAACAAGGATAGGAGTACTTCATGATGCTCTCGAAATCACTTCAAAGCATCTTACTTGTGTTGTATTGGGGGAATATTAAAAATCTATTCGTTCGATATTATGGTTGCACTAAACAGATCCAGAGGAAGAAGGTGAAAAAGAGGAAGATGTCAAACGTCCCGAATATTCGATGGAAGAGATGAAACAAGCTGTCGAAAATCAGAATTCTGATGTCAACCGAAACTGGCTGCTCGTTTGCCTGCGCTATTTGTTGAGGACTGTTCGCTACAAAAAACTGGGCTATATACTATGTGACGTGCCGATTTCAGAAAGCGATGCCGCATTTTTGTTCAACAACCCTCTGCGGAGACGTAAGTCATTCGAGTACCATGACTGCTATAGAAAACACGTTGATAGTCTTAGTTCTGTGTAATAAGTTAAATGGCAGTACTTCTTGCCTGCAGAGGGCGACAAGGTTTGCACGTTCATAGCTCACGGGGGCTGATTCAGCTCTCCAACAATTAAATATCTTCATAACATGATGGTCAAAACCATTTACGCTACGCTAATCGTAAGTCTTTTAGGCTACCGCTACCCAGCCTTCAGAGTCACCACCAGTTAACTATCTGGTCCCCATTTAAGACACTTGGTACCTTTATTGTAGTATATTGGCTTCAAGAATTACATTCAACTAATATCTATGAATACAGGTTCAGAGCCAGAAGTGGAAGTGGTTTTTGTTAATGTCAGCATTTGTAACATTTCCAAAGTGATTATGGAACTCTATTGTTTATTAGTGCTAACGCTAAATGAGAAGATCCGAGTAAAAAGAGACCGGTTAGAAAACTGGTAGAAACCGTTGAAGGTACGCAGTCTTCCAATAGAGCAAATTTTCGAAAATCAGCTTCACACTAAACAATAAACATAAATAATTGTCAACACGATCAGTGGCAGCTCTTTTGATACAGATGCAATCACTCCATGTTATGAAAATTCGCTAAAATTGATAATAGAGTTCCCGACAGAAAGAAGGGTGTAAAGATGTTGGTGACCCAACAGCACGTCTCAGTAGGACGGAGAGCAGAACTCATATAAAACACGAAGAAATAGAGGCTTTTGGCTGGGGGATGAGGACAGTGTTCAGCAATGAAAATTATGATGCCTCTTGGCTCAGTTCTACCTTGTCTCTTTCGCCCTTTTTCATCCCCTCTTTAGTTCTCTTGGGTATTTTGAGGATAGAAAGATGTGGCGGGCAAACTTCGGCACTGTGAGCACCTTTTGGAGTGAGTTGTTTTGTCCTTCCAGGGCTCCAAAAAGTTTTTGTCCAACGTATCCCCAGTGTCGTATGTATTTCAGGCTAGATCAATTTTATCGTCCAGCGTTCAGTCAAAGGCCGCGTGGTCACGTGCCACCGCCGCCGACAAATTATTTACATTATATGTCTTACAGGCGAACCGCGGCGCTTCGAAGACGTCTCGGCGTACGTCCATACTCCAAATAAAGTCATATTTATTGAGCCAGACTGTGATATTATTCACGACTGTTGCGTTCAATCGAGCGATAAAGTTTTGGAAGACGATTGGAATGACTTTTGGGATCACCATTATGCAAAGGATGACGCTTCAGGTAATTGGGAACGACATTGAGTTATTGCGATAGGAATGAAATTCATTACTTGACAATCTTTACTCCTGTTATAATTCCCATAATACGTGTATACATTTACATGGCCTATTTACATTACTTATTTTCTGGACAACTTTCATGGAGGCCTGCCTATGGCTAAATCACAACATGAATCCGTTCTTAGTTCAGTTTTTCTTCATTATTCTCCACTGTTGTTTTTTTTACATTATACATTTTGTTTAGTTAGTATAATGACATTTGGCATCGTTACAATTTAACTCACTCTTACCGACAAATGTTTTAATGTTACAGTTTTTTTCACCAAACGTCTCCGCAAAGTCCATCGCGTCAAAATGAACGACGAATTTTTTTTCGAAAAAATAATTGAGATTATCGGACCACCGGCGCAACCGGACGGAGAGCCCATGTTCGACCGGCTGCTGTCTCTTCTTAACGACATCCGTCTCAAGAGATCTGAAAATAAGAAAGGAATCGAGCGAGCGTCTAAATTCTTTGACGCAATGCAACATAACGGTAAGTGTACGAAAATCTTCATGTGTCTTCCCAAGTTATAATGTTAATTCAACTACAAAGTACGAAGTACACTGACGTTTGTACTTCCTTTACCCTTGTGATGTAAGAAGTAAAGTTATGTAATCGATCGAAAACCCTTTCTCTTCAGATCGGTACGTTTTAAGGGCTACTGAGTCCGAAAAGGGCATGAGCGAAATGAGTCCAAATTAACTACAGTTATCATGGTGATTGAAAAACCAAAATGTTTTCCCCAAAAGTGGCTTCATGATTACGTTTTTTCGTGTCGACAGATCCAGACAACGTCACAGTAGAGTAACAATATCATCAGTGATAAAATGACGAGAGCAGCTCAACAAATTATCGCGCATTTCGAGTTTAGCGCATTTTTTTCCGTATAAATCCCGAACGTATGATAATAGCATTCTCATCAGATTTAGGGCGGTAGTCCAATAAGCTACGCATAGCATGAAGTGAGGGGCAACCCAAAAATTCGTAGGTTTCATGTACAATTCAATAACAGTGAACACAAGTCTTCTCGAAAGAATCGTGTTTCATTCGTGTTCAATTGATTTAATTATCAACTGTCCTGTGAATACCTAACTTCTGATTTCTGACTTGAGCGCGGGAAAAACTTTTTCAGTCATAATCTTTTTCACAAATCGGAGGAAACGATTGAAAATAACAGAGCAGAACGATAGTCCCCATCTTGAGCCCGAAATAACACGAAGTGAAGACTGGGGGGCTCATCCTCTGATCAGGCTAAATCTTATTTAATTCCCCGACGCTCCCGAACGTTGGGGAACTTTTACGGATCCCAATCACCCTTACCATTTATCCATCGCCCGTCCACAACTGTTAGCTTCGGAGCATTCAATTAACCGCATTTAGAACCATTCTTTTAGAGCACATAAATGATCTAACTTGTCTCTTGAGTCTTCGTAGATGACGCTACTATAAAATTAATTAATTATTCCTAATGCGTGTAGTATGGACGATAGAGTTATATAAAAACGCTCATATAAAACTTCATAAACATGTAGTGTTAAGAAGTGATTATTGGTACATTCTTACATCCCTTAGTCTCTTTGTGAGCAAGCTCGTTTTAATAAATATATTTAAGAAATTTAAAAACTTTGGTAGGGGCACTCTTGGGTGAAGAGATCCACTCAGAAATTACAGCATTAGAGGGGATTATGACGTGATATGAAAGGTTAATGGGTGGGGGGATTCACCGAGAAGTTACAATGAAGGAGGGCGTGATGGGAGTAGGGGTGGTGGGGCAATCGCGTGGACCTTCCGAGCCAGGTGGGGATAGAACCAGCACCTTGACCAGGCACCCCCCTCCTCCGAACCCTGTGGAGTGAGGCAATGGGTACTGGGGGTGGCTGGGACACTAAGGGGGCGCCCCAAGGGGCCTGTTGGGGAGTTAGGACATGGGCCCAATGTGCGCCATGGCAAAATGTCTTTGGTCCTGCAGCTCTGGCAGAGTCGTATGGCCTGCAGCTGCCTTCCTGCTATGTGTGTGTATGTGTAGGGGAGTATGAGGTCATGTCACCTAGGAGATGAGGAGGTGTGCTGACTTCAATCCTCCCAGGAGTGCCCTACCTATACTACTGACGCATCACACAACTTTCCTTAGCTCCGTGTAAATCCAATAGTTTTCTTGGCTTTTGCTACTAATTCCATTCAATTTTCGCCCAGTTCATTTGAACTTGCTAAAACATTTCTTCGTGGTGCAAGATAGGCATTTATTGCGCTACTCCCACTTGTGCCTCGACCATTATTGAGCAATCAGTACACACAGAATTAAGGAGCCTGTAAACACGATTTTTGAGAGGACGATAATATTATCAGGTAAAAACTGTGAGGAATGGTTGTAGGTTAAATGGTACGAACTATCATGTGGCTCAAGTTATTTTCCCACAAATGAGAATTCTGTAGTATTGTCATCCCATTTCAAGCTATTTATACAAGAGCGAGCTAGATATAAAGTTTGAGCTGATTAGGTTAAGCCATTTCCTGTCAATCGCTTTCACTGACACACACTCACCAGGTATGTTTCTTTAATAATATGACTGTACTTGAACCCTCAGAGAGAGTTAAATCAGTCGATTGTCGTGGTGGTTGCAGTTTCGCTATCACATAATAGCCCGGCCACTCCCTCAGAATCCACCAACAGAGTGGAGATCCAGCAGGTTGTCATTTTGCTTGTCTCCCGGTGGAGAGCTGTTGCCTGAGCATCACCACATGTCAAGTTTCAAAGGGAAAGATCAACTGAGGCTGTGTTTCTTCGTTCATAACCTCTTTGCAATCTAGGCCAAGCGGTTATAAGCTTGCTTGGTAGCAGCCAATGCTGGTAGGTTTTGCTGCTCTTCCAACAACATCGCCTACTGCTGTAGGAATGACTTTGGAGTAGCACATAGTTTGCTGTTTTCTCAAGACTGGAGGTGCAAGCCGTACACGATCTTTGAGAGAAAAGAATTGGAGCTGTGCGTCCATAAGGAACTGGCTCCTCCGCAGGTCTGGCACAACCCACTTTCCTCTAAGACGTTCACACGCTCGACGTCTTCATAACTTTCCTTTTCACGTTGTGCAGTCAAGGAAAGTTAAAATACTGTTTGTTTGCTCAAAGTGAGGAGGCTAACTCACAATTTTCCACCAATCATGATGATAAGAAAGGCCACCCTCTCTTTCCTTTGGCTGTCAACGGTCAAGTCTACAGGTAGCTTGCCAGTGGTTACTTGGAGTTCATAAAGTATTATCTTAGAGTTTTGCTTGACTCAAAATATCATTTTCGGTAGATGAAACACACTAACTAGAGTTCAACACACATGTTCTAGTTATTCTGCTCACACGCTAATTTTTCTTCCCAGGGCTGGACCTGGCCGCTGGTCTCACCCACCAGCCTTTGCCCATTCTCAAGGAGCTGGCCAGCGTCGACTACAAAACGACCTTATATCCCTACTACTTCTGCACTCGTCCACTCACCTCTAAGCAGAGAGCGATTCGCTCGAAGGCTGGCCCTTACCGCGAAGTGAGGCGAAAATGGGCCAAGAAGTCGTCGTTCTTCGACCAAATGCCAACTGGAGGAGACCAAGCGATGTGGAAACGAGCTCGGAAATTTTGGGCGCCTCAAGAGAAAACTAAGGATTACATAATGCAATTTGATAGGACAAATATTTAAACGTTTGCCGTTCTGCTTTTTTATCACTGCGTTCCTACTACAGGACTCGGTGGATGAATGACATGCGTGTTTGTCTAAATAAAACCTCTTTATTGCTGAGATTCTCTACTTTTTAGACACGTCGAACATACTTTGTAGAACATATCGAGTCGTATTGGAGTTGGGAAATCGATTAGAATAGTTACACAACTGTTATTTAATAGCAGGGGATGCTGACAGAGATATATTATGAGCTAAGTACAATTAAATATCGCAATGGTTTTAGTTACGACGAATGTAGAAGGAAATGTAACTGTATGATGTAGCCAGGGTCTGAACTTTAATATGAGGGGGGGGGGGGAGAGAGAGATGCATTGCGCCGCGTATTTTAAAGTCACTTATTGAGTACACTTGGCAGTTTTAGTCAAGTACCGCAGGTACTAGAGGGCGCTTGACGTTTTTCATTCAACCCACGAACAACCGGCACTGTTCAGTTCCAGTTTGCGCGAATGCTATACGATTTCAAGTCTGTGACAACTCCCGCAGTGCGCTCATCATCCGACTTGTCGAGCTCCGCTTCAAATATTTTTCCGATGACGAACGCTTTCTGTTTCGACGGCGTCATATTATTAAAAACGAACGGGAAGTAGGTCGCGCGTGGAACAAAAAAAAAAGGACGAAAAATAACTGGCGAACTCACAGTTCATCGCCAACAATTATGAGTAAGATAAACAGAAAGCCTAATTAAAAGCTTCTGAAAGATGAGGATTTAGAAGTTGTCTAAGTAGGTGCCTAAGGCAAACGGAGGCAACGAAAGAAAAATGCTATGGCTAACAAAGAATTTTTCCCAAAGAGTTCGAAATGTTGTCACGACTTGTCAGAAGTGGAAAAAACTTTTCTTGTTAAAAGTTGACGTTCTTCCGTGAAATGATTCAGATTGGGAGGATGGGCCGACGAGTCTCGAATAGTTACATCGAGGCAACTGGCATATTTCGTAGAGAGAGAATTCTCCAGAAGCTGAGCAGCGCTAGTTCACAAATTTTGGAAAAAGACAGTGTTAGTGTCGAACTCAAATAAAATGGCTTGAAATGGCGTTACGGGCACGATTGGAACCTGCAGGGACAACGGAATGAAATGGAGGTCTAGCTCATCTGACCCGCTCCTGGGACTTCAACTGCTAGAGTTGAAGACGTTAGTTGAAGTCGAAAAATAAAACGGAAGAGAAGATGAGAAACGAGTGGTAGTTCATTCAATTTCGATTCAAAATTGGAAAGTTCTACAGGTCATCCGACTGAATGGACGTTGTGTGGAATTACATCACCGTTTATTGAGAAATTGGCCTTATTATTGCCGTTTTGTTTAGATAAAACCATACTCATTACAATCAACTAAAAACGGTCAGGGTGCCGAGTACACGAGAACGAGTTGTGCTGAAAGCTTAATCTAAAGGGTAGGAGCATTCGCGAAAACAATGAGGAAATACCTCTATTTTGGAAGCTTTCCCCTTCCCACCAAGCGACCAAGAGGATGGGAGAACCAAGAGTCCGTAACCTTCAACAATTGACAACGGACACAGAGCACGTACCTTAATTAGGATTTTCTGCCAAAAGCCACAAAACGTACAAAGATGGCGAAAACTGATTTTTTTAGGGCAAGTATGACAGTTTTCTTAGCCTTTGGATAAAAAATGTAAATAATATGTGAACAGTTTATATGACGAGTACATGTTGCCGAAGAATTTGATGAATATGATTGTGAGAATTTCTTTTTATTAGCATTAACTATCGTACGTCAAACGTTTTTTTTTTTTCCTTTTTTGGCGTCTTCTCCTTCTTATGACTTTGTTAACTTCTTATGCTGGCTTCTTCTTCATCCGTCTTCCTTCGGTTTTTTAAAATTATTCTTTCTGAATGATATATCTGTGCGTTCAATCAGGAAAATTGTTCAGCAACTCCCCCTCAAAATTTGGCACGTTACGCCATTTTTTTTTTCTTTCCCGAGGGCGTGCGGGACAAATCGTGTGGGCCCACTGAAAGAATCACTTAAGGCAATACTAAAATAAATGAAATCAATTCTTCTAAAAGTAAACTCAGCAACGCAATAGTAAAGATGGATGTTAATGGTGTGTCGTGACGTCGCGGACGAAAAGACGAGCGAGGTGGTGACTTGCGAACGCGATGAGAAGAGTATATATTCAGCACAATACGTTGGTCCGCTGGTACCAGGCAATGTGCCAAAGGTACTTTAACAGTCTTCACGAGCGTGGCCTCTTGGAGGTAGAATAACGCGAGGAAGAGCGAGGTGGGCAAGGTAAGACGAGAACGATACGAGTTGTAGAAAGCGAATGACGAGAAAAGTGAAGAAAGATGAGGTTCGGTAATGGAGTGACGTAATGATGGCACTACAAACCCGTGTCATGATGGATCGGGATTGGGCGGTAACTCATGCAGCACTTGCTCGACTGACGGAAATGAACTTTGACGAAAACGCGAAGGACTGAACGAAGGATTTGAAATCAACATTGGTGAACACAGGGCATTCACCTAGGATTGCCGCAAAGTCTGCATTCCACTGCCTCTAAGATGCCCATCTTGTTGAGGTGATATCTGAGTGGAAAGTGCCCGGTGAGGAAGCTTGTCAGAACTCTCAGATCCTGTCTGGAGAGTGCTAGCATCGCCTTTGCCCTTTGACTGGAAGGCGTGACCAGCCTTTTCGCTTGTCTTAATCGTGGCTGGCGATGCCAATTGGCGCTGTTTTGCAGTGTCTCCCATCGAGCAACCAGATGGTTCAGGTGACTCTTCATCATACCCACGTATGGTTCAGGCCCGATGGGTTGGGATTGTGTACCCCTTTTCGCAAGGCAGTCAGCCTTTTCGTTGCCCTCATGCCTCCTATGAGCCGGCAACCAGCTGTTACGGGCGCCGAACTGTTTGAGAGCATGAAGGCATTTCCATGCCAGCTTAGACCTAAAACTATAGACTGCAATGGCCTTTAAGGCCGTCTGAGAATATGTAGATCCGCTTGCCCTTGAGTCCTTTATTCAGAATCTCTTCTGCGCAGATCTTTATGGCTAGGATTTCCGCTTAAAATATCGTGGCGTACTCTCCCAGCGGCTTAGCAAGACTGTGATTGGGCCCTACAATGCCCAATAACTGAACCATTGGTATACCACTGCAGGGCGCCCACCTCGGTCCAGAACGTCCCCTTCTCCCATTGTTCCCGTGAGTGGATGCCAACACTGAATGGCAGCCGAAAGTTCTTCCGCTCTGGTATAACGTCAGTAGTTGGGACTGCTGCCTCTTCTAGCCTAAACTGTCTAGTTATTCCGTGGAGGCTCGCCTTGACCCTGGTGGAGATGTTACCTGTCTGCAAAAGCCTTACCGCTCCCGGGTAAGCAGTCCTCTGGATGTGTATATAGAGAGGTGAGATGTTCAAAAGGACTAAAAATTGCAGCAGTAGGGCAGGTACCCATTGCCCCTGTGATACCAAGACACGCCTGTCACTGCAGTTGTCCGAGTTTTCCCTATACTGCCAGCCAGCCTGTCGCCTTCCAGTCGCCAGTGGAGGCATACGTGACGCCCCTTATAGAGTCACTCCATCATTTTTGGAGTTATGCCCCAAGATTTAATGTGCAGCCTCCTACATACCCACAGGGCTGTAGTTGCCTTGTGCAGCGCATATCTCATATGCGGGTTCCATGTGAGCTGCTTGTCCAGTATCACCACGAGGTATTTTACCTCCGTCTTTATCTGGAGCCTTGCTCCTTGCATTGTGGGTGGTACTATGTCAAGGTTTCTTCGTCTAGTGAAAGAAATCTGGATTTATGAAGAGTCCTTCCTTGTCGCACCACCTAATAATGATATCTACAGCTCCCTGCATCATTACTGACACAGTAGAGGCAAATTTGCCTCTCACCAGAACTGCATGATCATCCGAGTATGCGACCAGTTCGTAGCCTTCAAGCTGCAGTGTTTCCAACAGCTCGTCGGCCACCAGTAGCCACAGGAGGGGAGAAAGTACCCCACCTTGGGGGCAGCCTCGCGTGGGAACCACTGTGATGCTGTCTTCCCCTAACCGGGCCGTGATTTTATGTGATTACTTCCTGTTTATATCTGTTTTCCAGGTATTTTTCGAATGCTGGATGGAATTGAACTGGTCTGTACGACAGTTTTTATGCCTAAAGAGAAAGTAATTGTTTAATCATTTGCACTTCCTCCCGTTTCACTCCATGCACCATTCAGCTCGAATCATTGGGATATGTAATTTTCGTCGTTTTTTTGGCGTTTATCCGGCTGCTTATCCCCCTTTTCACTTCATCTTCTTGTGTTACTTCTTCTTCCTCTTCTCCTTCATTTCCCAACTTCATGTGGCTTCTTTATTCAAAACTGATCGTGGGTGTTCATTATCGCCAGTTTTGACTTCTTTTTTCCATTTTAGAACAGCATGTGGAAAACGTTTTCTTTCTTTTTTAAAAGAAATTAGTAAAAACGAACAATGTTGAAGGAATGTTTTGTTTCCTTTGTCTAATACGTTTGTTTTCATGTAATGAGGACTTTTAGTTTTCATTGTTAATTAGTTTAATATATTCTACAGCGTACTTTTCATTTCATTTTTTTCAGGCAGCTACACCACTTATGGCATCTACTCAGAGTATCCATTAAGAAGTTTTATATTTTATTTCTTTTCGATGTGAGTGACGTCAAGACACCAGCCATCACCTCTCCAGACGCCATTTTTATTACCATTCCTAATTCTACATAGCTGCGAACCGCCACGTGCACGTTAAAACTTATATTAGTTATTCATTGCCATTTTTTCACTTTGCAGTGAAAGTTTCCTCATTCACGCGCAGTTATCACTCTCTTCGGGTCGCAGTATCCCGCAAGTCCTGTACTCCACGTCTCCCAGCGTCATACCTGGACGACATACTCAGGAAACGTCCACCAGCACCATACCTGGACTAACATACAGCCGAAGGACAATTGGGCAAAGAAGAACCACGAACATTAAACTTCGCTCAAAGAAAAGTGCCAAGTACCAGATTAATTTTCCTTTTGCTGTAGACTTTTCCCGAGCAGTAACTTTATTTTCTATTTATGTCTATGAGCTCAACGATTAATTTATTTCCAACATTTTACTATATTAAACCTTTTGTGTGCAAAATCTGGTTGGATAAGCATTCACCACTTTGTCACAACACATTTGTTTAATAACATTCATTCTTGTGTTGCATCTTTTTTTCTAGTCGTGGTATGAGATTTAATTAGTGAATAAAAGTGTCAATCAACCTTTCCTTCTCTTCTTTTATCTGCTTGAAAAATATGAACGCCAGCCGATAGAATAGTGTCATGACTAAGTGATTAGTAGAGGTGTAGTACGGAGTGGAAATATAGTGAAATAAGATGACGTGAGCTCTCAGAAAATGTAGAGTATTTTGTGCCCTTATGAAGTTCTCAACTCCTGATTTGCAGCACTCAGGGCAGCGGGATTCCGCTCTCAAAAGTTATTACAAAGTATAGTTCGTCATGTTAGTGAGGTAATGTATAAACCAACTCTATGCAGGCGACCTGGGAGTGAACTTTGAGCATGGTTTTGTAAATCAATTGCTATAGTAGCGTGACGTCGCAACGAACTAAATGAAACTACACTCAGTTTTCATCAAAAGAGAAAATAATAAAATTAAAACGTGAAACGTGTAACGTCATGCGATCTCTGAGTGGCTCCGGAATCTAATTGGAAGTTCATCTTGTGCCCCAAAAGAAAACGAACCTCGGACGCGCGTGTACCTGATTATTTTCAACAGGAGCAGCGCCTCGCCCGTTAATTCGAGCCCTTGTTTTACTTGGCCCGCATTCCGGTTCTGAGAAGTTTTTCAAGCTGTTGGGGCCCTGGAAGACCAGAGAAGGAGAAGTACAACTGAGAGATCCAATAAACAGGGCCAAAGAGGGAGAGAAGTTGAAGGGCCTGGCGGTGGGTGAGGTACAATCAACTTGAGAGCTATTTGCCCCATCTGAAAGTTGAACCAATAAAAGTTCCAGGTTTTTTTATTCCTCCCCCTCGATCGAAAGGGGAGAAAAATAAGGGGAGGTTTGTAGATCGGAATGAGAATGAAAATGGGCAACTGTTTTGATTAAGAGGCTGAGGGAATTTATCGTCGTGAGTGACACGGTCGTTCTGGAGTTCTAGAGCGTCGTGTCTCCAACTATTTGAGTTCGTCAAGTTCAACAACCTGTCAAACCCCTTTTTCTTAAAACCCTAGAAACTATCAGGACTGTGACTCAACCTTAATCCACTGACAGGAATCCATAAAGTGGTTTATACCAGTGACACAACCATGGACACACTCAGGTCTGGACAGTATTGTAGAAACTACAGTACACAAAAAAGTATTTTCTTGCTTCTTCGAGTCTGGAAGTATACGAAATACGGACCAGCGAGTGTTTGAGAGAAAAGAAGCCAAGCTGCTTAGTTCTATTAGGAACTAGCTAGTCCAACGGTCATGACTAACTCATTTTCTCCAACGACGTTTCTGAAAAAGTCTTTATCACCTATTTATGTCAGAAATGTCAACATATTTAAATTATAGCAGCACATAATCACCTGCAACGGAAATATATAGTGTGAAGCACCGCACAACTTTCTTCAGCCCCACGTGCATGTTTATCACAGGGTAAGGGTTTATGTAATGGGTTGAAATTGTCTTTTAGCTTTAAGGACTTCTGTCTAAGATGTGAACTTGGTACGTTGGCGTGGTCAGGAACTTTATTGCGAGAGAACGGCTGAATCAAACACCATAGCTACCCTTAAGCCGAGCTCAACGTTCATATAAATCGAATGAGTGTTATGAGTGGCACCTTATGTTTCCCGTGCAGTTCAAGTTTTTCTAATAAAAGAGTCAAAGAAATATATCCTTTTTCCGAAATGGCCGGAATTCATTATCGAAGCAATTGTTCAAAATGCTGCTTCAACGTATGTTTTGTGTACATCCCCTTAAATCCTGAGTTTCATGATCGCTGTTTTCGAGAGCTACTGCTCGGCTGCAGAAGGTCCAAATAACGGAAGACCGGTCTTCCGTTTGTCAAAGCGACTCCCAACGCGAAGGGTCCCATTGTTAAAAAAAAATTGAGTTGGTTGCGCCGAGTTCGCCTGTTCCAAGGAATCTCTGACTTTGACGTCTGAAGGAACTGGAAACGAGCTCGAGTGGTGAAGAGCAGAGCTGGCAGCGGGTCCTGCGGAGCAGTTCTCGCAGTAATTGGGCAGTTAGGGGCCAAAATGTGAGGTGGTCCGTGAAATGAGACGGGTCATGCAAAAAGAGAGCCCAGAGCCAATTGGCTGGTACATCCGAACGAATAATCAGCGGTCTCCCTCCGAAACTGCTTCAATTTTACATCCTACGACAATCCATCCGCAGAGCCCCAGGTTCCCTATTCTATTCAACCCATATAATATCATACATAAATAACGAGTGAGGACCCGTCCGAGGGATCAGCCCTTAATGTTCGCTTTACCTTGGGCGGTTTTAAGCCCACTTAGTTGCTCGCGGATGGGAACGCTTAGTTGGTGTTGCCGACTAAGGAAACCCTTTGTCAGGCTCCACGCAGTGAGATCCATTTTCCATTCCACAGCCTCTTGTAATGCGAAACCATATCAAAGGATGATGACGGCGAGTAATTCAAATCTCAATTTCCCTGCGCTTAGGCCACTTTTCAGGTTACGTCTTTTCAAGGAAGATAACGTGGTAACGAGAATCTATTAGGCGCTAAATTCGAAATTAATCTTCCTGACGTCATTGGGTGTTCATCACTCGCCTTTTACTCCACCAACCCACCACCGTTTTCATTCAACGTTATTCCCACCGACGACCTCATCATCCCAACAAAGCAAGTTTTTTGGTTTGGATACGCGTGCTGGGCTCTTCTCGAACGCTTCTCATCGGTACTTACACCCATGTGCCAATACAGAAAGCAACTGTGTTCTTAGTGCTGTGGAACGCGCTATCCGTTCTTTCTGAGGGCGCCTTGCTTGATATTTCCCATGAGCGGTTCAACGTCAGGGAGAACAATCTTGCTACTGTGGATGTAGGCGCCGCACTAAAAAGTCTCGCAGAAACTAATTAAAGCGATACGCGCTAGATCGAGTGAGATTGCACTCAATGCAACACTCTGAAAAGTGATCAGGATGCGAGTGCTTCCGAAAATTGTGGAAATTTATATTGTCACTTTGTTTTCTGGAAAAATCAATTCTCGCGCTCATAATTTGGCTCTGGTTTCGCTACACGCCCTTAATAACAAGAAGAGGGGTACCAGAAACTGGACGCCAACGTTCGAGGCGCGCCAGAGCCGCTTTGCTCAATCAAAAATTTAGAATCCAACTGTTATAATCAGAATTGTGTATTACATAACCCAAAATTAATGGCTGGCACCAAACTCAGCTCAGACTTAATTAAGAAGGCAAGATGGCTCACCACGCGTCTTCAGAAGCCTGCTCTTGGAGCGCCCTCATCCTGGGGGCACCTGCAACTCGTCGTAAAACCAACTGGTGAAAGAAGAGAATCGTTCGAGTCCGACCGAGAAAGTCTTAAGCTTTTGCGATCGCTGGCGATTACGTCGTTAGGATGCGAAAGCAGAAAAGAGGATGTCCACAACATCTGTTGAACTTAGACTAGGTTTCTCCAACAACAATGGCTTTTTTGACATGAGAATGTTTTTTCCTTTTATTAATTGACGAGTG
Organism: Pachypeltis micranthus; assembly: GCA_020466155.1. NCBI lineage: Eukaryota > Metazoa > Arthropoda > Insecta > Hemiptera > Miridae > Pachypeltis > Pachypeltis micranthus. Next base: position 12,777,359 of record CM035775.1, read on the forward strand.
TATCATCAGTTTCATTTATTAATATTCACAAATGGCGGCCATCGTTTTCAAGCGCACTCGCTCTTACAGTGGCCTTAGAGTGTCATTTAGATGTCCTAGGGTCCAGGTCTGTCGAGAATGTGCTGAGGGCGATGTAGTCTTGAAGTAGTAGAACGAGCGAAACCTTGTGCCATCCGATGTTGGTGCGGGTGGAGTTGTCCAAAAAGCGTATCATGGCATGATAACGTAGTTCTTAGAGGGTGTGTCGATGAGGGGGGGGGGATTAGAATCTGTTTTGGAAGGACGTGGTGACATTGGTACGTCGAGCATGTAACCCAGACAGGTACGTTCAGATCGTTTAGTTATAGGTAAATGTGACGGTTGAAGTTGTCCTAGGTTTTGATGGCGCGCTGTAAGCGTCGAGAAACTTATCCTCCTGAGCAGTCTAAGAAGGCATAAACCATATCGTCCCAGACCAGAACTCATCTTCAGCTTTGAGTAAGGGTATGTCGTTACAGAGTATGTTGTCAGACGCTTCCCTGGGGAACTCTCGCTGCTATAGTTTGTGAGGCCATTGGTTGGTCACTCAAAACTATAAGTGCGTCCCTGTAAATAAGTCTTTAACAGGAGGTACAGGTTATTAGGGAAGACAGGACACATTTTGTAAAGCAGACGCGGTTGAATGCCTGCTCAATGTCAAATAATGTGGCTTCGCAGACTCTTTATCGTGGAAGGTTTTTAATAAAGACAGTCTTTGAAGTTGAAGAGCGCGCGAGTGTGTTGGATGAAAGCCGAACCGTTGTGGTGGAAGATTAGCAGCTTTGGTATCATCAGGTGCTTAAATACGTAGACTAGGAGTGACAACATGCTGATTGGGCGGTATGAGTTGGAGTTCTGAACTGGCTTATGTGTTTTGTGGGTTATGCAAATTACGGCATGATTCCAGGATTTGGGAAATGGCCAACCCGCGTCGACACCGTGTGTATGGTGACAAGGAACGTGAAAAACTTGGAGCGTTCTCGTTTTTGAGAGGCTTCATAACGTTCCATACTTCTCTTGGGGAGAAGATCGCTGGACTGGAACCCTTTACCGCTCGACTAAAGTGATGAAAAACACAACGTGATACCCCAACTAAAGGCAGAAGGACTCTGGTTTCATAGTCCCTCAGACAAAGCCTATTGCTTTGCTGATGTGATGAACGAGTGCTTTGAACCATACCCCGACATCTCAGGTGAAGAGCTCGAGGCAATTTCCAACGCGTTCCCATCACCATCGAATCTACTCGGTTGATGTAGAACTGCTGTTGATTAAAATGGAATGCGTCGGAATTACGGGCTCAGAGCGATTTAAGTGTTTTTGTCAGAAATTGTAACCAATTGAGAGTCAAACCCGCGAAAACGAAAAAGTCGAGTTCGCCACAATTCAGGGAAGCACTTCAGGTTCTGTACGCGCCCTCATTTAACTAAACCCAACTGCATTAACAATCTTCGTTATAAACGATAGTCGCAACAGGGCGTTGGGCGACGCGGCCATGAACAACAGAAGACACTTGACGTCAGCATTAATCTGAATCTTGAAATGCGGTTCTCTCGAAACTGGATGGAAGTAAGAATTTCCATATCCTGGCCATGAGTCCTTCACAAACCCCCTTCACTGAACACGTACTCGTACCTACAGGTGTTTTCACGCTTGCAAATCTTGAAATTCGATCGTTACTGTGACTAATTCATTTGTAACTAATTATTTACAAGTGGCACGCACCTAGCACTCCAACAGTGAACTTCTCACTTAGAGTAAGGAAAGTATTGTAATCGTGTCAAAAAAGAAGGTGGGTTTTCTTCAGATCTTCACGTTTGGACGCCTACTGAATCCAAAGAAACCTAATTTTAATTAAGTGTTAGTGTAGTACGATTTGCGGGAGAACAGCTGGACCGATTCAGCTGGTTCTTTTTTCTTTTGTTCATCATTTTTTGTAGACGCGAAACTAAAGTGTGTTTGGTTAGCTGCCAAAAACCAGGGGTTTCTACCTTGTTCGCGAAAACTGCTATAAAGATTTTGATTAAACTTTCAGATTATCTTTTACTAATTAGCACAAAACTTTCCTTTTCCATAAATATCTCCATAAAAATTCGTGAATCGAGATATCCTATCAAGCAAAAATAGGTTTTTACGCGGTTTAGCAAAACGACTACAACAATTTTCACCTTACAGAATGTTTTTGAACAGAGATTTAAAAAAATGTGTCAAAAATGATGTTTTGATAACTGCTCCGCTGGATTTCGTCAATCTTGTCGACTCTCTTCTAGAAACTTATACCCACATACTGTTCCCCTTGCTTATTTTTGTACATATCTGTTGAACGAAGATATAAGCTATGATAACTCGATAAACAAGATTTGTTGAAATGATAGCTTATCGGTTTTCTAATTTTCTCGAAATCGGCCCTAACGATTTCGATCAAACTCAGCTAAATAGTACCTAAATTTTGTTCTCCATAAATGTTCCCCGGCAGGTCGTCGAATTTACGGTGATTGTCGAAAGCTGTGTGTAGCATAGTACGTGGCGGTGAGGTCACTACTAGATAAATCACATGGTGGTGTGACTGCCAATGGGGAAGCGTTCAAGAGGGAAGGTCGACGGATAGAAAGTTCACCGGATAACGTGCTTCGAATAATGAGACCATCAGCTGGAATAAGGTTGAACGAATAGTGGGTTGGTGGAGTGAAAAGCACGTAATCAATAACCGAAGCAGTCAGGAGTATTAATTTCGAACTTATTTTTAGCCTATATACCATATTTATTTATTTCTTTCTGTTCAATTCTCGTTTCCATCAATAAATAATATTTGCGACACTAGCTCTACAAAGGGATGCCAGCTGGCAGCACTGAAATGCTGCACCCATCTTCACCAACTCTGTAATGTTATTCGATAAAGCGGAGGAGGGGCCAAGGGATGTAAAGTTGAGGTTACGGCTGATCGGTTCACTCTTTTTCGATCAGTCACCAACCAGTTAAAACTCTGTTTAACACCTACGGAGTTTTAGCCTTTAGCAGAGTTTCGTTCTCTGCAAAGTGATGACTCTAATGTTTATACCATTCAGCGAGAAACTGATCTGTTTCTTCGGGGATTCGCACGCGTGAATCAGTTTGTAGATTGTGGCCTTATTGCCACCACTACCGTTAACAACTACGCGTTCGTCGTCCCCTAATTAGAAGAACCAATCGATCCCTTTAACATTATAATTTTACCACCATTAACTACTTCCCTTCCTCACTATCGCTATTCCTTCAGGTCTTTTCCCAAAACATCAACCCAAACACGACATCGTGGAGGAGTTGACGTAAGGCACAAGGGCAACTAGCTCTGCCATATCTACCCACGCAATCTCACCCGTTCAAAATGATACCCTCGTGGGCTCATTTTCAGCAGACAATTCCACTCTCGCCATTTGTCAATGTTCGCGTCAGTTCCTGATACACTTTAATATTTTCTCTGTTCAACCGTTTGTCATGAAACTGTTCAGTTGTAATAAGTTGTACGAATATATCATTTCAGACGCAGCTTTAACTCGCTACATACCCTCGCATATAACTCAAACGGAAAGAGCAGATTGACTGTCAAGTGATTTGAAGTGACGGATCAGCTCACGATGGCAATGCAGGAGTTTTTGGAAGAGAGCCTCCGTGTACGCATCGAAATCTTTTTGAATCTTCAAGAGGCTTAAAATTGATAGCAGAGAAATATTTTGGTATCTCCAATGCAGTTTCGAAACTCTTCCCCCCTCAGCCTTCTTAATCCACCAGGGTTACCAGCTTTAGTTAAAGCGTTAACCGCAAAAACCCTTCCTTTGAGCTTGAGCAAGTAAAAGTTGTAACCTTACAATGTCGGTTTTTATTTTTTCTCGCTCAGCTATCATTTTCTTGTACCCCTTTCGGTGTTTCTTGTTCAACCTAAGCATCCTCCTGCAGTTCTTGCAGTTTACGTTCGCCATTCACGCTCATCGCTAGTTTCAGCTTCGGCAGAGGTTATTGCGGCCACTTTGGCTTCTGATAATTATTAGAAATTATCATTTGCTCAAATCTGGACCTTACTTTACTGTAACCTCATTAATTCACTGCCTTCTCGATGTGGTTTCAAATCGCGGCTATCTATCCACGTCCCATAGTTATCTCGGTTAGCGCGGTGGTAACGAAATAGATCAGCCTTGATCAGATATATCGCGATTAGTGCTGTTGTGATGAAAAGGTCCCTGACTGCTGACATCCCAGGCTCTAGAGGATTCTCTCTGGTCGTGTAGATCCCCCCCCTCCCTCTTCACGACACTTAGATCTGCGTACGTACCCAGGTCCGGCTCGAGGTTACACGAAACTTTTCCTGTACCGTCTTCTTCAACTAACTTCAAACTCTCTCCTGTCCAGTCTGGCTCCTCGCCCATACCGCTAACCTGCTTATTTCTGGGTACAGCATTGATCCCTCTCCTCCTCTCTCTCATCATTGAATTCTCAGGATCTTCCTTTGCTTCCTTAACTTCTATTTTTTCGCGTTCCCCTGCAGTGCGCTTCAGCTTCCAAATTTAATAACCCTCGATTAACCGCATGCCGTATCAGATTGAAACTGTTGAATTCTTAAAAAGCGAACGATCCACCTCGCCGCCCTCTCGTTAAAAGGGTTTATGGTTGTAACAAAGAGATTAAGGAGTCAAACGGAACGATACCTAAACGCAACTAAAACAACAACGACGAAACCGACAACTTCTTCCTTCAGAGCCATTCCTCGCATGGATTCTTTTACGACACGCTATGTACAGTTCCAGTTTGAAGCCAAGGCGTCACACTGCCCTCTCCTTAATAGCATTCCTCCTGGAATGCTGTCATACTTCAAATACCAGTCGTTGCAACGACTAGTAGCACCCATCTTGTAGTAATCACCATGAAACGGAGCTAGACGATTGAAGTGCACTACTACTGGTTTCCCTCTTAGAGTCTAGAAGATTCTGTAGACTACATCGTTAATATTCTTGATAATATAGGGGCGTTTCCAGTGTTTTTGCAATTTCGGACAGTCTTCGTTTTCTTCGTGGGTTATAAAGCCTTACTTGGTACCCTTCTGTGTAGCTCGCTTCTTTGGCTCTGTAATCGTAATATATTTTCGTCCGATAACTAGCAACTCGCAGATTGGGTTATGTTTACACCATTTTCACAACTGAACAACACGTCACATAAAAGTCGCATTTCCTGACCGAACAAGGTCGTCTCTGGAGTCTGTCTCAAAGACCCGTTCATTGCAGATCTGTATGCCATCGAGAATAATGAGAGGTGTTCATCCCAGTCACGCTGATAATAAGGTATTTGATAACGGAGCTGTTCATTCGTTCCACCGTTTCATCAGACTGTGGATAGAGGGCTGTAACTCTGGTTTTTCAGATTCCTAGCTTCTTACAAACCTCTTGGAACAGGTCAATTGGGGATTTCTCCCTAGATCTGAATGTGATTCTAAAGACTCTCCAAATCAGCAGATGAACTCCTGAACTAAGAACTCTGCAAGAGTGGCAGCTTCTTGATTGTGAACGTGTGAGCATCCTCCCAATCAGAAAAGTAGTCCATGACAATAAAAACGTATTTATTGACTGAGTTTGTTTCCTTCCAGAGGGGCTTTTATATTCACGGCAATACTTTCAAATGAGCTACCCACAAATTTTGTTGCATTACAGATTTCAACTCGCAGCTTGGTCCGTTGCTCGTTGAACACGTAGTAGATTTTTTGCACCAGTCTTCCACAGCAGAACAGTTCGCTCAATAAACTCGTCCTCATACCTTCTGTAACGTCTTTTATTTCCCGAGCTGTCCTCCTGATGGTCCATCATGAAGTTTACCACTTGTATGCAGCTTTTTGAGCTCAGTGTCATCATTCTCAACCACTCTTTAGAGTAAACCATTCTCCATCAGCAAAGAGCTGTGCCCAATATGTCATCAAGACTATTGAGAATGGTGACACCTCTTGCTCGTTAACTTCCTATTTCGGATTTTCTTCAATAGAGGGTCATCTTCTTGTCGTTCTTGAATTTCTTCCAAAGTTTCTTCATCTTCAGCTCGATCAACAGTTGCCACCGTTATCCTGTTAAGAAGGGGCTACTTCCAATATGCCGCTAAATAATCAAAATGTTAATAATTTTTTTTTTAAATACGGCGTTTCGTGATAAAGAAATTTAGTCGAACAGAAAAAGAAAATAGACGAACAGTCTGATCTTCTGACACTGTATAAATTAATAAAGTAAAATGTTGTTGAGAGATGAGTTGGTTGAATCATGCTCCTCTTTCACCCACGAATAACTCACCAGCTGGTCGAGGTTTTCCTAAGTCTGCGGATGAGTCTGATGCTGAAGAAATGGAGAGAAACGGAAGTAGAAGAATGTTCATAAACTTGGTAGACGGTATAGTTGGTGGTCGAGGAAAAGAATAAAGGTAGGTATAGCGAAAGGTGTAAATAGGCGACAAGTGATGATTACCAAAAACGAAAAAAAAAAGTTTTTCACTCTGGCTGGTTTTCATCGGTGGTGGGCGAGTCTAGGAAATCGACGGCACTACAAAACCACATCGCACAGAACAACTGTTCGGTGATAATAATAATAAAAGCAAAAATGGATAAAACAACACATTTTGCTTTATTCAAGAATATAAAATAAAACGCACTTTTTTCCTAATTCGCCACCTTATGTGCGATCCTATCCAAAATGAGAACAGCCACATCAGCATGAATTCAACCTTCTTCTTCTCTTAGCGATTACAGTGCGAGCAACCACTTTGGCAAGGTCGTCCGGAGAGTGTGAAGATGTGCCCCAGGCCCCAACATCTTTTTCCTTCACAACCGTTCCCCACGTGGATACTTTAGGGCACGCTATTTACAGTTACACTTTGAAGCCAAGGCGTCACAATACTCCTTAAGAGAATCTCTTTCACCCATTAAGGGAATACGTGTATGAGGATTATCAGTCAGAACTAACGTCTCAAAGGTATCATCCTCGCAACGTGGGGTACCACGACTAATGATACAAGTTGTGACATGAACTCTGACGTTGTGACAGTTTCGAGGTTTGGGCTACGAAAAACCCTTGAACCGTCCTAGCTGCTGGGAGCAAACCTGGTCAGAAAAGATGGCCCATGGACAGTTACTGAAGGAAGGTTAGGCCGTCTTCTTCTCCCGGTTTGGATTTGTCCTGGCACATGTTCCTGTCGAAATTTCTATATTCTTCTTCTGTTCCCTGCTCCCTTCCCGCGTGAAAACGTTTCCTGCATCGGTTCGAACGAAGAGGAAGAAAACTCGAACGTCACTTGAAGTCTTTGGCTCTTGTTTCATTTTTTTCTTTTGGCATGCCATAGGTAGGAGAGGATGCTTAATTTCTAATTCCATTTCATTTTTCTTATCAGAAAATATTTCTTTTTTTTTTTGGTTGTATAGGAAGCTCCATTTCTTTTTAATACATAGTTCCCGTATAAATGTGTTGCTCTTTTGTTTTTCCTTCCCCTAAATTCATGGGTTCATCCCCACTAGAATTTATTTTATCATTTTCCCTTTTCCTTTTTTTTCGTTACAAAGTCCTGTGGTTTGCAGGAATCAATGGCAAACCCGGCCGCAGGAATCAATGGTGAGTTGTCACAACCAATTGGGCTTATTACCGAACGTTTTGGTGAAAAACCGTTGTTTTGGGCCTTTGTCTTAGAACAATCACTGTATTTATTTAATTTAGGAGTGCGTCTCCCCCACAACGGTGCTACGTGTAGGTGCTAATCTTATATGAATAATACATAACTTTAAAACATCGGGTGCGTACAGCACGCCACTTTCCGCTGCTCGTATGATGTACATATGGGAGCTGAGGTGTATGTCTTGCAGGGTATTTCTCGGGAAACGTTCATTGAGAACAGAATATAAGTAGTTTGTGGAGATTTTCGTAAGTTCGATCGAAATCGTTTTGAGAAAGATAAGAAAACCTTCTCGTAGTTCCACACTTGATTATTTGTTCAACAGCCTCACGTATAAAAGCAGCTCATTCTGTCCGTGGCTTTACTGTCTTCTTTCTTTCGCTATTTTACCTTCGGGAAAGGGCTCGATTCTAAACATAAATACCGTGAACTGAACAGCCTCGGAAAACAAGAAACCTTTTGATGGGCTCGTCGCCACGCCGTAACTGACGGCTCGAATTACTCTGAAGTTTGCTGGGCATCCGCAGAAAACCAAACCGCGAATTACAAGTGGCCACTTTTTGTGTGTAATTGGTGTCGGCTGCCGGCTCCCTCTTCCTGAATAATGGCTTCGAGGAACAGCAATTAAAAATGCATTAAGGCCCTCCCGAACTCAACCTAACACCATCCTATCGCCATTAGCTTAGTTTGACCGGAGAGCCGACTCGGAGCTTTACACCTTTAATTGCGAGGAAAAAAATATCTGGTGCTACGCATCTCAAAAAATTCCTCGCTCTTCGCTCAATGGACCTCGACAGATTTATTTGCATAACCCTTATTTTAACTTTTTGTAAGTTCAAGGCGCTCAGTCCTCCCTATTTCTTCGCGCTTCATGGCTGGCCTCAGGACAAGAGCGTTCGCAAATGTACTAATAAATAGAAAGGAATCCCACCGTGGTCTTTGAACACGTCAAAGAGCATACTAAAAACACTTGTAAATCACAATTTCTTCACAACATAACTATCTAATCCTAAACCGCTTTTGTTTTAATTCCAAGAGAGAAAATAGACGGACAAGCCACGTTAAGACATTGATGGAAGGTTTGAGTCTCATTTGATTAGTAAATCAATTTCTGGCGTCCACAGAGTATCTAAAACGAGTGGTTTTCTCGTTTTTCTCAAATCCGTCTCGAATAATTTTGATTCCAATGTCAAATCATCTCCTACTAATCAGTATCTAATTTCTGTTCTCCGTAAATATATCTGTGTACTCAGCGAAGGATTTCACATTCAGAACAAATACGAAGAATGGATAGTGAAGTTTGGCAGTTTCGTGTGAAAGGGTTTTTGACCAACAGTGGGTAGTGGTGACCAGTCAATGTCAGAAGAAGTGTGTTTAAAGGGGAAGTTTGTCAGGAGCGTATTATCCTTCCTTCGCTTACCTCTACTCTGAAGCTATTGTTAAGAAGAACTCAATGAAGTCGCAGATGAACTCGGTCATATTCTGAACAACCTTCAATATGCAGACGGCACGTGGATTTGCTGAAGAGCGGAACCAGTGTTGAACTAGGCTTCCTCGTACAAATACCGAAGAATACAGGCGAATGACCACCGCGGCAGGGGGAAAGAAGTCAGAGCTCGAATCAGTGAGCTACAGCACACCTTTTCAACTCACAAAGGTCTCACATTAAGTCTCCTCCCAATCCATTATTGCTCTAAGAACAACAGTAGATGATGATGCCTTGAATCTACCAATAAATCCTTCAGCCATCTCAGTAACTCATAGACTGGAACGGTGTAGTAACCTGCCCATATTACATGGCCAATGTACTGGGGTGGAAGTAGTGACCTGGTCATAGGACGGCAGGAGTCTCAGAATATCCATCTCAGAAGAGATCTAGGAATTCAGGACCAAGGAAATGGAACGACGGCAAAAAAAGGCTTATTCGTAAAATCGAGGATCTAGCAATACATATACCAGGGGAGATCCACCACGCGAGTACAAGTGTGGCACTACTTCTAGGTTCATGTTTCGGACCCTACTGAGTCCGAAAAACACTATTTGGGAAAATGGTCTGTGTGTGTGTCTGTGAACGCGATTGGAGAAACGGTAAATCAGCTCAAACTTCATATCTCGCCCACAGGTCCATCATTGGACGCCAAAATAAGGGTGTGATTAAATCTGCCGAAAACTAATAAATATTTTTTTCTCAAAAACGGCTCACAATTTCAATTACATTTTTCGTATAAACAGTTTCAAATGACGATACCATAAAGTTATCACTAATATAACTAAAAGTGTTGACCCGATAACTCAGGGGGAGCATTCTATTCTTCAAAGAAGTCATGTTTACAGCCTCATTAATTTTTTGTGTACCGATTGCTCAATAATGCTCCGGGCATGAGTATGAGCAGCGCAATAAATTCCGGATCTGTAAGTGCTACCGCTTTCTGCCGCCGTGATGTGGTGTTTTACCAAGTTCAAATGAACTGAGTCATACATAAATTGAGTAAATAGAAAAAGCAGGAAAGTTGTGTGATGCGGCACACCTGATATTTTTATACTGTTTCTATACGGGATATTCAGAACTGTACACACAAAACCACCTTCGGATTTCGTCAGGCAATGGGTAATTCACGTCGTAGTGCAGTTGTTTTCACCTCGAATGAGGTGGTTCCGCCTAAATATCCGTTTTTAGTGCACGCTCGACTAAGCGCCATATAACTTCATAACAGCTAACAAATGTCTTATCCGGAATAAAAGGTTTACGTCGAGGAAACTGTATGATTTTGTTTGTAGAGCAAAATGTTTTCCATCGGACTGACACGAGAAAAGACCCTGACGTGAGCGGAAAGTTCGCAGCCAGCAGAAAGATACACAATACTCTCTGGAAGTGTGTTTCTGCCTGTTTCAATAAACCCGTACTCCATGCAAGCAACGGAGAAGTTTCGCGTGTTCATTACGCTATCCCTTTTCATTCCCCCCTGCTCATGTTTCTTTCCGAGGGCGACATCCTTGAATATCAGCTCACGCTACGGGGCTGCTAACCGATTTTACGGCCCAAAAGATAAACGGATCAGTTGAAGATTACGCTACATGAAAGAAGCTCGACGGTTCTCGAAATTAACCTTTGCCTTTTCCCCCTTCCTGTGAACTCAACGCCCCATCACGATCTGCCACTACGTTGATTGTAGTTCACAAGATGATATTAGGTAATAACTTCTGTGAGCGTTCGTGTCAGCTTTACTCATCGACATAATCGACTGTTTTTATCGGATGAGCGAGAATAAGAGTGGAGCTTGGCAATGTAATTGGAATAGCGCTACCAATAACCCATGAAGAGGTGACACTATATAAGCTGCACAAGTCATGTAGAAGAGCATGCAGTAACTCGTGGGGTGCACTCCAAAAATGATGGACTGGCCTTACAGGGCTTACAAGACCCCGTGTCTCATACACCTCCATCAGTCAGTGCCTCATGCACCTCCATCAGTCAGTGCCTCATAGACCTCCATCAGTCAGTTAAAGGGAAAATCTAGAAACTGCAGCGACAGGCAATGTAAGTCCTTTTTAATATCTCATGCACACTCAAAGGGCCGCATACCTGGGAGCGGTAAGGCATTGTAGACTAGTAATGTTTCTACTGGCTAAGGCCAGCCTCCAGGGAACGATTAGACAATTCAAGTCAGAAGAAGCAGTTCCTTGCTACGAAAGAATTTTCAACTGCCATTCAGCGTCCACATTCACTCACAGGAGCGGTGGGAGAGAAAGCTGTTCCAGGCTGACGCACTGCCATGGAACACTGAAGGTTCTGTGATTGGGGGGGGGGGGGCTGGTCTTGGCAATGTATGGCCAACTTCAGCCTTGTCAGGCCACTGGGAGATTACGCCACGATATAACAAGCAGAAATTCAAGCCATAAAGATGTGCGCAGAAGAGATCCTGACAAAAAGGCTCAAGGGTAAGCGGATATACGTATTGTCGTACAGTCAGGCTGCCTTAATGGCTATTGCCGCCACCTTCAGACTCATATTACTCAGTCTCAATAATAGGCTTTCCCTTATTTGGGCGCTGGCTCATATATGGCACGAGGGCAATGAAAAGGCCGACTGACTTGCAAGAAGGGGCACAGAATCCCTATCCCTCAGGCCTTCGTACATCGGAGTTACGAAATGTCTCCTATTTTGGATGGAACACACAGGAAAACCACGTCTATTGGCATCGACAGCCACAACTCAGACAGGTGAATAGGCTCATTGCGTCTTCCTGTTCAAGGGCAAAGGTAATGCTTACACTCTCCAGACAGGATCTAAGAGCCCTTGTTTGCTTCCTCACTTGACACCACTAAGTATCACCTCAACAAGATGGACATTTCTGAGGTTGTTGAGTGCAGATTGTGTGGAGATGAGGATGAAATGGCTCATCGAAACCTAAACCATAGAGAAGTCTACAGCAAAAGACATACTCGGCTTACTAAAAGGGCTGGTGTGCACGTCGTCTTTTATTAAGTACGGGGGAGATTAATATTGAATCGGTATCTCACTAGGTGAGTCGGGAAGTAGTACGATAGAAGCCAAATGCAATTCGAACAAGGAGTTATATTCGTGAATTACATTCAGAGATATTTACCACCACAAACCGGGAACTGGGTGGTAGCGAACGCCACCGCAGACGACAAGGGAACTGGCTCAGTTACAACTGACGGCAGCGAAGTCTCGAGCGAATTGGGGCATTTTAGGTGCCCAGTCAGCATAAATGTCCCGGACGAGCCTCCACTGAATCGAAGGGTTTGGTTCGTCCCGTTACATAAGTAAGGGGCATCGTTGCAATACGCCCATGTGTGGGGCAGAGTGAGAAAGGGCTCGGACCCGTGTGCCAGGTCGTACTCTCCTGCCATCTCTACTTCTTGTTATCTGTCATTTCTATTACAAAACACCAAATTTATCCACATCTACTTTATTTTTTTTACGTTTATGTAAGTTACGAGAAGATATTTGCGTGGTATGTAACTTTCAACCCAAAGATTCTCAGGATTAAAAGACTAGCTCAGGAGTATCCACCTCCCTACGAGGTGTCCTTAGACATACAGCACTTGAGATACTTACTTTTGTGTTAGCCGTCTCCAACGTTTGTACCGTTTGTAAACCAAGTAATTCCGTAATAAAACTTCAAAGTTTTTTTAAAAACTTGGTTTCCCTTTGGGCAATCATAATTTGTATATATTAGTTAGCGGGCCGTTTCTTTCGTTCCTACGCGTAACCTCCTTCCTGCTGGTTATCTCAGTGGTCTAATCTCGTCACTGACGCCGAATTACTGCTGCCTGAGTGAATTCCTCTCGTTTCCAAATCCTACGACTACCACTGCCCAATCGGATGATGATGCTGAGGAGGGGCCTGTGGTGGAAATGGCTGCTAGAAGCCACGTGATCGGTCGGTTCTTCGTATCTTTCACGGGCTATTGACCTTTATGTATAATACACCATCTACTATTCAAGAAAGGAGCCTATTATTGTGTGTTGACCCAGGAACCATATCATTACACTACCATCGCTGTTTTAAGAACCTTTTTCGCACATACACACAAACACAATTTCCTCAAATTGTGCTTTATCAACGCAGGAGCCCATGAAACGATGAATGATCTGATAGAAAACCAAATGTTTTGTTCACCGAGTACATAACTTTCCTTCCTACTTTATAGGTAAGGAAAGTAAAAAGGTTTCATTTTGCTTCGTCAAAATTAGTTTCGTTTTTCTTAGCTATTAGTGAGGTCTCGCATGTAGCAGTTCCCTCAGCAAATGGGTCTGATTTGAGACAGGTAAGTGGAAAATGAAGTTTGTCGAGTCCACCTCCTTCTCCTGATATTTAAACCGTCCCAATCATCATACAAAGCAAAACAGTTGGCGTACGGAGGATTCTGTAGTTAACCTGGACAAATCCGATTAAAATTGTACGTCTGCAATAAAGTTTACCCCTTCATTCACTTAGGTATTTGATTTAGATTGAATCCAAAGTTCTGTGGGGCAGAAACTGTTCGAATAACCGGAAAGCACGTAATGAAACGCGATTTCCTTCCCTCCAACCCCTCCAGGGATTCTCTCATAGCCGAAAGGGGGTAAACTCTGCAACTAATAGGGGCGGCCACATTGCCAGCGGCTTTCCCGGCTCGTCTGAGGACTCCGCAGAGAAGGAAACGATGGAGCCTGTCATGTCCCGTAATTAAACCTCGCCCCACCTTTCCTACGGTGGATTGTTGAAGTGATAACAAGTTGAGGATGAACTGTGTGAAAGGATCCAGGTAAGAACGGATAGGAGGGGCAGCAATCAGCATGTTTAGCCAGCACCCAGTCCACGTCTCGCCGTTTTGATAAAACCTCCCCCTTTTCACCTTTGCGGGTGAATTCTGTGTAAGTTCAACAAGTGTTGGCGTGCCACCGGTTTAGCGTGTCAGTTATCTCCGCTCCAACTTAAGACAACACTTTTTCTTTGATAAATCCGTCCCCTCGTAATTATATGCGTGTTGGCAGACATTTTGACGCCTTGTCATAACGCCAAACTTCCAAATATGTCTAGCAGAATGAGTTTATCGTCTGGGGGGAAATTAACGTTAACGATCAGTTATCGTGATGTTTCTGTGAAAAGTGTCAGGTGGTGGCCCCAAAGGGAATAATCGGTTCTTACTATAGTTATTTACATCCGGTTGGAAGATGAGGGAAACGCTGACGTGAGATCGAAGGGCGCAGTGGCGCATGAATTGGTTGCTGGTAAACCCTCCCCATTAATCACAATCGGGTTTCTTGATGGCGTATCAGAACATTTCGGAGTCAGTGGAACTAGAAAGATGAAACTGTTTAAGACAAAACGGTTTCAACTGCCATGTAATACTACACACATTTACCTTCTTAAGCTCCACGTTCTAAGATGGAAAATTAAGTAATCGGCTGGAAAAGGTTTTTTGAACAGTTTTCTTCAGATCTTCACGTTTCAAAGGCTATGAGTCCGAAAAACATCATTTGGGAAGTCGATGTTAAAACCTTCCCAAGTTTTATATTTAACCTGCATATCGCCATGGTACGTGAAAATGTGAATATGAACCATAGTCATCATAGTGATCAAAACAAAAGGTACTTCTTTTATCGAATACAGCTCTAATAATTTTGAATACATTTTTCCCGAACACAGTTTCAAACAACGTGTTTTAGGACTGAACATTTTTTTTTTCAACCTCCCCTTCAAATTTGACATTCTTTTACGACCCGACCTGCAACTTATGGTTGTTATGGGCAAAGAACTAGCCGAAAATGAAATGCGGGCAGTTTTATTGCATTTACGTCGTTTTGGAATCGTTTCCAAGGTATGTTTTGGAAACCGCTGGATCGAATAGAACGGGTCCCAGAGGTGTAGGACTGTGTTTAAATGGACATCAGTGGAATCACGGTAAATATAGCGAGGTGACTTGTAGTAGTTGAAGGAACTCGCTGGGCAATGTTGCGCAAGTTATATTTTCTCCCCAGCCTGCACTCATTTTCTCCCACTGCCTCCAGCCTCACTCCAACTCCCCCCCCCCCCCGTTAGTTCGACTCCACCGCACCCTCGCGTAGGAAATGTCAGTATTACTAGTATTTTTCGATGCTGCACCGTATGGGATGGGTCTCGGAAACTGCACTGTGCTGTGCAATGATGCCACGCTAGGGAATGATAAGCCGTTGTGTAATAATTTGCAGCGTTCTTTGGTGTAGCATTTGATTGCATTGAATTCAAGAAACTGGTCTTTGAACACGGATTTGACAGAACAGTGAACAACCACACAAGAACAACAAATATTACATTTACTCTGCAAATTACCAGAATGAGTCTTCATATTTTTTGACGTTGAACGAGATAGATCCCTATAATGCTATGTAAGAGGTTAATAAAAGATTGTGCAATGCACGTTTATTTTTCCTCAGTGCATATGAACTTGGCATAAAATAAATGTATATTTTACGTAGAAACCATTCCGCTTAATGTACCGAAGTTTATTGGGCTGTTGCTATTCATATACCACCTTCAATCAATAATCAAGGTACGGGTAATTGATGCACTGTTACCATGGTTTTTGTTTTGTAAGTGTTTCCATTTACAGCTCTAGAATTATTGAGTCAATACTGCGGAATAATTAGATCATCAAAACGTCGTTGGTTTGTGTTCAGGAATTTCTGAGTTACGCTCGATTATCTCACGACTTATCATTATTAATTATCTCATAACTTGCATAGTATAGGGTGCTTATTGGCCTAGAATTTTTTTTATTGAGAGATTTATGATGAAAAATTTGGAACACGTAGAAATAACGGCCGGGGGGGGGGAATGATTCTAGAGAAACATCTTTTTTTTATGACCTGAACGACGATATATTATCTCGATAAATACTCGTCAATGGGATTTTCGCTATTTCCTATCTCACAAAACCCTCAAAAATTTACACAAACGGTGGGTACAGCTTTCGTACAAGTACGCAACCACTAGGAACATTTTATGTCTTTTATTTTTGTTTTTTTTTATGCAACGATAACTACGTTTGATCGTGCTCGTTGATGGTTTCGATATAATGGCCGCGTCAATTGAGGTTATTAAAACGTGTGATGTTACCAAGCGTTAGATTTGTAACAGACGTTACCATGCACCTCACCCAACACAATATATTTCGTGACGCTTCTCGGTTACATATCCCGCGTAACATCTCCCACGTTACATTTTCGAGTTTATGTAGCAAAGTAAAGACATAAAATGTCAAAAACTGGACTAAAATCGCTCTCTGTAGATTTTTTGAATTATGTATTAAGCAGCTGTCATTTTCAGACAAATCACAATTACATGGTAATATTGTACCATTTGGAACTGTGCATTTCAAAACAGTAATCAAAATCGTCTCAAGACTTTTGATAAAGACATTATTTGCAGTTTTGATCACTATGAAAAGTACAGTTACTGGACGGATTCTTCTCACGCCTTTACTTCATCGACATGATGGCGCTTAGGTATGAATTCGATAGGCAATCGGAGAAATTCGGTTTCGGCCAATCATCATCTACACATACGGATCTAAAACCCTTGAGGGCACGGATAAGTGGCTCTGGGAGGAGTAGGATACATGGGCCTGTGCCTTACTACAACGTATTTCAAGCAGAGCTTTAGGTTATCAACATAATTACTGATAGTCAAGCGTTGCAAGACGCTGAATAACTACTGTACAGGTTGCGGCTCAACTCTCTAGCAAACTCAAATAGAGTAAACGTTTATTGTATTCCTGGGCATAAAGGGATCACTAAAATGAAAGGGCGAACCATACTCGTTTCGTCCACTGTACCTGTAAGGCCACATTCTCTCTGATGGGCACCTCCGTCAGTAGTCAAAAGGACTGAGAAAATATACCAGCAGAATGCGTCAGACTATCTGGAATGCTGCTCGGGAGTGGAGCACTTGAAACGCTTTATCCCAGGGCCAACACACGAGATAAGACGTGGCTTTCTGAGGATGAACAGGAAGGACCTAAGGCGGGGATCATCACCGGATACTGCAAAATGAGCAAACACGTAAGTATTGTGGGCGTAGTCGACACGCCTCGGTGCAAGTGTGGTGACACAGATGAGGAGACTCCCTATCACGTCCTGGCTCAGTGCCAGAGACTTGAAAGGGGGCGATTATTGGACTTTGGTATAACTTCTCCAACGGTGGACATCAAAAAGGACTATTGCTGGAGATATCTGGCATTCCTTGGAGGCTAGGCATAGACCTGTAAGACATTATGATTGGCACAATATTATAGGGCAGTAAGAGCTATACGTTTATAAAACCTGCAGGCTAAATATCAAATTTTAGTTCATTCTCTCAACTGCGTCAATAAACACACACACACACACAAGATATTTTCTCGAAAGGTGTTTTTCGGACTCGGAAACAAACATTTCAACCGATTATAACTTTCCCCCAACCCCGTAGGGCTACGAAATTAAAAAAATTACTGAAAACAATTATGAATCGCTGCCACGAAAATTGTTTCCGTATAGCGGAGGAAAGGGTTATTGAGAGAATGCTGGCTATTTTCAAGGGTCTTCGTCGAGAAGACTTCGTGAGCTTTCTTTCGGCTCGCCCTACCTACACCCCAAGTATAAACAAAAATAGCGGGAGTAACTCATAAATTCTTTGAACGGTCCATAACTGGTGTTTCCCCTCGACCCGATATTGGGTTTCTCCGTTCATTTTTCTTCGTCCGTTTAAGGACGAGAAGAGGATTTTGGCGGACATTCGCCAAACTCAAAACTCGAAGGGGTTCGTTGTTAACCTAACGGCTGTATGTAGACACACCTTCGACATTTCTTGAAAATGTCTTTCGTAAGAAATTTTTCAACTTGAGAGACGAATTCGTACTGGCAGCTGTACCTAAAACTGCTTCAACGTCAGTACCGACTTATGACCGCGCTCACCCCTGGTACGACATCAGCTAAGGAAGATGGACTCACCCAACAGCATGGATACGTGGCACAACGCATCACACAAACTTCCTAACACCTCTGTTGCGAGGGGTTTCAAAATGTTTTGAGAGCTGCTGACTCAGGTAAAAATTGCAGTGATCTCGAGCTCCGTCTTTGGCCACTAGACTACTATCACTGGAGGTGCCTACAATGGGAGTCAGGCGGTACACCTCAATAAAATTAATACGATGCATAGACTGGCGCTTTAAAAAAAATCTTGCGTTTTGATCACTACGATTTTTTTTTTAACGTAGGAGGGAGGGCTGGGAGGGAGTGGCCAAATGACTTTATTGCAGCCTTTTGAGAACCAATCCTGAAAAGTTTAGAACATCGAATGAGGTTCACCCTCGCGCTCCTCTGCAGTGACACCTCTTGTTTCCTGTCCTGCTCACCCCCACGAGAACTCTGCAGCCTTCTCATACATCCTCCCATACTACCTAGCAGATTGGGAGTTCCTGGAGCCACTCCATGTCTTCATTCTTCATCCCCACGAGATACTGGCCCTAATTAGCATGATCCATCTTCTTCAGACTGAGCTCTGCCATGGCAAATTAATCAATGCATCTCCTGTTTTGCCCAGAACTCAACATGGAATAAACGAATTCCTCTTGTGTGAGCTAGGCAACTTTGTCTTCTTCAGAGTGCCCCCAACATGCCCTAATGTGCAGGCAGCTTGGGCTCGTACCCCTACCAATTTGGTGGTGATGACACCGCTCTGGCCATGGCCCAAGTACTGGGATCAGCTGCCCCTTGTGGGTCGTACCCTACTCGTCTGCCCCCCCCCCCTCCAACCATCGCAGCCCTTCTTCTTCTCTTCTGATGAATGCACTCTGGTTGGATCTTTTTTGGTAGAGCTCCTTCTGATCAGCTGCCAGAAGGTGGATTGGGATAACACTTGCCACCGCCAATATTACCTTCTGAGAATTATTTTAATAATTATTTTAGGTTTGACTTAGCCCAGACGTAAGGGCAGAAAAGAAGTAGGAAATCCATTTCCACTTGGTAGCGTGTCAAAAGAGCCCACGTTGCTTTTCAACTCAAAACGACGCGAGAAAACAAAGCAGCGAGTTTGTCACTAAAATGAATTTATTAACCAAAGCGTGGAAACGCGTATCGTGATTTATGGGACAACGGAAGAGCGCGATGACAGACGGCCCCGAACTTCGGGTTCCTCCCAGACCGTGTTTTGGATTCAATATCCTGTCGTAGACCTTTCCCGTATGATGAAGCCGTCGCCTGGGAAATAACGGCTCACGTCAGCTCGTGTGGCAACTCATCGATTGTCCACAAACAACTTTAAATGAGCGAAGAACCGACTGAGGCGGCGAAGCTTCCACAGAACTCTGGAAATCTGCCCCCAAATCTTCGGTGAAGCACGTGAGCGTTAGACTCATCAACGCACGGCCTCCTCTCAACTTTGCTCCTTTCAAGAATTATTTACTTTGGGAAAGCGGTGACGTTGTTAAGTGCTTCTAACCGCCCTTAACATTTGCCGTAAAACTGAAGTGACTAGCTATTACCAAATAATTGTCGTTTTAGTTCGAAATGTCAACATATTTTTTACTTTTCCAGCTCACCGGAACATATCATTCGTTCATGAAGTAATTCTCCATGGATCAATGATAGATATGCTTCACCGTCAACTATCTTCACAAAATCTGCGAAATCTCAAGGCCCATCAGGACTTCGCAGTCCATAATTCATGTAGATGAGAGTGAAGTGAACAGTATTGTATTGAAACCACTAATTAAGTTAACATTTATAACAAGATGTGAACGAGAGAGAAAGAGTTCAGTGTCAGACTTTGTTTATCCCTCATTAGTGCAAACTGGGAGCCAGTCACACACTGTTGAGAGACCCATGGCGGACTGAGAGCTACGGCATGTTTCAGGTGACAAGATGGAATGCCACAATTTGAATGAATGGGTATTTCTTACATGAAAAAGGACGAGCTATTGTCTCCCTTTGTCTTTGTCTCTTTCCTTTTAAATCATCCCCTCTACGTACACTGTACTGCATAAAAGAACACCTTTCACTAATCTATCGCATCAACATTTTCCAACAACAGTTCCAAATTTCACTTCTTAAGCTTAAATCAAACATGTTACCAAATTATTTCCGGCTGTTTTCTACTTTCTTATTTTTAAGTACCCAGTAAAGTATTTTTTTAGCTTGAGATCAGGAAGGTCAACACAGTAATATCATTACCGGACTGTCATTTGAACTGGCTAATGAGGCTACAGGGCTAAAGGCGTCCCTTGTTAGGTTTGCCTTAACATAGAGTTGCAGTTTTTAATCTTTTATCGAGATCGTGTTGTATGTGAGCTCTTTAGGTTTGGGATTTCGTCCTGATCACGCTAAACTGTGGCCCTTTGATTCATAGCGTGGCGTTTGTCATACGTGTGATGCTTTTCACTCAAAGTTGTTAATTCAATGCAAAAACGAACGAAGTTCACGTCCTCTTTGCAGTAGAGAGAGGCAGAAAAGGTAAAAACGAAGCTGAAGAGACGAGCCTTGTGTCAAGTGACACAAGAGATCCACCTTGGACCCAGAGCTTAGCTCGCCTCTATATCCCTTTCCTTCATAGTCCCATTGTAGTCTTTGAACGTCGCTCTGTCAACCTCTCTGCCTTCACAATACTTTCCCACCTTCCTCACGAAGGGTCTGCAGAACGTGTCACGTGTTCTGTGTCACGCAAACGCCGACTTCAAAAGCTTCGCCGTTCCCGACGATTTTCTGGACCACCATTTTCATCAAAAAGCCGTTTTAACGCGGTCAGTCTTCGATCTATCACAATGGAAGAGGGGGATGGTGGCTGGTGGATGTGGAAGGTGGGGCGAATTTCTTTTGTCATTGAGAACGCGGTTGTTGGAGCCCCCTGGCTCTAATCTTCAGCCTTCGAGTCGTTCAAAGAGAAGCTCGAGTCATTGCTTTCTTTTTCTATTGGTGAAGATCAAACACGAAAAAAAGCTGAATAGTTTTCGCGCCTCCAGTACTTTCAAAGGTTCGCACAGAAAATTCCAACCCCGGTCTAGAAACGAAAACATCTGGAACTACACAACGCACGACTTTCCTCAGCTCCACATACGTTAGTTTATTTATTTATTTTTTTTGGCTCTGGTCAGGAAGTGAAAAGAGAATGATAGACAGGGGTTCTCGGAGTCCGGATTTGGGAGCTATGGATAAGGCTGGGGAAGACCCTGAAAGCTCATGTCGTTAGAGACGAGGACATTAGACTCAGCTTGAGATGAGCTGAACAGAATGTATAAATTCACTGGTGCACAGTGTGATTTATGAACGTGGCCAATTGCTCAAAGAGTGGGCGCATGTAGCTCCACAACAACTCATTACAAGTACAACCTGGGGATATGTCATGAAAATAATGATATCTGTACTATTCAAAACATAGGGAGCTTGAAGTGCTCCACCAGCAACAAAAAGCATCCGTTCTATCTGCGCGTTTGGTTCATCGTGGTACATAGCCCGTAGCCCGTGCACACCACTCGATTTTAGTTCGTCCTATTAATCACCGAGTGTTTGCACTATCAACAGAGAAAACTTTGTGTAGAGGCAGGAAACACAATCTCGCGGTAACTGTACAACTATGTGACTGTAGGAACGCTGAGTTTCGCAGAACCAGCTCTTCGCGGTTTGGATTTATTTGAAGTGGCAACGTCTTGTTGTTTGGGAACAAGGGGAAGAGTGTTAACCGCGGCTTCAATGTGGCGATGCACTTATGGTTGAGTGGGAGGGTCGGCGTTCTCTCACCAACTCGCTCTCTTAATTAATATGATAATCATCTCTGACGAGGACGATGAGTGAGTTGGCGTAGCGATAGGAAGAAAGACGTTGGCCCAAGATGGAGATTGAGTGTAAAGGAAAGGCTCTGCACGAGCTGGTGAATAGCTAGTGGTGGTTGTGGTGGCGGCGAGTGGGGGACTGTTGTTGTTCATTATATTCCTGGCCCGTCTTCTTCTAGAAACTCTTCTCAACATCTAAGTTTCCCTTGTCTCTCCCTCAACTGGTAATTACGTGATTAAAGCGGTCTTAGTCACAATACAAGATCAGGAAGAAGGGGGGAAGCTGCGGGCCTTGAAAATAATTGCCACTCGGCTCCTCGGGGTTTTTGTTCTCTCAAGTCGTCGTTGTTCATCTTATTATCCGCGATTCCTCTTTGAACGTCCCAAGAATATCATTGCTCCTTGAAAAATTTAAATGAGCTCGAGAGAAACGTAAATGAGCGCCGCTCTCGCCGACTTGGTGGGGCAAGTGGACGAGGATTATCATTATCCGTTTACTTTTGAGCACTCAAATATTGAGACAGCATTATCTGGAAAGATAGAAAAGTGGTCATTTCCAGGGTCGCTCTCGAAAGGCACTTCAGGAGCTCCAGTGAATTAATCCTAGAGAAACAGATTGGAATCTCGAGCTGAGAGAAACATAATTCTCCTGCACTTACACCCCTTAAACTAAACCTGCACAATCATTTCGTGACTCCCGACGGACCGGGCCTTCAACCGCAAGTGTCAATCCAGTCCAACTGGTTTTTAGAACGCCCCTTTGCAGTTACGTTTTGTTGCTAAGGCTTCAATTGTACGAGGGACGCACCTATAAAGTAGTTCCAGGAAAGTGGGGGGACAACCTACCAGTGGGTGAAAATAAAACCCAGATTACAAGTCCGCTTCAGCATTAGCGCTCAAGAAGTGAAAAAAAAGAAAAAAGTAGTTCATAAAAAAATCCCGTAATGCGACACCTGAGTCACACGTGTCAAACGAATTTTGTAATTCTTTTCAGTTTTTGGTTTCGTTGGGCAAAAAACCCGTAGCTTTTCATTTTATAGATGGTGGAGACGTGAGTTGGGTGGGGGGGCTATGATGTTCCTCAGTTGGTTTTAATATTTAGATTTGGGTAAAAATCAAAGCCGAAAGCTTGACGTAATCTCACAACTCCGAGACCAACACCATTCGATTCAACATCAAACAATACCAGTAATCGATATGAAACGTGACCTGACTACGTGTTTGGTATCGTTTTCTGGGGCATTCAGGACTGCATCTAGACGGAAAACAGTGAAATCGCAGTGATTATAGTGAGCCAAACCCTAATAATTGAAAGAACTCTCACTCCAACCATACGCCCTGGCATGTCCTGGTAAGTAGCTACAGGCGCCTAGAGTATGTAATTTTCGTCGATTCGTTGTAGTCAGTCGATGTTTCGTCTGGTTTGCTGCTATTTTTCGATGCAAGAGAATAATAACTGTTGTGTGCAGCGTTTTGGCTTTTTTGTGCGTAGTGTTTGATTGCATTGAATTTCAGAAACTTTTTTGCGTATCTTCGCACAAGAGTGTGACAGATCAACTGAACCAAATCAGCTTCTGCAGATTACAAAAATGAGCCTAATCGGGTCAAACATCAAGTTATTTTTATCATAAATGGTTAGAACATTTTTATTAGAGTTGTTTTTATTTACAGTTCCACTTAGAATCGCTGTAGCATAGAACTTTCATGTTTGGTACAGCGACGAGAGCAGCACAATTATTATCTAACATTTCGTCGAATAGCGATTTTAATTTTTTCCTTATAAATCTCGCTCATAAGAAAAAAAAAAAAAAAAGTGAGGGTGGTAGTCAAATTAATCATTTATGCGATGAAAGTATAATGATGGTCATTAGTTAATTAGGAGCAATTGCGAGACTTTGATTAGGGCTGGTTAGGAGGCTGTGCAGCAAATCATGGGGCATAACTCCAAAAATGATGGAGTCGCTCTACAAGGGAATAATAAGACCCCTCGTCAATTATGCCTTCACCAAGTGTGGTGGGAGGCGACAGGCCAGCTAGCAGTTCAGGGAAGGCTCCAACAACTGCAGCGACAGGCGCATCTTACTATTACATGGGCAATGTGTACTTGCCCCACTGCTGCAATGGAAGTCCTTTTGAACAACTCACCTCTTAATATACACATTCAGAGAACTGCATACCTGGGAGGGGTAAGGCTTTTGCAGATAGGATACCTCCACCAGGACCAAGGCAAGCCTTGAAGAAATAACTGGGCAGTTCAAGCTGGAAAAGGCAGCGGTCCTTGCAATTGACGTTATGCCAGAGCGGAAGAACTTCCGGTTGCCATTCGGTGTTAGCATCCACTCACGGGGACGTTGGAAGAAGGATACGTTCCGTTTTGAGGCGGGCGCCCTGCAGTCGTATACTGATGGTTCGGTAATGGGAGGCAGAGCTGGACAGGGCATTGTAGAGCCCAACTACAGTCTTGCTAAGCCACTTCGAGAGTACGTCACGATATTTTAAGCAGAAATCCTAGCTATAATGATCTGTGCAGAAGAGATCCTGACCAAAGGACTTAAAGGCATGTGGATATACATATTCTCAAACAGCCAGGCCCTCTTAAAGGCTATTGCAGCCTACAGCTTCAGGTCCAGGCTGGCATGGGAGTGTCTTCAAGCGCTCAAGCGACTTGGTGCGCATAATAAGCTCTCCCTTATCTGGATGCTGGCTCTCGGGGGGCATGAGGGCAACGAAAAGACTGACTGCCTCGCAAAAAGGGGTACGGAATCCCTACCCATCGGGCCTGAACCCTACGTAGGTATAGAAAGAAGAATAGAAAAGTCACCTGAATCGTCTGGTGGCTCGATGCTCTGATGATGGGGGGAAAAGCAGGTCCCATTGGCATCGCCAGCCACGACTAAGACAGGCAAGAAGGCTTGTCACGCCTTCCTGTCTGAGGGCGAAGGTGATGTTGACACTTTCCAGACAGGGTCTGAGAGTTCGAACAAGATGGGCATCTCAGAGGGGGTGGAATGCCGACTTTGCAGTGAGAAGGATGAGAAGGCAGAGCACATCCTATGTGAATGCCCTGCCTTGGCAGTGAAACGCTTTGAACTCTTTTTTCAGGGGCCCATTGAACCCCAAATCGTTGCGGAGTCTACTGTGAAGGACATATTCGACTTCCTAAGGGGAGCAGGTACGTACGACCCCTTCTATTAAGAAAGGGCCATGTGACACTTTGTCCCGTATGCCCTTGGGAAGAGAAAAAAAGGTTAGCACTCATCAGGCCTGTTCAGGGCACGCTGAATTAGCTGGGTCTTTGGTCTCCAAATTGTCCGCATTTGCCCTAACGGGACTTGCTGGCCCTAATGATAAAGTCTCCTTCTGTTCTCAAGCCCTTTTGCTTTTTACTTACCTATGGAAGACCAAATCTTCAGTTATTTTCGATTGACAACGGATTTCCTCTTCTTCTGAACTTTCCCCAATATCCCCCCCCCACAATTTACGTTCCCCTCCGCAACAGACAGCTCCTCCCAAACACATTTACCTACGAGTTCTCGCTGCTCGCGAATTACAGTCGTCTCTGTTTTCCCAATAGGCACTGGTTTCACCTTTCATCGACATCTAATTCGGATTTCTCCTTCCTTCCCTGTACGACCTGTTTCACGCCTTCAGATTCCCCTCCCCCCTCGTGTGCGCTTGTATACTCAAATCATATCCTGTTCTAGTCACTTCTTCTTTGTACATCAAAGTCTTCAAATCTTGTGATGTCCCAAATCTTCAAATTACAAGTTATACGTATAGCTCTGACTGTCTCCGTGGCTCTAGTCTACCCTGGTCAAAACAAGTCCTATATTTCCACTCATTGAATTTCCTGGGAATATTCGCTAAGAACGAAAGTTAGGTACTGATTAGTATAAGACTGCATGAATGTATCAAAAAGGTTGAAGCTATTTTTGAGACAATTCGTTGTTTTTGGTACATTTTTCCTCCCCTCTCCGCACCCTCTCAATCTTTGTGAAAAGCGGGTTTAGCGCATTTTTCCTTGTAAATCCCATCCGTGTGGCTGTAGAGTTCTGGTAAAAAACAATAAGCGCAAAATAATTTAAGTTGCTCACAAGTGATATAGGCCTATAATTCCCAACACTTTGTTCATCTCCTGCCTTAATCAGCGGGCAAACAACAGCCTTCTTCAGGCATTTCGAGGGAATTCCATTCTTCAGGCTGAGATTAACTAGGAGACACACAGGGCGAATAACTGCTTGTTTACATGCCTTCAGGACACGGACTTCAACATCGGCCCAGCTCCTGAGTCGACCCACCTCTCAAAGAGTCAATAGCTTTACCAACATCCTCCTCGTTAACGCCTCTAAAGAAGAATTCAGAATTCACTGTAGGTTTTGGGAGAGTTCTCTCAGTGACAATTGGAAGCTACGACCTGTGTTAACTAAAAACTCGTTAAAAGCATCAGAGCCTTGCCTGGTCCCGCTCTTGCACCAACCGGTTCACCTTGACAGTTAAAAGTGTTTACCGTGGTGACAGGTCGTGGCCACGTTTTTTTTGTTGTCTTCTACTAATTCCAATTTACCATTAAAAAAAGCCTCTTTATATTCCCGAATTGAGAGTTATGATCTATTTTGGTGCTGCTTGAAATACTCCTGTAAATTCATATTGAATGGCTGTTTGGATGTGGCTGTTACAAGTTTTTCTTTTCGAAGACTACATACCAATACTCCCTTAGTTATTTTTTAAGTGGTGTGAATCGAGCCCGATTTGGCAGTCAGTCCTCGCCCACTACCACTGACGCCTGTTTGGAGTAATTTTTTAGAACAGTGACCAAGTTATCTGCGCAAAAACCAACGTCCTGCGACGAAAGCAGCCTAAGCGAGAGAACTACATTTTTCAATATTTAGATGCAGTTTGAGTAACGAAAAAAAGCAGCGACTCCAGCCTAAATTGATCTGCGAGGCAGGATTTCTCCGATTCCATTCTACGAACGTAGAAACTGTCGAACCTTAACAAGCCGTCTGAAAATCACTAGATTCGCCTCCGCAATTTCAATTGTAAGTTGGCTCGGTGTTCAGGTTGTTCTGAAATAAATAGGCGTCACAGGTCACAGTGCGAAATCTAGGCGTTATCTTGGACTCTAATATGAAGTGGGAAAGTGAGATTAATATGGTGAGTGCGAGGTTGTAGAAGCTCATCTATGTCTTCTCGCAGCTGCGAAATACTTTAACCCCGAAGCTTACGCGAACTATTTAATTTTCACTGGCGCAATTTACTCTGTTATATGCTATGCCAGCGCCTTACACCACGTTCATTTGCCAGAAGATTATTTTGTGGGTAGCCACCACGGGCATAGCCAATGGGGGGAACTGATTTTTCTTGAATTCACTGTTAAAAAAATAATAGTTGTATTATTTAAGAAAATAAAGTTTATTTGATTCATGCATTAATTTTCTATACCCGTGCTTTTTATTTATGATTCGTGCGATTTGTCGCCTTTCAAATTTGGCTTCGTGTCAGTCGGATAAGCAATTTCCTATGCGCGGTCGTTAAACGGGGACAATGTTTGAGAGCGAGGATGGAGAGACCTTCTCGCTTCACGATCGCTGATGAAGTCAAAGTAAACTAACGATCTTGGCAAGAGCGTCTAGTGAAAATGACAGGTAGCTACAAGTAACGATAGCTCGTCTGAAGGTGAGAGGTACATCAGTTGCCTCCATCCACTTTCACTTGCGTCATCGATATCCCTCTTCAACGAGGATGACACCCTGACACCCGCTCATTCAGGCAGTTTGGAGAGACGCCTAGTCCCAACCAACTTGACGTCTGACGTTCAACTCTTCGTCGTTATTTACGTCGGCCCCGCATCAACATGTGGCGAAAAGGCCTCACCCTTACGACCTTCAATGTTGACACATTATGCCAGCCGACGCCAAACATGAAGCAAAAAAAATCAATGAGCTCGAAAAAGGTTAAACCAATGTTGGCTCGTGTTCAAACAGATTGACCAGCAACGCGAGCTCTATAACTGGTGCGCAGTTCACTACATAATGCGCTATACCTGGCAGTTCGTAGGACCATACTGATACCCTTCTCCTCGACGTTATTACTCTGAACTCTCAAATCGTTCGCTATTTTCCGTTCTCATTTACAAACGGTCAACGACCGAGAAGAAATCCTCATTCTAAATTACTTGTGCGACCGGTCGTGATACGATTTCGGCCTAACACCGAAGTTTGGTGTACAGCTTGGGAAAAAATGTGGGCGTCGTAACCACAATATTTCTCAGCCTCAAGTACAGTTACCCATTTTCATGGCATCAGCTACTAATCCACCATATGAGCTCGGTAAAAAATGGCAGCACGTAGGAAGTAAAGTTCTGGAGTTTATTGAGCGGCTGCTACTTATGCCGCGATCTTCATGGAAAAGTTAACGTGTAGGCTACAGATAGTAGAGTTGATTGGGGGAAAACGTTGGTCAAAAAACGACGTTGGTTTGAAGTCTGTCAAGTTGAGTTTGCCTCTCTTACGACGTACATATTCTGGACAGCATATCGGACTACCCCTCTGATTTCGGTTTATGATTCATTCTGAATGATAACCCAATGTTTCCGGTCAGGAAGTTTTTTACACACCCCCCCCCCCCTCCAAATTTGATACTTCTGACATCAGGATTCCAAATGTGCAATGTCCGTCCACCGCCTGCCGTCCGGGCCGTTTTGTGTCGGTTACGTTGTCTAACAAATTTATTCTTTCACCCAAAAATCCCATTTGGTATCTAGTTTTGCCCTCCCCCCCCTCCCTGCTCGGCAATCCGAATTGAACGAAGCTCATGGTAGTTATGGGCGGAAAACGGTTAAACAACTTAACAAAAACGCAATTTTTGCAGTTTTATCGGAAATACGCCGTGTTTGGGATCGTTTTGTAGGTCCTTTTTGATGGTGAATCGAATGAAACAACTCCTAGAGGTCTACAA
This sequence comes from Pachypeltis micranthus, assembly GCA_020466155.1. NCBI lineage: Eukaryota > Metazoa > Arthropoda > Insecta > Hemiptera > Miridae > Pachypeltis > Pachypeltis micranthus. The sequence goes on from CM035775.1 coordinate 12,806,287, forward strand.
TGCGTCAATAGTGAAATCATAGTAAATATAGTGAGCTACAGTGTACTAATTGAAAGTACTCGCGGGACAATAACTACAGCGAAAGTAATCGTTTCATCGTTTGTACTCCGTTCCGGAAATACGCCTGGAATTTGTAATTTTCGTCGTTCCGTAGTAGTTAGGTATTTCGTATTGTTTACTGGTACTTTTCGATACTGAATGGAATGGGTCTCGGAGGTTTGCCCCCATCTAGGACAAGCCGTTCGAGAGAATTTGCAGGGTTTTTACTTTCCTTGGCTCTCCACCACCGCTGCTCTCTGTCCACTTCCCAACCCTCAGATGAGAATGCCCGGTAACCTGCTTGCATGCATCCCCCATGAGTACGTGGACACACCTGCACCACATTTTGAGACTCAAACTTGTTACCACAGGCACAACGGTGAGCATCCACAACATTTCGATTCTGGTCTCTTTTACACCTCATCGCTGTGAGCAGTAACGTCACACGAATGGCGAGAAGCGCCGTAATTCCTTTCATGGAAGCCCTCGGAAGCCCACTCCACCCACGTCGAAGAGAACCACATCTCGAAGACACCTCTAGCTGTGGCCCTGGATTTGCAAATTCCGAAATCCGCATCCACGACCTTCACCTTGTAACCTCTATACAACGGCACCAAAGAGATTGAACCGCACTTACCACGTACACACACACAGACCACAGTCCAGTAAACCCAGATTTAGGGTTTTTAGGGATTTAGTAGGCCTCAAAACGCGAAGACAGAAGAATTCTCTGTTTCACGATAGCAACAACGGATCCTTTTTCTCAAGTTACTTATAAACGAATCCACGAAGCAATCAAGTTCACAACCATCAAATGAAGACCAGTGTTTTTAAAAACTCAGTTCTCATCTACTGCTGGTGGAATGAGGATTAACCGTTGGAATGTCGAGAATGAGCAACACTAGACGCCCCTCCAGGTCATGTCAATCAAGCGAAAGCTTTCAAGCAGAGTTAACTAGGATATACGTCGGGTGGTGGGAAGGAGAAACAGGAGGCCGACGGATGGACTGGCAGGTTACGCGGAAGACTAGGCCTCCTGTCTACCCCTTGACGCTACCCTTCAGATATTAATCGCTCTTCTTCGCCCATCGACCATCTTCGCCTTCCCGTCACTTTACGAGATCTCCCTCCCATGTGGTTGTAACCAATGCTTCACGGCATCCCCTCAATTTAGCCAGCAAACGATGCCGCCGGCCCGTCAACCAACGAACTTGAGCGGATTTCTCCCCTACGATTCTATTTCATTAATCAACGGCATTAACCGCTACTTCTTGAAACTGTTACTTTCTGTGTGATTTGAACCCTTCATTAGGCTGCATACTCTCAATATCAAGGTTTCTAGTGCATCGATAATCTCACACTTCTAGTCAGCTCTCGCAAACTTCTACCATCCCTTCCAAGTCAACACGCGTGCTATAAAAGTATCTACCAGTGCGATCGAACTTGTTAACGTCCAAACCAGAGTTATTTCGATCAGATGTGTGAAGGGACGTAAATAGCTAGTTGCTCGCTGTAATTACCCCCGGTGTCTGCTGGTTCTATACGTCGATGACCTAATCTGACCCAAAGTATCGATCAGTTTCTCGCGGCAACGGCGTGAGCCACAATTATGATTCAAAATGTTCATTGTGTTTTCATTTCATTGTTTCATGGAGCGATTGAAGGAGCAAACCGATAAATTCTAACTCTCTTAAATTGTTGCCTATTCAGTCTATGTTGGTTCAACATATTTTTGTGTCTTGTTCGATGCAGGCCGAATTAGTTGAAATCTTGAGCTCAGAATTTCCGCACTTGCCTCTTACGGGAAGTCCTGCGTTCCCTAACCATTCGAGTCCAGCTCTTTCGACCAGAAGCCTTTGACTGCAGCCACAGGAAAGTCCAAACTGCCTGTTGAGTCGGCCTCTTATTCGCACTTAAATACTCATTCAAACTCATATCCAAAGTGTTAATACAGTCCTCACTCACTCTCACCTCGTTCATTCATTTATTTCATTTACTCCGACTGAGCTCCATCTTTCATGCCCCCAACAGCCTATTCCAAGCGATGGCAGTTTTAATGTGGTTCCTAGGGGAGGATGTCGAGAACACCTCTTAAAACAAAAAGCTGGAAGCGTGTCGAGATTTAGAAAACTAGTTTCTTTTGTAAGTCATTTTCTTTCCTCCCGTGCACTGAAATTGATCGTGTATCAAGATTACTATAACATGGCTTTTGACCAAGCTGATAGTGTACTTTTAAGTAGCAGATACCAACATGATGTTTCTGTAAAAAGGCATTGATCCATGGTGCTCGTATTTTATGGATTGAGGATAGTCGTATTCTGCTTACTGCACCAGATATTTGCTCCGATAATTCCGTTGGGTTACTTATGTAAAGCGTTTGTGTACGTGTTCGTACGAAACCCCATCGTTTCGACTTTTTTTCTCTTTGAAGCGAAGGTGTGCTTCTAGTTACTTTATTTCAACTAGCGAAGTTACTTGGAACGTTTTTCACTGAATTCGACATAAACGCCGATCAATTCCAAGCTTTTATGACTTCACAAAGTGCGCTCATGACCAGATTACTCAACACTATTAGAAGAACGGGACAATCTACTAGTTCTGTACGACTTCTTAATCCCGGTATTAACTCAGCGCTTGTACCTAATTCTGATTCGAAGAATCCTTCTAAACTTACCAGTCAGTTTGAAAACCACCTCGAAATGAAAAATGTTCACGTTGTCTTCAATTGAGCCAAAATATTTCGACATGATTGCAGCTCCAGGCACCTTAAAGCCCGGACAGAACATTCTTGCGCAGAATTGACCAAACTAATGTATGATCAGCTTGGATAGTGGATCATTCAAAGTTGGAATGACCACATGGAAGCGTCTCTATTTTTGGAGGTTGAACGATACCTCGCCCACCCATAGTCCAAATTGACGCTGACGCACGAAAGCAATTGTCTAGATAGAGGGTGGGCAAGAATCAGATATTTAGTAGGAACTCTCCATTTGCTGGTGACTGGTGGTTCCAAAAACCCTATTTTTCTCACAGTATTTGCATCTAGGGCACAGAGAAAGCGATTATACTCGAACATAGTGACCAGCTACTACCGACTCGAGCGTAGGCACGCTATACAACGAATACTTTCATACACTATCTTCCGCTTAGCTTAAGTAGTTTACTCTTGAACAGTTAAATCACTCTTTGTGAAAATACGATGTCTGGTGTGAAATAGTGGAAACACACTGTAGAACCTAAGAACTAAAATAGAAATGTTGCCAAATTTGTTACTGCCCTTAAATCTGGGATAGGGGATTATAATTTCGGGTATCAAAACGATTGAGTTAATTTCCCCCGTAGGTAAATTATTACTGTTAACTTACCTGTTTGGTGGGTGAGATACTGTGAGCGAGCGCTTTCGACGTAAAGACATCATCGTTTGGCCGTTATGTCAATACGTCAATCACTTAATACCTCAGAATGCCCTCTATATCGTTCTCTGAACTGAGACATATCTGCATTCGATTGTAGCAGTTCTATTTGTCAGCTAACTTCTAACAAGCAATCATACTTTCCTTTAGTATACCCATGTAGTCTGTATGTGAGGTTTACGTTAAAGACTCCTTCAAATTGAACAGAATTACTAGATAGAATAGAAACTACAGCCACACACACGCACCACGCGCGGAAATTAGGTCATTTAATTTTGATTCAGTTGGCCTCAAAATGTAAAGATCTGAAGAAAAAAACCCTTGCACGATCGCGCTCAATACTTTCCTTACCTTCCGGGTAGCAGAAATTAAAATTTCCTCTATCCTAGATTTTACAAATGCATTCTGTTCATTTAAATACAGTGCACAGCCTCTCATACGAAATATAGTGAACCACCGAAGGAAGCTCTTACGGGTTAGCGTTACTGACTTAACGGCCAGACGATGATGTTTTTACATCGAAGGCGCTCGCCCACAGTATCTCAGCAGCCCGAGAAGACGGACCCACCAAACAGGTACGTTAATTATTGTAATTTCATTTCTCCGTGCGATAGCAAAGTATCAATTGCTGACGCGCTCAATTTGTCCGGGGCCTTGGAGATGACTCGAGGGGATAAAAATGATTTTAAGTCCGACAAAACAGAATTGACTGAATTTGTAAAGGATGCTATTGCTTTCGAAACGCCTAGAATTAATTCAAACGTCCTTGCCCCTAAATCAACTTCTACATCCGCTGACATGAGCACAATCAACCACAGTACTAAATCAAACCGTGTCACCAGCATTCACACCGTTTCCAGGGTAGGTCTGAAAATCGCTCAAAATCTCGACCAAAGAAACGTTGACTTTTCTGCTTTAGACATCGATAGTAGCTGCTTGAGGAATGGGAAGGGTGATAATTGATCCAAAGCTTTCCGCACTGCCAAAAGCAAACTCAAATTCACAGCTTGCAAAAAAATAGGACACGTTCAAAAAGTATGCATGTCCTCAGTGCTTGAACAAATACCGAAACCTGGATCGACCAATCTAATCCAAGAATGTTCCCATTTACCTTTTGACTCTGAACTGTTCCGTTCACATGGTGTGAGTCATATCGTAGATATTTACCAAAATAACTAACAGCCACAAAACACTGTTCGCTATTACGCTCGCGTGTTTGTACGCGGGAAGTCTATCGGACTCGAAGTGGATTGTGGATCAATCTTTTTGCCCACAAACAAATTCAGCGAGCTGAATGATCAATTCACTACTATCTACCACAACTGAATTGCAATCTTACATACAGACTGTCTTTGTACCTGACGGCAAAGCCATTGACAAGACCACTATGAAAACAAAAAAAAAGAACGTGCAATCAACAATATCCGTAGCATGAACAAAATCAGTGCTATCTGTCTGCAAGTTATCGAAGATAAAGTAGGCTGCATTCCGGGGTTCGAAATCTCCGGGCGGGCTGAAATCTTAGCCCGCAAGGCTGCTCCAACGTCATTATCGGCTATCGCAACTTTATGCAAGAAGCGTTTTCCCGCAAAGGATAACCGGGTGTTAAATGCATGGATAATGCTACCTTTACCAGTGACGAATTTAAGACATTTTGCACAACTGCAGGAACAGTGGCGATCAGGAGTGACTATAGACAAATTGTGGAAGCCCCATTACCCAGAGAGGTTGGACACAGGTTAGGTCTCATATCGGCCTAGTGCGCCCCACAAATGTTCAGCCTAAACGTATTTCTTAAGCCCAAAGAGGAGATTCCTCCGACACGCCAGAACAAGTTCTTCTCCCTGAAAAACCTGAGGAGTTAACAACTCAGCGCTTGACCTTACTCGTCAGCAGTACAATCAACTCATGAAGATGAAACCGAAACCTCCATCGAACCTTCCGTCACTTGACTTTCAGGACAAGGAGGACTATTGTGACACACGCGAAACGTTGTAACACCAGTTATTATTCTTTCGTCTATTGTTTTTACGACATATGTTTGGGCGTCTTTATCCATTGAGTCATTCCTGTTCAAGATAAAAATCATTTCAACGCTCAAACGTATCAAACAATTTACAATTCATCACTCACGGTCACCACAAGGAAGATAATATTCTTCATTCTAATCCACTGCGCCATGAGCGCTCGCTGGTTCACATAAAATGTATCGTATTTTCATCATGATAACCCTGATATATTGATATTTATTCGGTCGGTACCCCCATTTCAAATGGGGAAATAAATTACTACAACTGGAGGGCCATAATACCGGGGATTATTGCGGTCAACCGAGTGGCGACTCAGACAGAAATTTCAGTCCTCGCTTCGATGACATTATTCTTTTCGGGCTCTCAACCTCTAACGAGATTAGCGGCGAAGCAAAACGCGAGACAACGGACGAAGGGTTGACATCATAATGGATGAGGGTAGAGTTTATCTTATTAAAGCAATTCCGAGATGTCAGCGGTCCGATAAGTTGCTTCACCTCGTCCCTTTGGATCCGCAACTTTGAAATTAAACAAAAGACGAAGACAATAACGAGAGAAAATGAAACTGTAACGCGTACACCGTTTACCAAATTTAGGAATACGTTGCCACAAAATCAAAACAGTCTGGTGGCGAATATTACGCAACATTCTTCAACTCCTGTAAACTTGATGATGTGCTAAACATGGGCTTATATACGGTGGATGTATCAATACATTTATGGTGAACAAAATACCGGTGCTACCTTGTCTAACTTATCCTGTAAATTTGGTCATAATTGAGCCGTTCTTGAGAAAATTTCCAAAATGATCAATCGGCAACTTTTATTTCGGTTTATTATTCATTCTTAAAATAATTAAAAATGCCTTGAAAACGAAACCAAACACGGCGTATTTGCAATAAAACTTCCATAATTAAATGCTCGTTAATTTTTGACATTTTATGTCTTTACTTTGCTACATTAACTCGAAATTGTAACGCCGGATATGTAACGGAGAAGCGTCACTAAATTTGTGTTGAGTTAAGTGCATGGTAACGTCTCTTACAAAATCTAACGCTTGGTAACATCACACGTTTTAATAACCTCAGTGACTAAGTGATGATGTCATGTGCAATTGACGCGGCCATTATATCGAAACTATCAACGACCACAATCAAACGTAGTTATCATTGCATAAAAAAATAAAAATAAATAAAAGACATAAAATGTTCCTAGTGGTTGAGTACTTGTACGAAAGCTGTACCCACCGTTTGTGTACATGTAAAGGTTTCTTTCGCGCCCGCCAGCCTCAACGTTTCCAATCACTCATAAGGAATCGCATCGAAGGAAATCGAGGTTTAGTTTAAAGAAAATTGTTTTCTCTGTCGCACCAAAAAATAGTGCAAATAATGTAGATACTAGTTAGCTGAAAGCAGAGTGAGAATTTGAACAAAATCCGGGCGTTTAAAAAAACGTACAACCTTTTTTCAAAAAGCACTAATATCCTGACTAAATTGGTTGTGATAACAAAACGAATTTATATGCGAGGGAAAATAACGAGAGGACTCACTAAATTATCGAAAATCGACTTTGGCGCAGTTTTTTAAACTATTTTTTGCTCATACCAACCATGGGCTTCGTCTACGGGTTGTAAAAACCAGTCTCTTTTCAAAAGATAAGTGTATAATTCAGAATGAATATTAAACCGAAATTAATCAAAACAGACGAACGGTAAATAATTTGAACTCGCTGGTCGCTGGATTCAGTATTTGGTGTTTTGATCAGTATAATATGCAGGTAAATAGTTGGTTCTTAGATAAGTCCAATGTACAGCTGCATATTTGTTTAGTTTACTATGATAAATTTAGTTACTTTTGAACCAATTTTGCTCAGTATTTCATTTTGGCGTCGCGTGTTGATCTGCACGCTGCGTATAAAATTTGAATATATTTGGTCAATCTGTTTTCCTACAATACTGTTTGCAGACGCCCAGACATAATCAACAGCTAAGAAATGTTCCCAAATGGTTTTTCTGTTGTCTTACAAGTCTTTCATTCGTGAAGGTCTAATGTTTGTGAAGCAAAAATGTTCTTCGAAGTTCGTAAAAAAGTGTAAAGGTGCTTTAGCGCGTAGAGCTTTTGAGCTTAGTTCTGTTGGTTCAATTGATCTTCATAAGTAAACTACGTAAGAAGGCATAAATAACGCGTAAAGTAACCAGAATGTGTAAGTTCGTTTGAAGTTCCTAATGAGTGCTGTGTTAAATGGCCGCATTTTATTGTTTTCGTTTTTTATTCTCTCTACATACATTTGTTACTGCCCTTGAGATTATGACAAACAAGTTCTCCCACGTGGACGTCGGAAAATTGAGATCACTTGACTCGACGGACTGCAGCAACCCAATAACGTGACTAGTGGAAGTAAAAACCCTCCCAAGACGACGAGTCGATTCTCAGCTCGTGCTAGGCGTTTCCTGTTCATCAGTCTTTTCCTCGAGCCCACTAATTGCCTCCAAATCTTTTCTTAGACGCCTGTCGCTAATTGCGCTATGCAAATCGAGCGTTTGCTTCGCTGCAGAGCACCTCTCAGAACCACGCTCCATTCGTTTGGATTTAAGGGGGCCACACCCCTTTACTCAAATCTTGAAGTAGTTTTTTTTCGTCCGCTAGATTTTACTTTCCCGTCCTCCCCGTGGCATGTCCCTGAAAATATCGCTCTTGTGAATGTGAAAGGGAGCGGAGGCTGCCAACCACATTTTCCCATCTGTGAAGGGCGACTGCGAATGTCGTGGGGAACATGAATGAGGGATCATAAATAAGATACAAGTAGTTTTGATTGTTCTTAATGCGCTGAAGTCCTTTCTAACCCCTTACTACCAAAAATGAGTAAACAGTTGATTTGCTATAAGAAGTAAACTCAACTCATCCTCGACAGAATTGGCATAATCTCTCTGAATGGTTCTTAATTGCTTCAAATCGAAGAAAAAAAGTATTGTAAATGTCTCTACTAGGACACTATTAGCGGGTCCCTCGATTCAAATCTTGCTAAACCGTGAAAAGAACCGTGCATAGCTCTCACAGCCCCTTGCTGGCCTTTGGCATTCAGGAGTTTCATACGATGTCTCTCAGAGATGGATTACCGTGTTGATAAACACCTAGCAGATCACTACTGTCGCAGTCATTAAATACCGAGTATCAAGTTCATCCCTCGCAAATTGTTGGCAGGCTCTCTTAGTTCACTTCATCGTATGTTACTAAGCTAAGAGAATGACAAGCGCGTGCTGCAGTTTTGGAGTAACTGGGTTGAGTCGCGACTACGGAGCGGGAGGAGCTCCTGGCCTTTTTGAGAACCTCCAATGAGTTCGCACAGCCACATTCCAGAGAAGTGTGATGCCTGTGATTCTACTGACAGCGAATCCTTAGTCTGACTAATGGCTTAGCCAGCCCTCCAGGACAAGGATCCTACCACTAACTCCACTTCAGCTGAGTCTGGTGGTATTTCACCTCACAGATGGAATAATGCCCCAGGGCTATTGAACTGTTGTGTTCAGCGCCCTTGGCTCATGGGGAAACATTTTGTTTAATTACTGCATTCTCGAACTGTCTTAAGAGAAGGTAGGGGTTGTGAAGGTGCCTAAAAACTAATGTCTCTAATCTGAGGTCATTAGCGGCAACCGAAAATTGTTTCGGGCCGGAAATGATTCAGCTGGAACTGTTATGCAAACGATGCTGTCTTTGCCCTGGATGGAAAACAGGCAGTCGATGTAGTGGCACGGTTAACTGCCAAGGCATCTCATACATTATCCTCAAGACCTTGGTTGATAGGCAAGCTTAACATCAACTGAGCGGTTCAAATACGCTACACTAATGTGTACGCTAGCGTTGACGGATGGAAAGCACTAGCAAAACTATTGCATTTATTTTTGGTAAACTAACTGATCTTTCCAAATATTTGGTTCTACTTCTCAACTTTTATCCCGTGGTCTTGTAACAGAACGGTCTGGTCTGGCCTAGGTAAAATGCCCAGAATAATAATTGTGTACACATAATCCAAGAGAAAGCTCGGAAGTTGGCGCGAAGCGCATTGAAAATGCAACGTTGTTTGAACGTGAGATGAGTAGGCCACCATTTTGTTCCCCAGAGTCAGCGAGCCTTGAAAATCCCTCCCTTGGTGCTCGTGGCATCAAAAGTTTGCCCATTACTCAGTTCGTTAATTTTCTGATTAAGTTATCCATTGGAAATTGCGGACTTCCCTTCCACTCTCTTTTTGCACCAAAAATGAACCTAATATTTACCTAACGTAACCGCAAAGAATTATGATCGCCTAGTTAATAATTCATGATCTTCATGATGATTAATGCTGCGCCAAGAAATCGAAATATCTCTGCTTGAATGTATTTACATCTAAAAAAAGAAGAGTCGAGATATGACCACAAATGATGATTTCAAGGTTGTCTGAAGCGTAAAACGGTTATTTACCATTCTGCGTGCGTGAGTTTGTGCGTTAGAGTGTACAGAAATATGCGTTAGTAGTGACTGAGTCTTTTCAGGTGGGTGCTGGAGTACATCAGGGTTGTCAACTAAGCTCTCCTCTATTTAATTCCCCCCAATCAGTCTTCTCTTTCCTTAGCTGGGAACTTCGTGGAAACACTGTCTCGGGTAACTGAAGCCTACATACATGATTAAAAAATACTGTATACGCTATGTTCACCGCCAAACGCCGAATCAGTATGGGTTTTTTGACCTCAGAATCCCGCACCTGCCCTAACGGGACTCCCTGGCCCTTAATGGCAAAGTCGTTATTTCCCGAAACACCTTCGTTCTCAACCCCTTTTTTGTTACCTATGGAAAGTTCACCTATTCAGTTACTGACAACGGATTTCCCTTTGTCTGGACATTCCGAAATATCATTTCCTCCTCTCTTTTCACATTCCTCTCCACAACAGACAGCTCCTCCCTAACTCATTCTCCTACGAAGTCTCGTGAAGTCGGTCGTCTCCCAATTTTCCCAACTGACACTTCACCTCTCATCAACGTCTAACTCGGATTTCTCCTTCCTTCCCCGTACAACCAATTTCACGCCTATGGAGCCCCCCTTGTTCACGCTTATATACTCAAATTATATACTGTTCAAGTCACCTCTTCTTTGTATAGCTAAGTCTTCAAATCTTGTGACATACCAACTCTTCAATTACAAGTTCGTGCTCAAAAAAAGCCCGTTCCCGAGATTCATTCAAGTCTATCCTGGGTGGAACAGGCTTCACCCTGTACTTCTAAAGTAGATAACTGATTGTCTGCAATGAAAACAATTTCTAGCTATTGATATTAAGATTTATCAAGATTATTTTCCTCAGTGAGAGAAACCCCTAAAAGAGTCACTGCAGTGAACCTTTTTTTTTCATGTGTCATCCCTTCATCAGGTACGTACGTACTCATCCCTTTTTTACTTCTCCTACTATCCTGGGTTCTTTTGGTAGCGAGAACGTACAAATGTTGTGATGCTCAAGATATTAGTGTGGTGGCTGGTGCCGCTCTGAGCACATGTGCGTGTTTAGTGGTGGTGGAGATGGCCTTCCTTGATATATTAACACTGAACGCCGCCTTGGCATGACCATCTTCTCTAATCTCGTAAAATTGATAACCTTTAAAAAAAACAGCGCTTTTGTCAACCAGCACTAACTACTCAGTGTAAGGTCCACGTACCTGATGGCAGTCAATGCAGTCACCTCCCACACTTACTACCTCGGCCTTCACTAGAATGTTATTCTCCCTGATAAGTCCCCGCACTGATGCACATTTTGCTTAAACAGGGGTGGAAACGAAGAACTCATATCTAGTTTCCTGTTGAATGTTCTCCAGTTCCGAGGACTTTTTCGCCCCCAACGCTTAAGGTCGATGAAGCGTGTTGACTGACGGGAAAGGTTTGACAGTGGCAAGTGCGGAGTGTCCAACATAGCAATCACCAGTTTGACTGTTGGCTGAGCATGGCAATCACCATGCTGGGCATTGCTGTCAGCCCTGTGGCTCAGTAAGTATTTGGCAAGGGCGCCAATTTGCGAGGGAAAGACTGTACTTGAACCCAACGAGCTCGTTCTTTTTTCGTTTGTTCGCCATTTTTGATGTCACGAAAGTGAGGTTACAAGCGAAGAAATGTACCAAAAATGAGGGGTTTACGCATTTTTCGGCTCTAACGATTTTATCAAGCTCTCAGATTAGTACTTACGTATTGTTCTACATAAACGTTCCTTCGACAATTCGTTGATCAGAGATACCAACCAAAATGTGACAAATATTGTATTTTTTTGACGTCGTCGAAATTTCCACAGGAAACGCATAACCGAATGTGATCAACCTGACGGAGTGTTTTCTAGAAACCAGGGCCCCACACGTCGTTGTCCACAACTATTTCGGTGGCCATTCGTTGAGTGGAAAGATATGAGAGTGGACCAACATTGAATTTCCTCGAAAACAGTTCTAGTGATTTACCGTTTGGAGTGTTTGGTAGAGATAATTTAATTGCGACTCAATACATGTTTTCCTGTGGGCGTAGGTGTAGAGGCTAGCGCAGATATAGAGGCGCGTCTCGGCGTAATATTGAGCCAACGCTTTCAAGCGAGTCCACAATCGTCCGCTTACTTCTCCACAGTCTGCATTGCTCACTGCATTAAGTGGATTGTCGGAGCATGAAGCGAAAAAGTCGGAATAATTCTTTTGTGGTATATTTGTCAGCACTTGGAATCAACTGTGTCTTCAGTAATGTCGACAAGTGATCTAGTGGTTTCATTGAGGTGCCTAGTGCCTTCAAAATCGTCGAAAGCCCATTAAAGACCTCCTCTCTCACTCACGTAACGTTCATTTTTTTCATTTCAGAGCAAAAAACCTTCTAAACAGCAAGTACCCCTTTAAGCGTTACGTAAATGAAAAATAAGTTGAGATTTATTTGGCAGGGCGTGAGAAGTTTCTGTTGCGCCCATGACGAATAACAGAAGCAACAGGTAAAATGACGAAGGGAGGGTCGGAGGGAGAAAAGTAATGACTCCATTCCCATCTTGTTACTCCGGTCACGTGAAAAAGGTTCAGTAGCTCGGGAAGTCCGGAGTCACGTGACCTATACGACTGAAGAAGGGAAGACCCGTAAGAGCATGCACAGTCATGCATAATGTACCCCCTTCTAAACTCGCTCCCTCCTCTCCTACATGTAGTCAAGTTTCATACAGAATCCTTCTATTAACAATTGAAATGGACTCGTTCACTTAAAAGGGGGAGCCTGGAGATGTGTGGCCGAGGGGGCGCTAGGTTGAAGGGTAGTAAAGGGGATCAGGGATTCCTGGTGATCCGAGCAATCCTTTCGAGGTTTGCTATTCTACCGGCGTGTTGCCTCTACCTCCCCCCTCCTCTTCCGTTTTCCGGTCCCAACGTATTCCGCAACGATACACTTACCCTACAGCTGTACAACTGAAAAGGCAAGCCATTACGTCTAAGGGCTACATGTTACCCTACTTAGAACTGATGAGCCCTATTAACTTGTCTGGCTCGGAATATCAATCTGAGAGGCCTGAAAGAAAGATCAGCTCGGGATGTGAGTTAAAAGGAAAATCTCTTTCGACCCTTTAAGCGATTCATCACGGAGTTTCCAACGATAAGGCGCTTTCCGTCAATCTCTTCGGTATTCAACCCTTCAGTGCCTTTATTATACTTTGTTATCTTCGAAAGTACGTACCAGGGTTTTCGGTGCATCTGAAATTAAGCCAGTAAGTTCGTTAGTCACCACAGGGCTAATTTATATCGACTTCGTCAAAAATGAAGGTGTTGGAATCGTTCGAAAAAGCTAACCGCCGCTAAGCGCCGTTTACCCCAGTTGTGGGACAGTAGCGTTATTTTAAACAAATATCGGGTGGAACAATATTTCACGGTAGCAGGAAGCGGCAGCGCTTACAGTTCCGGAATTTATTGTACTACTCCCACTCATTCCCTGACCATTATTGAGCAATTACTAGACAGAGGATTGATGATGCTGTAGACACGACCTTTGTCGATAAGGATAATATTCGGTTTTCCAGAGTTATAGGGTAAAACCTTTTAGAAATGGTAGTAAGTGTGAAACAGCGGTAGTTGAAATTCTAGAATTTCTGGAGTGGCCCTCCTATATCGCATGAGCGTTATTTAAGACTCATCATGTGGGTACTTGATCGAACTATCACCTAAATTTTTCTGACGATTCAGGTAAAGCTGGAGCGAAATTTATAAGGAAAAAACTCGCTAAAATCGATTTTCGTCGAAATGTTTGGTAATTTATTGCGCTTCATTCGTCATGTTCCCACAAATGAGAGTTTTATGGTATTGTCGTGTCATCTGAAGCTCTCTATACAGGGAATTTAATCAAAATCGTTACAGCCCCTTTGGGGGAAAAATATTTAGTGTTGATAACTATAGTTAGTTTTAGGTGGATGTTTCTCATACTATTATTTTGGAGGACCATGGTCGAGCCCTGCGAGCTAGATAAGTTTGAGCTGATTCGGTTAAGCGCTCAATCCTGGTGACAAACACGCGCACACACAGACCATGTTCCAGTAAAGGGTTTTTCGGACTCAGCAAGGTCTGATACCTGAAGATCTGAAGATAACTAAAAATTGTTTTTTGAATAATTTATTGTCCGATTCATGAACAATAAACTGTGCGAACGATGTTTGTACATAACGAATAGAAATTATTTAGTGACGTCCCACGAAACCCCGGAATTCAAACTATTGTCGTTACTTTGATTAACACGTTTCACAGTGGCTTCTTTGAAATTTCAGACCTGCATGTATAAACATTCTCAGCACAATCGTTTTGGTGTTATCAACTCGCGCACATTACCAGTGCCTCCTGACAGACTGCGCGTCGTCATTTCTTAGTCTAATGAACAACCTGTGGGATGATTGCTCCGTAAGTAGGAGCTACCCAATAGATTCCGGGAGCCTACTGCTTCTACATGAAATATAAACTGATTGAAATACCCATTGAACCACTCCAATGCACGTGGGAGTTGCGTGATGCGTCGTAACAATTTTTTCTCAATCCCTCAAGTATTTTTAAAGAACTACTCAACATTGGCGAATTTTGTATGAAACCTTTTTTGATTTTCCTTCAAACTTTATTTGTTAAAGAACCATACAGGTAAAAGGTAAACAACCTTATCGCTAAGATCATATCTCCTTGGAAACCGTGCACCAAAGATCCAATGAATTGCTTTCTTCAGCTCGCCAGTCAGCTTCTCTCGTTCACAACCTAAGGTCATCAGCATCGTAACTACACTACTAGTTCATTGAACTCGCGGGACAACGCAACGAACTCTCCTCCCCTGCCTGAGCTCATTCCCTCTCACTCCCTCCTGCCTCACTCCAACCACCTTTACGTTCAGAAAATGTCAATTTTCGTTGTTCCTTTGTAGTCACCTCATGTTTCGCATCATTGTCTAATATTTTTTGGTGCAGAGACTGCGACAAACTGGATAACCATGCTCTGCAAGAGAATAATAAACCATTGTGTAATAACTTGCAGCATTTTTTTCTTCAGATTGGATGCATTCGGCACCACCGGGTGTTCGCTGTTGCACTTCAATTTCCGCTCTTCACACTTTTCTGGCTTCCCCTGTTTTCAACAGCAAATTGTGCACACACGCGCGCTCCATTCCATATTCGTAATGGTCAGAAAGTTTATTTTAATTATTCTCTTCATCTTCTGCAGTATGTGGACTTTTCATTTAATTTGATAGCTTGAGTTAATCACATTTGCGAGGGAACTCCTTATTTATCGACATTTATTTGCAAATACGAAAATTCATTCGTTTCACCGCGGGTAAAGGTTTTACTCAGCAAATTTACACCCGCCAGTAAAACAAAGCGAATTTAACTCCAACTTTTACTAGGTTTCAAAATTATTTCCTCGCAGTTTCTCAGCAAGACTACGTTTATCATTCCATCCGTACCGAGTATTTTTTTCAAGTGACCCCAATTGTTTCCTCTTTCTCAGGTTTGAACTAAGTAAAAATATGAACGAGGACATTAATCGTGAGTCATATTATTCTTACGAGTGTACTAGTGAAAAGCCCAAGCGGATACACAAAAACCTCAAGTTCGAAAAAGTGAGGAAGGAGAAAAGAAAAAAATGGGGTATTAAGGAAAACAGAGTGAAAAGATAAATATGAAACTTCGGCCGTCAAAGGGGCAACCTGGTACCAAATACGGTCGAATCGATGCTTCATTACATATTCATGCACTTGAATAATTTGTAAACATTGAATTATGTACCCCGGAGAGAGCCCAAAAGATATGGAGAGGAGCTGGAGAGTTTGCATTATGCATGTTCCGTCGTTGAAGAAGAATTCGACCTTGTAACGTCACGCCGCCCCGTCAAAAGATTTCCGTCGCTCAGGCACTTTACCGCGATCCGATTATTCGAGAACATTTAATACCGAAGTTGACGAAATGGGACACCGAGTGCGAAGCCGCCGAAGAAAACGGATATTTTCTAGATAATTTGAGAGAGGATTGCCGAAGTTGTCCGAAGGAAGAAAAACTGGGTTCAAACCGAGCTTCTTTAAAATTAGGAGATTTTTATTTTATCCCGTAGAACTACAGCCCAGCGGTTTCTCTAACATTGAAAATCCCCTGACAAAGAAGTTCGATTGGATTCACTTTACAAAATAAGTGACTTCCAGAACGAGGGAGTTCGATATTGACCATTATTTCAGAGGATATTCGATAAAAGTAAATTATCGAATGCTTGCTATTTTTTACACCGAAATTTAACAGTTTCCGCTAAAAGAAAGATGCTACAAAAAACTAAACAAATCAAATTGAGCCACTTTTTTAATAGGATCTGTTATGAGATGTGAAATCATAATAATTCGTCATGAACTGTTATTAATCAAATAGCTGGACTCTCCTCGCTTCCCTGTGAAATAATAATTGCGAAAAACTAATTTGTTTTGTGTCCATTTCATCAACTATCACTGAGGACTGGGAGAGCAGACTCAATCAGCATACGATTACACAACAGCACCACAATTAAGGCGAATATTTAATTCAGACCGCATAATATTTTGAAAGGGATGCAACTGCGGACTTCATTTGTTTTTAATTGGTTGTTCAAGGTTGGGTTGTTTGTATGTTTTACCATTTTTTAGTCTCCGCCTGTTCCCATCACTCTTTCCCATCGGAACCTCCTCCATTTTCTTAAGAAAACCCCTGATTTTCGGCCGTTCCCTTTAAGCGTTCTGAATTTGGTGCTGTGACGGCCCCAATTCATCCTATTTCGTCATAATAGGTAACTGTCTTGAAAGATCCACGGAAATGGGTTTTATTGTAGCACGAACTTGTAATTTGAAGAGTTGGGAAATCACAACAAGATTAGAGCACATACAAGTACAGAGCTGAAGTGACTGAATAGGATATGACAATTCACAGGAACAAGGAGGCTCTTAATGCGTGAACTGGTTGTACTGGGAAGGAGAAAGGAGTACGAATTAGTTGTCGGAGAGCGGTGAAACGAGTGCCTATTGCGAGAACTTGGAGACGAATAAATATCTGGGAAGAGCGGTGTGTTGTGGGGAGGAAGTTAATCGGGGGGTGGGAAGAGGATATTTTGGAAAGTCCAGAAAGGGGAAATTCATTGTTGCTTGGAGATAACTGAAGAGGAAGCGGACTTTCCTGCAGCTAGTAAGAAAGAGCTTGAAGTTTCGAAAATAGAAGTCCTGAAACAAGGACTTCCCGTTGGGAGCAAGGCCTGACGATTCGATGCAGTCCTCTTCGAACATTGGTAACAATGTTGCACATAAGTGTGGTTGTCTTGTATGACTTGTGGCCCACCTGCTTCAGACAGATAGCTTGGTAGCTGGTACACGGTTCCGTTAAAGAAGCTATTCTCTCGCGGCCAATAGAACGGCGAGTTGTATGTTGTGTCAAACTTTGAGCTCAATCGGTGATAAACAGTTTGATTTTTTGAAGTGAGTTCCCAGGAGCAATTGTAAACCAGAACTCAATCCTCTTACATAAAAAGCAAAAGATGTAAGTGTTACTCGTTCACAATCAGCCAGGGAAGGCGGACTCAGCCAAAATAATTGTGACTTTGACTTACTGCCGGTCTTCACCGAAATACCGTAGTTATTGGAAGATTATTACAATCAACGTAATAAAGATCTGCATTTAACCACTATGGAAGAAATTTGGCGAATGGTTATCAAGAGTGTACAGTTCTCTGCAAATTTGGTTGTGTCAGATAAACAGTTCAGACGAGGCTACTTCAGAGGTGAATAAGACTATTATTTGATTCAAAGCCGAGTCAAAATACTTTAAAGTACACTTACCGATTCGAAGACCTTTTAGTAATGATAAAAGGTTTAGTGTAAATTAAGACAAGAATAACAAGAAATAAAAATAACACTGTACTCGTAACAGCAAGATCAGTTTACGACACGACGCAATACCAAAGCACAAGCGAAACGAGTACAGGAATGGAGGAAGAGGCGAAGCCGAGACACCAGAGTAACCATAGGGAACTAAATCCACCTGAATATTTGTTAATTGGATGCTAGGGTGCGCCACACATTCCTTAGGCGAGTCAAATTGTACATACGGACTATATCCCTCACCACCGCTATCAACAAACATCCAGGGTCAATTATTCAAACGAGCAAATAGTACTCCAATGCAAAAGAGCCAGCAGGCCCAAAGTACTTGTCGCTCAGATTGACTTTTCATGGGACCAGCAGCCCTGATGGTTGTCAAAATTCGGACTATGCCTCACTTAGGGGACTTTATTCCGACAGGTTAGAATCTCATCTGTAGGTACTTAATACCTACCCAAAGGATAGGGAAGTATAACGATCGTGTAAAAAAACAAGGATCTTCAGACACGTACGTTTCTAGACCTACTGAATCGAAGAAACCCAATTTCGGCACGTTGTCTGCGTGTTTGTAGTTCAATTGGCGGAAGAACGGCTGAACCGATTGAGCTGCTTCTTTTTGTTTTCCGCTACCCAAATGGTAAGGAAAGTATTGTCATCGGGTCAAAAAGTTACGTTTTCCAATGATATTCACGTTTTGACACCTATTGAGTCCAAAAACACTCATTTCCGCGCGTGGTCCGTATGAGTGTGCGTGTCTGTAGTTCAATTTGCGGGAGAACATTTGAACTGGTTGCGCTAGTTGGTACTTGACTTTTCTTTTCTATAAATATCCCCATGGAAGGTTTGTAATTTCTCAAGTGAAAGTGCCACCGGATTGCATCGATCTTATGGAGCGTCTTTTAGCAACCTATACCCACATGTTCTTATTCGTATATATTTCTGTATCTATCTGTTGAACTAAGATATGAGCCATGATAGCTCGGAAAAAGAGATTTGTCGAATATTAATTTACCTCTTTTCCACTTTTTCAAGAAAGGGTCTAACGTTTCCAATCAAACTTACGGAGTACTCTCAATTAACTAGTACCTACCCTTTGTTACTGATAAACGTTTACGTAGAAATGTGTTGAGCGAAGATTCAACGCTTGTATACAGAGCAGGTCGTCGAGCTTTTGAATACCATAAAAATACAGATATGAACAATTTCCATCCATGAGTTAGTAGTGGAGGGGGGAGGGGGTTCCCAAAATGTACCAAATTGGTGGTTTTTCGCATTTTTCTCCAAAACTGCTCCAACTGTTCTGATAGAACTGAAACGTAAGCTTCTAATAATCAGTAACAAACTTTTTTCTGGACAAACAGTTCGGCAAAAATTACTACGTAAGTAGGGGCAACCTAATAAATTGAGGGAATGTTGACCGGTACCGGTTTTAATGTAAAACGTTGAAGTAAGTTCAACCAAGCTCATGAAGGGTGAAAAATAAATCGGATTACTGGGTAGAGAGAATAACGTGGGGTTAAGGAAAGTTTTGAGATGAGGCGCACTAGATATTCGATAGGGAGAAAGTCACGTTGCGGCGACCGTCTTGTGGCATGTTGGGTTCGCTGTAATAATATTCACTCAACAGCTCAAGGAAACTCGTAAATGTACTTAAGTGCCTATCACTCAAGGAAAGGAGTAAAATTTGAGGACGTAACTGGCGGGACGCAAGTCTTGGGACGAGGGAACTTGAAGGGAACAAAAACAGGACAATCTAGAGCTAGAGCTCTCCCTACTCCCGCAGCACTAATGGGAACCAGCGCAATTATTCGCCAAAGCTTGGATTACGTTAGCATTAGCGGTTCGCAGTTTCTTGTGAGGCTGAGCGGCGGGTTCGGAGGCGGAAGATGAAAACCCTGAACTAGTTTACTTTTAATGAGCGAATGAGGACAGGCGCTTCTTTGAAGGGCTGAAGGTAGCGGAAAGGGAAAAACGAGAAATTAATTATTCTAAATGCGATCCTTCTCCAGAAGCCTCGGAGAAATGTGCGCAAGGTGTTTGGAAGAGGCGTCGAGGGTGAGGGGCTTCAACTCCTTCTTGAGTTGACTTATGGGTGACACGATGTTCTACTCGGTTGCCTTCGTAAAAAGTGAGAGTCATCTATCTATTTGAACAAAAACGTTTCAACTAATGGATTTCCCTCGTTGGCATTTCCTCCACATCAGAGTAATTGCCGCCTCTGCTTCCTTTCCATCTTTTACGCTCCTCAACTTACCCTTAGAGATATGAAAACGTAGCTTCAGAGACATAAAATCTCGGAAGCTTCCTCCGCACTCCACCATCTTTCATGTTGTTTGATTTGATTGATGAGTTGGAGGAATCAACATAAGCTAAAACATGAAGTGCTAACAGAATGAGCGCGTGCTGAGCCAAACTCAGCACTCTTACTGCAAAACCGAAGAGAGCACCGGTTCAGAGCAAAGAGCCTCATACATCAAATTCAGGTTCAAAGCTCGTGGTGAAATTGTCTGCCAACCGGCTGCATACAACAAGTGTACCCACGTAACAATATCGTGTCAAAAAATTCTTATCTTCTTTGATGTTCAGGAGAAGTAAACCTGGTGCAATCCGTTACTCAACTTCCCTCGTACATTTGTATGCTTTTAACAAAGACTGATACTGTCAATTACAACGCATATTGAGTGGCGAAGTTTCGAGGTTCATTTCTGCCTCATATTCGTGCCCTACGAAAGGTAACCAATTTGGTTGTACGTTTAGCCTTAAGAAAAGTTACTTAATCGGCAAAAAAATAATATTTCGAGTCTTCTTCAGATCTTGACGGTTCAAAGACTACTTATTACGAAAAACGACGATTGTGAAAATGGTCTATGACTGCTAAATCGATTGAGCACAAATGTTTATGTTTAGTATAATAGTATATACAAGATAAGCGTATGAGCCGGTCTAAAAATCAACATTGATCATAGTTATCAAAACCCCTAGTGGAACCAGCAGCAAAAAGTAGCAGTTTGAAATGGAAACTGAATGAACGGAGGTGGGTAAAGAATTAGGCGATAACTGGGAATTTAATTCTACGAAAAGAAATACTTTTAACATTGAAAGAACATTGCGCGCACTCGAATGAGAAGAAGAGAAGATAACAGGGAGTTAGCCGATGCTCGGGTAACAAGCGTAGGTCACGAAGAACAACTTCCCATCTCTCCTGAAATGGATATTGCTCGAATTAATTGAAATCTTGAGCTTGTAACTTTCGCACTTGGCGCAGAAGTCCTGGTCTCGGGTATTCCCCAACCATTCGAATCCTTTGATCTGAAACCTTAGATGGTAGCCACCGGAAAGTTCGAACTGCCCATTCACTCGGTTTCTCTTGCTGACAAGCTGCTTAAGTTTATTAACATTATTTCCGTATCCGACAATGAAGTTTTCATCCTTTCAAAAATATCCACTTCCCACTACTTAGTTTACTTCCTCTCCTTAGATTCCATCTCTCACCTCTGCCCTGCCCAACAATGCATTCTTGTCTCACAGGACAAGAACTTCTTGTCTACTGACTCGCTCTTCGCTCTCATTCCCTACAATCAGTTCACCTATTCACAGACCCCCTTGTGTCACCAAAATACTCACACTCGCATTGCTATTCTTATTTTTCTAACTCCACCTCAAGCTCCCCCTCTCATACACCCAACAGAGGTGTTAGGGACACCACTTATCAAATTGCTGCTCCTAACACATAGACAAAGCCTAGATAGATTTCAATTACCATTAGGTTATGCATTTCTATGGTAAATTGAAACTTTCTAGTCAGCAGCTGACTACTCCCGCTCAAAGGCTATGCATTTCTATGGTAAATTGAAACTTTCCAGTCAGCAGCTGACTACTCCCGCTCAAAGGCTATGCATTTCTATGGTAAATTGAAACTTTCCAGTCAGCAGCTGACCACTCCCGCTCAAAGGTTCTACTAAGCAGCCTAACCTCTTAATCAGTGCCATACCACATTTGCAACCTCTTTTCAACTTTCAATCGTTTTCCACTTTCCAAGGAAAGCGTCGCTGTGGGTGAGGAAGCTGTAGTTTGAAAACGTCAATTCTCGGGCGAGATGGGTACATCTTATCTTTGCTTTGTTAAAAGTCATCATGCTCGAAGAAAACAACTAGCTTTCTTCCCGAGCTGTCTCTAAGCAAGGCCACATTAGAAGTGCAAGAGGAAGGTAATTGACTATTCCTGCTTAGCCGTGAATTCGCTGAAATACAGTTGAAAGAAAGCACTAAATAATGGACATTTTTGCTAATGAAACGTGGAACCAACTTGGATTCCACTCACGCAAAGCAGCCCGAGACCGCTCGGCGTTAATTTACGATCAAATGAATAGACTAGCATTTCGCTAGTCGAATAGACTGAATAGACGAAAGGACATAAATAAAGGTTATAAGGTAGGTAGGTTACTCAACCGTAGAGCCATTGAACAATCTGCCGCGGAACCGCTAGAAGCGGCTCAATAAATTCCGGAACATTCAGCGCCATCAGTTTCTACGGTTTACACGTTCAAATAATGCAAAATACTCGTAGATCGTACGTAGGACTGAGGAAAGCTGTGTGTGTCTTGTTGTTTCGAGAAACCAACAAATTACATCTAGGCCGATTACTCAATCGAGGTCGTGACGTGAAGGGCCTATGAATTTTAGAACACTGTGTACTTCCAGTTGGGGAACGCCAAGTTATGTACTTCCAGTTTGGTATGAACCACTCCAAAAACGGATTAGATTAATCGGTAAAAACATGAAAATCGCTCGATTTCTTGATTTTTGAATGACCTAAGATTAAAAATTGCCAGTTCAAAAAGTGAACGGTTTGGGCAAAAGTGAGCCGAGCCAACGCCAGTATTTTGGAAAAGTTTCTCTCCCTCGAAACGATCTCAGGCCTCAGTTGCCTTCACGATGACGGGATCAGAACTTTTTCTGAAGGGTCGAAGACGAAGGGAGGACTGTCAAGATTCGAGGCTGCGCCTGTAGACATAAGGTCCAACTGAAAGGCCTTATCTCGACTCTGAAGGATCAGCGAGTCAACTGAGCTACTTCAACCTCCAACAGTTGGATGAGCTTTCAGTCTCACAACCGCCGAGTTTCCTCCGGATATCGCCTTCCACGATTCTCCAAGTTGCCCGTTTAGTTCTCGTTGTATCTCTCGAGCACGTACAGGTGGAGCGTCTGATTGCCGCCGGAATCGGGATACCTCTGCTGTTGAATAAGTTGGGGAAATATTCGAAGGTTATCGACCGTTCAGACCGTATCAGACGAGCGGTCAATATAAGGATGTGGAGTGAGGTAAATGCGGAACATCACGACGTATAAGCACAGGAAGCCTAAAGCAAAACACTTTTTTTACTTTCCTCGCCATTACGTAGGAGGAAAGAAAGTTATGTCATCTCCAGAAGTTATTTTGAGTTGTCTCCAGTTCTTTACGTTTGAAAGGCTTTTGGATCCGAAAAGCACCCTCTAGGAAATTGGTCTGCGTGTCTGTGGTCACTATTCAGAGAAACGGGCAAATTCGAATTGCCTCCCATTTAATATTTACCGTACAGATTACCATGCGACGCCAAAATATACATACGAGCAAAGGCTATACAAGCAAAGGCTATACAAGCTAAGTACAGTTATTGTAGTCATCAAAATAGCAACTATTTTTCCTCAGTTAGTCCTAACGATTGAATACTTCTGGTTTATTATTCATTTGATGAATGATACATCAATGTTTTCGGACAGGAAAAAATGTATTTCAACCCCCCCCCTCCCCCATCCTAATCTACACTATGTTTCAAAGCATTCCAAATGGTCAATGTCCGTCCGCCGTACAGGCAATATTTCGCCTTTAACGTGGTCTAGAAATTCCGTTCTTTCGCACAAATATTCCATTTATTACATTTGTGATTGGCACTCCTATCGGACGAATCTCACAGCTGTTATGGGCAAAAAAAAGGTTCGTAAAGTTAGCTGAAAACGAAATTGTTCCATTTTTGTTCGGCAGGCCGAATTAGCTGGGTCTTTGACATTTGGCACTCAACAGTACTCACTGGCCCTATGGAAAGTCATTGTTTCCCCAAACGCCCTTCTATCCCAACCCTTTTGTTTGTACCCTGTAGAAGTCCCTCCCTCAGTTATTTCCGGCAACAGGTTTCCCCCTTTCCTGGACTTTCCCAACTATTTTTTTCCACCCCTCAATTTTAGACTCTTCTCCACTACAGACTGTTCCTTCCAAGTCAATCATCCATCAGCACTCACGAATAACAGTCTTCCCAGTTCTTCAAATTCATTCATCTCACAACTCACTCTCTCTCTCTCTCTCTCTCTCTCTCTCTCCCCCTACTTAGTTTTCCTAGCCAGTAGTTCGCGGGTAACGAAAATGAGCGCCTGCCTGCGCTCATTTCCTCTCACTGCCTCCCGTCTCACAATTCTGCTTGTCGCCTCGTACCAATTGCCTAGCGCCACTTAGAAATTGTCCATTTTCGTCGTTCTGTTGTATCCAGATCATGTTGCAAATGGTTTAATAGTACTTTTCGACTGAGAATCGAATCGGATGGGCCTCAGAGGTGTGAAATTGCGTCAAGCTGTGCAAGATAATGATAAGCCATTGTGTGATAATGAACAACGTTTTTTGCATGGAGAACTCCGAATAGCATGCCAGTATCATAAAATTTTCATCCGTAGAAAAATTACGGAACGCACTAAATTATCAACCATACCGAAGAAAAACAGCCACACCGTTTTTACTCACTAATTCCTTAACAGTGAGCACGGTCTTTCTCAGAAAAGTCAAGTTGACAGTCTCATTAAACACCTATGCACTAATAATTCAAAAATGGTCGTGGCATAAGTAAGAGCAACACAATAAATTCCAGAACCTTAAGCACCACCTTGTACATACAACGTCGTAGAAACGTTGAACACCGTACATTTGAAAAGACCTTAAAACAGATCTTATTAGTAACAAAAGGGATGAAAACTGCTGAATGCACGTGGGGCTGAGCAAAGCTGTGTGATGAATCTCATCAGATATTTGAAAATCCCATACACCTTAAAACATCTTTCTAAAATAATAACTTAGTATAGCTTGGAGTAAATACAATTTACGGTAATCATCACTATAACCGAAAGTATAAACTCTCATTTTCTGCCACGGGCATTGCCCGTGTCATTCTTCTTCCAGAAAACAGTGTCATTCAAATTATGCTTTTTGAGTGGCATAATTTTTAAAGGTTATTTATGATCTCAGAGTGGTTGAAATCTGTATGGAAATGAAGAAAGCTAAAAAATCCCCCGTAGCCATTAATGGGAATGTTCATTAAGAATCGCATTGCTTGATAATTCGGGAACCAAACGTAGAGTGAATAAGAAAACTATTTAGTGGCGACAGTTCCAGCCTCGCAAAAGACGCTTGACCCCAGACGCACTTTGAGTCAGCGGCTAAAATTTGAAAACATGAAACATGGGAACTTCTCTTGGTTAACGTCAACAAACACTTTAACATGTAAATGAGGGGTCTGGGTGTGGGAAAGCTCCAATACGATGACTTAGAGGAAGCAGGCTTCAGGCCACCTTGGAGGGTGACACGACGCCTGTAGGCGGGATGGAGGAAGGGCCGAGTTTGTTATATACTTTTCCCTGACACCGTTTCGTTCCTTCCCAGCGAGAAGGGCTTTGAGCCATCTTGGCAGTGGGGTCTAAGCTAAGGTGCGTTCCGTGCTAATATAAAGGTATGCCAGAAAGAAGAACTGTGACGAGAAGCAAATTTTGGATTCACTTCAACGTAACTTGAGAGTGTGGACGCACAATTTGGGGATTCTGGATGAATTGTGAGTTTCTGGCTAGGGAGTCTCGAAATAAAGGGGGGCAGGTGGTGATTGATAAGGCTGATTAGAGCTTCGCATTAGAAAGAGAGTTTCCACTGGACAGGTTTGTTTCAGCCATAACGAAATATTTTAGACGCTGTGTTGCGTTGCAGGGAACGTCCCCCGACCGACAAACTGGTCCCTCAGCATTTTGTTGATTCTTCGCGCGTTTACCGAGTTGCCGTGTTTACTGCGAAATAATAAATTATTTCCTGAGAGGAGGGAAAAACCGGAGGTTGAGCGGGAAGGAAGCGGGCGAAGAGGGAAATGTAAAACTTTTATTTTACTGTGCTGAAACTTAGTTGAATGGCGGAGTGAGAGCTCGTTTCTCGATGGAATATCAGCGTTAAATATTTGAGAACCCACTTAACTAGACATTTCTCCCCCCCTTCACTCCTAGTCATCCCCACTTCCTCGTCACGCTCGCTATTTACTTTAAGCAAAGCCATTTTGTTCGCCTCAGGCTTTTACCATCTTAGTTAGCTGTCCTTTTCCTCGGCACTGGCGCCAGTTTTTACACTATTTCAATTTAATTCGAGTATAAGAGCTTCAGCTCTGCCTTTCGACCTTGCTTTCTTTGTCAGTAGGAAGTTTAAAGGGGCGACGGATGAACGGCCGAAAAACGGTTAGGGCGCTAACGAAATATGAGCTCATCACCATCTCAGTGAACGAAGCATTAAATTTAGCTCTTCATCATCGTAAATTGAGAAAGCGCTCATACACGTTATAACAGGAACAAGACGTAAAATTGTGTCGCGTTAGTCGAAAATATGGTTGCCAAAAAGATGAGGCACGCTTCCTCGTATCAATAATATCTCAGATAAGATGGCGACGTAAACATTTACAGAGTAGCGCTGTGCAAGCTCCGTCATTGCATCCAACACAAAATCAAACGGTTTTTACGTTTGGAGAAACAAAACATCATCAATTCACCACTCTTGGTTAAAGGGTAACAGCAGACAACTTCGCCAATGAAAAAATACCCACTAGTGGAGGTCATGTGTAGAATGTCAGGGATTCGAACGAGATTGATGTGTGTTGAGCATCAGGGACGCTAGTGTGGGTTGCAATCATAAGTGGTGATCTGGTTTGACTGACACAGGGATGGAACCGGTTTAAGCGGATGCCAATAAAAATATTAGATGCGCCGCACCACACAACTTTCACTATCGCTACGTCAGTTCTCTAATGTTCATGGTTCTTGTGTTTATTTTTCACTAAGTTCATTTGAACCATCACTTGACAACGACAAAAAGCTGCGCTTATCGATCCGCAATTTATTGTGCCGCTTGTACTCATTATTGATCAATTGAAACACAGAGAATTGTTGAGGGTGTGAAGCTGATTTTTTTAAAGGATAATAATCACTTTTCCAGAGTTATAAGCTAAAAATGTTTAAAAATAATAGTAAACGAAAAAGCGGTGGTTAGAATTCAAACATTTCTGGTGAAGCCCTTGTATATTGTACGAGCGTTATTAAAGACGTATCATACAGGTACAGTGGTGGAGTACCAACTGAATATTTCTGAAGAACCTAGTAACAGTTGAGCGGAGTATATAAGGAAAAAATTACGCAAAACTCGATTTTAGTCGAAAGGTTTGGCAATTTATTGTGTTGCTCGTGTCATTTTCCCACGTATGGGAATTCTACGGTATTGTCATCTCATCAGGAGCTGTCTACAGAAAAAGTTTAATCAAAATCGTTAGAGCCGTTTTTGTGAGAAAAAAAATGTGGTGTTCTAATTATCATGATTCCCGGGCTGGATTTCAAGTTTGAGCTGACTTGGTTAGCCGTTTTTTTCTAAAAACCGTTCGCAGACACACGCACATACAGATCATTTTCCCAAATAGTGTTTTTTGAACTGGGTGTTGCTGTTGAAAAAGCTCTCCTACTTGCTAGTATGTGGACACTGTTCATTAAGTTACATACTTAAGATTGGTAGCTTTATGTAGAAGAATTGAAGATTCTGTAAGGTGGGGACGGAGTCCGATTTCTTTACTTGTGTGCGGCTAGCAGTAATTTTAAAGAGTTTGGCAGGCTGCTGCTGCAGCCGGAGAAGGTTGAAGTGAGGATGTGAACGATTTCTTTGTTTTTTTAATAATGTGAAGTGACAGAAAGTAGGTACTGTTGTAAACGCGATTGAAACCTGCGGTGACGATGGAATAGAATGAGATGATGCTCATCAAAACGTCGACGCAAAAGTTGACGTTGGAAGATGAAGCAAAGGAGGGGGGCTGCAGAGGGAGACGACGCCTGCTTGTAGCTCATGTGGACGCGATTAATGAAATCTTCTCCATAATACGTCACCCATTTTGCATTTTGGTTTGCAATACTAGGCAATACGTATGAAAAGAAGAGATCCTTCGGTGGTTCGTTCTCCGAAACAGCTTGACGCAAAAAATTGTTCGTCCCACCGCTTGAAACATTTCCATTCCTGTTGTTGACACGGGTTTTACTTTGATATATTTCACTCGATAGGCGAGAGGGAGGTGGGAGCTATTTACATACTTTCTGGAGCTAAAAAAAGGTGGTTCTTTTAACTTTTTAACTTCAGTTCGAAGGGAGTGAAAGCCACTCAAGTATGAGGATGAAACGATGCCGTTTTCAATCCAATTTGGACAGCACTCGCCGTTCTCCCTTCTTTTCTGGTTATATTTTAAAAACGTGTACTTAACCAAAGAATTTAAAATTGGCGAATGTGTGTGTGTGAGAAAGAGAAAAAACATTCATTTACTAAAGAAATGAGATACATAGTGAAGAATATGTTCGTGAATTTTGACTATGGCGCATGTATTAGAATCCTGTTCATGACAGTATCATATACTTCATGTATATAATAAATGTTTGGCATGCCGAATTGGCTGGGTCTTTGACCTCCAAAATGTCTTCACTAGCCCCAACGGAAAGTCATTATTTTCCCAAAACACCTTCGTCCCCAACACTTTTGTTTGTACAAGTGGAAAGCCCAAGTCCTCAGTTATGTCCAACGACAACGAGCTTCCCCTTTTGTACTTTCCCGAATGTCCTTACCTCCCTCGATTTACCTCCAACTCCAACAGACACAGCTCTGCCCAGATATACTCTTCTCCAAGTGCTCACACACGTTCCTCTATCTACTCTCAGGCCAGATACAGTTCTCACACACTCCTTCCAATATAGTTTCCCTCGCCAGTTCACGCGTATTCTGAGTCGTCCTTAATCAATTTAATTCACAGTTTAATATGCAAGCATTTTATGTATGTGTATAATTTCTGTTCCAACTAAACTCCCGTATTTATTCCGATCTGTACTCCCCAGTAGATTGACAGTATCTCGCGAGATGCAACCACCCTGTTCCATTCAAGACATCCGAGGCACCTTAGGAACTCCGAAGAAGACGCTGAGAAACTTCGTGAGAGTGGGGCAAACAATCAACATAAACAGGTAATCGTGCAGTGCAGCGCACAAAAAACCCGTTCAAATGACCCATTAATCATCATATTTGAACATTTCTCTCAAAACAAATAAAAATTACAATAAATGAGTTAATTACAAAGGCTATTATTATCCTGGAAGCTCTGAAACTTCCAACTACTCCAGACAATCAATTTTCTTCTTTCAATATCCTCATTCCTGCCAAATACTAGATTGGTGTTTCCAGATATTAAAGGCAAATTACTAAAGTTAACGTACCTGTTAGGTGAGTCCGTCTCCTCTGGCTTGTGAGTTACTGTGGGCAAGCGCCCACTAGTTTCAGTCAGTACTCACTTAACGGCCAGACGATGATGTCTTTACATCGAAAGCGCTTGCCCACAGTAACTCACAAGCCAGAGGAGACGGACTCACCTAACAGGTACGTTAACTTTAGGTGTTTCCAGAGTTCACGGTGTACTTTATGGGTGTGGTTTTACTGTATCCCCCTTCCCATGTTTCACTTCTCACCCCTCACTTGGCCACCTCCTTGCGGCCGTCTTCTCAGTGATCGAATTCAGATAGAGAAAAATTCTTTCTAAACTTTGGATTTCACACCAGTTCAACGATTCAGAGGCCACCTGTGCCACGTGAACTGTGTATTCTACATTACCTTGAACTGTACATCTCTATCTTGTATCATAAGTGTACGTTTAACCAACCAGTACATTTCTTATATATATATATATAGTCCTCGATTGCCCATCGTATTCATCCAGCTAATTCTTCGTCTTATTCAAATACGTCTTTCCCCCATGCACCCAACCCCTAACTCTATTTTAACAACTTCAGTTGCCAGGTAGTCAGTGACTTGAATAAAGGATGGACGACTTTCATATTATGTTTGGACGTAGGAAGCAGGGTCTGCTCCTAAGGGATTGACGTTGATTCATCTACCCAGAACTACCACATTTCGTCAGGTCAGCCATCACGCCTTTCAACGATGGCAGTGCTTTTTCCTTGTCCTCTTTACCCTCACGAGAATCTTGCAGCTTGCTGTCATTACATACATCCTCTCATACTGCTCAGCAGTTTATAGGAATGGTCTTCAATCTGTGTCATCATTTTTCATCACTGCGAGACACTGGCCCCAAATCAGTAAGCACTATCCTATTCTCCACCAGCATTTTCAAATTGCGTAACGCAATTCCCATTTTCTTCAGTATTCAACGTGGACTGATAACAGTGCGACGTCATTCTACTCCCCTTCGGCATGATAGTACAGTATAGCAAGCATCATCCACTGACGCTCTGCTACATGTATACCGGTAAACCATTCCAACTGATCCAATTTGTTTTTTCATCAAGTTTCTATAAACATCCTTAACGTTCCCGAATTTATTGGGTTACTTACGTGAGCTGTAGTGAATAGCCAGCGCATGAGGCTGTCGACAAGGTTTTTTTTCGGAAAGAACTTGTTCACTGCTTCAGAAGTATAAAAGAAACACTATGAAAACAGTTAGTCAAAGTAACGACAAGAATTTGAGTTCAAGAATTTCGTGAGTTGTTTCTCAATAGTTTAGAGCAGTTATTAAACTCCCATTATGTGCTTCGCTCATTGGGCTACCGATACAATTAAGGTTTTCAAATTCAGCGTCTTATAAATAAATAGCGACTCACTCGCGATATGTGGCCGAACGTTTGGTGTACGAGTAGAAATGGAAGTCAAACGATGGACATGAGAAGGTCGTATGTTCCACTTAACACCGACAGTGTTCTCTATCTATGTGATTATTGTACGCTGCATCGGAGTATTTACCTGATGAGGCTACGATCTGATGTTTATCGCCAGCAGACAATTTCCTCTCCGTTTCCAATTGCCCACCGGCAAACCCGTTTCCATAAATGACCTGCTCTTCAAAAGGGAGCAGACGAGTCGCTGAGCTTGCGACACATTTTGGTTGAAGGACTCTCTGGAATTCCACAGCTATCTCTGGCGTTCGACAATCCGAACGCTCATTTCCCTCGTCATTTTGAACCAGCGAACCGAATGACTCGGGCTAATTTGCGACCAGCCTCAACGCTTTCAACTATCCATGCAGTTGACGCATCCCGCAAAATGAAATGGCGCCTCCTTTCTTTTTTCCTCTCCTTCTTTCCGAAAGTGGGCTGAATGGATCGTGCAAGATAAGTGAAAGTAGATCATATTAAGGCACATTTGAGAGTTGATCTCAATTATTCATAAACCCCATTTAATCTTCAAAGGGTGCGGTATGAGCATAATTTCTCCTCGGACAAAAATTGTATATTCAGTTTTTTGCAACTGTCATTGAGCTAAATTGTTATAGCCGTTTTTGATAAAAATAGCTGGAGCATTACACAAGTTTCCTCAGCGTCAAGTACATTCTGGCTTCCAGTCCAATATTTTTCATTAAGCTCGTACGATCTTGGGTTGTTGCCAGCATGAGTGGTGAGGGTACGCTTGAGATATGTTTATATTCGTTCTCTTGGTGAATTTAAAATGGAAGTTAGTGTTATTCAGATTTCACCACGTGCTCTCCTTTAAATAATTATTTTAAATTCATTAAATTATTAAATGGATTTAGAGTATCGCATCGTTGATAGTTCGTGCTCTTCATTATCAACTATTATGACCCCCTCCCCTCCCTCCCTGCGGCACAACCATCCACTGTCGCCATCATTATGAAGACGTGCGCGACAAATGGGTCGTTCAGAATTTTTCTATTGAGACTGAACTGTGAAAGAGCATTAATTAGCTGGAAGGTCGAAAAATGTCCGTCTGAAAGTGGCCTGCGACGCGCAATTACTCCATGCGCCATTAAGAAGAGGCGCATTCGTTCTTGATAGCTCGGTTAATTTACCTCCGTTGAATTTTCGCTTTAACCGCTTCTTTCACTCAGCGACGGAGGACTCCATTCCTAACGGCATTCAGATAGCTGCGAGATTTACCGAGCAACGAACGAAAAATATCTGATCCGACGCATCATACGACTTTCATCAGCCCCACTCGCATTCAGGGATTTTGATCACTCTAGACGCTAATAAAATCAGTTTATTTCCGCTTATATGAACTTGGTAGAATGTAGCTCATCGTTCCACATAAATTGCTGGTGAATAGCAACGCAAAACGTTAAGTAAATTCGACAATCTGCTACATATACGGGAGCTGTATCTTCATTCAAGGCACGTTCATGGACAACACAATGTCCAGCTCGTTTTGTATAAAAGCGGATAAACGATAATGTTCGACGAATCTCATTATCTGAGCTGTCAAGGCTTATATCTCCGTTCTATCAATAGACACCAAAACACTTATTGGGGCGGGGATGTAAGTATACGCTCTTAAAAGCCATTCCGTAAGGAGGATCTAATTGGTTTCCATGTGTTTTTGGTCAAGAAAACTTTTTTCAACCCCGCCCCCCTCTTCCCGATCAAAATTTGATACTTCAAGACATCGGGATTCCAAATCTGCAATGTCCGTCCGCCGTTCGTGCCGTTTCGTGCCCTTAATGTAATATAAAACATTTGTTCTTTTGCGGCAAAATCCCATTTGGTATCTAATTTTGCCACCTGCATGGCAATTCGAGTGGTTGTGGGCAGAAAACGGCTAAAAAAATTAACAAAAGCCTAACTATGGCAGTTTTATCGGAAATACGCCGCGTTCGAGATGTCATGTCTCATTAAAACCACCCGCTCGCTCGTCACGCCACGTCGTGCCAATTGCCTACAGGCTTACGGGCACGAGAAGTATTCAGTTTTCTTTGTTCCGTTATCATCATGTCACGTTTCGTGTTTTACTGGTATTTTTCGATGCTGAATCGAATGGGGTGGGCTTCTGTGAGACTCCGTCGAGCTATTCATGAGAATAATAAACAGGGTTATTCCTTATAAATCCCGCTCAAATGGTACTTAAATACTAAAATCGTCAGAAAACTTGAGGTGTTAATCCAATCACGGACCTGTACGATGAGCATTTAATCACATTCATAATATACACATGTATATAGAAGCTACTCAAAAGTTCTGAATTTTAACCACCACCGGTTCGTTTACTGCCGTTTATCACAATTGTTACGCTATAATTCAGGAAAAGTGATTACTATCCTTCTAAAAAATACTAAAGTTAACGTACCTGTTAGGTGAGTCCGTCTCCTCTGGCTGGTGAGTTACTGTGGGCAAGCGCTTTCGATGTAAAGACATCATCGTCTGGCCGTTAAGTCAGTACTGGAGTCAGTCGGTTAGTCGTGGTCTTTATATACAAAGAGAAAAGTGAAAGGTGTGCTGGAGCGTCGGTGAAGGGACGGGGAAGGAGGTCATGTACCTCAGGGTGAATACCCCCTAGAGATAAATGGGACGTGTTGGATGGATGGTCTGTCAATTGTGGAATTTACGTCTTTTTTGTGTGGGGTGGTCTGTAAATCCGTCAGTTGGTTGTTTTCGTTTGTGTAGTGTTTTGAGTGGTGTGAATATGGTGTCGCATTTTGTGTTGATTTGTTCATTTATGATTTGTCCATTGAAGTTTTTTTGTTTATAAATTTCCATGTTTTCTAATATGTTCAGTTTTTGTCCTTTGTATTGTTTGTGTCGTAAGATGGTGCAGTCCTGTATTTTGGTGGGTTCATGTCCAGTTGTTTTGAGGTGGTTGGCAAAGTTTGAATCGTCTTTGTTCCTACTAAGAGATTTAATGTGTTCTGAGTATCTGGTCCGTATTTTTCGTCCTGTCTGTCCTATGTATGCGTTTTTACAAGTACAAGTTATTTTATATACCCCACTTTGGTCGAGTGGGTCTGTCTTTTCAGTCTTTGCAGTTAGTTTGGTTCTAAGTGTGTTGTCCGTACGTAATGCAATTTGTATACCTTCCTTTCGGAGGATATTAGTTATTCCGTATATTTGTGGTCCCGTGTATGTGAATGTGCAGCGTTTTGTTAACACATTCACATACACGGGACCACAAATATACGGAATAACTAATATCCTCCGAAAGGAAGGTATACAAATTGCATTACGTACGGACAACACACTTAGAACCAAACTAACTGCAAAGACTGAAAAGACAGACCCACTCGACCAAAGTGGGGTATATAAAATAACTTGTACTTGTAAAAACGCATACATAGGACAGACAGGACGAAAAATACGGACCAGATACTCAGAACACATTAAATCTCTTAGTAGGAACAAAGACGATTCAAACTTTGCCAACCACCTCAAAACAACTGGACATGAACCCACCAAAATACAGGACTGCACCATCTTACACAAACAATACAAAGGACAAAAACTGAACATATAAGAAAACATGGAAATTTATAAACAAAAAACTTCAATGGACAAATCATAAATGAACAAATCAACACAAAATGCGACACCATATTCACCACTCAAAACACTACACAAACGAAAACAACCAACTGACGGATTTACAGACCACCCTACACAAAAAGACGTAAATTCCACAATTGACAGACCATCCATCCAACACGTCCCATTTATCTCTAGGGGGTATTCACCCTGAGGTACATGACCTCCTTCCCCGTCCCTTCACCGACGCTCCAGCACACCTTTCACTTTTCTCTTTGTATATAAAGACCACGACTAACCGACTGACTCCAGTACTGACTTAACGGCCAGACGATGATGTCTTTACATCGAAAGCGCTTGCCCACAGTAACTCACCAGCCAGAGGAGACGGACTCACCTAACAGGTACGTTAACTTTAGTAATTTGCCTACAACCCAATTTCTTTAATACCTTCTAAAAAATATCGGGTTTACAGCCTCATTAATCCACCGAGTACTTCTTGCTCAATAATGATCAGGGAAGAAGTAGGAGAAGCACAATAAATTCCGGAACTTTAAGAGCTTTCAACCAATTTCTTGCGCGAGTGTTAAGAGTTTGACGTCCCTTCAGCTAGATGTCGTGAGGTATGTAATTTGACGTCAACACGCTGCCACGTTCCAGAAACTCGACATCTGCTCGTTCGGTATCTCGTAGCTCGAGCTTGTCCACTAAACAAGTCATTGTAGCTCGAATCGAGTAATGCCGTAAAGAGAAGCGCTCTAGAGAGATTCTCGCGTACATTGAATGATTAACGTACTGCAGCCTTCTGGACCCACGTTCTGGATTATTGAGATAATGAAAACCTCCTCTGGCCTGGCAAAAGGCAGCAATGTGATGATTCAACACAAACAGATTAGCATATAGAGAGGGAAGGAGCTTTAACTGTACCCTGCAGTGTTGGCCCTTACGGAATCGTTCGAGCTCTGTTTGTTTACCGATTCCCGACACGGAGCTGACTTGAACGCACTGCCTCTCTTGATCCCTTGAGCTATATTCATCTGCTACCAATCAGAGATCGTTACTACTGTACAAACCTTTTTAATAGTATTTGTAAGGCGAGCAAAATAGCATTTACATACAGCTACTTTAGAATTCAGTCGAACAAACATATTCGGCCCTGGAACTTCGGCTGTACTCCATGGATTTTAACAAAATTGACTTGATACATGACATTTTCTGTTAAATTGCGGCAAATCTGTACATCCTCGTGGCAGTAAAAACGCTCAAAAAGCAACTAAATGAGACAAAAAAACAACCAAGAACAAATTTCTCGATACCACTCTGTTGGTAAACTTGAAGGTATTCAGCGGAAAAATGTATCCTCAACGCGACACTTGACACTATTTGCGCCCGCAGTCGCAGTATTGAAGGAATTTTATTGGAATAATCATCAGATCATACGAAATATGCTGTTAACTCTTACCACTATCTGGTACAGGTGTGATGTTATTGTTTACCTAACCAGCTCCGCGTTTTCCCCTCGTCAACATTTATCTGGGGCAGTTCGCGTTTCCCCTGAAAGTACGTAACTAAATCCTAATAATTGAATAAAAGCGTTTGAACATAAATGAAATAAATATACAAATCATTTAGAAAAAGATAAATTTGTAGTAGTCAAGACACCAAAAACAAATTATAATAAACTTCTCACATTTTGTGTGCACTGTACTCAAGTACCAGTGGGCACAGTGTAACGAAACAAAATAAACCCAATCTAAACTAGAATTACGTTAACAATATTAATATATAGAATATAAACTAGACATAAATTAACCAAATTTTGAGTACCGGGACGAACCCCATTGGTTTTAGCGAGGGTTCGTCCGGTGCATTTGTGCTGACTATGCACCTCAAATGCCCCGATTCACTGGAAACTTCGATGACAGCAGTCGAACATTGTAAATTCTTGACGAACAGTTGAGCAGCTTTGTGTTCAATCAACGACGGTTGCTGCGAGGAAAGCAGGACAGACGTGGAGAAGCTTACCTCTCGACTGCCAGAATCTCGTGTCGACATGGAAGAGGTCAATGCTTTCCTTGCATCACAGCAGGGGAACCTTCCTCACGCAACTCTAGCAACGTCTCAATTCCAAAACCTTCTTCACGATCTATATCTTCCCGCGTGTTTGTCCCCAAACGATCTCTCAAACAACGAGACCGGGGAAATCACGCGGTTTCGAAAAGGTCCTTGCCACATCTGTGACACACATCATGGGGTTAGAAAAAGCCCACGTTTCCTTAAATTTAGCCTAGATTTACGTGGAAATGCACAATCGCTTGGCAACTTCACACACTTTCAAAAGCTGAGTACGCGTGTGAATATTGTCAACACCCGCTTCTCCATCCCATGAGCCAGAACGCCACAGTGTTTTCCAAGAGTGCAACTGATCAGTGCACAGTAGTCACAGTATCTTCGCGCAGAGATGTCAATTCAGGAACACCTGAGGGTAGGTGTCCTCTGAGGAGGTGCGAAACTCCGGAGCTGAGAAAGCCAAGAAAAGAACCGAAGCCCCCAAGACCTTGTCGATCACCTCTGTCAACCATTTGTCAATCAGCAGCCCTCTTAGAAGCTGCCACGGGCCTTGAAACAGCCTCCAAATGTTCTAAGTTGTTCATAGTATTCGAAAACAAAATAAAATTGATACAAGAGTTCCGTATTATATGAAACTTTCCCAACTGTTTGCTATACTTAATAATAAAGGGAGTGTAGAAATAAGGCTCTAATTAACACGCCTGACTGGTTAATTGGAAATTAGGTGGACTGACTTAGGGTTGTCCTTTCTTTTTGTTATAAATGCTTGCAGCTCACGTTAGGGGTCGGCCGCAAATAGGGTTCTCCCTGTGGAAGATGGCCAGATATATCAATCAAGTCAAAACTGAGCGATTCATCGACTGAGCCCAATGCCGGGGGCAAATGACAGGCAACTGTATCGCCTACCTTTACCCTCTAAAGCCGTTCTGAACCAGTAATGGTTTCACTGCTGTAACTCCTTATTCTGGTGGCGCACTGTATTGTGGAGTCCAAGCATTGTGCGTGATGGTGCTGGAAAGGGGTGGAGTGGAGGGAACATTCGAAAAACGCAGGAGGGGAAGTCGATGGCTAGACGCTGGAGGACCGCAGAGTCATCGTCGCGAAGCTGCCACATGATTGCCGCCTCAACCTTTTCCTAGCAAGGAAAAAATCACAAGCGACCGACTTTTGAATTCTGGGCGTCCGAATGGACCCCGAAGGCGGGCGCGAAACTGTATAAATACCAGTCATTAAATGCATTTAATCATCAATTATTTAAACTAAATTTATTTTGTTACAATTGAGACGGTAGATCCTCACCCCCTGAGAGTTGTGTTTCCTACAAGGTGTTGGCAAAAAGGAATAGAACACCTCAGTGTATAGCGACAAATAATATCGATCTCCTTCTACCTTTGTTAAGGTGGGTCCACCAGAGACCCTGTCGATGAATAAAATGAGAAAAGCGTTTGGCCTAGATATGGGTTTCCAGAGTTTAAATTTGTGTCACGAACGTGTGGATCCAGGACTTGTGGGTAACAGGTCAAAGTTTCAACCATGAACACGTAGCCGACCTTGGCCGAGTTATTTTCAGCGGTTCTGAGAGAGTCCTTTCGAATAGATAACGAAAGGTCGTTAGGGAAGATTTGAAGAGGTCCATGATATCGTTCGGATTTACAAAGAACAGCGTCGAATTCGTTTTGGGTGGTAATCTGCAATGTTAGCAAGGCGAATGTAGAACTCAAAATTCTTGGAATGAAACCTGGATGTTTACGGGATGTTAGCAGGTAGTTCTATTCTTCTTCGAAGAAAAACCTTCCCAATGGCGGTAGATAAATTCAGGAGGATTCACAGCCCCGGAGCCACCATCTCCCCGTTTCCGAACTTATCCTCCTGCACTACGGAGGATTTCCACTCCCTCGTGGTCCCTTTTCGCAATAGTATTTTGGCCCGGGTCGATATCCTTTTACCTTAGTTTGTTTTCTACCTTTCGCCTTCGGTAATAAGGAAAGAAGTAGTGCGCTGTTCCTAATCACAGGCTCTGAGAGATTTATTGTAATCGGTTTGCTGAAAGTCTATACAAAGTTCAACTCCTTTCTCGTGAAAAAACCTCTACTAGGGGGTTTTCTGTTCACGGAAACCACAATAAAGAATCGCCTAACAGCCCCGAGGAATAATTTCGGCGAAATCTGAAGGTGCCTCTCGAAACTGTACTCCAAAGTTTGAGCCCGACCACGTATTCATCCTTTTTTTGCCATGCAGATTTACTTAATTTATTTTGTTTTAAAATTATTTACTTTCCTCAACACACCATAGCTTCAACACCCATGGGGATTGCCAGTTGTCGTTAATGCAAATTGACATTGGTGAATGGGACCAACCTTGTAGGCAGTTAGCCCTGGGGGTGAGCAATGTTCACAACGTAATTGACGTCGACAGTTTTTGAAGTTCAAGGGTTTCCTGATAGATGGATCTAATCACCTTCCTCTCCTGACACAAAAATCCATGTTACTGGTAAACCAACTTGGTGTCAGTGAATGGGAGCAACCGCCTTGGTAGTGAGAAAACCCCCGCCCACCTTGCTACTGTTCTTAACACGTTCGTGTTGTTAAATCAAATTGAAGTTGGGGAGTATTTCTAAGTTCTAGTTGGAGCCAACAATTTCTTGAGGACGAAGTTTTCAATATTTCAAATCGGCATTGAGCACTGTGGCCAATATACATAGAGTGGTGCGTCAGTGCAAAACTCAATGCGGCTGGCAAGGGCTGCTATTTTTCGAATTACGACGGTTCGTTCGAAGGCGGACTTTTACTGGTAGATGAAGCCAACAACCCCTCAGTAGCTGTAAGTCGTTAATAATAGAAACCAGAGCTTCATTTGGTTGCTATTTCATTACGTGTTAGATGGTTTCGTTACTTAGAGTAAATAATTCATACGTGACTTTGGTAAGTGGAACGTCTTTTCAAAGCTTTCACATTTCTACACAGTTTAATCGACTGTTTACACTCTTTGCACAAGCATCCCCACTTAGGATTGTCGTTCATTTATCTCCTCCAGCCTCTGCATGGGTTTCCTCGTAGCGTTAACCTCTTTCTAACCGGCTACCAACTTCGATTTTTTTCGCTCACTCATCCCCTCATTAAAATCACTATGCAACCCTGTCTTAGATCTTATTTATCTCGTACTTTTTTTTGTTGGATATCTTATCCTGTATAAATGTATCCTTCCGGTATTCACTGCAAGAGCATGATTTCCCCCTCACTCGAGCGGGTTATTTACGTGATATATTTACAATGATAAGACATGTGAAATTCTTCGAAATGGGAGCGCTTTGCAAATGAGTTGGATCAATTGAGCATTCGGAATGCTGAAGATACAGGGGTAGTTCGATAGCTCGGATAGAAGCCGTTGTAGCTTAAGAAATGCCAAGATTTACGTCGGCTGCACACGAGACTGTTAACATTGAGCTCCCTGCTTCCCTTTTAAGTAGGCGAGAGCCAGGAATTGAAAACGGACTTAAAACGACAGTGAATCAGCTTATTAAGGAGGATAATTCAGGCGCGTTGGCTTTTCCGACGTTCCTCGCTTTTCTCTCGACACCGCTTTGAAACGTTACGTGAGCTGAACAGCTAAGGCCTCCGAGAGAGGGATGAGTATAATGCCTAGGGGAGGTCTGGGCGGTAGAAGAGGGGCGAGAGGGAGGGGTTGTTTAGCCTGAGAAAAAAAAAGGATCGTGGCGGCGTGGTAGTAAGGGGAGTGGGGGAGTAAGAAAGGGAAAAAACCAATGAGTAGCGGGGTGTCTGGGGGTAAGGGGTTGATGGCGCGGGGCGGTGGAGGGGAGGCATTAGACGTACTCGTACAATATGAGAGGGCGCGAGGCTCAGGCGGAATACGAAGTAGCGGCGGGGAAGGGTTTGATATATTTGGGAAACTACTAGGGCGGCATTTTACGTTCGGCTCTGGAACGCCCTCATTCTAAAGAATGACGAGCCATTTCTCGCATATCTTATGAGGAGAGTCTGTCAGATTCGTTGGAGCGGAAGCGTTAATACACAATCGCCCTAAAACGGTTCGTTCCTTCTCGCGCTCTTCCTCTGAGAGATCTCCTCAGGCTCCTGCAAAGTTTCGGACCGCCAGAGCCGCATTTCCTTAGAAGAGTCAAGACACAAGTTAGGAAGGCAAACTCCTAAACGCTGAGACTGGTTTCAATGACAATTTTACTTCTTTCGGCTCATAAAGCGGATAAAAAATGGTAAACAAATGAAATTCATCTTTAAAAGTAGACAAAATCCTCGCGTGCAGCTGACATTATTTACTTATTAGTTAATTCATTCTATTTATATTCATTTTGGTATGCCTTGCCTTGTTTTGAACCAAAAGTATGCCTCGTTCATCTACAAATGTTTATAGTTTGTTTATGGGCAAATTTTAGAAGGTTATGCCTATGCCTAGTTTATTAACACATTTATGCTCAAGTTTATGCTGTTTTAACGAATTAATATATGCTTCGTTTATATTTAGTGGATGTACAGGGCAATCGTTAGGCCTGTGGTCGCTTAACGTGCCCTGGTTTGGTGGACCAGGACAAAGAAAAAGATTGTGCAACAGCAGTTGACTAAACTGCAGCGCATGGCCTGCGTGGCTGTGACAGGTGGCATGCAGACAGTCCC
The DNA here is from genome assembly GCA_020466155.1 of Pachypeltis micranthus. Classification (NCBI taxonomy): domain Eukaryota; kingdom Metazoa; phylum Arthropoda; class Insecta; order Hemiptera; family Miridae; genus Pachypeltis; species Pachypeltis micranthus. Next base: position 12,847,445 of record CM035775.1, read on the forward strand.
AAAGGCTGCACTAGAGGTCCTGCTGGGTCTTGCACCTCTCCACATACATGTGGAGAGAGCTGCCAACCTACAGGTCAGCCGGGTCAGGTGGGGGAGAAAGGCGTCGCACCACTTGATTTGGGGTAAGGTGTGTGCGGAGGGGACCGCCCTGCAGGTCAGGGACTCGATACAGACAAAGTTTAACTTCGAGCTTCCATTCGTTGTATGAACTCATGGAAGATCCAGGTGTGAAGGGGTTGGTCCCTATTTTGAGGCTGGGGCCATGGGATATTATACATACGGACCAGTGAGGGGTGGCCTGACCGCCTGATTTTCTCCATCACTGGAGTTTACAAGTTACATTGTCAATCAAATCTTTGACTTCTCAAGCCCTGCCGGTACACTCTATGATTCAAGCCGACAACATATTTCCCTGTAACGTCTTTTCCCAGCTACGGGTTTACCTTGCTGTCTTTCCTCATCACGCTGGATTCTTTTCGCCACTCAGGCATTGTAACCGGAATACGCATCGCTCCAGTCTAACGACTCCTCCAACACACAATACTCGCGATATCTTGTGCCAGGGATCTGGACAGCGATACCACCGGGTGCGCTGGCGACAGTTTTTCAAGCAGAACTCATCCTTCTGACAGTGTGCGTGCAGTACCTCCTGCATAGGGGCCTGGAGCGGAAAAGAACATACTTTATGTCGGACTGTCAAGCTACACTTAAGGCCCCAGCTTCCTAACCACCACGTCAGCGCTGGTTTGGGAATGCCCGACTCGCCTGAAGACCTTGGCAAAGGAAAACACACGAACTCTGTGTTGGGTGCCAGGTCATGGAGGAATAGAAGGGAACGAGGAGGTCAATAAACTGGGGAGAAAGGGGTCTGAGCTCCCCCCCCCCCGCCACCAGTGGTACCTCAGCCTTTCATAGGGACCAACAAGAGCCATTTGATCAAGAAGGTTGGTAAGTGGGAGAAGAAGTTCAGGGCTGCCTATTGGCAGTCAAGGTTGTTTGTCAGACTCTCCAGGCAGCAAACAAGGGAGATCCTCAGCCTGGAGAGAGATAATATACGGATGGTATGCAGCCTGTTTACAGGTAACAGTCCACTATGGTACTACCTGGCCAAGATTGGCAAATCAGAGCTACAGAATTGCAGAATCTGCGAGGTGGAGCTGGAGTCAGCAGAGGATGTACTGTGTACGCGTGAGGGGTGGCTGCAGCACGCCTCAGAGTCCTTGTGGTTCATCAGCTGCAGCCGTGTCTTAGTAAGCACAGGCGGCCCTACCCATCATCAACGTCCTTGTGGAGATCAATGGTAACACCCAAGCGGAGTGCTATTAAGAGGTCCTGGATTCCCTCTAGGGTGGCTAACTTTTGACTGACGAAGGGGGGGGGGCTGCCAACGGACCTAGCCAACGATAGCCAATAATGGTCGTGGCCCCACAATAAATTCCGGAACTACAATCGCTACCACTTGTTTATGCCCAACTTGTTATGCTAATGTGTTATGCTCTTGGTTATATTTTCTTATTTTTGTTTATGGTAAACTGTCCCTAGTATGCAGTCGAAGATATGACCATTATCAAAGAACGATCCTAGAAGTTTTTTATAGCATTTCCGAGTCAAATTCAAGATTCTCCCGTCAAATTCAAGGTTTTCCAAAAATGTCACCCGTTAGTATTTTGTATATTAAAAACTATTGTAATAGTTTCTAACTACATTGTTAGGTAGGTGCCTAACGATTGGATATCAAAAATCCGAACAGGTGGACGGCAGAGGATTGTTTTTATAAACACTCGAGTAAACACCCTTGTTAAGCGAGTTGGTTTTGTATTCCACTCGCTCCGGTACCCGAAAATGAGATGTCAACATTAATCGCTACGATTCAAGCGGTTCAGCAAACAGAAGTTATAGGTGGCCAGGTATTCCTTCATTATGTCTATCCCTTCGGTATTCACCCAGAAAGTATTCTAAGGACCAAAAAGTGACGTTTCTGAGGTTGTACGATTAAGGAGGCTGCTACAATATCTGGTTTGAAGGTGAACGCAGCCTCCGACAAACGGAATGACAGCGAAGTAGTACATTGAGCCAGAAGAGATTGCTACGGAAGAAAATTCAGGAAGAACATTGAAAGAAATCCACCGGATTTTCACTTCAAAAAACACAAATCATCAAAACCGTCCGTCGACGAGGGATTGATAACGTTGAATATTCCCATGAAAACTGCATATGAGCAAGTAACAAAAGAGAAGAGGGCCACATTATTCAACACATTGGCGCCACGAGAACGAGGGAACACGTTTTTCATCGATTAGGCACCTCCGTGGTCAAGAAGGGATGCACGCCTTTGTGACTTCCGTTCCTAACATGACAGAAAGAAACGATACTCTAGTGCTGGCCATGAATAATCCAAATATTGTGCATTACAAGACGTTGTCGCTTGGAAATTGTAATGCAAGTAAATTCTGCGTATTTTTGATAGAATTAGTCCCCAAACAATTTCTTTGGTTTAAAAAATTTTTTTTAACCGTTAAATTCGAAAACCTTGAGTTTGAAATGGGAAATCTTGAATTTGGATTAGAAAACCTTGAATTTGTCTCGGCAATGCAATACAACGATCATACCATCTGTGGAGGTTTTGGAGTGAAAACCTGCACCAAAACCGAATAACGTCCAAAAATTTGATATTTTGTTGTGCTGGTCTCTTCATTTTCCCATAAATGGATCGAGTCACTCATTTCAAATTAACTTTCTGTTCTGTGGCTGTCGCTGGGGCTTGTTGTTGACAGAAAACGTCTGCGTTGAATATCAAACATATCGACACCCAACGATTATAATAATCTCGCAACCGTTCAGTCGCTTGAAGGTTGCGTTAAGACGCCCGAACTTACCCGCGAGTGAGCGTTCCAAATTCTAATTGAATCATTCCGTCAATTTTTGCGTAACTTCAGACGCTATACGGAATTGGCAATTAAAGCGAGAATTTCGGGCTGAGAAAAACATCTCTACTTCTGAAGCATAATAAGCATCCCAGTTTCTTTGAGTAAAATCCATCTCCCTCGATTGAGATTACTCCGACGGAAGAGTATTGCTTTTCCTCGAGATGTTGATAAATGAACGAGTGTCAGGAAGCCGGGATTTCCTTCAAGAAATTGGTTCGCTCCGATTCCCGCCGAACATCGTTTTTTCATAGACGTCAGAAACCCTCTTGACTTCTCGGGCAGCAATTAATGCTTAGTGCTTTCAGTTTTTTATTTATTTTTTCAAATTGGCGCGAATCTTTTCTCGTACATTCAGCGAATTTCGTTGCTCCAGCCTCTAAGCCGACCTCTTTTTCACTCAATTTAAGGTTGAGCTGTTTTGTGTGTGACATTGTTTTGAAATTATCAAATAAAAACTGTGTAAAACGGTAGTGGCCATGGTATTAGTTTGCATTCAGACATATCTGAGGTTGCTAATGTTATTTAAACTGAGCTAAAATAGCGTTTTGCTTGAAATGTTTGTTAATTTATTTGTTGCTCTCGTCATTTTCCCCCCGACTGAGAATTATATAGTACTTTCGTGTTATTTGCAACTGTCCATAAAAAATTAACCGAAATCGTTTGAAACTATAACGATTAAAAAACATGTTTGGTATTTTGATCACTATAATTAATTTGAACCGATTTTGTCATTCCACGTTGATCTGCAGGCTGAATTTCAAATTTGGTCTCATTTTCACTCCGTGCGTGAGCTCTTCAAAATTTGAAGCGGATCGCTCAGCTTGGAGGGTACAGAAGAGAATGAGAGGATCCACACGACTGTGGACGGGATGTGTTTGCCGATCATACCCCGAGTCTCGTCTATCCTTGTGTTATATTCGCTTATTCGTGATGAGGCTTTCAATTACTTGAACGGTTCTTGTTGGAATGAGATCGTGAAGTTTGACGCCTTAGCTAGGCGGAGTCAAATTTTACTCGTTCGAGACTGAGAAGTTGAACGGGTCGGGGAAAGCTTTTCAATATTAATTCCATTATACTGGGTGACAAAGTCACATAATTTCTCGTGTTGCCGGAACTGTTCCGCCTTCATTTCTTGGTACTACCTGGGACGAATCGAACTGGTTTTTGGTTCCTCTGTCCCTGCAATCTGGCAGCTTCTGATTCAATCGACCTTTGTCATGCGACTTCGGGATCTGAACTTCGACCGAGCCCTCCAACACATCGACAGGCAAAGCGTCGAAAAGAACTCAAACGATGTCAATGCAAAATTGTACGATAGTACGAGTGAGTTCATGCTCATTCACTCATAGAGTGCCCATTGTAGATGGACGCGCTGCTACTAGTGATCAGTATTTTGCAGTAATTACTGTAATACGTTCTGAACAAACTGCTGTTAAAGTGGATAGTTATTGTTCTTCGTCATCCCCCCCCCTCCCTGAGCACCATCTGTTCGGCTCAGCTCTAGCCCTTCTCACCCTGTCTTACACCCAACACCATCATTATTACCACTGTGAAGCAAACGGAACCGTTAGCTCTCAAAACCGACCACACACACCAACCATTTTCTCAATGATATTTTCCCTATTCATTAGCGTATCTGGAGAAGCTAAATAAATGTTTTAGCTAATTATTTTCCTTCCAACTTTTCATTATTTTCCGACTTTGTAGGACCCTACCGTTGTCATAGGGACGACGAAAGTTTTGATGTGGGCCCTTCTCTTTGAGTTCTATACCATGTTCACGCGGGGTAAAGCCGTAAACATGAAAATTATGTCGTAGACCGTGTGAGATTCGCAACGGTCCTTAGGGTGTCCACGCGCAGCGTTTTTCCGGTTCGAGACAACTCAAATAGCTGGAGGGTCCAATAAGTTGAAAGCCACCAACCAACTACCAAAGATCACGCGCCCTTTTCAGGAAATGAGGCGGTTGCCCAGAAATTGATGGATAACGGAGTTGAGAGCCGCAACGTTGATATTATGCCGGAGAGGCCTCTTTACGAATTCAGAGGAGGAAATGGTCACGATTCCCGGGGAATTAGAAGACGTGTGCCATTAGAGAAGAGATTAGGGCAGTAGAAGGGACAGTAAATCCCGTTTTCGTTGCCTGGCAAAGGAAGGGCTTTCGTCGGTCGGGAGGAAAGTCAATTCTTCGGCTTCCCAAAGCGTTGACGGAGGGCCGTTCCCCCTCCGACGAAATTAAATTGGAAGCGAATCGGTGGCGCCGGGACGATAACCGGCGGAAAATCCGATTCGTGTAGAATTACCCGCGACAGTTGGGATATTTGAAAAGGATCCACGAGCCTAATGGTCCACGGTCCACGAGTTTACACGAAATGTTTACGCAGCACATCAAAATATTACTTGAAATATTTCATAGAAGGCGAACCGAACCGAAGTGATCTTAATGTTGTTTGTTCTGACGAAATCAACTTGCCATGATTTTAGAAAAATGCGTAAAAACTAAAAATAGTCGACATGGGGTTAGGCAAGAAGTTGCAACAAATGTTGATCCATTTAACTTAAAGCACTAAGACATACAGCCTCTCTAGGGTCAGTCCTATTGTATCACCAGTCCATGCCTAGCCTCCTAAGCAATGCCAGGTATTTCCTGGGGAAGATGCAAGGAAGAACAAAAATCGCACCTGCTCAAGTTGCCGGTACTGGGCCAGGATGTGGTGGCAAGAATCTCACCTGCGCCACTCCTGGTACACCGAGGGGTGTCGACTGAGTGGGTTCATTTTGCAGTCTCCCATCATAATCCCTTTACGTCCTTCCACGACATCATCAGAAGGCTACGTCGTATCTCCTGTGTTTGCCCTGAGGCAAACCTCACTCCCGCAGCATTCCAAACTGTCCGATAAATTCTCCTGGCATATTCTTCCATAGTCCTCTCGACTTGTAAAGTTCCACAGTGGCCCTATAGGTACAGTAGACGAACCGAGTCTGGTCAGATGATCCGCCCTCTCATTTCTAATGATCCCTTTATGCTCAGGAATCCAATACACTTTAACTCGCATCCTGCACTCCGTCGTTAGTTTTGACGTTCTGCAGTAATTATTCGGCGCCTTGCAAGACGTTGTCCATCAGTCATTATGTTGATAGTTTAATTGACCCTAATCCATCCCCTTTATGACAGCCACAGGCATGATGGCACAAATATGAGTTTGTACCTGCGCACTATCATGTCAGTGACCATGCTCCGTAAAAGTTTCCCAGTTTCTGAATAAAGCCAAGAGCCCACTACTAGCCTGTGGCACCTTAGCTATTCCAAGCCTAGTTAGTCTGTATGAAACGTGCATAACCTCTGCCTTGACAAATATATCTAGAAGAAGGTCAAACATTTTCTCCATAGTGCTGGTAGGTGTGTTTTTCATCTTAGTAAGCCTTTGTACTTTGGCTAGGCTGCCACAGTTCTCTCGGATTGCAGTTCTGTGCCACCGTACAAACAACCCATATGAGATGATTAGTCTCACAACTTATAAACCCAGCAGAGCCTTCTTGGTGTGCATCTAATGTGCTCTTTCCGTGTTCTGGGTATGCGAGCCAGAACCACACCCTGATACTTGAACTGCTCACTGAGCTGAACTGCTTTGGACATTACGTACGTGGTCTCAGTCCCAACAGTTGTCTCTGTCTTGTGAATGGCACTATGACAGTTTTAGCGGGGTTGATGTACTGTCCCATCTCCCCACACCACAAGCACACTATCCGTAGAGCTTGTTAAGTCAAATAGCTCACTTTATAGCCTGCCTCGAACGATTACAGCAACATCATCAGCGAAGAAAGTACATCGGTAGGTTCCATATTAGTGGATATAGGACCCCTTCCGTGCACTGCTTGATTTTCCCAAATTATGTGCTGGAAATATATTAAAAACGACAAATTCGCATTCCGTCTAATCGCACCGATTCTGTGAAAAAATGTTCCCAGTTCAATAAACTTCGTACCTTGAATAATTGTGATGTGTTCTGCAGAAGGTCCACTCCATTTGATCACTCTACCTGTATAATGAACCGACCAATCGCGCCATGTGGGTCACTGGGAGCCATTTTTCTGTCGCACCCCGTTCTCTGCTTCATCTTCCGACTTCAACTTTTGCGTCGACATTCCAGTAGACGTTCCAATGAGCACAGGGCTTGATCTCGTTCTGCTCCACTGGCACCACAGGTTTCAATCATGCCCATTAAAATTCGCTAGGCTAACGTAAAGATGTTAGGAAAACTCAACTGCGCTTTTGCAATATTTTCTCTGACTCGTAGGGTGCCAGCAACCAAAAACATAATGTTTCAGTCACTATGTCGGCTATAGTTGGATTTTAATCAACTCTTCTCGAAACGGCGTTAAGACGTTTCATGTTGACCTGCACGCTAAGTATCAACTTTAAGCTGATTAACGCCTGCCATTCTCTCGATCGTGCTCAGTGCGAAACCATTTCTCCATTTGCTCAGTGCTGTAACCAAAACAAAACTGTTAGCTGATTACGTAGTACATTTCTCACTTAAAGGTAGAGTCACCACACACGAGGGTTTTTAGACTTTCCTTTCATAGTTGGCGATATGTCAAATTGATGCTGCTGAATCAAACCAATGAACCTATTCACATTCTTTTAAAAAGCGTCAAATTGCGCTACGTTTTTGAATAAATAACCCAACGGTTTCTACTCCATTCCCTCGTCTATTTTTACAGTCCTTTACTCTACTGCTCTGTTGCAACACTCCTCTGATGTACGGCTAAGGGACATAGATATCAACACGAAACCTTCAACACTAGTCCTTCGTCGCTTTCCTTTTCAAATTATTACAGTAGTGGTGTCTTCAACTTGTCACTGCTAAGTAGAATACACTGGAAAATTAAATAGCGAAGATTCGAACCGAGATTCGAATTCGCTGGAATATTAGTCAACCGTTCATCCAATTTTTCCATCAGTGCCCTAATTTCTGCGAAGACTTTTCCAACGTGATTACGAAGGGCAAAACGAGGTTTCAAACCGTGAATGGATAATGAAGTAGACTCGGATTTGGTTGTGAGTTTGGGACCGAGAAAAGCGACAGTTTGATTTCTCTCACTTCATTCGTTGGGGCCGAGGTTGAGAGAGAAGCCACGGCGACGGTTTGACCCAAATCAATCGGTAATCAACCCAGGGGATTGAGAGCATCGGGAAGTTTGGTTAGCGAAGGCTAAAAAACAGAAGTGAATCGATGCCGGTTTCCGGGAGTCAATCGGCGATATTGGGAGGAACCTTTGATGTACGTACTCCCCCCCCCCTTCCCCTTCCTCTATCGTTCGAAGGTCTCCAAAGGAAAGATTTATATACACCACGTTATTCTTCGAGGAAAGCCCGGTCTACGAGAGGGAAACGGGGGAGGAGCAAATCATATTTAGGTTTTGCCACACGGGCGATGGAGTGGCGAAGAGGTTGAAACGGAGAAATGAAGTGCAACGGGGAAGACCGGCCAGTCGTTTTCTTTTCACCTCCAACTGACCATTTATTTTACGTGAAAAGACAAAATGAGAAGAAGAACGTAGAAAGGCAGCGGACGTGATGGTCCCGCGGGCACAGAGGTCGAAAACCTGAGTTTCGCATGCCACAAGGATTCCGAACGGAATTTGCCGCTTCGATGATCTGTCTACAAACATACTTCATGTGTGCGACAACCCCGTCTACCTAAAATTGAAATCATCGTGTGAAGATGGTTGGGATGGGAAGGGTTCTAGGACAATATGGTTCAGAATCAGCCCTGGCTCCTTTGTCTGAACCAGAGTGAGTGAGTCGTTTTGAACATGGAGAGAATGGAAAATAGATATTTTGTGGAAAATCAAGTTTACGAAAGGACGCTGGGACGCTCAAGTAGCCTGCATAAAAAAGCCTGTAAAGAGCTCAGATGCCACCCTTAAATGAGAAGAAGAACAAGGAAAAGCAAAAAAGATAAAAAGCCAAAAGAAAAGAATGGAAACTGTAATTACACAACTCTCCAGTTTGGCTCTGCTCAAGTGAAATTGTGTGCCAGTCAGCGCCCTGGGGCTATCGGGTCATCCCCAGTTGTGTTCAGTACCACCAATCCCAGAGCTTCTTGTCAATCTAACCTCTTTGTGACATTTCGAGCCCTGCGGATTGTCTCCCCAGTGGGTTATTCCTCACCTCCTTCCCTCATATCACTGCATAGCTCTTACCTTTCAGCACTTATGGCGGCACTCGACTCTCAGCTCTCACCCACTTACACTCACGACCTCTCAGCTTTCGTCCCTAAACCACCCCACCTATCGAGAGACCCCATTCTCATCGTTTCGCGTTAATTCTGCCTCTCCTGCTCTACTCTGTGCTCTGCCTCTTTTATTCACCTGTGTAACAATACAGTCCTTTCTCTCTTTCTCTCTTGCACCCAACATCTCTTTTCCAGAACGATTGGTAAAAATTAGTGTAGTGGCCCAATAAGCTGATTATACGGCGACAGATGTGTAAGGGTCATAAGACAATCGAGAGCAACTTTAGGCATTCCAGAACTAAACTTAATGTAGGCTTTTTACTCTCTCTCTCTCTCTCTCTCTCTCTCTCTCTCTCTCTCTCTCTCTCTTTCTCTCTGTCTGTCTCTCTCTCTCTCTCTCTCTCTCTCTCTGTCTCTCTCTCTCTCTCTGTCTCTCTGTCTCTCTGTCTCTCTCTCTCTCTCTCTCGCTCTCTCGCGCTCAGGTATCCAAGACAACGGCGAAAATTTTTAGAGCATTGTACCAACTTCGACGACTCGCTACAGAATTCCCGTATCATGTAAGACTCAAAATAGTACAGGCACTTGCCGCCCATAACCTCAGTTATGGGTTGGCAGCGTTGTGTGACCTCAATGGCGAGCAACTGGTAGCTATCCAGAGATGCCTTAGTACGATTTGTTTACAGATTAAAGTTGGACGAACACGTTACACCGTAATATAAAAGCTTAGGCTGGCTGAAGATCCAACAAAAAATCAAATACGCTGTTGCTCTGCTCCTATTTAAGAGCTTAAAATTCTGTAACCCTCCCTATATCGCCGAAAAATTTGCATTCTTCCACTCAATTCACCAACATGAGACACGACATGGCCTAATTCAAATCCCTCGCCATCGAACCACCATCTTCAATAAATCATTCACTGCCACAGCTGTTCGAATTTATAATGAAAACCCAACCCCATTTGACACTTCCGTGAGCGTTGCGTCTTTCAAGAGCATTTGCAAGAACGCGCTTTTAGAGGAACGCGAAGAGTAGGAAAGGACGGAATAGCACTCAGAAGTCGTAGAAGTGACAAGAAGAAGAAGAAGAAAGACAGAAGAGAGAAAGAAAGGACAATCCAGAAGTGATTTATTTACGTTTATATGTTTTTCTTGTTTTTACTCTGTACACCGCGCATGACCAACCAATTGTAACCAATACTGTTTGCCAGGGATGATGTAAGAGAGGGCCTTATGGCCTTAATCCTCCCTGGTTGGTTAAATAAACCGCTTAATCTCTCTCTCTCTCTCTCTCTCTGTCTCTCTCGCTCTTGCTCTTTCTCTCGCTCGCTCTCTCTCTCTCGCTCGCTCTCTCTCTCTCTCTCTCTCTCTCTCTCTCTCTCTCTCTCTCTCTCTCTCTCTCTCTCTCTCTCTCTCTCTCTTGGTAAATGACAACATATTGACACTCTATAATAAACACTGTCCGCTGATCAGAGTGAAAGTCCGCCATAAGCCCTCGCCATGGATTGGGGATAGTATAAGATTGTTGATGAGTGAAAGAGATAAACTATTCAAGTCATATATACGTACGAGGAACCCCGAAGTGAGGAAAAAATATAAGAAGATGAGAAATAAAGTTAAGCAGGAGATACGGAACTCGAAGGTGCGGCATTTTGCGGAGCTTTTTAAGCAAAATAAACAGCCCAAGGACTTCTGGAAAATTATACGGAGTGTAGGTTTATGTAAGCCGGTAAATGGTGAGAAGCCTCTTCAGGTTTCATTGGAGAGCCTGAACGATCATTTTTGTAAAGCGGATGACAGGAGTGATCATTCTGCAGTCATAAACCAGTACAATGGCGTGTCAAGTAACTGCCGACCATTCAAAATACCAGTAATTTGTAAGGAGGAGGTGTCGAAGAAATTACTGGCAGTTAAGTCATTGGCGGTTGGAGCAGATGGTATTCCGGTGTCCGTACTGCATATGCTGGCAGAGGTCGTTGCTCCTGTGCTTGCGCACATTTACAATGTGTCTCTCGCGACGGGGGTATATCCTAGCTTATGGAAGCATGCTATTGTGAAACCATTAGAGAAAACAAATGCGCCAACGTCCGTTAATGATTATAGAGGGATTTCGTTGTTGTGTGCGATGGGAAAAGTGTTCGACAAGATTGTGTACGGTGAGCTGGCTGTTTGGATGGAAGAGAATGCAATTGCAGACCCGAAACAGTCAGCGTACAGAGTGGGGCATAGTACGGAGACAGCCTTGATTAGTGTGCTGGATGATGTCCGGAAGGCCATTGATGAGAAGAAGGTGACATTTCTGGTGTTGGTGGATTTCTCTGCGGCCTTCGACATGTTGAGGAGAGATATACTCGTTGCAATCCTGAGGTCTCTAGGTGTGTCCTCTGAAGTGGTAAGGTGGTTCCAGTCATATTTATCAGGCAGAAAACAATGCGTTAAGGGTATCAACAACACGTTGTCATCTTGGAAGGAGGCAGAACTTGGCACTCCACAGGGTTCCGTGCTCTCGGCCGTCTTTTTCACGCTGTATCTGAGGTCTTTACCTGGCAGATTCCAACCAGGGACGGGCTATACGCTATACGCTGATGATCTGCAAATATACCGATCATGTATGGTTGAAGATATCCCAGATGCAATAGCGGCTTTGAATAGAGACCTCGAGGAACTCAGCAGGTGGTCGCAGTCCCATGGCATGCGAGTGAATAATGCTAAAACGAAGGTGATGGTACTGGGATATTCGAAAGAGTTGGCAAAGGTTGACCTGCGTACAATGCCGAAGCTGGTGCTGGGGGGAGTGGATCTGGAGGTTGTAGCTGTGGCCAAAAACCTGGGAGTGCTAGTGCAGAGTATGCTTTCCTGGGATGCTCACATTACGCATGTGTGCAACTCTGTTTTCAGGTCCATTTACCAGCTCAGACGTATGGCTGGAGACTTCCCCGTGCAGGTGCGCCAAAGGCTTGTGCAGGCTCTCATTTTCCCGTTTTTTGACTACACCACAGTAGCCTACTGCGACCTAAAAGGCGGGGAAATTAACAAGTTGCAGAAGGCGCAGAACGGGGCGCTGGGTTTCGTGATGAGACTTCGCTGGGATGAGCACGTAACGCCAGCCTATAAGAAGCTGGGATGGCTGAAGATTGCCGAGAGGAAGAAGTTGGCCATTGCGGTTCTCACTTTCAAGATTTTGAAGTTCCGTAAACCAGATTATTTGTGGAGGCAATTTGTGTATATGTCAGCGGTGCAGGACAGGAGCACACGCAATACGGGAAGAGTGTTGAAGGTGCCTGCCCATCGCACAATAGCATACGAAAGATCATTTGTCTGGCAGGCAATTAAGGTCCACAATGAAAATGTGAACCTGTTTGATTTTTCTTTGAAGACAGAACATTTTAGAAATATTTTCAGAGACAAGTTGTTGGCGGGATATAATTAGTGAATGTTCAGTTTGTTTTTGTTTTTTGTGTAATTATTGTGTATCTTCGCTTATTCTAAAAAGATTTCTGTTGAAAACCGGATTGTTAACTAAAGTAAAGTGAACACTACCGAGGATTATATAATATTGATTGATTGTGACGTTGTTCTGTATATACCAAATGAATGTAATGGCAAATTTCTCGATCCCCAGTGTATAATGTGTCGATGTAAGGTGATTTTTTCGTTGTGTTTGTGTGTTAGTTAAGGTAGTTAGTGCGTTGCTGAGAGGAGGAGGAATATCCAAGTACTCGCTCCTCTCGAATAGCAGCAGTTGTGTGTTTATGTGTTGGTATGAGTGTAATTTATTTTGGTATGAGTGTAATTTATTTTGGCATGAATGAGGTTTGTTGTTGTGTATATTAGTTTTAGTTTGTGTGCTGCTGAGAGGGGGAGGAATATAAAAGTACTCACCCCTCTCAAATAGGTAAGTGTTTATGAGCTTTTTTGGGAAGAGAAATTTGTCGCTGTAGCCGAAAATTATATGAAACAGTGGAGCAGTGCATTTTTGTAGCACAAGAGGATGATGTATATAGATTCCAGGGGGAATGGTAGAGAGGGCCTGATGGCCCTAATTTCCCCTGGTGGATAAATAAAGAAATCAATCAATCAATCTCTCTCTCTCTCTCTCTCTCTCTCTCTCTCTCTCTCTCACTCAACTGGACGAATTTCAATAAAATATAAATAAGTTAATGTAGCTGTTGAAATATACGAGGAAAAACCCCCCTAATTTTCACGATGAAGGGAGAAGGGTGGGAACAGTAAATCTCTAGTATTTTAAACTATTGTTGGGACGAATCGCTGGCGCTGATGTTGGGCAACGCAGTTAATGCCTTTATAAAGGCCTGTACTCGCAGTAATGAGGCTTCTCAAAGAGACCGCTGCGTCAGTAGTGGGACGATGATGGTGGGGATGGTTACGCCAACTTCTCGCCGTTAATTTACTGATTATATTGAAAGTTGTCGGCGAAAGGGAGAGCAGAGCAGGAGGGGGGGGCAGATTTAATGGAAACTGCTCATTAGGTTAACATTTAGAGGAGGTGAAACTTAAATGAGGTGAACTCTTCGGGTGAATTAATAATCCTCTGCCGTCTGCCAAAGACGTCGCCCAAGATTACACGAGTAAACACTTCCGTCAGTCTTACGGAATTCTGTTTAGTTTTATTTGTTAGGCTTGCACGCATACATTCGCATGTCTAATTGGTCGGTCAGTTGTCTGCATCGTTGGCAGGCTTTATGGTATTTTTGTGTTATTTAGGGTTGCTTATACAAATTGTTCGGCAGGCCGAATTAGCTGGATCTTTGACCTCCCAACAGGATTCACTTCAGGAAGGTCAAGGTCCAGTCCACCCCTTCAGTTATTTCCGATTGACAACGATTTTCCCCCTTTTCTCGACTTTCCAAAAACTATAATTTTCCCCCCCCCCCCCCCCCCCCTCCTTTACTTTTCTCTTCTCAACAGACAGCTTCTTCCAAGTCTCTCTCTCCCTCTCTCTCACCCTCTCTCTCTCCCTCACTCTCACCCTCTCTCTCATCACTTAGTCTTATCACTAAACCACCAGTTCAGGTGTACTGTAGACAGTTTAAAACAAACTTTGCTCTTACCCTTATTTTGGCGTACCATGGTAAACAGTTTTTCACCCGATTACACAACTTCCCTTCCTACTTGTTAGAGCCATGAAAAGTAAAAACTGTACTGAAATCGATGTTTGTCGACTTCATTTAAAATTTATTATGCTGCTCTCGTCATTTCCCCACTGACTGTCATCTAGAGAAGAAAAAAATATTTGATGTTTCGATGACTATGATAACTATAGTTATTTTTGGACCGATTCCAGTCATACTGTTATTTGTCTGAAACCGTAGGTGATCTGGAGGGTGAATATCAAATTTCAGCCGATTGGTTTCATCTGTTCACCACACTCGAGGTGTACGATGGATTGCAATACATCGGTGAGGAAGGCCAATTCTTAGGAGGGCGAAGACGTTAATGTTAAGATCAACATAAGTGGATGTGACATGGGCGATGGAGGGGAGATTGTGCATTCGTGGTCAACTCTGGGCGCGGTGAACAATGATTATTATCGTTTTTTTTAAGTCGTGTCTACAATTTCATTAATTTTCCGTGCACTGTTTGCTCAGTGATGACACCACAATAACTTATGACTGTACGCACTATCACTTCCCACCACCATGAAGGTATGTTTGACCTAGTTCAATGACTGAGAGAAAAATGAATGTAGTAGTAGCCGAAGCAATGAAAACCAGCGAATTTACGAAGAGTTAAGGAAAGTGTGTGATACACCGCACGTGATGCTTTACAAACTAATCTACCATGTTTCTAGATGCACGATTTCTTCAGTCTCGAAATGAAGACGGATTAATCAAATTGAGGCATCATTAAACAGCTGCTATATACCTCGTATTCTACTTGAGCCGTAGCCAGCAACTCCAGTCCCTGAAAGTCACTACCATTGCAAGATTCGTCTCACTACGAGCAATTAGTAAGGCCCTCATTTACAATACCAATTACCTAGGCGTGAATGGCTACCACCCCGTTGTTTGGGGTACCAAACAATCAATCAAAGGAGAGTACTGGCCAGATTCCAGAGTGCTGCGCTCAAGTGGGACATCAAGGCCTATATCACAGCATTCATTGAAGCACTCCAAGTGACCACTGGTCAGTTACCGATGGCCTTGGCCGTTGAAGCACGTTCTCTGGACCAAACTACGTATTGGAAGAAAACCTGCCTCGCTAGATGATAACAGGCAAGTTAGATGGGAACCCTCGTCAAAGGGGCATGACAAGTACGAGTTTTGTACCGACATCTGTGAACGTCTTAGGAGAAAGTGGGTTGTGCTCGACCACTGGGCGAGCCAATTCCTTCAATATGGAATCACTTCTTTTTTAGTAGGTAAATCAGGTGGGAAACCAGATTACAAAGGCCTCCCAGATGATCTCGAATTCCCCTGGGCCATACCTCTGTGTGGGGATGCACGGACCACAGGTCTCCATTAGGAGACTTGCAAAATAACAACGTGCCATACCCCCACAGATCTGGGTTCGGTGGATGCTCAGCAACTGGCTGGGCTCTGAAACCTCCACGACAGTCGACTTATATAACTCTCTCCTGGGGGTTAAAGAACGGCCATATTGATAGGAAACATACCTGTGTGTAACCGCGGTTGAACAAAAACGGCTCAATCAATTACGCTCAAAATTGATATCTACCCCCCAAGTTACCATGGGGCGCCAAAATAATAATATGAACCAAATCTGTTCAAAACTAGCTATAGTTACCATGGCGATCAAAACACTAATTTTTTTCTCAAAACAGCTATAACGATTTTGTATACATTTTTGTATGGACAGCTTTGTTAAATAATTGATGGAATTGGCGGAGTTTTTTCGTGTGGAGACTTGTCTTCGGGTTCGTCAAGGTTGACGCTATTTTGTTCTGAATAGCTTTTATTAATTGAATTCTCAAACTTTATGTCATTTTCATCAAAAACAACGTCTCTTGATGTAAATATTTTGTCATTTGCAGGGTTCCATAATCTTTAACCGTTTGAGCCATAACCTACCATCCGTGAGGGTAGATCTCTAGCATCGAACTTGTCATGCGATTTCAGAAGAATATAGGACCACGCTTTACTTTCTATAATTCTCAATCTTTCCAAATCGTGCTTGCTAAGAAATATGTTTGCTGGTATCTTACCAAATATCGTCTTCGACGGTGGTCTAATTTCACCTCATAAATGTCTAGAGACCGGTTTCGGCAAAAATACACCGGGTTTTATTTTGCAGCGTCCTCTGAATTCGTTCGCTGACTCCACTCATTTGAGGTGAATAGGGGATAGTGAATTGCAGTCGTATTCCTTTCGACTTGGGGTATCTGCCCGTGTTATTGTCGATTTGGTTAAAGTATTCTACAAGGTTGTTTTCTGCTTCTGACTTCGTTTTCAGTAGGTAAACAGTACAAAAATGTGAGCCACCACTACCCGAAAATATTTCTCACCAGTTTGTTGGCGTATTCACAGGCCCACCTGTATCGCTATGCAAAAATTCACGTACAATCGATGAACGAGGCTTCATTATTCGAAAAAAAAGGAAGTCTTGTTGCTTTGCCTTCTCTACGTGGACCACATACGCTGTTGCTGACTGGTAACTGCATTAGCGATAATCTGTTTTTGTTGAGATGACCGAGCCTTCGAAGCCACGTATTTCCGTCACTTGACGCACCTCCGACGGAATTGGATGCCATGCAGAAATTGGGGAAATAAAGATTACCCTTCACACTAGACTGAGTATTCACATTCGGTTTGCCACTAATAATTGCGCTTTCTTTTCGGAAAACCACGTCGTAGCCAGCTTTGTTCATTTTTAGAACTGATAAAAGGTTTAGTTTGGGGACAACCAGTGCTTCCAACCTCACCTCCTTGGTTTTCCACTGTGGTCTAAAGGAACCTTTGCTCGAGGCCTGTAGCATTTGACCGTTGGCGACTCTTATCGTTATTGGGGCATCTAAAGAAATAATGTTTTCCATGTGTGGCAGAACTGACTGATGTACCAGTTGATCGGTAGCTCCCGAATCGATCACGAACCCAATTGTCGTTGGCTCATCTCTAATCGATTTGTTCGTCGATAGTACTTCTTTCCCTTTTCCCGTTTCAGCTACAAACGATAACCTGGACGTTTCACCAGGATGAGATGAGTAATTATTGTTTTTCCGCCTCATTGGCTCTTCCTTGCGAATTATATTGGAAGTTATTTCCGCGACCTCTGAAGCACCTTCGACCTCGCTGACCTCATCTGCCAATATGATTTCCAAGGGCTTTTAGTAAAGGGCAGTTGCTTTTATCATGATTTCTTTTGCTTTTGTAGCATTCAATATTTTTATTCAGGAACGGACACTCGTCTTGACTACCTGTTGCGTCGGAATGTCCTGAGTTTGAGTTGATTTGATTTGATTTCGTCGTCTAAAAGTTTACTTTTCACGAAATCCAGGGTCAGGTTGCTGCAATTCTAGTGCTGCGTCTGCTTCCATAACATATTCTAGATGTTGATCGGCTGGCATCTGATGATTATCGGTCTCGCAATAACGTCCTTTTCTCTGAGGGCCTTTCCTTCAGTTTCACTCACGCTGACGGATAGAGGTGTCAGAGCGGATAATAGCTTCCTTTCCTCTAGAAGAGTTCTCACGTGAAATTTCCAGTTGCTGAAGCTGAATTGACCGAGTCGGGGGAAGCTTTCCTTATAGGGATCTGGCGCCATGCTGTCTGTACTCAGACCGACGGGTCCTTCGCGATTTATCTGCTAATTTCCTCCAAGAAAACACTTCCTACCGAAAAAAACAACACACTACTGCACTGAAAAACAGCTCTGGGTCCATAACCTGTTAAATAATTGATACTACAGATTTTATGGGAGTACGAGATTTCAATGAATAGGACCAGGTCACATTCAGAACTGGACATATAATTTGAGTAATAAAGTGGGGGTGCTATCGATACCATAACGATAGTAGAGAATCGATTAACAAGCTCCAAGTGAATAGACGACTGTAAAATTCTCATACGGGGGAAAATGACGAGAGTAGCAAAATAAATTACCAAACAAAAGGTTTTTTCCGTATAAATGTTACTAGAATCTTCAGAAAAATTGAGTTGGGGGTCCAATGAAGTGTGATGGTGCTCGTAAGATTTATCGGAACTACTCAACCCCCGCGGTTTCACTCGCTACCATTTCTCACAGTGTTACTCGACAATTCTGAAGCAGTGATTATAATCGTTCTCAAAACAATTGTGTCCACGGTCTTCTCAATGGTTTGCGTATTGCTGCAGTACGATTGTTCATTATGGTCGTGGCACAAGCAGAAGTACTACAATAAGTTCTGGTTTTCATCAGTAAATTTACGAAGAGATAAAGGAACGTTTCTATTAACTTTTTCGCAGTATTTTCTGTATAACTCTACGAAGCTCATTGGTGTTCAATGAAGACCTTGACATTAATAGCTTTAGCCTAATGCATTGCAGAGCGTCGAGAGCTACCAGTTTCTACGTAGGACGTTGCGTTTCAACGAGTTCATACGAAATGAATGAACGATTGATTGGATTAGCAGCGAGAAAAAAATTGAATAAAAAGTGCTATTGGAAGTTGAGCGACGTTTTCCATTGAAAACATGAAGATCTGGTCTGAACACGAGAGTTTTTGCCGACTAATAGAGCTGGGATCTTCTAAATAGGGTCGCTAGGATTCAATAACTCAGCATTGGAATTGAGAACGCTGCGACTCATGTTGCGAGTACAGCGAGGACCACCACGAGGTAATGTTAATTTATTTTGTGTCAGGAAAAGTGACAAAGAAGGAGTTAGTTGAGGGGGTTTGAAAATTCGCAGCCTCCCGGGAATGTGGTAGGAATATTTTGGTTGTAAAATGAGTTGAAACAACTCAGGACATAATGACCGGATGAAGGTAGTGAAGAGAAAGTTAAAATGAAAGGAGGGTGAGAAAACAGTCTGTTATCTCTTAGAGAGCATTGTAATTAGCGGTAAGCGACGTAATTGAATATTAACGACTCCAGGGGTTGTGCGTCTGCAGAGCACCAGCAACTGTTTCTCTCTCACCTCTCACAACTTTTTCACAGCTTTGATTAGGTTTTGAGCCATAAGGCGAACTACCAAGAGTTGGCACGGCTCTTATCGCAATGAATGATGTCCGCGAGAGCTCTCCGAGTGCGATTTCAACGAGAAGATGGACGAGGGTGTTGTAGAAAGCTCTTAATGAAAGAGCGGCTTTTATCTGGGACGCGGCAGAGAAGTGAACTCGACGGAGATTAAAACAATTATGCCGCCCTTTCTTTGTAAGGGCTCGTGTGAGGGAATCCGTATGAATCGCTGTATATTTTACTTGGTCTACAAGGCCAGGAGCCACGTAATTATTTTATTACGCCCGAAAAACCGAGTAATATACACGTATACGGTACGAAAACGAACCCTTGAATCCCGGACTCGGAAAATCCCGAAGGAAGAAACAGTTTTTCGTCTGTACAATTTCAAGTAACGCAACTGCACCATAAAAGCAACTATAAATTATTTTAAATTTTCAAGAAAATCGTTTGTATCGTGGTCTTTATGTTAAAAATCCCGCTCATATTTTACTAACATCTTAGGACATTGAGGGTGGTAGCCCGATAAACTACACTCTGAGAGTCCAATTACGTTCCAATGATAATTAATAGCTACCTTAGAAATTCCAGTATTCACCACTGGCGTTTCTTAAAGGTTGTACTCAATAATTCCAAAACAGTCAATACCACCCTGCTCAATAACTCATGTTAACAGTCACCTGAATCTCCTGTGTACTGATAGTTTATTATTGATAGTGGCGTGAGCATCTCAATAAATCCCGGAGCTTTCAGCGTTACCACTTTATACGTACAACGCGAAGCTATGTTTTACCAAGTTCAAATAAACTAAGTGTAAGATGGATTGCCTTATTAGCTAAAGCCACGAAAATCACCGAAAGCACGTTGGGTGGAGGAAAGTTATATAATGCGTTCCACCAGATATTGTTGAATTGTCTATGAGTTTTTCGAAGGCGCGAAAATAAGACAATGAGCAATTTTCAACGACGAAACGGGAGGAGGAATCAAAATGAGAGCATTTCTCAAAAACAGATGTGGATTAAACTTTCAAACCCCCTTTTGCTAATCAGTACCAAATATTAACTATACGCTAGTCACTCAATAAAGATCGTGCAATGATTATGATTACCAGTTTCTCACGTCAGTACGTTAAGTAAGTGCTAACGGTCTAACATAAACTGAATGAAAATATTAGCTGTGGCACATCACACAACTTTCCTTAGCTCCACGTATATCCGCCGGTTTTCATGGTGTTTGCTACGAGTACGAGCTCCATTCACTTTTCACTCAGTTTATTTCGACTTGTTCAGACATAACTTCGTACAGTTTCGGAATTTACTGTGAGTCCCACTCATGCTCTGACCATTATTGAGCAATTAGTACGCTGAGGCTGTAGATTCAATTTTTTGAGAGGGCTAATAATCATTTTTGAATCAGTTATTCGGTGACAACTATTGGAAATAGTAATAAATTGAACAGCAGAGGTTGAAATGCCGGAATTTCTGGCGTATTCCCTGCATTTTTATTAGCGTTATTAAATACTCATCGTATATGTACTTGGTTCGAGTACCACCTGAATTTTTTCAGGAAAAGCTTTAGCGGTGTTTAGAAGGAAAAATTTACGCTAAACTCGATTTTCTTTGAAATGTTTGGTATTTTATTATGTTGCTCTCGTCATTTTCCCACTGATGGGAATTGCATGGTGTAGTTATCTTATTGGGAGCTGCCCATGTACAAAATTTAATCAAAATCGTTACAGACATTTTGGAGAAAAAAATTAGGTGTTTTTGATTGCTATGATCACTATAGTTAGTTTTCGATGGATTTTGCTCATACTCTAATTTTGATGTCCCATGATAATCTGCGGGCCAGATATCAAGTTTGAGCTGATTTGGTTCAGCCGTGTTCTCTAAAAATCGTTTACAGGCGCACATACACACCCACAGGTCTGTTTCCTTATTTAATTTGCTTTGCAACACAGTTGGCGTCATTGTTTCGTCAATAAGAATACCTACTCATGCAGTTTTTCGTGATCGTTGGGATCGTTTTGCATGTTTAGTACTACGGGTAGTTGAGAAGACGTAGCATCGCTTCCCCTACGCAAAGCTGCAGTAACTTCACATTATTATATCTTTTTCGCCACACATCGTCAACCACTTTCGATCTCAATCCCACCAAAAAGTTCATATTTATTGTCTTTTCTTTTAACACAGGACTAACGAAACGTTTCCAATCCTTTGTCTTTCACTTTTTTGCAACATATTACCACAAATAAAACAGTTTACTTCATGAGAAGCCATAGCTCTATAAATGCAAACAACATTGAAATGCTGAACATGTACTGATGACCCAGACTAAGTATTTCTATTGAGGGGACGCATTCCTTCCTGTATCTGTCACAATCAGCCGCGTTTTTTATCTACAGTATACATTTTACATTTTATAATTCAAGTTTTTTCAAGAAATTATTGGCTTTAGGAAAAAAAGGTTTGACATAAATTGTAGAACATTTTCTCTAGTTTTATTTTGTATGCTCATGTGTTCTCAGTAAAATGCGTCGGAAAGGAGTTATCATCAAAAAACTGCTTTTAGGCGCCATTATTCCAATACGGTGGCGCGAGCGGTAAAGATACGAGGTGGCAAAGTTAAAATTCTGAAAGAGCATGTCAAAATCTATAAAATTACCAATTTTCAAAACTCCAAATAACTCTATTACAGACCATTTTCACAAATTGGGTTGTTCGCACTTTTTTTAGTCTATTAAGAGCCAAGGAACAAAAGTAGAAACCCTGTCGTTTCGATACGTAAATGTTAATGTTGAGTTGTCTGCACTCATCACAGCTCGCCATTTGTCCCGCTAGGAACACCGCGCAGAAATCACGGCATACTATCTCTCGGGTTGCCAAAAGCGAGTAAGTTTTAAAATAGTTGAGTTGATAAGAAATGCTGGGACATTTAGGGCTAACATCATTCACTCGTTAAATTGATGATGAAAATTCCCTTCACATTTTCGGACGAGCACTTCCGCTTTTCTTCGATCGCTCCTCGACTCTGCGGTTTCATTACATTTCTCATCGCGGCAAATAGTTTAACCCAAAGGAGGAAACTTCCTCAACTTTATGTTTGAGAAATGCGCCTCCTCTTTTGTGAATATCTCATCTGCCCGGAGCCTCACTCTTGAGCTCGCCTTATTTACAACGCAGGATAAACCTCAGGGCTGTGAAGAAACCCCCGGAACCCTCTCGCCGCAAACCCCTCCGCCTAATCCGGGCTTATCGCTAACTTTCATAGTTTGGATTTATGTTCTCCCATCGATCTCATTCTTCCGGAGAATCGGCCTTTTTTTACGCAAAAATAAAGGAAAAAAATAGGGAGAAAAGAAAAGAAGTGAAAAAGGCCCGAACGACGTAACGAGCTCCTTCGTAACAGCCTCTAGCTCTTCTTGTTCTCGAGGGGATCCTCAAAAATTTTGAGCGATAGCCTTTGGAAATGAGGGAGGATTGAGTCGAGCGAAGTTGAGGTGGTGAGGAAAAACAGTCGTTTTTTCAGTTCTTCTCATTTCCAGGTGAAGTTTGTTTGGATTATATTAACACGCCGGCATGAACACTTTCCAGTGAGCCGTCTAGAACGAGGACGGCCATTTCGATTGGGTTTTACGAGACCAAAACAATCACGCTTGGTCAAGTCGTGCAGGCACCAGAGACTAAACAAAACGTATGGAGCAACGGACCACACAACTTTGCTCAGCGATACTTAAACTGAACGACTTTTCAGACTCCATAGTTGAAGTCGCGAAAATAAAGTTATCGAGCCACGATAAGCGCAAGATCAAGACGTAAAGAACGCGGATGATCAGGCTCCCTTTTCATGTCGTAGGGTGACGGACTTCGGTGAAAAATATTGACATTACTGTGATCGAAGTGCCGAGAGTTTTGTTGAGAACGGGGAAGGTTGACCGGGAGGGTGAAGCGGACCCAACTCAACTGAAGGGATCACTATGCCCAGGTCAGATCCGCATCTTTCCGACGTCGAAAGAAAGACGCGCAACAGAGAGTTTTGCGGCACCGATGAGTGCCAGTGAAGCAAATTAGGGTAAACGACTCCGCGACTCGCCTGAAGCGATTGGGAGTAGAAAGAGTAGGAATTCGAAGGTATTAGCATTAGCTTGGGCGGAGAAGTGGGCAAAATGTCAAGGCAGGAGCTTACAGACCTCATTACAGGCGTATTTACAACCTACTGTTCCTGGGATTGAGAAAGGAAAAAGAGGAAGTTTGCGAAGATGTTATCAAGCGCCTATGCACAGAAATTCTGGAAATCGAGGGGCATACTAGCTGGAGGAGAAGTAAAAAAAAATATTTCATAACATACGTTCCATCTACGTACAGCAGATCTACCTGGAGTGAGGAAACGCCCAAAATATACTAAATAGAATCAGGAAGTAAGTTGAGGGAAAAGGTAACGAAGGGATGAACTAATAATGGAACATACGGCATTCTACCGGCCAGGAAGAGAGAGCGTGGTACGTGAAGATGGGAAGAAAGGTGGTGAACACTGGGAAAGACTGGCTGGCAACAATGTGGCTACATTTCTGCGGACTATCGATCCGAAGAAGAAAACCTTGTGAGATTCAGACCCGCGGGTTGTAAGCAACAAGAAAGCACTGGGACCCTCCATGGACTTGGCTATTCTCAGCTATAATACAAAAGGTATATCTAATAAATTTAATAGTATGGCTTTTTGACAATTTCTGAAAAGTTTGATGTAATTTGTCTTACGGAAACACATTTCACAGAGAATAAATGGGGGTCACGTAAAAAATTATTTAGGAACTTTATTGTTAGCTATGCTGCGGTGGAGAAAGTAGGTGGTAGTAGGTTTGGCCCAGTTAGCGGAGGAATTATTCTTTATTTAGGAATATATTGATGAAACGAACTTTGACAAAAGAACAACAAAACTAGAGACGAACCCGACAAGACGGTCTAGCACCATTGTCTAATTATATGTACGAGGGACGTCCCACAAGTAAGTTCCGAAGTGCTGGGAAAAATCGAAAACTCAACCAATTTGAAAAAAAAAATTATTCTTAAAGGTATGGAGGAACTACTTTATTTTTCGACGTAGTCGCCATTCCGATCGATGCATTTTTGGTACCGTGGTGCCAGTTAACGCAACCCCTTGTCGTACCATTCTGCGTCATTTTGTTTGAAGAATTCCGAGACCGCGGCTTCGAGTTCGGCGTTGGTACGGAACTTTCTTCCGCCCAGGTGGACTTTGAGGAGGGGGAAAAGGAAAAAGTCACTCGGTGCAAGGTCAATCTTCCTCCAAAAACTAGCGAACTGCAGAAACTGCGTCCTCTCCACGAGAAGTGGAAGGGCGCCCACTTCGCTGTTCATCGTGCACACTTTCCCGCCCTTCCAGGAAACTTCTCTTCCACTTACGGACCATTTCGATGCTCATGACACCTTCTCCATACGCTGAAGAGAGTCTGCGGTGAATTTCGGGCACAGAAACATTCTCAAAAACTAAAGAACGGATCACCGAACGAATTTCACAATTTGACGGGTTTTTCAATGTAGCAGCCATGTTTACACTGGTGCTGATAAGCCGCAACAAGTGATAGCAACATAAGAAATTCAGTGTTGCCACCAGATGTAACACGAAGTATCCCTGTTGGAATTTTTTCCCTACGGCATTTTCCCACGGATTTACAAGTGATCGGAACTTACTTTTGGGACGTCCCTAGTACTAATAAGAACATAAGATGTTTTTTCCAGCGGACGGACATTGCAGATTTAGAATTTAAATGCCTTGAAACGTGAAGTATAAAAATCAATTTCCTAACCGAAAACATAGGTGTATTATTCAGAATGAATGATAAACCAAAATTTTTAAAAAAGAAGAGGGGAAAAAGGAAACTACTGCAGAACAGTACTACGAACAGAAGAACTATTTTGTTAGATCGCCTAGTGTCGGCCAGGATATTATTTGCAATCATGTCCCTCGTATCTTAGATGGGTCAAGTTTATGTATCCGACGAGAAAATATCAGTGATGTGGGTTCTAATGTACCTAAAATTGATCTGTGATTGGGGGCTGATGTTGTCGCAAAAGTTTTGACGGGGAAGGTAGAAATAATTGTTGGCGGTCTTGCTGCTGTAGAAAATCGGTTTGGGTGGTCCTTAATAGGTGCAAGTCAAGCTGTTCAGACGTACTCGAACACATGTCTAACAATTTTTCAATCAAAGATTTGGAGGAACACGAAACTCTTGGTATTAAGGATGCATCAAACCATGCGGTTGTAGGCACAAAATCCGTCCATACATTTTTTTTCAAGAAGCCACCCTAGAGGTGCAAGACTAATAACTACGAAAGGTGAGCTGGTAAGACCCTTTCAACGCTTCTGCAATGTGGAAGTAAATAATACTTTTCTTCAACCTACGACATCCAGACAACATGAGCCAGAGCCGAAGATGTAGCCATCTCCACAACTCATGAGCCCTTATCTACCGACGAAGTACCAGTGGTGCAAAAGAGAAGAGGCGTAAAAAGCAGTCAGAGAAAAAGGAAGAAACCCACAAGACTAGGAGTTAGAATGTACCTTCTTACCTAGTCGGTCCCCATCACATTGAAGGCGTGTGGGACGTGTGAACTTGTGTGGGACTTTTTGAAAGTTATTTCCTCTAGGTCGCTGAGTATGTCACAATCCGGTTACATTTCAACTCCTCCTAAAGTACAGCTGATTAGATCGTATGTTCAAAATTTTCCTTTTTGCCATTCTTCAATTTCCTAACATAATTTTTGATTTATTATTGTGCTGCGAATGTAGAAGCTTCCAAACCTATTAAACTAGGCGATTTATTACGTGTATCAATTCATTTTAATCATTCCATTGAACACGCATTTTTACATCCCTAGTGGGGTATTTTGTTCATTTCCAACACCTAGGTTATGTGAGAGCTCTTCGCTTGATAATTTCTTTTTATAGAGAAAACACATTTACTTACACTTCTCTCTCTCACTCTCTCTCTCTCTCTCTCTCTCTCTCTCTCTCTCTCTCTCTCTCTCTCTCTCTCTCTCTCTCTCTCTCTCTCTCTCTCTCTCTCTCTCTCTCGCTGGTTCATTTACCAGCTCAGACGTATGGCTGGTGACTTCCCCGTGCAGGAGCGCCAAAGGCTTGTGCAGGCTCTCATTTTCCCGTTTTTTGACTACTCACAGCAGCCTACTGCGACCTAAAAGGCGGGGAAATTAACAAGTTGCAGAAGGCGCAGAACGGGGCGCTGCGTTTCGTGATGAGACTTCGCTGGAATGAGCACGTAACGCCAGCCTATAAGAAGTTGGGATGGCTAAAGATTGCCGAGAGGAAGAAGTTGGCCATTGCGGTTCTCACTTTCAAGATTTTGAAGTTCCGTAAACCAGGCAATTTGTGTACATGTCAGCGGTGCAGGATAGAAGTAACATCTAAAGAAATATTCGGATGTCATAGATAAAAATACGAGCAGGATTGAGTCTTTGGAGACGGAGTTCAGGGGCGTGTCAGAGTTCGTGGACGAGTTGTCAAAGGGGTATCGAGCGATCGAGGCTGGAAACATCGAACTTCAGGGTCTCATATCCGATTGTGAACAATTGTCATTGAGTAACTGCGTTGAGATAAGCGGAATCCCTTTGACAAAGAACGAAAATGTTATTGGCCTGGTCAAGGCAGTTGCATCTGGTCTAAAAGTCGACCTGACGGAAGGCATGATTAATAATTGTTACAGACGCCGCCAGTCGCCCCAAGCTCCGTCGCCGGCGTCCATTTTCCTGTCCTTTGTGAGGAAAATTGACAAAGATATTTTCATGTCGGCGACACGAAAACAGCGCAACCTGACAAATCGAGACCTTGGATTCATGGACGGCGACCTGTCACGCATTTTCATAAACCATAGTTTGTGTTCTGGAAAAAGGAAAATTCTCAATGCCGCAAAACTGTTCAAAAGGGACCGCGGCTTTAAATTTTTGTGGATTTCGAATGGGAATATTTTCCTGAGAAAGGAGGAGGGTGCCCATCCGTTTTTAATTCGTACGGTTTCTGATTTGAGAATGATTCCGACAAAAAACGGGGAAGGTCCAGTTATTCGCTGAGCACGTGTCCCGGGGCCGTGCTCCTTGGATGGTATCAACTTGGATTCGCTCTTGCTTCTCTTGTTTCTGCATGCGTTTATATATTTATAGTTAGTCAACGATACAGTCTTGCTTCTCTTGTCCCTGCATGTGTTTATGCATTTATAGGCCCCTTGATTGGCCACTTTGCCCTTGATCCTTATGACCGCGACGAATAGTGCAATACTCTCTCAGATTGGTGGTGTGCGTAAAAATGTTAGCTTGGCCCACATAAACGCCGAATCCGTGGTCGCTCATTTAGATGAGATTAGGGAGATCTTCAGAGGAAGCATGTTTGATGTTATAGCCATAAGTGAAACATTTCTGAGGGCTGAGCATCTCCCAAACCCGATAAAAAATTGAAAACTATATTTGGGTACGGAACGATCAGCACTTTGAGGGCTGTGGCAGGGGAGAGTGGCTATTATGCTTGTTCATTCAAGCTCAAATTCAAGGTATTGTGCAAGTCCCCATCGGAATATTCTAAGAGTCCAGAATACATTTTGTCGAGCTTGAACATAGCACCTCGAAAGTTGGCAGTTAGCGAGTTGTCTATCGCCCTCCTAAGATTGGAAGAATTGATGAGGCGTTTGATGAAGTCGCCAAAGTTGCTGCCCGCGTACAGCCACATTGTATTCTTGGGGACCTCAACTCAGATTTGATGACGGATTCTTTCTGCAGCAGACAGCTTCGTACAATTCTTACTTCCCTTGACCTGAAATATGTTCCTTTTTGGGTCCCCCTCATCATTCAGCGAGTACGAGTTCGCTGCTTGATTCAATAGTAAATGATATGAGCGTGGTGAGCAAGTACGCTCAACTTCACCTGTATGTGGATTGTCCAGGAGCATGACCCAACTTTCTGTTCGTTAAATTTAAGGTCGAACAAAGCAGACCGACGGTGCATCGAGGTCAGAGATAGACGAAATCTTCACAGGCCGTCTTTTATAGAAGAGGCCCGAGCGTTCAATTGGGAGAGCGTCTACAATGAGAAAAATTTGAACAAAAGAATTATTTAATCGGGCATTACACGAACTGTATGATAAGCACTGCCCAATAATTTAGATGAAGACCAAGAATCGACCTGCACCATGGATAAGTATAAAATTAAGAGAGATGATGAAGGAACGGGATAGAGCATATAAAAAATTCTTGAAAACCAAAGATGAGGAAACGCACATCGCCTACAAGAAGATAAGAAACAGGGTTAAGCAAATGCTCAGAAACGCCAAGATTAGGTATTACCATAATTTTGTTCAAAACGACCAAGGAGTCAAAAGAGTTGTGGAAGATAGTACGGAGTCTGGGCATTGGAGGACGAGATCCGGAAATCGAGTTGAATGTCTCGCCTGACGAGTTGTGCCAGCATTTTTGTCGTTGCTCCGAGACCCCTGCATGTCTGGAAATAATTAACCATTACCGCTGTTTGAGACTGCCAAGTGAATCATTCGTCATGCGCGCCATTACTGAAGAAACAGTTAGAGGCGCTTTGTTCAGTGTGCGGTCGAGGTCAGTAGGTGCGGATGGCATATCAATTCAGGTGCTACAGGTTCTCGCTGACGTTGTGATTCCGATTTTGACTCATATTTTCAACCATTCATTGCATACCGGAGTTTACCCTAATATTTGGAAGAAGGCCATAGTTAAGCCATTGCCAAAATCGAAATCACCTAACACCCCGAGCGATTTTAGAGCGATCTCGCTTCTATGTGCCACAGGAAAAGTCCTAGATAAAATTGTCTATAGATAACTACAAGCCTGTAGACCGGCACAGAATCCTCGATGACAGGCAGTCTGCCTGCCGCACTGGTTTCAGCACGGAGACTGCGCTCATCGGGAGGGTACTGGATGACGTAAGAGAAGCGATGGACCACAAGAAATTAACAGTCGCAGTCCTTGTGGACTTCAGTGCCGCGTTTGATCTGTTAAGACGGGATATAATGCTGGCGATTCTCGGGTCGGTCGGGGGTGTCAGGGAGCATATTGGGATGGATTTCAACTCATACTAGTCTGGGAGATTTTTAGCAGTAAAGGGGAAACGGCGGTTTGCTGTCAGCATGGAGAGAAGCTCTGGACGGGAACCCCACAGGGATCAGTTTTGTCAGCTCTGTGTTTCATTCTCTACAACGACATCGCTAGTTGGAACGTTCTCAGGAGGGCACTTCGCTTTTACATGGCATATGCGGACGACCTACAGTTTTACAGGTCATGCACAGTAAACGACATAAGGGAGACAGTGAGCCTATTGTCTCAGAGACCTGATGAGTGTGGCGGGTTGGTGTAATAGGCATGGGATGAAGATTAATGTTTGGACATAACTAAGGCAATGATCATTGGCTATCCTAAGATATAAAAGTAGACATAGCAGCGGTGCCATAAAGTGATGTTGAAAGTCGCCCCCTTGGAATATGTCCGATCCACAAAGCTCATGCCAGCTCCCTCGTTGGAGACTCATTGTCCTGGAACAGAAGAAGTTGCGGCCACTTGCAGTCGCGCATTCAGGGCAATATACCAGCTACACGTCGCTAGCATCCGATTTCCCAAGTCATGTGCGCCTTCAGCTCGTTCAGAGTCTTGTGATGCCCCTATTTCGACTATGCAGCTGCGGCCATCTGCGATTTTGAAGAGAGTGGCGAGCTTGATCGATTACAGAAGGCTGAAAACGCGGCTCTACGTTTTGTTGTGCGACTGCGCCTAGACGAGCACGTTACACCCCATTATAAGCGGTTAGGATGGCTGAAGATTAGAGAACGTAAAAAGCTACATATCGCCTGTCTGGCTTTCAAGATATTGAAACATCGTAGACCGCAATATCTTTACCAATCGTTCGAGTTTCTCTCACAGCGCGATACTCGGAGCAAGAACAGTGTTCTTCGGATTCCTGCCCATCGGACGAACATGTTGGCAAGATCTTTCGTAGTCCAAGGAACAAAAATACATAATGAGCATGCAGAGCTGTTTCAAAAGTGTGGTAGGATAGAAGTGTTTAAAGAAAAGTTTAAAAAAATATTAATTGAGAGCCATTAGATTGTATCGTTGTTGTGTTCTAGTTGGACCTTATACTAATATTATTTATTTAGTCATCACGCACTCCTACATTGTAAATAGTTTGTTGTTAATCGTTATATGTTTTTTTGTTTGTTAAGTGTTTGACAAATATTAGGATTAGGATGTCCAGTGCGGAGAAGGGGGAGGAATATACAAGTACTCACCCTTCTCTAAAGTCGGGGCAGTGAGTGTTTGTATGTGTCAGTAAGTGTTTATGTATGGACGAGTGTGGTAGTGTATGAATGTAATTTATTTGGTGTGAATGGAATGTATTTATAAATAACATAATGAGTTACGACGAATGTAGGAGGAAATGTAACAGTGCAATGTAGCCAGGGAGAATGGAAGAGAGGGCCACATGGCCCTAATTCTCCCTTGGTAAATAAAATCATTCAATTGCTCTCTCTCTCTCTCTCTCTCTCTCTCTCTTTACGCTTTATTTCCCAAGCCACCGGTTCACGGGCATTTAGAGTCTCCTTGTTCGCCTTTATAAATCCCGGAGATTTCAGCCCTGCCTCTTTTATACGGAAAACGCGAAGTTAAGTTTTACCAAGTTCAAATAAACTAAGTGTAAGATGTATTGGTTTACTAGCTAAATTATTAATAGTTTATTATAGTTAAATTAATGATAAAAAGGGAACAAGGGATAAATTACACTAGGGATTTGTATTTTCATGTTCCTTTATCCAACAATATTCAGTTGGATATTCTCTCTCTCTCTCTCTCTCTCTCTCTCTCTCTCTCTCTCTCTCTCTCTCTCTCTCTCTCTCTCTCTCTCTCTCTCTCTCTCTCTCTCTCTCTCTCTCTCTCTCTCTCTCTCTCTCTCTCTCTCTCTCTCTCTCTCTCTCTCTCTCTCTCTCTCTCTCTCTCTGAATACAGTTTGGACCTCAAACTTGTATCCTGGTGCAAAGATCACATGCTGAAGATTAATCCTCAAAATGTACAGCGCTGGTTGTCAGTAATTCTGTTCTACTAAATCAGATAGATTTTCAGTCTTGCAGAAAAATAGTAGTCCCAGTCAAGCACGCTTCATTCATTTGTCGAAGCAAAGTAAGGAATCTAGGATTGTTAGTTGACTGCAATCTCAAATGGTCGGAACAGGTCTCTGCGGTGTGTTGTAGCGTTTACAAGGGGGCTGTATCAGATTTAGACGGCTAGCTCCCCATAATTTCCCAATCAGCGTCAAAAAACAAATGGTTCAATCCTGCTCCTTCCCCTAATGGACTATGCTAGTTTGGCGTACATTGACATATCTCAGCCAAAAAATGGAGTGCCTTCAGCGCTGGCACAGAATGCGTGTATCCGCTTTATATTTCGGCGTAAATAAGTGGGAGCACGTAACACAATTTTATAAAAAGGATAGGATGGCTGACAAAGATTAAGGAGTGGCGGTTATATAGATTGGGAATATCATTATATAAGATATTGAAATTTGACATCCCCTTATGCACCTAAGAACAATTTGTCTGCAATATTGAAGTAAGCAGGCATGAGCCTAGGGAAAACGTCTCATAGTATTGCCGCATCATAAGACGATATTTTATGAAAAGTCCTTCCATGTACAAAGCTTTCATAAAAATGTACAATGAGTTCAATGTTATTTTTAAGCAGGCAAGTAGTATTCAGACATTCAAAAAAATTTAAAGGAAGAACTGTTGAAAAATTATTAAATATGTACAACTAATTGAACAAAATTAAATAGAATTTGAGGAGTAATGATAATAAAGGAAAAAAAAAAACACATGTATATATATATTGGATTATGGCAAGCTCACTTGATATCTTTGTAAATATTATTGTTAATACTTGAGAAGAAGGAAGAATTATTTTTGATTATTTTGTAATTTTGTTTTCTGCCATCGTGGTAGGGAGGGCCAAATGGCCCTAATGTATGCATGATTAATAAATGAACAGTCAAACATAAGTCAAACAATTTCTCTCTCTCTCTCTCTCTCTCTCTCTCTCTCTCTCTCTCTCTCTCTCTCTCTTTTGCTAATCAGTACCTAGCTTTGGGTCTCCATGAATATCTCAGCGATAATTAATTTAACGAATCAACGAAGGAACGAGGATTTTCAACCATTTACACCAAAGGCGATTTTAGCACAGTTTTTCCTCATGATTCTCTCTCGTGTTCACAGCGTTTTCACAAGAATTGTGCTGGTAGCCCAATGCGCCAACTGTACTATAAGAGCTGAACAACGGTCGTGAAATAATCAGGAGCAACATGGCAAATTTCGAAATGCAAACTCCCGCCGTCTCGTTGGCTTACGATTTTTAGACGTTGGGTTGAAAAAACAAAAAATAAAAAGGAAGAGGAGCAATATACAGAAGAAACCGGAATGAAAGAATAAAACCTGTAATGTGTTTAGGGGATTTCTACTCGAATCCAATTTAAATACATCAGACAAAATACAAAAACTCGTCTTAAATTATAAATCAACAAAATAACGCTTCTTGGGGAGAAAACAGGGACATTAAATTAGGAACGTAATAAGACCCATATGGAATTGAATAGAAAAAGATAGAAATGAAATGACTGGAACTCCTTTTTGATGTTAAACCAAGTTAACCTAGTAGCTCGGGTCGTAATTAATGATAAAAAGGGAACAAGGGATAAATTACACTAGGGATTTGTATTTTTATGTTCCTTTATCCAACAATATTCAGTTGGATATTCTCTCTCTCTCTCACTCTCTCTCTCTCTCTCTCTCTCTCTCTCTCTCTCTCTCTCTCTCCCTCTCTCCCTCTCTCCCTCTCTCTCCCTCTCTCCCTCTCTCTCTCCTCTCTCCCTCTCTCCCTCCCTCTCTCTCTCTCCTCTCTCCCTCTCTCCCTCTCTCCTCCACTCTCTCTCTCTCTCTCTCTCTCTCTCTCTCTCTCTCTCTCTCTCTCTCTCTCTCTCTCTCTCTCTCTCTCTCTCTCTCTCTCTCTCTCTCTCTCTCTCTCTCCTTCACACATAAAGTTATGAGCAGTGTACATCGACTAAAACGAGCGGCGAAGGAGCAAAATGAAATAAAGACGAGGGGTTTTTCATATTTTTCGAAATCGGCTCGTACGGTTTTGATTGAACTTTCGTATTATCTTCCAGCGCGTCACTTACCTCCTCCATAAATATCTGCCTGAATTTGATGAGCGGAGATAAAGGAATACGAATTAAAAATACTTTACGATTTTCAAAGAAGTCATAGAATGTCTTCAATTAGTCAATATCTATATATCGTTCTATATAACGTGTGACAGTCCTCAGAACTTTGATAATGTTCGGCCGAATCAGTATGGGTTTTTTTACCTCAGTATTCCCGCACCTGCTCTAATGGGACTCCCTGGTTCTTATCGGAAACATAACCCCTTTTTGTTACCTATGGAAATTCCACCACTTCCTTTATTTCCAAATGACGAGGAATTTCCCCTCCGTCTGGACATCCCGAAATATCATTTCCTCCTATATTTTCACCTTCCTCTTCACAACAGGCAGCTCTTCCTAAATTCATTCTCCTACGAAGTCTCCAATTCTCCCAACACAGTCATCTAACACCTCACGCGACACCAATTCTCCCAAAGGGCACTTGTTTCATCTCATCAACATCTAATTCGGATTTCTCCTTCCTTCCCCGTACTACCAGTTTCACGCCCCCCTTGTTCGCGCTTATATACTCAAATCACATCCTGTTTAAGTCACCTCTTCTCGTACATCTAATTCTTCAAATCTTGTGGTATACCAACTCTTCAAATTACAAGTTCGTGCTCAACTAAACCCGCCTTCGAGATTCATTCACGTACATCCTGGTAGGAACAGATAACAACCCGTATTTCTTTACGTTTTCAAAATTTCCACAGTAGGATGTTACAGAATTTGAATCATGATCAACTTGTCGTGAGTGTTACCAACCCATACCCACATTTCGTGCCCCCACAACTATTCCAGTATCTATTTTTAGAACGAAGATACAAGCCACCGCAGCTCGGAAAATTGCGTTCACCAAACACATCTTTTTACAATTTTCCCAAAAAATGGCTTTAGCTGTTTCGATCAAACTTACACGATACTCTCTGTAAACTAATACCTACGTTTTGTTCATGATGAAAGTGTTTGTAGAAATGCGATGAACGAAGGCTGAGCACACGTAGATACTAGTGGATCGTCGAATTTCGACGCAGATCTGTAGACATGGTAGTCCAATCGAGTTGACAACCCCACCGTTTCACCTACTGCAATCTCTCACATTTTTACCCGATTGTTCCAAAACGGTAAACCTGACCCTTCTCAAAATAATTTACGCACTTACACACTCTTTTAAATCTCCTATCAACTAACTAATAGCTCAATAATGGTCGTGGCACAAGTAGGAGAAGCACAGTAATTCCAGAACCATTAGCTCCTTCCCCTGCCATGTAGAACGTTGTTATAAACAGCATGAAAAACGTTTTTATTTCTTGTTTGACTCATCAAATAAACTCTTTGCATGTTTTAGAACCTTCAGAAATATTCAGGCGGGCAGTTCAATCTAGTACCTATACGATGAATCTTTAATAGCGCTCATATGATTTATTGTAGCTACTTCAGAAATTGCAAAATTTCAAAGGCCGTCGTTGCACCTACTACCCATTTCTAAAAGCCTTTCCCCGATAACTATGCCAAAGTGATCTTCAATGTTCTGTGTACCAATTCATCAATAATGACCAAGGCACGAGAATGAGCAGCACAATAAATTCCGCCGTAAATTCGTTCTTTCGCTCAAAAATCCCATTTGATGTCTAGTTGTGCCCGCCTGCTTGGCAATTCGATCGGCAGAAGCCCATGGTCGTTATGGGCAAAACATGGTTAACAAAATGGCAGTTCTAACATAAATACGTCTTGTTCGGTGTCGTATGCGAGGTATTTTTAGATGCTTAGTCGAATGGAACCACAGGCGTACGACTACGTATAGATCGAAAACAGTGAAATTACAGTGTAGTGAGCCATATTCTAATAATCAAAAGAACTAGCAGGATCATACAGCGAAAGTAATCGGTTCTTCGACTCACTTCAATCACCCGTCTGCTCGACTCGTCACGTCATGCGAATTGCCTACAGGCGCCTACGGGCGACTGGTATATTTAGTTTTCGTCGCTCCATCGTAGTCAGGCTATATTTTGCACGGTTTACTGGTATTCTTCGATGCTAAATCGAATGGGATGGGCCATGGAGCTGTAAAACTAGGTCAAGCTGGTCATAAGAATAATGAACCGTTGTGTAATCATTTGCAGGGTTTGAACTACTAAGGAAATGCATTTCAATTCTAATTTTCTCGCTTTCGTATGCTGAGGGGGCGGGTGCTCTCAAGTCCTCTTTTGTCAAATACGTTCAAGGAATGAACTGATTTGAGCCAGAATGGCCTGTGAGCGATAGAATTACAGTTGCCTCTCGTGTCGCTATGTTGTTCCGATCGGCTCGTGCGGGGCGCATCAAAAATAAAAAGACAAAATAAAACGTATTCAAAGCTTCCGCGGATGTTTTTTCAATGTACTAGGCCTCTGGAGTTCAAAATTGTTATATTTGTAACGCTGATCAAGCGAAATTCCAGGGGAGGGGCGGAAGTGTGGAGAAGAGAAGGGCACATATTCCGTGACACAAGAGCCGCTGCAATCAAGTGGATGGCAAATATTGTGAAACGGCCCGAAGCCAAGAGAGTTGCCGTAGCCGGTCTGAATCAACGATTCGAATTGTTTCCGTTTGCACCATTGCCGCCATGTTCCTGCGGGCCGACTGAAACGGTGGACAGTAACGCGCAATTAATTTGGTACTCGAACACGATATCTCCGTCGCAGAACCACCAAGACCATTACAATTTTTGCGTGCTTTGTTATCGAGGATTTTTTTAACGTTTTTAATAATGATTTAATTAATTATTGGTACTACATGCATTCACCATTGATGAATAGTAATAACAAGTACTGTTAGTTCCAAAAGAGAGAGGTGACAGATTATCAACGTAGCAGCGATATCAAAATGAAAGAATGTGGCGACAGAAGTATCTTATGGGTCCCAAGAAGGAAACCCCTTGGGTTCGGCAGTCAATGAATGTAAGCTCGTGAAGTGACAGCGAATACGAACACAACTTTAACCACATCAAGGGATCGACTACACGGAATCGTTTGGTTTGCATTAAATTGTGGTTATTAAGCTAAATTGCAGTACAACGAAGGTGAGATTTTAGTGGAACTCTAGGAACTCAAACGAATCCAGCACGCCAAATGAGCAAGCTTCATATAAAATGAACGGTCTGTGTGTCTGTGAAAACGGCTGGCCCAAATCAGCCCAAACTTGATATCTAACCCGCCGTTCACCACCCACGAGTTAAAATCCGCTTAAAACTAACTGTTCGGCAGGCCGAATTAGCTGGGGCTATGACCTCCAAAATGTCCGTGCAAGCCCTAACGGAAAGTCATTGTTTCCCTGAAAACTTTCGTCCTCCAGCCCTTTTGTTTAAAAAAGTTGTTTTAAAGTCCTCCTCTTCAGTTATTTTCGATTGACAACGGATTCCCTTTTTTCCTGAACTTTGCAATATCCTTTTTCCCAGCCCTGTTTGTACATTCCTCTCCACAACAGACAGCTCCTCCCAAACTCATTCGCCTATGAGTTCTCGGGAAAGTCAGTCGTCTCCTGTTTCTCCCAATACACAGTCATCTAACAGCTATCGCGAAACAGTTGTCTCCCAGTTCTCCCAATGATTCTCTTTCACAACTCTCTCTCTCTCTATCTGTCTCTCTCTTCTCCCTCCCTTTCCTCTCTCTCTCTCTCTCTCTCTCTCTCTCTCTCTCTCTCTCTCTCTCTCTCTCTCTCTCTCTCTCTCTGTCTGTCTCTCACTCCCTCCCTTTCCTCTCTCCCTCTCCTCTCTCTCTCCGTCCACTTAGTGTATCACAACCTGTTCACATATATTTAGAGTCCCTTGTTTATATACTCATTCTCAACTGGATATCGCTATTCGTTCAAGTGTAATAAGTGTAATACAGTCCTCACTCACACTCACCCTCACATTCATCCTTTAGCCGTACGCACGTTTCCAGACACTGCTGTGGGCTTTTCGCGTTGATACTTGTGTCTTATCTGGTGAGTAAAATATTCGGGGAAGTAGAATGAGACTAGACGGTTCTATCTAGTAGTTTATAATGTATAATTCTATGTAATCAAACGGAGTAAAATAAAGATCAAAATCAAGGTATGCGGGGGGGGGTGTATAACTCTGTCATCACGCGTGATATATCGACAAAAGTGACATTCTCCTGCCGTGTATTTCTCTACATAAAGTCTGTATAGAATTAAGATGTCATGTAGTGGCGAGTTGTGGTGCTCCGACGCTGTTTATTACGCCTTTTTGCAGAACCCCAGAGCATATTGTTCTCATTTAGTATATAAACTTCCTGTACATATTATGCCGTCAGTCATGAAGTAAACTACTAGATAGAACACGCTATGAGACACAAGTATCAACGCAAAAAGCCCAAAGGTGCGCGGGAAACATGCGCACGTCCAAAGAATATGGGGGTTCTGCTTTTTTAATTAAATTTTGTACAAATGACGAGAGCAGCACAATAATTTACTAAACATTTCGATTAAAATTCGATTTTCGCACGGTTTTTCCTTCAACAACTCCATTCGAATGCTCCTACAATCTTCAAAAGAATTCAGGGGCTAGTCCAATCGGATACCTATACGATGAGCTCCTAAGACACTAAGACATGCAAGGGCCACTGTATTTCGGAATTTCAACCACCACCGTTTCAGTTACTACCATTTCTAAACGTTTTTACCAGATAACTATGGAGTTACGATTATAATCCTTTCAAATAAATCTTGTTTACTGCCTCATTAATTCTCTGCATACCAATTGCTCAATAATTGTCAGAGCATGAGTACGAGCTGCACAATAAATTCCTAATCTACCTACCGCTCTCTGCCACCGAGAAGTGAAGTATTACCTAGTTCAAATGAACTGAGTGAAAAATGCATTGAATTAGTAGGAAAAGCCATGTACACGAGTGAATTGGCGTAGCGCAAAGGAATTTAGTATGATAAAGCGCACCTGATGATTGTAAAATGACTTGAGACCTTGGAAGTTTTTGTTGTGTAGTTTGATTTTGAGCCAAGTCAGTGGTTATTCACATTAACTTCAAATTTTGATTGTCAAGTCGCTTTATGGGTTTTCATTTGTTTCATTCTGAAGACGTAACAAACAGTTAAGAATTGATGCTGCAATGTTTATACATGCATTCAATATTCTTGTGCTCTTTTAATTTCAATTTATAGCTGATGAACATACTTGCTGGTCTTACCCCTCTACTGATACTGTCCAAGGAGATTTTTTTAGTGTACATTGATTTGTATTTGGGCTACAACTACACATATGACGTCATGCGCTTTCTTCCTGCCTTGACTATTCATAAGAAAGCTGATGGAGCACACGCATTTCGTCATTTTGTATTCTCTACTTCCAGCTGTCTTCTTATCTTTGAAACGGCGCCAACTCGTTTGGCGAGGCGTTTCCTCCATTTCCATTGCCTCCTAAATATTCAAAGAGTCAGAGCTGGAGAGGAGTTGAGATGGCATCGGGTTGAAAGTCCACATCTCTCTCTGAGGAAACAGAACAGAGGGGAAAATCAGATCAAAATTTTTGACGTACTAACGCCTATATACAGCTAGTTTGTACAGAGCGTATCCTCTCCCGAATCCCACATAATTTTGTATCGCATGCCTTCTTCCCGTGTTCTGTTTCTGCATCTTCAAAGCAGAATAGATTTGTCAGAAATCTGGATTATTTGGGTGGAATCTTGATCAACTCGAGGGATTGACCTTGCAGTCATGTTGTAGTTCTCACTCACATCGAGCACTTACTCTAGTGGAAAGTAGCGTATATTGACCAAGCTGCTACTCACAGTGGGATGCAGTTGCAAGTGAATTGTAGGGCTCACAAGTAGTTTTTATCATCAGTTGGCATCGCCCCTTTCTTCACCACCTGACTGAACGTGAGTACACACCAATTGCCTATGTCGATGACATTGCAGTGACAGTTGGTGCCCGCCTCATCACAAGCTGGCGCTTCCTAAGACAGAGATCACACTGAGCGTCAGATCACTAACAGCCACTGGCCATTATTTGGGTATGGCCATTTGCCTGTGGGGTCACCATGTAGAACACTTACCCTTCTCAGCGTGATGTGCTCTGCCTTTCCGTCACGCATACGCTCCTTGTCTGGACCCACAATGCTGTACTATCAAGCAGCCTTTCTGCCGATGGTCCAGTACACTGCTGCTGTGTAGTGGGTCACACCATCACAAACAGATCAGTGGCTGGCACAAATGCTGCAAAGGGACATGCTCCTGGCAGGTCTGCACCACCTCCTACCAGGTGCTGTATATCCTCCAGGTACACTCCCTATGGACTAGCTGCTGGACCTGGCGGTGGTGCGGCTGCACATAAAAAGGGAAGCACTTGACATTTACTAAGGTGCACTCATGGAAAAGTTCAGCTCCAGTGCATCAACTGAGTATCTGCCCGAAAAGGGTGTTTATTTTTAAAGCTTCGATAGGGTTTTCAGCAACACCTATGCGTTGAATAGTATAAAAGGGTGTGATCAACTGGGATACCTCACCTCCCACATGTGATGTCATCAATCCCCTAAGAATCAGCTGTTAAATGCCCCCTGGAGACCCAACAAAACAGGTGATTACCGTCCCAGAGCAATCTCAGTAACGAGTGGTGTATGCCAAGCAAAACAGTCTCAGTTCAAGCGTTTTACAGTTGGGGAATCATGCCCTAACAACCAAGTCAAGGCCTTTGCGATTCTGAAATAGTTGAAAGGGCTCTCACTGCCTGTGTTACTCCACATTGCCGACCGTGCATGTGCACAGACAGGAAAATATACCAGGTGCGACGCATCACCCAACTTTCCTTAGCTCTATATAAACTCACTGGCTTTCATGCATTTGCCACTAATTCAATGCATTTTTGACTCAGTTCATTTAAACTAGGTTAAACATCACTTCAATGTGGCAGAAAGCGGTAGCGCTTACAGTTTCGGAATTTATTGTACTGCTCGTACTCATGCCCAACCTCAACAACATTTAGGAGTGCATGTCATGAATAAACCTATCTGCGGTGACGCATCACACTATCATAACTTTCCAATCTCTTTCCATTTCGATTTATATGTTTTGGCGTAAATCTCCTTTCAACGACTCGTTGGATAAACAGTTATAGGAAACAAAGTATAAGCATTGGTGGCAGGAGACTATGTATTGTGTACTATATGTATAAAATATAAATCAGTTTGGGATTTACTGTAAAACCTATCAAATGTGCCGTATTACGAAACTTCCCTTAGCTCTATATAAAATCACAGACAGCACAACATCAGTACAGCATCGTATACTTGGCCATGCTAACAGACCTTAAGGATCCTAATAGGAAGTGCCTCGCAGAGCTTCAGGTCGCAAAGAGTTGGGATGTAGGGTTAAGCAAATGAAGGGGCTGCGAGCAAAAAAACTCGTGTTGTGTTTCCATCGACCCCCAGATCCAGACCCGGGGATTGTCATGCCCACAGCATATCAGTACAGCAGTGGAACCGCACGTGGGAAGGGACGGCAGGCTTTCTTCGACCGTCGAGGATCGACTACCGCTAGATCTACCCAAGTCTTGGAGATTGGCTATATTACTAACTACACATTACACTACATTAGGCGAAAGATTTGGTGGATTACTCCCACCGATTGGTTATGCCTAAGGTTGGAGCGAGGTCCAGATTGTGAATATTTTGAGCAGCAAAATATGAATTACGATGAGGGACACCATCAAGAACCTGAGGACACCATGAAAACAGAGTTTCTTTGACTTGCTTAATGACACTGC
This sequence comes from Pachypeltis micranthus, assembly GCA_020466155.1. NCBI lineage: Eukaryota > Metazoa > Arthropoda > Insecta > Hemiptera > Miridae > Pachypeltis > Pachypeltis micranthus. The sequence goes on from CM035775.1 coordinate 12,888,790, forward strand.
TAAATGAATGTTGATTGTAGAATAAGTTGAACTAACTGATAATTTGTATTGTAAACCTGCTGTAGTAAATCTCGATGGAAACAGTCCCTTTTCCTAGTCTTTACACTCAAATGCCCTTGAAACGTAATGATCTGAACAAAACTAAAAAAGTTCACTCCACTACCTAACTAACGTTTGACACTTGCCGCCAAAAGCGTGAATTGGATGGGAAACTAGGCGCATAATTGAAGGTATGAGAATTCCTGTGTGTTTATCTCTGCGTAGCCTCACTCGTTAACAGATTTTCCCTTGCGGCAGCATTCACGTACTGGTGTTGTGTCGCGGTGGAAAGAGAGCTGGCTTATCCGACGAATGCCCGTCGTACCTCCCCACAGGCTGGGTGCTGCACGATAGCAAAAACCGCACCTGCACAACACACCTCATCTAACCCGCCCTTTGTGGATTATATTATTCCAGTTAGAGGACAGTCACTATGAGATGAAATAGACCTATGACGAGGCATCCAAGTTACACCTCATTGCACCTGAGTACTGGTTGAGGAGGCTGTAACTGCAAATAGGACGACGCGCGCCTTCATTCTACTTTGATTATTGGCGAGAAACCTAATGGTGCCACCTGTGTTTTGTCATTTTGTATTCATTACATCTAGGCGTATTTTGTTCACCTCGCAGTTCCTGTATTCATATCGTTCTCCAAAACGCCGCCGACTCGTTTGTAGAGGCGTTTCCCTCCAGCGTCGCTCTCTTTTTCATTGAATACCACAAATTTATTCAGAGCAATCTGCTATTCTCGTTTCTCCCATTCAGCGCCCAGCTTTCCATTTTCCATCGCGATCATCCCCCCCCCTGCCCCCTCCTTGCACACACACTCTAGCTTCACCGTCGTCACCATCGTCCCCGTTATTACCCAGCGAGTTTGGCTGTCCCCAAACGGCCACTTGTCAAAACGCTTTTTAATATTGCGGTACCTGAAGGAAGAAAGTGGTTATTTATTAGGTACGCGATGGGTAGGCCACCCTTTTCTCGCGTGACCTTTTCTCATTTTAGCCCTCCGCTTCGTCCATCCATTATTTCGCTTCGTAGGTCCACGTTAAGGAGTCGAAAAAATGAAAAAAAATGGGCTGACTGATAGGAAAGCCTGCGTCATCGCGGAGGTTAGTCTGGGTCATCGTCCAGAGGTACATGCACCTTCTGTAAGAGTGGTTTAATCGTTCAAGGCCAGAGTCAATAGCCAGCCATACACGAGCAGATATCTGCGACAGATATCGCGTTTTTAAACGATATCCGTGGGAAAGATCTGTGCATTAGTGGGCGTTAAAAAATGATGAAAGATGTGAAAATCGACCAGAGATATCTGCGAGAGTTCAAATCTGGCAGATGGTAGTCGGGCGTCCCCCTTAACCTGCAGACTTCTCGGAAGCGATGTCTGTGGTTTAAAGAACTGTTCGATTGGATCGGGCAGTCACTTAACGTTAAGATGTTCTGTTGTCCACGAGTGTTTTCCCTGTTTTCACATAAGTAATTCAAAACTCGTAACAGCAAACATTCGTAGGAAACTACAATTTTCGTAACTACAAAAACGATCTCCCCACAACCTAATAAATCTCGTAAATACATTATTACTGGTTGGCACCTACCCCAGTGGCATATTTACCCAGAATGGGGGATAGTATTTTCAAATTTAGTTGTAGTTTTTTATTAACAAAAAACCAAATGAATTGAATTACGGGAGCCGGGGAGATGAGCTAGCAAAATGTTCACAATCCCGCGGGTTGTTCTCCCTAAGGTACGTTAACAACTTCATGTGCCCGAACTTTCTCCTTTCCGAAACCCATGACTTCTCCCAAACTTGTCTTTTTTTGGCTTAGTCGTTTTATGGGCAATAAAAAACATACCCGCCGCAAAAGCCGCTAATTTACGCTTTTTACTACGAAAATCACTAACCCCATGGCATCAACTTACGGAATGTGTGACCGATCTAGAAAATATTTCGGATTCGACCGATAACTCGAGTCTGCCAGACGAACGTCGGTGACAGACCTGAATCTGTCAGATTTCATCCCACGAACGAACAGATGACATCGGGCACTGGTCAGGTGACAGATCTCGGGCATGAAAGATCGGCCGATAAGTTTTTCGTGTTAAGGGGCAACGACCGATCTCATCGGTCACTCCAGATCGTTAGCGATATCTGTCAGATGAGATCGGGCGACCAAATCTGCCGCAAATATCTGCTCGTGTATGGCTGGCTATTCGCTCAGCGGTGAATACACGCGGACACGTGGTAGGTGCGGAAGGAGCTTTGTCATTTTTCTAGTTCTCCTTCCTCTGCACACTCCACTTTTTCATAATTTAACACGCTGCTCTTGTCATTCGTTAACATATTTTACAGTACTGTGGTCTTATTTGGGCGAGTCTACACTAAAGACTTTATTAAAATCGTTAGAGCCGTTTATTTTATGTGTAGACAAAAAGTTGTGAAGTATCTTGGGAAAGTCAACCAAAATTAGTTGGATAAAACTAGTTGAAAAACCTATGGGAATGAACAAGAAATAAAGTTAAAATGGTTGAGAAATTTACTGAAACTATGAGTTATATATCATGTGCGCCGCATCACACAACTTTCCTTAGCTCTACATAAATCCAGTGGCTTTCATGGGTTTCGCAACTGATCAATTTATTTTTTCCCCCTGTTCAGCACAGGCCGAAGTAGTTGGGATCTTGAGCATAGGCCTTCCCCAGGTGCGTTCGCCCCAACTGTTTCGAACCCTTTTTCATGTTTGCCCTGGGGAAGTCTGAGAACTGCCTGATCAGTTGGTTTCTTCTCCATACCTTTGTGCCCGATGATATTCGGTTAACATCCGAAGCGGACGTTCCAAAATACCCTTTCCTCTCCTCGATTTACCTCCTCCAACTCACACTGCTCTTTCCGGACACTCGTTTTCCAGTGCTGACCACAGATCCCTCGAACAACACTCAGGCCAATCACAGCTCTACTCACCCTCTCTCTGCTCTAGTTTTCTGCACAGTCAGCTCGTGTGCATTCAAAACCCCTCGTGTCCGCGCTTATATTCTCAGCCTCATATCGCTATTCTATTAACGCTCAACACAGTCCTCACTTATGGTCACCGAGTTCCTTTTTATTTATCAACTACGTTGTCAAGCTCCCCTTCTCGTGCGCCCAGTTCATTTGAACGTGGTAAAATACCACTTCACGGTGGAAGAAAGCAGTAGAGCTTAGAGTTCCGGAGTTTATAGTGCTGCTCGCGCGCATGCCCTCACCATTATTAAGCAATTCGTACGCAGAGAATTAATGAGGCTGTTTTTTAGAAGGATAAACAACACTTTTCTAGAGTTATCGGGTAAAAGCTTTTAGAAATACGTGGTAAGCGAAACGGCGGTGGTTGAAATTGCGGAATCTTATGAGCGTTATCAAAGACTCACAGTATCGGTATCCGATTGGACTTCCTCGTGAATTTTTCTGAAGATTCTAACGACTGTTGAGCGAAGTCAATTAAGAAAATATTTGGTGCGACGCATCACACAATTTTCCTTGGCCTCTCGTGCATTCAGCGATTCTTTTGATTCTAGCAGCTAATCAAATATGTTTTTCATTATGTTAGTAACAACGTTCTACATGAAAGGGGGAGGAGCTAATGGTGCTGGAATTTATTGCCCTGCTCCTACTTGTGCCACGACCACTATTGAGTAATCAGTTGAAAGTTTAAGAGACTAGAATATTTAATTAAGTTTAGCATTTAAACGAGTATGCATCGCGTCGTCTCTGTACAAGAGCTGTTTTATTTACCTGTGTAATTTACTAAATTCGAAATACCGAGACGTTACTTTTCGCTCGTCTTTACGTTTTGTGTTATATTCTCTGGAACCAAATGAAATTAAAAATTATGGTACCATTACGGTATTACGGTAAATATTTAATTTTTGAATACTAACCCAATCTCGAAAAAATCGCTACTTCTCTGCGCACCATTTTCGTAATTTAATTTCCCTCTATTACCGTGAGCACAAATCGTAGATGACTTTTATTTCTATTTTCAAAGTAGAAATTATTTTTTTGTTCTCAGCTGTCAGTAGATTTGCATATCATTTCTGTAATTAAGAGTAATTCTGGTAAAATATGATCAAGTGCGGCGTTTCTGAAGACGGAGCAGCTTAGGAGTAAGTTCAGGGGCAAATTATGATTAGCGAACCGGAGAATGCATTTTATGACCATGTCGTGGTACGCTATACATTAAATGAGCATGGAGTTTTCGCTAAGATATTAATACTAGCTGAATTCAACTGTAGGCAGCACACTGAAGTTAGTTAAAGAATCAAGTTGAAATCATTGGTAGAGCTGCAGTCAGTGATACTGGGCAGTTAAACTTCTATGAAGTGATGTACATAACCCCTTCCTTAGGACCTCCATAACGGCTAACTGGGCGGCTACTATGGCGTACCAGGGGTCTTTGCCCAAAGGTTGTCCAATCTCACATTCTCCCCATCACCAATCTAATATCCCCCCGAGTGGCAGTTGAGGGCGCCCCCCAGGGCTGCCCTTAGTCATTTATCTTTCTCTTTTGCGCTTGTCCTGTAGTTCAGTATTGCTAAATCGAAAAGAAAAAACTATCTTTTTCCCACAATGGGTTACTATCCACAAGACAGTTCGTTTTAGTTTATTTAGAGATTCGGTTGCCTGTAACAATGAGCAAAGCTTTAAAGAAGGGGTTATGTCACATGAAACTGAAAGCTGGGCTAAATGTAGCTGCCATCAAAAGCTCGAATTCAGTCACCTTAGGGCAAAAGTTGAAGCATGCAGAGATGCCCTCGTGAGAACCTGATTTGACTCTACTAGTTGATCCGCAAGTATTTCTGTGGCTTAAATCTTTGATCCAGTGTCCAATGTTACGGCGTATATTAGGTTTATGGAAGGTATACCATTTATTTTATTTATTAGGTAGGTTGCTTAATTGAAAATTAACTGTTACTGAAATGTTGATGATGACCATAAGACAAATTAATGTTTATTTGTAGCCAGGAAAGGTCGGTTGGTTTAACCTTCCTTGGTTGTAAAATGAAAGGTGCAATCTCTCTCTCTCCTCTCCCTAACCCATTCCCACTCTCACACTCTCTCTCGTCTCTTGTCTTTACCTGCCACTGACCTAAAACAGACCAAATGAGCTATAATCTGTTCTTGCCCGAACTCTAATTACCTCTTGTTTGAACCAACCCTCTAGGCGTTCTTCGGAGACGAAAAAAAATAAAACAGATAACGCGCTTCCGCGAGAACGGAGAAAGTTGAAGTTCATTACAACTGGGAGTAAAACAAACAGTAAACGGCAGCTACTTCGGCTTTTCCAGCTTTATGATCCCAGAAGATCAATTGAAGTTCAGAGGAAACTCGCAACAAACAACTTTTTCTTGCATACTTCCCCACCGGCGGAGAGGCTGGAAATCCTGCAGTAAAAGTCACCAACGTATCTGTTGTTTTAGGTAGTAAATTCATTTTATTTGGTTAGGGGCGGTAGAGGGGGTACACGAGCTTGATGGACGGAGGGAAAGGGAGGGGGATGGAGAGAGCTCGGGAAACTAAGAGATGTTCTCCTATCTGGACCGCCGTTAGCGCTTTTTATCTCCCCCTTAAAACCTACTTTGTTCGCCCCTCTCCCCCCCCCCTCGCTGACTCTTTTTTTAGTTTCAAACTCCCTTTACTTTATGTTTTTCCTGTACTTCACTTCCTGTCGCTCGAGTTGGAGCTGAAGCTTTCTTCTGCTAAGTTGAGTCGTGATGGTGAGAAGTATGAAGGTGAGGAAGGGAGAGGGGAAGTCCTCCGAGTATCGGACTTTATGGATTTGAAAGTTGGGGAGCGGGAGAAAAACCGCCGAGTCGACTGGAAATCATTGCGACGGGCTCGAAATCTGAAGAAAACCCCAGGCTCGTTCGCAACTTTATGGGCTTCCCAGAGATCGGTGTCGAGAAGTGATTTCGAACGTACGTGCCGTTTTGAGCGGTGGGCAGATTGCTCGGAAGTTACAAGCAAATTTGCACAGTAAGTTTCACGTCGGAATACTTTCTCATCGCCAGTTGCTCGGTTTGGGGGTCTGACGGGGGATTGTGAGGCGGCGAGTCGCCGCTCACTTGCAGGCCTATGGGTCGCTCTGAAGGTGAAGAGAAAAAACGCCTAAAAGCAAATAGGTGCAATACACAGCAGAGTCTTCGATTAGCGTAATCCCCTTGAAATACATGAAAACGACCAATAACTAACGCAGTTAACTACTAAAAATATTCTTTCTCTGTAATAATCCTACAGACTTTCTTCGACGATGCTTAACAATTTTTTTTTCGAAGTACACCGTAAATGAGAAGGTGGCACCCAAAAAGGAAAAACTAAATAAATAAGAAGTAAGGAAACGGGGAGGGCGCCCAGACTACCCTACGCCTCTAGGGATGGAAGGATCGGGACGGGGAAGGAAAGAAGGATAGGAGGACGTTTCACAATAAAACGACCACCAGTTAAGGTTCGACCCAAGAAACACGCAAGTGGTGATACCACGGAGAACGCCTGCTGACACATCTGACACACGCATCTCCTCAGCACTTTTCTCACACCACACACCACGCCAGGACATGGTCTATGCTGCAACCCTGATCTTACCAACCTCCACTTTACAAGCTTCCGACACTGCCATTAAGATCCGTCTTGCCGTACTTGCGCTTCTTGGCTTGCCATGTTACCACAAGATCCCAGCTGCCAGATACCACCTGGACATCCAAGATCGCTGCAGACTGGTCGGAACCAACTGCGACGACGTCAGGCCTCAGTTCTTCTCTGAAGACAACCCAGTAGTCCCGCTCTCTCTCCACTTCCCAGCCCTCATGTTACAGTGCACTAGCAACCTGCTTGCAGACCACGACATGAATACGTGGTCACACCTGCACCACATGATTCAGTGACTCAAACAACCCCACCATAGGCACGGCATCGAGCATTCACAACATTACGATCCCGGCCTCTTCTAAACCTCATAGCAGTGACGCCACACAAACGGCGTGAAAGTGCCGGTAATCCTTCCCACTAATGCTTTCTGAAGCCCACTCCACCTGGCATAAGAGTAGGGGGAGTCAGGACACTGCCTGAGTTCCCGTCCGTCAACCAAACCATGCAGAGCAGCCTCAAACTCTGAGGGCTTACCGGGCTTGGGGATAGATGGAGTTGTCATATCCCACCACCGCAGCTGATCCTGAATGAATCCAAGACCAGCCACAGCGCGTGCAACATCCCAGGTAGATGTTTGCAAACCAAGCAGGCGCTTATGGCGCAAGAACGGACTAGTGGTAGAGAGAGATGGAACACCGTCCGTGTCCCCCAGATCGAATCGGAGCGTGAATGTACGCACATATGACGCTATGTGGGAGGTCTAGCCAAGCACAAACAGCAGAGCGCACCATTCTATCAAGGCTTATCAACCTTCAGACGGTCAACCTTCCAAAAACCAACCCCTAGGTCAGCTGTGGGACCAAATACGTCCTAGGAAGGCGCAGTTTCTGCTGTGGCTTCAGTGGAGCCTTGGTCTTACCCAGTACATAATCATCCCCACAACCCGTTCTCCTTGACATTCTGTGGCATATGCATCAGGTTCAATTACCATTCAGAGACAAATTTACTTAATTTGGATCGAGTTTGATCGAAAAATGGTAAAATAAAAGTAACGTGGTCAAGTCAATCCAAAATAGTTGGGTAAAACTACCTGAAAAATAAATTTGCTTGCAATTTTTTGTATTGAAATGGATTTTTCAGGAGCATTGAGAGTGAGGTGATCGATCGGTAAAATGGTGATGAGTAAAACGTGGAATATTGATAAGGATAGGGCAACGAAGTTAAATAAATTATTGCGTTCAATCAAGTCACACAAGCAGGGGTTGCAGGATTGTAATGATACGTGTGGGTCCAGCCATTTGCCAAGTATACAAGTTAAAAATGTAGGTGTATCGTTGGATCAATGCTGAACCTGGAACCCTCATTTTAAAGCTTCCAAGACCCAACTTCGAAGTCTAATCCCAATGTGTACAGAAGTAAGACACTTCTTGAATAATAAGCTTAAAAAATTGCTTTACGTTGCTTTCGCTGGTTATCTTCAACAACACTCACTCGCCTCATCTGGCGAGCCAAATTGAGCCTACCCCTTCTCCTCTGGTCCTTTCCACTGCTTACCCTGAACACTTTTGACCACTTCGCATTCATGCTCACCCTATTCTCCGTAAGAGTTCCTCGCTCTCGTCCGCTCTTATTTTTCCTAACAGTTAATCTTGCCCTCAAGTTGTGGTTTGCGCTCTGTGTGTTCCCATCCTTCAGTCTTGTACTCGGAGAACTATCGTTCGTGTAATCAAAACTCTATCGTGTTAAGCATGTGTATCAATACATTACTACTCTCGTTCAATTCGTGTGTCTATTTCTCTCTCTTTTTCGTGAATCTAACAACTTCTCTGGCCTCCGCAGAATTACTCGGTCCATTTCAGGGATTTATCTACGCGTTACCACGCACATATTACATTCACCATTCCATTCTGTATCATACTATCACGCACTCAGGGTGGCGTGCTCCTACCACACTGTCTCAGAGTCTCCGATCATGGTGGTGGCTTGCGTCACATCCATCGACCTGATGGACACGGAGCGTCGAAGGTTATTCCTGAAAAAGACCCAGGATGTGACCTCAAAGATAAAAAGAGAGCCTTCAAACGCTCCAAACATGACAGGTAGATGGGAGGCAGAAACCCATAGGAGGTGGACAGCCACTCTCATCCCACAAGTCCACCCCTGGGTGGAAAGAACGCTTGGTGAGTTAAATTTTTACCTCACCCTGTTCTTGACGGGGCACAGGAACTTCAGGAGTTACCTCCACAGAAAGGGGGAAAACAGAAGATCTCATCTTCAGGTACTACGGGCAGAACAGTGTAGACAGTGTGGAGCACACATTCATAGCCTGTCCTCGCAGGTGTCTGCAAGAGGCAATTGAGGAGTTTCTGCCGTCCACAGTCATCAGTAGGACCTTGGAGAACGAGTCAAGGTGGGGGGTCGTGGACGGATTCATTCTGCTCAGAAGAGGATGAAGGAGTCGTATTATTAGTGGCATCCGGCTTCCAAAGAAGGGTGGGGCGCCCTTATAGGGCCAAGGGACATGGTTCCACCCTGAAGAAATGCCGCGTAGGCGATGCCAGGTGTGGATCAAGCCATGCTGGAGGGAAAAAATCGTTCTGTCATACTTCAAGTGTTCTCCTGGAATCAAAAAAGTTTTTTATGTTCTGGTTTAACATAACTTATATAGATTTCAATTTCAGTACCCCCCCCCTCCCACCACTGCTCACCAGGCGCCAATTAGCAGGTTGTGAACCGTTTGGAATTGCCTCTGACCAGCTCCTTATGGCGCACTTCTCTCGACTAGCGTTATCCCGAATTCTGAACATCATTGTACACGACTTGCTTCGTGGCTAATTCCAATCAATCGGCACCACCAAGTTCAATCGCACAGCGTTCTCGCCGCTCTTCAGCTCCATTAGGGCCTTCCTTTACCGCCGGACCGCCGAAAGAAAAGGAATAAATGAAAAATGAGGGCTGTTGAAAGAAATCAACTTAACGTTGTCCTCGATTGAAGTTAAATAAGGACTTCCTTCCCCGGCCACCCTCCTCCATCTCATTTCCCCGTTCCATGAGCAATGTCTTCCTAAGATCGATATTCCTCGGCTCCTTTTCCGATATGGAATTCAATTAAGCGGAGGAGCTTCAAGAAACTCCTCGCCCTCTGACGTTCTCCGGTTAGCTCCACCCAGTCGGTTTCTCCATCGACAACCTCATCGAATGACGTTTACTCTCCAAACCGTTCATTCATCGCTGACACCCCCCCCCCCACCGCCACACTGTATGAATTCCCTCTCAAGAATTTTAATCATGTTACTACATCGGAGAGACCGATGAGGAACCTCAATCGAAATGCCGATGACGTGTGTCCCGCCGTCTGGTTTATTTGTGCTGCCAATACTGTTTAACTTCCGCGATTGTCTACCATAAAAAACCTTCGAGTTAAGTTAGTTAGCTAACAAGTGTTGGAAACTTCATTTTTATAGAATAGTATTATTTTAGAATTAATTAATGCTGAAAGTATTATTGCAGCGCCGTAGGAGTTCGTGAATTAGTCGCACCAGAGGGGACTGATCACGTATCATTATGTCTACCAGCGTCGTTGTTACCTAGTGATTCATACTCTTCTCCAAAACAAAACTACTTCTACCTTCTCTTCATCTAGTAACATGCACTTTGAAAAGGAAACAGATCTGCCTCCAACTAGTCAATACCTCTACGAGTGTATCGTCCTACGTAAGTTGCCCTCTGACAGACCGTTCAACAGAGATGCCAACCGACATGCTACCCTACTGACCAAGCTGGCCGAGTGCCTTCCAGTGATTTACACACGCGTTTCGTACCTCTGGATAAATTCTATAACTCTCCATAGAACTAAGTTATAAGCTAAAACTCGTCTGAAAGTAACATTTTCAAATAACATTAAAAGTGAGCTTTTTACGTTTTCTCGACAGTGGCTATCGCAGTTAGTGCGTAAATTGCGGAAATTCATTGAGCGGCTGCTACCTACGCCACGATATTTATTGAGTAACCAGTGCATAAGAAGTTTATAAAACTTCAGACGTGATTTTTTGAGAAGGTAGATGTATTTTTGCGCAGTTATACAGAAAACTGTGTGACAGGCTTTCTGGCAGCCGAGCAACAAGTGCTGTACTCATCAAGAAGACAGCGACCAGAAGAAAAGAAGAAGGTTTGCGACCCTTGGGAGATGGACCCAGCCCAGAAGGGGCGATGGACCAAGCAGCTGATTCTAGCACTTGTTTTATGGTTGAGCAGCACAACGGTGAGATGGATTTCTACCTCACCTGACGGGACATGGAGCAAGACGGGTGATGATGCTCCCCATGACATCTTCTCCTGCCAATCCTCCCTGGGATGGTGATGCACTGTGAAACACACAGTCGGCCATCTCTCGCCAAAGGCATTCGTCCGCTCCATGTTGGATTGTGAGGAAAACTGGAGGTGCATTGTTCAATTTTTGTGAACAGTGCTCAGCCAGAAGAAGATGGAGCTTGCAGGGACGCAGAATGAAGACACTGAGGAAAGATCACTCCTAAACCTCCCAAAGCGTTGGGTATTGTGGGAGGATGTATGGGAATCGTGGCACGCTGCAGGATTTTCGTGAGGGTGAAGTGGATGAAAAAGAAAAGCTGCCATCGCAGAGAAGCGTGAGGGCCAACATGATGCAACGTGATGTAGTTTGAATTCAAAAATTTATGAGTTGCCCCTAACTATCTACCATTACTAAAATTACTTCGCACAAGTGGCTTATTGCAGTAAGCACTTGGTTGTTTTGAGTAAGCTAGTCTCCTACGGGGTTTATGAAAAATACATCACACAACTTTCCTTAGCCCCTCATCCGTTCAGCGTTTTTCATAACTAATAAAATCTGTTGCCCATTCAGTTAGCTAAACGTCCTTTAGGAGAATGGCGGCGGCTAAGGATCCGGAATTTATCGCGATGGTCTTATTCACGCCACGGTGGTTTATGAAAATTATAATAAAAACTGTGAGGAATACTTGCGAGTGCAAGAGTGGTAGTTTGAATTCTGAAATTAATGAGATTCTTCATAATTATTTTATGAGCGTCATTAAACTCATCGCGTGGATAGTTTATGGAACTACTAACCCTAATTTTTTTGAGTAGGTAGTATGCGGAAAAACTGTGCTAAAGCAGATTTTTTGAAATTTTCGATAATTTATAGTGCTCTCGTCCTTTTTCCACGAGTGAAACTACGATTATGCTATTGGGAGCTGTCCATACAAATAATTTAATCAAAGTTGTTATAGCCGCATTGAAGGAAAAACTCACTGCGATGTTACGAGCACGATTGGCACTTGCAGAACTATAAGAAAATTAGAATATGAAGACAACATTAGTGATTTTAGGAACAGCCAGGTAACGAATTTATTGTTAGCGTGTTAAGGAACCTTGTCGTTTCGTTTCATCGCCTTCACCAGCTCTACCTATATTCACTCATCTTATCGGTATTACTCCCCTATCATTTCTACCACTCCTTGTTATTTGTCTTACATCAACCCATACGAATATTGTCACGGCTACTTAGTTATCACATTTATGTAAATAAAAGAATGGTCCGTCAAGTTAAGCTTTTTAAAAACACTTAATTGCAATATACAGAACAATTTAGAGTTTACGGGAAGGTACGCGGCACGGATGTTGTAGACGGGGAGCTGATGGCAAGACTGCCTGTCTGCTGAAGGCGAGGGCTTTTATACTAAATGAAATGTGACGTCAGCAGTTCTCGGCAAAGGGGCTGATGTGTCAGGGGGTGAATTGAGGTACGGATATATATACTTGTATATATTAGTTTAGGGGTAGCTTGGTATCCATTTCTCTCGTTCCTACTCTTTACCTTCCACTTGCTGCTTATCTCAGACCCATCGCACTGGGGTTTACTCTCCTAACTGACGCCGAACTACTGCTGTCAGAGCTAATGCCTCTTACAGCCAAATTCTACGACTACCAGTACCCAATTGCTCCGTATTTGTAACCACCAGAGCTATCCTCTCGCTAACCAGTGCTTCTCCAAAGGAACTAAAAGGATTTCCCTCTTGAAGATATGAAGTGCCCCCCCCCCCCTACCAATCCCCCTGAAGACTCGCGATCATGAGGACACGATCTTTCTACAAAGGGGAAGTCTTAGAGGAAAGATTGGAACCCGTGGTGACAATGGAATAATGACACGAGATTGCAAGGACCACTAAGGAATGTCACTAACCCACTGCAAAGTTGAAGTTGGAAGATGAAGCAGAAGAGAAGGCCCCTGGGGAAAATGGCTGTTAGAGGCCAATGGTCGGATTTTTCCTACTTGTACATGCAATGTAGAACTAAACGAACCTTCTTGTGAAAATAAACCTAAGATTCATGGAAGGAAGCCTATTATTACTGTTGGCCCAGTACTATTCTTTTACAATTATAATACAAGTAAATTTTAAACTAAATTTGCTCGTATCACATTTGACGCAGTTTTCATGAATGTCAATTGTGTTCACACACGCAGACCATATTCTCAAATGGTGTCGCCTAGTAGCCCTTGAAACGTACGTAATTTTCCATTAACTTTTTTAGCGAACAGTTGCAAGTTTTGAGAAAATGAGGTTCCCATAGAGAAGAACGGCCATTGGTGGGTTGTATGCGACCTGTTGTCGTTATTGTGAACTCCTTTCGTTTGTAGTGTTCCACGATGCCGACAGGTAGTGCACCAACTTCAGTTCAAGCTCTCCCGCCATCTAATTCAGAAGACCGTATTACTGCGTGCACGTACTGAAAAACCAAAATCTCCTTTTCAGCAGTAATTATAGTCAATTACGTTGTAATATAATGCCTTAATAATTCCTCGTCCACTTTCTCAAATAATGTTAGCTTCACTAAATAAGAAATAAAATGTAATCAACTGCTATTTTTATTACTTTCTGCTACCCAAAGGGTAAGGAAAGTATGGTGATCGTGTAAAAAAATGTTTACTTCAGATCTTTACGTTTTGAGGCCTACTGAATCTGAAAAACCTAATTTCGGCGCGTAGTTCGTCTGTGTGATGTGTCTGTAGTTGAATTGGCGGGTGATTGACCGATTGAGATGGTTCTTTTTTACTTCCCGCTACCCGAAGGGAAGGAAAGTATAGTAATCGGCCCAAAAAAAAAATTTGGGTTTTCTTCAGATCTTTACGTTTCAGACCCTACTGAGTCTAAAAAACCTAATTTCGGCGCGCGCGCGTGTGTGTGTGTGTGTCTGTAGTTCGATTTGCGGGAGAACGGCTGATCCGATTGAGCTGGTTCTTTTTTTGTTTTGTTCGTTATTTTTTGTAGACCCCAAAATAAGGTTATGGACGATTTCGACCGATGGGAAGGGGGGTGGGGGACGAAAATGTACCAAAAACTAGGGTTTTTCGCATTTTTCTCGAAAACGGCTCTAACGATTTTGATTAAACTTTCAAATCATCTTCTCCTAATCAATACCTAACTTTTCTTCTCCATACATATCTCCATGAAAATACGGTGAACGGAGATATAGGCCCCTGAAGCAAAAATAGGTTTTTTACGCTTTTTGGCAAAACGGCTTCAGCGATTTTTACCAAACTCACAGGATGTTTTCAAATAGTTAATACCTACATAATCTTTTCAATAAATGTTCCTGTGACGGTCAATTGAACAGAGATAAAAATCAAAATGTGTCGAAAATAACGTTTTTTCGAACATTTCCGTAAATTCCAGGGTAACTTCTTCACCAGATGTGATAAATTCTAATGGAGTGTCTTTTAGTCACCCATACCAACATTTCGTTCTCCATAATTATTTCTGTATATATATGTTGAACGGAGATATAAGCCAAGTTAACTCAGAAAAGGAGATTTGTCGAATATTAATTTATCGGTATTCCAATTTTCTCAAAAACGGCTCTAACGATTTCGATCAAACTTACGTAGTACATTCAGCTAACTAGTCCCTACATTTTGTTCTCTATAAATGTTCCTGTAAAAATTGCGTTGAACGAAGATATAGCACCCGCATATGTAGCTGGTGTTCGAAATTACGGGGGTGGCGGAAAGTTGTGTGTTGCTACGCACCAGATATTTTTGCTATTTTTTATAGACGTGAAAATAAGGAAAATGGAATGAGGGTCGAAGACGTACCAAAAAATAGTGCTCATCGCATTTTTCTAGAAACCGGCTTCAACAATTTTGATTAAACTTTCAAATTATCTTTTTTTTCCCCCGAGGGCATGCGGGACATGGTCACACGTGGCCTATTGTTACACAGGCCCTTCCTTAGTAGAAGGCGTCGTACCTACCCGCCCCCTTTATGAAGCCAAGTATGTCCTTACTGCAGATTCCGCTATGATATGGGGCTCAATAATCCCCAGGGCAAAATATTGTATGCGTTGGACTGCTAAGGCAGGGCACTCACATAGGATGTGCTCCGCCGCCTCGTCCTCCTCACCACAGAGTCTGCATTCCACCGCCTCTGTGATGCCCATCTTGTTGAGGTGATACCTGAGTGGGCAGTGTCCGGTGAGGAAGCTAATCAAGACCCTCAGATCCACTATTTTCCTAGCACTATTTTCCTGTATCTCCCATCGGGCCACCAAACGGTTCAGGTGACATTTAGTCATACTTACGTTAGGTTCAGGCCCAATGGGTAGGGTTTCTGTGCCCTTCTTCGCAAGGTGGTCAGCCTTTTCTTGCCCTCATGCCCCCTGTGAGCCGGCACCCAGATGAGGGAAAGCCTTTTGTGGGCGCCGAGCTGCTTGAGCGCATGAAGGCATTCCCGTGCCAGCCTGGACCTAAAGCTGTAGGCTGCAACAGTCATTAAGGCTGTCCGAGAATATGTAGATCTGCTGAATCCAAGTGAGCTGCCTATCCAGTGTCACCCCGAGGTATTTCACCTCTGTGCTTGTGTGAAGCCTCACTCCTTGCATGGTGGGTCATACTATATTTAGGTTTCTTCGCTTGGTGAATGAAACCGTGGTGGTCTTGGTTGCGTTTATGTACAGCCCCTCCTTGTCACACTACCTTTGGATGATATCTACAGCTCTTTGCATTCTTTCTGACACGGTAGAGGCAAATTTGCCTCTTACCAGAACTGCCAGATCATCCGAGTATGCGACCAGTTCGTAGCCTTCAAGCCTGCAGTGTTTCCAGCAGCTCGTTGGCCACGAGTAGCCACAGGAGGGGAGAAAGTACACCCCCCCCCCCCCCGTGAGGACCGCCTCTTGTGGGAACCACTGTGACGCTGTCTTCCTCTAACCTGGCCGTGATTTTAAAAAAAAATTATCTTTCACTAGTTAGTACAAAAACTTTCCTTGTCAATAAATATCTCATCGAAAAACTTCTGAGGGGAGATATAGACCTAAAAAGCCAAAATAAGTTTTTCCCGTTTTTTGGCCAAATCGCTTCAATGGTGTCCACCAATATCACAGAATGTATTTAAATAGTAAATATCTATATATTGTTCTGAATAAGCATTCTTCTGACTGTTCATTGAACAGAGAAATTAACATGAGCCGAAAATAGTGTGGTTGTTTTAAACATTTTTGTAATTTCTCGAGTAAATGATTGAATGATTTATTCGTCAATCTTACGGAGTGTCTTCTAGCAACCTATACCCATATTTTGTTCTTCGTGATTATTCTTGTATCTATCTGTTGAATGGAGATATAAGCCATGATAACTCAATAAATTTGTTGAATATACACACATAGGTTTTCCAATTTTTTCAAAAAGGGATCTAACGCTTTCAATCGAAGTACTCTCAACTAACTAGTACCCACGTTTTATTCTCCATAAACGTTTTCGTACAAATGGGTTAAATGCGTAAATTTATCGGGCAGTCGAATTTAGGGGGTTGCGGATAGTTGTGTGTTGTTACGCACCAGATATTTTTTTCGAGTCTTCGAATGTGCCTGTGAACGCGATTGTGCACCAAATCATCTCTAATCTGACATGCAATCTTCAGATCAACATGAAACTCCAAAATAAGTTTAAAAACAGCATCAGTTCAAAATTAACTATAGTTATCATAGTAGGCGAGACGTCAAAACATTTTGTTTTTCTCCAAATCAGTGTGTGTGGTCAGCTCCTAATGGCATAATGGGAAGGTCGAAACGTGCGAACCCAGGAATTCGAGAACTCAAACCACTGTTGTTGATTACTTCTAGTTCTATCCATAAAATAGTGTAAAATAGTCTCACGAATCATCTATGCACTAATTACTCAATAATTGACATGGCATAAGGAGGAGCAGCTCAATAAATTCCGGAACCTTAAACACTTATGTTGAACGTTGAGCTATGTTCTACCAAGTTCATATAAACATAACTTCTTTCGTTACTTCCTAACTTCACATCGCTGGAAGGCTTTAACAAGTAAACCTTTTCATCACATTTGTAGCACGTTGTGGGTTTAGGTGGACCGACTGAGTGCAGAAAGTTATGTGCATACCTCGACCTTGCCTCTCCTGTGTTGATTCGAGTTGCCCAACCAGAAATACTGCTTTGTCGTGTGACGAGAGGTACGACATACAAGTGATGAAAGAGTCGGGGTAACAGAAATTTTGTTGATTAATGTTTGTGTGAAGAAAGTGAATATACAAAACGTACATTCCGTGCAGTGCGCTTTTGCGTGGTATTTACATTTTTTTAAAGTAAACGAGCTCAGTTTTTGTTTATACATTTAAAAAAAGGTTCAACCGACGTGATACCAAACTTAAGCCCATATTTACATGAAACGTTTGACAAATCGGAGGTTCATCGGCTTGGCTTTTGAATATAATAATTAACAGTCCTTCCTCGGAACGTGCTCAGTCTTGGTGTCGCATCTTGGCAAAAAAAAACAACAGAGAACCCCTTCGGACAAACACTTCGCTGCTGTGAAAAGTTTGAGTGTTGATCGTCGGCCTAAAAGTCACTCGGAGTATTCCAACGCTTTCGCCGTAGACGATCACTTTCACGCGGTCCCAATTTCGTTACGTTCGTTGACTAAGACGTCGCGTTGCCGTTTTGCAAAGGCTGCTTCTCGGCCAGCTCCACGTCTTTGGGAGGTCGTCCGTTTGAATGTAATCCGCTCGGCGTGTTCCAGTCCTGGAGCTCTCCACTGCCGAAGAGCAAATACATTATCGATCCAACGAAGTAGACGGCCGCCAAAATCCAAAATATGATTTGGAAGGACTCGTACGTTTCCTGGAAAACCACGCCAACATTAGCTAGAATGCTTTAGTCGAGTTTAGTACGCATCTTATGAATGTGAAATGACATCGCGCAGTCTCCAACTCTATAAAAAAAAAAGATCCGGTGCGTAAGCAGCAAACATTCCACAAACCAATGTAAGTTTATTTCTACGAAACTGTTTATAGAGAATGGAGAGTTAGACGTACGAGTACGTACTTGAGGGACTTGAGAGTGCTCGCCAAGAAAACTGTAGCTAGTGCAGTGCTGGCAGTGCAAGGCATTCATTGGCTGCTAGCGGAGGCGCAGCACGGCAATTGCGCAGGGCTGGGGCTAAGTGGGAGTCGTCTCCCTAGCCCTTGATGATTGCAGCCCTGCTAGAGAGGAGCTGTGAGACCCCTCCCACAGCAGGAAGCGAGTGTCGTTGCAAAGGTGTCAGGCGAAAAGGATGTGCGATGCACTCCCCACAGCCCTTTCACAGGACACAGGGGCAGTCGCTGAAGGTGCAGCTGCTGAAGAAGTGCAGCCCCTCGTTAAAGGCTCCAAGCAACAGGCAACTCCGCGAATGTTGGTCGCCACCAGCCCATCCGCAGCCAACCGTGCAACCTGTCACAGTATGCAACCCTGCAGTTGCACAGTCTGCTGTGCACCATAGTAGACCACAGGCCTAACGATACCAGCCAGCACCATCCTCAGCCACAGTCCTCATGTCTCGCCAACCATTTGCTGGATGGCCCACCGCATGGATGAGGCCCTTCGTATTGGTCTCTTCAAATGTATGGCCTACATGATCTTCTTGTCTACGAAGATTTTAAAGTATTCCACTTCCTGTCGGATCGACTCCACCTTCCCCCTGAGCAGGAGTTCCCTCATTATAAAAAATCCCTTTCGTTTAGCACTTGGGTAATTGGTTGCCATGTTATGAAAACCCCTTCTCTGTAGTCTGAACTGCGGTTTACAAACGCTTACATTCGATGTAGTTATTGCCCCCCGAGTTCTTTCAATTCTTACAATTACTGTGATTTCTCTATTTTCAGTCTAGACGCACCCATACACCTTTGAGAACTCGACCCAGCATCGAAAAATACCAAGCAAACGATGCCGAACACGGCTTATTTACATTACAACTTTCAAAATTGCGTTTTTGATAATTTGTTAACCATTTTTCGCCCATAACAACTATGGGCTTCGTCCGACAGTATTGCCGAGCAGGCGGGCAGAACTAGATAGCAAGTGCGATTTTTGGGCAAAAGAACGGACTTTTTAGGCCAAATTAAAGGCAAAATATGGCCTAGGCGGCAGACGGACTTGCAGGTTAGGAATCCTCATGCCTTGAAACGTTGTAAAAAACTGTTTCAGACCGAAAACCGAAACCGAATTATTATTCAGAATGAATAATAAACCAAAAGAAAAAGAACAAGGTCAATCGATCCAAGCGTCAATTCTCAACTATGCATATGTATGCTCTCAGAATGTCCCAAAACTGACCTATTGTGCCAGTCCAGGCCCATGCCTACCCTCCTAAGGAATGCCAGGTATTTCCAGCAAGAGTCGTCTTTGATGTCAATACCAGAAATCCCTCCCTCTCAAATCTCTGGCACTGGCCAGGATGTGGTAGGGAGTCTCGTCATCTGTGCCAGTCCACCTACACCGATGGAGTGGGGGGGACTATGCCCATAATATGTATATGTGTTTGTTCATTTTGTAGTGCCCTGTGTCGTTCACCGCAGTCTGCCTTAGGTCCTTCCTCTCCATCCTCAGCCATCATGTCTCGTGTGTTTGCTCTGAGATAAAGCGTTTGGATTGCCTCACTCCCGCAGCATTCCATACTGTCTGTTGTATTCCCAAGGCATCTTCTACCGTCCTGTAGAATAGTGACAGAAGTCCTGCAGTGGGAAGGAAGCCCTATAGGTACAGTAGACGAACCGAGGCTGCACAGATGGTCCACCTCTCATTTCCAGGATCCTTTTATACCCAAGAATCCAACAAATTTTAACGCCGCATCACGCACTCCTTCGCCAGTTTTGACGTGTTGCAGAAGTTCTTCAGCGTCGCGCACGACGCTTGACCATCAGACATTATGTTGATAGTTTTATTCGCATGCATTATAATAGCTCTTTCATTGATAGGATGAATGTCTCCTTGCTAAACTCCCCTGTGGAGAGCACTATTCTCAACTAACCTACGTTTTGTGCTGCATAAATAGAAGGTGTTCGCGCGCCTAAGAGAAGCAGTTCCAACCTTTTGATAATTAGATAGACTCATCTATCCCGTTGTTTACTTTCCTTGCTCTACGAAGTAGAAAGACGATAATGAGGGTATGGGAAAAATCCACCGAAAGTTAACTATAGTCATCATAGTGATCAAAACACCAAATTTTATTCTCAAAACCGGCTCTAACGATTTTAATTACGTTTTTTATATTAGCTCGCTTATTAGGCAATGATACTATAAAATTCTCATTCGTGGGAAAATGACGAGAGCAGCACAATAAATTATCAAAATTTCGACCAAAAGCTTTTTTCGCGCAGTGTTTTCCTTATAAACTCCGCTGGAACTCTTGTAGAATGTTTTAAAAAAATTGGTATTGTAGTCCAATCCAATACCTAAAGGGTGAGTGTTTAAAAACGCTCATGAGATACATGGGGGTCACTCCAGAAATTCCTGAATTTCAACTACTGCCGTTTCGCTTACTACCAGTTCTAACAGTTATTTTCCAATAACTCTGCAAAAGTGATTACTATCCTTTTTTTGAAAAATCGTGTTTACACCCTCATTAATTATCTGTGTGTACCAATTGCTCAATAATGGTCCTGCAACGAGTACGAGCAGCATAATAAAATCTGGAACTGTAAGCGCTACCGCTTCCTGCTCCTGTGAAATGTTGTTCGACCAAGTTCAAAGTAACTGAGTGGTAAATGAATTGATTAAGTGGACAAAGCCATATAGAAAGTGAATTGACGTAGAGCTAAGGAAAGTTGTGTGTTGCAACGCACCAGATATTTTTCATTTGCCTTTCGTTTTGGTCAAGCCCTATTTCACGTAGATTTCTTTTTTATTGACGAGTGAGAAGTCACCTTATTAATTTATTATTTTAAAAAAGGCTGTATTGTGTATTAATAAAAGAAGATTCTATTCCTCCGTTCTTTTTGACGTCGACGCCGTCATACTTCCTGTCTTGTGCTGTTTACCCCCGCCCGAGTGAGAGACAACCATTTTTTTGAGCACTTGGTCACATTAATTTAATTTATCAAGTCCCGGCCGAGATCCTCACAATATATCAGGTTGTAGAATTTACAGAGGTGCGGAAAGTTTTGTGTCACTAATTTCACATATTTGTATGTTTTGTTCTTGATTTTTCGAAATCACAAAAATAAGCTTGAGCAATTTTCATCTAAATGGGATTGCGCGAGCGGACGGTCGGGGGGGGGGGGGTCCCGTTTTATTCCTAATAAAATTTCCAGTTTTAACTTACGTTGCCAATAAGCATCTCTGTGGTAATTCAGTCAACGATTCCTATGAAGCGAAAAGAGTTTTTGTTTAACTGTTTGGGAAAACGGCTACAATTATTTTCATTCGGCTCACAGATTGTCTTCAACTCGTCGATACCTGTATATATTGTTCTCGATAGATGTTTTCTGACAGTCCGTCGAACAGACATAAAAACCGAAATGTTGCGAACATCGCGTTTCTTTGAACGTTTTCGACATTTCCGCAATAAACGCGTAAATGAATTGGAACACACGACGAATATTTGTGGTAGCTGCGTACACCTTACGGAGCCACTAACGTCCAGTGAGTACTTCAGACCCCCTATGACACGGCGGCAAGGCCCTGTTTTTCAATTATATTGTGGACTATCCCAAATGACTAAATTTACAAAAGCTCTAAGGCTACTTTAGTAATTTCTTTAAAATGTGCGTACTTATGAATTGTCTTTTTTTCTCTGACTCACTTATACTACTCATTTATCAAAATAAACAAAGCTTAACTTATGCCTTGGGTAGTTTTCTTGTAATGTAATTTTTGAAGTTTCATATTTGAAAACCTCACCGGTAAAATTAATATGAAGGTCTGTACATAATCGAGGTTTCTCCAATAAGCCACCAACTTGAGGATGGAAGACATAAAAACGTTGGAATGTGACGTATCAGCGACTTCAAGAAATATCAATAAATGTGCCTTATTGTTAACTTCAACGTGGGAACAAGGTGCAGTTCGTTTTGGTTACTTTCTGTAGTTGCGGGTTTGAGTTGGAGTTGTTGGGCGTTAGTTACAGACGCCCTTCCGAGGTCATTTATTAGCCAACACTGCGATATATCCCCACTCACGTACCTCAGACAATTCACCATGGAGTGACTTCTCCTAAATTATATTATAAGAATAAGTAAGAACAGGGGGAGAACTTACGCCGCCATAAGTAATTTTAGCAACTAGGAAAGTAGAAAAGAAGCCACCCAACGAAGACAAAGTGTTGGCCATTCCGAAGATCGTTCCTGTAAAAGAAAATGTGCATAATTTTCGGGCGCATTGATAAACGATAGACGTAATAACAACAACAGCTATTATTCTCAATAACCAAGACGAAGAAAATGAGCAATCTGACTAACATGACAAACGCATGCAGATCTTCAGAAGATATATAGCATTCTGACTGTTCCACCAGTGGGATATGCACCGCGGCCAGACGACCTATTGTGTCCTAATGTCGCACAGGTCTAGCCTCCTGAGGAAAGCCAGAGCCATTCCTGCAAGAGTGCTCATTGATATCCACCCTGGGAGAAGCGGTACCAAGGACCTGAAATTGCTCTCTCTCTCTCTCTCTCTCTCTCTCTCTCTCTCTCTCTCTCTCTCTCTCTCTCTCTCTCTCTCTCTCTCTCTCTCAAGTCTCCTCATCTGTGCCACACTACCTTCATCGAGCGACTATACCCATTTTGCAGGTCTGGTGATGATCCCAACAATCTGGCTTAAGTCCTTCCTCTCCATTCTCAGAAGGCTCTGTCTTACCTCATATGTTTGCTCTGAGATAAAGCGTTTGGAGTGCCTTACTCCTGCAGCATTCCAGACTGTCTGATGCATTCCCACTGTCTTCTTGAATAGTGACAGAGAAATACCAAGAAGGGGAGGTGGCCCAATAGGTACTGTGGACGAAACACGCCTGGTCAGATGGCCCGCCCTCTCATTTCCAATGATCCCCTTATGCCCAGGAATCCAATACACATTAACGCTATTCGCGTTTGCTAAGGAGTTAAGCCACATCCTGCACTCTCGCACCAATTTTGACGTTGTGCAGTAGTTCATCAGTTCCTTTCTCGACGCTTGACTATCAGTCAATATGTTGATAGTTCTGTTGCTACAGCCTTTTTCATGCATTATGATTGTCATGGCGATGATATCATAGATCTCAGCATGAAAAACCGTTTGAGTGGAGCGTAGGGCAATATGCGTCCCACTCCTACTAGAGCCACTTATGGAAAACCCTGAGCCTGTGCCCTCCAGAGTTTTTGATCCATCTGTATAGACGTTGGTGCCATTAGGATGCCGAGACTGACGATTCGCTGCTCCATAGGCCCACTGGTCGTACATTGCATTTCATATGGAACTCATACAGGGGCACGATCACGTTCCTGAATAGAGCCAGGTGTCCGTTTGTCGCCTGTGGCACCTTAGATTCCTTGACGTAACTCCATGAACACCCTTAATCAAGATTGTTTTTTAGACGATTTTCAAGCCACCTGAGAGCCAAAATAGAATTGGTACTCTTAATGTCATCCTTTCAAACGATAGGATAAATTAATATTAAAATATCACTTTCGGCAAAACACGACGAGCGTTTTTCAGTCATTCTGATAGTCACCTGAAAAATTAGGAGCGATGTCCAAGCCATTCCCAAGATACCCGGCTGTCACCGCTCCATTCAACGTCAAAGCAATCGTGAAGAACGTCACAGTCCAGAAAGTGCTGTAGCCAAGATAAACTTGAGCCACCATGAGAACTCCAGGAAGTCCGACGGCTGTAGAAACGATTTTAAAAAGTAAAGTAGTGATTGAACTGCCAGCGACTAAAGCCAGACGTAACGCAAATACTGGTAAATTGTCAACTCACCGAAAGTGGTGAATATTTTTCGAGTGGCGGTCGTCGACACTTTACCAGTACTTCGAATGTAATCAGCAATAAATGCCGTGATGAGGGCCATAACGTATTTACCAACGTAAGGGATGCTTGAGAGAATGCCATTCTGCCAACAAATAACCAAAAATATTAATAAATTCGTCATCAATCGAACGCTTCGGCTCAATTTTCATACTGGGCTGAAGTTAGCTACATATTCATAATCGAAAGTATGACCGTTTGCCCAGCCGTCCTAGATGGTCGCAGCAGCTGACACGAAACATATTTAGAATCAGCAGAGAAATGTCTAGATGGCCCGTTTTCAGTTTTTTGAAATTTGGCCTAGTTCAAAATTGGACACCAATAGGTTTGACCGTTTGCCCTGAGAAAACGGCTTGTCCAAAATATGAATATGAAACATATTTATAATCACGAGTGGAATACTTAGATGGCTCTCTTTCAGTTTTTTGAAATTTGGCCTAGTGATTCTAAATATGTATCATATTCATTTTTTGAACAAACCGTTTTCTCAGGGCAAACGGTCAAAGCTTTTATAAGGTAGCCATTTTCGAACTAGGCCAAATTTCAAAAAACTGAAAAAGGGCCATCTAGATTTCCAACATAGATATGTTTTTGTTACATTGAAGAAAAAATACTTACCTTTTTGATATCGACGGAGAGAACGGTTTTCATGTACGTGGGCATCTGGTTCAAGAATGTGAAGAAACAGAATACAGAAGCTCCGTGCGTCACAACAATGGCCCACACTGGCATAGACGTCAGCAGGTGCTTCCACGGAACGGGGTAAGCCTGTCAAAACCACCAAAAAGGTTTAATGAATGCGAATGGACACTTCTAATAATTAAACTAGACAACAACGTCAGCATAACGAGAATTCAAGCCTTGACGTCTTTGTGGTTCACACAAAACGCAGCCGGTGCAAAGTAACAACAAAACGTTGATCGATGCACAAAATCCCCCCACGATCTTGCAACAATTTTTATTGTCATGTAAAAATGGTTGGCAAAAACTGTTGAAACTTTGAAGTGAATATATATCATCGAAGGCTACACATAAATATGAAACAAGCGCAGTAGAATGCATTTCAAAAGTCTCAAAATTAAAAGAGAAGGAGAGAATTATTGAGACACTGATCCACCAGTTGAACAGTTTCAGGTTGTTAACAACCCCAGTAAAAGTAACCGAGATACTGAGAGCAATTGTAGGAAATCAAGCAAAAACGAGGGGAAATATTGGGAAATTGTACAGTGAAAGTGTAGAACTTTCCTTGGCCCAACGTGCAATCAGCGATTTCCTTGGCGCTAGCAAAAGTGTTTCAATCTGTTTATAACAACGCTATACATGAAAACTGGTGGCGTTTAATGTTCCGAAACTTATCGCACTGCTCCTACTTATATATGACCATTACTGAGCAATCAGTGCACAGGTGATTCATGAGACTGTCTACGTGATTTTTTTGAGAAGGTTCACTTTTCGAAATGGAAGTAAGTGAGAGGTATTCTGGTATTTCTGGAGTAGCTCCTACGTCTCTTATAAGCCATATTAAATGCTCATCGTGTAGGCACGTTATTCGACTACTATTTCCATTTTTCTGAAGATTTTAGCAACATTTGAATCGGCGGACATGTTTGGTAATTTATTGTGCTGTTCCTCTCATCATTTTCTCACGGATGGCATTCGCGTGTTATTTGGAGCTATCCATGCAAAAAATTTAATCGAAATCGTTATAGCCGTTTTGGAGATCACTACGATAACTATTACTAGCTTTGAGCGGATTTTGCTCTTACCCTTATTTTGACTTAAAGTTTGAGCTGATTTGGTTCTGCCGTTTTCATTTTTTTCCAAATCGTCTTTTTCGTACTCGGTAGGCTTTAAAGCATAAAACTCTGAAGAGAACTCAATTTTTTTCCAGCCGATTACACATTTTCCCTTATTACTTCGTAGGGCCGAGGAGAGTAAAAAGACGGTTTGTTGTGAATCAAAAAATGTAAAGATCTCGAATAGAGGTTGTAGGGAAAGTTGAAATGCTTAACACGGACAAAACAATACTACAATCATAACAAGTTTTCGACAAAGTAATTAAATACCGAAAATGGTTGAATATTAGCTCAACGTTTTTATGAAATTATGAAAAATCGTAGAAACTGTGATAAGATATTAAATAGTTTGATCAATTGTTTTAAAAATCTAGAAAAAATGTGTGATTGGATAAACTCTTTTGTGAAATCGTGGTAAGATTTGTCGAGTCAAAGTATCGGGTGAAAAGCATTCTTCAGTCCCGCGTCCATTAATCTATTTGTATCACTCAACAACCAGTCAGCGTATACGAACTAGTAATGTTTAACGTTCTGGAATTGATTGGGTCGCTCCTATCTATGTCACGATCTTTATTGAATAACCACTGCATACGTAATTTATAGGACTGTCGACAAGAAGGTTCTATAATTAGAACTCATAGGGGGATAATTGTAGTTAGAATTCCGTAATTTCGCGAGATGTCTCTGATTAGTTTGCAACCGTCGTTAAACTAGCTGGAGTACCAACACACTCAATGACGTCGTCCCAAACGCTCACACGGAAGAAACAGCACCAAAATGGATTCTCGTTGAAAACATGATCAATTATTTTCCCACGCATGAAAAGTTTCCGTTAAATTATTTAAAACTTTCCACACAAATGTAATCAAAATCGACAGAGCCGTTTTGGAGAAAACAAAAATTATATGTGTTTAGGCACTCATGGCAGGACAGGGCCTCCACAATAAGTTCCTGCTCCTGCCTTTATAAACCAGGATATTTATTTATTTTGTTCAAATATATTTTCTTTTTTTTTTAAATGTATAAAGTAAATATGATTAAGTTATAGTGAAAGTGGTGTGAAAAAAACTAGTTAGCCGCGACCAGAAGTCTACCGCAGCCGCCATTCCTCGATTTTCATCTGCCCATGCGACACGATCTGACCTTTTCTTCTATTTCTACAGCTTGAAATTCTCCTAGCAGGCTGCTCCAATCTGACGTATATTACCACAACTTTGCATTCCTTGCTGGAGCTTTCAAGCGAAGACGATTCCGAAGAATAAAGTTTCACCACAAGATCGACGCATTTTATCGCCAACGAAAGGTGGGCCCCATATACTGCCGCGGACGCCACCATTCCTCCTTTAGAAGGTCGGACGATTATATTCATTTTCTTTTCTTTTATTTGCAATTTTATTTTACCAGAAGGCGAAATTATTTTTCAATTATTAAATTTTATGTAAATATAGTTAGGAGCAAAGCAGGTTGGAGGTTTTATTATTTTACTTTTACTATCCTCTCAAAGGCCTATTGCCCCTAACAAACAGTATGTTTTGATCACTACGTTAAAACAATGACCGAGTTTGGTATTTTGGAGTCACATTTTGATGTGCGGGCTGAATATAAAATTAAATGTTGTTCAGGCAGCAACACCAATTATGTCATCTATTGAATTACAATGAGAAGTGTTATATTTTATTTCGTTTTGATGTGAGTGACGTCTGCACACCAGCTCCATGCGCTATTTTTTAAAAGTAACATGGTGAGCGGTTTTGGGTGATCATAATACAAATCATCTCTAATTCCATATGTAGCACACAGATTTCAGGTCACCTTGGA
Source organism: Pachypeltis micranthus (assembly GCA_020466155.1). NCBI lineage: Eukaryota > Metazoa > Arthropoda > Insecta > Hemiptera > Miridae > Pachypeltis > Pachypeltis micranthus. Next base: position 12,916,374 of record CM035775.1, read on the forward strand.
ATGTGAAAAATCGGGGTACGAACTAACTATAGTAACCAAAGTGATCAAACACCAAAATGTTCAATCAATATTATTGTGTTTTAAGTGATCCCATTCATGGCCAACGTGGTATGTGGTGAGAGTTTATTTATTTAATTCCGTTTTTATGTGAGTGATGTCAGCACACCTGCCATCGTCTCACCACGTGCTTCGCTGAAACGGCTGATATTCTTTATTATTGCCATTCCCTCACTTTTGCAGTGAAAATCGTAATTACTGCGCATTAAGCATTCTCGTCGGGTCGTAGCATCCCGAAAGTCGCTGTAAAACAACGTCTACCAGCACACGACCACTTTGGTGAACCACTTTGCCACAACAGATGTGATTTGCTTCTTAGAGTGAATGAACTTCATATTACAATTGAGAGAAGCTCTATAAATTTACTATTATAATTTAACTTACCACCGCTAACTAGTATTTCACTCATCTATTGTGTAATATTTCAAGAACGTTTAATTAGCCTAAACGTTCAAAGAGCGACACACACTACTCGGTATCATGGTGCATTATTCTGAATTCAATATCGACAAAATGGCAGCGCCAACTATATTAGTCATGTCGGATAATTGTAAGATATTAAAATCGAAGAACATAAAATAAATCTCGGCTCGTGATGGCAATAAATCAATTTTTTCCCCCCGAAGACTGAAATCCAACCCATCGGACCACTCTCTCTCTGATGACGTGGTAGTTACGCAATTGGACTCCGTATCGACGAAGAAAAGGGTGGATTTCATCGGCCACTAGCAGTGTTTTCATTGTACAAATCTATCATTGCAATCAGTTGTTTTTTTTTTGGTTTTGTTTTAGAAGACGGTTGCGATATGAGTTGAGACATATCGCGCAAATGGGAGTCTGTGGAAACATTTTTGTGTAAACAAACTCGTAGATTTAGAATAATCATTTTGGATTCAGTAGTTATTTTTGCTGCTGACAGAAAAGTTAATCTCCTGAAATGTTGCTACGCAGTTTTCGAACAACCATTCTAATTCTTATGGTTTTATTATTAAAAAGAATGGTTACCCAAGAAAAAAAAAATTACTGCAAGTAAGGCCTTAACAACAGAGAGAGGGTTGGTTGGCCTTATCTAGTGAGATATCGTTTAAGCTCCGAAAATAGCAATCCCCATATGGGGCAATTTCAACTTTAAGTGGCAGGAGGCTGGTTGTCTCTATCATAATCGAGGGCTGGTGCCGATAAGCCCGCCTACAGCTAGCCCACAGTCAAGGCACAGATCGTCGTGTTGAAGTTCCAAGTTGCTCTGCCATACCCGGGCAGCCGTGTCAGAATAAGGCCCCCTGCTTGATATCTAGGCGTCGAGTTGAATTTGACTAGCTTCGCCCTCTGCCCTCAGCACTGGCTGAAGTGGAAAACCTGGGCCCGACTAGAGCTGGCTCGTCGACTACGATCAATCGATAGCAGGCGGAATATGATGCGACAAGCAAGGCCTCTATCCAAGAGCGCCTGCGACAGAGATGGTCTCACCCAACTTTCCCACCAACCCAGGTCTTGTATAACGTCAAGCTACTCTTTTTTAAGCGACGCCAATTTGACCCGCCCATGAGATATCGGAGCGGTGGAGGATGCGGCCCACAACCTCTACTACTGCCGCACGTTAATTCGCCAATTTTACCAAAGCTTGGGCGAACTGGTGCCGTCCCTGGAGATATGGACACCAGAGACCTCGGGGCAAAAAACAAGCGCCAAAGGCCTGGCCTCCACACAAAACAGGGTGCAACCAATCGACGAAACATTTTCTTTTCTGACGAAAATTGAGAGAGGGGAGGACAACTGGCCCTACTCTCCCACCATGCCAAATATATTGAGCCCATGAGCCGTTTATTCAGGCACGGCTCATAACCCCTCATTAGGTTGGCTCTCACAGTAAGTCCAGCGTCAATTTGGACTATCGGCAACTCACAATCGCGTGCCGGACGATTGGTTGACTCCACCTTGTAACATCATCCCACCTCCAAAACAGCAACCCTCGTAGTAACTTTAAATGACATGGGTTTGGTTGGATCCATCTAGCAATGTGGCAATTGCACCTTAGTCTTCTAATAGTGGCTCTGGCCTGCATTGCGTGAGTGAATTAGCTTTTAATTTTGCCGTTGAATACGATTCGAAAAAATTACAGAATTTATTAATACGATATATAGTGTTAGTACAGACCAGTTATAATACTAAAAAACAAACCAACAATTGCCGCTCACTTTTTTCTGCGTGCTGGAAGCGCCTATGGACGCTTCGAGGTACTCTCTTTCCCTTTTGGTGATTCTTGGGTGCTGGCTCGGAGAGTCGTACATGAGGAAGTACCAAGAGACTGCCCAGGCCATCCCGAGAAAGCCAGTTCCATAGAATACGCTGTCCCAAGGGAAAACGGACAAAAGGAAGGCGCATATTGGCAGAGTCACAGCAGCACCCAGAGACGAAGCTGAACAAAATATGTTTCTATTGAGACACCTGAGAAGAAGAGGCAGCCGTGAAAGCAAAACAATTTACAGCCTCGTGTGAAATGACGCAGTTTCAAACATGGACAATTCGTTGGAAATTGTATATGTATAATGTTGCTGCTAAACTACAAAAACCATATAGTTTATTGCATGTTTAATAGTGACACAGCACTGATCATGATCAAGGCTAGATAAGTAAATCAAGGCTAGCCTGTTTCGTTCCCACCACGCAGGAAGAAGCGAAATTAGTCCGGGTGGATGCTTTGTGTGACCAGGAAAAATCTGAAGTGGCACAAGAAAATGAGAGCTGAGCAAGAAATAATGAAAACCGAAATTGTGAGGTTACAACTTTTACGAGCAAGAAACTTTGACAAGGAAGGGAGTTTTATCGTTTTTAATAAGTCGTCTAATACACTAACGTGTGTAACATTATGTTATTATGTAACATTTCCTACCTATCTGCTTTTAAATCCGCCCAGCTAAGCCATTTGCGTTTGGGTTTTCTAACATGGTGATATGACGTCTAGGGCTTTTTCTAAACTGCTCAATAAGTTTACGCGAACAACAACTTGTTTTCGGCGATCATCTTTCGACCGCAACAATTTAAATTCATACATTTTGAAGTCGTTGGAACGCTCTCGTGACCGGAGAGATGACGATAACCTAACACATTAGATTATCGTCATAGTGGAAAAGCAACTGAGACAACTGCGCACTTGTAAACAGCATCTTTGTTTTTTATTATTATTATTATTATTATTATTATTATTATTCCAAAACGTTTGTAAATTATTCACAATAATAGAAGAGAATACTCCACGGAGCACGGTAATGGCGGATAAATATGATAAAGAAAGATAAGAGCTAACCGGATTTAACCGCCCAATTTTTTGTGGTTAAGCTATAGCTTAACCCAATCTGGTGAAACTGGTCTAAATGGGATCAACGCAGTTGGTGAAAAACGGCCCTTAACACGCCAAGCTCTTTCGATGGAATGCAACGAGTTTTTGCTGGCCTCGCATCGAGGATGACTGCCCTCGAACTGCAGAAGGAATGAAGAAAGTTTAGGTAAAGAAACAAGCCTAGAAGCGATACTTATCGCAATGAACCGAAGAAAGTTACGAATCTTACGAAGCAAAAAGGATGAGTTCGTGGGTTTCGCGGAGTTTACACTGAGATAGCCAGAAGTTGTTTTACAAAAAGCTTTAAAGCTAGTGAAAAGAGAGAATGTCCGGTTAAGCGCATTTTGCGATAAAGATGTAAATGTTGACTACAAAACATAAAAAGTAATGGAAGGAAGACGTCACGGAATGAATTGTGAGAGTGAATATTCTCTCACAAGCTTTCAAACAGCTACTCAGGCAGACCAAGAAAGAGCAGATAATAGCATCTAGTAAGACAAAAGTGGGGAAAGGCTCCAGAAATAAATTTCATAACTTATGAGGAGCAGAAGATCGCGGGACTAGCCACACAAAATAAAGTACTACGCTTATTATTGGATTTACCAACTCCATTGTAGGGAATGAGGTATCTCATTCATGATACCAACTATGAGATGAGAACTATCGCTTTATGGTGGCTGCAGCTCCTTAGCTCTGTCTCTGAAAAGGCATGGAACCGTCGTGAATGAAACTACGGCCATATAGATTCACTTATCTCGTTTCTTACCATGTCCCCTCCTTAAGCCAAGTGTCTGGATGTATTTGCTGGCAGTGAAATTAATAAGATGAGCAGCCAAAGGTGTTCATTTTATTGACTATCTCCTCATTTCATTTAAATCAGGAGTCATGGAAGTATGGACTCATTTATTTCTTATAGGTTTTTCACAGATGTTTCCACTGGTTTATTGCTGGCAGTTTAATGTGAAAGTGTGCAAGGAAGCGTTTGCAAAGCGCCGCTAAAACAAACAAAACAGTTCTACCAGGAGGTTGAGGCAACTAGGTCCAGACACAGTTATATAGGTTGGCAATCCTCGTCTACAGCGATCGCTACTGGCCACCTTTACTCGGGATTCCGAGGCAGAGTTGCAATTTGTGCGAGAGAAGATGATCGTTGATGGAGAAAGACGAGAGCCCGTGCACCACATATAATGCGATGTGGGTCATTTGCTCGCAAGCATACTTTTCGACGTTGACTTCATCATTTCTTGAGACCTTAAGGCGTTGCCTTTCCTAGGGGATGAAGAAACCCCGCTAAAGAAAAACGCCACATCATTCATCTCTTCGTAATGCTCTTGTCTTGTTTTCATGGTTCATGGGGTTTGTTTTGTGTCCATTAAATAACATTGGCAAGGGCACTCCCGTTAGCCACGACACCACTCAGCCAACAATATTAACAGCTATTCCCGGTGTGTTACTCACGTAAACGAGTAGGTTGGTGATGGCCAGGACTGCCTAGTCTGACTAGAACACGGCTGCAACCTTTTAGACCGAACTGGTCTGTTTTTTTTTGTTTTTTTTAAATCAAAGTGACTGTTCCTTAAGACACATAAGAGAATAGAAACTCACACACATTTACACAAAGAGAGTAAGTTTAAAATTCGTGTACTCGCTAAACAATGACGAAGATCAGTTACTAACGACCATACTCGCTTTCCACCTTCGACCACATTCACGCGAAAATTAGAAAATAATCATCCAGTGAAAGGGAGAAGTCCGGAAATCCAACTCCTCCCGACGGAACTTCGCAATTGCAGGGGGCACGACCGCTGAGCAACTCAAAATAACCCTAATCTATTTATAAATGTTGAAAACAAACGTCAAACGGTGGCATCTTCAAATACGCGCCCACTTAAAATTAATTTTGAAAGCGAAAATAGCTGAGGTTCGCTCCCGTGATTATTCAGGAGCCAACAAACTTATAATAAGCTCTCAATTTTGCCAGACTGAAGGTGAAGTTCTAGACGATTGGACGAGTTCCCAAGGCCGATGCAGACCGCAACAAAATTTCTAAGTTATCTCTCCTCTAACGGCCGATGAAAGCGTTTAGTTGATAGTCTCATGCAGAAATGTTGTTAGCTAACTAGAAATTGATTGGTCAAACATTTACGTATCGACGCGACACACCTCCCTGCTCTTAATTCATAAATGAACTGCTGGCGGAGTGGAAACGACGTGCAAGCTTCCTTGAAATGTGTGGCGGGGGGGGGGGGGTCATATTTCTTTTAACCAAGAAATAGAAATTAAATGCGTGTGACTGAGGCAATAATGTTGAGCTATCTTCTCACCTTTACGTCATTGAATCCGAACACAGTACCTGTCCGGGTACATCGCATAATCAAATCGTTATATTTGGCTAGTAGAGTATTACGAGATGGATTAGATTGTTCATGAGCAAAATCAACCTAAAACTAAACAGGTTTTCAGATAGATAAGTACAGCGATTTCAATAAGGTTTTTTCGAACGTCTTATAGCGAAAAACATTAGTGCTTAACATTCCGAAATTTTTCATGATGCTTCTACGAATTCCACAACTTTTATTGAGTGACCAGCGTATAGGTCACTATCAAGATGATTTTGTTGAAAACGTTCATCTACTGTTGAATGAGCGGTTCATGTTTTTTTTTTACAAAATCGTTAAAACAACCATTTTCCGATCTACCATGCCTTTCGAGTATTTTTTCTTTTGTAGATGCAGTTATGGTGGCACCAGGTCTGCAAACAGTTGTGCATTGAATTTAATTATCCTCCAGTAGCCGTAACATCCAAGACTAACGGACAATTTAATTATCCGTATAACTACGCCAATTTTGGTTTTATTAGCTGATCTGGTAATGCTGCCTATCCTTTCAAGTTTGCTGGCTAGTAGTTGTTTGTAAATAGGGGTTGTGGTAGTTTTTCAAAACTTAAGTCCGGTCTCACCCGACGAACTGTGCTAGCATTTTTGCCGTTTCTCAAATAGGCCAGCCTCTCTTGACATCATCAATCGGTACGACAACCAGAAGCCACCGCGTGAACCCCTCGTAATGCCTACCCTTTCAGAGGAAATCGTCAGAAGAGCTATCTTCAACGTGAAGTCAAAATCAGTTGGTGCCGATGGGATCTCAGTAGAAGTCCTACAGATGCTCGGAGATGCAAGCATCCCCACCCTCACGCATATCTTTAATCAATCACTGCAGACTGGAGTACACCCGGACTTATGGAAGAAAGCCATAATCAAACCACTGCCCAAGTCGAAATCATTGAGCTCTGTTAATGATTTTCATGCAATATCACTGCTTTGTGTGATGGGTACAGTTCTCGACAAGCTGGTGTATCAGGAGCTGTGGGCGTATGTAGATCGGCACAACATTATGGACCCTTTCCATTCAGCCTGTAGGACTGGTTTCAGTACGGAGATGGCGCTCGTTGGAATGTTGGATAACATTAGATTGGCGATGGACTCGAAGAAAGTTATTATTATGGTCCTCGTAGATTTCCCGGCAGCGTTCGACCTTATCCGAAGAGATATTCTGGTGTCCATACTGCGATCTGTCGGCGTGTCGGGTTCACTCTTGTTGTGGTGTGAGTCGTATTTGTCAGGAAGGCTTCTGGCGGTGAAAGGAAACAATGGCGAGTTGGGGAGATCTTGATGTAGAATCACCCCAAGGATCAACTTCAACTATTAGTTTACTGTCGACATTTCAAAGACGTTAGAACAAATCAATTCTAGGCGCATTTTGGTTTCTCTGTTCACCGGACTGTTCAAACTCTGAGAAAATTCTGTAGAACTATGTGGGAAAACCGTTGAAACTTGTTTCTCTAAACTCGAGCGTGTCTTCCATAAATGTTACTGTGACTGTTGAACGGGAATAATAACCAACATGTGCCAAAATCGTTTTTCTTGTAAACCCTACCGAATTTTATCAACCTGACGGGATGTCTCTAACAACCTCTACTCAAATTGTGTTCCTCACAACTATTTCTGTGAATATACGGCGTACGGGATTAGGAGCCGAACAACGAGATTTGCCGAACAGAAAAGGGTACTTTTACATGACTAGTATTGTGTAATGCGCCGAACGAAGATACAGTGCCTGACTCGTAGTAACCAAATTTATGGTGGAGCTGGTGTACTCTAATGCGACGTGCCCAATGCGTCTCTCGTTCTTGCACCAAACGCTCGACAGCCATCCGGTCCATCCCTGCAACTTCATCCAGCCGAAGCTGAAGCAACGCATGCACTCTGAAGCCCACGGCAACCAGTCCCTCACAAGTACTCAGTACATGCTCCGCCGACTCACACTATGCCTCATACAATTGGTAAACAATCTTGGACCTTAACGGAGAGTGTCTTGTGAACACGCCACTTACCATCCGTATATTTTCTCTCCCCAGACTGAAGACCACTCTTGATCGCTCCCTGGAGAGTGATAAATAAGCTTGACTGCCCTTGGCCTGGCAAATCCCGTCAATACGCAGCTCTGCACTTCTCCTCCCGCTTGCCAACCTCCTTATTCAAGTGGCTCTTCGTGGTCTCTACGAAGGGCTCAGGTTCCACTGGGAGAAGCGCAGATCACCTCATCCCCTTCTCTTCCTCTGCCCTGATCCAACACAGTGTTAAACTGTTCTCGTTTGCCACCCCCGAAGAAATAATATACAGCAGTCGGGCAGCCTGGCTGTGGTCGAGTTGTTTGAGATCATTTGGGACAGCTTGGAATTTTAGGCGACATTTTACGAACGTTCAACAACTCAAGGACGCGCACGGATCTTGGCCGAATTTTTGCCGTTGATCGATGATAGTTTATAATATAAAATGGACGTTTGTTATGAAGCACCGCGAAACACAAAAGAAGATAATTCTTCGTCACAAACAGCTTTGAAAAACGGTACACACCAACGGCGTCGATTAACGCAATTACCCCACTCTTTTCGTAGTCTCTTTCCATGTTATTTTTACTGATTTGTGTTCTCATTAACGCCCATTGAGAAATCAGCCTTCAATATTGAAAGAAACGGGGTATTTGGGTTTCGGTACGGGCTCGGCCTCCGCCGTTAATAACGTAACAGTAAACAGTCGAATGAATCGACGCTGCGTCAAGAACATTAGTCATTACTTTATGGAATCAGATGGGAAATCATCACACAACTTTGGTCGCCCTCCGGGTAAATAAAACGGAACGGTTTAAATCCGACCGCTGTGTCTCCATTCAACGCCCGTCTACAAAATAGTTCATGGAGAAGTAACTGTGCTTAAAAATACTTTTAGAAAATTTAAAATTGTTTACAACCGGCTCTCTACAATTCGAACCAATCGTTTTAACCTTTCAGACTCTTATTAAATCGAATATGTCTTACATAAATCCTGGCTCACCCACAGTGCAGAGAACTCATATAATCGATGAATGGTTTAAAGCACCCACACCACGGAGGTAATTGGCCAACGCCTGGCGGCTTACAGTGTCAAAAGCGTAGGGCAACCATAGTTAATTGATTCTTTTCCTTTCGGGCCAGGGATAACATTGTCTCAGAATCGTGAGATTCTCGGCAATACCATCCACTGGCAGGGACGCCCTCTGGACGTCGCCAATGATATCAGGTATCTGGAGACATTTTGGAAGGGCCGGAAGACTACAGACGATACTGAAATCAGTCTGTAGCCTCCACGGCCCATCACCACTTTTCTTAGCGACAAAGGCACTTTTGGTAAAACCACACACTCGAGAATCCTGCGGAAGGTTTTCCCATGAAGAGAGGAGTTCCCAGAAGCTTAACCATCAGGTCCGCCTGAAGTGGAGTTGCTAGCACAGTACTTGGTTACGCGAAATTAAACTAAACGATGCAAAAAAATAAAGTGGACTGTATGTGTGGAAAATAAAGGAAAAAAAACTAAACTTACCACTCCAGCGCAGAGACTGGGTGAGCGTCGAACTACGAAAAAGAAATTAAGGAAGGAAGGGAAAGGAGAGAGAAAAGAATGAAAGGACTTATTGCAGTTCTATACTGACGCAAGGGCGACCACGAACTCAATTTAAATTTAACAAAATTCGGAGATGTTGGACAGGGCCGAAACGGACACGGGCGCGTTTTTCAAGCTACTACTTCCGGGTGGTTTTGAAAGAGCAGGTTAGCCTCCGCGAATATGGAGCTATAAACAATTAACAAGCAAAGACTATCTTCCGGATGTCATTGCAAGTAATCTTAGAAGGGCAAGCCCGCGAGACGCTAATGTCGTGCGAACAGTACTTATGCCCCCCGCCTTCGAGAACTAGGAAACATGACGCTGGCTAAGGATTCTCTAGAGGGAGCAGAGGACGCCACACACTCCAGAGATGTGGCTGGGAGCACTGATGAGAGGCCCCAGAAACGCCACAAACTCCTTCCAGCGCCTCAGCCTCGACTATACCTACACACCTCCTCGACAACTTCTGGACCCACTGGTACGACACTTGCAGTAGTTTTAACTCGACACTTCCTTCTCGGAAAAATCATGTTGACATTCTTAACGATAAGCTACGCACTGTATACTCAATACTAGTCGTGACATAAAAAGGGGCAACTCAATAAATTCTGGAACCTTGAGCACGTCTGGCTTCAATTTGTTCACGTAAACCAAATGCTTTGATAAACAGCTGTAGGGGATGCCAATCGCCTACTGTACTTAAGGCCGAGGAATGTTGTATGATGCGTCGCACCATGTGTTTTATTGACTTGCACAAGCAATTCGTGTTCTATTCAACATTTCATTTGCTTCTCCATCGTACGTTGTTTTTACAATTGAAACCAGATCCACGATCGGCCTAGATAGTTGCTAGAATAAAGGAAGTTTTTAATGGAATGTGTGATCTCCCGTTGATTATCTAATATTTTCATTTTTTATTTACCTCTCACTCTAATTCAAACTAATCAATAAATCGAATTTTGAATTATTTGACTTTTCTTTGAGTTCCCCAGAATTTCGAGCTGTCAAGAGTCTACTCTAATAACCTTTTGAAAAACCTAATTTTCTGGTGTATTTTGGCTTACACCTCCATTCTGTAGGTTGATGAATAATATTACGTAACAAAATTAACATAATAGTGATCTAACCGGCAGTCATTTTGATCAACATTGATTCTGCGTAATTTCTTTATTTCCGTTAAAAGAACAGTCGTAACATTTAGGGATAACAATACTGAGATGTTGCGGTGAAATGCACTGCAGTTTTGCTATAAATCGAGAAAGTCTTAAATGTTGGTTTCCGCGAGGGACGAGATAGCAGGAGGAAGTTGTATCTCTGAGTAGTGTGAACTGGAAGAAATAGAGAACGTGCGGTTAGTATGGATGAAAACAAGGAATCCCATTGGACGATTGAAACCCCTTAAGTGCACTCACGTCACCGTTGACGTTTCTCAACGAACACGTGACTGTTTTAAGCCTTAAGGAGTTACAGGACTGTTGACGTCAATATTTCTAAGGGAGAACAGGGTTTAGTCTAGTTGTAGCTGAAGAACAGCCGACAGCCCTCAAAGTCATTCATCAACCTGCATCACCTATGTGTTTACAGCAGGTGTCCATGTAAAGATGAGTAACATGTAGCGAGATATCATTCTAGTTTTGTAAATAGCAATGATATGTGACGTAATGTATTTTCTTGAGTCGAGGGGTCGCACATATTTGTAACTCCTTTTGTTCCCCAATGGCAATGAATGAATTGCACGGGCTACGAACGCCTGGTAATGAATAACAAGGTACGGAGAGAATCCCGCGGGTAGCGCGCACACAATTACATCAATACTTCAGACTTTTTATGCCACTAATCCCCACTTTTAATGTTGAATGATCAGGATTTGTCTACTCGAACCACCAAATACGTGCTCCTCATAAATTCCACGCCCATCTTGAATAGTAGTAATAATTATGAAAAGCATATCCCCTCTTGCGCACTTTACGCTTCATTTTTTAGCTTTTGGGACGGCACCAAGCGGTTTTGGTAAGGAACTCAGTCAGACCTGGAGTCCGATAATTATTTTTGTCGACATCGACATTGTATGAATGGTGGTTCAAAAGTTGCATTGTTGGCGGTCAGATGATAATAATACCGACCCTTACGATTGTGTCTTGATGTTCATAAACAAAATGGTTAGAGATTAATGTGGCAGATTTGAGATGGGTTCTAATAGCACGGCTCATATACGTGTACGCGAAATTGACACATAAGAATTTCTCGGTGTCAATAAGAGAAACGCCTAGGTGCATTTCCAGATTAATACTGTGAACTACTACGCACGCGACTTCTAGCTATTTATAAAGCAGTAATACCAACATATCTCTCAAGTTTGTTTTGTGAATACGACAACTTAAGTCTCAGACCTGACAGTCGACTTGAAGATCAATAATTAACACCCACCCATCATGTTTGAGACGAATTTCGTCCTGTCCTTCGGAGGGATCCATTTAGAAGCAATGGGCTGCATAGCAGGAAACGTAACACCCTGAAAAATAGATACATTCATTTTTTAATGTTTTTTCATTTAGCATGAAATTACAAGGTGATTGGGGGGGTGGGGGGGTGGAAGTTCACAGTGGCTTACCAACAAATTAGGAGAGACCAACTACACAGACCCGGGTTAAGCTTCTGAAGAGGTCAACCAAGAGGTCACTGCTGGTACAGATGTGTGCGTTTCACTGCCGCATTACGTATGTTTCGTGTGTGAATAGTAAAATTGCGATTCTCAAAAATGTCACACATTTGTCCACTCACGACAATTTGCAATTGTTAGGAACTATCATTACAAAACGCGTGGTTATTGTGTGTACTATACATATAGTTCTCTGGTTGTCCCATAGCTGGGGGGAAGAGGAAAAGCCGTAAGCACCATCGAAAGATGGGACGGGCCAGCGATCATTCTGGCCTTAAGGGTTGTTCGCCCCGCGGCCTTGTGCTGGTGCATTATGGATTAGGGCCACGATAAGTGGCTGCCTCCCCAGGAATAGGTAGGAAGAACGAAGCAATCTAATTCCTACCCAGGGCAAGGCCTGACAGTGCTGGAAAATGTGCTTTGTCTGCGTACATCGTGGTAGTCGTAGAGTCGCTGGAAGGTAGGCATCCTTGGAGAAGTTGTACCAAAGACCAGAAATCGCTCCCTCTTAAGTCTCAGGCACTGGGGCAGGACGTAATAGGAGTCTCCTCGTGTGTGCCACACAACCTACGTCAAGGGGTGTCGACTATGCCCACAACATGCATGTGTTTGTTCTGATATAAAGCGTTCAGTGTGCCTCATTCCCGCAGACTGTCTGGCGCATTCTTCTGGTATATTCTCCCACAGTCCTCTTGACTAGACTAGCGACAGAGAAGTCCCACAGTGAGGACGCGTCAGGCCAGATGGTCCGCCCTCTCATTAACAGTGATCCCCTTATGCCCTGGAATCCTTCACTAGGAGTTAAGCCGAGTCCAGCACTTCCGCACAAGTAATGACGTTGTTCATTGGCGTCTTACACGACGCTTGTTAGTTTTATTCCTATAGCCTTTCTCATGCATTATGATTGCCCCAGCAATGATAGCATAGAAATACCTCTGCTTGAAAATATTCCCAGAATTACTTTTGTGTACTATAAGTTACGTCGCCCCTGAATCTAAATAGCGTTAATGGTTAGTAATAGAATTGGTTATTGGTATTAGTTCTTTGCTCGTTTTGAACAGATTTCTCAATCCGCTAAAATTGTTTATGCTCGTATGAATTTTTACACAACCCGACCCAAAAAGTTGCCTCCCTATTTTTTTCGTCTGCAAAACTGCATGCGAGACCCCGTCACAGTTTGGATCACTAATCCATCAGATCATTCTCTGCCAATTCTGAGTAAAAATGGTTGGGAAATTCACTGGCTGCCTTCGGTGCGCTGGAGAGTAGCTCTAGACGGCAGAGGCCAACCGCCGAAAACCCCATTTAGAACAGAAAACCAATTTGCTCCCACGATACAAACATATTTGAAGATGATTTAGAAATTGTTTTTCAGCAGATTACCCAACACACTTGCCTGGTTTGTTGGGCTAAGAAAAGAAAAAATTTGAGTAAAATATATTATTGCTGCTCATTTCCTCGACACAAAGCCAACGTTACGCGACATTAACGACGTCTTCACTGACGAATAGTTACACAAATATTTGTTTCCTCTTCGCAACAAAAGAATGGCCCAACGAACAGCGGCGCACCCCCGCAAGTTTCCTTTCAAGACATTTTCCTTGTGGAACGTAATGAGACTTGTCGTTTGTTCAATTGAACTACGCCTGTTGGCACAGGCCGAAGTAGTTGGAATCTTGAGTTTGGGGGCTTCCTCAGGTGCAGAGAAGTCCAAACTGCCCATTCAGTCGACTTCTTCTCCAGACGAAGAGCTTAATTTCGGTTTAACTTCTGAAGCGACAACAGATTTCCCCTTTTGGGACCAAAAGTATCCTTCCATCCCCTCGATTGGCCCCCTTCTTCAAACAACTCTTTCCAAACACACTCGTTTCCCATTTCTCACTATAGACACTCCTCTCAGCTCTTCGTCTACTCACAGCTTCCTTCTCTCGCTCTCTCACGACTTTGTTCCCACACAACCAGTTCATGTGTATTTAGAGTTCCCTAGTTCTCGTTCTAATACACAAACTAACATCGCTATTCTGTCACCAATGTCAATTCAAGCTCCCCTTTGGTGCACCCAACAACGTCGTAATGGCAGCCATATCTCGAAGCAAATCCCGCATTTTAATATCGTTGTACGACCAACAACAAGCATATAAAGTATATTACTCCGTAACTACGCACACAGTGTTCACACGTGTGTTGTCAATCTTTGATCTCTCTCAGCTAAGACGATTTGGTGTGGGTTTATTGAAGGAATTACAACAAATGAAGCGTCTACTTTTTACTTCCCGCTACACAAAGTATTTCAAGCGTATTTAAATAATTTATCTTCAAATATTCATATTTTGAAGCCTGCACGCCAAAAATACCTAATTACGGCTCATGGTCTGCTGTAAAATTTGAAAAGAAGGGCTGGATTGAGCTGGCGCTTTTGGTCGTTGGCGATTTTGGACGGCGTGAGAGTCAGGTTATGAGCAAATTCCTTTAGAGAAACGGGAGAGGTGAACCAACAAAATGTATCAAAAATGAGAATTTTCCCATGTATTTCGATAAGGGGTCACCGATTTCGAGCACACTTTCTAATTATCTTTCACTAATCAGCACCAACTTTCGTTTTCCATACAGATCTCTGTGAAAATTCGGTGGTCGAAGATATAATGTAAAAACTTCTTTTTTGTTTAGTAGGAAAACGGACTTAATGATTAAAATCAAACTCACAGGGTGTCTGTAACTACAAAACGCCTACTTATCGTTTCTTTCGCAGTTCGTTGAAGGTAACAATCAAAATGTGCCAAAAAAAGTTTTTCACGCTAAACACACATCGGAATTTAACCTAGCAATTTTGTTCCACTCGCTTATTTCATTAACCATCCATTAGCACTTCTGCTTACGTGTTTCTGTAGACATGCGTTCAGTAGAGACACAGTGTCCCAAGGACTGTGGGATGCGTCACATCAGATATTTGCTCTTATAGTGGGATAGAGGCTTTCAGTTTAAAAGCGATACGAACGCTTTCAAACTGGAAATGATGTACTCTGATACATAACAATAAATAAACAACGACAGTATGTTTCTACGTACCAGCATAAATCCGACGATGACTCTCAAAAGGATAACTCCGTAATAATCCAAATAGCGAGCCGCGAGAGGAATAAAGAGTGTGGCGAGAGACGCTCCGAAAATACTGACACCAAATACAATTTTGGGGCCCCAAACCTCAGCCATACGCCCGCCGGGCATCTCTGTCAAAACGTAGCCCCAGAAGAAACAGCCGAGGACAAGATTCTTCTGGTAAGTGTCCCATTTGAACCTGTCGGACTGAAATACAACGGAAAATATTTAGTGTTCATTACGTGATGAAACAAACCATCAAACACATTTTCCGACATTTCTCAGGCGTATCGAATGCAAATCTTCATTTCTTAACTTCATATTATTACCGCTGTTGTTCCACGAATATACTGACTGTTATGGGGTCAATTAGACACCACTTGCCGAGATATGTCACTGATGATATACAGATAACAATAAAGTAAAGATGAAATTAACAAGTTGCAGAAGGGCGTATCTTAGCTCAGTGCAAAACTTAACATCATTCGGCGCCTGTACAAAATAACATAGTGTATATATCAATCCATGGTTCGGGAGCATTGGGAATCTAATAAAATGTAATATGAACACCAGTTGCTCGGTCTATGCAAATGTTACTCCGCATACACAAAATTCGGAGGTTGCCATTTTATTTGTGACGCTTGCAGTGACAGCGAGTTTTGCGAAAAAGGATCGCATAATCCGCTGTTGTTCCAGGAATATACGAATTACATGTTAGAACAAGCTCGTGAATGTACTTTTTACTTCGATTTATAACATTTTAAAACCGCAGATCCGCGTTCAGTATTAATTGAGTCTCTCCTAAATTGACGACAGCGAAACAGGAACGAAATGGTTTCCATGAGGACAACCGCTTCCTAACATCCAACGCTTCCCACGTAACATTGTCTGCCAGTGATCAACCACCTTCCACTCCCGGCACTTGCTCCCGGGCGGTGGAGATTCTCCTTAGTAGACTCTGGTAAAAGCATGTTCCATGTTTTTTAATTTTAGCAGTGGGACCGTAACTCAACCTGTTTTACTTCTGTTGGCTCTACGAAGTAGATAGGAAAGGCATGTAATCGGCTGGATAAAACACTAGTTGGTAAAACGCTCTGTGTCTGTGCCTGCTTGCTTTGTAGGTAACTGGCTGGTCTTAGATGGTGTGACATGGCGACACCATCTGCCCCTAAGATCGGTGAGCCTTTTATGCTTGCAACTGCTCTCCACGCTGGTGGAGTGGGCTGCAGAGGACCTCCATGGAAGGGATTATCAGCACACTTTCACGCTGTTTGTGTGGCATCACTTCCTAAACCTATGAGGTGTACAAGTGGCTCGGATCGCAACGTTGACAATGCTCGCTGTCGTGCCTCTGGTAATCAGTTTGAGTCGCTGAATCATGTGGTGCACGTGTGTTTGCATAGACATAGGGGCTGCATCAGGCGTCATGGCGCACTCTGCAGGCAGGTTGCTGGTGCATTGTAATCTGAGGACTAGAACTGGGAGGTACAGAGAGCGAGGTATCACCACCTTGCACGCTGCTCGGGTCGTATCTGAGCAGGTGGTTGTTCTACTGTGAAACGTCCTGGTACGGGGCAGATTAATATTGAAGCGATATCGCACTAAGAGAATTGGGGAGTTAGTTCGATAGCAAACCGAATGCAATTGGAGCACAGAGTTTTATTCTCAATTACATTGGGGGAAGTTTTACCACCACAGACAAGGAACTGAGTGGGACCGAATGCGAGCACGGACGACACAGCGACGAGGGAACCGGCATCGAAGTCGCAGGCAAATCGGGGCATTTGAGGTGTCCAGTCAGCATAAATGCCCCGGACGAGCCTCCGCTGAACCGAAGGGTTTGGTTCGTCCCTTTACACCACTCCGCCCTTGATGAAGTGCCTGTCCTCAGGCACTTATGAACACTGCAGTTCAGGGCGTTGCTTTCCACCGAACAAAGGGGAACCTAATCTTGAGCAAAGAGAGAGAATTTCGATTAATGTTTCAAAAGGATGCCCATGTTTGTGGTGGGAGTATTGAATTTAGAACTACAAATAAACAGTCACTCACAATGTCTCTGACGTACACATCTTTTGTGTATCGTACGTCTTCGTCCCATGCAGCATCGACACTCATGTTTCAGAGAATTGGTCCATCTCGTGGCTCTCTCAGTAGGGGGAGTCGGAGTTTCCCTCCTCCTCAGAGGACACCTACCCTCAGGTTTTCCAGAAGGGGTAGTGCAGAGTGAAGATGCTGCGTCTAAGGTGCAGTGGTTAGTTGCACTTTTGGGAACAAGTGCGGCCTCCTGGCTGGAGTTGAGGCAACGTGGGCAATTTTCTACCCCATGATGATTGCAGCAGATAGGGCAGGGATGTGGCTCTGGCGATGGAGTTTTCTCTTCACCAGGCCTTTTTGAAGGCGCGTGGTTTCCCCGGACTTGTTGTTTGAGAGGTCGTTCGGGGACAAACACGCGGGAAGATGTCGATGTTGATGCAGGATGGGGGATTGAGCGGTTGTGAGGTTTACAGTCGGTAGGTTTCCGCTGCTGCGATGATGCTGCGAACATAATGACGAGAGAGTAGGTCGCAGCAGAAGGGCAGAAAATTTGAAGGCAGAGGATCAAAAATTCCCATCGCATTAGAAGAACCTTAAGGTTTTTCTGCGTGGCCGGCATCTCGAAGTAATGTAGGGGAAGTTCGAACACTAGTTGGGCCCCAATGTTACGGGGGGGGGGATTACTATTGGAAGCGATATCGCACTAAGAGAGTTGGAGTGTTAGTAGTACGATATCAAGCCGAATGCAATTGGAACACAAGAGTTTTATTCTCAATAATTACATTGGGGGACGTTTTACCACGACAGACAGGAAACTGGGAGCGAACACGGACGGTACGGCGACGAGGGGACCGGCTCGGTTATAACTGACGGCAGCGAAGTCTCGAGCGAATCGGGGCATTTGAGGTGCCCAGTCAGCATAAATGCCCCGGACGAGCCTCCGCTGAATCGAAAGGTTTGGTTCGTCCCGTTACAGTCCTCTTATACTTCTTTCCTTCCTCCTCACAATCATTCCATCCCTAGAGCCAGCCTAGGGGAGTCTGGACGCACTTTATTGGCTGCTTAGGGGGAAAAAGTATATACGTAAAAGCGATTGAGAGAAAACAGCAGGACTAAATCAGCTCAAACTTGATCTAGCCCGGAGGTTACCATGGGACTCCAAAATACGGGTACGAGCCAAATCCGTCCAATCTATTTTAACGCATTTTTTTCCTTATAAGCTCCGCTCAGATGGTCAGTATAATCTTCAGGAAAATTGAGGTGACAGTCCAATTAAGTACCTAAAGGTGAGCGTTTAATAAAGCTCATAACATATGCAGGAACTACGCGGATTTCAACGACCGCCGTATCACTTACTACCTATTTATTACTACAGTTTAGATCCGGTAATTCATGGACGGTGATTATTATGTCTTTCAAAAAAATCGTGTTTACCGTCTCATTTCGTAAAACAATAGGTATAATTAGAATATATAATTCACAAAGTTATGGAGTTATATATTACTCTTCACTTGTTTGAAACTGTCCACTTAAACCACGTGACCAAAGAGTTGTGGAAAAAAACTTCTTGTATCGTCATAACTATAGTCGGTTTATATTTCTCGGAATAATCGTGTTTTCCAAGTCTTTCGACATTTTTTGCTTTCTCCTTTGTAGGACTGAAAGAATGGAAGAAGAGTGCTCAGAGGCAAATTTTGAACAGCGAGTGAGTTACGAGAAATTCCCCAAGCTAATTTGATATTTCAACTTTCCTTTCCATAATGAGAATTTTTATTCAGAGTTATAAATAGTTTACGGGACATGGCCAAAGGTTTTCAGGTGCGGTCAGAAGGCACAAAATTTTTGTACGTCTTAAGAGCAACCCGAGAAAAATTACATTAAGTACACAAAACACGGGCGAAGTTCTAACCCGCACGGGAATTGGACTTTTCGTGTGTTGTCCTGGTTCATAGTAGGAACCTATGAACCGCGTATCGTAGGCTGGAAAAATGCACGAATTTCCGTAAATTTAGGAGTATATAAGAACGTGATACGCCACTGGTAGAACGGTGTAATCTATTAACGCATACGATTTAGAATAAAATAAATACGACTAAGTAACCGGGTCGTGCACGTACGCTAGAAGTATATTCGGTACAGGAAATTAGAATCCTGCTTGGAAATTCTACATTGGGGCTGATGTAAATGAAGAGTTCCTCAACCCTCAACTCTGCGACCTCTCTCACAATTCTCCCCAAGACTCCTTCCTAGTTTCACATTTGTTCACATCTCAGCTACCGACTGTTATTTTTTCGGGATTCACGACATACCCGACCGACATATGCGCAATACTTTACTTTTCAGCTGTCCTCTGCCATTAAACATCGGGGACAATACCAAGTTTCGCTTAAAATCACTAGGATTTCTACGCATTTGCGTTTTACTTTTGTTTTTGAAAGTGTCCAGTTTTGCTCTGGAAATAACACGGTGTACTTTTCCGCTCAACTATGCGTGTAAATATATTTTTGCTACCTACAGTTATAGTACGCGGTGGACTGAACGAAATACTGCAGTGGGGTTAGCGTTAACGTCTTAAGAACTAGAAACGAGATTCTTTTCACAAATACACGGCGTTATGTGCCCTGCTGCGCACTGAATTCCGGCCATTGCAACGCTCTGGGGTCAGAGAAATGGTTTGATTAAGGCCCTCTCCCTCTCGGCTATCTCTGTGAACCAATTTTTTTGTACGGCTCTCGTTTTTTTTCAAAGCAAAAAATGAAAGTGCGTCCGTTACAATTGACATGAATGTGACCTATTCATAAGGGTTATCGTTCAATAAATGATTAATGCTTTGGGGGGTCGTTTATCTGTTTGTGAACTAATCCTATTTCTTATAATTACAAATATTGGTAGACGCCTAAGATGGAAGAGATGGATAACGCTGGGAGAGTTGCTAGTTTTTGTACGTTCTTATAAGGAAAAAAGGAACTTTGGGAACTCCTATGGAACTGGGCTGGTGTTGTATAAACTATTCCGACCCAACAACAACTTTAAGATCTGAAGAAAATTAAAAGCCAAATGTATCACTTTCCTTCTTACTTCGTACGGCTAAGGAACGTAAAAATACCCGGGTCAGGCTTTACAGGGCGTTGCTATCTCAACACTTCCCACTGTAGTGAATCCAACGACTTGAAAATGCAAGAGGTGCCTTCGGTAAAAACGTAAATCCAACAACTGACTAGTGTACATTGACGCAACCTGGCACATGTTCGCTGAGTAACAAGACAGAGAAGGCGAGTTCGACGGATTTCTTACGCCTAAGAAAGCAGCTTGAAGCCCAGTCGAATAAATTTCTTGTTTCATTATACGCTCAACTCCCTTTGATCTAAATAAACTTGTCGTTTAAATTCAGTTCCGAAGCTCCGTCGCAGCCCAGGATTCTCCGAAAGCGTGGGAATTGAAAGTGATGTGGGCAATTAGTTATGAGCCAGAAAATGATCTCACTACGCCTCGCTATTGAAAAACAGAACGCCATTCCTAGTCATTTTCTGTCGTCGAAACATTCGGAACAGTCAACGCAACAATGGAAACCATCACCTCCTCCACCAACGCACTTCGAAAACATCCACCAAGTTGAGTGGGCAGTAAAACATTCTCATTCATACGCGGTAATAGTGACACTAGCAGCACAGCCTTTCAACAACAAAAGAACGAAACAGGCCTAAGAGCTCATTCAGCCGCTCTATCCATGAAATTCATTCCTGTGTTCAAAACTTGAGCCTACGAAAACGCTCATGGAGAACAGAATTAAGATACGAGTTACCTAACCCCTGGGAGTTTCACGAGAGCCGTTTTTAGATAATTCGAAGAAGAACAATTTCGATGTTCAATTCAAACTTCTTTTCGGGTGTACTATGGAATGTTATGTTATTCGGGTGTTAATGTTATATCTCATGTGAAGTGATTGATCATCAAATCGAAACCTGACCTTACGCTACTGAACGATGAGAATGGCAGAATTTATAAGGCTTGAAAACAGTTTAACGACCAAGGCATCCAAGAGAGCAGTGAAAAGTCGTAGGAGTGCTAGGACTGAGCAACTTATTTTACAGAATTGTTTGTGATAACGTAAAACGACGATCGTGAACGTTGTTTAATGATCACAAACATTTAAGCTAGCGATAAAACCACGTAAAATAGTAAACCATATCAACCGCATAGTAACAAAACCGTTTCGGGATGATGGTGGTTGTGGGGAGGGGGGAGGGGGTTTACAAAATAGAGTTTCAGCCGATTACGTATCTTTCAACTTGTGGAAATAAAACATCAGGTGCGCAGCATCGCCCAGCTTTCTTTAGCTCAACGTAAAGTCATTGGCTTTCATGGCTTTGGCTATTAATTCAATTTATTTTTCACTCAGTTCATTCGGTGATAGAAATCGGTAGCGCGTACAGTTCTGAAATGTATAGTGCTGCTCCTACTTGTGTCACGGCCATTATTGAGCGACCACTACAAGGAGAATTAGTAAGACTGTAAACACGATTTTTTTGGATGGAAAATAATCAGTTTTTCAAAGTTATCGGGTAAGAATTTTTCAGAAATGGTAGTAAGTGAATCGGCGGCGTTTGAAATCCCTGAACTTCTTGGGTTATCAAACGCTCATAGTAGTTACTTTCTTGGACTACCACCTCCATTCTTTTAAGGATTTACCTACCTTTTGAGCGAAGTTTATGAAGAACGAAGTGACGTTTTCATCGAAATGTTTGGTAATTATTGTGCTGCTCTCGTCATTTTTCCACGAATGGGAATTTTATAGTATTGGTGCGTTATTAGGAGCAGTCGATATTAAAAATTTAATCCAAATTTGTAGCGCAGTTTTAGGGGGGGGGGCGTAGGGTTTTGATAACTATAGCTAGTTGTCGACTGATTTGGCGCATACCCTCATTTTGGCGTCCCATGGTGGCCTGCGGGCTAAATATCAAGTTTGAGCTGGTTTTGTCTCTCAACGGCGTTCAGAGATCCACATAAACACACCATTTTTCTAAATTGTATTTTTCTGACCGTAAAGATCTGAAGATAACTCAAAAACTGTTTTTCAGCCAATTTCATAGCTTTCCTTTTTACTTCGTAAAGCCAAGGAAAGTAAAGAGCATGTGATGGCTCACCCTATGGGTTACATGCCCCCTCAGGTTCTCCAACTAAGCACTTTTTATTCCCATTAGTGCCTAAAAAGTGTAGATGAATATGATCAAAAGAAAATTACAGCCTCGTTCGTCGTGAAGGTCGAACATGATCATTACCCAGTTATTCATCAAATCGATCCATCATTAGCGGCCGGTCATTAGCACAGTAATTGGTTATTCCCCGCGTATTCAGAAGCGTCCCGTGATTCTAAGAACAACAGCGATTTCGCACGTAACGCCGCGGGACGTTCATAAAAAATGAACTCGTATGTTTACTTTTAAAAATATTCTAAATACGTTACGTTGAAAAATTGTCAGGTGTTTACACATTTAGTAAAAATCTCACTAATTGAGAGGCTGCGCAAAGAACGCATGATCTTAGTTTCTTCCAACGTCAAAACCACAAGAGTTATCTATCATCTGGGTCAAAAATATTGGCACCCGTTGTCGCCAGTATCTGTTTTTCGAGTGGTGAGGATAATGAGGACGAGATTAACCCAACGGCTAGGAGCCTGTTATCTGGAATACTAAAATGAGTTTCAGATTTCCAGTTCTTCGTTAACATTCAATTTCGAGGAGGTCAAGCGACGAACCGCTTCGATCTCCTCAACTCCACCTTTCTCCATATTTGTCGACCTCAAACATCAAACAACAGCATCACAAGAGAAAAAACGAATAATTTTGGCGAGTTCGGACAGAAAAAAGAACCAAAATTGGGGCATAAAAGAGTGATTTTTCGAATAACTTTGGCGCACAATTTCGTTTCAAGACATTTTACGAAATGTCAGACTTTAACGTTTCTAGAAATATGTGTTGTGTAGGCTTGAGTTGGAGTAAAAGAAATGAATGAGGATGAACGTGAAAGAGGACTGTATCACCACTTCGTATAGCGATATGAGTGTGCGAAAGTATTTTCGCGACACAATAGGGTCTCTAAATAAATGAACTAGTCGCAGAGTGAGAGTGAAGAGTGGGTGAGTAGAGCAATGACTGAGAGACGATTGGTGTTTCTGGGTTGGGTCTGGGAAGAGCTGAGAGTTGAAGATGAGGTAAACTGAGTGGTGAGAAGTAGATAGGTCATAAAGGGCTGGACTCAATGTTCAGGGAAGGCCAGAAACAAGGACTTCCACTAGGGGCAAGTGTGGATCTCCTTCTCCCTCTCTCTCTCTCTCTCTCTCTCTCTCTCTCTCTCTCTCTCTCTCTCTCTCTCTCTCTCTCTCTCTCTCTCTCTCTCTCTCTCTCTCTCTCTCTCTCTCTCTCTCTCTCTCTCTCTCTCTCTCTCTCTCTCTCTCTCTCTCTCTCTCTCTCTCTCTCTCTCTCTCTCTCTCTCTCTCTCTCTGGGTATGGTTCAAAGGCCAAATTTTTAGGCCTGATGGTTCTGAAACTTCGCCCATCAGAAAGGCTGCTTGCCATTTACTTTTAGAAGTACGACGACACTAAATACTTACAACGTTAACGGTCGCGATGGTCGAGTTGTTTGTGGCGGTCAGATTGGATACTGCAAGGTCGCCAGGTTGCACCATCTCGACAATGGCCAAGGAAAGATTTACTCGTAACATGTAGTTGGCCATGAATCCGAAGAAAACCATTATGTTGAGTACTTTGACGCATGAGAGCGGGAAAACTGTAAAACAAAGGAGCCTTTTTAGCTTGCAAATGGAAATGAGAAAGAATATTTAAATAACCTGTGTAGAAGAGAGAAACTTTTATTCGAAGAGGATAAGAAACTAAAATAGCGTTGTATTCTAAAAGGAGTAAATCTGCGGTATATGACAACGCGCCACAACCCGAGTTAACACAATCACAAATAACTGTGCGGGTAAAGAGGCCGCAACAAACGGTTTATGAACATACCCACGTCATCTTTTGTACTCAATCAACTGCTAATCAGTCAACCGCGTTATTCAATTTGCAATTCAAAAACCAGCAAGTATTAAATACCATCTATTTGGGTAAGAATCCCAAGATGACGAACGTAGACGATCAACAAACACCATACTGGGTGGAGCAGATCGCTGTCAATTTTCCAACAATTTTTACTCAGTTTCTCCACTTACTACGAGTATAAATGGCAGCAAGGGGGTGGGTGGTTCTTGAGTTTATTATTCTCAACAAATACCCAATTTTTATTCTCTTGTAAGTTAGGAAATGAGGAATTACTGAGCATCTTTCGACAATTTTTACTGTACTACTACAACACTAACTTTCGTTTTGACCTTAGTCTGACTGATACATCCGTCGAACGGATAGCCACAGAAACAGTTATGCTAACAAAACGGGAGTATAGTTTGTTGGAAGAAAATCTGCTTGCTTGGTCCAATTCGATTATGCAGCTAATGTGGAAAATTCAAAAACGTTGAAAAACGATTTTTGGGGCATAGGGTACACAAAACTGAAATTAGTAGTCCATTGATCAAATAATTCCATAAAAGTTTAATAAATAACATGAGATAGCTAGGCGCAGTCCAATAAATATATAAGAAACCGGTGCGACGCATCGCACAACTTTACCATCAATACTCCAGCAATCAATAAAACAGTTTTTCGTTGTTTTTTTACAAATGTACTGTAGTCTCTTCAAATGAAACAAAAATATCAAATTTGAGCTGATTTGGCACGGTCATTTTCTCTAAAAATCGTTCACAGACACACACACAGACCATTTTCCCAAATAGTGTTTTTCGGACTCAGTAGGGTCTGAAACGTAATGATCCGTTAGTGTTGTAGTAGAGTAAAAATTGTTGCAAGTTATATTAAAATGTTTTAGAAATTTAGTGAAAACGATTGAGAAGAGGAGCGAAAATTGCGGGAGAAACTGGATATTAGCGTTTAATAACCCTTTTGTGTAATTGAGTAACAATAAACGGTAAATGAAGTAAAAAATCGTCCAAGAAGTGAAAAAAAAAGTTTGGGAAGTCAAATGAAAAATAGGAAATTGTCTAAGAACTGATGAGAAGGATTGCGTATTTGTTACTCCCCACTGTCATTTTTACCGTCCATAAGTGGGGAAACTGAGTAAAAAAAGTTGAAAATTTGACAGTGTTTGTCGATCGTCTACATTTGTCAGTTTGGGATTCTTACTCGATTTCAGAGCAGTTTCACATTTTTTAATTAATTAACTGTTTAATTTTCACGGATTTATACTCTATTTTCCAATGTTTTTTTTTGGACCTAACTCATTGGCCATTGAGACCGTTTCGACAATGATCACAGTTTTTAAGCAATTCTAATGTCTTGGCATTTCACGATAAGGAAAGTTTGCAATTGTTCAAAAAGAGTTACATTTGTTCAGATCTTTACGTTTTCACTTACTAAATGATGATTGTATCCAGTGCGTTGCAAAGTACTTTCTGTGACTACGGAAATTCCATGATTTGATTTATATATGAGCGCTGTATCTTCGTTCAAAGTATTTTTACGGGAAAGTTTATCAGAAACAAAATGTAGATACTAATCAGTAGAGATACGGAGTATTATTGAAACCGTTAAAGCCATTTTAGAGAACATCAGAAAACGGTAATTTAATTTTCCGCGAATCTCATTTTCCAAAACGTATCTTGGCTTATTGGGTACAGGTTGCTGGAAGATAATTCGCGAGGTCAATCGAATTCCGTAGAACCCTCGAAAATGTTCTTCAAAAACACGATTTCTGCCATGTTTTGATTATAACGGTTCATCGTCAGAGGAACATTAACGATGGAACCGTGAATATGACTAGTTGAAGACACCCAGTGAGTTTGATAAAAATCGTCTGCTGTCTTTCAAAAAAGTTTTAAAAAACTCGTTTAGCTATTTCCTTTCACAGAGATATTTACGGAGAATAAATTTTAGGTACTGATTAGTGGAAGATGATTTGAAAGTTCCATTACAATCGTTAGCGCTTTTTTCGAGAATCTTGCGAAAACCCGACGTTTTTAATGCATATTGGTCCCTACCACCATATCCAGTACATGGAAGATAACCATAATCATATTTTCAAGTACCCAAGCAATCACGAACAAAACAAAAATAGAACCAGCTCCGTCAGTCGAGCCGTTCTCGTGCACATCAAAATACAAGCCCACGGCAGGAATAAAGGGTGTGCGTATAAATGAATATCCCGAATGAGCAATAGAGATAGGCCGAAGGTAAATCACGTGCTGTAATAGTATTTAATAAGCTTGTCACAAAAAAGCCTTGCTCCAGAAACTTTCAAGCAGGTGAATGAATTAAGAGAGAGGCACTACTTAACGCGGACGAACCTTGGCTTCACGCGTCTACAGGCTAGGGAAGAGGGAAGGAAGGCCGCGTTTCTATTATCGAAGTTGACCAACAGAATAGGCCAACTAGACGGAGGAAGCCCCACGTCAGCGCAGGGGCGGCTTCAATCACATTCGGAGGACATTTGAACAAAGTGACGAATCTCGCGAGGGGGAGAAGGTCTCAGTATCAGGTCGACTGCAGGCGCTTCTTATAGGACGCATGTTACCCGAAATGTAAAGATGGACGGAAAATGGGGCGTATCTTGGAGACTCACGCCGTTATTTTGGCATTCTATGGTGGCCTGCAGGCTAAATATGCAATATGAGAAGATTTGGTTTGGCTGTTCTCTCCAAATCCACTGACCTTTTCTCAAAAGTTAACTTGCACTAACCTTGCACCTTTGGAGGCGTTTGAGTGCGACAAGGTGCGTGGTAACACATCGAAAACCTTCGGATCTGCCGTAAATTTGAGTTCAGTAGCTTTATTGGTTAATAAGCGACCGCTTCATTTGAGCAGAACGTCGCAGTTGGTATTCGGTTTTGTTTTTGCCACATCAGTCATCTGTTGACAAGCTATTTGAAGCAGTCGAGCGATCCCTTGATTCCGAACCCCGAAACGGACTTCTATTTATACCAGGGCCGTTCTTGATTGGTCGATCCCCCTTTGATTTCTCTTGTAGAGATTCTCCTCGTTACTCAAGCCGTAAATTTCAATTGACACCGTTTGTTGTTTCTAATCAGCTCATTCGTCTTGGCCATGGAATACTCCGAATGTCCACGGATGAAGTTGGTGCCTACGCAAGTTCAGCGACCTCTAAAGAAAACAACGCTAGTTGGACTGTTATGAAACCACTCTTTTTGAGTGACAATTAGAATGTTAAAATCAACTTAATCAAAGTCGAACACTCCACGATCACAAATAATCGAAACATGAGCATTCGTCAACTGGACTTCATCCAAAACACGTGATACGTTTGAAGACACCCCCCAGGGATACAATTAGTGGCAGGTGCACAACGCTTTTGTAGATAAGAAATAAGGTATAGATGGAAATCAGTGACTGTCATGGCTACTAATTCACTCCTAAATGTGTGACAATCAACAGTGAAGAAAGAACGATTTACTTTCAACAAGCCCAGTGAGGACTTTCCACAGCCCCAGGTGTCTCCAGAAATTTGTATCGTTCTACCAACTAATTGGATCGGGGGAGGGGGGGGGATATCAGTCGAAAGTCATTGAGGTTGCGGTATCACTCGCTCAGCAACTACCTAACCCAGACCAGTAGCGGTAGGGCAGGTTGTCATTTAGCCAGTCTCCCGGTGGAACTCTGTTGCCTGTGTGTTACCACACGGATGACCATCTCGGAGGAGACCTTAATTGGGTTTCCCACCTGATCTAAATATTTATTTAGGTGGCGAGTTCCAAATAAGCTGATCAACTGTGGTCACGATTCCTTGTCATAGCCACCTTTGGTAAATGAACGAAATGTTTATAAGCTTGTGTAGACGCTCAGTAGGGAGGCCTATGCACAGTCTGCCCAGAGTAGGAGAAGTTCCCTTTTCACTCTTCACATGTCCACCATGCACTCAATCGCCTAGTCAACACTGTCTTGTAGGCCTTGGTGATCCACAGCAGCGCAGCTCTCTGTGATTGGGCTAGGCGGAGTAGCTACCTATATACTCTTGACTCGCCCACTTGATAGTGTGACGATCACGACATTCATATAACCTTCAGCTGTTGATACCACATTACCACGCTTCATGCACCTGCGAATTACAGTTTTCAAACATTTACTTGTAGCAACAAGTGGTGACTGACTGAGGCCCAAACAAACCATCGAATGCATCGAATTTTTCGCGGTTTATTTTAGAAACCCAAAGACGATGAAGGTTTTTGATAAGTTTGTAGGATTTTGAAAGCCATCAAAGGAAGGCTTCTTTTTTTTTTATCATTAGCGCAGTAAGACATCATGGATAACGAGTAAAGAATACCCAATGTGATGGTCAATCGACAACTGAAAACAAACGAACTAACAAAGCAAGAAAAAAGAGTGCAATAAACAAAGAGAACCCCTATTTTATCTCATTGGAACTGTTCATTTTCTATTCATCGTACAAAAAGCTAATATTCAAAATCAGGTCAACTTCATTTTTCACCAGACCTGTTCTTTAACGTTTCTTAGATCTACATATCGTTCCTCTGATAGTCTGTTGAGTAGAGTGGTATTTTATTTTTTTCGCCGAAAAATGCGGAGTGTTCGTGAAAAATAATGTATGTGTGCCCGGGGGGGGGGGGGGAGCACTACCTGGTCACCTACTGAATAGCTACAAATGAAATGATAGAATAGAATAAAAACCCTGCAAATTATTACACAATGGTTTATTATTCTCATGAACAGCTTGACCTAGTATTAGTGCTCCCCCATCCCATTCGACTCAGCATCGAATACTAGTAAACCATACGAAACATGTCCTGGCTACAATGGAACTACAGAAACAAAACGTCTGATGATTTTGCCCCGTCTGGGAAATTGGAACGAGGGCACTCGAAGCGAACCCACCCGTTCCGAGGCGAAAGGGGAGTTGGGAGGCGCGCTCGCTCGCCTCGAGTGCGGTTGCTTTTTTAATGAGACGGGCGGGGAGGGAGGGAGTTCAAACGACGAAACGCTGTAGCTCCCGCGTTCTACTGCGTTTTGTTAATTTTTTTAACCGTTTTTTGCCCATTACAACCACGGGCTTCGTCCGATCAGATTGCCGAGATGGCGGGCACAACTAGATACCAAATCGGATTTTTGGGCGAAAGAACGAATTTTTTAGAACACGTTAAAGGCACAAAACGGCCCAGACGGCGGACGGACACTGCAAATTTGGAATCTCCAAGTCTTGAAACGTAAAGTATCAAATTTTGAGGGAGGTTGGAAAAAATTTATCGTGACCGAAAACATAGGGTTATTATTCAGAATGAATAATAAACCAATAGAGATTTACGAAGGATTAACCTGGGCGCTAAATCAATAGATGGAATCGCGCAAATAAGATGAATTAATCTATTTCCACCCAACTAGCTATTCACTGAGTTAATGGTTAATGCTAAAACGATTGGCTGAATGAAAATAGTAAAAAATTCAAGTTGTCTGATATCACGTCATAATCAAATTTCCATGTAATCACCTTACAATTGTGATTTTCCCCGTGATGAGTCGCATGAGTGAGTGTTGTTTTAAGCAGAAGCTTAAACGCAGTAGGCGAAATGGATAAAAACGGATCGGGAACGAAATTATATTAAGAGAACAAACATAAACGACATATTATAGAGCGGAGCAGAACGAACGAACAAGCGAAGACGCTTAACACATGAACGCCACTAAGTCAGGTGGCGGCTTATTGGAGGAGCAGTTGAAGTCAGCAGAGTGACGCTCCAACACCCCCTCTCAATCGATGACTTCATGATGAGATGAGTCCAATGCGCAACTTGCAAAAGTTGTGCTTTCTTGCGAGTGGTTTAGTCAGGATATCAGCGGGCATCTCTTCCGTGGGCAGGTATGAAAGAGTTAGCGTTCCTTCTTCGACTGCTTGCCGAACGAAATGATGGCGCATGTCAATGTGCTTGGTCCGGCTGTGATGGATAGGATTTCCAGCTAGACTTTGAGCTCCTTGACTGTCAGAAAACACCCAAATGGTTGATTGAGGTTTGCCAAGGTTCTCCAACATAGTTTTCATATGGATTGCTTCCTTGGTTGCTTCAGACAGAGCCATGTATTCGGCCTCAACGCTGCTGAGGGCTACAGTGTGTTGTTTTCTGGCTTCCCAGGAAATCGCCGCTCCTGCAAACTCAAAACAGTATCCTGAATATGAGCGCCTGTCTATTGAGCAATTTCCCCAATCTGCATCAGCAAATCCAGTGACTGGTTTGCCGGTTTTCTTGAAAACCAAAGTGTCATCTTTCGTGGCCTTCAGATATCGCAGTGCTCGTTTTGCTGCCTTCCAGTGCTGCTCATTGTACGCTGTGTTGAATTGACTAAGAGCACTTACAGCGTATGCAATATCTGGGCGCGTGGCTACGCTCAAATACATGAGTGAGCCAATCAGATTTCTGTAAGGAAATTTTCTCATAACTTCCTCGTCACTAGAATCAGGTTTGGTGAGTGCATTTCCACTTCCAATGGTGTTGCAGCAGTTTTACAGTCCGACATATTGTATTTTTCCAACAAGTCCGAAATGTATTTTCTTTGGGACATTGAAATTTTGTCTTTCGTACAGTTAAATTCGATTCCTAAACAATAATTCAAAATTCCGAGGTCTTTCATTTTGAAATGTTGCATCAATTTAACTTTAGTTCCGTCAATCCAATCATTTTCATTTGACGCTACTAAAAATATCGTCAACGTACACGCCAATGAGAAGCATTCTTGCGCCTTCACGCTTCACGTACAAGCAAGGATCAGAATGTGTTGGTTTCAAACCCATACTGAGAAGAATTTGGTGGAGTTTTCGGTACCATTGACGTCCAGATTGTTTAAGTCCATACAATGCTTTCTTTAGGTTGCACACCTTGTTACCACCTTCAAGCTGCTTGAGCATTTTGGACGCTTCCTTTTTGGAGTGTCGGGTTTCCACATTTCGTCAAGTATTCTAACGATCTCTTTAGCTCTACAGGAATTTCCATGTACACGTCTTTGTCTTGGTCACCGTTTAGATAGGCCGTTACTACGTCTAGCTGATGGACATTCATGTTATGCTCAACAGCTAGTGCTAACATCATACGAATGGTGCTGAGGCGGATCACAGGAGAGAACGTTTCTTCATAATCTACGCCAAGGCGTTGTTTGAAACCTCTCGCTACCAATCGGGCCTTTCTACGCTCCACCGTATTGTCCGGCGCATACTTAGTTTTCAGGATCAATCGGCTAGTAATGGTTTCACGATCCGCTGGACGGTCGCAAATCGTCCAGGTCTTATTTTCGATTAATGACGCAAATTCCTCATTTATTGCCGATTTCCATTCTACCATGTCAGGACTTTGGTTTATCTGGTCGTCCGTATCGTCAACTAATCCTACATTTTCATAGTTTGGAACATCGACATCAGAATTAACATCCTCGTTAATACGTTCGGTTGATGAGGAGTCAGCAGGCACCATATTGTACTGCTTTCTCGGTCTCCCTGAAGCCCCATGTACCTTTTTGGGTCTACCAGGTCCTCTCTTCATTACAGGTCGTGTGGGGTTTTCAATGGTACTACTCCCTGTTTCACGTTCTAAAGTTTCATCTTCATCAACTTCACTACTGTCGTCGGAGTCGATTGTTTCAGGAGTTCTGTCGATGTTGTCAAGCAGTAAATATTCAATGGATTTCGGTTCGTTTTGTTCGTCAGGCACTAAATTCATGTACTGTCCCTCTAAAAATTTTACGTCTCTCGTTACGCAAACTCGGTTTTCCTCGGTAAGCCAAATCCTGTAGGCTTTACTTTCGGTTGAATAACCTAGGAAAATACCAGGCTTTCCCCGAGCTTTGAACTTTCCTTTCCCATGCTGTTTGTTCAAGACAAAAGCTTTGCAACCAAAACATCGGAAATACGACACAGCCGCTCGCTTGTCGTACCAAACTGTGTAAGGTACACCGCCATTCAAGGCAACGGTGGGGCACCTGTTTCTAACATGGCTTGCAGTAGCCACAGCTTCAGCCCAAAAACCTTCGGACACTTTAGAGTCAATTAACATACACCGTGCCATGTCAAGATAGGTTCTATTGATCCTCTCACTTATCCCGTTTTGTTGAGGAGTATTAGGGCACGTCAGTCTTCTTTGAATTCCACAGCTCCTGAGAAAATCAGAAAATTCATTGGACATGTACTCCCCTCCGTTATCTGTTTGGAGATATTTGATTTGTTTCCCCGTCAGGTTTTCTGCCCAACTTTTGTAAGCCTTGAAAACACTAAGAGCTTCATTTTTGCGCTTCAAAAATCGAACCTCAGTCCATCGCGATTTTTCATCAGTGAAGGTTATAAAATATCGGGCTCCACCCAGTGAATTGTTCCTCATTGGGCCGCAAATATCGCTATGAACAATTTCTAGCAGATCGTTTGCGCAATTGGATGATGTGGGGAATGGCAAACGAGACATTTTCCCTTGCAAACATGTCTCACAAGGAGGCAGAGAACCGTGAACTTCGCCAATGCCGAATACTCTCTTCTTTTTGGCTAAAAGCATAAGGTCTTTCGAATTTAAATGACCATAGCGTTTGTGCCATTTCTCAATTTTTGACAATGAGGCTTGCGAAGAGTTAATAACAGCCTCATCCTTCTTGAGAGTTTGACAATTGACAAAATAAAGGTCTCCGACTCTGTCTGCCGTCAGTACAAGATCACCTGAGGCATTTCTAACTTCAGCTCGGTCCCTTTTAAAGGTAACTTGATAGTTGTGATCTGTAATTTTTGAAACACTCATCAAGTTATTCCCTAGTTCAGGAACACACAGAACATTCTTCAGAGTGATGGTTCGATCTGGAGTGTCCAGATTTACCGTGCCTCTGGAAACTACAGGTTTCTGAGACTTGTCAGCTAATCGAACTGTCTCTAGTGAAGTTCGGGAAGGATTGACTAATTCATGTTCGGACGTGTTCATGTGAGTGGTACATCCACTGTCTAAGCACCATCCAGTGCTGGGAAATTTATCATTTGCAGCCGACAAAACAACATTAAGTACATCATTTTTCTTATGCCTACTTGAATTTTCATCATTACTTTTACTGTAGCAATCCGCAGCTTTATGACCTACTCTACCACACTTTCCACATTTACCTCGAAATTTCGTGTTCCTCTTAGAAGTAGATTTATGCACACCCCGTTGGGTAATCAAAACATCATTCGCTGTACCTCTGGAATTTTCGTGTCTGGGAGTCACTTTCTTCAATGATTTTCGTGCGAAGTACGTCTGGGCTAGGCAATTCATCTCTACTCTCTATTGCACATCGGAAATTCTCAAATTCGTCAGGTAAACTGTATAATAACATAATAGCTAGTAGATCTTCATTTACTATCACGTCAAGGTCTTTCAACTTATCAACTACATCAAAAAAGTTGTTAATAAAAATTCGACGTCATCATTACTTTTCATTTTGCTAAAAGTAAGGCGCTTCAACAAACTTGCCTTACGGGCAGGACCTTTTGATTGGTAAATCGAATGAAGCTTTTGCCACACTTCGCGAGCAGTAATACAATCTTTTACCCTGTTTTATTTCGCTGGGATTAATTGCTAAAATCAGGTCGGCCTTTGCCTTTCTGTCATCGTTCGTCCACTTGGCGATCTCGGCTGGATCTTCGGGTTTGGTAATGCTCCCATCAACGTATCCCCATAAATCGTTCTTAACCAACAGTGCCTCAACTTGAATCTTCCAGGTATCGAAGTTGTCGCGACCTAAAGCTTCCAAACGCGACGGATAAAGTCCGGACATTTTCCACAGCTTTTAAGAAACGCGCAACACGTATGAAACTAATTCAACACCAACCTGGGCCCATAACCTTTTAAGCAGAAGCTTAAACGCAGTAGGCGAAATGGATAAAAACGGATCGGGAACGAAATTATATTAAGAGAACAAACATAAACGACATATTATAGAGCGGAGCAGAACGAACGAACAAGCGAAGACGCTTAACACATGAACGCCACTAAGTCAGGTGGCGGCTTATTGGAGGAGCAGTTGAAGTCAGCAGAGTGACGCTCCAACATGTTGACCACTAATTCTCTATCCGTATGCTAGGTAAAATAACCCTAGTTCCTTCTCATTGCTTCACCTTCCATTAAATTGCTGCCGCCCTTTAGGTCGACGCTTGTTTATCCCTGGGTGGGGCTTTATCTGGCGTCGCTATTCTTTCAGGACTTGTTAGCTTGTTAACACGGCATAAGGCCACACCAATGTATACGTTTTTGAAAAAATTGGAAAACCGATAAATTAATATTCGAAAAATCTCCTTTTCTGAGTTAACTTGGTTTATATCTCCGTTCGACAGAGAGCTGTAGAAATAGTTGCGAAGACACAACAAAATGTGGGTATTTGGTGTTACAAGACACTCCATAAGGTTGATGAAATCCAGTGACGGTGTTACTCGAGAAATTACAAAAATGTTCGAAAAAACATGATTTTCGAAACATCTGTTCAATGTACTGTCAGAGGAACATTATTTAGAACAACACATAGATATTAACGATTTAAAAACATTCCGTGAGTTTGATGGAGCCGTTTTGCCTAAAAGCTAAAAAATCTAATTTTTCTTTGTAGGTCTATCTCCCTCCGTTCATCGAATTTTCAAGGAGATATGTATGGAGAAGAAAAGTTAGGTATTAACTAGTGGAAGATGAGTTGAATGTTTAATCAAAATGGTTAAAGACGTTTTTGAAAAAAATGAGAAAACCCCTAGTTTTTGGTACATTTTTGTCCCCCACCCCTCTTTTTTTCATCGACTAAAATCGCCCATGACCTTATATTATCGTCTACAAAAAATAAAGAAAAAAAACCAGCTCAATCGGTCGAGCCGTTCTCCCGCAAATCGAACTACAGACACACACACCTGGGTTTTTTAGATTCAAAGGGCCTCAAAATGTAAAGATCTGAAGAAAACACAACCTTTTTTTTGGACACGATTGCAATCCTTTTCTCACCCTTCAAGTATGGGAAAGTAAAAATTGAACTAAACCGTTTTTGGAACGACTGCAACTGAACGAATACTTATTTTCCACGATGATCGCTAAAAATTAGAAATCGCGAACCATTTGAAATAAAGGTAGCGAATAATATAACGTGGAACGCCTTGAGAATAAGACCCAAGGAGGTCGAGATTCACGTATGCAAGTTCAAAGCCCCATCCATAAGACCCGCCGAGTGGAAAAACCTGATTTTTACACCGTGTCGACTCCCTCGGTGGCTCACTTCCAAGAATTTCACTGACGACGGCACAACCTGCCTTTCATCAGCCTCGTCCGCAAGGACGAAATTTAGAAGCCCAACGGTTTGCCTCCTCAGATATTACGGTTGATGATTACTTTCCTTAGCCTTACGGTCAATCAAGGCCGAATGAAAATTATATGATGAGTTTTCTTCGGATCTTCACGTTTCAGGGCCCCTGTACTCGGAAAACATCATTTAAGAAAACATGGTGAGCAGTTTTGGGTGAACATAATACAAATCAGCTCAAAAACATACGTAGCATACAGATTGCAGATCACCTTTGAAAGGCCAAATCGAGGTACGAACTAACTATAGTAACCCAAGTGATCAAACACTAAAATTTTTAATAAATATTATTGTGTTTTTAGCACAGTTGTTTCCACATAAAACCCATTCATAACAAAAAGCTACCGTTATCTCAACATTCCCAACATGCTATGTATTGAGAGTTCACGGTAATTAGGAGTTACACCACTTATTTCATCTACTGAGTTACATTAAGAAGTACTTTATTTTTATTGCTTTTTAATGTGAGTGACGTCAGCACACCAACCATCTTCATCTCACCACGTGCTTCATTAAAACGGCTTATATTCTTTATTCATTCTTATTTCCTCACTTTTTCAGTGAAAACCGTTATTACCGCGCATTAAGCATCCTCGTCGGGTCGCAGTATTCTGAAAGTCGCTGTAAAACGACGTCTTCCAGCGCAATACCTGAACCAATATACAGCACCTACTGCACATCAAGTAAGAGCACGAACTTTTAAAGTCGAGCGACGAAAACCTGTACCAAGTACCAATTTATTTTCTACTTTTGTTTCGGACTTTTTTCACGCGCAGTTACTTTTATTTTCTATTTCTATTATATGCGTTCAACGATTACTTTATTTCAATACTTTCTTTATATTAAACATCTGTATGCAAAATCTGGCCTGATAAGCATTTCACCACTTTGCCACAACAAGGGGCAACTCGATAAATTCTAGAATACAAACTATTCGTTCCACTGACAAACTTTTTTCATGCTGTTTACCCTAACTCCAAAACGATCAACACCAACATTCCCAAGAAATCGTCTCAACAGTCCGATAAATTGTCCGTGCGCTGATAAATCGTTAAGTACCAGTATCTCCCTAAGGAATGTTGACTTGAGCACATTTTATTGCAAATTTGCCAAAAATGAGGGTTTTTCGTGTCATTCTCAAATTTTTAGCGTCTCTTTTAGTGATCAATAAACACCCCTGTTAAACGCGGTGAATTAGCCTAGGAAGCGAAAGGAGGGTTATAACGATTTGAAAAGAACTCGGTGAGTGTCTTCAACTGATCGACACACACACACACACTGTTCTACACATACGTTTCTCTCGTCGAACAGAGATGAAACCCTAAATGCGCCGAATTGTGTTTGAGCTCGATCAACTTGATCTTCTAACAACCCGCACACACACATCTTAATCTCCCCAACTATTGTTTGTTGCGGAGAGAGAAAAATGCACCGGAAAGTTCCGTTCTCCAGACACGAAAAGTAAGCTTTTCATGTTTTTTTTTTCTAAAATAGCTCTAACGGGTACGTTGAAATTCTGAAATTACTTTCAGCTAAGAAGCACCTAAATATTCTCCAAACTCCGTCTGTGTACGCCGGTTAACGAACGTTATGGTTAACGAACTTCAGTCAGAAGTAAGGACCAGGTCATTAATAATTATTGGTCTATTTGTCTTATGAGATTTAAACGTATTCGTTCAAGTTATGTAAACATCAGCGGATAAGAAAGGGCGAAAAGAAAATACGCAACGTTCGGAAGGTACCTCTGCGTGATGCCATGAGTAACGGAGGTAGCGGTGAACTGTCGAAAGCTCAATGGGCACTAAGCTTCATTCACTATAGCTCTGAATGGACAAAACGCAGTTCAATTATTCGTTCAAACGACTCTAGTTCAACTGTCCTTGGACTCAATCAATTCGTTGTGGCATCTGCAACGCCACCGAAGTTCAGACCAATCAATTTATTTCGTCACGAGAAGTGCCCTAGCGACTTTCCACCCAATCTCTCAGGTTCTCGCTAATCAATTTTACGGTTACCTCAACTCGTTTCCCCTTTTAGCCACTCAAATTGACTGATAGCGCTTGTCGTCGAAGTCGACCTTGAGTTGCTACCAAGTAGGAGAAGGTCGACTGTAGGTAAACGAGCCAAGTACAGGCGAAGTGAAGCGAAGTTCCTTACTTCGGATCAGATTCAGAAGCGGTATTATTAGCAATTGCTCGTGGTAACCGTCTAAATAACTTACGACTAAGTACATACCGCACAAAACTATTTCTACATTACAAACAGTTAACAACTAGCGGTAAGAAGCGTCACTTCAAGTCAACGATACATCATCTTCGTCCAACGCATTTCTACAAAAACGCTTAGAGTGAACAAAGTGTAGATACTAGTCAGTTGAAAGAACCCAATCGATTCAATCAAGAAGAATACAGCTGTTTTTGAGAAAATCTGAAACACGATTTGGAGAATCGCACTTTCTGAAGTACTTTGGTTTATGCCACTACTTGAAGTATCTTCACACAAATATTTACAAAACTAAAGTTAAGAAATGAATTGTTGAAGGTATCCCTCCAGTTAAATGAACATAATTGAGGTCGTTTTCGAGAAAAAGGCGAAACCCCTTCAATTTGTGTGCACATTGGTTCGCTCCTCTTCCCAACGATGGGAACTCCTCATAACCCTTTTTTTCGTCAGATCTTTTGATTTCAGCCCGTGTGAGTATGTGCATGTGAACGTAGACAACACACAGACAGTACGCGGTTGAAATCAATTTTCATATTGTACCTGCACTACTATGGGTCGAGAAATGTTTTTTTATAATCCCGTTCAAAACTAAATTTTCGTATAAAACCGATAATAAATTTTTTTCTTCATTAAACCTCCCGGACGTATGATCCTTGTATTCTCACAAAAATCAGTGTGGAAGTTTAAGAAGATAACTTTAATAACGCTCATAAAATAATGAGCAACTTCAGAAATTCCAGAATCCCAACCACCGCTGTTTCACTTATTACTATTTCTCACAGTTTCAACTCAGCTCAAATTATAATTTAGTAATCGTAGCACAGCTGCGCAATTCTTGAGTTATTTAAAAGTGTTAGTGTGAATCTCCGACACATTCCTAAGCTGGCAGGATTATTCGATTTTATGAAAACTATAAACCAATCAGTCCATGGACCACTCTAGTCCTGAACGGTGGTGAAGGAGGTGTGACGCATGAACCAATCCCTCCGCAGCATTTCGAATAATTGAGTTTTCGTTCATTAGAAAAGCACAATCACTGATAGCGGGTGTTCCCTGACTTTCTGTTACTACAGCCTGTGAGCTAAACGTGTGCTTATAGTAATTCATACTGAGCATTTTTTGCGCCGATGGAGGCAACATGTTCAGAATACAAATGAATCTTCAACTGACCTTCGTTTGAATACGTTCCCTCATTACAACTTCTCGTGGTGCAGATTTTCAGCGAAGTGACCTGTGAGGTCTGGGGCGACTAATAATTGCGTTTCTAACAGTACACGTAACTGCATCAACACCCTAATATACTGCCAATGTAATGGGATAATCTTTGAATTGCGAAACAACGTAGTAAATATGTTGAATTCGAATTGGAAAATGCACTTCTTTGAGTATAAAATTGGTTTCGAAAGCCGCTTCGAACAATTTGGAACGCGATATCGTCAGGAATACTTCGCGTAGTCCTCCAAACCCAGTATTTCTATCAAAATGGTTTAGCACTCATGGCAAAATTAAAAGGTAATACGTAAGTCTTACTTTTAAATTTGTCCCAAAATCCCTTTTCTGGACTCGCCATCTTGAGACCTGAAAATGAGAATAAACTGTAGAGTACTGCAATGAAGACGAAAAATAAGCTTTAGTGCTCCTTAAGATGAGTGGCCGAGATATATTAATATTCAGGGACGTCGTATTCTCTCTCTCTATTTTCAATATTACTGCGCACGAATGGGGGAGCTTGAAACTGACAAAATAAATGGACGGGGTGAGCGTGTGTGAGGACTGTATTACACTTGACAGAATAGCGATATCAGTTGGAGTGTGAGTATATAAACGCGAACAATGGGACTCTCAATACGTGTGAACTGGTTGTGAAACACTAAGTGGAGGGAGAGCGAGAGAGAGAGAGAGTTGTGAGTAGCGTGAGACTTAAGAGATGATTGAGTTGGAAGAACTGAGAAACGACTGCAGTTTGCGAGTGCTGATGGATGACTGATTTGGAAAAAACCGTCTTTTGAGAAGAAAAAAATCAAGGTGGAGTAGGGCTGGAAATGGATAGTTTTTGGAAAGCCCAGAGAAGGGGAAAATCCGTTGTCAATCGGAAATATCTGAAGCGGTGGACTTTCCATAGATAAACAAAGGGCCACGACCTTCCATTAGGCCTAGTGAATCCCAAAGAGCAAGTGCGGACATTTGAGAGGTAAACGACCCTGCTAATTCGCCCTGCTGAACATACTCAATTGATTATTAGGCGAGGTAAATCTCCTCTTAAATTTATTTTCATTATTACATATTTTTATCATAGATCATCATTTACTGTTATTGACAAGGATGCAGCTGTTTTATCGAACCTCATCCACATACAACCTTAAAATATTCTACATACACCCTTAAAATCTTAAAGTTTCTTGACTCTTGAGTTTAGAAAAAAATTGAAGTTTTGTGTTTGGGGGGCATGCAGACACCTGGTCTAGTTTATCCCCCCCCCCCCAATCTTTGCAGCGGTGATACGCATATAGCGAATAGAACATTAAAAAGCTTGACAAACTAACTTAAAAAAATGTTCCAAGGGTCATCATGGAATCAGCCTCACAAACGTACAGAATATACAAATAATTCTTATAATGCCGCCAGGCCAGTATAAAAGCTGAGCCTGGGGTTCGGAAAAAACATGAAATTCCAGATATTCAAGCTTAAGATGCGATGAAGGAATGAGGGGATCTAAATAAAGGAAAGATAGCAATATAGTACCCCTACTCATCAATTTTTGCCGTTTTGTACGCTTCCAAAATTGCCAAAATCGATTAAAGTTGCGTTCTTGTAACCTGATGATGACCCAATCGTCATCGAAATCTATATAACATTGTAACACACATTTAGTGGAAATATACAATGGTTCTAACTCCGTTTTATTACTTCCCTTTTATCCGAATTTACTGGTCTTTAAAAAACTACTGGATTTAAAAAACTTACCGACACTTACAAAAACTATCTCTGTGCCAGTTGTGTAACCCCGGGCCCACTACTGCACTTGCTTTTCTGACACGATTGCAGTAAGGTCATTTTCCACGAAAACCCCCTAACATAGAGGTGACTTAAATAAAACTAGAACGGACGTGAAATGTAGGGGAACGTGGGAGTCAGTGGAAGTAAAAAAGTAGGTAGACGTAGAGTTATTACTCTGCATCCGGTGGTTTGGCAACTGGCGCATCTGACCTCAATTTCAATGTTTTTGGATTAATGCAGTTATTAAAACTATGAGCCGTAATGTGTACTACAAAATATACCACGGAGAAAAGAACAGATTTGTTTGTCGCATTTTGTTTTCGAATAAAACTCGCAGAGATCATAACATTTGTTAAGAGAGCGTTTGTTTCGTAACTGACGGGGTTTCAAAATCACGTTGTCAATAACTTTTTGCACGGATAGAGGATTATGCGAAGTCAACCAAACAATGGGACTCCTCCCTGAGCCCTGAGCGTTCAATGTCAAGAAATTGCGCAATCGGTAGGGCATCAGACCTTGAAATTGGAATCCATAGACTTCTCGGTTTACTTCTTTGGTTTGCATTTTAATGAAACGTTCAGAAAAGTATATTGTTGATTAAGGACCAAATTCATGCTCTAAACGCTCTGTACGATAAGACCTGCTTCAAGTGTCCGAGCAGCATTCAAAATGTGCAAGATCCTTTAAAAAATTCGCTTTGACCTCTTGAAAATACAATTCTCATTCGTGGGAAAATGAACAAAGGAACGTAATAAATTATCAACAATTTCGAAAGCAGCTTTTTCCTCATAAATTCTGACCATATG
The DNA here is from genome assembly GCA_020466155.1 of Pachypeltis micranthus. Lineage (NCBI taxonomy): Eukaryota > Metazoa > Arthropoda > Insecta > Hemiptera > Miridae > Pachypeltis > Pachypeltis micranthus. Next base: position 12,957,971 of record CM035775.1, read on the forward strand.
ATACGAGCATTTACAGAAAAACCGGGGCCCCCCCGTTTAGTCCAATAATGGGAGGCTGTTGCGCGGAGTTTTCAATCGCTCCTTTTTTTTTTAAATTCTTCTTCCTCCACTCACCGCAACGTATTCTTTTACCAAGCGACTTTTCGGGAATTTGGCGTTTAAAATGTTCAAAACCCAGAAGAATGTATTCAATATTTTTCACTCCTGTAAATATTTCGGTGATTCGGCAAATGGAAATTAGTAGCGCTAGGCTTGAGCATATTTTCCCCCCAACGGATATCTTCGGCGATTTAGTACTACATATACGTAATTGTTGGCATAATTATTACAGATGCGTCACTACTGGTGATCAAATATGTGTTCACATAACCGTTAAAACATTCTTAGACACCCGAAGAAATATTACATAAATTTGCAATTATTGCTTACGTGTTTATCGATGTAGATTATATCTCATTATCGGCTTGTAATTAGAGCAACGTGGGACGGTCTGTTCTCACTTTACAAGTCGCGCCCGAGGCGTTGACTTCTGCTTACGGTGAGGCCAAGGTGATTTAGTTCGAGCCTTATCATTTACGACCGCCCTCTGTGAAGTTCGTGACAACACAATTAACGGCGTTCAACTGGCATCTGTTGAAGCTCCTTCTCGTTCACAGGTTAGCAAGTAGTAATTTAGGAATTTTCACGTCCATTTGCGGTTAATGGAACAAAATATTAAGTAATTGCATAGTAAGTCGCAATAGTGAAACGTCTGTAATAATTATTCTTCTTAACCCCCTGTTTTAGAGAACAGTATTCGTTTCCATTTGGTCTCATTTGTCTCAGTATTGCGCATGTAGGAATGCAATTAAAAATGAGATAATCTAAGTAGGGTTAAAAGCGGGTAAAACAAGGGATTCGTGGCTATAAACAAAATGCAGGAAGTAGTAAATAGAAATGATAAATCGTCGGTTTCTTGTGAACATCGCCATTTATTCAAGTTCGGCAGTAAGTGGACGGAATTAAATCATCATTGAGTCTTTCAGATGTATTTGTCGTATTTAGACGTTTTTAGTGAGCACTTATCTTCTTCGCTTAGAGGAAAGCGATGACACTACTTCAACTGGCAATTGAACTGTGTTTCGTTGTACCAAATATAGAAAAGGAAATCTTTTCAAGTATCAAAGCATTAATTTAGCCTGTCAACAATCCATCACACTCAAGCCTTTAATGAAAGTGGAAAATTCGCATGGGGAACTTACAACAAAATGAGATTTTTTCTTTGTTGCTACCATGTGAAACCCCTCAATGATATCTGGTGATCGCTTGATCAGAATGAACGTCGATTGTCGCAACAAGCTCGACATACTTATATTATTAAGCCAGATCGTTGAACGGGTACGTAGAAACGCGGAGGTTTTATGTTTTCGCATCGAATGGCTCGACTGATCACACACGTCACCGAATCGAGTGAGCGACACGCTCAATTGAGATTCGACAATAGCTCCTTCTTGTTTGTTGCCTTAGTAAACAGATATGAATTATCTAGTTCTACTTTCTCGCGATTCAAAACCGAAAATGTGAAGAGAGTTTATTCTCGTTCAACCTTTCACGCGAAGTTACATTTGAGCGACAATAGGACGTAACGATGACGAGCCGACGAGACGTGAGAGGAAATCGAATCGAAGAGAGAGCGTAAAACATTTTTGCTTGACAAGTTTACCGGGGAAATATTATCGTTCTATCATTTTGCAAGCTGATGGCAATTAATGGACGGTTCGGAGAAAATGCCGACGGAAAAGTCAACAAGAATCGGAAGATAAGCGTTCGCTCCGACGATGGAACTCAAAATAATTTCTCCCAAAAGCCAGCACTTGATTGTTAGCAGAGGGTGTAGCCAAGTCCTGGACAACAAACTGCGATTAGAAGAACACATTTACAACACGATGGAATATCAGTTACTCTGGAGCACATCACAGAGTGCACTTTTTAATTGAATTCCACTGGCTATCAATATTATACCTATAAGCTCCAGTCCGGCAGCCCTCCTCATGAGCGAATTATGAATCATTGAGCTATTTTTGTGCCAATGTAAACTCGCTCGCTCATTTCTGTCCAACGCTATTGTGACCCAATGTACATGTCCAATCCAACATCTTTATCAATCAGATCGTGTAAGGTCTTTTGAACTTACCTCAAACATCCATAGCACGAAACTGGTAGTGGCAAACTTAGCGGCAGAACTTAATTGTTCTGGCGCTAAGACATGCCGCGAAATGGGTGCTGCAAATGTTTTTATCAAGCATTATCGTTTTTCCGATTTTTTCACAAAACAGCTCAAAAGATTTCGATCAAACTGACACGTACACACACTACCACATTGCAAATCATACAAAAAGCAGATAGTAAGATGTACGCTAAATCACATTCAGTACTAATTAATTCAATCGCCGTCTCATCAGGAACTAATTTGGAGAACGTTAAAGGGCAAATAAAACAACGTTGACTTACTTTTAACAAACTCCTGACAGTACCAGTTTACAATGCTTGATGCTCTATGAATTACTCTACGACGAATTAGCTGGTTCAAAGATAAAAGAGCGGGATTGAGGTTTCCGCGCCTTTTGACGGTACAATCGAAGGTCTCTACAAGCGGCGAACGAGTAACGCGACACAATATACAGGGATTAGCTACAACTGATACCCTTAAGCCCTTTCAATCCGCAGCTTAATAAATATAATATCACCGACCGACGAGATCCTTTGGCTTAGGGATACGCCTACCACTGCGCAGTAGGAGAGTACATTTACAAACTGACGGCGTTCATATTTTACAGGTATTGTATTCGTTCAAAGCTTTTCTACGGAAATATTTATGGAGAGAACAGAAGGTACTACTCAGTTGAAAGTGATGAAGCCCTGGAGGGCTTGGCACCATGGATCCACGCAGACGTTATGCTGCAGGGATGATGCCAGGGTGGAGTTACCCTTACAGGGAAGAAGAACAAACGTGAGGAACGGTTTTAAATTACCATATTAAAGATCTGTACGAAACTCGGCGAGCTTTACAAAACAATATCGTTAGAACCATTTTAAGAAAATCAGAAAAACGATACTTAACTTCTTCTTGGCTCACATCTCGGTTCAACAGGGTTATGGGAATTTGAGTATGGGTTGTTAGAAGACGCTCTGTCAGCATTGCTTGATTGATCTCAGGCAATTACTGTATAAATATTGAAGATTGTTTTTAAAAAACTCGATTTTTGGCACATTTTGGTTCATGACTCTGTTCAATCGCTCTCAGAGAAACATGTGTGGAGAAAAATAAATAAGCAATGGCTGGTTGGACTTTGATTAACTAAACAGTAGAAAATAATTTGAAAGTTTAATCAAAATCGTTGGAGCAGTTTTCGAGGAAAATGTCCCGTTTTCGGTGCATTCCGGTCCCCGCCCTTCTCGTCTGCGGACGTAACATTATTTATGCTTTCAAAACATGACAAACAGAACAGGAAAGATCCAGCTAAATCGGTCCAGTTTCTCCCGCAAAAGTATTTTTAGTTTATTTCGTCTCAGATCAGTAAGCCTTGAACATAAAGATCTGAACATTTTTTTATCATTTGGGTAGTGGAAAGCAAAATTGTTGGTGTTTGCAGGCAAACACGAGTAGCAGTTCATAACGTTAACTTTAAAACGGTTCTTAAAGATTTTTGTGCGAAAGAACGAATTTTGTAGACGGCAGACGGACATTGCAGATTTGGAATCCCGATGCCAAGAAACGTAAAGTATCAAGTTTTTATGGGAGTTGTAAATGAATTTTCCTGACCGAAAGCATAGGTTTATTATTCAGAATGAATATTAAACCAATATTATTCAGAATGAATATTAAACCAAAAGATAAGAGTCTACGCCCCTATGGAGTTTTGTATTCGTTTAATTGTTAATGAAACAATTGAAATATTTCTACGTTGATAGTTAATAAACGCAGATGGGCATTTTATCTGAGCTAAGTTGGCAGCCCCACCCCCCAATAGTTGTGAATTCGTTCAAGATCGTCACTTTGAAGTTTCTGGTGAAATGCCAACGTATTGCCGTCGAAGCAGGTGGACCAAAGGTGCGTTTATATTTGCACGAAGTCAGCTGCCATTTCCAACATAACGCGGGTTTTAGAGGAGATGGTAACTTCGCCAAAAAAATCTCTCATCGCCGCAGTTTAACAATTCGTTCATTCTTTTTAATTCCCAACAATATTCGTAAACCGGTTTCAGTTTTTAAGGCCACCGGCGTTGCGTAGAGTATAGTTGAGTACAGGCACGTGTCGTGATTCAGTATACTTTGCCAAAAAATAAACATAAAAACCGGGTTTAAAAGAGAAGGATGTTGTGTGCTAAGGGCACGTTTAAATTTTGTCTTGTCACTTCTGAGACAGGAACAGCCCCAGAAAAACGAGGTTGGTGATTGTGATCTTAACCACATAATTCAACAAATCGTGGGCGCAAAAGTCCCGTTTTTATCTGAACTGTAGCGAGGGGACACCTTTTTTTCTTTTTACCAAGGCCTGCTTTGTTGGGAGGTCATTCACCCAACAGTTAAAGAAACGGGCGAGCCCCCCTTGACCCACTGTTCAAAACCGAGGTCAGCCAATGGGCCAAGTTCCAGGTTCCGCCTTAATAGAAGCTCTGTTGGCTGATGGGATTTCCTTTCTACGTATCTACGCCACTTTCAACGACGAGAGCTTGAGCAGAACACGCACGTGTAACCTCGACCTTGACTCGAATTACGATCTCATACTTCACTAAAGAGGACAACCGGGAACACTGAATGCTTCAAGCTACCAGATGAAAATTGAAAACGAAGGGGAGAGCTACTTCTTCAGGTCTCTTGCACCAAACCTGATTGAACATGTTAGCCAACTCCTAATAAGTAATTGGACATTGAAAGGTAAAATATCTGGTGCGATGCAACACACAACTTTCCTTAGCTCTACGTCAATTCACTTTGTACATGGCTAATTCTAATTAATCGATTCATTTATCACTCAGTTCCTTTGAACTTGGACAAACATCACTTCACAGTAGCAGGAAGCGGTAGCGCCTACAGTTCTGGAATTTATTCTGCTGCTCGTACTCATAGCAGGACCATTATTGAGCAATTGGTACGCAGATAATTAATGAGGCTGTAAACACACATTTTTTGAAGAAGGATAGTAATTACTTTAGCATAGTTATTGGGTGAAAACGTTTAGAAGTGGTAGTAAGCGAAACGGCAGTAGTTGAAATTCAGGAATTTCTGGAGTGACCCCCATGTATTTCATGAACATTTTTAAACGCTCAACCTTTTGGTATTGGATTGGACTACAATACCAATTTTATTAACATTCTACAAAAATTCCAGCGGAGTTTATAAGGAAACAACTGCGCTAAAAACGCTTTTCGTCGACAATTTTGATAATTTATTGTGCTGCTCTCGTCATTTTCCCACGAATGGGAATTTTATGGTATAATTGCCTTATCAAGAGCTATCAACATAAAAAATTTAATTAAAATCGTTAGAGCCGTTTTTGAGATTAAAATTTGGTGCTTTGAACACTATGATAACTATAGTTAATATTCGGTGGATTTTGCCCATACCCTTTGTTTTGCGTCCCATGGTAACCTGCAGGCTAGACATCAAGTTTCAGCTAATTTGGTACGGTTGTTTTCTCTAAAAACCGCGCTAAAATCGATTTCGTCGAAAGTTTTGGTAATTTATTGTGCTGCTCTCGTCATTTTCCCACGAATGGGAATTGTATGGTATAGTTGCCTCATTGAGAGCTATCAATATAAAAAGTTTAATCAACATCGTTAGAGCCGTTTTTGAGAAAAAAAATATTTGGTGTTTTGATCACTATGATAACGATAGTTAACTTTCGGTGGATTTTGTTCATACCCTTATTTTGGCATCCCATGGAAAGCGTTTTTAGCGCGTTTTTTTTAATTATAAACTCCGCTGGAATGTTGATAGAATGTTAAAGAAAATTGGTATTGCAGTCCAATTCAAACCGCTCATGAGATACATGGGGGTCACTCCAGAAATTCCTGAATTTCAACTACTGCCGTTTCGCTTACTACCAGTTCTAACAGTTATTACCCAATAACTCTGCAAAAGTGATTACAATCCTTCTTCAAAAAATTCGCGTTCTAGGCTCATTAATTATCTGTGTACCAATTGCTCAATAATCGTCCGGGAATGAGTACAAGCAGCACAATAAATGTCAGAACATTAGGCGCTACCGCTTCCTGCTGCTGTGAAGTGTTGTTTGACCAAGTTCAAAGGAACTGAGTGATAAATGAATTGATTAAATAGAATTAGCCATGTACAAAGTGAATTGACGTAGAGCTAAGGAAAGTTGTGTGTTGCATCGCACCAGATATTTTCTGAATCAGCTTCATCAAGCCCATTCATGTTGATCGGTTCTTATTGGCTGAAATAGTTCCCGTTCCACTAAATACATTCGACGGCGAATATCGAGATGATATCCTCATCGAACAAATTTTCGTTTCCAAGGAAATTGCCGAACAAATAATAACACGACGTACTAATTTGTTTTCGACAGTTTTAGTTTCGCTCGTTGCGTAGATCTATCGCACAAACCAGCTGCGAAGAGCGTCAGTGTTTTCTTACACGCATCAGAGAAAATTTGTTCCCGTCAGTTGTTTTGCAGAGTTGGGTCGTTACTCAATAAGTAACTCATAAGTACAGTATGCTATTATTTACTACATCGTTACCATCATCTACAGTGACACAGTACCCGTATTTTTTCTTCGTTATTCGGTCTTCCAGTCCGAATGAAATATCCGAAATAGCGACCCACCACATGACTTTCATCAGCCCCACGTACCTTCCACAATCTTCACCGCTCAAGCAGCTATCCCAATACGTATTCAATTCAATGCATGTTAAGAGGTTGGAACGTTCTTTGTTCTTTAGCGTCAATGTTCTTTAGCGAGAAAATGGTAGTGATTGCGTTTCGAAATTTATTATTAGGCTGCTTCTACTCACTACTCGACCTTCATTGAAAAGCCGACGTATAGGTAATTGTCAAGGACTGTTAAAATGATTTTTCTGAAAAGGTTCATGTCTACTGTTCTGGAATTACGAAACAAATTAGACAAAAAAAAGTTCATTTGAACTCCGCAAAATCTCAGGTTGCTCCTGACTTTCTTATGAACATTATTAAACTTATATGTTACAGGTAGCGTAAATAACTACAACTCCGATTTTTAGTGCGCCTATCACACGGGCGGAAAAGTGCAGAAAACTCGCTATGGGCGAAACTGCATAAAAACAGCTTTTGTTGAAACGTTTGATAATTTATTGTGCTGATCACATCATTTTCACATGGGCGAACATTAAAATAACCGTTGTCCTTTCAATCAGCCCGCACAATAAATGTATACGAAATCGTCAGAGCCATTTTCAAGAAATGAAAGTGTCACTCAATAACAACAAAAATAACTATAGTTACCGATTTTGCTCATACCCTGATTTTGGCATCCCAAGTTGATCAGATTGCATGTACGACTGTTCACATTACTGGTAAAACAAAAATTATTATTATCTATTAAGAGGGCTGCTTAAAAAAGTAAGTCAATTGTAGCTCACGATTTGTAGCTTTCGCAGACGCAGAAAAGCTCAGGATTCTTTACATGGCAGCACATGCCGTTTCGTACGCCACAATAATTGAAGAACCCGGTCAAGAGCAATTGATAATCTGTTCCCTGTCATAAGGAATATAGTTTTTTTTTAAAGTAATTTCTTGGTAGTAGCAAAGAATAGTGAAACGATTCTGACTAGAGGAAAAATCGCAACTCAACTAGTTGTCCGATGTAAATGGACGGGAGCTAAAAACAATTGGCAAGGTTCCTAACTTTCCTCGGCCGCGTGAATGTCCTTATGTTTGATACCCTTTTTTCATTCAAACGTGATAATCGCGACTGCCTAATTCACGAGGTTGTGAGAACGGAAACCGACTCCGATAACTTACGCTTATTTACCAGTTTCCGCTACGAAAAACGACAAGGGAGGCCCGCCGAAATAAGACAGAAACTGTGGTAAGCCAAAAAAAAGGCTTTTTTTTAGTTGTTTTAGCAATTTTACCGTGAGTCCCTTATGAGTCCTACAGATTAGTTGCATAACGATAAAAATCGCCGAGTGAACGAGAGACAGAGAAAAGTTTTGTGATGCGTCTCAGGTTCGTCAGATGTTTTCAATCTTCAAAAATAGCTTGAAAACGTAAACTTTGTATTACATGCTTGTTTATCGTATCAATCGCGTACTAGTAATAATATTGAGGAATCTGTATTAAGGCAGAAACCAGAAACTTTCAAAACATAGTAAGTTCATCAAGGATAAGAAAATAAACTATGTTTGGTCAAATACCTGGGACGATGCGCCACAGAACATACTTCATCCCCAGGTACATTCGGCGAGCATAGCTTTAAATACTAACCCAGTGAATTTTTCACTGGTCACTAGAACTTGAAACAATTTCACGATCTATGTAGAAACTGGTTGCGCTTCAAGTTCCTGGATTTATCGAGCTACTGCAACACATTGAAAAACCAACGTGCAGGTAATTGGTGTGACCGTCAACATTTTGGGAAGGTTTAAGTTTAGAGTTCTGCAATTATACAGGAAGAACTGCGAGAAAAAAAGTTGGATAAGAAAACAGGTTTGTTTGAATGAAGGAACTTCCGAGGATGCTCGTGAATATCTAATGACCCATGGTAAAAAACTACCGTATAGAAAGATTATTGGATGTTTCTGAGAACGCAAGAGCCAGGTAAAGACGCACGGGTTGGTGGCTGAACTTAATTGATCAGGATTTTCCTGTATGCGTCGAGGGCACCAAACCGAGAGCTGCGCCGAACGATGATTGAAAAACTGACGCAAAATGTTTGATAATTCACAGCGCTCCTCTTGTCATTTCCCTACAAATAAAATTGTACTGTTATATCATTCGGCTCTTTCCTTAGAAAAAGTCGAATGAAAATCGTCAAAGCCACTTATGGAAGAGAAGAACGCCAGATATTTACTTGGTGGCGACTAATTCGAATTGCCATCGTAAAACGACTGTACTAGTTCCGTCAAAAAATAACTAATATATGATTGAAATTCATAAAGGCGTGATCATTCATTAACTTCATCAATTATTGTAGAATATAAATATTTATACGGCAGCTAGGTAAGACATTAGTAGGCACTTCAAAAACGACTGTATTAACAGCTACGCAATTATGGCATAGTGTGTGAGGGTCACGACGACGAATTTCTTAGAGCACGTTTCTTCGCATCAAGCTGCTTCTATACATCAAAATTCGACAATGGCGCCATCAAGAATTAGTGGGTTAAGTGCTACATTTTCTTTCAAGTCACGCAGGGCTGAAGGGTGGCACAATGTCTACAAAAGCTTCCATCGCTAGCAAGGGAGTAAATTAATTAAGGAGTGACTGGTGGGCAGTGAGAGGAAAGGAACTGGGTCATCTCTCTACGTGATGGATTATTAAGTGGCTCACGATAAAAGACTTTCCCGTGGATGTTTCCTTCACATCGTCGATCCTCACTCCATGCAATCAATTTACATATTAACAGAAATAGTTATTGAAATAATAGAGATAATTGAAGAAATATCAATTGAAAGGTCCCCGCGGGGGCAACATTCTGAATTACGCATCCCCGCTGGGTGCGACTCATGGGACGATAATTCGTTTTCGGAAGACGATTAGGAAGTCCAGGCAGGGCAACTGGGGTCAATTGTGCTCTGACGTCAACGTGGACGTAACGTAATGAAGCTCTTTTCATCGCACGATATCCAACCACTTGTTTACAATTCCCTTTCGACAACGATACGCTCTTGAAAACGTCACGAATAACGTGGCCTGTGAAAATGATATTAAAGCCGGCACCTTGGGGCTTGCAAGGAAAGATACATTAGTAGATGCCCCAATTTTTAAAGGGCCGTCCTGCAAAGAAGAAAATTTAGCAGCAGTAAGGGACAACTCAAGCCGAACATAAATCTGACCAGACCATTTTGAGCTTTAATACGTAAAACCCCACGTGTATGAGATGAACGTAGAGTCGTTTTCATTTTTGTGCAAGTTCACCGTAGGGAAATTACGCACTGAAAATATATGGTACGGTGCATCACACAAATTTCCTCAGCCCTACGTACGTTCGCCGATTTTTCTCACTCTACCAACAGATCTTTTGTTCACTCAGTTAACACGTAGCAGACCCAATTTTGTGGCCCAAAGCCTCATAAAATACGTTTAAAAACTTTCTAACAGGGCATCTCATGTCATATGGCCTTCCCCCTACTTCACTCTCTAAGGAAGTCCTAGTTCTATGCGCTTCATCACCCATACAAACTAAGACTTAGTGACCCGCTGGATCACTTTTCAAAAGGCATCTATATAAAACAATTTTAGGCCAACCTTGATCTGGTTATTGTGGTCCGAAGAAATTGCTAGTATCACAACAACTACTACTCGGCCGATTTTTCCAAAATTTCTTTGCACTTGTTATTTAAGAGCTTCATTAGTCCGGGTGACTGAACTAAATTCCGAAGTTTTTGGCAACGCGTCAGTGCTTTTTCGAGAGTGTGGCCAGGAGGAAAATGGCAACTTGAGGTGTGTAGATTTTTCAGATAAATTAAAAGGTTTCCAACTAGGTTGAACGATTGTTTTATAATTCAAATATCTGGTGTGACGCGTCATACAATTTTTGTTGGCCTCACGTGCATTTAGCGATTCTCTTGGCTCTAGTAACTAACCAAATGTGTTGTTCATTCTGTTTGTAATAATATTCTACATGACAGCAAGAGGCGCACATCCTTCTTGAATTTATTGTGCTGCTCTTACTAGGGCCACGACCATTATGGTGCAATCAAATTCTAAGTGGTTTAAGAGGCTGCCTACGTGATTTTTCTGAGAAGGATCGCATTTACTATTTTAGAGTTAACGGATAAAACTGAGAGAAAGGGTAAATGAAACCCTAATTAATAATTGAATACCCTAATTGAAATTACGAAATTTTTGGAGAAGCTTTTATACACCTTATGAGAGTTAACAAAACGCACATCACGTAGGTATTATTACCATGTCAATTTCTCTGAAAATATTAGTAAAATTTGAGCTTAGTTCGTCAAGAAAAAAACTGTGCTAAAATGTTTGGTAATTTATTGTGCTGCTCTCGTCATTTTCCCATAAATGTCAATTTTATGGTATTGCATCATTTTGTCTACACAAAACACTTTAAATCGTTGAAGCCGTTTTTGAAGAAAAAAAACACTTTGTGTTTTGGCGTCCAACGGCACACTGCAGGCTTCGTTTTCCCTCATTCACGTTCACAGACTCACGCACAGACCATTTTCCCAAATAATGTTTTTCGGACTCAGTGAGAGGGAGGTTTGAGACGTAAAGATCTGAAGAAAACTAAAAAAATGCTTTCTGCTTCGTAGAGAAAAGATAAAAAAGTTAGTAAGTAAAAAAGATAGTAAAAACTCACGCTAAAAATTTATTGATTTTCAGCCATTTACTATACCACAGATACCCTTAAAAACGTAAAAATCTAAAGAAAAGCAAGTGTCTTTCTTGGGCTGTATAAATCAGTAGTGAGGCAACATACATTATGTGTTAATTTTCTTCGTTTTGTATCTTTCTATCCACAGTGTCGTTGTATACATAAATAGATTTATATTATAAATAGAATAAATGTACATAATCCGACGTATTCCCTATTTATATTCCACTATTGAGAAATGTCATTTTATAAAATTTTACTTCCAATTACCACAGTTCTATTCAAAGTTAGGAGGTGGATTTGAGATAGCGTTGGGAATTGACAATAAATGAAGACCACATGGACAAAAGATAGGACACACGAGGCAGGCGGTAGCGCTGATTCATATCAAGTCTGGAAGTTCTGCCTCTCTGCCTCGGCTCTCTCTGCCTCTGATTGCTGAAGGCAACGGGTATTAAGGCAAAATAAAATCGCTTATAAGCGATGTAATTTACTTACTATGTCATTCACAAGGTTACATTATCATTTGAATAAAAGGTACGAGGTCCAACTTTTTGTTTTCAACCGCCGTTTCTCGCGGGCTCTAGTGAATGAGAAAAGGTCAACAGCATTCGGCTCGTTGATCTTATCCGCGGGCTTATTGACATTCTATTTGGCCGTTGTTTCATAATCCACTCTCGCGTACATTCGGGTCGACGGAAGATCTCGACTATTTGGAAAACCAGATAGCGATTTCGCAAACAGGAATATTTTTTGAGTTTTTTCGACAAACCCCCAGCTCGACAAAAAAACTCTACCAAACACGAATACAGCTCTGCTACAGATGATCTGCAACCAAACTGCTGGAAAATTAGATATAGCAAGTTTTACGTTCACCAAGTTAGTGCAATTTGTGACACCACAGAACTCGCCAAATAAATAATGAATTCCACGATGATTATGACGGTCATCAGATGAATGTATACCAACTTCAGCCCTCTACGTTTGTCGCTCCTTCGTAACCGTACTTTGCCATTAAGACGAACATGATTTATTTTGACGAATTTGACAATACGAAGCTCAAGCCTACTTCACGCATTGCTGCCTCTTACCGTGTTCCAAATTATAGATTATTATATTTTAATAATCCTATATTTTAGACAAGTCGTATGTCCGTACAGTCGTGTGAAGAATATCCCGTGCTACGCTCACCACTAATCTCCATATCGGCTTCCCCGTGGGACTTGAAAACAAAACGATTTCTGTAAAAATTCTGTAATAGAATTTTACGCAAAAACACGCAGACAACCCTCTTTTTGGCAATTAGACGTTGCGTGAAATACGCTAAACGTGAAACTCATCAGTCGTCCTCAATGAGCGGTTCGTGTTGGACGGAGAATATGTTCACCTTTCAACCGACTCCTCTTGGAATTACATTTCATACTTTCATTTGCACTAATTAGGTATTCAAGCCATAAACAGTAATTTGGCTTCCTTTAAAATGCAATTTTCCTCATTCATTTTTGTCCTACGAGAAGCACAATTTTACAAGAAACTTCCCCAATTCTCTTCTTCTACCATCCCAAACTTCTCCCAACTTATAAATTCTTTCTCTTTTCTCACTACGCAGTAGAGCAGGAAGGTTGGGTTAGGAATTACAGCAGAAAGGCTGCGAAAAAAAGTTATTAAAAAACGTTAGTTTGTATTCCGGAATTTATGAGGTTGTTCCTGGTAGCGATACGACCATTACTAAACTCTTATCATATAGGTAGCTCATTGGACTACGACGGCGATTTTTTTAGAGTTGCCGTCATTTGAGGGAGTATGAGAAAAGAACAGCACTAGAATCGCCGAAACATTTACTAATTTATTGTACTGCTATCGTCATTATTCCAAAAATAGAAATTTTATATTACCGTTTTGTTATTTGGGTCCGTTCACACAAAAACTTTCATTCAAAAAACATCATTAGAGCCGTTTTTGAGAAACGGAAAATTTGGTGTTCAATCCAAAGTTTGGTGTTGATAATCATAGCTAGTTTCGCACATAACCTTAGGAGTCCAATGTACACATGAATATCAAATTTGAACTTATTTGGTTCAGCCGCCTTAATTGCCCTCACAAACACACAGATACACACAAGCCACTTGCATAACTTTCTTTCCTACTCTCTGAAGGATAGTATAAATAACCAAGGGTTGTAAAATAGGGTTTCGAAAGACCACTTCTTTTATGGTAAATGCCAAACTGATTTATATGTTATACATATCAAACATAATACAGATTATACATAGTCCCTCTCCTACCAATACTTATACTTTGTTCCCTACAACTGTTTCCCCAACATGAACGAAGATTTACGCCAAAACGTATTAAATTGAAATGGCAACTATATTCATAAACGTCTTAAATTGTTTTATTTATTTTATCATACAATTATGAACGAACTCACGGGGAACCAATACCTATATTTAGCAGCAGTGCGTGCATAGTTTTATCGAGGTTGGAAAGTTGTGTGATGCGTCGCCCCATATACGTTTTATAATAAACAAACCACTAGATGTTTTCTGAAATTACAAAAGGTGGAGGGAGAGAAATTGTGTGTGTTGCAAGGCTTTTCATCTTCAATTCATGAATACGATGGACCACACACAACTCTGGTCTAGTCGTCTTGCCAATTGGGAGAGGGGATCATACCTAAACGCATTCAGTCAATTCAGCGCCGCTCTCAAGTGGAATGAAGGAAGATTTTTCACTTGACTCGTTCCGACACGAGACCTTACTCCACAATTCACAAAAATACTATTTTTGGTACATTTAACTAAACTCGTAAATGAGAAAAAGTAGCTGATAAGGCATTACCTGGAAACTTAAACTGTCGGGTGGGTAAAAATCTAAGTCGTCTAGCGAACGATAATAATTAGCGAACCGGCGGTGTGAAAAACAGAAGGCTCGAGTTAAAACTCGAATCGAATACGATCACAACGTGAGGCGACAGATCCGCGCGACTGTCAAGATGCGCGCGTACGCGACGCCCCTACTTCCGGCCCTGCGGCAGGTTGGCCAACTTCGGGCGCTCAAATGGCCGTCGCCTCGCAGAAATACGAGACCTCTTCCCTCCAATTTTCAAATATCTGGAACTTTCCTCAACACTTGAACCATCAATGATTTTCTTCCCTTTTTGGGGCCTATATATCTGCCCACAGTATTTTCACTGAGAAGTATATTTAGGACAAAAGCTGAGTAGTTTTTTTTTTTTTTTTTTTTTCGTTTTTTTTTTTGGCATTAGCTGTTAGCCATAGCCATGAAGCGTTTATTCAACATAATTCTATATACAAATATAAATTATAATTTACAAATTATTACAGTAACTTGTTACAAAATAAATATTAAATTTTCTTATTGATTTTTTTAATGAAATCACATACTTCTTTGTAAACCAGTAACAATCTTGAATAAATGATTTCCTCAAATTGGAATGGATTTTCCAAATGGCGACCAACTGAAATGAGCATGTGTTCTCTAGCATCCCAGTGTCTTGCACATTGCATGTAGATATGTCTTAGAGTTTCCTCTTCCCTGCCACAATCCTCGCAAATTGACGAATTCCTCATCCCCATGCGAAAGTTTAAACAAAATTATAACAGTATTTTTCAAAAAAATTGGGAAAACCCATATTTTTAATCATATAATTACTTAGAAGAATCATATTTTTTGGACTAAGTATTTGATCTAAAAAACATACCAAATGACCAGCATCGAAACGATGCCAAACGCAACATAATTGAGATTAAACTGCCAAAATTACGTATTTGTTAAACATTTTTGGCCCACAACAACCATGGGCTTCGTCGGGTTGTACTATCGAGCATGCGGGTACAACTAGATACCAAATGGGGTTTTATGCAAAAGAACGAAGTTTCTAGACCACCCTAAAGACCAAATATGGCCCAGGCGCCAGACAGACATGGCAGATTTGGAAATTCTCTTACCCTCAAACGTAAAGTGCCAAATTTTGACCAGGTGGATGTAAAAACATTTTTCGTGCCTAAAACAGGTCGGGGCGTACCTTCAAATCACTATGAAAATTCTATGAGGCAAATCTACTCAACGCTCAACTCAAAGAACTTCAAAACTTTAAACTCTTTTATTTAAAAACTCAACCTATTCACCAAATCCCTATGCCTTGGAACGTTAAGTATCAAATGTTGAGGGGTGGGTTGTAAAACAATCGTCCTGGCGAAAACATAGGTGTATTATTCAAAATGAATAGTAAACCAATAAAGGCGAAATAAAATCTCTCTCTAAATTTTAGAAGAAAAAGAGAATTGAGTGGCGTGAAAAACAAAATCTTCGATATCTACGGTGGTGAGCGTCGAACTGCAAAGCAATACCGGCCAGAATGAGAAACGGGAATTTCTCAATGGGAATAATACTGGGGATTTGATTGAGGATGTAATATACCAGTACGAAAAATGATTTAATGTTCCATTCGGAATGATACTGCTGTTCAGGAGACGCATACGAAAAATAAAAGGGCACAATTGAGGAGTCGAAGCTTGATAACCCTCCATTCTTGATGGTGCGGAGCTACCTCCAAGGGAAATCATGTAGTCGGATTGGGCCTACTATTTCAAGCAGGTATTGTTGAAAACAATAAATTAAAGATATATTGTCGTGAAGGAGACGTAAGTTTTATTTCATTTAACCGTTTTGCGGTCCTTTTACGAACTAAGTGGTCCTTGCATATCCCCGTGGATAATGGAGCATACAGAAGAAAAAAAACGAAAACCGCTTCCGCTCTAATCCAAACTTTCATGCCACAATGGCAAACTTTGATGATTGGCACCTTACTGCTACCCCTGTAAACATATACAGGTGTTGTGCCACGGAGTGAAGCGTGTTTATCTGAGCGCCCCTACCCCTGGGCTTTACTGTGAGGCCAACAATCGGAACCTAACTTTTAACCGTAGTAACACATTGTTCGCCCATACGTTTAAATGTGACACTTGACAACGCCATCTAAACTACCAAAACTACATGACAAAGCTTGATAAAATTGGATTTCAAGGAGTAATCTTCGAACCTAACTTTTGTCAACTCCAAGTTTGAACTGAGTTTTGACCACTCAAAATACACACACACACAAACAATGGCACTACACATTCTGTTGTTTCATTTTTATTTTAAATCAAAATCGCCGAACCACCACCACGCTGGGCAGACTCTTCACCCAAGCTTTACAAACCTACAAAGGTGAAAATCAAAGTCAAGGTAAGCACTAATTTAAAACATTGCGCAAACCGACTCAAGGTCGCCCGATGACAAGTCGCCCGTCTAACTAATCAGGTCAATGTTTAAAGTTGAGAACACCTGAGTAAACACGGCCTACAACGCACAGAATATTTTATTCCTTTGCTGTGACGTATATTACCCAAAAGTGGCCAATAATAACACTTCTCCTCAATGTTACAAGTCTCAAAATGTATGTCAATAGTTTCATCAGGTAATATATATATATATATATATGCACACCAGTCCGAGTAACAACGATGGTGATTCTGTTTTATAGCTGCTAGAAGTTGAACATTAAAAAACACATATTCAATACACTTTGTTAGTAGTCCTCGACAAGCAGAGAAACATTTATTGAGAACAGCAGAGAAACATTTATTCAGAACAGCGCACGTTAAAAATCGTTGAGCCATTTTATACTTCATAGGCCTGTATATTCGTTCACCGAATTTTCGTGGAGAAATCTATGCAGAAAAAAAGTTGATTGCTGATTATTATAGAATAATACGAAACGTTAATCAAAAACGTCAAAGTGGGTTTTAACAGAAACTCAAAAATCCTCGTTTTTGGTACGTTTTGGTCCCCCAGTCCCTTTTCCTATCGCTGGAAATTGCGCATAACCTTATTTTCGCGCTTGCGGAAAATCACGAACAAAACTAAAAACGTAGCAAATTACTACTCAACTGGTTATTATTCACTTGCACAGCCTAATTGGAGCCTATCCTATTCAATCCAACTTCGAAAAATATTAAGAATATAGTAGTATCGGTATATCAACAATCTGGAAAACGACAACTCAAATGCAAACGACTGTGTTTGCACAGCACTTCCTATACCCATCCCATTCAATTCAGTATCGAAATACACTAATAAACGATACGAAATATGCTACGCTATAACAAAGAAAACGTTTTCTAGTGTCGCTAGGCAATTGGCACGACGCGACGAGTTGAAGTGAAGGGTGGTAGGAATTAGGCAGTGCCGCACGCTGCGCTGGGAATGAGCGCAGGCTGGAGAGAAAAGATAACTTTTGCTAATCGATAGATTCGCGAGTTCCTTCAACTACTAGAATTCGCCTCACTATATTTGCTATAATTTCGCTGTTTTCCATCTAAACGCAGTCCTGAGTCCCATTCTATTCGACTCGGCATCAAAAAATACGTAGGACACGGTACCAAACACGACGTAAATGCAGTGGAACTACCAAAACGTTGTGTTCGGCTAATTTTTTTAACCATTTTTTGCCCATAACAACCATGGGTTTCGTCCCATCGGAGTGCAAGCAGGCGGACATGATAATTTGTTTTTTAGACCACGTTAAAGGCAAAATATGGACCGGACAGCAGACGCACATGGCATTTTTGGAACCCCCATGCCTTGAAACGTGGAGTCAAATTTCGATCAAGACCTGTCCCTGGTAGGAGTATTATTCATTATAAGTAATAATAAACCAAAAAGAGCCAGCTGAATCGGTCCTGCAGACACTGACCAAATTTTATACGATCGCGATACATCCCTTACCCCTTAGGAAGCACTGTAGATGATACGCTCGGTAGCGAACTGGCATTTTATGAGGAAATAACGAAGACTTTCTACGAGATTGAGCAGGACATGTCTGCCTTAGAGCTTTTAATGAATGTGCAATTTGATTTATAAGCCAGGGCTTACGAAACGAAATTCTGGGTGTGGCTAGTTCTGCCTCTGTACTCGAAAGATCTAACTAGCCCTGGAACGGAGTTGGTGTCATCGAACCAGTTTTTAATCTGACGTAATATCGTAAGTAGCTTCACAGGCTTAATGGTTTGATTCTGAATTACGACGCAGGAGGCCTTGAGTTCGATTCTCCAAGAGTAACGAGGAGTTGAACGGGACGAATCCTGGGCCCAGTGAACCCGATGTTGATTACTGGAATTGGGCGAAATGTTACTAGCTCAACAATCGTGATTCTGATTTTTTGGCGAGTGAACATTAAAATGAGGCCAGCCGAATAAATAGTTACCGTTCATTGAGACTGCAGTGGTCGTAGTCGAAGAACAAGACCATAGGACTGGCAATGTACCCCTTTATTTCGTAAAGGTAGGATTAAACGAATCACACGTATCAGGTTAACCAATAGCTGCAAAACGAGTTGTTTCTTGTATACCGTCCTAAGCGGAATGTAACTAGCAAATGGATGGAGTAGACCAGTGCTAGAGCATAAAATTCCAGAAGATGCCACACTTAGTTCGCTCAACCAAAAGGGCAAGGGACCTATAGTAACCGGCTGGAAAAATTCGAGTTTTTACAAGATCTTATATCCTGAAAACCTAATTGCAGAACTTCATCTGAGTGTGTATCCACAGACGCTGTGTGTATCTCATCTATTGATCTTGTTTTTCTCTCTTGTAAACTTGCACATGAGGTGATTTTTAAAACCCAATCCGTGTTTCATGCACTTTATACAAAATTGGCAGAACCTAACATACATTCATACCTAGAAACTGGAAGTGCTTAACGTTCCAAATCTTTATTATGTTGCCCCTACTTACGACCGACCTTTTTTGAACAGCCAGCCCATGGGTGGTTTATAGGACTACAAACCTTGATTCTTTGAAAGCGTTCAATAATTATAGGTTAAACACAATGAATTAGCCAAATGAACGACAGTAGTTTGAATTCCGGAATTTTTTTTTTTTTTTTTGAAACTGGATGCAGGCAATAACCTCACTGAAGCCACAAACGGGCCTATTGTAAGGGCGTCCATGATACTCGGATCATGGCCCACCTGCACCACCCCCAGGCCCCACGATACTGGTCTCACTAGGTGTGACGTCACCTATGCGCCCCCACCACCCTCGCACAAAGCGGAGGAAATCCGCAAGTTCGGATTTGCCACCTCTTCGGGCTGAAGAAAGGGCTTCCCAAACACAGAACAGCGCGATGCCACGAGTCCATCGCATATGCACAGCACATGCTCTGCCGTCTCTAGCCCTACCTTGCAGAACCTGCATACCTGTACCTCGCACTTGCCAATATTTGCAAGGTGGTACCTCAGCAGACAGTGACCTGTGAACAGGCCACATATGATCCTCATATCCTTCCTCCCCTTGCAAGCACTTCCTTGGACCTATCTCTGGATAGCCAGATGAAGAGTTTTGACTGTCTAAGGCCGGGCAACCCCTGCCAATGAGCAGCCCTGCACCTGTCCTCCCATTTGCCAACCTCTATCCTGGTAGTCCCAACAAAGGGCTCAGGGCCAATAGGGATCTGCTCTGATCCCTTCTTAGCCAACCTATCAGCCCGTTCGTTTCCCTCTATACCCTGATGCCCTGGCACCCAACACAGTGTTACACTGTTGTCCTCTGCCAGGGCCTTCAGTCCAGTCAGATACTCCCACACCTGCTGTGATGCGAGACAGTATGAGGCTAAGGCCTTGAGAGTGGCCTGACTGTCCACCATGATGTAGATTCTCTGCTGCTTCAGTCCCCTCTGGAGCAGCTGCTGCACACAGACTGTCATCGCAGCCACCTCTGCCTGGAACACCATGGCCAGTGACCCCAATGGGATCGCTGCTCTGATCCTCGGCCCAAAGATGCCTGCCCCTGCACCGAGCCATCAGTGTGGTATACCAGGGCCCCAGCTTCGAAAGCGGGAGCTCCCCCTACCCACCTGGATCGCTCATGAATGAGTGTCCAAAAGGGTAGCGCGAAGTTGAACCTCGCGGGCATTGAGTCTACCACATGCAGTCCCCCCCCCCCATCACCTTGTCAAGGATCAAGTGGCAGGAACTCCCCCTCCCCTGCATGATCAGACCCAACTCCAACATACGCACAGCCTGGAGGAACGCCATCCTTTTAACACGTATGTGGAGTGGAGCTAAATCTAGCAAGACCTCCAGTGCAGCCGTAGGGCATGTTGTCATACAGCCTGTAATGGCCAATTCCGGAAGTTATTGGGTCGCTCTTAATTGTCTTTTGATCGCCACTACATTTCCATCGCGCATATAGCTCGATGGATACTTGTGAAAAGGCTAGTTGTGTGTACAAACGGGATTTATGAGAAAAAAAAACAGTACTAAAATCGTGTTTTGCCGAAATGTTTGGTATATTATTGTGCAGCTCACGTCATTCCCTACGAATGAGAATTCTTTATGGGGCGGACACAACCCCTTCATTACAGCCATTTTTGTGAGACTATGCTGTGATCACTAATCGGCGTTTCGTATTGATGTGTAATCTAAAGAACAAATTTGAGCTTGTTCGGTTTGGCCTTTTCAGTTTAAACTGGCTTCACATACTACTAATGCAGACCTTTTTCCCAGACCAAATTATATAACTTACCTTCCTTCTCCGTAGGGCTAGGAAACATAAACATTGTTGGGAAACCGATAGAAAGGTTTGGGACAGTACTAAGTAATACTTGATCGGAAAATGATGGGAAAATTCAGTAAGAAACATCAAGCGCGACGCATCACGCACCTTCCCTTACTAACTACTAGAATAGTTTTCGTGGCTTTCGCTACTAATTCAATTAACTTTTCACTCAGTTCTTCTGAACTTGGCCAAACATAACTTCAAGGAGGAAGGAAGCAATAGCGCTAATAGCTTCGGAATTTATTGTGCTGCTCCTACTTGTGCCATGACCATTACTGAGCAATCACTACACAGAGAATTAATAAGACTGTAAACACGATTTTTTGGGAAGCATTATAATCACTACATCAGAATTATCGGGTAAAAATTGTGAGAAATGATGGGGGTTGAAATTTTGGCGTAACTCTTATGTATCTTTCGACAGTTATCAAACGGTCAACGTGCCGGTACTTGATTGGACTACCACCTCAATTTTTGTGAACATTCTACAAACATATGAGCGGAGTTTATAAGGGAAAAACTGCGCTAAAATCGGTTTTTATCGAAATATTTTACAATTTATTGTGCTGCTCTGTTATTTTCCCATAAATGAGCATTGTACGGCATGGTGTCATTTTGGAGCTGCCTACACAAACCACTTCTTAATCGTTAAAGCGGGTTTTGAGAAAAAAATACTGTATTTTGATGACGATGACAACTTTGGTTAGTTTCAACTAGATTTTGCGGATACCCTTATTTTGGCGACCCATAGTAACCTGCTGGCATTAGGCCTGAGCTGATTTGGTTCAACTGTTTCCCTCTATCACGTTCAAAGACGTACACACAGATGATTTTCCCAAATAGAGTTTTTCGGACTCAGTTCAGTAGGCGTTAAACCGTAAAGATCTGAAGAGAACTCAAAATGTTTTTTCAGCCGATCACATAACATTGCTTTCTACTTTGCATACAAGGAAAATTAAAAACGCAAAGAAATTTGGATAAAAATTACGCTAAAACCGGTCATCAATTTCCTGCTCCGGAAACCTTAACAGATATCTTTTAGCACACTTTTGGTCAAACACAACACATTGTGGGGTGAAAAACTGAAAAGGAAGTCTCAACTATTGCAAAAAAGGTGAAAATTCAAATACTTCAGATACTTGTCAAAATGTTTTAATACTTCTTTGGATGACTTTCACAAGTTTTCTCCTTTTGCATAGGAAAAATAAGTTCGCGAAAGTTGGTTGAATTAACTGTTTAAAAAAGAAAAAGAAAACGAACAGGCAGCTGGTGAAGAAGACTGCAGCACGGGGTGAAATCGACAGTGTAAGCAACAAGTTTCTCAAACTGCTCACAGCCGTTGTATCGAGGGATAAGTGTTTCAAACTTTAAATTGAGAGTACAGTGACAATGTAATTTGAAAAGTTGAAATCGTAACAAGGATTAGAGCATGCGAGGATTTAACTACGACCTTCTTGGAGCCTTGGGGGCACAAGAAGAAAAATGGCTTGGAGCAAGTATCCACAATATCTTCGCAAGCCGACAGAAGTGGATGTATTAGGAAATCAGGAATGAGCCCATCCTAGGGTAGTGAAGACGGAGGGGGGTTCTCTGGGCGTGAAAGAAGAAGAATTCCATCACTAATTCCTGGGATCTGAAGCAACCAGAAAGTGAGGAAGCCCGATTTCTCCTGGGTTGGAAAGAAAGGAATGCCCCCAGCTACAACACAGCCCGATCACAGATCACCGAGGTGCAACAACCTGATAATCCTCGTACCCTCAATTCTATTGCCTCAAAGCTGTCATGGCTCTAAGGTTTGGCTGCTTCCTCAACAAACATGGCTCTTTATTTTAGGAGCTACAATGGAGCTTTATTTACTGTGGAAGTACAAACGTGAAGAGAAATGAAGGTGCACGTCGAAATGCCAATGTCCTCACATTCTCTTACAAAGTACTCAGATGTCATTCCAGGGCCGTAGTACTAGATGCCTTCTCCACTCATGGATAGCATGGAAGTTGGACCAATCAGTTGCGTACATACTCAAAATCACAGCTTAGAAATCCACATTTCACTTCACATCTGACAATTACATAGCAGAAATATCTATTTTACGAGAAGGTCGTTTGAAGATCGAGTCGTACACTGGAAAGGTTTATAAGACGATTAAATAGAAATAACACCAAAAGACAACAACTACGAAATTGTGGCTGATCGGTACAAAGGGACAACACTGAGAAGACAAGTACAATGCAAAGAGGAAGATGAAAGTAATGATTGCCGCAACATACAATGGGTAAGTCGCTGATTGTTGAGGGTGAACGATTTGAGGTATTGACGAATGATTTAGTCCCACATGTTCAGGAAACCAGCGGAGGTTTGAAATGTCCAACTGTAACTTTAACGGTAGTAACTATAACATGATACTCACTTCACTAGTGTCATTTAACAAGCCTGAGGCCTACAGCTGCTGTGTATATAGAGGATGTTATATTCCCAATTAGATCCTCTAAGTACCACATGACTTTATCAAGCCCATTTTTAAGAGAACTAAAGAAAAAAGTGTTTGCAGAATCTCATTTAGCTTTTAGAATTCTGTATCAATCTTAAATACAATAGATGTGTACAGAAACAAGAATACTATCAAGGAGTTACAGTGTTTATGGAGGACTTGGCTACCATTTATAACATCTGGTGCAACACATCACACAAATTTCCTCAGCCCCTTGTCCATTCATCAACCGTTTGAGCTGTTTATTTTTTTATAGATTTGTTGGTTATTTTTTGACGACGCAAAAATAAGGTTATGAGATATTCCTGTCGACGGCAAAGGCGAATGGGGACCAAACTATACCAAAAACTAGCGTTTTTCGCATTTTTTCAAAAACGGCTAATAGGATTTTGATTTAACTTTCAAATTATATTCTACTAGTCAGTACCCAACTGTTCTATTCCATAAATATCTCCATGAAAATATAGGCCTATGACGAGATTTATTGAACATTAAGTTATCATTTTTCCAATTTTCTTTTCAAAGCTTCAATGATTTTGTTCAAACTTACCGGGTACTCTCAACTAACTAGTTCCGAAATATTGAGAAAAAAACTGTGAAAAATGATAGTAAGTGCAACAGTTGAGTTGAGTTCGCTGGAATTGCGAAGTAGCTAGGTACTTGATTGGACTACAAAGTCAATATAATCGAAGATTCTAGTAACAGTTGAGCGGAGTTTATTAGGAAAACACTGCGCTAAAATCGGCTCTTGTCGAAATGTTTGGTAATTTATTGTGCAGTTCTCGTCATTCTCCCATAAATGAGAACTGTATGGTATTGTAGGGTTATTTGGAGCTATCTATACAAAAAATGGAATCAAAATCGTTAGAGCCGTTTTTGAGAGAACAAATATTTAGTGCTTTAATCACTATGATCGCTTTCACAGACACACATACACGAAGTCTATTTTTCCAAAGTCAGACTCAGTTGGCTTTCTAACTTAGAGCTCAATTTTTCTTCAGACAACTCTCCTTTCTACTTCGTACAGCAAGGAAAGTAAAAATGAGTAGACTAGTAGTGCAAACATTGAACGCACTTTGTTTGATCGCTGAAATACATGAGCTAAGGAAAGTTGCGTGATGAATCGGACCAGATATTTTATATTGATGTGATATTTATTGATTGGTAAAATTTTAACCAAACTTTGTACCACCGTTTATTACCACACGGGTTTAATGCCCTAGGGGGTTGGGGTACCATGAGCGAAACAGTTGAGACGAACTGAGCTATATGTGAGGGAATGCATGCTGGGGCCCAATAGCTGCTAAATGGTACAGGAAATGAGTGTCTGAATATTCCCCATTTTCAACTTTTTTTGTTACTGGCAATCATCCGTTAACACAACCAAGAAAACAGGGTGGTCACTATAAACATTAAAACGGGTATTCAAAAATCAAAATCACAATAAGAAAGTAGCTCGAATATTACTTTTGTCGTGTATCGAAATTTATGAAATTCAAAGACAAAGTTTTCTGATTGAAAATAACGTGACTGGAGATGGCCAGTTTAATTAACAACACGCAACTATTTACAAAGGAACTATTTCGTTAGTGGTTCTACTGGTTAGTGAAAACCAAAATACATACAGAATTAGTGAATGACAAACAGTGGTGATACATTGAATAATTGAAAGTTATTGCCGCCAGGACACATCCACAAATACTATAATTACGTGAGATTTACAGAACGAAAAAAAATGCAGTATGGGATATCAATTAGACGCTTGAAGCTTTCTTCGCTGAAGAACTCACACATATCCAGACTCCTTTTCTATAAGTGAAAACTACTAATTAAATAATTAGCTCCCACGTCTAGCAGTTTTCCTAGTCGTTTTGAGTGAAAGTAGCGACACTAAATAAATTTGGAGCTAAACATGTTCGGTGCTCAAACGCGCCTTGTGGGTCAATGCTGCGTATTTGGGTGCCCACCTCGCCATGCTCAATAAATTAACATTTAATTCACAGTCCTCATCACACACCCGGCCCATGCGGCCCAGCTTAGTGACTGAGAGGGGCCAGCATTTGCCCGACCAAAAAATCTAGCGGCGAACATATTAAAGGATTTACTGCAAATGCCATGAGGCCCAAGGGCAACCTCGACACCGAGCATAACACCCACGTCAGCATTGATCACCACAGACAACGAGTTTAAATGAAAATGCCACCCCTCCCATCAAAACTTGGATGGTTCAAGTGGATGCTCATTTCGCCAACTCACTGGTAACTGCTACGTTCACCTAGTGCAATTACGTAGTAGCCGCAGAGCTCATTTCCAGTTTTTTTCATAAACATGCACAAACTTAGTGGCTCTGCTCCAGACCGAATTCCAAATTTCCAAGACGGTTTTACGTAACAACCTTTCATTCGACAGACAGAAAACGTAGGTAAGTACAACATCCGACCAATATTGTGTAACTTTCTGCTTTGTAGATTATAGTTCGTCGAGTCAATGGCGAAATGGAGCCTTCAAATGTTGACCAATGAGTTATCTCTTTCTGAACATAACTCTCAAAATGAGAGCTCGGGGTGCGAAATCGGCGCCTTTAACAAAATTGTGAAACAAACCAAAATCCAACTTTGATCTTGAATATTGCAAAAAGTGAAAGCGTTGAGTTAAGGCTTTATCTCAGAGTACTTTTTTTACAAGTCAAACCTAACGAGAGTATAGATGTACATATCAAATACAGAGAGCATGCGTGTTATGTGTGTATTTTCCTGCATAGAATTATACGAACCTCTGCAGTTTTGACAACTCACAACTTCAAAGAAAATCACAGATTTGAACGTTCATTCAACTCTGAGGACTGAGCATCAGCGAAAATGGTGGTCAGGGTTTTGTGCCAGTTTCCACTGGCATTCGATATTTTTGTCACCCACAATTCTACAAGTGTTTTTGACTATGTCCAAGATATAAGTAACGTTTTGAAGGCTACTTTCATAAAAAATTTATTTTTTAAATTCGTAAGAGAAATTCAAAGGGTAGATCTTGATTAATTTAATTCAAGCACATCTTCAAAAAAAAAAATCACCACTGTTTCACCAATTATTGTCATTGTGAATCAGCACATTGTTTTAAACAGCATAAGGGCGAAGCACTAGACTTCAGAAGTACTTTTACGTGTAAGGTTACTGTATTACACTGGTGATAAAACAAAGCTTTGGCAAAATGTAATCCAGTCATAGAGAAGTTTCTGTACGCCCAACGAATCCGTTCCAACAATACTAAAATTTAGATTTACCAGAGCATTACAGGTGAACATTTAAAAAATAAAAATTGCAAACAAACGAAAAATTGAAAGAAAAAAAAAGAAACCGGCCGAAATGTGTACTGCACCAAAGGCCGTGAATGGTGACAGCTTTGAATGAAGGAGAGGAGGAAGGGGGGGAAAGCAAATTCATTGTACAGAAAGTGCAATAGAGAAGAACATTTGGCAGATAACTCAACCAAAACGAGCGACCGTTGACGCAATGATGCATCCGAATGGCCGCACGGCGGAGGGTTACGGAGCGTTGGCGTAGTGGCCGCGACCTCGCCCGCGACCCCTGCCCCTTCCCCTCCCCCTCCCGCGTCACCTTCTTCCTCCCTCTCCGACACCAATGTTGCTGGTGGTTTTCTCAAGATAGGCGAGAGGCCCATGAAGCATACCAACCCCACCCGGTCCCATCATCATCCCTCCAGGTCCGCTCATGCCGCCGCCCACCTAAAATAAATACAGCGCTTATAACGCAAGTTGCATACAAGTTGAGACTACATTTAAATTACAGTGGAATAGAATATTTTTTGGGCTCATTGGGACAGGAAATGTAGGGTGTAAATTAAAAATGTTCCCAGACTAGAATTCAGATGCAACATAAGAAAAATACTGGGTGTGATGATTGTTACCGCTAGGCAGTGCAATATGTTTGTCAATCAATTTATAAGTACTCAACTTATCGTTCTGTATACAATCTAGTAGTGCTCTAAGATCTGTAATTTTTGGGTTGCACCTATTCATGTTACGATCTTTATTGAGTGACGATTACACAGGTAGTTTGAGGGACTGATGCTTTTATTCCCCCCAAAATGTTTATATTGGTAGTTCTGGAGTTGTAGAAAGAAAGACACTCAAAGAAACGACAATAGTTTAAATTCCTCCAGAACTAGGAGTTTTTGATAAGCTTCTCAAATGTTGACAGGGACGAGAGCAACTTCCTGAATGATACAACACACTCCAGAATAGAAGCTTGTTTTATACCAATGGAGAACCCGCCTGCTCTAAACTCAAGACGAAAACGAAAAGGATAAATTAGCTTTACCCTTTCAATGCCGATGATGCATGACATCACACTTACTTTCGTCACTCACAAGTGATATCATACGATATCATTGGGTTTCAAACCAGTCAAAACATCGATTGCTACATAGAATCGATCTATGAGACTGGTGAGGTTCTAATTGTCATTAGTTTACTAAGTACTCAACAGCGAGATGTTCCACTCAATGAATGGAGTTCGAATGGCATGTTCGAATTTTGGACATTGAGTGTTCCCATCAGAGGTGTTGGGCGGGTTTTCTAACCCGCTGTGAAAGGGTTAAAAAAAAACATACTAACGCTCAAAATTGACGTTAAAGAAAAAAGTATTACTTGCTGCTGTTGCATCTGCTGTTGCATTTGTTGCTGAATTTGCATCTGTTGAATTTGCTGTTGTTGTTGCTGCTGCTGCTGCTGCTGCAGTTGCTGTTGCAGCATAGCAGATGTAGCCTGGGGTGGAGTACCCGATGGACCACCAGGGCCTGCACCATTCATTCCAGATGGTGTACCTGGTCCTCCTGGTCCAGGTCCAGGAGTGGTTGCGCCAGGACCCCCAGCTCCAGCTCCTGAGGCTGGTGACTTCGCCCACCCTTGTAAATCAGCTAGCAAATTTTGCCACATGGCTATCTTTTCATGGTGCCGTTTTAAAAGTTCTTCTTTTCTGGCCAATTCCATCTTTAAGTCGTTTATATCCTGAAAATAAAATTTAAAGTAGTTATTAAAAAAAAAAAACTTTAAAACAATTGGAGCATTGATGTTTAATACAAAAAAAAACTGTTCAATAGCACAGCATTCTAATTCATGGATCCTCATGACGCCCTTCGGAGGAACTTTAAACATAGTAGACAATTTCATTAAATAAAAAGATCATTTTAGAACTGGGAACTATTATAATTTCATACCTCTCGAACAACAAGTTCTGGTTTCAGGGCCGAAAGTAAAAACCTTTTCTGAAGGAAAAATGCTTCCATTTGTCTAGCAAGATCAAGAAACCTCAAGATGGAGTGATCCACTTCTGCTTTGATTTCTTCTTTCTCCATTGTAGCTAATGCCTCCTCTTTGGTTAAGACACTCAGGCATGACTGTGGAACAAAATGACATTAGTTATATACATCGGGAGGTTAGTTATTCTTACCGCCTGACATAAAATATTATTGCCACTGTCTAGGTTTTCTATCTCTCTAGATTCCCTAGTCACTGCGACACTGTCTCCAAAAGACAATCAGTCAAAAGTCAATAGGTGTACGATTCCAGTTTAAGCAGACTGGCCCAAAAGCCACAGATGATGAAAAGATATTACAAAGAAAAGGCATCAGAACCTAAACTTTCGTATGCGTTATCATATCATGACATGAATTCATTCTAGTGATTCGATAAAAAGAGTTTCCCCCAATATTCCGCACTATTTCAGTAAAACTCAAAGTGAGTTTTTTCACCAGATTCGCCTATTTTCATTTCATTTATGGTAATTCCTGATAGAAATAAATTACTGGCAAATTTCATTGCAAAGAAGTATACAAATGAGTAACACTTAACATCTAATATAACATTAAACCCCTGTAACACTTTTTTTAAATCTCACTTTAATAGAATACAAAATACAGCTATACCCGGATGCATAGTCAGTATTAATCGATCGTGAGGCCACTTGTTTCACTGCCCCCTAGTGGAGGTATGGAAGAACTATTTGGCTAGTATTATCAAGGTATTGTACTTTATAAACTTGAACACTTATTCACGAAAAGCAAAAGATCGCAAGAGAGTGCACATTATACAGGAAGGAGGCACTGCCTACATTAATAACTTGATCATTAATGCCTACAAGTACACAAAATAGTTGCTTGAGAACATAAATGACAATAAATTATACAACAGCGACCACCTTCTGCTACATTGAGCTCCATTCCACACATTCGCTTCATCCTCCACTGAGTGACCTATCTCGTGAACTGTGATTCATCAACTGACCAAGATTTGCAACCACATAACATGACCACTTTCAAAAACTCATCTGTTTACGTTTAAAGCAACCACATAACTTGACCACTTTCAAAAACTCATCTGTTTACGTTTAAAGCAACCATATTGGCACGCCAGTAACGTAACAAGCAAATGTTACACGCTCTACACTAATTTCACTTATGTGCAAATTCATAACTCATTATTCAACACATGAGTCCTATGCTTACCCTGTCTCAAATTGGGTGAAACAAAGAATATGGACCGACCGCTTGATGATGCTATGACTGCATGTATCGATAGGTTGCTTGATAACGCTATGACTGCATGTATCGATAGGTCGCTTGATAATGCTACGACTGCATGTATCGATATCAATCCGTTAGTTATCTCATATTTATTCATATACCCATTCTTAATTTCATTGAATTAACTTCTTTTCATAGTCTTTGTACTGTTACGGGCACAATCAGATTGAGCTGTGACTCGGAACACCCAAGCTTCTTTTTATCAGGCAGAGCCACTTGAAGCAGCTCCGATTAAATCTGAAGAGGAAGATAGCTGCTGATGAACAGGGAGAGGGGGGACCGCATTGCCGTGATCAGAAGGTTAGAAAAATCGGGTCCGCAGCGCGCAACGAGGCACTCATTCTATTCCTCTTCCGGACTCCAACACTTCGCCCACTTCGCTCTTCTTTACTTTCTGTACCTGTGGGCTATTAACTGGAACGGACCATATTACAAGGATATATTTGGAAGGAATTGTTGTTTATTGAGAGACGCCCGGTAACGATCCGATAACAGTACATTTAAGATAATTGTATAACGGAGTATTACATAATGAACATTAATTAATTGGCATAATCGTACAGCTGTCGTTATTTATAATTTCAAACATGGCGAGTCAAGCCTACGATGTCGGGCATATCGATAACCTGACCTCGGTCATGATATATCGATATATTGCCTTATCAGAGGGAGCGGTCCATATTCTTTGCTTTTACTCTCAAATTATATTTCAAATCATCTCGCACCTATATCGCCAATTGAAAAGTAAACGAAACAAAAACGAACACTCTAATAATGCAACAATTCTTAACTACGTTCGCTAATTTTCTCGCCTTTTTACACTTCCATTCCAACCAACAGATGAATAATGGTGAAGAGTAGGGTGGTCCATGTCGTTGTGCAACTGGAGATATATATACAACCCACATGAATTGGACTAAACAGTATAATAAACAGTAATAAACAAGATGAAAATACGAACTGTACCCGTTCAGTCTAGTCAGTGTTCTGCCCTCTCCTCTGCCCGCCAACCCCTCGCCGAAATCAAATGATACACGTACTCCTCTAGTTTTTTGTAGAAACCATTTTTTGAAATACTACACAAACATGCGGTCGATGTGACTATACTAGTTGTGTTTTCATAAAATTTTCCTTGAGCACTGATGAAGTAAAACGCTGTACACTTTGGCTCTACAAATCGAGCTTATAATATCGTTATAAGGTTTCGACGTCAGCGGCAGTGATAACATATTGTCGCAATATTATTTCGGTTTAGTACAATATTCGCAGCGTAGAATACTTACTGTGGGATGGCTTCTTGACGTATTAAGTAGGTTTCAATAATGAATACGTCGTAAGAGCGCTGTCATTACGATTACGACGATCCCCATACCTTTCTTAAGTACTAAACCTGCACCACACATAATTTCTTTCTGTTGTATCCATAGCCCCCGTCAACAGAGAAGGAAGAAATCAATAAGAATGCGTAATTATAAGAAAACTAACCTGGAAAGCTTCTTCAAATTCATCGACCAGATTACCGTTGCCGTTCGTAGTCGTCGCCATCACCACATTAAATTTAAAAACCACTCAAAACTACTTTACTACTGACTATACATTTTAAGTTTCAATATAAAACTTATTGGAACTAACCACTGACATTACTTGGCTATCAATGCCACAACGCGCCGACTGATTACGCTTGTTGATTGGCGGAAATGTTGAAGTGAGGTTAGCGAAAGTACGGACACTTGATAAGAATTAATTTCGGAACTGAAGTACAATACCACCGGCTCATCAGAATTTGTGGCGAACAGGTCGGTTTAGGGAGGTTCTATGAATGCTCGATTCGGCTGGAACCTGGCCACTTAACTGATACATACTTCTACCGATTCGTACTAAATATTAAAAAATACTAATTTATGCTCTTCTGCGCCGAAATCTCCTTTTAAATCACAATAGATAGATTTATTATGCATTGGGGTTGGAACAGTAGTGAACGACTGGCACCAGAGAACGACCGTGCTCGTTCCCTTGAGAGCCATGAGCTATGACTCACGAACTCTTTCACCCAGCCAGTTTTGTCTACTGGTTCTATTTATGCCCGTACATCGGAAACAATGCGGGGAATCAGAACCGAGAATTGTACTTGAATTATCTGCGAGAAATTCCCGGCCAGTTGACGAAACTGAGGCTCGGAACGGACGGGTAAGTTTTTCAAGAATACCAACTCCTTGAGAAAAGTGGGAGGCGGTTCAGCTAAGTGAACGAAGTTAACACTCTTTACTTTGCGCTAATATAATTAGCGAGTCCTTTTTTTAAAGAAATTCGTTTTGAACATAATTGTTATTGCTTAAAGCAGGCTGGATGGCCACCCCCATTTAAGGGTTCAGATGTGACATTCGCTATTTCATTATGGAGCTGCACATTTGTATAGCCGTCGTTTTCTTCCTTAATAAAATTATTACAATGCGATTGAGTTGACTAGCAAAGATGAAGTAATTCCATTGTTGATTATCTGTGAGACACAGAAGAATTGTTAACTGTTAAAGCATTGATTGAAGTCTATTTGGGATACAGCTCGAAACAAGTGGCATGATTACGTCGCTTTATCAGTTGTGCATCTCGGCGCGTCCGCTGATAAAACCAGCTCCCGCCTCTAAGGTAAAAACATTCGATTTGAAATTTTATTACTCGGAAAATTCAAAAATCTTCTTCTGTGAACGTATCTTTTGATTTAACAAATTCGATGGTTAAGTTAATCAACCTATTTATGAGCGAGATTCAGTGGTCAATCTAGAATACTGCTGCTTTATCTCACGAGTTCCTAAGAAAACATGAGCGTCAAATAAGAAATTTCCGCTGGCCTAAAGCGTCTCACTCCTTGGTTCTGAGCCTTCAAAATTTCTCGTAACTTGTACATGACAGCCTTAAATTATATCCGAATTTACTCGCACTTTTGAAGTATTGTTCGGTTGCCTCTGCGCTAATGTAGCGATCATGTACCGGTGTTGTTCATATTTTCTGGATAATGGAAGATCCCCCCCCACAAGTTGCGATTAAGTGTACTTCGTAGTAATGAAGCATCAACCTGTAAACAGTAAAAACCACAGGAATAGTTGGTAGAGTTACTGGTAAAGGCTCATGATCGTTCCTTTTGGAGAGTCCCTTATGCAAAACCGTTAAAAATAATTTTTAAAAAGGATATAATATTTAGTAGTGGCAAGCACTGTAACTATGATGCTACCGAAATTCAAATCCAGAACATTTAAATGTGAAGCTCTCAAC
Source organism: Pachypeltis micranthus (assembly GCA_020466155.1). NCBI lineage: Eukaryota > Metazoa > Arthropoda > Insecta > Hemiptera > Miridae > Pachypeltis > Pachypeltis micranthus. Next base: position 12,991,487 of record CM035775.1, read on the forward strand.
AACTGCTTATGAATATGTTATGTTTTGGGTCGTTCAGATTCGGAATTTCTCCTTCTTAGTAATCTTACAACATTGCGAGGCACTTAGAACACGCGTACTCCGAACGAAACTAGTTTTAATTATCACGTTTGGGGTACAATTGTCTAGGAAACTCAAACTAAGCCTACTCTCCCCTCGACGGCACTGAATAGCAGTAGGTTTCAAAACTGAATAACAGCAGATATGGAAGCTAAATACGAGAGCATTGACAATTACGCATGTAACAGACGGCTGACTGACAAAACGTTGACGGCTGCTGACTGAAGGTGAGGCCCTTCGCCTGGCACTCCGCCCTTCCCTTCATTAGTTTACAAGAAGGCCGTGAGGGGTTTACTGAGCAGCTAATCGTGACACCGAAGTGTTGTTTGAGTACGCATGAAATGAAAAATAAGATGCAGTTTCTGTAGATAGCGTAGTTGGTGTTGACCAGAATCATCATTCCATCACATTTCTGTAGATAGTGGAGTTGGTGACCAGAAACATCATTCCATCACAAATAAAAGTCAAATTATTAAAGCAATTGGGTTAGGTCCGCCAGTAGGCAAATTACTAAAGTTAGCATACCTGTTAGGTGAGTCTGTCTCCTCTGGCTGGTGAGATACTGTGGCCGAGCGCTTTCGGTGGAAAGACATCATCGTTTGGCCGTTAAGCCTGACTCCTGTACTGACTAAATGGCCGGATGATATCTTTACATCGAAAGCGCTCACCAGCCAGAGGAGACGGACTCACCTAACAGGTACGTTAACTTTAAAAATCAAATTATTTCTTCAATATGATTTTCTTTGCAGTCACGGGGTCCTGAACGATACTCAATGTTTGTTTAAACAACTATTTCTCCGAGCAATTTGGCAGTTGAAAATATTGTAAGTTTTCCAATTTTTAGCTACTTGCTTCAATTCTTGATCAATTACCAAACATTGTATGAAGTTGGACGATATTTTGGAAGAGTGAAAAAAATAGTTTCTACATCTTACAAAAAAAAATCACATTTAGCTTAGGAGTCGTGTTTGTTGAAGTTTTAATCCACCTAGCAGACGAATGGTTTTCTGCTTCGGGGTCATCATAGTCACTTCCTGATAGTAGATGTTCGTATTTTTTAAACTAACTGAACCATTGATCTGGATTGCTACAAGTTATGCCGCCTTGCATTCTTGGATGACTAGCTCTTGCTGCCTCGGATTGTCATCGATACACTTCTTGTTTATGACATGCTCGTCTTTGTTTTCATTAACGATTTTATGGTTAAACTTTCGAGCATGCAACTTTGAAATACAAAAAAAAAGCTGAGTGAAGAAAATACAATTTGAAATCTGCTCGTTGTTTGCACCTAATCACATTGGCCTGAAGTCTTCGCATTCACTCTTATTTAGTGTAGGAGAAGACGGCGGCCAGACCATTGTTTGTCTATGCGTGCTTGTGGAGGATTTCCAGAGTTTACTTATTCCAAAGCTTGTTCTGCACCAATTTTGATTCCAGGCTTGGATTCTAAGCATTGAACAATCAACTTAACCGTAAAACGCGACTGAAACTTTGAGAGCGAAGAAGAGTTTTGAGTGTTTTAGGGGTTTATTTCACAAGGGTATCATGAGACTGATGAATCATGACCAGATGTGTAATGTTACGTTGATTCTAGCTGTAAGTGACACCAATTATCATTCATACCATCTTAAACAATATGTATTTATTTACAAGAAAGAAGGGAGCAAGTCCTATTATCGTAGTAAAGTCACCACACAATACACTCAGAACGTTATAATTGTCATTGCACAGCAGGTAGTGAAACAAGGGGGGGGGGGAGACGCAGATAGTCGTGAAGGTGGGGCGTGGAAGAAAGCAACAGGTTCGCAGTAGGGTCATAAAAGCCAAAACATTAGGTGTTGGTGGTGGCCAGGGTCCTTATATAAAAAATACTTCAATTTTGATGACTTTAAACTTTACTCATACTCTTCACTTATAATTTATGTATTTTAATTTGAACGGTACAAAAGAGGAAAAACAACAACCAACGACACACCAACAACTTTTAATTTTTTTCAGTCATTGGAAAACTAATCTTGTCCATGAAGTCGTCGATCCTATTATAAAGTGTTTCAATCACCTCCGACGAAATGAAAAGATGCGTTTCGTCCAAATCCTGAATGATGAATTTCTTGCCCATTGCCAACGTGTCGTCGAGATAAACGAGGAATTCTTTCATTGCAGGGTCGCTGAAAAGGGAAAGCGTAGTTGGTAACTATTGTCAACATGTCAAAACGAAAAGGGGTCAGTGCTGATGAGAAAATGACCAGAATGCTTCAGTTATTCCACGAGAAGAAAGAATTTTTTCAGCTTAAGGTAAATTTGTTGTGGGAGAGTTGCCGCCCTAATCTGTTAGTGAACTACTTAGTGGGCATAATTTTTTTTTTTTTCGTTTCGTCGTAGGATCTTGAGAAGCTGGGGCCAAAAGAGAAAGGAATTGTAGCACAATCCGTGAAGGAAGTGGTTCAAAAGTTGGTTGACAACAATGTGGTCAATACCGATAAAATTGGAACGTCAGTGTATTTCTGGTCATTCCCCAGGTGCATTGATTAATTCAATTTCGTATATAAAATATCTGGTTCGACGCATCCCACAATTTTCCCTACCAACAGGTGTATTTTGTGATATCCTATACATACAGACGCTGTGTCTTGATTCAATATGTTTTCACAAAAGTGTTTAGGAAGCTGATGTAGGCATTAGTTAATTACACGACCTGTGAGCTAATCTGTTATTGTTTGAGCAAACTTCGAGTGTTAATAACTTTAACAACAAAAATCTCATAGTATACGTTAGTCTAAAACGGATAGGTTCGAACTAACCCTCTCGTATCAAAAATCTCTCACCAATTGCGTCTTAGGCCAGTGTTTGCTCAATTCTTAGTGCTTTGGCAGATCAAGGTGTACTTAATCAGTGCAAGATGTGCTGCCAAAATTCTAGAGGCTATTTTGAAGAAAAGAGAGAAAACCAAATTAAATGTATCGCCTGCATATTCCAAAAATGGTTCTAATGATTTTGACCAATTTGTTTGCACAAATAATTTCAAAATTATTTGAAATTTTCATTCTTGAAGAAACATTGAGGGGAGGAAAATAAGTTATCGAAATCTTCAATAAAAATCGACATTAAAGAGACTAACTTCCTTCGCAATACTATACCTCTGAAACTATAACAGAATCCTTTTTCAACAAATGGCGTACGGTCACCTAGATAGTAATCACCTACATACTGCTTATTCAGTGAAGGGATTATAGGAAAGGAAACACATTAAATTCAGGAACATTAAGACCCGTTTTGTTGGACAAGTATTTCCAGTATGAAATAGTATTCGGTATTACTATTGCATAGAGGTTGCGTCATAATTGTCCCGAGCCCCCTGAATGCATACACATCAATCATTGGAATATTGTATCCTTCGCACGACTAGTATGAATCACATTAAATTAGTTTATATAATGTACATTGCTATGAAATGAGTCGCTTCCGATGTTTTGTTTGTGTGCAGCTAGTTCATAATATTGCAAAATCACTTTCGCAGTGAAGCAAAACAAATGAAGAAGACCAAACTAGAAGAGCTAGAGAAAGAAATATCGGTCACCAAATTAAAGTTAGAAAAGACGTTAGATTCTATAACTGAGCTTGAAGTGAGTAAAATTCCCCATACGGCTATTTGTTTATCATTGAAGCTTATAGAACGGAATCATTCAAAATCAGTTTCCTTTTAGGCTGGTCGGGAGAACAGTGAAAATAGAGTCAAGGTTCTTGAAAAAAACGAAGAACTAACAAATGAGAGAAACAAGTTGTTGGCCGAAATGAACAAATATAGCGGCAACGATCCTGAAGTTTACAAGAAAAAAGAACAGGAAACCGAGGTGAGATATGTGTTAGCTACTTGCATCATAGATTTTTTGTTCTCTCACTCTGTCTTTTGCTTGGGATTTGTGCACTACAGCCTGAAGTATTATTGTGTCACAGGTCCAAGTCTTGCTTCCTAAGAAATTCCAAGTATTTCCTGCAGGAATCTTCTTTCATGTTTACCCAAGCGGAAGTTGTACCAAGTACCAAAAATCGCTCCCTTTCAAGTCTCTGACGCTGGGCCACGATATGGTAGGGGTTCTCCTCGCCTACACCACACGACCTGCACTGAGGGGTGTCACTTATACCCATAACATACATGTGTTTGTACATGTTGCAGTATCCCATGACGATTCCCTCTATCTCCCTCAAGTCCTTCTTCTCCATCATCAGAAGGCTAGTAGGTCTTATCTCGTATGTTGGCCCAGTGACTAAGCGTTTAGAGTGCCTCAATCCCACAGCGTTCCAGATGCATTCTCCTGGTATATTCTCTCACTGTGACAGTGATGACCCACTATGAGAAGGTGGCAGTATAGGCACAGTTGACAAACTGAGTCAGTAGCCTTTCAAGACCCTCGACTATCAGTCATTGACCCCAGCAATCATAGCATAAATCTCTGCTTGTAAACCTGTTGAAATGGCACCCAAGGGCCACTTATCCCCCCCTCCCCTCCCCTCTACATATGAGGCTTTACCCTCAAGGTCTTGTATGTGGTAAAATTACTTGTACTATTTTCGTAGTTGCGACGAAAATGTGACAATGCTCTGTGAAGAACATGAAGAAAGCGATGAGGACGAAATTATGTGCTCAGTTTGTCTGTAGTCAGATTGTGGGAGAACGGCCAAACCAATTTCTCTTCTTTTTTTGTATGCTACTTTTTGGAGGCGCATGTTAATGATACTGTTAGAGAAGGTAGTAGCGAGGAGGGGAAAGTGTACCCTTACAAGATGCTTTTTCGCAGCTCTGATTAAACTTTCAAACCATCTTCTACTACTCAATTCATAACTTGTGTTTGCCATGCGTGTCTGTGAAACTACGGTATATGGGAGTGTAAGCCTATAAAGCAAATAAAATTGCGCCAAGGGCTTACATCACACTCCAGGGTATCAACTAGTTAACTAAATTGTTGTTGTCCATAAATGTTCCCTTGAAAGGCCATTGAACGGCAATAACAAGGATTTTTTTTTCAACGTCTTCACTGTTCTCGATAAATGTTTCACACACTCAATCATTAACAGCATTGAGCTAGAAATATGTCACGGGAAGAAGTAAATATACTATGAAGCAAATTCATCTCCTGTCGAGAATGTTAAGTCACACGACACATATTGTCACAAGGACAACTCCTAAACGATTTTTATGAAACTTACGGAATAATTCCAGCTAACTAGTAGCTACGAGGTGCAAGCAAAAGAGTGAATCAATTCGTAGAGCGACTAAAATCACTGAATATACGAGGGACTGAGAACAGTTGTGCGACGCGTCGCACCAAATATTTCTGTAGCGTTTTTCCTATAATTTCAGAACAGTGAAGACGAAACATCCCGGCAAATCGTGTTGACAGCCCACCCACAAATTACTTAGAGCCACCAACTTAGTCGTCCATAAGTCGTGAATTCGGAGTATATTCCAAAAAAATAACAGATATACGTTCGCAATCATCATCTACTTTGTTGAGCCAGCATACAATATTGGTCGGAGAGAACGAATTTCCACTAAATATCTATGGAATTTGAGAAAAAGCACACCTTTCAACTAATGTGCCAACGCTTGTGGCTTCGACTCCTGAACCATCGTTCGTTCTTCCCGATAATCAATGTACCGCAATTCTAATATCATTTCAGTTGGCCCAAGAGGCCGCCAATAGGTGGACGGATAATATCTTCGCCATAAAATCGTGGTGTCGAGACAAATTCTCCATCGAGGAAGAGGTAATTGATAAACAGTTCGGAATACCGACGGAGCTTGACTACTTAGAGTGATATCGGTAAGTTGATAAACTGTAGAACTAACCATTTGACTAGAGATCCTTTCGTGACATTCACCATTTTTTAAACTGATTTTTACTTCGCCAATAAAATTAATGTAGAACTCTTGTTCGAATGTTTGTTTAGGTAACTTGGCGTTAACGGAGTACAATGGCAGCTTCGGTGGGGAGGTTTTGTGCTGGTTAATACTCTTACGGCGAAGCCAAAAACATTCGAGCCACTTTTCATTTGTATCTAAATTATGAACTAATCTCAAATTATCTTCGTGTTTTTATGCCTTATGCGAAATTTTCGGTTCAATAAATAATTTGGTAAAAGCAAAGAACATGGACCGCTCCCTCTGGTAAGGCAATATATCGATATATCACGACCGAGGTCAGGTTATCGATATGCCAGACATCGCTCATAGGCTCTCCCCCACCAACTGCGCCGGTGACGCATATCGATATTTGCAGTTGTAGCGTTCAAGCGAACTATCGATACATGCAGTCGTAATGTTATCAAGCGGTCGGTCCATGTTCTTTAGTTCACCCAATAATTTGGTTAAAAACGGCATTGGCAAGCAGTTCGTGAGCACAGTTCACGGTAACAGTTGAGGCCGTTCGACCAAATGTAAAGAAACGTGCGAGATCAAGTATAAAACTAAAAATGAAATGTCCGTCGTCATCCCAAATATAAACAGATACGTTGAATTCAAAATAGCACTCACTTTTGTTTCTACTAGTTAACCTAGTTCGAAATTTGAGGAGGGTTGGCCTTTTTGATGGCTTGCAAAAGCGAAGCCATAATATTTGGCGACTTGTTATGCCACTGTAGAACATTACGTCTGCGGTGCATCTTGCAGTCTCAATCGATAAATCAAACTAGCCGAAATATGCGAATTCATGACTCAATAACAAAAATAAAAATGCGAAGAGTGTGGTTGGGCGAACTGGCAGTTACACCATTTGATTCCATAGTTCAAAAGTTCAGCAGGTAGCCGGGGAACAGTTGAAAGTAACGACGAATGAACGATATGGTCTGGACAATACAATTCGCCTAATAATTAATTGCTAGTCAGTTTCATCTTTTATTATTGCATCGTGACAAAGAAAAGCTTTCTAATTCAATTCGTGAAATTTTAGTTTTTATAAAACCACGCCACTGAATATAATATTTGTGGTTCATTAGCACATTTTTCCAGATAACGAAGCTGTAGCAAAAAGCAGCCTAGAATTTATTACTGAAAATTGTCGGTTTGTTCAAAGGCGCTTAATTGGTGTTTCACTTAGCTCATATGAAGGGGGTTATAATGTCTGAAGTACTTTATCGGGCATGTACTGTATGAAGACACGTTTGACAGAAACCCAGCTCAGAGCAATGCATAGATTTTAGGTAGTTACGTCGTAAAAATAGTTCTGGTGGGGAGAAAAGGGATGATAAAACCTATTAGGATATTTGAAGTCGCACATCATAATTTAAATGATTATATATTTTATATACCTTGGGATTGACATAGAACAAGTTTGAAAACAATAACCTTGATAATGATAATCACAAGAGACAACTTTCTCTAGACTCGTCAGCATGTTGGAGAAATAGCACAGTCTCATTAGAAACGCCTTTGGCCACTTACTTTTCAAATGAACAAGTATAAGAAGGTGAGGAACTCCCGCCATCAGGCCTGCATTTCGATTTTGTGAATCAATAACTTTAATGCAGGAGAGTTTCTCATCCCTTACTCCCCCAAAACTTCATTATTGCTTAGAAAAAAAGTTATAAACTCTGGTGAAGACTAGTCTTGTGCCCTAGGTGAGTGACAAGAAGTAAATAATAAATAATATCACACATGTGTTGAAATATTTTTACAAAAAGGTACTTAAAGGTATCAAGACCAGGAACAAACCAAGGCCATAGACTGGAAGAGTCTAGGGAAGGAGTACCTTGGCATACTCCATCCACGCCCATGACGTTTGTAGCATGGCAGAGGTCTTGTTCTAAGCCCTGCACAGAGAGAAGCACCTAACAAGCTTAGCTAGGAAGGTGCATTTCGTATCCACCATCCAGCAGAATGCCCTGATTGGTTCCTGTTCGGCCTGCTTTTTAGTTGACCTAATTTGTCCTTACAATTGTTACTATCGTTGTTGATTGGTTTGGGCGCAAATATAGAGATATGCCTTACCCAACTACGATTTTCTTTGCTGTCGTTGATCATTTTATTTCTTTGTCTCGAAAATGCAAACCAGACGTTAATAAAGGCTGATGGTGGTCAAGTAAAAGACGGTGCAGTGCTTGATTGTGCACATTTTCAAACACAAAATACAAGGGATTCCTCAAAAAAATTGCCACGCAGTACCGAGAGCAGAAATAGTATCTCTGGAAGAGAATAAATAAATAGAGAAACTCGCATTTGAATTTTGAATAGTCTGCAACATGTGCGTGGTGTGTAATAAATTTTCTTGATGATTTACAATATTAATTGAGCTTAAGGTTGGCTAATGACGTATACATCATGTTTAGTCATATGCAGTTTTGTTTTTGAGCATGCGAAAAGTAAAGTACAATTTTCTTTGAAACCTCACTGCAAATCTTCTGATTGACAAGTTTATAGAGTTAGAGGTGTGATGTATGAAAACTATCACCAAGCTGATTGGCAGTACGATACAAGAAATCACCATTGAGAGCAGTAGGCAACTGATGAGTGGGTGGCACTACAGCATTCAGGCAAATTGTTAATTGTATCACTCTAGACAGCAGCGTGTTAGGGGTCCTCAACCAACTTTAGGAACCAAAACTCCTGCAATGATATCCATTAAACTGGAAACCTGTGAACAAAGTGCTAGATGGAATAGAAGAACGTAGATCTCGTTGCAAAGTGGAAGTCAGGAGGAAACATCCCCTCAAACACGATTGTGAAGTTGACTGGGTAATCTAAAGTGGTTGCAAAATTGTTGTCCTGGATGTTGCAGCATTGTCCTACCAAGCTTTTGGATTTGAGGACTTCGTTCATCCAGATTGTGAAACCCCACACGTTCGGCCATAATGGCGCTCCAATCCTTCGAGTCAGAGGAGACATTGTGTATTCTGGGGTATGTTTTAGTCAATGAAAGGATGATTGTACTGTATGCAAGAGCGTACCTTTACATTGCGTTCATATACTGACTCACTCTTTCTCTACATGTGACTCAACTTTTGCTGTGTTATTATGTAACTAAATAGGGCACTGCCTAAGAATGAAATTTAATTAAAAACCTTCCCTAGGCAAATTAAAATTTTAGTAACTTTGTAGTCCAGTTTTCGAGTACCAAAATATTCACACCTCATTTTCGTATAGTTATTGACTAATTAAGTCGTCCGAATGCGAGGATACGTGTACCTTTTCCAAGTACTTGATGGAGAAGGCAGCTTTAAATAAAAATCCCCTGCACAAATCAACAATGCAATGCTCCATCGGTCCAGGATTTGCTGTTGTCACACTGGAAGGAACTGTAGACACGTTTTTGACGCATTGACATAATAAACTGCAGTCACATTGTTTAGGAGAAATCATTTCTGAAAAAAATTAAAACACTGCTCTTAGTATTTTTGTTGAGCACACAACTTTCCTTGCCTTTACGCAAAATCAATTGTTTTCTTGGCTTATACGCTACAAATTTGAGTGAAGCGTAAAAGGAGAAACTGCGCTAAAATTGATTTTCGTCGAAATGTTTGGTGATCGATTGTGCTGCTCTCAGCATTTTCCCACAAATGAACATTTTAAGGCGCTGTCGTGCTATTTGGAGCTTTCTACACAAGAAATTTAATCAAAGTCAGTAGAGCCATCGACCAGGCTTTGAAGAGAACTCAAAAGATCGTTCCAGTCGGTTACATAACATTCCTTTATGCTTCGTACATCCAACAAAAGTAAAATGTTCCAGAAGCGGAGATGAGCAAATTTTCGTAGATCATCACGGAATTAGCCGCAACACATATGGCATATGCAAGTAGTCTTTTGAAACGGACAGATTGCCCTCACCATGGCATTTTGAAATTGAGAGGAATATGAAACAAAAATATTTGGTGTGCAGCATCACGCCACGCGACTTCCTTCAACTCCTATCGATGATATGCAGTAAATGCAGGGGCTGTAACTTCGTACTACGCGATTTTACGGAAACGTGTATAAATATGGAAATGTTGGTATCAGGTGGCAAAAGGTATTGTGTTAATGTGAGGCCGTTCGTTAGAGGCCGTTTTCGAGAAAAATGTAAAAACGATCATTTAACGTTTGCAAACCTCATTAAGCAACTGTTATATCTTGGCTTTTACCTACGAACAGCTGACTGTTACAGAAAATAGTGAGGAGGAAACTATCGGTATTGGTTGCTAGAAGACGCTGTCAGTTTGATCAAGTTAAGAAGTGCGTTTACTGTGGGAGTTTACAAGTAAAAATGATTTGTGGATTTGTGGCGCACTATCTCTGTTTGATGGAAGGTCACAGGGACATTTGTGGAGAACAATATGTAGCTGTTGACCATATGAAAGCACCCTGCGGGTGAGCTGAAACTCCCTTTGCAACTGTGCCCACACATTGGGCCCATTGTGGCGATGTCCCTTACCGAATAAAAGACGTCTTTCATCCAACCCATTTTAAGAAGCTGAGGGTGTCTTTCATTGCTGACTCCACTATCGTTTAGACTTCAATGAACCTCTGAGAACAATGTGTGCCTGACTGCTAGGACAGGGCACTCACATAGCATAGGCTCTGCTGTTTCATCCTCCTTGCATTTACATTCAACTGCCTCTGATTTACCCATCTTGTTGAGGTAATATCCAAATGAGCAGTGCCCAGTAAGGAAACTAGTAAGAAATGTTACTTTTTATCTGGTGAGTGTATGCATTGCCTTCGCCCTTCCAACAGGTAGACGCAATGAGCCTTTTTGCCTTCTGAGTCGCAGTGAGTCACCTGTCGGTTTATGCGACATTTTGTCGCTCCTATGGGAGGCTCAGGCCCAATGGGTAGGAACTCTGTGCCCCTTTTCATGAGGCAGTCTGTGGTATGAGCCAGTATTGAAATAGGCTTATGCACTGAGTCGTTTGAGTGCCTGAAGACATTCCCATGTCAGATGTGGAGGGAGAAAGCTGAGATGTCCTTCAAGGAAGCCTGCCTGTCTGAGTGTATGGATATAAACGCTACCCTTGAGTCCTTTTGCCAGGATCTCCTGTGCGCAGATATTTATGGCTAGAGTTACTGCTTCTTGATGTATTGTGGCGTATTCTCCCAGTGGTTTGGCAAGGCAATAAAATAGTTGGGTCATACAATACCCTCCCACCATTACACATTAACGATTTGTACCATAGCTGTATATCCAACTCGTTAGGGAATGACTTCTTCTGTTCCTGAAAATTCTTACACTCTGGCTTAACGTCAGCTCCTCTTCTGTTTTGAACTGTTTCACAGTTCCTTGGAGGCTTGCCTTTGCCCTGGTAAAAATAGTATTGATGTGCAAAATCCTTCCCGCTCCAGTTATGCGGTGCTTTGAATGTGTATGTGGAGAGGTGAGATATTCTATAAGACTTATATCGCAGCAGTGGGGCAAGTGTTTATGGCCCCAGCAGTTACAAGGCAAACTTGAAGTTCTCCTTGAACTGCCCGACAGCTTGTCGCCTTCCACTATATAGTACGGGCATATGGAACCTGGGATCTTATCAACTCCTAAAAAAGCCAATCCATCATTTTTGGAGTGACACCCCATGACTTACTGCACATCCTCTTGCGTGCTCATGGAGCTGTGGTTACTTGTGCAGCGCATATTCATATTCAACATGTGAGTTGCTTGACGAGTATCACCCCAAAATATTTTACCTTTGTCACCAGCTGGAGTCTCGCTCCTTCCATAGTGGGTGACGCTATTTCCAAGTTTCTTTGTTTAGTGAACGAAACTGTGCTGGTCAGGGACATACTCCATTTCACAGCTGGGGGTTATACACCCTACTAGATAATTTGAAAGTTTAACCGTTTGAGAGAAATATGAAAACCCTCGGTTCTGGAACATTTCGGTCCCATCGCCGTCAAACCATATTTGCACTATGAACTCACGATAGTTCTAGCTATTGGGGCTTGGTTAGTCTCTTACGTCTTTAGGCTGCGAAGTAGACCTGATTTTTCGCACACACGATTTTATGAATTTACCGTTTTGAATATGGTCGAGTGTTGCATGTACGAAATAAATTGTTGTATACTTGGGTTACATTTACCAATAGTTTCATACAGTACTTCAGTAATCGTTGTGTCGATTGGCATTTGCTCGAATTTCGTCAGAAACCTTATATTTGTCATTGGTTTTTTTACTGCCTCAACGTAGAAAGCATCTGAGACGTACCTCATGTTGTGGTATTGAACCCAAGAGATAATAGGCTGAAAAACGAAAAAGAGAATTAAAGGTGGAATGTCTGAGTTGATATAATTTTCGTCGTCGCAGCTTTCCGGCTAACACAAGAGAGCCTATACAATTACGTATTTCTTAAATCACGTAATAATTCACGTTCCATTCGTAATGCTTCCCCGCGCTCATTAATGTTAAATTATTTGTATCGCTGCTCCACGTTTCCATGCTTTAAGAGAAATGACCGAAATGTGGGATTTGGTTGGTGGGCGATGTGATTGGCAGAAAACTGTTAAACCGTATCGGCTTAAGTATAGCCATTTAGCCAGCAGATCAATGTGGGGCACCCAAACAAAAGTGTGAGAAAAATCATTGCAAAATTAACTACAATTACCAAATTACCACAGAGGTCCAAACTCCAAATTTTGTTTATATTTTCCTTGGCTCTACGAAGTATTAAGGAGTGTTGGGTGCAAGAATGGGGAAGGATCGCAACAAAACTGAAACTCAGTGAGCGTGAGGAGGACTGTATTATACGTGCGTACGGATTTGAGTAGAATTGAACTTGAGGTGAGATGGAGTACAAATGGGCGACACAAGGGCAGTACTCGGAAAATTCAGGTGGTTTAGTCCAACTTGATCGACTAATAAGATATACAGGGGCTACTCCAGGAATTCCGGAATTTCAACCACGGCCGTTTCACTTACTACCACAAAAGTTTGCACCCGATAACTCGGGAAAAATGGTTATTATCCCTTTCAAAAAAAAGTGTTTACAGCCTCATTAATGTTCCATGTACCAATTGCTCAGTAATGTTCGGGGCGAAAGTAGGAGCAGCACAATAAATTCCGGAACTGCAAGCGCTATCGCTTTCTGCCGCCGTTAAGTGATATTTTACCAAATTTGATAGAATTGAGTAAAAAGGAAATTAGCAAAAGCACACAAGTGCGGCGCACCTGGTATATACTTGTTTTTCAGAAACGGCGTTGACGATTATAATTACAGTTTTTCGTCACCAGCGCCAGATAACCCAACAGTAACATGAACTGTTCGTTCGTGATAACATGACGAGAGTAACACTATAAATTATCAAGCATTTGACGAATAGCGATTTTAGTGCAGCTTTTCCTCATAAGCTCATGCGACTATCGTTATTAGCAACTCGCCCTGACTCGATATAAATGACAGGCCTTCAAGAATTGTACTTAAACGCTGTGTTTGTAGCTTATGCTACAATGGTAATGGTAATTAATGGTAATGTATGTAGCGTATCGTGGTAAAAATGGAAGTGAATCGACCACACGAGCTGTAGGTTCTTTTATTAGATACACCTAAGTGTAGGAGCAAAATCGGTTTGAATTATTTTATTATAGTTATGATTTTGATTAAATTTTGTGAGTGACTAGCTCCACATAATTTTAATTAATAATTTGATAAATAAATTTGCAAGCGCTGAGGGTAGCTGTGCCCTAACCTATCTGGCCATTGGTCCACCAGGTTTAGGTTCTCATTTCTGTAGTGTGTTGAGGACATAGCCCTTAAAATTTGGGTTTTCTGCTAAGAATGGGGAATTTCAGGCAGAACCATGAAGCTATTTTACAACAACCATCCTCAGCACCCATCTTGATTCTCCAATTTGTTGCACAATTGGAAATTGTGTTATTGTTTTTTAAAAAAGTATACCTTTATCGCATTTGAGTTTACTGGGGAGTACAATGAAGGGTCACTTGGGCTCGCCCGACTTCGAGGGTTCTCAATGCATTCCACTAGCTCCCATATCTAAAAAAATGGACCAAGTTAGCATAGTCGAGACGTGATAATAATTAGATCGGAAGACAAACTTAAACTAGACGTTACACAACCTGAGCACAGTTTAAATAGCCTGTTCAAAATGTACTGATATGACTGGGATTAGATGAAAGAATTTTTACTTCTTTGAATGGATTACGGAAGTTGGATAAAAGGGGTTTCTCCTCCAATTTAGTTTTGTTTTTTAGAGACTTGGGAGTGAGGGTCTGCTCTTTGTGACCTCACTTCTGCGTATTAAGAACCAAACCAACATCCTCCCATACTATCCACCAGTTTGGGAGGTTCAGGAGCGTCTTTTCTTCGTGGGAATATTGGTGGTATTGAGATAATGGTCCTAGATCAGCAAGCTCCATCCTCTTCTAGCTGCGCAACGCCCTGGCAAATTGAGCAGTGCATCTAGAGTTTTCTTCTTCTGGTGTGAACTGGCAGACTGTGCCTTCCTCCGTGGGCCACTAGCCTGCCCACTTTTGGCACAAGAGGGTGGCATGGGGATCACGATTGCCCTCAAGTGCAGGCAGTTGGAGCTTGCAGCTTTACCAATTCGGTACAAGTATGTGCTCAATTTAATGGTGAGAGCAAGGGTGAACTGATTGCAAAGTTCCACGCAGCACCACTGTTCCAGACTGCCAGGGGTTTCCTTTGTTGCTGTGATGCTACTGGCCTCACAACTAGCCTCCTCACAGGCCTACTGGCACAATCTTGTTCGGTTCTAACCAGGGCTAATGTAGACTGATTCAATTCACTTATGTAACAAATTAATATCTTGTTTGTTTGTAAGATTGGTTGGAAATGGCTGAATCCTGAGATTGTTAAATAAATCGTTATTCAATTCCATTTTCTTCATAGGTCAACCGCATGAAGGCCAACCAAAAAACAAGGCCATTATTTTCTGGTCCTATCTAAAAGATTTCAAGTCCCATACTTTGACTACCAGGGGATGTAGCTTGTATTTGTTGGAGGCGACAAACCTGGGGGTTGCAAGTAGCTTGACATTGTCCCAGGAGCCAGAAATAACTGGCACTGAATCGGAGCTTTACCCAAAAAGATCACATTTGCCTTCCCTTATTTATCTAGCTCCAGATCCGTCGTGCTTGCCGTCTTCAATTACAGATCTAGAGAAACTGCAGAAAGAATGTAGGTTGCTCATTACATCCATTTATTGCAAACACAGCTTCATCAAGCTGTGAGAGCTCAAGGAGTTGCGTTCCACTATTATGACGTACACGATCGTAAGAATTAAATGACCTGCCTACCCTGTAGAAATTCATAATTGAGAAATCTGTATTCGCCAAAAATGTTATTTTCAGGGTAGAAGACTGTTGAAACTGAAACTCACAGGAATCGTATCAGTTTTGAGCATTCGCTTCTTAGTCAACTCTTTAGGCAGCGTGCTTCGTCGGCGGCACAAATCATGGAAAACGTGTTCTCTGTAAATTCCAGGATCTGCACAACTATCTGTACAATTACTCGCCACCATTAAATCGCCAGCATTACTTTCATTCAACATATTGGCAATTCCAATCATCGCCATTGTATTGACATTGTCTGAACGGTTGTGGAGGCAAGGTGTCCATTCCTTCGTGTTGTCATGTAAGGCCCTTATTCGTCTTAAATAGTCTGCAATTGATTAAATATTTCTTTCACTAACGTCATTGTTTTTATTTATCAAATAATTAGGAAGGAATGAGAAAAATTGTGGTGTGATTGCATGATTCTCTGACACTAAGCATGTGGTCCTAGAGAAACATTGACTTACTCAATACAGTGGATTCGGCTCTTGGCTGCGTTGGAGGGTCACCACTCTTTGGCAGGCCGGGTGGGACGCGGAGCCGTACTGTGAGGCACCTTCCTGGCATCCTTTTGTTGGTGCAGGATTCGCTGGATAGGAGTGGTGGCAGCCATCGTTTCCTGATGAGGTCATCGTTCAATGAGGGGCAACATTTTTTCCAGTGTCGGCGGTTTCGGGACTACCCGGGCAGGACAGGGGAAAATGAAAATGTGGCCCTACGTCCTCTTTTCCTCCCACCTCTATGGAGATGTACAAGAGAGGTCCTGCTGAAAGTGCCGCCCTCCTCCTCACAAGCAGGGTGGCAGACTGTCAGTTCCGGGCCAATCGTACATGAGGCCCTGAGGCAAATCCCTTCCCCCAAAATGGCAAAGTAATTCTCCCACCTACGTATGAGAGGTGCTGCTCACATGCCCATGCAGCACCCCCCCCCCTGTTCATAGGGCTACAGAGCCTTCAGCAAGCATGGCTCGCCCTTTCGGCCAATGAGGCCTGGCTCATTTCCCTATTAGAAGTTTGAGTCCACTCTGGAGCTTGGGCATTGAGACCCACCTGTGATGCACATGGGCTAGCCACACTGTGCACGTACCTCAAAGTCACAGTTTGAAAGAAAGAAAAGAAAGCCTCCCCACATTCCTGCAGTGTTACAGCTTTGTATGGTTTTGGCGCAATGAACTTTTGTGGTTCATGGGCTGCACTGTACTACAATATAATGTCGTATACGCCTGAATAATGGCCTGCAATATATACAGGCGCTGTGTCCGTTTGTTTGTACCCCCTCAATAGATGGGTCGTACACTTGAACGGGGCGCTCACTTAAGGTGTGAAGGTGAGGGGTGCAACCCAGAAGTGATTTGTTTCGCAAGTAGCGGAGTTTTGCTCTTGAGCGCAGTATAATGTCGTATACGCCTGACAGACAAACGAGGCTGTCTCCCGAGGTCAGGACTTCACAACTCATTTAATCCACCAAAACTACACTGTCCGACCAAATGTCACTGATGCAGTATTTTTTGGAGGTTTGCAAATGGTATTTTTCACAGCCAACGTACTTAACCCAGCTCACGTACGAGTTTTCTAATGCATGTAAACCCCCCCCCCCCATCATCCTTAAAATCCCGCATTGACACCTTCTAGTTCTCTCAGTCAATTCTCGTTTGCTCAAACAGACGAGCTTGTTCGTCCATCTACAAGTTTGTACTATCAAAAGACAACCAAAAACATCTCTTGTTTCAAATTTTTGAACCTTTCATGATACAGCCCTCTCGTGCTCGATTCAAAGCTAATTCGTTGGCCAATATTTAATTGCCATCGCTCTCTTCCTACGAATAAGTAGGGTACCGCGGTTTCTATGAAGATGTGTTTCTCATTTGGAGATCGGTTCAGTAATAGTGTCTTAAGAAACTTACCCCTATGATGAAGGTCGTCTTTCTTCACGCTTATCTTCCCTCTTACTGAAACAAATGTGGAAGTTCGTTCACAAAGCACCACAAAGATTTTAACTATCAACCGTGTATTAATTTTCATAAATGCCTCCCATATCATGTTTGTAAATCCCTAGACTTTGATAAATTATACGGGCAGGGCCATTTTTTTCAACAAATATGAGAGGACTCTTTTGAAAAGGTTTCATTACCACTAAAGGGCAAATAAGAGACGTCAGGTTCGACGCAGCTTTCCATAGCTCCCGTAAGTTCATTGGTTTTTATTCACTTTTGCTGTTAATTCAATTCATTTTTCGCTCAGCTCACTTGAACTAGTTCACACATAACGTCACAGTGGTAGAAAGTGATAGCGCTAATAGTTCCGGAATTTATTGTGTTGATCCTACTTGTGCCACTGCGATTATTGAGCAACCAATAAACGGTTACTTAACGATACGGTAAACACGACTTTTTTAGAACCATAATGATCACTGTTTCAGAATTACCGCGTAAAAGCAGCGAGGAATGGACTACCTCACTAATACTCACTACTACTTTACTACCTCAATTTTTCCGGAGAGATCCTAGTAACATTTGAGAGACTGTTGCTAAGTTAAACATTCAGTTAGGAAATGCCTGATAATTTATTGTGCTGCGCTCGTATTTGTTCCACAAATGAAAACGCGTCATTTGGAGTAATAAAAATCGTCGGAGCCGTTCTTAAGAAAAAAATTTGTCGTGTTTTGATCGCTATGATAACTATAGTTAGTTTAACCCATATTTTGCGGGCTAGGTATAAAGTTTGAGCTGATTTGGTTATGTCGTTTTCTCCCAATCGCGCTCACAGACACACACACACACCATTTTCCCAAATTGTGTTTTTCGGACTCAGTAGGCTGCAAAACGTGAAGATCTGATGAGAACAAAACAACTTTTTTTTAGCTGATTACATCACTTTTCTTTCTTCTTTGTAGAGCCAAGGAAAGTAAAAATGTATGCAGGATGACCTGTAAAGTTTATTAAATAATTCCTAAGGTTACACAGATCCCTAGCTACTTTGATGTTCAGCGACGGGGTGACTGCAGGTCGGAATTTCTTTCTTTTCACCCAATTTGGATGACATTTAATGGTCCCGCCTCGACTTTACCGACGCCCCGTCCTGCCAGTCAAGATAAATTTTCACATTTCCCAAATTAATTCTTCGAAATATCTGTGATCAGCTCACTAAGAACTTACGGAATTCGGGCAGAATGGGAATGGAAGTGTCTTCGCCAATAAAACTACCCTGATTCACATTTTCTGAATTTGAAATGTATATAACAAACATTCGAGCTCCCAGTTGATTCAGTTTTTCGACGTTTTCCGGGTATAAGCCCACTCCTTCGAAAACCATTCCAGTGCCAGCGGGTGCGCCGGCAGCTGGAGCTGGAATCTGCACAAAGTTGTCTAATTCAGTTCCAGAGCTCGTGCTGAGAATGAAACCAGAAAAAACAATTAAATTGTTTATATCTGAAATTGGATGTGCGTTAGTAGGAAACATTTATTAATTAAGTGCAGTCGGAGCTCAAAATGGGAAATAACAATAAAGTACATGCCTCTGGCTGATACTGGAGTTTTATTGTTACCACTGTTCAACGTCGTAGACTAACGAACTCTTAACCCAGTTGTGTGTATACGGAGTTAGACGGCGATGATTGAGAAAATCAACGGCGAAATGGCAGCATTGGTGTCATATAGTGATTTGCTGGCTATACGAAATTTCTACAGTTTTTACTCAAGTTCTCTCTCAATGCCTTCGCAGACACACACACAGACATTTTCGTAAATAGTGTTTGTGGACTCTGCAGCCCTTGAAGCGTAAATATGTGAAGAAAACTTGACATTGTCCCCTCAGCCGATTTCATAGCTTTCCTTCAACTCTGTAGGGCTAAAGAAAATAAAAATCCACTGTGCCTCTTCTTCACTTCACCGCTTTTTGTCAGCAAACCACAGTTTACCTGTAGTCAAGTATTAAAGTAATTGGGTTAGTTCTGTTAGTAGGTAAATTACTGAAGTACCTGCTAGGTGAGTCCTATGGATGGTGAGATGGGGCTGTGGGCGAGCCCTTTCGATGTGAAGACATCATCGTCTGGCGCTCGCCCACAATATCCCACCAGCCAGATGAGACGGACTCATCAAACAGGTACGTTAACTTAAATAACAGTTTACCTCATCAGAATGTTTTGATGCCATATACGACGCTTCTCACACAGAAGAATGTTTGTTGACTCAATCAATAACAATGCTGACCCCCAAATGAGTCTTTACCCCGGGAAAGGGATCAGCAAGAAGCCAAAGCTCCACGTGGACGATATCTCAATAATCTCCATTTTATTGCAACCAGTAACTGTCCAGTGATTACATCCAGCGCTTTGGTGGGCAGAATCATGTTGGCCTTGGTCGCGTGGGCCGGGAAACGAATTTGTTTTGGTGGAGTTAACATTGGTGTGAACCCAATGGACATTAAGGCACATGCATGAGCCAATATGGTTCGGTTTCTTTGCGTCATCGAGTTGCATTATAATAGCTAACTGTAATTGTCAAATTGACTTCAACGTTCGATAGAATTATTATACGTGTAACTTATATCATTGCTATTTGCTGGATTGTGGAAACTCTTAATATTCCCACCTCACACTAGCTTGGTTCATTCTCTGTCTGACTGTTCACATCTAGTCACTTTGTTGAGTCATTTTGCGCAGGTTTGTGTATTAAATTTAAATTGTGAAGTGAAATTGAATGTTTTTAAAAACTAACTTCTAACTTGTGCACCAAATTTGCTAGGTTATATGTAAGTGTCAATAGCCGTAACTTACGAGTATTTTCCTTGATTGTGTTCAACCAGCCCTAAGTACATCAGCCTCATGAGCGCATCTACTTCTTCTTTGGGCGTCAGCGGGTCTATCTCGCTGACCAGGACGTCATCTGAAGTATCATCATAATAATAAATGCACATTTCAAGGTTTACTTTGCACAAAAATACGTCTATATTTCTTTCTTGTTTAGTAATTACAGCGTTTTAAAGACATTTTAGCTGTGGAGAATTTTCCTAATATTGTGGAGGGACTAATTTACAAAAGAAGAAAAACAAGAAGAGTGAACAGAGCTCTGTAAATTGATGAACAATAATAGTAACGTCTCCTTAGGTTCATACGCAAATTAATTTGCATCTAACAAATACAAATTCTAAAAAGTTTCGCATCATATTGTTTTTTCGTTGGACGAGCTTGTTTTTGTGAAAAACACCTCTTGACCTAATTAGTTAGAAATTTCGATCGGTCTCGATGCACAGGTTTATATTGCTCTTTTTTGTACATTTCTCCGTGGCCAGGACATCGCACAGATGTGTCGCCAGCTGTCGTAGAAACTGTGAATGCAAGAGACTATTTCACAACACAACAATTATGCAGAACACGCGTCGAAATGATCTATTTCCAATTCAGCAGACCTGAAGGTAGCTTATTTTAGGCAGACGTAAAACTCCGCGGAAAACTGTTCAGGCAAGTACACAATTGACATTTTATTTTATTTAGTTTTATTCAGAACTATTTTATTTTCTCGTCTTTTTCGCTGGAGTGACGCCCACACCGTGTCCGGAAAACCAAAACGTGTTTTTATAACGGTTTCTAATTTGCCATAGTAAAACCTCTGGCAGTGCCCTTGGAGTGATATGGCGAGTAGGTGCTTACTTATGTACGAAGTAAGGGCGCAGAACGAAGGGCTTCTGATGGATAGAGCTTCCAACTCCCGAGGGACAAATTCCGCTGGCATGTAGCTCAATAACCTTTCAAAGGAAGTCAAAATACACGACGCAAATGTAGTAGCCCCATGGTAAATGGTGGAATGATATTTCCAAAAATCGAATACAATCACCTCTACAGCGCAAGTAGGTAAATATAAACAATTACCGGCTGACAGGCCCTCTTAATAACGTTAAAAAAATGTCGTTTTCCCAGTCACAAAAATAACAGCAGAGCCTACAGGAAACAGTCTGGGTGAGATATCAAAACGGTGAAGTTTGCTTATAGCGCACAACTACTACTCAGAACAACCCACAGTACAGTACACTGTGATGAAACTAACTCCCCGATTTAGTTAACGGCCGTCCCAGCCAATTTTGTGCTGGCGAGGAACCTCAAACTCCTCGATTTGCTCGGAATTTTCTCGTTATCGCACTAAACGAAGCCACTGTCTCGAGTTGTCTCGCATTCCCCTCACACTTAAGATACATTCCGGCCTGATGTCAGGTCATAGTGCTTTTCAAAGTAATGCGGCTCCCTCTTCACACTTCCCAGCTCTTAAATGCCAATGCCCCTCAAATGTATCATGTAATTGAAAGACTGAAACAGGTTGCTCGTAGCCATTACATTACAATCTCGGCTCTTGTGTGTAACACACCACACACCAAAAAAAATTTTTTTTCTATTCATTAAGCTTCTAAACTTCAAGGTCTAAAGAAAACAAAATACTTTCCCTACTCTATAGATAGAAGGTAGTAAAATATCCAAATAGTGCAATTACAATCTGACGTTGACAAAATATTACCACTTGGCTAGTTATTCTTACACGGTTGGATATTTCCAAATTTTTTCTGCAATCTCCGGGTTGTATGCCTTCAGTCTCATTCTTAAGAACGCGGTGCATTGTTTAATTCTTGAACGGTTGATCCTGTAAATGAGTTTGCCATGATAAAGGTGGAGTTACAGGGTGCAGAGAAAGCTCCAGCAGCACTTTGGTCATAACGTTGCAAATCCTCAGCTGAGGAGTCTTTTGACTAGACAAACCCTAGGAGCGTAATAAGCGATTAGGCTTCCGTGCTTGAGGCACTCAGAACCTCTTCCTTGGGTGACAGTGTACAGTTAACATCATTTCCTGTGGACTTCAAAATACGCATAGTGTGTAATTCGTTCTGGTTGAAATCTTAGTTATTAATGACCAACCACACTCAGAGATAAAATCAACTAGGTGACGTTGAGGCTCAAAAATGTACGATTTACTCACCTCCAATCCTCAAGCAACAGCGATCGTCTCACAACCTCAGAAACTTTGTTGATAACGTCCAAATACCCGAGGTATAAATCCACGTTTCGATACGTCACTGCCATTGTAAAATCCACGACCTCCTTGAAGTTTATCCGAGGAAATATCGAGGGTAGTTTGCCTGATGCAGGAAATATTTGAACTTTTGTGAAACAGGGTTGCGTGATTGTATGAGTGGGAGCACAGCGTACTCGTATGTATAACAAAAGACATACCTCTTCAATAGTGAACTGTTTAATGACAAAATGGTGATGTAATAAATAGGTATTAGTTGTATTGTTGGAATGTAAGACACTAATCAAAGAGTATTATAGTTACATGTTTTATAAGTATTTGAATTTAGTAATTTCTGCAACCCCTTCAGATTCCACTTTGTGTATTAGCTCGCGAACAGTAGGCAATAAATCCTGCACCTCCTCACACCTTGAGCCACCCTCAGTACTGTCTCAGTATTAGGTTGGGAACATTCCTGACCAGGACCTGGTTGGATCCTTCCACATCCACAACACCCAAATTAAGCCATACCAATCATTTTGGGAAGTTAAAAGAACGCATTTTCGTAAAACCATTGCTGTAAAATCTATTTACCTTCATACACATATTAACTTTACTTTTATTTGGCTCATCACATGTACAGTATTAATAATTTACCGATTATTATGTAATTATTCACTGTTGAAAACGCATTTTAATGTGTCATCTTGGAAGATGACCTTATTTTGATACTTGGAAGACCCACAGCTAAGATTTGGAGCGTGCATTGTGGTAGGTGAGGAGGACACAAGTGCCCCATATTTAATGCGCCGTTTGATGGATAACTTGCAAGACACTTGACCGTCAGGCATTACGTTGTTAGTTTTATTTCTGTACCCTTTTTCGTGCATTATGACGGCCCCATTGATAATATCATTAATCTCTGCTTGAAAACCCGTTGGAGTGAGGTCCAGCAATATAACTCCCACTCCTCCCAGGGCCACTTATCCACACCTCAGAGCCCGCACCATCCAGGGGTTCAGATCCATCTGTGTAGATGTTGATACCATTAAGAGGCCGAAATCGGCTATGTAAAAACACGTTGAGCGGTGTGAACCGCAGTCGGTCACAATAAATACACGGATATTGGGGAGTAACAAAATAATGGTCTCGAATTAAAGGTAAATATAATAATGAGAAATGATGGAATTAAAAAAGAAGGTTATAAAATCTGTCGGTTAAATCGCTCTGTTTGTAAAATAAATTGTAAGGCCTTAACAAAAGAAAATGTACAAACTGGATACCCAAACCTGGCCAATAAATAACTTGACGCGCCCGCTGCGGAAAAAAGGCCGACTCCAGGATAATATAAGGGAACTTGGGCATTAACCGTAATCGAGAGGAGTAGCAACAGACGAGGCGATACGTCCAATTAGTTTTCTCAAAATCGTTGAAGGGGGATAAACGGTGACACGCTGCCTAACATCGACCCGGCAACGAGAACTCGTCATCGAACTCTTACGTGAGCAGTATGATGTGTAAAAGTGTTATGTTTTGATCACAATGATGACTACGGTTAGTTTTGAACTTGTTTTGCTCAAACACTTGTTATGGCGTCGTGTTGACCTGCCAGATAAATGTCAAATTTGTGCAGATATAGTTCTCCCGTTTTCTCTCAGCAGAAACCGTTTTCACTGAAACGATGGGTTTTGGACTCAGGAGCGCTAGAAACGTATAAATTTGAAAAAATCTCAAAATTGTTGTCATCACCAATTACAAAACTGTTTCCCCTACCTCGTATTAGGGCTGAAGAGAGAACCGTATATTTCAAAATGGCCTACAAAACACGTTATCATGTCCGATTAATATTATTTCATATTACTTACGTTTGTATAAATCCATTTTTCTTGCAACTTTTGGTCGAACGGGAACAACAGTCCCTCTCAAATAGCGATAAAACGATACTAAATAACTGGCCTTCATGATTTTATACAGGTCAGTTATCCAATCACGAAACCGTTTATTTTCTTGTTCCGAGTACTGCTCCAAAAAGTTTATAGAGGCCTGAATGGAACTCATCAAGATAGTTGGGCCCAAACTGACGGCGTAATTATATATGTGTTTCAATTTGGCTACCTTTTGACGTGCAGATTTGAAGAATACGACCTGTGGGAAGTTTGATGACGTCAAATAGGATGTGGAGTACGTAAAGAGCATGAATGGCGGTAATTCGACAAATTAAACCCTTCTTCCAAGGGATGGGCTCGTGAATAAGCATTCGAGTGAACGCAGCTTATTTGATAATAGAAGAAAATTTTAAGGTAGAAAAGGCTCAATTGAATTTGAATACTCCAAACAAAACGTTCCGCGCCTTATCGTATTCGCCTGGAATCTCCACAGACACACCTAGGAGTGCTCTCTTTTTCTTAGTACAGAAGGTGTACCAGAGTGTGTTCACACCTAGATCGCCTCTGAGATACTCTGCGAGCCTCCCATTGTCTGATGCAGACGAACGCTCATTGGTTTCTCCACACTATTAATTGCAACTCAAATCTGACACGAACGCCTACTATCCCATTTAATTCAAGTCAGCCCCCCCCCCCTTGATGGCACTTGGAAAACCCACATTGCAGCCACAACTGGGCCTATTGTGTGGGCGTACATGAGCCCCCTCATGTTCTCACAGTTCCATGATGCGGCGTCCCCAATACGTTCCCAAGACAACCTTGAGGTCCATTCCTGCAACCTCCTCTTGCCACAGCTGAACCCCAAGCACTCTGAGCTGCACTGCAGCCAGCACCTCAAACGTACACTGACTCCACCTCCACCTCACAGAATCTGCAATTCTGTTACTCTGAGCTACCAATCTTGGCCAGGTGGTACCTTAGTGGGCAGTGATGATCCGTATACTATCTCTCCCCAGACTGAGGATCTCTCTTGTTCGCTACCTGCAGAGTCTGATAAACTGCCTTTGGCCAAGCAAATACTGCCAATAGGCCGATAGGCCCGGCACTTTTCCCAATCATTCAAGTCAGTTACTTACATTAATGCGGCAGTATTCAGCTAAAGCCCTGGCAACTAATTCAGTCCCTGCATCTCTGTGCCCGGTCACAATGAAGTAAGCGTCATACCCAAGATTTGCCTTGAAGTTGTAATAATATTCTGGTCGATCCACGAATTTGTAAAGAGCCTCTTTGTCTCGCATGAATAGCGTTGTTCCTTTATACCTGAAAAGTGATGTTTTCATGTGGACGTACTTTTTATTCAGCCAGAGAACTAGTGCATTCTCAATCCACACTAAGAATAACAATGTTAATTAAGTCAATGAACGTGATGGGTTTCCTTTCCCTTCGTACTGACCACCTCGATGTAAAGTTGGTCAATTTGGTGCCGAGACTCATATATTGGAACAATTGAGTTGAAATAGTCAACTGGTATTCAAGAATGCATGGAGCGCAAGGGTTAATTGTCCTTCCCCATGCGGTAGTCCACTTAAGAAGTGACTCGGAGGATTTGAAGGTCCTTAGATCCTCCACATGGCTTGGAGTGGTTTCGCCCTCTTGCAAAATGAAATATCTGGTGCGTTGCAACACACAACTTTCCTTAGCTCTACAACAATTCACTTTGTACATGGCTAATTCTATTTAATCAATTCATTTATCACTCAGTTAATTTGAACTTGGTCAAACAACGCTGTACGGTAGCAGGACACGGTAGCGCTTACAGTTCCAGATTTTATTGTGCAATTGCAGGACCATTATTGAGCAATTGGTACACAGATAATTAATGAGGCTGTAAACACAAATTTTATGAAGAAGGATAGTAATTACTTTTGCAGAGTTATTGGGTAAAAACGTTTAGAACTGGTAGTAAGCGAAACGGCAGTAGTTGAAATTCAGGAATTTCTGGAGTGACCCCCATGTATCTCATGAGCGTTTTTAAACACTCACCCTTTAGGTATTGGATTGGACTACAATACCAATTTTTTTAACATTCTACAAAAATTCCAGCGGAGTTTATAAGGAAAAAACTGCGCTAAAAACGCTTTTCGTCGAAGATTTTGATAATTTTTTGTGCTGCTCTCGTCATTTTCCCACGAATGGGAATTTCATGGTATAGTTGCCTTATTGAGAGCTATCAATATAAAAAATTTAATCAAAATCGTTTTTGAGAAAAAACAATATTTGGTGTTTTGATCACTATGATAACTATAGTTAAATTTCGGTGGATTTTGCTCATACCCTTATTTTGGCGTCCCATGGTAACCTGCGGGCGAGATATGAAGTTTGAGCTGATTTGGTACGGTGGTTTTCTCTAAAAATTGTTCACAGACACACAGACCATTTTCCCAAATAGTGTTTTTCGGACTCAGGGGGTCTGAAATGTAAAGATATGAAGAAAAATCAAAATTTTTTTTTTCATCCGATTACATAACTTTCCTTTCTACATTGTAGAGCCAAGGAAAGTAAAAAGATATATGTTCATCAAGCCTGAAAATAAGAGGTTGTGCACCTGTATGAGTTTTCTCACCTCAGCAACTGTCCTCAGCAGCAGTCTTAAAATTGAGAAATCCCCAAGTTAGAAAGAGAGAAAGAATACATACAAATAAAACCCGGAATGGCACAAAAAATGGCTAGAAGCTTTTTTCACAACCGGTGATCATAAGATGATGAAAATCGGCTGGTCTGTTCCAGTGGACATGAGAAATGGTGTCTCCTTCGGGCGAGGCTTATGTCGTTATTCCCTCAGCATCGGCCGACTCCCTCCTCCTCGCACATTAATATAGTTTAACGTTCTATATAGAAACTAGTTGCGCTCGAGGCTCCATATTTCATTGAGTTGCCACTATTTACGACCTTAATTGAGTGACCGTTGAATAGGTAATTTATGAGACTGTCATGATGATTTTTAAAAAAAAGCTAATAGTTGTGGAATTACAGAGAAAACACGGTGACAAATATTCAAAGAAACTGCGAAGTAATTTGAATTTCAGAATGTGGTGGGATGTCCCTAATTATCTTATAACTGTAATTAAATTATCATTATATAGCAAAATTATTGAACTACCAATACCCATTTTCTTCAATTTGCGTAAGGCAAAAACAGAACTAAAATCGATTTTTGCCGAAGTTTGTCTAATACTTCGACTCCGTTAAAGTCTGTTTTGTTCGAATAATACAAACCTTGAGAAAGAACTTACTTGACAGTAAAATTGTAATGCCCAGATTTGAGTGTAGCGTGATCCACAGCTGATACAGGGCAGGTGTGCCACCAGCCTGAGAGTCTCGCTCGATGAACTCTGCGCAAATAAACCAAACTTTAATCGGAATTACCGGAAAATATTGCTATTCAATGGACGAGGAAAAAAACATCTTAAAAGGTGATGGTGTTCAACTAGCATTTGTAACTAGCCCGTGCCTTCCCTTTCATTCAGCAAGCTCGTCAAATTTAAATAAAATCAGAAACGTGCCATAAAATACCTGGTGGGAAGCATCACACACAACTTTCCGCAGTTAGTGTCATTTTGGTAATATGCTACGTCTAATGGCGGTTTGTCATCGTATTTCTACGAAAATGTCCTCAAATGGCATTTTTCGAACGCCTTTAGAACGTAAAGGTAAGAAAAAATTCGACAAAAAAATTTTCAGGCGGTTATATAACTTTCCTTTCTATTACATATGGCTGGTGAAAGTAAAAACTCGCGGTGCTCGTTTGTTTTAAGTGTGAAAATAATATACCTAAAATTTATTATACTCACAAACTGTTGTTTTACTTATAAACATGTTTTTATTGTTACTTATTTGTTTACAATAGTTACTTAGTTGTCGGTTTTGGTGGTAGGCTTTTATTTATGTTGTTTTTACTTTCCTTAGCTCAGCGAAGTAGAAAGAATAGTAGTGTAACCGCCTGACAATTTTTTTGTCGAATTTTTTCTTACCTTTACGTCTGCAGGTCGGACAGTTCCCCACTCAGTGGAAGTCTGCGCGCGTTGTCACTCTTCAAAAGGGAGGCGACCGCAATCAGTCGGACCCGCGATCATGGAGACCACTCAGCCTTCTTTCCATATTAGGCAAAACACTAGAAATCTTGATGTTGCAGTCCCTCGAAGGAGTCTTTGGCCGCAACCTCACAGGCAGGCAATACGGGTGTACCAAAGGAAGGTCCACGCAGGATGTCATTGTCGAGATTCGGCGTGTATCCCTGCTGGCACCGGCTAAGTACGTCGTAGCAGTTCTGATTGACATCAGAGGAGCGTTTGACAACCTTTGGTGGCCAGCGCTCCTTAATGAGCTCAAAGGTAGGGGAATCCCCCGCAACCTGTACTCGCTCGTCAGAAGTTACCTGACAGACAGAACTGCTACGATCGAAAGTAGGCATGTCTCCGTCCGGAGGAAGATTGAGAAGGGGTGCCCACAGGGCTCGGTCCTTGGACCAGCACTCTGGAATGCCTTCTTCGAAGGTCTTCTCAGGAAACTCATGGAGACTGACTGCGAGCCGTACGCCTATGTGGATGACTTGACTGTGCTGATCTTTGCAGAGTCAGTCCGCCAAATTGAAGAAAAAACCCACCACGTGCTCCGCACTGTCAGCCAATGGTGCGAGCACGTCAAGATGCAGGTGGCTGAGGAAAAACCCAGCTAATCCTCTTGAAGGGGAAAGTGAATAATCCACCCACAATACGCTTTGGCGGCCACAGGCTCCTTCTTGAAAAGCACGTCAAGTATTTAGGAGTGAATATAGGTGAGAGGTGGGGTTTCAACCAACACCTCCAGTCCCTTAAAGGCACTACCATTGCAAGGTTTGCCTCACTGCGTGCCATTACTAAGGCCACTTGGGGTGTGTGTTACCACGACACCATCCTCATGTATAAGGCCATCTATTTAGGTGTGATTGGCTACTGCCCTGTTGTCTGGGGTAGCAAACTAACAGTCAATCAAAAGAGAGTATTGGCCCAATCCCAGAGAGCCGCGCTCCTGTGGATCACCAAGGCCTACAAGACTGTATCAACGGAAGCACTCCAGGTGATCACTGGTCAGTTACCAGTTGATTTGGCTGTTGAGTGCATGATTGACAAGTGGAGAGTGAAACGGGAGCTTTGGGCTGAACTCCGTGCGGATCTCACCACAGAACAGAAACTTGCCGCCATCGATGAATGGGCTCTAGAGAAATGGCAAGCGAGATGGGAATCCTCGTCAAAGGGACGTGATACGTATGAGTTCTTCCCCAACATCCGTGAACGTCTTTCTAGAAAATGGGTTGAGCCAGACCACTGGACGAGCCAGTTCCTCACGGGACATGGTGACTTCAATGCGCGGCTCCACTTCTCTTCTCTGAAAGACTCTCCATTATGCACGTCTTGTGCCTCCAGTGCGGAGGAAACAAGAAACCATGTGCTGCTCCACTGTAGTTTCTACAACAGCGAGCGACGGTTGTTGAGAGGGCAAACGAACTTAGCAGCTTTGACTGCTACAAAGGAAGCCTATAACCATTTTGCAAAGTTCGCAAAGAAGGTAATGGCTAAGAAACGTGGTTATAGTTGATCAGTCCTTTGAAACTTGCCACCCAAGTAAACAGTAAGATCAGGTAGGGAACCAGATTAAGAACTACTCCCAGATGGTACGGGATTCCTCAGGTGGTCACCTCCGCGCGGTAACACACGGGCAACAGCTCTCTACGGTGAGACTGGCTAACGACCACATACCTGCCGTACCTCCACAGGTCTGAGTTCGGTGGATGCTGCAGGGGCCGGCCTCTTGCATATTAGCGAAACCGCAACTTCTATGACTGATATAACCCTCGTCGAGGGTTTAGGTACAGTCATGAAATAAAGAAACAGATCTGTGTGTGTGGGTCTGTAGTTCGATTTGCGGGAGAACGGCTGATCCGATTGAGCTGGTTCTTTTTTGTTTTGTACGATTTTTTTTGTAGACACCAAAATAAGGTTATGGACGATTTCGGCCGATGGGAAGGGGGGTGGGGGGACGAAAATGTACCAAAAACTAGGGTTTTTCGCCTTTTTCTCGAAAATGGCTCTAACGATTTTGATTAAACTTTCAAATTATCTTCTCCTAATCAATACCTAACTTTTCTTCTGCATACATATCTCCATGAAAATACGGTGAACGGAGATATGGGCCCCTGAAGCAAAAATAGGTTTTTTACGCTTTTTGGCAAAACAGCTTCAGCGATTTTCACCAAACTCACAGGGTGTTTTCAAATAGTTAATACTTACATATTCTTTTCAATAAATGTTCCTGTGACGGTCAATTGAACAGAGATAAAAATCAAAATGTGTCGAAAATAACGTTTTTTCGAACATTTCCGTAAATTTCAGGGTAACTTCTTCACCAGATGTGATAAATTCTAATGGAGTGTCTTTTAGTTACCCATACCAACATTTTGTTCTCCATCATTATTTCTGTATATATATGTTGAACGGAGATATAACCCAAGTTAACACAGAAAAGTAGATTTGTCGAATATTAATTTATCGGTATTCCAATTTTCTCAAAAACGGCTCTAACGATTTCGATCAAACTTTTGGAGTACTCTCAGCTAACTAGTCCCTAAATTTTGTTCTCAATAAATGTTTCTGTGGAAATGCGTTGAACGAAGATATAGCGCCCGCATATGTAGGTGGTGTTCGAACGGGGGTGGCGGAAAGTAGCTGCTTGTGTTGCTACGCGCCAGATATTTAAAATTAGAATTCATGGCGATATTTAGGATATGCTATTTTTACTTCCTTTAGCCCTGCAGAGCAGTGGCGGACTCTTCAGCTAGTTAGCGTTCCTACATAAGAAAATACCTTCCCTTTCTTTGTTCCGTCCATAAAGATGATAATATTAATAATAATAATAATAATAATAATAATAATAATAATAATAATAATAATAATAATAACGATGATAATAAAGAAAGTAAAAACAAATAAATTTTCTTCCGTGCCCACCCCCCGAAAAATTCTCTGGGCTTGCCAGTGCTATAGAGTAAGAAGGAAAATGAAGCAATCATCTAAAAACAATTGAGTTTTCTTCAGCGCTTTACGCTTCACGGGCTACAGTGTTCGCAACTTGAAACGGCTGAACTGCAATTTGATACTTCTCCTGCCCTGTTCTCCTATGGATCACCAATAAATATTTTTTCTCAAAAACGGCTTCAACGATTTTGATTAAACATTTTTTGTGGACTGTTTCCAAAGGATGCGACAGCACTATAACATTTTCATTCGTAGGAAAATGACGATAGCAGCGTAATACATTGTTCTCCGAAAAGCGATGTTAGTGCAATTTTTCCTCATGACACTAGCATTCTCAAAACATCAGAATGAAGTCAAATGATCTCGTACTTCTACGAAAGGCATTTTATAACGGACAGAAGGAAATCAAGAGCAACCTCAGAAACTCCAGAACTCAAACTTTTTATCAGAGTTTCCCCTGTAATGTTAGAACTTACCCAAAACATCGTGTGGAAAGTCTCATCAATTTCCTATACGTTAGATTTTGTGAATAAAAGTTTTGGCATACTCTCATGTGGCAGGAGACCAGTAAAGTCTGGGGTAACGTATAATGTAGTTCATGTTCATGTGAGAAAACAAATTTTAAAAAATAGATCGGTTTAGAAGATGAGAAAAGTTTTGTGATGCGTCAGACCAGATATTTTCGCTGGCAACGGCAGTCAAGAAACTAGAAAGAACAGGGTCTGCTTATGGAAACTAAAACTCACGAATGTTGATCTGTATCTTCCAAATCGCTGTCACGCCACTCTATTCTCGTTTCCAAGTCGAAGAAAGTCAAATTTTTCGGGCTCACGAGCATTGTCTCCAAAGTGGGCTTTATACTTTGGTACAACCTTTGCACGTCGCTGAAACGGAGTTGAACCATTCGGTTGAAGTAGCTCCCTCTCATTTTTCCTAAAGGCGTGTCATCGGCGACAGGAGTGATTTTGACGAATAACCTCCGTTGTTTTTCACGCGGTGGCAACTTTGAAGGAACGGTCGTCAAGTTTGTGTTGCATTCGTACAACACCCTTTCATTTTGCGATTGTATTAGTTTCTGCAATATGAAACAAGTTTTGAAAATGGGCTGCGTCGCTTGTTGAGCCTCGGTATTTCAAGGTTTAAACGAAAGACGATTTTTTGGAAGAACGGGCCATCACCAGAGTGATCGATAGTCGATGCACAGTAATGAACCGCGTTGGTTGCAGGGATGAGTTGAATTGCATTTTAGTTATATAAAATAGATGAAAATAACAACCGTGAAAAATTCCCTTCGCTTGTAGTAAATGACATGGTTGATAGTGCACAGCTGGCCGTTAAAAGAGCTGTTTTCTCGCGGCCAGTAGTGTTTCATTAGCGCGAAAAGTACGTAAAATAATCTTTGAAGCGGGTTGTTTATCGTTTCAAAAGTTGAGCTCAATCGGTGCCGACCGTTTCGAGTTTTTGAAGCGTACACAAATTAACTTAGCACAGTCAAAATAAGTAACGTATTGTTTACTTAATCTTACATACACATGTATAAGATTAAGTAAGTAAATACGTTGTCAATATTATTACGACACTAATTCAACCAACTAAGGTATTTAAAAAAAATATTTTTACAATCTGTTTTCAGAGCATCGCCAACCTCCATG
The DNA here is from genome assembly GCA_020466155.1 of Pachypeltis micranthus. Classification (NCBI taxonomy): domain Eukaryota; kingdom Metazoa; phylum Arthropoda; class Insecta; order Hemiptera; family Miridae; genus Pachypeltis; species Pachypeltis micranthus. Next base: position 13,024,430 of record CM035775.1, read on the forward strand.
ACACAAAATTCGAATCTTCATCAGCTCATCTGGGGATGATGGTTCTAGCGTAGCCTTTGATGTTGATTGCCAAACTCTACTGGGTGACAAATATTCTGTGGATCAGCGCATTATTTGCCACCGAACAAAACGTCTGAAGTTGAATGGGTCTTCATCGCGAATTTTAATTAATTGAAGAAATATCTGGTGCGTTGCAACACACAACTTTCCTTAGCTCTACAACAATTCACTTTGTACATGGCTAATTCTATTTAATCAATTCATTTATCACTCAGTTAATTTGAACTTGGTCAAATAACGCTTTACGGCAGCAGGAAGCGGTAGCGCTTACAGTTCCAGCTTTTATTGTGCTGCTCGTACTCATTGCAGGACCAATATTGAGCAATCGGTACACAGATAATTAATGAGGCTGTAAACATACATTTTTTGAAGAAGGATAGTAATTACTTTTGCAGGGTTATTGGGTAAAAATGTTTAGAACTGGTAGTAAGCGAAACGGCAGTAGTAGAAATTCAGGAATTTCTGGAGTGACCCCCATGTATCTCATGAGCGTTTTTAAACACTCACCCTTTATTTATTGGATTGGACTACAATACCAATTTTTTAAAACATTTTTTAACAAAAATTCCAGCGGAGTTCATAAGGAAAAAACTGCGCTAAAAACGCTTTTCGTCGAAAATTTTGATAATTTATTGTGCTGCTCTCGTCATTTTCCCACAGATGGGAATTTTATGGTATAATTAAGAGCTATCAATATAAAAAATTTAATCAAAATCGTTATAGCCATTTTTGAGAAAAAAAATTTGGTGTTTTGATCACTACGTGTATCACTATGAGGTCTGAAACGTGAAGATCTGAAGAGAACTCAATTTTTTTTTTCAGCCGATTACATAACTTTCCTTTCTACTTTGTAGAGCCAAGGAAAGTAAAAAACTACGAGTCTAACTCGTGACGCATCTGTTGAGTGAATCTTCATTCCGTGGCTGACGGTGGATTGTGGCCGAGCGTTCCCCACTTTATGAACAAAAGTCGGAGAATGAAGTACCAACTAAATAACATTAAATACCTTTTTGTCACCCCCAGTGGGTTATTCCAGGTACTGAATGTCGAATTCATAATCCTTCCTTCTTTCCCAACCCCTACCCACCCTGTTAAAGAAAATTCGTGACAAACTTACTGGGTGCACGTGCTCTGAAGATGGTGCCTGTACAGTCGCAGGACTGGGCTGAAGTTAGCTACATATTCATAATCGAAAGTTGGACCATTTGCCCGGCCGTTCTGGATGGTGGCAGCCGTCGATACGATACAAATTTGTGATCAAGAAAAGAATATCTAGATGGGACTTTTTTAGTTTTTCGTAATTTGACCAAGTTCAAAATTGGCCCCCTAACTACAACTTTGACCGTTTGTTCCCAGCTAGAGATTCTCATATGTTTCATGTTCATGTGTGCCACCATTCGTGACTTCAGCGCCCCACCCCCTTCAAGTCCCACCTAATTCAAAACCCTAATTCAAAACTGGGTTCGTATTGACGGCTGCGGCCCTCCAAAACGGCTGGGCACGTGGTATGAATGTGAAGCCTTCATAACTTCAGCCCAGCCACCGCTAGTGCTTCCCTCAGCAAGGGAAAATAAATACACCCACTTGACGTTGACTATACTTCTACTGGTGGCCTTAACCTAATCATTTTAATACATAAACTTCCCGTAATTTCACCCTACACAAGTCAGAGTTTTGTACGAATTCGAAGAATACACTGCAGTACACAACTAAGAAGGCCCTGATGGACTGCACCTGAGAGGTTTCGGTCTAAATGTATTTTCTGTATCCTTTGAAAGCAACCAAACAACTCCCACTTCTGAAAGTAATCACCGAGAGCTATACTTCTTCTGTTAGCTCGGGAGCTTCGCTAACAGAGACTTCATCCTCCCACGTATAGCAAATCATAATCGAAAACCCCGCTCTTTTCACTTCTAAAGGAGTCTAAAACCCCTCCTCACGCTTCGCTTATTGCTGTGGAGCAGGAACACTGCAGCCAGAAATTCATCCTACCCCTCCACGCCCACAAGCTCGAAAGTTCTTGTCGGTTCACTTTTTTCACTACGGATCCCATGTATCAACGAACCTTTAAGGGTTATTCATACTGCAAAGGACAACACCATGAGTTTGACTAACATACCGAATTGCCTTTAGAAAACAAGCAAAGGAAGGAGTCCCCTTCGAACCCTCTAAATCCCTAGGTGGATGAGGTTTCTTGTCAATCTCTACTCCTACAAGATTTGGAATGACTGATGATCGATTTTAAATTTGAAACTGGTAACTCGATTAAACGGCTTGTTTGCAGAGGAGGACCTTCTTTGAGGAGAATCCCTCAGTGAATGTAAGCTTGTATTTTCGGTGTTGTCTGTCTCATTTTTTTACTCTGTGTTACCAACGGATCAATGGAAAGTGACACTGTGATATGATTCACCAATACAACGATCTAAATTTCAAACATCGACTCAATTGCGATACTTCCTTTGCAAATAGTGCGACTATAACAAGTTTCATGCGGGTTCGTTAATCTTACGTAAAGCTCGGGAGTTCTCTTCAACGTTGGCTCCACGCAAAAGGTGATCAGAGCTGCAGGTTTTGTACTGTATACAAAGTAACTGATGTATAAGCACATTTTGTAGTACAAGCCTATGTCCAGGTCGACATTAAAACTGGCGGTTTTGTAGACGGCGAAGGCGTCCGGTTGCATCCCAATGTTCTTGGAAATTTTGGCCTCCATTTCGGGAAAAACTTTCATCGAGCCGTGAAAATGAGCCACTCTTTCTTTCACTTTTTTCCACTGCAAGGATGATTAGTTTAAAATATGGGCGTATTTCGGGAATGTGAATGCTTGACGAAGGAGAAACTTACATTTTGTAGAGTGTAGAATTGGTTTTGTCCGTGCTCGATCGTGAAATATATTGGGAAACCTTCGGGTAGTTGCTGCCCAGGAGTCACGCGCCCTTCGTAAATGCTTTCTGACAATTCGTTGTCCATCGTGGCTTGTCTGTCCAACACAGTGTACATCGAAGGAGGATCGACGCTCAGGCGTTGATAAGAAGACTCGAGAACGTCACTGGGAGTCTAGATGACCGTAAATCGTTCCTTATATTACAAATTTATTAAGTTTGTGAGCATGTTTGCAATTTATGATTTAAGAATATTCGGCCTAGCTCAAGCAGAATTGTTATGTACACGAATGATGTTACCCTTTTCAGAGCACTGTCTTTAGCCGTACGAAGTTGGAAGAAAATTTATGTAATTGTGCGATTTTCACTCTTCGATGGCTTCTTAGTCTAAAAATCACCATTTTCCGAAAGAGTACATTTTCAAAAATTTACCTGCACATAAATGATGACGTCTGGGTGGTACAAATTGCTGAAGATCTTTCGCAAGTATTCATAACCTTCTTGAACGTTCTCCGTGAGGACGTAATTCAAACCTCCTATGAGATACCCATCCACCTCCGTTCGACCGTCGGTGATTGCTGAGTCGAGGAGACATTTGAAAAATGTTGGATTCATAGTAATGCGCTTCGACGACCAAATGTCACCGTTTTCGTCGGTGATGAAGTACACGGAGTCGCTCAATTTCGAAAGATATTTCGTAAACAGACATTTTGCTGAAAACGGCAGAACAGTTTGCTTGAACACATTTTCAAAATTGCACGTAAATGCCCTCACGTCATTAGTTTTTGAAAGTCGTTGGTAATGGAAGGGTTTTGACGATGTGACTCCACAGTATGTGTATGAAGTATAGTCTAAGTCGTGGGGATGACCGATCTGCTATTAACGTAAACCAAACGGAAGCACAGCGTGTGTCTGTGAAAATGTTAATTATATTCTTATAGCAAGTGATATGAAAGAAATGACGAGTCTACTCCAAGTACAATCGTCGCTAAGGGTTGAGCAAGTTGAGTACTCTCACACAGGAGTTACATAGATACCAATCGGCGTAATGTGTAATAAAATTTCGAGAGATGGATTAACGCGGCCACACACCGCCCCGTAGCATCAAGTGCTAGACAATTTTCCCCCAGTCCAGGCCAGCTATCGCATCAACTCGCTAACGTGTTCTCATTTGATTGTGCATTTCCCCGTCAATACGTACTACAAACAATATACTGCTTTAGGTGCCGTGGATGCTTGCATCTGCGTCAAAAAGAAAACCGAGACATGGAATAGGAAAGAAAACAATTAACGCACATTTACGATTGATTAACGCCCCTCACAATAGTACTGTCGAATGTACGGAACGCCCCGCTCCATCAACAGTTCTAAAAACTCGATCGCTTATAAATCATTTCTGCTGTTCCCGAAGAACCTTGCCCGCCCCAATGGCTGGTTATTAAAATCATTGCTAGATAGAAAATCCTTTTCCTCCGGGGAATTCGAAACTATTCCCCAAACACTTTTTTGGCTCATATCGGTAGTTATCTTTGTTCAACAGACTATCACGAGAATATTTATGGAAAAAATAGGTATTGAATATTTAAAGACAGGCTTTGAATTTGGTGTAAAACGTTAAAGCCATTTTCTCCAAAATAAAAATAAGACCTCCTCTTATTTCCTACGCCTGTTATCTCCACTCACTAAATTTTTGCAGAAATATTTGAAGGGACAAAACTTAAGTACTGATTGGTAGATATTGCGGAAGTGTAATCAAAACTGTTGGCGCCGTTTTGCAGAAAAATGTGAAAACTCCTTATTCATCGCACATTTTGGTGCCCCACCACTTTTTTTCTGCCCGTAAACGTATAATTGCGCTTTCAAAATGTAAAGAACAAATATATAAATAAAAAGAGGGCTCTCACACTGAAATTAGGTTTTCTCGTTGTGTAGGCCTTTGTGGTGATCGTTACCAGTTTATTATTATTATTACCATATGTTACGAATGTTTAAAACCAGCCGCAAATTTCGAAAATCATTTCAAGCAGCATTCAAGTCAGTTAAAAAATGTTACTTCTGTGGTAGTGACTATCATCCTCGGACGGAGTGCCCTGCTAGAGATACTATTTGTAAAAATTGCAATAAAAGAGGTCATTTTCAAAGGGTATGCTTGTCTCGTAAAAATTCTAATCAAAGTAACCTAAAGGGTCAAGGTGCTGCAACCTTCTCTTGCGTCGTAACAGTTGCTTCACCTAGTTGTCTATCAAGGGCAATAACCCCAGTAAAACTAAATGGTCAAAAAATGTCTTGCCTCATTGACACTGGAAGCTCACTGAGCTTCATCAATCACCTGCAGCAGACCGCTGCAATCTTGTTCAAAAGCCATACTCAGGGATGGCATCTATGGCATCAAGTGCACTAACTGCAGGTATTCACAGTTATTGCTCAGTAAATCTTGAATTACTAGGCCATACCTATAAAGACCAACAGCTATTGGTACTCAATGATTTATGTGCTGATGTTCTCATTGGTCATGATTTGCTCGAAAATCACTCAGCTGTTGAGATTTCTTTTGGTGAGAAAGATCTCCCTTCAGGTGTGTGGACTCGCTCACGCCGCAGTATCCCCAGTTTCGTTATTTTCCAGCCTTGCTCCAGGGATCAAACCTATAGCTACTCGTTCCCGCCGACATTCTTCTGAGGATTTGAATTCATCCGGACTGATGTTGAAAAACTCCTCGCTGAAGATATTATAGAGAAGAGCAACTCTCCATGGCGAGCTCAGAGTGTTCGTAGTCAAAGGTCACGCGAAGAATGGTAATTGATTACTCTCAAACCATTAACCGTTTCACTCACTTGCACGCATATCCGCTTCCTCGCGTCGAATCCATTGTAGAAAACGTTTCTAGGCACACCATCTTTAGCACAATCGACCTCAGAAGTGCATATCATCAGATTCTATTTTGAAATCAGAGAGACCTTACACTGCTTTCGAGGCATGTGGAAAGCTGTATCAGTTCCGTAGAATCCCATTCGGCGTCACCAATGGGGTTCCATGCTTTCAAAAGACCATTGATGGGATCATTGAGGCTGAGAAGTTGGAGGGTACGTTCCCTTACCTTGACGATGTGACTGTGTGTGGTAAAGATCAGCAGGAACACGACCACAACCTAAAGCGGTTCATGGATGCAGTGAAGAAGTACAATCTCTCGCTGAATGAAGAAAATGCACATTTTCTGTCACATCAATCAAGCTTATTAGGCTACCTAATTTCAAATGGTACTGTACGCCCAGATCCAGACCGTCTGGAAACCTTTGTTGACCCTACCAGTACCAGATTCTGCCCAAGCACTTCAACGAGCAGTTGGAATCTTTGCTCATCACTCGATGGATCTCTCACTATTCACAGAAAATCCAACCTCTGATCCAGTCTAGATGCTTTCCTTTACCAAAAGAGGTAGCTGAAGCATTTGAAAATCTGAAGCAGGATGTTGCGAATTCAGTTGTTGCAGCCATTGACGACAACATTCCTTTTCAAGTGAAACCGATGCCTCCGAGTTTGCTATTGCGGCCACTCTCACTCAGGCAGCCCAGCCGGTGGCATTCTAATCTCGAACCCTGTCAGACAGTGAACAGAAGCACTCGTCTGTAGAAAAGAGGCATATGCCATCATCGAGTCGGTTAGACACTGGAGACACTACCTCCTTGGGAGGCATTTTCGTATTCTAACTGATCAGAAATCCGTATCCTTCATGTTCGACCTGCATCACACCAGCAAAATCAAAAATGAAAAAATAATGAGGTGGCGACTTGAACTCGGATGTTATTCTTTCGACATAATCTATCGTCCTGGCAAGGACAATGCAGCTGCTGACACTCTATCACGAGCCAAGCCTCAACTCAAGATCTGCAATTCATTGGGAACATTACTTCGGTACCAGATCTGCTGACTCTTCACAGCAATTTATGTCATCCTGGTATTACACGTATGACCCACTGGGTCAGAAGTAAAATCTACCATTTTCAATTGACGAAATCCGAAGAACTATCACTGCATGTGCCACTTGTGCTAAGTTGAAGCCACGGTTTTATCACAACACAGGAACTCTAATCAAGGCGACTGCACCATTTGAACGCATAAACATGGACTTCAAGGGGCCATTGCCTACATCCACAAATGGAAAGAGGTACTTATTAACTATTGTCGACGAGTATTCCCGTTTCCCATCCGCTTACCCCTGCACTGATTTGACTTCTTCCACAATTATCAGCCACTTAAAAGACTTATTCTCAACCTTTGGCTTACCCTCCTTTGTCCATTCTGACAGAGGAACCAGCTTTTTGTCAGCACAGCTGAAGGAGTTTCTAAATTCAAGTGGCATTGCAACTAGCCGTACTACTCCGTACAACCCACAAGGGAATGGTCAAATAGAAAGGTACAACGGCATTATATGGAAAACCATCGAATTGACCCTTCACTCAAACAACCTGAAAACGTCTTACTGGGAACTCGTTTTAGGAGACGCACTCCATGCCATCCGTAAGAAACCTTGGAACCTCAACCAATGCCACTCCGCATGAACGTATGTTCCTCCATCATCGCCGCTCGTCAAAGGGCTGTTCCTTACCTAGTTGGCTCTGTTCTCCAGGAAAAGTTTTACTTAAGCGCCACGTAAGACACAGCAAGTACGAGCCACTCGTTGATGAAGTAGATCTAATCGAGGCCAACCCTGACTATGCCTTCGTGCGACTGCCAAACGGACAGGAGGCTACCGTCTCCCTTCGACATCTGGCTCCAATAGGGGACACGCAACTGATTACCAATCAGTCGCAAGAGGTGGAGGATCGTCAAGACGACATGCAAACGATAAATGAGCCGAACATTCAAACTCCAACTTCACCAGCTCCTACACATTCTCCGTCATCTCCAGCTCTTGCTTCACCACCAACTATCCAAGACTTCAGGACACCATCAACTTCATTACCACCGGAGTCAAACAATGGAAATGAACTTCGACGGTCCTCAAGAGCACGAGCACCACCAGGTTACCTGAAGGACTACGTGACAAAATGAGGGTGGGGAGAATGTGGTGATCGTTACCAGTTTATTATTATTATTACCATATGTTACGAATGTTTACAACCAGCCGCAAATTTCGAAAATCATTTCATGTCAAATTCTTGGTGAATAAAGCCTTAGTCTAGAAAGGTTTATTTCATATCAGCCTTAAACGTAAAAATACGAAGAAAACTCGAATCGTTTTTGCACGATTACAGTACTTTCTCATCCTATTGGGTAGTGGAATGTTACAAAATAAGAGACTAGGCGGAAGGTCTGGGCACGTATACATAACCGAAAATGTGATCGTTTGCCCACAAGTCCTGGATGGTCGCAGGCGTGAATGTAAAGCGAATTTGAAATTAGAGCAATGTCGGTTTTGGTTTATTATTCATTCTGAATAATAACCCTACGTTTTCGGTCAGGAAACGGTTTTTACGCCCCCCCCCTCCTCTCAATCAAAATTCGCCATTTTATGTTTCAAGACATCGAGATTCCAAATCTGCAATGTCTGTCTGTGTGTTTTGTGCCCTTAACGTGAACTAAAAAATCCGTGTTTTCCCCACTTGCTATCTAGTAGTGCCCCTCCGGCTCGGCAATCCGATCGGACGAAGCCGTTAAAGTTGTTAAAGGCACAAAATGGCAACAACAAAAAATTAACAAAACTCAATTTTGGCAGTTTTATCGCACTGTTTGTTTTAGATGATGTGTCAAATGGAATGATTATCAGACGTGTACAACTGCCTATAGATCTAAAATAGTGAAATTGCAGTAATTATAGTGAGCCAAAGTCTATTAATTAAAAGAACTCGCGGGACAATACAGCGGAAGTAATCGTTTCAGCCTCTCATACCAACCACCCATCAGCTCGACGCGTCACGTCATGCCAATTGCCTACAAGCGCCTAGAATATGTAAGTTTCGTCGTTCCGTAGTAGTTAGGTCGTGCTTCGTATAGTTGACTGGTATTTTTCGATGCTGAATCGAATGGGATAGGTCTCGGAGGTGTGAGACTACGTCAAGCTGTGCAAGAGAATAATAAACCATTGTGTAATATTGGAGCATTTTTGAAATTTAAGCTGGTTCAAATTGGCCATTCATACGACTTTTGCACACACAGTTTCGTTCAGCCAAAGTCATCGGTGGTCAATTTTCGGAGTTAAATTTCGAAAAAATTCCAACTTGATATTGTTCCCCCGATTCCATACTCATGTCTGCAACAATCCAGGATAAACGGTCTAATTTTCGATTGTGATAGGTAGCAAACTTCAGCCCTGTGAGTAGAAGGCACGGTTTGTGGACTTCCGACATTTTCTGGCCTGCCTGGTTGATTAGGTATATTTGAAACGACTGCTCGCGAAGCAGCATGAAACTATCACGTGAGGCCAACTGTATTGTAAAAACATGAAAACAAACTCACGTTCGTAGATGTTTAAGCCATAATTTGCCGCAATCATCTGTAAACCCGGGTAGGCTGTGACGTGACTTGGGTACACCACCATAATCTTAGGCCCCACTGGGTTTATTTGATGAGCTGACATCGCGGGATGATTTAGCCAGGATTCGAAATTTTCCCTCTTTGTCGGGTGGTAATTGACCGAGTACTGCCCTTCGGCTTCTTTTTCCAGCCCAATTGAAATGTTCACGTCCCTGTAATACTCAACGGAAGTGGGATTCGTCACTTCTAAATCCTCGTCCCACCACAATGTAGTCGGAACGATGTTCGGATGAAGAGCGGAAATCGGAGGCCGTTTCATTTTCAAGTGATTCATGAGCAATTGAGAAGAAGCCATTGTCGACGGCGAGTGAGCGAACCAGGAGTCTGTCAATTCTTTCTCCATAATCGTCGATTCTTTAAAATAGGGTTCTTTTTCGAACTGAACGTTTCGTGAAATTGAATTTGTATTTGGCAACTTCAAGAGTTTGGGTTGTACTCTTGGAGTAAGTTAAAGTGGGGAGGTGACGTCTTTCAAACGCTTCGTTCTGTCTCCGATAATACTTTCCCCTACTTGAGAAAAGAAAGTAGTTTTCATAACTTAACGTTGTAGTGTGTATAGTTTTCTTTTTGAAATAACGGCAGAACCGATTGAGCTCGCTCTGTTTTCACATTCCTTAATCGGCTGAAAAAAGTTGGAGTTTCCTTCAGATCCAAAGCGTATTGAAAGCTCTTGAATCCGAACTACTCCATTTGGGAGAATGGTATGTGTGTGTCTCAGAAAAAATGTCTGTATCAACGAAATGAGCGAGTGAGTAAAATCGGAAACAACTGTAGCTATCACAGTGATTAAAACACCGAATATTATTGTGCTCAAAAACGGCTGACGATTTTGATAACGGGTGATTATAATTAAACAAAACGGTTTATTTGAAGCCGTTTCAGAAAGAAATGGTTCGGTTTAACCGATTTCAGTTTTAGTTATTCACACAGGTTCGTGACATTAGAAACCGTTTCGAAACACAACTGTTTGTTTTCCGTTTTATTTCGTTTCGGAATTTAGCGTTTTGTGTGGATGGTTCCAAACAACCCGACGTTAATAAGAAATTTTCGTTCATAGAAAACTAACGAGAGTCCCACAATGAACTATCAAAAATTATTTATATATTTTATCTTTATAAATCCCTTCACCAGACCCGGGGTTTCTCATAAAAATCGAGTTGGAAGTCCAATGATATTATCCAGTGGTAATTAAGGACATCTCACGAAATACCAGGATACCAACCACTGTCGTTTTCTCAGTCTTTTTGTCAAAAAGTAATTTTTCTTCATAGGCCATCGAATTTTCGAGGAGATATTTATGGGGAAGAAAAGTTTGGCATAAGCTATTAAAAAATAATTTGAAAGTTTAATCAAAATCGTTAGAGCCGGTTTCGAACAAAATCCCTCGTTTTTTGGTACATTTTGGTCCCACTATCGATGAAAATCGCTCATAACCTTATTTCGACGCGATATCAATACTTGCCGGTTCCTAGTAGGAATTGAAAAATTATTAAAGACAAGAAACAAACATTTCAGTCACAAGTGAAAAAAAAATCATGAGCATTTCGTTTTTCTTTAATAAAAGATAAATTCAACATGTTGTCATGCTTCAATCAACATGTGTTTCAGCCCGGATTCAAAAAAGAGTAATTCAGTGTAGACGCCTAGTTCAATTTTTTTTGAGGTAATTGTCATTTTATTTGACATAAAAGCGGGATAACTGTCATCCATCATGCTTAATTACTTAGTAATGAGGCACAGAAAGAAAGAAATGTACTGAGAAGCAACTTCATCTATTGTACATAATATAAAGACACACATTAAACAACTTGCAAAACGTTGTGAATAATTAATACGTTAATACTTAATATGACGTAGGGTGGGAGTTTTCGTTCAAAGGAATAAAAGACCCGACTCATTTCCAGCATTTGAAGCAACGTATCATGCTTGACTTCACAGACAAGAAGAACATGTACTCCTGCAACACAATTGACCAAGTATGAAAAAAAGATTGAATGTAAGGAAGCATTTGTTATCTATTAATCATTAAGTACTCAGAAGCACCAACATCTAGCATGATTAAAGGTCGTTTGTGTTTGGCCGTAAACAATTCAGCATTCTGTACTGCTTGGGTGTTCAAAATATATGCTTGAAGTATTGTAACTACGAGTTCAGGCGTTGACATAGATCAGTAGCGGAGATAGAAGGAAACAGTGGTCTACTGAACTCCCCCCTCCCCACTCCTCTTCTGACACTCCAAGCTGCTCCTGATTCATGCCTACTATTAAACCCTCATCGTATCAATCCCCATCAAGTCAATTGGATTGTTGGACGCACAACAGAGGGAGATTGAGTTGGAGTACGAGAAATAAATGTATTGACGTGGTGAAGTGGAGGAGGCCTGTATTGGAGAAAATTAGCGATTTGAGTTTGAGTGAGTATTTAAGGCCGACACAAGGAGGTCTCTGAATAGGTTAACTGGGTTGTGGGGACGAGAACTGATAGACGAATGTGTGTTTATGTGGTTGGGTCTGGGCAGAGCTGAGTTTGAATCTAAAGAGAGGAGAAACCAACTCAACGAGGGGTTCAGACTTTCCCACGCTTCCATCACAAAGGCTTCAGGTTAGAAAGAGTTAGACTCAATGTTTGGGGAATGTCTGTAACAAGGACTTCCCATTAAAAGCAAAAATATTGAACAAATTGGACCTGAGCCAAACAGGACTGCTGCTCAGATGATTTTTATTACAGTTGGTATATGAGCGAGATTTGTGATAAATGAACTGCACTAAAATCGCTTTCCATCAAAATTGTTGATAATTCGTCGTGCTACGCTCATCATTTTCCCACTGATTTATTAAAATCGTGGTCATTTAGTACTAACTACCAAAAAAAAAGTAATCGAAATCGTCAGAGAGATTTTTGATTAAAAAATTTGTTTTCATAACTATAATTAGATTCAACTTCACATACAAGTACTAAGAATAAGTAACTAGAATAGAACTGGGAGACGAATGACTTTTGAGAGAACTGAGAGACAACAGACTTTCGTGAGAACTAGTAGAGAGGAAACAAATTGAGGAGTGGGAAGGGGAAGAGAATAATTTGGAAAGTCCAGAAAGGGGGGCAAATTCATTGTCACTTGAAAAGAACTGAAGAGCTGGACTTTCCCACAGGTACACACGAAAGGGCTCGGTGTTTGGGGAAACAATGACTTCCTGCTAGGGCCAAGTGCAGACGTTTGGAGGTCAAAAACTCAACTGACTCGACCTGCCCCGAACAAAACTCATTCTACTCACGAATTTATTTTGGCGAGCCTCGTTGAAACTGCAGTATAACTATCAAATTTGGCCTGATTTGGTACCGACATTCTTTCTGAACCGCATTCAACGACACACACCGACCATTTTCCCAAATGGTGTGTTTCGAATTCAAAAAGTGGAAGAAAATTACAACTTTTTCAATCGATGGCAATGTTTTTTTCTCGCCCGTCGAAATGAGTTTTCTCAGATTCAAGAGGTCTCAAAACGAAATATACCAATAAAACTCAAATTTTTTATCGTTTACTGCTTCCTCGTTGAGAAGTTAAAAACTACGAACTAACTAACAACTGTTTTAATGATGACTCACCAGCAGCAGACCTCCTGCTAATAAAAGAGATCTTTCCTTGAGTCCAGCTTCGTAAGGGAATTTAACGAGTAGTTTATAACTCATAATTTTCGAGTCCCACGCGTATTCGATGCTTGTGACACCATCGCCGCTGACGTCCATCACGGGAAAATAAACGTCGCTTTTACGGCAACAAGCACAAAGACCGGCAGAAGGTCCAGTCATCGTGTAGAGTTCGTGATCGTTGGCGTCTCTGATCGAAAACGTGCTTCCGCTTATGGTGTACAATTGCTGAATGCATCCCAAGTACGTTGCCGGAGGTTCGAAGACTTCCATGCGCTGCAAACAAGGAACGAGCGTCTAATTAGTACCTGCTTATCATAACGTTCATATTTATGAAGCCGAGATGCTGTTCATTTCACAAATTGTACCGACAGCTTGTTTAGGAACACACCCCGTGGGCACACCGAATTAAATCCACCCGTTTATCCTCTCTTTTTGTAGAGCCCCCTTCTCAAATCCCTCTTTCCACGTTCTGCAACATGAACCGAGAGAAGGGACCAGTGGCAGTGGGGAAAAGTGGCTGTCCGTGCGTTCTCCAACGCTGCAGTCAGTCTGGTGACCAACTTGCAACGACCACTTCTCATCTTCAAAACGATATGGGTGTACTTAAAGGAAGTCCACGCAGGACGTTGAAATCTGTAATGTTTCCCTGGAGGCACTGGCTGAGAACGTCTTGGCAATTCTCATTGAGTTTTGACTTGATTTTGATTTGAGTCTTGAGTTTTGACACATTTTCTTCTTTATTTTTAAATTTGTTTGGTGGCATTGGGAAAGCCTCCCACTGCGGCCAAAACTGGGCCAATTGTGTGGGCGAGAATGAGCTGTCTCATGTTCTCCCAGTTCCACCCCCAGCTCCTGTGGAGCTCGTGTTCTCTGATGCAGCGTGCACAATACGTCCCCATTCTTGCACAAAACGCAAGACAACCTTGAGGAACATCCCCGCGACCTCCTCCAGCCACAGCTGATGAACTCCTAGCTCTCTGAGTTGCACTGCAGCCAGCCCCACACACGTACACTGTACATGTACTGCTGTCTCTAGCTCCACCTCGCAGAATCTGCAATTCTGTACCTCTGACTTGCCATTCTTGGCCAGGTGGTACCTTAGTGAACAGTGACTTGTAAACAGACCACATACCATCCATGCACTATCTCTCTCCAGGGTGAGGATCTCTCTCGTTTGCTGCCTGGAGAGTTTGACAAACAACCTTCACTACCTTTGGCCAGGCACATCCCAATAGGCAGTCCTTCACTTGTCCTTCCAATGGCCTACCTCCTTGATCAAGTGGCTCTTAGTGGTCCCTACAAAGGGCTCAGTCCCACCAGGAGCAGATCCTTTCTTGCCAGTTAGTGGCCACATCATTCCCTTCTAATCCTGCATGACCTGGTACCCAACACAGTGTTAATGTGTTTTCCTTTGCTAAGGTCTTCAGACCAATCAGGCATTCCCAAACCAGCCCTGACGCCTGGTATCACCCACAGATGCCTGCCCCTGCTAGGCCACCCCTCACTGATCCGTCTGCATAACATACCATGGCCCTGGCCTCAAGAGAGGAACCAATCCCCTCCCACCTGGATCTTCCATGGATTCGAACCCTGAATGGAAGCTCCAAGTTAAATTTCGTCTGCATCGAAGCACACACCTTATCCAAAATCAAGTGGTGCGGTGCCTTTCTCTCCAGCCTGACAAGACTCAATTCCATCTGTAGTTAGGCAGCTGTCTCCACATGTATGTGGAGAAGTGCAAGACCCAGCAGGATCTATAGGGCAGCCGTTGGGGCTGTCAGCATACAACCCGTCACAGCCACTCAGGCCCTGTGCTGCAGTTTACTCAACTGCTGTTGCACAATCTTTTTCTCTGTATTAAAGAAATTGGGTTGTGTCCGCCAGTAGGCAAATACTAAAGTTAACGTACCTGTTAGGTGAGTCCGTAACTCACAAGCCAGAGGAGACGGACTCACCTAACAGGTACTTTTTCTCTGTCCTGGGGCACCAAACCAGGGCCTCATAAATGACCACAGGCCTAAGTATTGCCCTTTATATCTACAGGACCATCCTTGGTCGCAACTCCCATGTGTTGCCAGCCATATTTTGGATGGCCCACACCACAGAAGAAGGCCTTTGTATTGCCCACCTCACATGAGTGGCTCCCAGGTGGCTGAGGAAAAAACCTCTTGAAATGATAAATTAGATAGCCAACCACCAATACGTTTTGGCGGCCACAAAACCGGTTCTTCGCCGTTCTTGGAGGTTTGCCTCATTACTGGCAATTCGTAAGGGCCTCTAGGGATGTGCGACACTACACTCATGTACAAGGTCATTTACGTTGGTGTGATGGTAGCAAACTCACAATCAAAGCAGTCAAAGGAGAATACTGGCCCAATCCTAGAGAGCTGCGTTCTTGCGGATCATCAAGGCCTATAAGACAACATACACTGAAGCGCTACAAGCCACCACTGCCCAGTTACCCACTGACTCCGCCATTGAGCGCATGGTGGACCTGTGAAGAGTGAAACAGGAGCTTCCCCCACTCTGGGCAGAACTCCGAGCAGATCTCTCGTCTGATCGAAAACTTGTGCTCGATGAAAGGGCATTGGATATATGGCCAACGAGATGGGAACCCTCGTCAAAGGAACGTGATGCGTATAAGAATGCTACTAAGCAATCTTATAACCATTTCCTCCAGTCTATGAAAAAGGTGGTCTTATAGAGACATGGAGTGTGGCCATAGTTGATCTCATCCTTTAAAACTTACCACCAGGATAGTTAGATTAGTTGGGAACCAGATTTGGAATTCCTCCTAGATTTCCTTCCCAACACAAATACGCACATCTTACATTTAAATCTCTGGAATATCCAGGTATATGTCTTCAATACAGAAATGAATGCTTTCGCTGCACCTGAACTGCATTCGCTAATAAAAAACTCATAAAGCTGGCCCTCCTCACTCAAAATATCCCAAAGTAGGGGAGTCGATTTGGTAATTGTCACAATTCAATGAAATAGAAGTAAAACCACATAAAGAATTTTTACCCGTTACCTGAAGTTGGCAGCCCACTAGAGGTAAAGAGCAAGCCAATCGTCTCGTTATATACAAAGCTTCTTGCTGAGATCTATCGAACAGCTTCAGTACAAATTGTCTCTTCACCCCGCACAACAACCTTTGAAGCACCGAAGAATGCTCGTAACAACCGTAAATAGTTTGACCGTCCGTTTTAACGAGAAATTTATTCTCAGAATCAATCTTGGACAGCACTGAAAATTAGGAAATACGAAAAATCCGTACCAGAGTATAAATATTCAGTGTGCGGTTCGGTTTGAGCAAATAGTCACAATGTTAGACAAGGGTAATGAATGTGAAATAATAACTTGTTCACTGAAACAATCTGGTGCGACGCATCAAACAACTCTCTTCGGCCCCACGTGCATTCAGATGTTTTTGTCGCTCTAGCAACTAATTCAACCTGATTTTCATTCAGTTTAAATGAAAACTATTTACAGAAACTGGTAGTGCTTATGGTTCTGGAATTTATCGAGTTGCTCCTATTCATGTCACGACCTTTATTGACTAGCGTATAGACAATTTATGCGACAGTCAGCATATTTTTTTAAAGGTTAATGTTTATTTTACAATTATCGAAAAAACGCTCTTAAAAAGTTAGTTGAAAAAACGGCTTGTGTCCAGAACTTGGATATCCTTAACTACTTTGTATGCGGCATTAAACTAACACTTTTAGCATTGTGTACAAAACTTATTGGACTAACTACCTGACTTTTATGAGAACGATGAATGAAATGAGGTTTAAAAGACACAAATTAACTATAATCGATTTTCATTTAACATTTGCTAATTTATTGTGCTGCTCTCAACAGTTTCCCCGAATTAACACTTTTATCCTACCGTTTGGTTGTTTGGAACTATCCACACAAAAAGTTTAATCGAAATTGTAAGAGCCGTTTTAGAGAAAAAATAAAGCGTTATAATTACTCTGATATGCATAGTTAGTTTTGAACCGATTTCGCTCGTGTTTTGGCGTCCTGGATTGATTAACCTGCAAGGCTGGGTATCAAATCTGGGCCCATTTCGTTCAGCCATCATTTCTCAATTGTGTTCGCGGGACTGAGACCATTATTTGAAACTGAGTTTTTTAGATCTCGACAGCTTTGGTACGTGGATATGAAGAGACGTTAAGAAAAGAATAATAAACATCTGGTGGGTAACAATACACAACTTTCCTCAAACCCTAAATTCGACGACCTGCTACATATATGGGCACTATATCTTCGTTCACCGCATTTCTACAGGAACTGGAGAATTAAATGCAGGTTCCAGTTAGTTGAGAGTACTACGTAAGTTTGATTGAAATCGTTAAAGCCGTTTTTGAGAAAATTGAAGAAATGTAGGTATTGGTTGCTAGAAGACACTCCGTAAGCAGTTACTATGGAAATTCAAAGGTTAAAAAAAAAAAATCATTATTTTCGACACATTTTCATTTTTATTTTATTTTTTGCTTTTTAGGCCTCTTTCTCCGTTCAACGTATTTTCATGGAGATATGTATGGAGAATAAAAGTTAAGTATTTACTAGTTAAAGGTAATTTGAATTTTAATCAAAATCATTGTAGCTATTTTGGAGAAAAATGCGAAAAGCCTACGTTTTTCCTCACTCCCGTCCCCACCCTTTCCCATTGACGGAAATCGTCCTTAACATTATATTCGTGTCTACAAACAATAACGAACCAATGAAAAGAACCAGCTCAATCGGTTCTGCCGTGTTTAGCAGAAAGTAATAAAAAGTGACAATCGAAAACATAACTTTCCTTTATGCTTCCTAAGCCTAAGGAAAGTTTAAAAACAAGCCTTTACACATAACAAAGTCCGAACGCTCAATATTTCTAAATCCTCTAACAGCATCAGAAACTAAATACTCACGATCTTCGACGTCAACGGTTTGTTCGAGCGTTACCTCTTGCACATCGTACAAAAGCGATAATCCACTGACTGGTAGAATTTGAGACAGTCTAAAATCGGAACCGCTAACTGAAAATATTTCGATATAGTCGACCATACGAAAAGAACATGCACACAAGACACTTGTGACGTTAGTAATTCAACTTACTTGTTGAAATTGGAAGCGGGCTTCTGGTCTCGTTCCCTGTGAAATCAACAGATGTTAACGTTGACTGTTACTTAGTGAGATTGTTGTACAAATAGTTAATTTTCTTTGTTTATTTCTTTTTTCAATTTATGCCAAGTTTTACGGTTGCTAGTGTCTTTCGTAATACGTACTACTACTTGCTAATAAAATACTTATCAAACAAATTTATATTTTTTACGAAGTATTTCAGCGATACAGTCCAGACTTGGACAGTGCTTTACGAGGTGGCGCTAACAAATACTTCTTCCTAGTTTCAGATTGTTGCACTTTTTGGAAATTGTACTTTTTTTTCATTTATTCTTTTTATGGGTCGTTGGAAGGAGGATCTGCTTCTTGAGGCCCCAGAATCGTTTACCACACTGCAGCAGGGAATCAGTCTGTCGACAGCAGTTTTTCTTCCTCGTTCTCTTCACACTCTCAAGAATCGTGCTATGTGCTGCCACTCACATGCTACCCAACAGTTTGAGAAGTTCAGGAGCTATTTCTACTTCTTATCATTACTTTTCATCCCTGAGGGATACAGGTCCCAGATCAGATCTGTTTCCTTATTAAATGACTGCTCCTGAACCCTCGGCGAGGGTTATTTCAGTAATGGAGGTTGCGGTTTCGGTAATATGCAAGAGGCCGGCCCTTTCAGCATACACCATACTCAGACCTGCGGCGGTATGGTCATTGTTATCGCGAACTCGGCGAAACGGTTATAGGGTTGCTTTGTAGCAGTCAATGCTGCTAAGTTCGTCGTAGAAACTGGAGTGGATCACCCCGCGATTTCCTGCTTCCTCCATACTGGAGGCGCAATACTTGCACGATACAGAGTCTTTGAGAGAAAGGAAGTGGAGCCCTGCTTTGAAGTCGCCATGTCCCGTGAGGAACTGGCTCGATCAGTGGTCTGGTTCAACCCACTTTCTCTCAAGACGTTTACGGATGTTAGGGGGATAACTCATAAGTGCCACGTCCCTTTGACGAGGATTCCCATGCTGCTTGCCATTTTTCTAATTCCATTCATTCATGGCAGCAAGTTTTCACCCAATAGGGAGGTGTATGCGGAGTTCAGCCCAAAGCGGGGGAAGCTCCTTTTTTCTCTCCACTCGTCAACCATGCACCCAACGGCGAAGTCAGCGCGTAACTGGTAGGTCTTTGCCTCGATTTGGCCGACCAACTCGGCAAAGATCATCACAGTCAGGCAGGTGATGTCTTCAGAACTCATGGCGGGGACGAGCATGTACAGCGTTTGCCGGCCTTTGTGCCCTCCCCCGTACTATACCGGGCTGTGTATCTTTGGCACGAGAAGATGGCGGTGGTAAGCATTATCCAGCGATCCAACTGAATTATTTTCGTTTCAAACTGAAGCAGCCGAACTGAGTCGAATTGACGGAAAATGACGGAAGGAGCAACTTTCATGGAAACCTGTTTTTACAGTCGACTCTGTGAAACTGCGAAGGAGTGAGATTAAATTAAGTTAAGGTTTGGAACTACGTCTAGCAAATTTAGCTGACTTGAAAGCCAACTCAAGCACGCGACTAATCTCTTTATGAACTGAGGTTTTCTCTCCCCAAGTTGTCATTCCGATTTGTCATCTGCGTTATTGTTATCATTGCCCTCAAGTGCAGTGCCTGAAGCGCCTCATTCGTTTGATCAAAATCGTTTGAGCCGTTTTTGAGAAAATTAAAAACGATCGGCAAATCTCATCTTTTTGGGATATTCGTTCAACGTGTGATCACAGAAATAGTTGTGAGGAAGAATATGTGGATAAGGCTAAGTTCACAGACACAGACTAAGCTTCGAAATCACGTTTTTTTCGGTTCAGTAAAGAGCTCAAAACATAAAGAGCTAGCTAATCCAAATTATCTGATCCTTGAAATTCTTTCGTAACATCCAAATTGACAAGATTTAATTTCTGAATACGTTTTTATTTTTGTCGAATTCCACCGTAAACCGCATACACCAATGTTGAGGTGGTACCGAATTTGTGTTCAAATTAATAAAGTTTACTGACTTGCAGACGAACCTCTTGAGATATTAACATCACTGAGATACCTATTAATATCTTGCACCTTCAAGTGTCCATCAGTGCAATACAATGCATCGCTATTTGTACAAATTTATTATATCTTAGAGCTCTTACAATGAGTGCACATGTAAAATACGACTCTCTTAGTAGTTATCTAAAGACGCTTACCTGAAAACGGTTGAACAGTGACGACCGCGTTTCTGTCAAAAACCACTTCATCGTTGTTATCTGCAAGTAAATCACTTAGTTTATAACCAGGCGGTGTATTTTCAACGGTAACGTTCCAGAACGGTGACAAACTAAACGTAGATTTTGACGACTTGGACGGAAACATGACTCATTGTCGTTTCAGCGGGAAAAGATATCAACCAAAACGGGAAATCGTTAACATTGCGAGCTTTAAAACAAAAAGTTCTGTTGAAAAAAAATTGAACTCAAATTTCTCGTTAACCCGAAGTTCGAATCGAATGACGACATTCGACGCGAACTGTTGAATAGAACATTCGGCGTTAACGCAACTATTATGGTGGGGAGACATGAGTGAGTACAACAAACCGCGTTGATTAAACAAAATTAACATATCACTCGTCCTTCGTTTCAATTTTATTCAACGGGAAACATACCACAAAACGCCGTATTGCAATAATAATCGTATTCCCCTTCAGTTTCGTCCTCTCGTCGGGCCCTCACAGACCCCATGTCGCTCGCCACCTGCGAAATGCGCCCTCCTCGTTCTCAATTATTACTATCTAATCTCGCGTTGGCTCACCTTTAAAATTACGTTTAGATAACGGAATTTCGGAAGATTTATTCGGGAGGCAAGGTGGGAGGATACAAACTGACGAGCAGCGCTTTTCTGAATTCCAGAATCAACTTTAAACCGGCGGAGCTGAAGTGCTTGGGGAGCAACAGCCAACTGCTCGTAATCGGACTCCTCTTAAAACCTGCAATAAAATGTTAGAACTGAAATGACTTCAAAGCTTCGCTCGTAAAAGTACCAGCGAAACTAAATGGAGAAATACCGCTTTTTATTTGGAGTCCAATTATTTTGGCGCTAAAATTAGACCAGAGTAAACCAACAGATTACGGTTTGTTCGGCTATTGCTCTACTGCGGACTACTTGGAAAAATTATTCTGAAGGGAACCTGAATAAAAATCGATAATTGATTACCCCACTTTCATTGCCACTTCGTTGAGTTAATGAGAGCAAATAATGTTTTAACTCGAAAAATTCGAAAAAATTTAATTTTCGAAAAACGGATTTTAAAGTGAAAGGAAAATACCGCATTGGAAAAGAAAAGTTGAATTTTCTTCAGACCATTTCGTTTTAAGCGTATCGAGTCGGGAACAAAATATTTAGACCCTCTTGAATTTGAGCTTTAAGTTCGACGCATTTATACAAAAACATTTATAAAAAAATGTAGATATGAGTTAGTTAAGAGTAACTCATAAATTTAATAAAAATATAATAGCTGTGGAGAACAAAATGTAGGTAGAGGTTGCTAGAAGGCTCACAGAACCTTGGCAATTGAGTGAAAACTGAAGGAAAATAAGACAATAATCATTGAGAAATTGACTGAAAACACACAACTCATATCTTAGATATACAGTAACAACTGTTTTTAAACTTTCGAGTTGAGTGGAAAGAGAATAAATTTGCCGAACGCTTGTTCCTGATGTAATCGTGCTCCATCGTCCCATCATTGTTAAACAATCTGAAAAATGATGACTACAAAGATTGCGTGTACAATGTGATATAATCGTCGAGGAATTAAATACACGTCTGTTAGGATGCACCACATACGACAAAGAGTTTTGGATCCTATGTATGGTTCCTGTATGGCGAGAACACTGCAGCGTTTCTTGAGTGCACTTTGTAGCAACTCAGCCATAACCAGGGAACTGTTATTTGTGTTGTGCTGTAGGTCTCGAACTGTTTTTAACCTATTAATAATCCACTCGTGACTCCTGGAGGGCAATAGCTTACTGACAATTGGTACAGCGTGCGTCTCGTGTAGAGTGCGAGACCTGTTGTAATTTGCGTTTGATGCAATGGGCACACTTGAGGGGAGCCTCATTCTTCCACTCCTTGCTCAGATGTGGCATGGAGCACCAGGCGCACACCAGTTTTATGTGTAGGCTGGGTGACACCTCAATCGCCCAATCCTTCTGTCTGTTGCGCTTTTTTGTGAAAAGGGGCCTGACGTTCTGCGGCTGTAAAGCTAACACAGAGTAATTCACAACAACTTGTTGGGCCAGGTCCTCTTTTTGTACGTCAGTCCACACGTTGCACAATAACAGGCGCGGGAAGCGACGCAGGGGGGCTGATGCTTCTAGCTTCAACTCCTTCTTGGTGGAAATATGGGCCTTACCACTACCACGTTTTGTCATGGGGTTTTTAAGGGGGGAGTTTGGTAAGGGGCGGAGACTTTTTATTTTTATTTTTTCCCTTGTTTTTGGGGAGAGGCGTGGGCCGCTGCCCTCGGCCTGCACGTCCTGTTTTTTGGGGTCTTTTCATTTTTTCCCCTGCACTTCCTGGCCCTGGCAGGCTGCCATTCGGCCTTGGCTCTGTGAGGAAGGGAGAGGGCTCAGTAGCGGCTACTGCTGCATATAGGGGGCCTGGGTTACTAATCTGGCTCGGTACATCACCTTGAGCTTGGGGCGCTGCTGGCACTGGCTGCTGGGCAATTTCCCAACGCAGCTCTTCCTTCATGACAGCTGCCACAGTTTCCCGTAGTGGGGTAATGGCAGGGGGCGATGTTGTGGAGGGGGGGGGGGACGTGATTTGATGTGCTTCAAGATTTCGAAGACGCAGCTGGTGGCGAGGTAACGCATTGGTCCCATTGCATTGACCCTCATTTGCGCCAGCTGGTCATGAATAATTTGGACATAGGCACAAATTTTTCCATATCCTACAGATTAGGGTCCACTAGGTGCATACTGCTTGTAGTAGCCGGGTTGCCCGGGCTACTAGTGGTGGAAGGGGGAGGCACTTTGCGTGGTTCTTTCCGCCTTGGTTTGTTTGGACGATGAATAGATTGCTCATCATCCAAAGAGGGAGGGGTTGAGCTTGGCAAGCCCAAGGAAGAGGCGCAGGTGGCATTTTTATTACCTCATTTGTGTGTTTGTGGTATGGGCAAGAGGTGCTCAAAGCAGTGTCCTGGAAGCTCCCCCTCAGGCATATTGATTGTAGCCCCTTTCGCTCTTCCCTTGAGGGTCAAGGGGAGGCCCCCACATACACTGCAGCTGCCATTCTGGCCCTCCACTGGGACTAAGACGCATGAGGGATTTTTCAGCTGCTGCTCAGAGTCTGCCCTCGGCCAGTGGTGATGTGGTGAGCGGGACACTCGCTATCAGCCGCCCCAGGAACGCTCAAACCTGGTTTTTCCCCCTTCTCATTCCGAAAGCCTTACCTATCTAGGGGATTGCTCGTAGGTGTTAGTGAGCTACTTCCAGGACTGTCTTTCGCTCATAATGAGTGTTTCAAGTCAATGTGTTCTGCCACGTAAGCCCTTGCAGTGTTGTTTGTATCTGAAATATGTTGTGTATGTCAGTGTCGTGAGCTTTAAGCCCCTTTAAGGCCGGCTTTTACGGCCAGGTAGAGGATACAGCTGGAGAATCCCCAGCACGTGTAAGTTGTTTCCCTTCAAGTCCGGCTCATACGAACACGCAGGGAGTACGGCAGTGGAATTCTGGACCCCCAACTGCAGGGTGAGCACAATGTGGCGACAAGTACACTGTGGCGCCCAGCCACAGTTAAGCCTCGTGGGATGTAATCCTGCGGGTACTCGTAGAGGTGAAATGTGAAGATATGAAGCAAACACAATTTTTACTTTCCGCTACCCAAAGGGTAAGTATTGATATCCTCTAAAAAAAACTTGGGTTTTCTTCAAATCTTCAAGTTTAGAGGGCCTACTGAGTCCGTAATACCTAATTTCCGCGCATGGTCTGTGTATCTGTAGTTCAATTTGCGGGAGAGCGGCTGGACCAATTAAGCAGATTCTTTTCATGTTTTACTTGTGATTTTTTGTAGACGGCAAAAATAAAGTCATGGGCTATTTCGGTAAACAGGAAAAGGGGACGAAGGACGAATACCAACAACTACGGGTTTTCGCATTTTTCTCGCAAGCAGCTCCAATGATTTTGATTTCATTTTCAAATTATATTCTATTGGTTCGTAACTAACTTCTCTTATCCACAAATATCTCCATGAATACTCGGTGAAAAGAGATGAAGCAAAAATAGAAAAAACTGCTCCACAATTTTCACCAAACTCACAGCATGTTTAAACAATTTAATACCTAGATATTCTTCTCAATAAGTGTTCTTGTGCCAGTCTATAAAAAAAAAATGTGTCGAAATTTAAAAAACATGTTATGTACATTTTCGTGATTTGCAGCGTAACTGCTTCACTTGATTTGGTCAATCTTACAGAGTGCCTCCGTGCAACCTATCCCCACACATCGTTCATGTGTGTAATTATTTCTGTATCTATCTGTGGAACGGAAATGTTTGTAAGCCATGATAGTTTGGAAAACGAGATTTGTCGAATTTCGAATTTACCGTTTTTCTCAAAAACCGCTCTAACAATTTCGACCAAACTTACCGAGTGCTCTCAACTAACTAGTACCCACATTTCGTTCTCAATACATTTTTTCGTAGAAACGTAAAAATACGAACAAATTTACGGCGGTAGCAGAAAATTATGTGTTGCTACGAACCAGATTGTTTTTTTTTGTTTTTTTTCAACCGATTACATAACTTCCCTTTTTCCATGGTTGGTCTAAGGAAAGTACAAAACAATGAGGATTTAGAAACAACTTGATAAAATTGTGCAGTAATTTGTGGGACAACGTACACAATTCGTTGTGACATGAGTAAAAATTATTACACAACGGTTCATTATTCTCTTGAACATCTTGGCGTAATTTCAGACCTCCGAGACCCATCCCATTCGATTCAGCATCGAAGAATGCCGAATCATTTCGAAAATGATACGAAACATGTCCTGACTCACAATGGAACGACGAAAACTAAATATTCCAGGCACCTGTGGACGACAGAAGGAGAAGAAGAAACGATTACTTGCGCTGTATTATCCCGCGAGTTCTTTTAATTAGTTGACTTCGGCATCTAAAAACGATCCCAAACACGCCGCATTTGCGATAAAACTGTCAAAATTGAGTTTCGTTAATTTCTGTTGCCACGTTGTGCCCTTAACAACCATGGGCTTCTTCCGATCGGATTGCCGAGCAGGGGAGCACTACTAGATACCAAATGGGGAAAACACGGATATTTTTAGACCACGTTAAAGGCATAAAACGGCCCGGACGGTGGACGGACATTACAGATTTGGAATCCTGATGCCTTGAAATGTAAAGTATCGAAGTATTTTGAGAGAGGGTTGTCCAACATAAATCGTTGAAAAATGTAACTTCAAACTATGCAAATTGTGTGACTGTTTGGCATTATGCGAAAACTTCAGGGGTTTATGATAAATTAGTCGCGAAATTGAGCAAAAAATCTCGCAACTCTGTAAAAACGTTAGGTAAATGCAGAATGCAAAAATTCACAGAGAACAGCACACATATTGTTGGGAAAATGAATGAAAAACTATTAAAATCGATGGCAAGTTGGTGGGGTGTAGGGAAATTATACAACAGCCGTTGGGAAATTGAGTAAATTGTGGGAATTAAGTAAAAAGTGTATAAGTAGAAAATTTAGAAGAAAGAAATTTAAGCAGATAATTTTACTATTCTTCGGAGAATAGTTCGTGCACCATAGGGAAAATGAATATAAAGCTAAACACATTGTAGGACAAAAGTTGTGAGGATGTAGTAAAAATTCCTAAGAAGTGAGAGAAGTTGAGTGCAAAAATGTGGGATATTGTTGTCAAATGCTTTGGATATATTGAAACGATTTTGTGAGTCGCTGGTGGGACATTGCGCGATTGATTGATATTGATAAATTTAGCGAAAAATATTGGTAACGGCTTTAATTTGTGGAAAGGTGCGTATTAGTGTAAAGCTTTTAAGGAACTTCACAACGTTTTATAAAAAGTTTAATACATTATTTGCACAAGTGTCATGATACAATAATTTAATAAAAGCCCTTCGTCGTGAGGCTGCGTCACGTAGACGTAGCGCGCATTTTGTTTTACAGAGCGTTCACCATAACGTGTTCAATTTGAAGTTCCGAGTCATCGTTCCACGTGTTTGCCCAGTTCCTCCGATCTTCCCAGAAGGAAGCCATAGCCTGAAAATAGTTGAATGATGTGAAGCTTTCAACTAGTATAGACTTCAATTCGAATCGCATAATGTATGATTTTCTAAACTTGGTTGGAACCGGAAGAAAAGCGAGTGATGGGTTGTGGTAAGAAGACACTAGTGGTCACGCAAGATAGACAATACCACAGACAATATAAATGTGCATGATTTAGGTAACTGTCAAAAGGGAAGAAGCCTCAAGTTAGAAGTGATAAACGTGATTTTTCTGTAGCTGCAGCACTTTAGTGAGACAGACTTCTTCCATAGTCTTTTGTCAAGCTGCCTTGATACTCCTCGCATTCTTCCACGTATTTCTCATTCACCAGGTCGATTTCTGAAACCATTTAGTGTAATAATTTCGTCATTAAGTTATTACATCAACGACCGTCAAGATTACAATCTTACACGCATCGTCAAGCAGATTACATGTCTTCTCGTGATCTTTCCTTGGACTTCTTCCAACAATTTCCTGTCGTAACTAAATTGGCAGGGGTTCAAAATCTTTGGAACTCATACCAGTCATTTCTAACGTGGAGCATGTTAATATAGGCGTGACTAGGTTTTCTAGTGCGTTAGGTAAGGTGAGATTCCCCTAGGCAGGCCCCCCTACTCCGCCCACTGCTCACGTGCCCTTATCTTCCCAGCCACAGCAGCTGCACTACTCCCCCGTTCACCACTCATTACCGTTCTTCATACCAGTACGAGTATAAATATGAATTAATCTGGCCCTAGTGGTACACATGCCGAAAACGCGCCAAGCATGCGGAATACCAACGAGTATGTCTTCCAAAAAAGAGTGCTGCAACCTCTACAACTCAAGAGAGGGTAGCAGCAAACAAAATTAATCCGTCTGAAACTATGATAGCTTTCAAATCCAACTGTATAGCCTAGAATCTTGTACACAGAATGCCCACCACATACATAGCTCACCTGAGCCAATTAATAATAAATAAGTACATCCAAAAACGTTGAAACCTTGGATACGTTGGAGGGTGACGTGAAAGGCATTGGCTGTTGGTTAAGTCCCATAAAAATGCGCACTCTTTTTTGGCCGGATTGTAACATCAAACGCGTCATAATAATTACTTAACAAACTGTGTTTTGATGGATCCACCTAAACTTTCACATTAAACTCAATAACGCAGCTTACAAATAGAATTACCTTAACGGCAAAGTTCTTCCAAGGTTTCTCATGGCCGGAGCTCACACTATCGTCTGGAAAATCCCTCATTCCACCGACAGAAAGGCTGAGGCTGACGTAGAACTGAAAATAGATTTTTTTAAATAGCGTAGTTGAAACAGCAACATGACGTACACACGTGTTTTTTTTTTATTCAAAGATTAGGACAATGTCACAACAAGAAACTAAACACGTAAAAATTAAATATGCTGGAGGGCAACTGTGGTCTACTTCAACCCCTCTAAGGAGAGAAGGTTACGCAGTGGGAAGGAAAGAAGGGCAAGAGGACTTTTACCATTACCATTACAACACTAGACAAGATAGGAATCAAGTGTGCAGGTAGTGATGCACCAAAGGACAACTGGCCAACATGCTCAATCCTTTTCTTGACCCACATCCTCTATCAGAACGATGTTAATCATATGACTCTACATGTACTTTCCGTCAAATTTCTCTCTCTTTCCCCTAAATATTAGACTTTTCCCTTCTTATGATCCTATCCCATCATGGGTGATGGAACATGGACCCACTGTGGCCACGTCTATGGTCACTGGCGTAGGTTGATGCCCTGCAGTCTTTTTTTCCTCCCCCTACATATTAAGCTACAGTTAGTGCAATCTCTAGTTTTCCCCACTTTTCAATACGGTATGGCTTTAAGCGACCTCAAAAGCGATAAATTTTACAAACTGCAAAAAACACAAAACGTTGCGATTCGTTTTGTTATGAGGTTAAAACTAGACGATCAACTGACCCCTGTCTTTAAAAAAATTGGAGTGCTGAAAATTAGGAAACCAAAGAAGGTACAAATTGCATCTCTGGTCTTTAAACTGCTCAAATTCAAGAAACGTAACGATCTGCTCTAGGACTTGAAGTTTATGCTTCAAATCCATTCTCGCAATACGAGGAATAATGAAAATATACTGAAAATCCCTGCACATCGAACGATGCTGTTTGAAAAGATCTTTTTTGATGCAGGGAATCAAAGTATGTAATGAACACTGTACGAACTGGGGACCTTAAACTGGAGCAGACCACCAAAACTTTTCGTTCGGAGCTGAAAAAGAAATTTATTAGTGAATACTGAGGATGTTTAGAAAACGTACATTCTCGTACATTTTTCTTGGCATTTAATACGCCAGTTCCATTTCGTTTGTTTGTTTGTGTTACATATTATTTCTGTGTGTTACATATTTATTTATTTTAGACAAATATTTATAATACTTGCCTTAATGTTTTGCTCTCTCTCTCTCTCTCTCTCTCTCTCTCTCTCTCTCTCTCTCTCTCTCACTCTCTCTCTCTCTCTCTCTCTCTCTCGCTGGTTCATTTACCAGCTCAGACGTATGGCTTGTGACTTCCCCGTGCAGGAGCGCCAAAGGCTTGTGCAGGCTCTCATTTTCCCGTTTTTTGACTACGCCACAGCAGCCTACTGCTACCTAAAAGGCGGGGAAATTAACAAGTTACAGAAGGCGCAGAACGGGGCGCTGCGTTTCGTGATGAGACTTCGCTGGAATGAGCACGTAACGCCAGCCTATAAGAAGTTGGGATGGGTAAAGATTGCCGAGGGGAAGAAGTTAGCCATTGCGGTTGTCACTTTCAAGATTTTGAAGTTCCGTAAACCAGACAATTTGTTCAGGCAATTTGTGTACATGTCAGCGGTGCAGGATAGACGCACGCGCAATACAGGAAGAGTGTTGAAAGTGCCTGCCCATCGCACAATAGCATATGAAAGATCATTGGTCTGGCAGGCAATCAAGGTCCATAATGAAAATGTGAACCTGTTTGATTTTTCTCTGAAGACCGAACATTTTAGAAATATTTTCAGAGACGAGTTATTAGCGGGATATGATTGGTGAATGTTCATTATTGTGTTTTTTTTTTTTTGTGTAATTATTGTGTATAGACTCTTCTTCAATTATTTTAAATAGATTTCTGGTGAAAACCAGATTGTCAACTAAAGTAAAGTGAACACTACCGAGGATTATATGATATTGATTGATTGTGACGTTGTTCGGTATATTTCAAATGAATGTAATGGATTTCTCGATCCTCAGTGTATAATGTGTTGATGTGAGATGATTTGTTCGTTGTGTTTGTGTATGTTAGTTAAAGTAGTTAGTGCTCTGCTGAGAGGAGGAGGAATATCCAAGTACTCGCTCCTCTCGAATACCAGCAGTTGTGAGTTTATGTATTGGTATGAGTATAATTTATTTTGGAATGAATGAGGTTGGTTGTTGTGTATATTAGTTTTAGTTTGTGTGCTGCTGAGAGGGGGAGGAATATACAAGTACTCACCCCTCCCAAATGCAGTAGTGTTTATATGTCAGTAGGCGTGAATGTGTTGGTATGAGTGTAATTTATTTTGGCATGAATGGTGTTTTGGTATGATTGAGCTTTTTTGGGAAGAGAAATTTGTCGCTTTAGTGGAAAATTATATAAAACAGTGGGGCAATGTAATTTTGTAGCACAAGAGAATGTTGTGTATTGATTCCAGGGGGAATGGTAGAGAGGGCCTTATGGCCCTAATTTCCCCTGGTGGATAAATAAAGATAATCTCTCTCTCTCTCTCTCTCTCTCTCTCCCCGAACTGACTAGCTATGTAGAACAATTGCGTACAATGAAATATGTTGACGAATGCAATAAGTATGTAATCGTTCAAGACCAACATTCGAAAACAACTTATTAGGATAAAGAGCAATTGTGGAACATCAGATCGAATCCGGTGACATTTTGAAGAACTTAAAATACTACTGGAATGTGGCAGTTTTGGCTTGGAGTTCAGGAAGGCGAGACAATGACAGACGACGTTGTTCTCAATTATCTGATGACCATTATTAAACTTCCACCGTAGTGGACTACCAACAGAATTTTTCTCAAGTGCTTTAGTCATATAAACGGGATTTATAAGGAAAATATCTGGTACGGCGCATCACTCAACTTCCTCAGCCCCCTTTTCAGCCGATAACATAACTTTCTTCTCTACTTAGTGCAGCCGAAGAAAGTTCCATGTAACAAAGTTATAAATGGATTAGATCAGTCGCTAAGTACAAACAAATCAATGACCACTAGCTCGAATTGACGCCTTAGATATGCAAGCCCACACATCTTGAGCGAGCCGTCAAACAACGCGCGCCTGACATGTTCAAGGTAGACAACCCACCATGCTCGGAACCTCCTGCTCCTTCGAACTCTTTTCGCGTAATTATACCAAAACTGGTATAAGGGAATGAACAGGAGATTGAAAATAAACAGGTGCCCCTCTTGCGTGGCGGGTTGCATATATTCAAACTGACAGGCGCTCTAGAAATATTCCTTGTAGGTTTGCTCACTAAAGAAGTGTGGCTTTGCTGTGTGGCGGCTTTGCACAACCTAAAGCGCTCACTCGTGCAAGCGTTGTTGCTTGCCTGCCTTCACAATACTTCTTGCTTATTAAGTACATCATGCGGAGGTCATTTACACAACAGAATTTCTACTGGGAGCTTTATATCCCCCACCCCCTTTAAAAAAACTGCGCTAAAATGTTATTTTTTCGAAACTTTGCAAAATGACGTCATTTTCCCACAGAGTGGAATTGTATGGATCAGTTGTGTTATGTGGAGCCGCCCACGCAAAAAAAAAAACAACAAAATCGTTGGAGTCGTTTTTGAAAAAAAAAATCCGGTACTACACATCACACAACTTTTCTTCGCTTCACATTCGTTGGTTTTCTTCACTCTAACAATTAATAAAATTTTGTTCATTCCGCACGATGTTCTACATCGAAACTTGTGACGCTAAAGGTTTCGTAATGTATTGTACTGTTCCTACTTGTGCCACGACCGTTACTGAGCAATCCGTGCACAGGAGATTCATGAGACAGTCCACCAGATTTTTTTGAGAAGGGTCGTGTTTACTGTTTCGGAATAACGTGGTACGAACTGTAAAGAATGGCAGTAAGCGTAATGGCGGTGGAATTTCTGGAGTAGCTCCTGAATAGATTACAAGCGCTATCAAACACTCATAGGTACTTTGTTGGACTAATCCCTCAATTTTCTGAGAGGGTCATCATTTGAGCAGAAATTATGCGTGAAAATCTATTTTCATCGAAGTTTTTGGTAACTTATTGTGCTGCTCTGGTCATGTTAACTTCACGGTATTATTGTATTAGTTGGAACTGTTCGTACAAAAAATGTGATCAAAACCTTTAGAGCCGTTTTAGAGAAAAAATTAATGTTTTCATTCGTTTATCATGGGGTTCCATAGTGACCTGTTGGGTAAATATCAGATTTGAATCGATTTTCCCAAATAACGTTTTTCGGACTCAAGCCGCATTAAAACGTAATAATCTGACGAAAAAAGTTACATAAAGTTTCTTCCTACTCTGTGAGCTAAGGAAAGTAAAGGTCTAACCAAAGTTTTGCTCCCTATTCCAGCGTGACCCTTGCTGCAGAGCTCCTTCGCTTGTGTCGCATTCGTTTATATCCCAGGAGGCATAGTTACGCAATGAAAATTCGAACTAGTTTGAGTTATTAAATTATTGCATATCTCAATGAACGACTTCGTCGACTCACTCGATACAGACTTCAATTTCGTCACAAGGTCGTGCAATCGGGACATCCAAAGCCTCCCGTCAGAACATATTTCTTACACGTTAAAAGCAACCTACTTACTTCCTTGTCGAATGGAGCGATGAGTGATCCTTCTCTCCAGGCTCGTCCACTTTCTTCGTCAAAGCCCACGACGCGAAATAAAGTCTGTCCCGGCTTCAGCAAACTTTCTTCGTACTGCCCATCAACGAGGAACCGCATGTTATCTAAATGAAAACTACAATGAAATCATTTAAAGAGACAAATGCTGAGTTAAGCTACTTTTAGGCAAACACAGCCAATTATAACTTCAGCAAAGGCTACTTTCAAAGCTGATGATTACGTTCTTGCTATATTACCGTAAGAAAACAAAGTTATTACGATCGTACCAAAGAAGTTAATCGGTTTCATTGCACTCGATAACAAATGCTATATTTATAACCCGTTTTGAGACGCACATGTTTGTCTCTTTTCACAATAACTTTCGATTAGTATGAGCGAGGGGACTAAGTCTACGTTCCACTGGCCAGTACTCTAAATTAGGTATTGAATACCTCCAAATTTCAAAACTCCTTGGCCACGACTCAAATTAAAGAGCGGGTGGTACTTTGTGAGCTCATTTTTACTTTGCACAACCCTAACAGTAAGGAAAGTATAGTAAACGATTTAAAAAAAAAAGGTGCGAGGTAACACCTCTTCAACTTTCCTCAGCCTACGCTTATTCAGCTGTCTTTATCACTCTTCCAGCCAATCTAATGTTTTTCACTCGCTTCAAATGAATTTGGTAGAATCTAACTCAATGTTCTACATGGCAACTGAAAGTGCAGAAAAACACGATTTGTAGCATGTTTTAGTGTTTATCTCTATTTTTCAGTCTGCTCAACGGACTATCGGAGGAGCCGTTTTTCCAATAACATGAAAACCCCACATTTCGCTTCACAGCTCTAAATCTCCGTTCACCGAATTTATGCAGATGTTTACACAGAAAAAAAGAAAACTAGGTACTAAATAGAAGACAATTTGATCGTTTGATTGAAACCTTTAGATCTATGTTTGAGAAAAATGCGAAACTTCCTCGTTTTTACTAAAGTTAACGTACCTGTTAGGAGAGTCCGTCTCCTCTGGCTTGTGAGTTACTGTGGGCAAGCGCTTTCGATGTAAAGACATCATCGTCTGGCCGTTAAGTCAGTACCCTTACCTAACCCTTACCTAGTCACCTAACAGGTACGTTAACTTTAGTAATTTGCCTACTGGCGGATATAACCCAATTTCTTTAATTCCTCGTTTTTGTTACATTTTGCCCCCCCCCCCCCATCATACACACACATCGACGGAAATTGCTTGTACCCTCATTTAGTCGTCCAGTGTTGATTTTCAGGATAAATATCTAGTTTGAGCTAATTCTCAGGGTTTTTCGAACTCTGATTCCTTTAAAACTTAAAGATCTGGAGAAAACTAGAAGAAAAAATTCAGGTAATCACGTAACTTTCTTTTGGTTTATTATTCATTCTGAATAATAACCCTATGTTTTCGGTCGCGAAAAATGTTTTACAACCCCCCCTCAAAATTTGATACTTTACGTTTCAAGACATGGAGATTCCAAATTTGCAATGTCCGTCCGCCGTCCGGGCCGTTTTGTGCCTTTAACGCGGTCCAAAAAATTCGATCTTTCACACAAAAATCCAATTTGGTACCTAGTTGTGCCCGCCATCTCAGCGATCTGATCGAACGAAGCCCATGATTGTTATGGGCAAAAAACGGTTAAAAAAATTAATGAAACGCAGTACAACGCGGGAGCTACAGCGTCCCTCCCTCCCTCCCGTCTGAATAAAACCCTGCAAATTATTACACAACGGTTTATTATTCGGATAATCAGCTTGACCTAGCATTAATGCTCCGAGACCCATCCTGTTCGATTCAGCATCGAAAAATATCATAATTAAACCCAAAAAAAGGTCGAAAAGAACTGAATCGTAATATTAAAATAAACAAAAAAAAACGAAAGTATCTAGAAAAAACTGAATTTTAATATGAAAACATGCACGCTAAATACTAATATCAAAATTTAACCAAAAATCTATGAAAAAAAACAAAATGAGAATGTAACAAAAGAATCTAAAAAAATTGAATCGTATTAAAACCAAAACGTCGTGGGAAATTGGAACAGGGGCGCTCGAAGCGAAAGGCGAAAGGGGTGTCGAGTGGTGAGCGGGAGGCGGAGTTGTTGGGAGGGAAGCGAGCGGGAGGCGCGCTGCTCGCTCGCCTCGAGTTTTTTAAAGCGACGGGCGAGGCGGGGGGAGTTCAAACGACGACGGGAGGGAGGGAGGGACGCTGTAGCTCCTGCGTTGTACTGCGTTTCGTTAATT
Organism: Pachypeltis micranthus; assembly: GCA_020466155.1. Taxonomy (NCBI): domain Eukaryota; kingdom Metazoa; phylum Arthropoda; class Insecta; order Hemiptera; family Miridae; genus Pachypeltis; species Pachypeltis micranthus. The sequence goes on from CM035775.1 coordinate 13,059,093, forward strand.
TTTTTTAACCGTTTTTGCCCAATACAACCACAGGCTTCGTCCGATCGGATTGCCGAGATGGCGGGCACAACTAGATACCAAATCGGATTTTTGGGCGAAAGAACGAATTTTTTAGACCACGTTAAAGGCACAAAACGGCCCGGACGGCGGACATGGGACGGGGGACGGTGGACGGACATTGCAAATTTGGAATCTCCATGTCTTGAAACGTAAAGTATCAAATTTTGAGGGGGGGTCGTAAAAAAATTTTCGTGACCGAAAACATAGGGTTATTATTCAGAATGAATAATAAACCAAAAACAACCGGTGGCGGGGCGTCCTCGCCTCGCGGGCGGGCGGCTCCCCTTTCGCCTCCCAACACGACGACGCGCCACTCGGTTCCCCTTTCGCCTTTCGCTTCGAGCGCCCCCGTTCCAATTTCCCCGACGTTTTGGTTTTAATACGATTCAATTTTTTTAGATTCTTTCGTTTCATTCTCATTTTGGTTTTTTTCATAGATTTTTGGTTAAATTTTGATATTAGTATTTAGCGTGCATGTTTTCATATTACAATTCAGTTTTTTCTAGATACTTTCGTTTTTTTTTGTTTATTTTAATATTACGATTCAGTTCTTTTCGACCTTTTTTTGGTTTTCATTATGATATTTTTCGATGCTGAATCGAAAAGGATTGGTCTCGGAGCATTAATGCTAGGTCAAGCTGATTATCCGAATAATAAACCGTTGTGTAATAATTTGCAGGGTTTTTTACTTCATAAGGCTGAGTGAATCAACAGTCAAGGCCCTGTTGTCTGCAAACAATGACACATGAATTGCACCTACATCAACCAATACAAACGCTCCTCGCAGTACGTGTCTCAAATTACCTCGGAAAATAGTACATGCTTGTTCTGAATCTTTACCTCTTACAAATATAAGTTTCGTTTTTCAATAAATCTTCGATTTAGTACTAAATCAATTTTGCTTTAATGTCCTAATACTCACTTGCTGAGAACCAACTCGTGTGGGCTTAAATAATCATTTCGATAGCATAAGAATACGTTTTGAAACTCGCACTGGTCCATTGGCAAAATATTTGACACTTACCAGGAGTCCATACCAAAGTGTAGTTGTGAAACGAATTCCACCAACCATCGGCTTTGTCGCGTATTATAGTTCGAGCTCGAATACTATCATCCATTCCCATCAAAATGCCAACTTCCAACTGCCTGTGGGAAAGAGCTCAGATTTAAAACGCAATACATTTAATTTAAGGCGCTAAACATCTATAAACATTGTCCATTATCTGTCATTTTCAGCCACTCTTGGACGTGGGTTGTTATTGGGGGAGGATGTTCATTGAGAGATGCTATGATACTAAACCAGAAATGTGTCGACAGAAAGGAGTATCAGTTCACTTGTGATCAGTGTGTTGTCAATTTCGTATACATCTCCCCCCCCCCCTGTTTTTGTGCTGGCATTGCAGAGCTCGGTGAAGCATCACCACTTGGCATCCGGAAGATTATATCTAGATGTAATAATAAATACACGTTGCTTCCTCACTGCCGATCCCATCCAAGTGGATATCCACCTAAATTAGAGTCATCGCTGTTTCTTCGACATCATCGTCGTTCACCCTACGAAGCCTTCATTTGTTATTATCTCGAAGGTTGGATATTTTTACTGAAAGTCGCAGTTTTCATTTACCCAGGAATTTTTTATTTATTTTCAATATATTGTACTTAAGTTTTGATGTAATTTACTCCAGAGCTAATCATTTCATTCTGTATTTTACTTTAAAGGCTAGAAGATACGTTTTTTTGCCATTTAAAAAGCCCCTAAGTGGCCGTAACAAACGCAAATCTCGTTGTACTATAATCAGAAATCAGTGAGCAAGGTTTGTTTGTCTAAGGGTTCACACAACGGGTTGATTTAAAAACTGTCAGCGACAAGGAGATTGAACCCAGTTGCTCAAATATCTTATTTCCTGGGAATCCCGATTTCTTCTTAACCTGAAAAGATTACTGTATTTTGCTGTACTTCGTCCCAGATGGTAGTACTGCTGCAGGACTTGGGTTTCTGCCTCAATTTCTCAAATTATTAAAATTCAAACTGTCCAAAATTCGTACTTTCACTTCGCATTTCAGCGGAGGAGTGGTGGGGGGGGGGGCTGTCATGCCTCAAGGTAAACTCTGGAGTTCGCTCATCCCCTTGTGAACGTAGCAAACCTGCTCACCGCTGCCCTACCAGGCCCACAGCTGTATATCCTCATACAGGGAGCAGACAAACAAGACGTGACCAATGCCCTATACAGTCCCAGTCCCGCATGGGCAGTCGTTAAACATGCACTGCCTAAAGATGTTCGAAGAGCGCCTCCTAGTTGTGTGGCGGGCAAAACGGCCTCCCCAGCCCATCCTCACTGTGTCTGCACTGATGGAATATGTCACAAGTGCCGTGCCATGGATCCCGTGTAGCATCGAGCCTGGCACAGGTGGTACATCCCTGTGAGTCCCATGGCGAGTCACTGTTGGGTGGCATCTTCCAGTCGAGGCGACAGAGTTAGGGACTCCAGTGCTTCCTAATACCCATCCAAGGACCCCCATTGGATGTGGGCCACGATGTCCAGCAGAAGATCCCAGGGAGAGGCAATAATATCCCGCATTCTGACCTCCAAACGCCCTCAGTCCACAATTCCGTTTATTGCTACCAAAAAATTCACTCGTTGATGCTGCGCCATAGCGTGGCATGCAAAGACTTAAATGGAAACATCACGCTGGTCTTCAAACAGCGAATACTTACTGGTGTCTGCACATTCGTCACTATGACATTACCACTATCTCGACCCTCACGTCACCAGTTACTTAAAGGGATAATGATTATTTATTAGGTGTGCATTTCGTGTTATCAATTCTACTGTAACAATTACGGAACCCTCCTGAGGGGAAACCCTTCCTAAGTTACTTTCTGACATTATATGCTTGTACAACGGTGTTTACTTTTTGATTTTGTACAATAAAGTTCACTTTTCTATTAAAAAAATAAAAATATTGAAAAAAAACAAGGAGGGGGATGCAGCTGGTCATTTATAATCAAATCAATTTATAACCAGAATTTGCCATTTCGATTTCACTACCTGTTCCCAATTTCGATGCCATTGTATTCCAAAAATTGGTTTCCCCTCGCCGTCGCTATCCGTACTCTTCCCGAAGCATAAGCACCAGTGCCATAGTCCCGCCGTTTTGGTTCCAACCAGATTTCTGTAAAACAGGATTGCGTTAGACGATGTTGACTTGCCAGTTAAGCCTGTCTTCCTATGTACTTTACCGGCCTGTGTACTTTGGGCGATCAAAAATAATGAGAAAAGTGAAAGAGTCAACTTTTTTATTAACTAATATTTTCTGTTAGGGGAAATTAAGCCCATTCCCTGGAATCAATGAGGCACATAGAAGAGGGTCTCTGAGTCTTATGACAATTTCTTTCACTTATGTAACGAATTTCTCCTCCTAAAATGCAGTAACGCTCATTCACATGAAAATAAATTACTCTCATAGCAACACATTCACACGCACTGACCTTTACACATTTATATATGTGTATATAAACGTAAGAAGGGTAAGTACGCGCGTACTCCCCGACTTTTTCTAACAATACACGTTCCTCCTAAAACACATAACAAAAAAATACAGAAACACAACGCTTAGAGGTGTAGACAAAACAAACCTAATGAGAAGTCCGACAAAGGGAATTTCATGTTCACTCTGCATTCAAGTCTTAACAATCAATTTTTGAATGATTTTAACAGCCGTCTTAGGTCATCAAAGACACTTATTTAACAATATTTTTCCTAATTTATCTTAAAACGCTCCGACTTTGCACAAGAGGTCAAACTTACTCATTTTCATTAAGTGTGCGTGTATCGAACTTTTGGAGGCAAACAAAAGCGTCTCAAGTTGTGCGCTGTGACCTTAATCCATGATAACTATAGTTAATTTTTAAGTCCCATGGCGATCTGCAGGCTAAATATCAACTTTGAGCATATTCGGTTCAGCCCTTCTCTTTAAAGCAAACATCGTCTCAAATTATGTTTTTTTTACTCCATAGCGTTGAAATGTTAAGATTTGATGAACACTGCGAATTGCTTCAGCCGACTTCGTAACTTTCCTTCTTAATTCGTAGGTACTAAGAAAAGTAAAAATTTGGTGTGTTGATCACGATGATATTTATAGTTAGTTTCTGGCCAATTTGACCTGTAGCGTTCCATGTTAATCTGCAAACAGCACTCCTAAGTTGGGTTGCCTTGGTTGTGCCATGCCCTACAAATGATGTTTACAGGAGCACACACACACACCATTTGCTCAAACGGTGTTTTTTGGGATTAGAAGCCTTTGAAAAGCAAATCTCCGAAGAAAACTAATATAAAAAGAAAGGGTTTTCGGCCTAGCTTCCTTTCCTGCTTCGTGGGGCCAATGAAGAACTCTCCTATCAAGTCTTAGCTGAAGCAGTTCTCCGTCACACCCTCCAAACCGCTAGCCAGAATCTAAATATCTTCACAGGTATTCATTTTCCAGAACTTTCTGGTCTCCCACTTTCTGAGGTCCTTCACGTTTATAATCCAAGAGAGGCCCAACTCACCTGGTACAATCCAATCGCCTTTGGGGAGTTTCGCTCTGACTTGCACGGTTCCGTATTTGAATGAAAAGGAGTCTTTCGTTGTGAGACGACACGATTCAACTGGAGGTATAATATTGTAAGTAGCGCCTTGTCGTCGACACTCTTCGCTGTACAGCAATCCTGTGCAGCTACAACAGACAGCGACACACAACCGTTAGTCTTTAATTAGCGACTTAATTGTAATTATACCACAGATCGTGAAATATACCTATCCAATTCCAAGGTTCCTCGTTTGACGAAGTTGTCTTCAAACAGCGAGGGTTTTATATGAAGCTTGCTGTTTCTAACGTAGCAATTTTGATTTTTCTTACGGTAAGCAACGAACTGGTAATCCTGTTGGTTAAATCAACGGACGTTAGGTATACCAAGTGAATTATGGACACCAACAATTTTAAAATCCAAATCCACATCGCTGCCACAAATTTATTAAGTAAATCAATACAAATGCACACCAATACCGCCATGAATTCTTTTATTTAAAATTGACCATTCAAAACCACATTAATTCCTTAATTGTATATCAAATTATCCCAATTCACGATAATTGTTTTTCACGAGCTAAAAATCATCACGAAACCCTCGATTTCAACCATTGTGTTTCTTTTGTATATATTTTCTTATATATCCAACTGATAGGGAAATATCAAGTGTGGCGCATCACACAACTTTCCTCAGCCCCAATTAGTTGAACTCCGTTTTTCTTAATTCGTCACTAAGAATCGTTATAGTTCCACACACAAACTGGTAGTCCTCAGCATTTTGGGATTTATTACGTTGCTTCCACACACATCAATTTACGTTACTGACAACAAGATTTTTAGAGAGTAGCGTTTACAGTTCTGGAATTGTAGTGACCATGAATTAAGTACTTGGTACTTCTTTCTTAGATATTTCATTGTACTGCTCTCGATAATCGGAGCTCGGATGGTAGGATTCCGGAGTTTCTTAGCTAGCTCCTAATTGTCTTATGATCATTAAACTTCTAACATATTGGTAACATGTTGGATTTTTTTTTTACAACGTCGTATGAGAAGAGTTTGTACGGAAATAAGAAATTGGTAGCGCTTAATGTCTGGAATTTATTACGTTGCTCCTAATCACTACCAGGGTATAGGTAAATAATGTTTAAAAAAATATAGAGAAAAAATGAAACATAAATTTTCCGCAACCCACGTTAATTTGACGACCTGCTACATATACTGGCGCAATATCTTCGTTCAACACATTTTTACAGGAACACTTATGCAGAACAAAATGTAGGTACTAGTTATTTGGGAGTACTTCGTAAGTTTGATGGAAATCGTTAGAGCCGACTTTCATAAAATGGGAAAACCGATAAATATTCAACGAATCTCGTTTTTTCGAGCTATCATGGATTATATCTCCATTTAACAGATAGATACAGAAATAATTGCTAAATATATTATAAATTGATTAAATAACGTTGACTGTCAGGGAAACATTCATTGAGTACAATAGATAATGATTATTTAAAGACACAAGCTGAATTTGGTGAAAATCGTTAAAGCCGTTTCGCCGAAGAACGGAAAACCCCTATTTTTGCATTATAGCCATTTTCGATCAATATCTCCGTTCACCAAATTTTCGCGAGATATTTATGACGAAGGAAAGTTGGGTACTAACTGGTTGAAAATAATTTGAAATTTTTTAGAAAAGTGCCAAAAAACCCCTAGTTTTTGGTACATTTAGGTTTCCCACCTCCTTTCCCATCGATGGTAATCGCTCGTAACCTTCTCTTCGCGTCTATAAAATCACTAAAAAATATCTGGTGCGTTGCAACACACAAATTTCCTTAGCTCTACGTCAATTCACTTTGTACATGGCCAATTCTACTTAATCAATTCATTTATCAGTCATTTACTTTGAACTTGGTCAAACAACACGTCACAGCAGCAGGAAGCGGTAGCGCTTACAGTTCCGGAATTTATTGTGCTGCACTTTCTCATTATAGGACCATTATTGAGCAATTGGTACACAGAAAATTAATGAGGCTGTACACGAATTTTTTGAAGAGGGATAATAATCACTTTTGCAGAGTTAATGGGTAATTACTGTTAGAACTGGCAGTAAGCGAAACGGCGGTAGTTGAAATTCAGGAATTTCTGAAGTGAGCCCCATGTATCTCATGAGCGTTTTTAAACACTCACCCTTTAGGTATTGGATTGGACTACAATACCAATTTTTTTTAACATTCTACCAAAAATTCCAGTGGAGCTTATAAGGAAAAAACTGCGCTAAAAACGCTTTTCGTCGAAAGTTTTGGTAATTTATTGTACTGCTTTCGTCATTTTCCCACGAATGGGAATTTTATTGAATTGTTGCCTTATTGAGAATTATCAATATAAAAAATGTAATCAAAATCGTTAGAGCCGTTTTTGAGAAAAAAAATTCGTGTTTTCATCACTATGATAACTATAGTTAACTTTCGATGGATTTTGCTCATACCTTATTTTGGCGTCCCATGGTAACCTGCAGGCTAGATATCAAGTTTGAGGGGATTTGGTACGGTCGTTTTCTCTAAAATCGATTACGTCGAAATTGTTGGCAATTTATTGTGCTGCTCTCGTCATTTTCCCATTAATGGGAATTTTATGGTATGATTGCTTTATTGAGAGCTATCAATATAAACAATTTAATCAAAATCGTTATGGCTGTTTTTGAGAAAAAAAATATTTGGTGTTTTGATAACTATGATAACTATAGTTAACTTTCGGTGGATTTGGTTCAAACCCTTATTTTGGCGTGCCATGGTGACCTGCAGGCGAGATATCAAGTTTGAGCTGATTTGGTACGGTGGTTTTCTCTAAAAATCGTGCACAGACACAGATACACACAGACCATTTTCCCAAATAGTGTTTTTCGGACTCAGGAGGTTCTGAAAGGTAACGATCTGAAGAAAACTCAAAAACAATTTTTCGTCCGATTACATAACTTTCCTTTCTACTTCGTAGAGCCAAGGAAAGTAAAAAGACGACAAAAGCGGAATTTCGTTGTTTGTCCTGATTATCTTAGCTTCCCGTTATTAAACGCCCACTATGCCGTGAGCGTGCTAGTTTCATAAGAGGAAAATACTGCACTATAATAGACTTTCGTCAAAACTTCAAAAAATTGACTGAGCTGCGTTCCTTCCTATTTCGTTCACAGAACCACATTTTCTCAAATGGTGTTATTCGACCTTAAAACGCCTTGGAAACGCAAAGATCTGCATCAAAGTTTGTTTTTAGGGCAGATTTTTAATATTTATTTTATAAATCGTCACCTTTATCAGTATGAGAATACATTCATAGCGCCACTAAATACTGTTAATATCAACTCGTCTCACAGAAGGGATGATTAGTCATTAGCGAACATCGGCAAATAAATCAAATGACCAAAACAAATTCAACTGTACAAATTGAAAAGTATGGCACTGCACATAAAACTCACCGGAGACCATGGCATTATAACTTCGTGCGCCCATTTATAACCGTTGACTCTAGACCCTTCTGAAAAGTCGTCATAGAAAATGACTTCCCCTTTGCAAGCGTTTTTCCCTCTCACTTCCGTAATTGAACGAGGGCAATTAGGTCCAAAATCCACGTTCAACAGAACACCGCCTCCAACTGGTTTTGGATTAGAATTGTCTTGCCCTTGATTGCTGAAAACGCCTTCTCTATTGTCCGTGGGGTTCGGTTTCGAGTTGCTCGGACGAGAAGCTCCGTCTGGAAATCTGTTGGGTTGTTTAGTGGTTTCGTGCAGAGGCAACGACGTCGGTTTTGTAACGGGGCGCCAGGGCTGAAATAAACGCAGTGTAATTTTAATGGGCAAATAATCAACGTGAAGGTCAAGTAACTCTTCCCTCAACCATAAAATTTCATGCATCGGTAGAGCTGAACATCAGGAATTCGATGTAGTTACGTTGTCACAGAACATGCTTTAAGCCTTGATCTAACTGCCGAAAAATGTTGCGTCGAAAGGAAATGTGGAATAATAAGATTATTTTCGACAGCCGTGGGTATTTCGACGCTGTACGCTCATTCAACTGAGTGCGTTTTTTGATTTGAAATAAACCTTACTAATTTCTGAGTTGTAGTCGCCTTTCGAGTAGTGGTCGTTGAAGGCTTCTGAGTCGTCGATGTCGTGTAAATTGGAGGAGGCTTGGCGTTCAAAAGTACTGCCGGTTTGAGGCTGCTGCTGCTTCCTGTAAAAATGGGGAATACCAAGTCTTAAATGTCGGGCGTTTAAGTTTCAATAATTTTAACCCTTTCCTCTTCAAGTAACCGATTTACTTATATAATAGTCAACAAAACTGGCTTCTGTAGACCTAAGATTTAGTTCGTCACATGCTCTTGCCTCGGACATAATATTCTATATTACTTATAATTAATCATCAGCGTGCTTTCGTATTCTCTAATGGTGAGCTTCCCTTTTGCCTCCGACGTCTTCCAACGAAATCGTGCTTGAGAAATGCCCAAGTCGAACCCCCAACTCATAACGCGACTTTGCTGGGTCTTCAGATGAACTGACTTCAGATCACATTTAAGGCTATCATATCCGCAGCTAAGGCTATGAATATAGCTATGCAAAGACAACGCAACTGGAATTCAAATTCAATTACGTGGGTTAGATTGAAGTTTTAATCGTCATCTGTACTTTACCCCTCGCAGTTCATTCCTTCATCTTTTGACGATTGACGGCTCCTTGAAATAAGTATCCATATTAGGTAGGATTCAAATTAAAATTTTTTTTTATTACATTACACTACCCAAAGCGAAAGTATTGTGATCGTGCTAAATCTAATTTCTGTGCGTGAGTGTGTCTGTAGTTGATTTGCGAGAGAATGTCTGAGCCGATTATTTTTTTGTTTAGTTCGCAGGTGTGAAACTTAACCGATGGAAAGAGGAACTGCAGGACCGAAACATACCAAGAATGGTTTTTTTTTTCATTTGTGTAAAAAACGATTTTGATTAAACTTTCAAACCATCGTCTACTGACTATTATCTAACTTTTGTACCCTGTAAATGTCTCTATACAAATTTGGTGAACGAAGGCCAAAATAAGTCGTTCTTTTTACTTTTTGGCGAAACGGCTTTAATTTTCATCCAACTCACACGATGTCAACATGGCAATACTTATATATTGTTCCTCATAAATGATTCTCTGAGAGTCTGTTGAATAAAGGTAACGACCAAAGTGTGCAAAAAATCGGTGAATAGATGTGGGTTGCTACGCACGAAATATTTTAATTTTTTAAATAAATCTCTATTACTCAACTACATACCTATGTTCTTCTTCGTTTCATAAGCAGTAGTTCCGCTATATATGGTACCACTGGTACTACACCCATGGTCAATTGGTTGGTAAATCTGGTATCTGCGATACTGCAGTTCTGGATGTGGAACGGTGCACGAAGACTGTTACAAACTAAATCATTCACCAAATGTAACTGTAAGCCGTGCTCTAAATTAATGAAATGAATTAATGACCAAGACCACCAAACCGGTTGAGTGCTGATACAACTGTACAGCCCCTGTTTGCAAGTGTGTGCTCATCCTGGGACTGTCAGAGCCCCAATCGGTGGAAATATACTGTTATGTGTTAGGAAACATTGAGTGACCTCAGGTCTGGAGAAGTGGTTTCACGTCAGTCATCAAAAATGCGAAGATATTTATCACTTTTGTTTGTGTGATCACTTCTTCATCAAAAAAAACAAAACCTACATCTTCAGAAGGTAAGGACAAACAAGCAGTTTACGTCACAGAATTAGGAACTCATCAAAGAGCCTTGTGTACTCGGAAATAACTTTATTTCCATAACTTCAAAAATGAACATTGCCACGTATTTGTGCACAACATGCAACAACAGATTTCTAAAAATATTTTCATTCACTAAGCACGTAACATGCACTACACAACATTCACTAAAACTCTCAAACCCATAGATAAGGATTGTATTTGTTGTAGTTGGATAAGTAAATTATAGGTGAGTCTTGGGTGCAGAATGGTGAAAGGCAAGTACCTGTGTTGAAAACGAGTATACGCCAATTCCCACCGCACATCTTCAGTCTATCTCCAGGACAAATGGTGGAGCACTCGCTTTCAGGTTTCTCCTCTGTGGAAGGGGGTAAACGATTGCCACAGTAACATTCGTTCCTGGAAGTTCACGTTAAAACATTTGTAGAAAAAACTACGATAGTGAGATGTTAAAATGTAACTCAAAAGAATCTGATTTAATGTGCATAATAGATTAACTCTCCATGAGTCTTCTCAGATTGAAGTATCACAGATGGTCTAGTGGTTCGACGGTTGATTCCAACGCTGAAGGTGTCAGTTCAATTCGCACAGGGAGTTCTCAAGAGTGAACCATACACCTCTAGGGGCTGGTAATCGTAGCTCAATGCCCCCATGCCATATGTTTGCATTGCTGGTTCACTTCATCTTAGAGAAAATGTGTCGCAACCTCTTTGGTTTATAGTCAGTCTCTAACTGAGAATAAGGCCTTTGGGCTTTGATCGTTCAAGTATCATATTTCTATCCCATTGCAGGGATCCTCGTGGGAAGAGGGGACTCCAACTGGCAGTGAGCAAAAGATCTCAGTGTATAACAAGATATCAACGAGATTAAGTCCATATTCAAGACATCCCCATACAGAGAAACGCATTGTAATGATCTTAACATTATGTGGGAATTTGAGAGGCCCTAACAAGAGTCTTAAGGAATACCTGATAAGCTGTCCGTAAACCTTATGACTCGACTCTCAGTGCTATTGTTTTCATAGCTCTCACAGTATTTTTATTCATTTGAGCGTTCAGTAATTTTTTGGATGGGCTATGAGCACTGAGATTGACGAGTAGTAAAGCCTGAGGTGCTTGGTGAGCAGTAGGTCATGAAGAAAAAGTATACGTAGGTCTAAAAATAAAACCACCTTATCAGAGATATTTTATAAATCAAATGTTGAATGTTTTGTAACTCACGCGTATTGAACTCCAGCATATTTATACCCCAACTGGAGGCACACGTTCAAACACAACCTAGGCGTGTTAGTCTCAGCAAAGACCATTCTCAGCCCAGAAAGCGTGCGAAGAGAGCCATTGTCCTCAAAACAACCAAGCAATCTGCCTTCTTCTGACTGATCTAGGAATTGATAAATAAAATGGACAGTCACACAACCACCTCTGGTGTATTGTTAACTATAGTTAGTTTTGAATCATTGTTGCTCGAACCCTTAGGGCCAGATTATAAATTTTTCCAGTTAAAACGTCGAATTGGCAGCCGATCAACTCATCAAACACTGATGACTGACATATATGGATAGCTGGCCCTCAAAATGAATTGATGAAATGGTTATTGGGAGTTATTCGAAGATTCGGCTTATGTGACGTTTACTCGGGCGTGCGAATGCCATTAATAAACCGGCCCTTACTTTCGCATTCCATGTTTACTGCTGGTTACATATCAATGATGTGTCGCCCCACCTATTTTGTATAAGCCGTTTGGTAGATGATTTTCCCACTCATAGCAAGAGAGAGATAACGAGCAGTTCGACTGCATGTTTCATATACTAAACTGAAGTGGAGTTATTGCCATGCGTCTCATGGCAGAAGGATCGCATGTGACGGTTGGGGGGATTCATGAAGTATCATCAAAAGATTCACACAGGTCATTACTATTTGGACTCATTGTATCTTTAAAGCGTACAAATCTGAAGAAAACGCAACGTTTTTGCTGTGACGATTACGTAACTTTTCTGTCTACTTTGCAGGTCCAACTAATAGCACTCTCGAAAAGATCTTTTCGTATGAAAATAATGATAAAATGTTCACATTGCCTGATATTTCCGTATGATACACGCTCAGTTTCCTGTTGCCGCCGCACTTGAAGTTCTTATCGCCTGGACAAGGTTTGTCGCACAGCTGGTCATTCACTTTGTTAATAGTGTCAATCGCATTCGCGCAGAAACACAAGACTCTGCGAAAACATAATGAAAAAAACGTGAGCAATACCAATTAAATTACACTAAATATTTAAAACTTCAAATCACGATATATTCCATGAGAGCATGAATAAATAGCAGAATTAAGAAATAAATACCACACAAATTGGACCGAAAAAAAAAATCTTTCTTACGTTGACTCCATTCCTGCGTATCTGTAGCCTCTACGATAGCAGAAACCAGTACAGTATTCTGGAGTTAACAACTTTTCGAAGTATTCCTTCCGATTCGGAATAAGTTGTGTCTGGTATTGCGAGGGTTCGTAGCAGCCCAAGGAATTGGTGAGAACGTGGTTAGTACTTTCATCTGTAAGAGCAAATAAAAGTGATGAAATCGCCTAATCAAAAAGAAATATTTCCTTCGATTCAGCTTCGTTTTAGCTCCAGGGGATTTGGATTCTGTGCTCGATTTATTGGCAAAGTTAAAAGTACTAAATCTCCATTGGGGGGTAGGGTGGGGACACCTTAGATTGACACCACACTCTGACTGCTTTGTTGAACGCCCATTTTCACTGAAGGAGGCAGAAATCCCAGAGAGGCGAACAGGGACGCCAGACTGGAAGTTTGCTAGTCTAATCATTACCCAAGACGCAATACACTGGGCAGTTAGCTTGTGTAAACCATCAAGTCGCCTGGACCGGATGGGACCTTATCCTATTACAGAAGCGAATAGAGGAAGTCCAACTCAGCCTGGTAAGGCTACGTAGTGAGAGTTGGAAGCTCAAATGCAGGGGTGCATAGTCGACACCCATCAGTGTAGGTGGCATGGTACAGATGAGGAGACTGCCTACCACGTCCTGGCCCAATGCGGGGGGCTTGAGAGGGAGCAATTTCTGGTCTTTGGTAATACTTTTCCTAAAGTGGACATCAAAGAGGACTCTTGCAAATACCTGGCTTTCCTAAGGAGGCTAAGCATGGACCTGTGATACGTGTGGACTGGCACAATAGGTCGTTTGACCGCTGCGCTCATCTCAATTTCGGGACAGAGAGAGCAAAGTTTCTGTTTACATATTCTCGTTATATTTTTAGATGTAGTATATTAAGTTGCACAAATTTGTATTGCTACAATCTCCTACTTCGATTTTCAAAATCATTCTTTTATTCATCTTTATGATATGTAGTATTGCCAGCGCCATGGTAAAAGATGATTGAAAGATGGCACTGAGTTTTAAAATCGTCATTGAAAGTGCACATGGCAGACAATTGAATTGAGAAACGTTCAAAAGTTCTCTTGGGACTTCGTTCTTACATTATTTCCCAGCCAAACTCGCTTAAACTCACCAACCGATTCCTCTCACTTTTTTTTTTGTACAAACCTGAGTCGAAACCGATACTTGTGCAAAAGACGCCGACAAGAACGCTTGTGCATCAAACTACCAGATCGCATGGACCACCTGAAACCTGAAGAGCAACATGCTCAGAAAAACATCTGCGCCTATCCAACTTGACGCCTCTCTTAAACCTTTGCAGCCAGTGGCTCCTTGAAGTGTTATCCCGCAGTGAAAAGACTTTCGGAACGGGAACGCCAAGACAACCCCAAACCATCCATCGATTGACTCAAACCAGCAAAGGGTTATTCAGGAACTCGAGGACAATGGACAACATGCATCGACTTCGACTAGAACTTCAGTAAAAATTGACAAGACCATGAACAACACCCAAGAAGTTCCCAAATTTATTCAGAGAAAGTCCGAAATTCTTCCATGGTCCTGCTCCGGAACAAAATCCGTAGATTATATTGTGGAGACATAATATATGATTAAAATGAGTAAAAAAGATTTTCAAAATCGAGGTAAGAAATAGAAGCCACAGAATTATGTAGTTCGCTGTAGATTGTTGACCAGAGAATGGAAATTCGTTCATTATTCATGGCCTCATTATAGGCTATAGTTAATATTTTCACTTTCCATAGCCCTACACAGAAGGAAGAAAATTCGGCGAATTTGTTTGTTTTCTACGCATCTGAGACCAAAAAACGCTTATACCACAGAATGCAATTGAGAGAAAATGAATGAACCAAATCACCTCAAACTTTGTACTTAACATTTAAATCAATATAAGTGTATTAGCAAAATCGACCCAAAAATAACTATAGTTATCACATAATCAATGAACAGGTCTGTTTCCTGGTTAGTAAGACTGTTCCTGAACCCGGGGGGGGGGGTAGTTACATCAGTCACATAGATAATGAACACTAAATATTGTTTTTCTCGAAAACAGCTCTAATGATGTTGACTAAACTTTAGTATGGGCAGTTTTAAACGATACAATATTACTGTACAATTATCATTCGTGCAAAAATGACGAGAGCAGCACAGTATATTAGCAAAAGTTATGACGGATTTTCGTGCAGCTATTTCGTTATAAAACATCAACAAAAACTGCAGTAGTAATGAAATAAGCTACCTATACGATACACGTTTAATAACGATCATAAGATAATCGAAAGCCTAAGTTCCTGAATTCAAACTAACATCATTTTTTAATTATTTTTTTCAGTGTTTTCCCTAGCAGAACCTTCCAAAGTCATATACAGTCTAATCAGTTGCCTACACCTTGGTTTTTTCAATCGTCGGGTCGTGGCATGCGTAGCAGCAGCCCAATGAATTCCAGAACTGCAAGCGCTACAGTGTCTACATAGAACGTTGTTTTACAAATTTCATATCAACTCAATTTGTAATAAATTGAATGAGTTGCAACAGAAATGAAAATTGCTGAATGTACGTGTGACTGAGAAGAAAGTGATGGGTCGCATCAGATATATCGTGATTATAATTTCAGATAATAGTCTCCTCTGCTCAACTAGAAACGTTGCTGGTCAAATATAGTCGTTCTTGCACTACCAATTTGGCTGTCCCAAATCCTGAGCAGAACCAGGGTACACTCCACCCAGTAGAAACGATTGGCAAAACACGATGGTCAACTGTCGAGAAATCCTTCTCTAAACGACTCATTTCAGTAGTGGGGAAATTTCCACCATCCAAGCAGCACATATCTTGTTCTCAGACTGTCTTTTCCCGAAATGACCAATCCTCACTCACCTTGGGATACGACGATTAAAACATTATTGTAAGTTATCTATATGCTTCAATCATCCAAACTTCAAGTATAACTTTGCCCAATTCGCGACTAGCTCAGAGACTTCAGTTTTAAGTGTCACATGCGAAACTGAACTCTTACTCTTATGTCTTATGGCCTTGCTAGCCTTGCTTCGATCAGCTAATTTAGAGTTCAGGACTCCCCCACTTCTAATGGCCAGCGTTACACGCAAAGATTGCTGAAAGCAGTGGACTGTAATGGGGTGAAAATCCGATCACCTACAATTTGACATTTAATTCACCTGAATTTGATTAAAAATTGCGAGGCCTTCTCGACTAAAATTCCTTAGAGGGAAAAATAAATAAATTGAGAATACCCTGTCACGTGTAACGGGACATAAACGAACTTACTGAAAAGATCATAAACGCTAAGTCTCAAGCCCCCGCCACAATATTCATCCTCATTTCCGTCGCACTTGGAGGAACAATCTTCTTCGTCCGCCATAAATTTGAAATGAGGTCGTATATTTGAGCAGAAGCATTCAAGCCTGTAATTTAAAAAATCTCTTAAATTGGAATCTGATTAATGTTGCTTATCAAAGTCATCTTTTACAAGTTGAAAAATTTTATGCTCCAACTAGTCTTTGGCTTGACAAGCAAGGAGTCTTCAGGAGTAAAGGGCGAGTTATAACGCAAGATTCTACCTATGATGAGAACTTTCCTGTACTTGATCCCAATCAAGGATGCTTCACAGAGTTGATAGTGAGGTACTATCACGTTGGAGTACACTTGCAGACATTACCTGCTAGCCGAAATGCGCCCTCTTCCAGGGCAAACACGTTGCCCAACCAACATACTGGGCTTGATTATCTTGGACCATTATACATCAAAACAGATGGCCATTCTGCATCTTCACTTGCTTGATTACCAGTATTACAGTAACTATGAACCCCAATAAGTTTGCATTGGTTGTATTTGTCAACCAGAGAAGAAATGATTCACCCTCAATCCAATTCGGTGAGCAACAAATCCCACAGGAGGATAGTGTCAGGTAATTCGGCTTACAGGTGGATAAGAAACTGCCACGGCAATGCCGTATCTAGGTCTTTATTGAAAAGGTGCGCCAACACATCAGACAACTCAGCTTTCTCTTTGTCACTCTCGATTATTGTACTTGACACTGCTCAGACCAATTTGGTAGTACTCTGGTGAGCTTTGGGAATTGGCGGCTAACCCTCTCATCAAGATGATTCAGACAACGCAGAACCGAGTATTATAAGGTATATAAGGAACGTCACTCTACACAGCGACTATTCCTACACTAGCGATATATACCATGTATTCAGGAAGTAATTGGTCTAAATTACAATCAACTTCACGAATTGACGACTGGATTGATTCAACGCCACCTTCACCAAATCTGAGAAAGCTTAAATGACAACGTCCTTCAGACCTTCTCAATCAATAATTATTCTAACCTTCTTGTAAATGTGCCTACTTATTTATCACTTTGTATTTTTTGTGTTTACATAACTGTTGCCCTATTTATGTCATGTTAGCTTGTGAATATTTATTTGTGTCTGTTTATATCTACGTAATTATTCAGTATTTATCCAATAATCAACGTGCGTTGTTCATGGTATCTGTAGCTCTGTACATTGTAAATAAGCCCATGTACAGAATGCCATACGTCAGGGCTGCTGTTTAGCTGTTCCTGCTACAAATTACAGATTAATTAGGAATTTCCTACAATAATAGGAATCGTCACAACTGTGCTTAAAAACCCTGCAAATTATTACACAATGGTTTATTATTCTCATGAACAGCTTGACCTAGTATTACTGCCCCCCTATCCCATTCGATTCAGCATCGAATACTAGTAAACCATACGAAACATGACCTGGCTACAATGGAACTACGGAAACAAAACGTCTGATGATTTTGCCCCGGTCGGGTCGGGGAAATTGGAACGGGGGCGCTTCGAGGGAACCCGTTGCGAGTAAAAAGGGGAGTTGAGCGGGCGGCGTTGCGAGGCGAGGACGAGGCGGGGGACGGACATTGCAAATTTGGAATCTCCAAGTCTTGAAACGTAAAGTATCAAATTTTGAGGGGGGGTTGTAAAAAATTTTTCATGACCGAAAACAGGGTTATTATTCAGAATGAATAATAAACCAAAATGCCTTATTCACAACTAGATTTGAATTGTGTAGCAACGCGTGATGATAATTTTCTATCACAGGTATGCCTTAATTGGACAAAGGGATAACCGAAAATCAATTCGTTCACATATCTTCATCAATTAGCAACTGACGACCATAATAATTACCTGTACTGCGTGCCGGAATACGAAAAACCTTTACTTCGACAAAAATCAGCGCATATAGCGTTGGTTAACGTTCCAGGAAAGTTTTTGTTAGCTCCATTCATCAGTCTTGCCTGGGCTGACCTCTCCTCGTAACACCCAATGTACTTGTCGCGACTCAAGTCAACCTCTTAAATAAAAATAAAAAACAAATCAAACTATAAACACGAATGAGGATATTCAGATCAAAAATTGTTCTAACGAATAATACCCCTTTATTGCGTACTGACTTAATGTATCACTGTTCTAATAAAATATTAGTGTTCTAAAATGAGCTTTCCATTGAGTGCTTTTGTTCAACCGAACCGACACGATCTTGTATTAATTAAAAGTGTGCGGCGTTCATCACTACTGCCACAGTAAATTACACGAAGTTACCTGAATCGTAGACACTGAGCCTCAGACCTCCTCCACAAGTTTCCCGCGGGTTTCCCGCGCATTTCATATCGCACTCATCATCGTCGGCTAAACTTTTCAGAGATGGCCTCTCTAAAGAGCAGAAACACTCGGAACTGAAAACATTGGAAATGACTTCTTTCACAATTCACGAGAAATTTTATCTGGTAACACGAAATAAAATACAATTCTTATTGGCCAAAAACGAAATAGAAAATATCTGAGGAAACGCATAAAACAACTTCCCTCAGCCCCTCGTGCACTCTAGCTACTAACCCAACCCATTGTTAACTCGATCGTATAAAGTTGTAAAACACTATTTTACGTAGAAGCTGGAAGCGCTTAAAATTAGAATTGATTAGGCTGCTACTACACGACTTTACTTAAAAACCAACTTGTAGGTAATTGTTGGGGCGCCGTTTTCGTGAAAGGTTCCTGTTTATACTTTTGAAATTATGGGTGAATCCCTGTGATAAAAACTTAGCCAAAACAATAACGTTAGATCGAATTTCGGAATTTCTTAGGTTTCTCCTGATTATCTCATGGCTATTATCAAACACCTTCTTGAACCATCACTCTGACTTGTTGAGGATGGTGTCATACGATCGAGATTTATGAAAAAAAAACTGCGCTAAACTTGATTGAGCGTTGCAACACACAACTTTCCTTAGCTCTACGTCAATTCACTTTGTACATGGCTAATTCTACTTAATCAATTCATTTATCACAGTTCCGGAATTAATTGTGCTGCTCGTACTCATTGCAGGACCATTATTGAGCAATTGGTACACAGATAATTAATGAGGCTGTAAACACGATTTTTTGAAAAAATGATAGTAATCACTTTTGCAGAGTTATTGTAAAATAACTGCTAGAACTGGTAGTAAGCGAAACGGCAGTAGTGGAAATTCAGAAATTTCTGGAGTGAGCCCCATGTATCTCATGTGCGTTTTTGAACACTCACCCTTTAGGTATTGAATTGGACTACAATACCAATTTTTTTAAACATTCTACAAGAATTCCAGCGGAGTTTATGAGGAAAAAACTGCGCGAAAAACGCTTTTGGTCGAAAATTTTGATAATTTATTGTGCTGCTCTCGTCATTTTCCCATGAATGAGAATTTTATAGTATCATTGCCTGATTGAGAGCTATCAACATAAAAAATGTAATCAAAATCGTTAGAGCCATTTTTGAGAAAAAAATTTGGTGTTTTGATCACTATGATGACTATAGTTAACTTTCGGTGGATTTTGCCCATACCCTCATTATTGCGTCCCGTGGTAACCTGTAGGCTAGACATCAAGTTTCAGCTGATTTGGTACGGTGGTTTTCTCTAAAAACTGCCCTAAAATCGATTTCGTCGAAAGTTTTGGTAATTTATTGCGCTGCTCTCGTCATTCTCCCACAAATGGGAATTTTATGGTATAATTGCCTTATTAAGAGCTATCAATATAAACAATTTAATCAAAATCGTTGGAGCCGTTTTTGAGAAAAAAACATTTGGTGTTTTCATCACTATGATAACTATAGTTAAATTTCGGTGAATTTTGTTCAAACCCTTATTTTGGCGTTCCATGGTGACCTGCGGGCTAGATATCAAGTTTGAGCTGATTTGGTACAGTGGTTTTTTTTCTAAAAATCGTTCACAGACACACATACACACACACAGACCATTTTCCCAAATAGTGTTTTTCGGACTCAGGGGGGTCTGAAACGTAAAGATCTGAAGAGAACTGAAAATTTTTTTTTCAGCCGATTACATAACTTTCCTTTCTACTTCGTAGAGCAAGGAAAGTAAAAAACTGCGCTAAACTTGATCGTCAAAATGCTCGATGATTTATTATTTATTGTCTCGACAATAAATCTGCTCTCGTCAATTTCCCTCGAACGTACTGTCCTGTAATTTTGAACTGTCTATAAAACACATTCAATCAATATCTTTCTAGCCGTGTTTTAAAGGGGAAAAGATTTGGTACTTTGATCAATAAGGCAACAATAGTTCATTTGAACCATCACTGCACGGCGGCAGAAAGCGATAGCACTTACAGATCGGGAATTTATTGTGCTTCTCGTACTCATGCCTCAACCATTATTGAGCAGCTGGTGCACAGGGCATTAATGAGAGTGTAAACCAGACTCATTTGAAAAGGATAATAATCCTTTTACAGAGTTATCGGGTAAAAACGTTTAGAAACGGTAGTAAGTGAAAAGGAAGTAGTTGAAATTCCTGAATTTCGGGAGTAGCCCCAGTATATTTTATGAGCGTTATTAAAGACTTTGGTACTTGCTTGGAGTACCACTTGAATTTTTCTGAACAACCTAGTAACAATTGAGCGGTGTATATAAAAAAAAAAAATTACGTTAAACCCTGTGTTCGTAATTTATTGTGCTACTCTCAGCCTTATTGGAAGCTGTCCACGTAAAAAATTAAACCCAATCGTTATAGCCGTTTTTGGAGAAAAGCTCGTGTTTTGATCACTATAGTTAGTTTTGAAAGAATTTTGTTCATATCCTTATTTTGGAGTCTCGTGATGACCTGCGGGCTAGATATCAAGTTTTGAGCTGATTTGGTTCTGCTGTTTTCTCTAAAAATCGTTCACAGACACGTATTTATTTATTTTTACTGTTTTCCAAAGCAAATGGGACGGTGAAACCCAAAAGGGAGAAACTAAATAAATGAAGTTAAACAAATGGGGAGGGCGCCCAGACTACCCTACGAGAATTCAAAAAAAAAAATTCCAGCCGATTACATAACTTTCCTTTCTACTTCGTAGAGCTAAGGAAAGTAATAAAGCAGACTGTATCAGTTTCCAGCGCGACAAAAATCGCTCAAGTACGTTGTTGGGATATTTTTTACGCGAGTGCAATACTTTCCTTCCAATACTTGAAAGTGAGCAATTTTTTATCTTTAACTTGTTGTCTTTGGTAAAACTTCTCCAAGGGGTGACATCAAAGAAGTCTCTTTCAGAAAATACTTGGCATTCCTTAGAAAACTAGGCCAGGCCCCGTGGGATATTAGGACATGCTCAATAGGACTTTTACTTCTCCATCCCAAACAAAGGACAGTCATAGTTATATACCTTTTTTTTAAATAACACTAAAACCTCAAATTAACTGTAAAATAACAATCCTGCATTACCTGTACTGAAGTCCAAAATAGCGCATGCCTTTCGTTTTGCAATATGACTGACATATTTGGGGCGTCAAGGTGCCTTCGAATTGCTTGGAGGGTCCTTTCAATAACCGGTCGTTGATCGAATTTTCTTTGAAACAAGCCAAATATTTCAGTCCGCTCGCCCCTAAAAACAGTCGTCTTTATCATTAAACTGAAATCGTGCATCTCTCAAGAATTAACTGAAAGAACTGAAGTCGAGAGCTAACATTGCGAGTAATTTTGTGAACAGACATAAGTTAGCATTTGTCTAGGTAAGTACGAAGGAAACAAATGAGAATATGTTACCAATACGCTAATATGACACCTTTAACGTGTTTTACATCAGCGCTGCACCTTAATGAGCCTTTAAAAAAGTGAACCCCCACAACTCAACGTGGAAAGGATACGTTACAGAGTCCCTACGGACCAACAAGAAATTTTCGTGTTAGAAAATCCAGGCAGTTAGACACAAGTTAAAACGCCCAAAATATGAGCCCCTGGGAAAATTGAGGCGAAATAGTTTGGCGAGAGTTGTTGAGAAACCGCATTAAACCAGTTGAAAATAATGAATATAATCGTCGAGAGTAGTAATTGAGTTCGAGTACTGGAAACATCGAGGCGAAGTAATTGATAAAGAAAAGGGCGTGAAGTATTTCATTATTTTAGTGGTGATTTGTGAAATCCAGTAAAAATAGTGGCGGCCGTGGCGTGGAGGTTAGTGTATCAGCCTACCATGCGATTCCCGAGTGTAACACCTAACAATTTGCGGCTGTCACCTCCTGGAAGGCAATGGCAAACCACCACGAGTATACTTGCCTAGTAAGCCTCTCAAAAATAGTGCCGCTCGGAACCAGCGATAAACTGTAGGTCCCATATACCTGTGTATAACAGTTAATGATACACAGCACAGGTATATGTGAGAGGTCGCCTACGCCCTCTATGGGTATGGCACTTCAAGAAGAAGAAGAAGAAGTAAAAATAGCTGCGAAAATATCTCCGTTCAACATATACATACAGAAATAATTATGGAGAACGAAATGTTGGTATGGGTGACTAAAAGACACTCCATTAGAATTTATCACATCTGGCGAAGAAGTTACCCTGGAATTTACGGAAATGTTCGAAAAAACGTTATTTTCGACACATTTTGATTTTTATCTCTGTTCAATGAACCGTCACAGGAACATTTATTGAAAAGAATATGTAGGTATTAACTATTTGAAAACATCCTGTGAGTTTGGTGAAAATCGCTGGAGCCGTTTTGCCAAAAAGCGTAAAACCTATTTTTGCTTCATGGGCCTATATCTCCGTTCACCGTATTTTCATGGAGATATGTATAGAGAAGAAAAGTTAGGTATTGATCAGTAAAAGATAAGTTGAAAGTTTAATCAAAATCGTTAGAACCGTTTTTGAGAAAAATGCGAAAAACCCTAGTTTTTGGTACATTTTCGTCCCCCACCCCCCCTTCCCATCGGCCGAAATCGTCCATAACCTTATTTTGGTGTCTACAAAAAATAACGAACAAAACAAAAAAAGAATCAGCTCAATCGGATCAGCCGTTCTCCCGCAAATCGAACTACAGACACACACACACACACACGGACCACGCGCCGAAATTAGGTTTTCTAGACTCAGTAGGCCTCAAAACGTAAAGATCTGAAGAAAACCCAATTTTTTTTTGACCCGATTACTATACTTTCCTTCCCTTCGGGTAGCGGAAAGTAATAGGTGGAAAATCGAATAGACGAAATGTTTGCACTGCAGTAAGTCCAACCAGATGAAGCGTATTAAAAATAGTTGAAGCACCCTACTCGATAGTTGAGAAATTAATCCGGTAGTGTTCTTCATACTACATTTTCAAAATGAATATGAACTCTCTTTGGCGTATGGCATTTCTATTAATAAATAAACAGCAAAATCTGATTTAAATGTTTCGTCGAAATGCCTAGGTAACGTGACGCGTTCATGGACTCAATATCACACTGCAAAAAAAACCCAAATACTGTTGAACTTTCAGTACATTCGTACAAGTTAATGCATGTTATTGTCCTATGCAGTAAAAACCCTTCTTGTCAGCAATGTGGATAAGATACGAAAGTAGAAATATGCGTTTTAGTCGCGAAATAAAAACTTTATTGAGACACAAATGAAATGTGGAAAGGCATGAATTAAATAAAGCTGGAGATTTGTGCGTCCCACCAGATATTGTCGGTGCTGAAATATAATATTTCAGATTTTTCACCCGTTTTACATTTCTTAACCGTACGAAATGGGAAGGAAAGTAATCGTCTGACAAAAAGATACAGAGTCATCTACGAGACTTAATGTTCCAAAGTTGCCCTAAGCACAAAAAATACCGCTTCACCCACTATTTCGACCAAATATATAACTGAAAGGAGGATGCACATGTAATCGATTTTTACACATGTTGTAAAGAATCTGCTTCACCTCGTTATTACAACGTTGCGTATACAACTTTAATTTTGTTAGTCGGGAATTAGACTCAAAATGACAAGACGAAGGAAGAACAAAATGGGCACTGACGACCTGACCCTATTCCTAGTGTTCTTAATTCCAAATTTTTATTAAAATTTATATAAATTCTCTTCAGTTTATGGCATCTGTTGAAAAATAAAAGGCTAAATCAGATTTAAATTCATTGTCAAATTGTCAAAACTGGCTGTGGCATACATGGCACCTTGAGCTCTATGTTACATCGCACGTTCTTGGGTTCAAATCATTCAAATTGAAGAAAAAAAACACGCAAATACTGTTGAATTACCACAACATTTGAACAAATTAATGCGTGTTATTGTCCTTCACAATACAAAATCTTCATGTCTGTAATGTGGATAAGATATAGAAGGTATAAATATGCGTTTTAATCGTGAAAAAAGAAATTGTATTGCGACAAATGAACAGGTACAAAAAACCCTGCAAATTATTACACAATGGTGTATTACTCTCGTGAACAGCTTGACCTAGTATTACTGCTCCGAGACCCATCCCATTCGATTCAGCATCGAATATTAGTAAACCATAGGAAACATGACCTGACTACAATGGAACTACGGAAACTAAATATTCCCCCGGCGACAGGCGCCCGTAGATTCGGACGGGGGCTTCCAGCGAACTCTCGCGCTCGGCAATTGGCAGGACGTTGCGAGCCCAAAGGGCGTCACGAGTCGAGCGGGCCTTGAAGACGATACGAAACACGGCTTATTTGCGATTAAACCGCGTTTCGTTAATTTTTTTCCATTTTTGGTCCATAACAACCATGGGCTTCGTCCGATCGGATTGCCGAGATGGCGGGCACAACTAGATACCAAATGGGATTTTTGTGCAAAAGAACGAATTTTTTAGACCACGTTAAAGGCACAAAACCCCGGATGGCGGACGGGAGTCGGGTGATGGGGGACAGGGGACGGCGGACGGGCATTGCAAATTTGGAATCTCCAAGTCTTGAAACATAAAGTATCAAATTTTGAGGGGGGGTTGTTAAAAATTTTTAGTGACCGAAAACATAGGGTTATTATTCAGAATAAATAATAAACCAAAAGCTATTTGATGTGGTAAGGGGGGATACGGTGACGTTGGGGGGGGGGGGTCCCTCCCAGCTTTTCTGTATAAGATCCATGCGTTGTGGAGGGTTACACTCAAGAGCCACGCAATGAGAGGCCAATGCCACTTTCGATTGCGAATGTGATTGAAATATAAACTCACATTTTGATACATGCAGTCAGTCCACCCATCCCCCTGTTGCATTCTGTCAGTAACATATTCGTGTTACATCGATAGCTTTCTTCTGTATGGAAGAGTAACGTGACAATGTCATTGCTGGAGCAACTCCACGTGCAAAGGAGCAAATGCTAACTACAGAGTTGCATACAGTAACTCCGTGTTCGTTGATGATAAAGCGTTCAACGCGTTGTTTGGGGGTTTTCTTCAAAGATTGTTTACGGGACCAGGAACATGATTTAGGCTGATGGAGGTGTCTTGATTGCTAGCCCTCATCACTAACAACATTAAGCTCTGAGGAGGCTACTATTTCCCTGTCTAAAAGTACCTCATCATCTGCCAAAAGCGACTCAATCGCCTCCTTAACTCTAGCTCCGCGTCGAATAATGCTCTACAGTTGGCTGAAAAATGTGACGAAAAGACCAAGAAACTAGGTAGTGCTCCAAGCGGTTTGTTTAGTAACAATAACGAAAACTTACTTTTCTTCCATAATGTTGAAAAAAAAGAGAATATGAGCACACACGTTGTGATTGAATCGCTGTTAAGGATGTAGAAGTGATGACTAACGAAATTCACGAGCCCTACTGGCATTGGAACTTCACTCCCTAATATCTGACCGCAGGAAGTCCACAAGTTGATTACCACATCTGGGCGCCTGAAGTCTTCCATCACACCGTCCATTAGATGGCACGCTACGTTAAGTAAAAAATACCTGGTGCGACGTATCTCACAACTTTCTAGGCCTACGTAACTTCAGCGATTTGCACGGCTTTAGCTACTAATCCAACTGTATTTTTGACGCAGTTCATATAAAGTTTACGCTTTATGTGGAAACTAAACGCCTAAAGCTCCGGATTTTATTGGACTGCTGCCTCTAAAAGGCGATTATTTTAGAGCGAATGTGTCATATGAGTGAGATTTATGATCATAAAACTGCACTAAAATTGCTTTCTTCCGAACATTTTCCTAATGTATTGTAGGATAATGATGATACCCAGTTGTTATTGTTTTGGTTGCCCTAGTTATCACAGATGTTGTTGGATTGACTTGTTAAAAAGTAGACAATATTGTTATTGATTAAAAGCACAACCACTCTTCCGTTAACAGTTATACATAACTTTACATTTGGGGGCCCGTCCGGGATTTAACAACGAGAATGCCTCCCCGTCGTCGAGTACCAAGCTCTGTTGAGAGAACAGTTTCAACTAGACTCCGGTCAGCAGTTGAAGAACAAACCTCGACATCAACAGACATCCCAACCTCTGTAACGGTTGAAACCAATTTAGGTTCTACCAGTAACCCCATGTTTCTGGAAGTCATGAGCAGGTTGGAATTAATGCAAAATCAGCTATTAGAACTGAGCCAACAAAATTCGCAATTGCAAGAACAAAACCGCTTTCTCCAAGAACAGAATGCCAGACTACTTAGTGGAGAACGCCAAACTGCAGTTGTAGAGCAACCAGCAGTAAGCGTCTCTTCGACCCCTCGCTTCGAAGGAACCTTAATGCAATACAATGGTGACATCCCCTGGGAAGATTATGAGGGTCATCTTGAGATGGTTGCTTCTGCAAGTGGATGGTCTCTTCAACAAAAAGGCCAAAGATTAGCGAATGCCCTTCGGGGAGCAGCACTACAAGTAGTTCTGGCGATAGTACCCCCTGAAGAACGGACCGTGTTCAACTCCCTTTTTCCAGCACTCAGCTCTCGGTTTGGACAGACGTGTTTGTCTTTCCAATGGCGACGTGCCTTAGAAGGCCGGAAACAGCGTTCTCAAGAAACGGTCACTCAGTTTGCGACTGATATTGAACGTCTAGTTCGTTTCTCGACGCCTGACTGGCCTGAGAAGTGCAGAGTACAACTGGCACTTCAAGCGTTCCTCAAGGGATTGAAAGATCGCGAAGCCAGCAAGATCTTACTAGCTACAAACCCAATGTCACTGCAGGAAGCCATGATTAGAGCTCAACTTATGGAAAGCCAAACGCATAAAGGGGCAAATGAGACGAATTGTTGGAACTGCGGAGCAGGTGGGCATATGAGAGCTAAGTGTCCGAAAAGAGCTGGCGGCAGCAACAGTACAGAAAGAAGAGAAAATTATGCGGGAAACTAAACGGAGCTTGGGGAAGTGGCCTACCTCCAGCTCCTAAGAACCGTGGCCAAAAAGGGTATATTAGAACTGCTAGGACTGGCGGCGAGGCTCTATTTGTAGAGGTATTAATTGGCTCGCAAATGTGCTTCCTATTGGTCGATACAGGGGCTACAGTGTCAGTATTGCGACCAGATGTAGCAAAGCGTTGCCAACTCCGATTATCCCCATCACCGTTTGATGGCCTAGAAACGGCTTCAGGAGAGCATCTGCACATCAAAGGCCAATGCAACGTGCAATTCAAAGTCGCTAGCAAACAAGTGGAACACTCCTTTCTCATTGCGAAAATCAGAGACAAAGGAATACGAGGCCTAGACCTTCTAACAAAGATGGACGCCTGCATTAATCTGGCTAATGCTACCCTGCAATTTCCTCACATGACAGTTCCTCTTTCTCGTAGATGGCAATGTGTGGACCGTAGCCTCCAAGTTTCTACTGCACACAAGAATCCGGATTGGTTACTGCCATTACTTCAAAATACAGATTTGATACCGGAAACAACTGAGTGGAAACAGCTAGCAAACGTACTGCTTTCATTCAAGTCCACTGCTGCTTGTGATGGGATGCTTCTAGGTCGAACTCAAGTTGTTCAACACGTTATAAATACAGGCGACAGTCAACCTATCAAACAACCTCCTCGACGAATCCCGTTTTCACAAGAAGACCACGTTGATCGTCTCATCCAGGACATGATCGATCAAGATGTGATCGAGCCTTCAAAAAGTCCTTGGGCTTCACCAGTCGTACTTGTGCCAAAG
Organism: Pachypeltis micranthus; assembly: GCA_020466155.1. NCBI lineage: Eukaryota > Metazoa > Arthropoda > Insecta > Hemiptera > Miridae > Pachypeltis > Pachypeltis micranthus. The sequence goes on from CM035775.1 coordinate 13,087,322, forward strand.
AAGGACGGCACCACACGTTTCTGCGTTGATTACAGGAAGCTAAATTTGGTAACCAGGAAGGACTCATATGCATTACCCTGCGTTCAGGATCTTCTTGATGCTTTGAGAGGTTCAAAATGGTTCTGCGTCCTTGACCTAAAAAGCGGTTATTGGCAAATTGCAATGCATCCAAAAGACAGAGAAAAAACTGCTTTCTCGATATACCGAAAAGGCTTGTGGCAATTTATTGGGACATATTATATCAGCAGAAGGTGTTCGAACAGACCATGATAAAACGGAAGCTGTTCAAACATGGCCTATCCCAAGAAGCAAAAAAGAACTACATAGTTTTCTCGGTTTTTGCTCTTACTACCGGCGCTATGTAAAAAATTATGCTGATATTGCTAAACCTCTCTTTCGTCTTACAGAAGCCCGAACACCATTTGCGTGGACCAACGAGGAAACGGCTAGTTTCAACGAACTGAAAACAGCTCTCACTACAGCTCCAGTTTTGGCCTACCCAGATATGTCAAAAGATTTTGTCCTCGACTGTGACGCTAGCGGCTACGCTGTAGGCGCAGTTCTATCCCAGAATCATGGTGAAACGGAAAGGGTAGTAGCTTTCTACAGCCACGCTTTAACAAAGGCAGAAAGAAATTATTGTGCCACACGCCGTGAACTTCTGGCTGTGATCAAGGCCATCGGCCACTTCCACCAATATCTTTATGGGAGGCAGTTCCATCTTCGTACTGACCACTCTGCATTGACATGGCTTACGGCGTTTAAAAAACCAGAAGGGCAACTTGCACGATGGTTAGAAACTCTGCAGTCGTACGATTTTATCATCAGCCACAGACGAGGACAGACGCATAAAAACGCTGATGGATTGTCTCGGAGGCCTTGTCATGATGATTGTGGGTAGAAGGGAAAGGAATGATTTACAGGTGGCCCTGGTGCGCATTGCCAACTTTGATTTAGGAAAAGGCCAACAGCAGCAGGATCACATAATCCAACGAATTCTTCACGCCAAAAAGATCAACAATCGACCAGACCCTGCCAGCTTAGTGTCCGAAGACCCTCGATTTCGCCAGCTGATAGCTCGATGGGAGCTATTGGAACTTCGAGATGGGGAACTATTTCATCGATGGTTGGAGAAGAAAGGCTCTGAAAAACTACAATGGGTGGTGCCTCAGGCTATGGTGAAAGACGTTCTCAAGAATAACCATGATGCGCCCACCGCTGGTCATTTTGGGTTCTGGAAGACACTTGGGAGGATCCGCCAGAAGTACTATTGGCCTGGAATGACATCTGACATTAAAGCTTGGTGCAAGTCATGTATAGAATGCCAGAGATATAAAGGACCAGGAATAACCAAACCAGCTCCCCTCCAGCAGATGACAGTTGGCGCCCCATTTGAGAGGATGGGAGTTGATATTTTAGGACCATTCCCTCTCACCAAGCGTGGGAACCGGTATCTTGTCGTAGCAGCAGACTATTTTTCGAAGTGGCCTGAGGCTATTTGTGTAGCTGACCAGGAGGCGGCTACTATAGCCTCAGCATTGGTAGAGCAAGTTTTCTGCCGCGTCGGAGTCCCCTTAGAAATTCACACGGACCAAGGACGAAATTTTGAGTCCAAATTGGTCAAAGAAGTGTCTGATCTTCTTGGGGTACATCGTACACGGACGACAGCTTTACATCCACAGTCTGCTGGACTTGTAGAGCGGTTGAACAGATCTCTTACGAAACACCTGGCAATGTTCGTGAACATGAATCAAACTGATTGGGACGCCAAAGTGCCTCTGTTCCTGATGGCATACCGCTCTGCACCCCACCATACAACTGCCTTTTCTCCTGCTCAGCTAATATATGGCCGGGATTTACGTTTGCCCGAGGAAATGATCCGACCACCAACAGACGAAGCTTGCCAACGAACAGAACTTGCCTTTGACCTTCGGAGAAGCCTGGAGCAAGTACGGGAGTTCGCTCGAAACGAAGCCGGGTTGAAGATGCGAACTCAAAAGGAAGCATTCGATCGTAGAGCTCGCTCACCCACCTTTAAGGAAGGCGACTGGGTTTGGGTATATGACCCAAAAAGGAAGAAAGGGATCTGCCCAAAGCTCAAGCCTACTTGGACCGGCCCGTGGGTTATCGAAAAACGCATCAATGACGTGCTGTTTGATGTGAAGCTTGGCAACACGAAAAGACGATTACATGTTAACCGTCTAGCAGCTGCGAACGTCCGGCCAATTAAAGAAGGGGGGGATAATGTAGGATAATGATGATACCCAGTTGTTATTGTTTTGGTTGCCCTAGTTATCACAGATGTTGTTGGATTGACTTGTTAAAAAGTAGACAATATTGTTATTGATTAAAAGCACAACCACTCTTCCGTTAACAGTTATACATAACTTTACAGTATTATCGTCATTTACCTATGGATGATACAGTACTGTCGTATTATTTGGAGTCATCTATATACAAAAAGTAATCAAGTCATGAATCACCTGTACATTGATTACTCAAGGAGAAACTAAATAAATTCGTGTTCGTATAAACTGAATGGAAATAATTTTATTGATTGCAAGGCTGACGAAAATCTGACGAAAAGTTTTGCGATGAGTCGTAGCAGATATTTCGGACTCAGAAGCCCTTGAAGCAAGAAACTCTGCATACATCAAATATCTGATCAAAATTGTTATCTTTAAATCGTTGATGAAGACCGTTTTGACTGCCTCATAAATCTTCTTGCAACGGTTAGTTAATCAATGCCATGACATTACTAGGAGTAATACAGTACATTCCGGTACCCTAAGCGCTGCCAGTCCCTATCTATAACGTTCTACCACGTTTTCGATTCACACTGGCATTGTAGAGTCGAGCGTTCTGATCGAGTGAGGAGTCGTTCGGTCCTCCGAATAGCAATGGATATTGGCAGTTTGTCTAGAAATTCTAACAGGAGATCATAAACAGCATGGAGCTTGTAACTACTTTAGTTCTCTCGACATCAGATAGATGTTAGGAGTGTTATCCCAATCCACCTTCTGGCGGCGAGCGGAAAGAGCTGTATTCATCATGAGGACAACCGGAGTGTGGCCACCAGAAGAAAAGGAGTATGGGACATTGGGAGGTGGCAAAATGAGTGGGACACAGCCAAAAAAGGGCGGTGGATCAGGTAGCAGATTCCAGCACTTGGTCCATGGCTCCGATAGTGCCGCAGTGATGTCGTTTTCTACCTCACCCACAGGACATAGATCATTTAGGGCGGGCTCACACCAAATTGCTTAGGCTGCAAGGCAATGGTGGTTAATGCTTCCTATGCCAAAGGGGAGCAGGCTGGCAGCGCAGCGTGGAAGACACAGTCGACCACCTCACACCAGAAGCGCTCTTTCACCCTATGTTGAAAACTAGAGATGGATTGCTCAATTTTCAGGGCAGTGCTCAGCCAAAAGAGCGCCTTGCTGATCCTGGATGAATCTCCTGTACCTCTCACTGATCAGTCACCACTTCATCATGAGCGTTACCAAGCTCATCGTGGCATGAGTAGAAGCACCTTAATGAATTCCGGAACTTAAAGCGCTACCGCTTTCTACGTAAAACGCGCAGTTACGTTTTACCGAGCTCAATCTGCTGAACAGTGTGATGCGTCGCTCCAGATAATCACGTAAGTGAATGAAGATGGATTTGTCTGAAAGTACAGAAAACCACAAGAAGAGCGCTAGTTGCGACGAAGGAAATATAAGACGGCCAGGGGGATAATTGCATACACTTCCTGAGTTCGTACCACGTGAGAATTTCCCCGTATGGGAATCTTTTATTGATTCAGGTTTTTTTTACACAGTTTAATTACGAAGCCAATCAATTGTTCACTAAAGACATGCTAATGAGCACCAACCAGATTAAATCACGAAAACCTTAAACACAGAGTGCTGGAAGAAATTTAGGATTCGAACGCGATGAATAATTTAATGTAAATGAATCTAATGAATTATTCGAGGTACTTATTCCGATCTTGGGAAATACGACTGGCAATTCGCGGGGGTTTTATTGCCCTCGTGGTATCCTTAAGAGCAGCGCTGCATCAAGTTCAAACAACCCATTTTGGCCCAATGATCTGTGGGGATGAGTGTCAACGGAAATGTGAAGAAACGACTGTACTAAGTTAAGTCGTGTTTAGTCATAGCGTTTCTACTTCCCTTGGCCGTTGGAAATGAAACGGAACGTCTTACAATCGGCTAACAAAATTGGTTGGGTACAGAGCTTCACGTATTGAAAGCCAAGCCCGAAATACGCTATTTGAGAAAATGGTCCGCGTGTGAGTGTTGAGAAAAACTATAGAGAGCCCAATCCAGAGAGCAGCGCTCCTGTGGATGAAGACAGCATCCTTATGAGCACTCCAAGTGATAAGTTACCCGTGGACTTATTTGGCGAGTGCATGGTGGACAAATGGTGGGTGAAAAGGTATCCCCCCTCCCTTCCTACCATCTGGGCTGAACTCTGTACAGACCTCTCCACTAAACGAAAACTTGCCGAGCTAGATGAATGGCAAACTAGATATGAGGCCTCGTGAGAGAAACATGACACGTATGAGTGTTTTCCCAACATGCGTGAACGTGATTGGAGAAAGTACTGGCGTACAAGCCACTAGACAAGCCAGTTCCTTACGAGGCATGGCTCCACTTCTTTTCATCCTGGACGTCTCGCTTCTCTAGTGCAGAGGAAAAAAGAAACCAAGTGCTGCTCCTACCACAGTGAGCGATGGTGTCGCCAACTAGGTGAGAAAAATTCACGTTCAGCCAGTTATTATGCGTCAAGTCATCTGTTTTCTGTTATGGTGTTTAAGACAGCTGTTTTGAAGGAATGAGTGACCTCCGAGAGAAAATAAAAGAATTGTGTTTTGGGATCGGAGTGAAAAGGTTGTCTTGGAGTTTAGATTTAATTTAAACGCTATTCGTGAAGTCTTTTACCCACAGATGGTTGTCAGAATAGCAGCCAAACCTTCCACCTTTGACTGCTATTCTCCATATTACAAACCGTTCTGACAAAAAACGTGGCCACCGTTGATCTGCCCACCCAAGTAAATAGTTGATCACGTGGGAAACGAGATTAAGAACTCCTCCGATAAGGTTCGGATTCCCCAGGGTCATACCTGCGGGTGGTGACACACAGACAACACTTCGACACCAGGAGACTAGCTAAATGACGACCTGACGTACCTCTACAGGTCTGAGCTTGGTGGATACTGAGCGAGTGCCCAGGCTATTGCATCATAGCGAAACCGTAACCCCAAGTTCAGAAAAAGTCATTTTGGTAAGGAAACACGGTTGCAACGGAAAGGCAGAATCAAATCAGCTCCAATTTGATATATAGGATTAGCAAACTGAATTAAACCTTTAGCAAACTGAATTAAACTTTTAGCAAACTGAATTAAACTTTTCACAAACTGAATTAACCTTTTAGCAAACTGAATTAACCTTTTCACAACTAGAATTAACCCTTTCGCAATTAGAATTAAACTTTTCGCAAACTGAATTAAACCTACAACAACAAATACAAGTGAACCTTTCATTAAATTAATTCTCTGCACTAAACATGATCAGAGGACATGAGTCGAGTCCCCAAAACAATACCTTGTCTGTGGACGGTCAATAACTTCCCCGTGGGCTGCCAAACTTTCTTTGACCTTCCCCGAGTAGCGTCACCCTTCTCTACCCGTCAATTATAGTCATACCAGTGTTCGTAGGTTTTTTTTTTTGGTTTTGTGAGGAACGTGATTGTGAAGTGAAGGTTTAATTGTAATTGCGAAAGGTTTAATTCTAATTGTGAAAGGTTTAATTCAGTTTGCTAAAAGTTTAATTCTAATTGCGAAAGGTTTAATTCAGTTTGCTAAAGGTTTAATTCAGTTTGCTAATGCTATATAGCCCCGAGACTTAATTTGGCAGCCGCGCCGGATATTGCTGTCTGCGATCCTGCGGTTTGTTGAATTTATTGTTATACGTAACTGAGTCTTTTTAGAATTTGCTGGTCACTAAAAATAAGTAATCGAAATTCGTAGGGGAAAAAGTGAATCCAGCCAGTTTACCTGCTTCTCCACTATTCTGTCGGAATACGGAAGAATCTTCTTAATGACCCCCAACCGGTTTTCAGGGCAGATCCCAAGGAGCTGCTTTTATACGCAAATTAAAGTAATTGTGGTTGATTGGTTGGTGGTTGTGGTTTCCCCCCGACTAAATTGGTTGCCCGTCACTACAAATATAGTAAATGCTCGTCTAAAGGGCGACATTCGTTGAACATCGGCTTCTCTCTGTGGCCCAGTCCTTCCCAGAGGGTTCCGTTAACCTCCGCTCCGTACCGGTTTATTAAAACGAGTCTTCGGATTAATCCGTCCGAGTGGGTCTTCTTCCAACTCCCATTCCCCTCGCCACTGATATTTTATCTGGAAACGACGACGACAAAAGATTAGCGGGCTGCCCTCGCGGGGGATTGGAATAACTGCGCGTCTGCGATGTTTACCTGTTGTAGAGTCGTTTAACTAAATTGGTACCTACTCGACTAATAACTGTCAATTTCCAATCCGATGTCATCATATCCCTTGATTTTGTTTTCCACTTTTTTCACCAATTTTATTTTCGTACATATAATGATGGTGGTTTAGCAGTGAGAAAAAAATTTCAAAAAAGACAAGTGAAGCAGTGAGACTGTAATGCGTTGGGCGCTGTGAGGTTTCTTGTGTAGGAAACTGTGGAAACCCCCCGTTATTGTAATAGTTTGGAACAAAACGAAAGTATCTGATGCAACGCATCACGCAACATCCCTCGCCCCCCCTCCTTAAATTTAAACACATTTTTCTGCCAACCAAATTTGTATTTCATTGAGTATATAGGGGAATGAGGGGTAATACATCCGCCCTAAGCTAAATTTGCTCTATTCCCCTAATTTAGAATGCATAGTCCCGTTTTTTCTTCCACGTGGGGAAATAGTACCTCATCTATCGATTTCCTGTAGTCAAGAACTGAACTTCACAGTTCTAGTATTAAAAACACGAGAAATTCAACTTTTCAAAAGAGCGGGATAGCTTCAACTAGGTGAAGTAATTTCGCCAACCCATGGGGGACGACCACCAAGCACATTTCTTATATAAAAATATCAGACACGACGCATCACACAACTTTAGCTCTCCATAAACTCACTGGTTTTCGTGGGTTTTGCTCCAAATGCAATTTATTGTTTATTGCTCTGCTCGTACTCATGCCCCGGCCATTAGTGAGTAATTGGTGCACAGAGAATTAATGAGGGTGTAAATCCGATTTTTTTTAAAGGATAATAATCACTTTCCCTGAGTTATCGCGTAAACGCTTTTAGAAATGGTATCAAGTGGAACGACGGTGGTTGAAATACCTGAATTTCTGGAGTAGCCCCTATATACCTTCTGCGCGCTATTAGAAACTCATCGTATAGATATTCTATTGGTCTATCACCAGCATTTTTCTGAAGATTCTAATAACATTTGAGCGGAGTTTATATGGAAAAAAACGGCATTAAAATCTATTTTCGTCGAAACGTTTTTAAATTCATTAAGCAGCACTTTTGTCATTTTCTCACAAATGAGAATTTCACGGTAATGTGTCAGTTGGAGCTTGGACAAACAAATTTAATCAACATTGTTACAGCCATTTTTGAGAAGAAAAATATTTAGTGTTTGATCACTATGATAACGATAAGTTATTTTAAGGCGGATTTTGTTCATAGCCTTATTTCGGCGTTCCATGGTTAACTGCGGAATAGGTACCATGATTTAGTTGATTTGATTCAGCCGCTTTCTCTCAATCGCGTTCACAGACGTACAGACCATTTTCCAATATGTTTTTCGGACGCAATAGGATTTGAATCATAGAAATCTGAGAACTCCAATTTTTTTTTAGCCGATTACATCACTTTCCTTTTTACTTCGTAGAGCCAAGGAAAGTACAGTATACAATCGATATGATTGGAGCAATTTAAAATTCGTCTTAACATTTTTTTTAAATTTAAAAACAAGACAAGAACTAATAGAAGATAACTACTTAATACTTAGGTAAATTTATTCACGTAATTCCCCATTTTGGCAAAAATCACAGACATATTGTTCAGCGTCTTTTCAAGCACACAAGCCATCAGTTGAATTTGCAGATTTGCCATACGGTCAATCTGTTCTATTTCCCCGATATAAACAAGTCCCTTCAATCTCGGCCATTATTTCATCGGCATCGTCATTATCTGAATCCTCAAAACTGGGGCTATCCTGTTTTTCACTGGTTTTATTCTCTTCTTCGCAAATTCGTTTCTCCCTGGCAAACAACCTTCTTCAGAGCCAACCTTTTCATCAGACACCGAGGGATTTTGTATATAAACCGAAACGACACTATGAACTACAGCAGAGAAACACAGTATATTCACAATACAGCGAGGTGACACAACTTATACGAAACAAGGAAGGCATATTTTCAATGCCACCTGTACCTGATTGAGTGGTTATGGGACGTGCGACGAAATAGTGGAAATACGTTATAAAATAGAAACTAGAAAAGATGTTTTCTACTGGTTAGAAAAGCTGCTTGATATATTTTTCTTGGAATTCTCCGGATTTCAATAGGAAACGAAACCAGAAGTGTCGGGCGAATGTCACAGTGCTAGTTGAATATTAGTTTATCGAACATTCACAAGAAACTGTTGCTTGATGATTGACTTAGCGAATTAGAAGGATATTTCCAATGAACGGAGAAGAGCTTTTTTAACTGTAAATATCGGAACCGAACGCTAACTTTCCAGTCGTGACTGCCAAGCCTTTTGTTTTGCTAAACCTTCCTATCTCATCTCCATTAGTCGAAAATCCTGTTCTCGTTATTAGAAGGTAGATAATGTTCCAAACGACCGTCCGTACCCCGAAATTAATTGCCTGTTGGTTCGGGAGTCAGAGGTAAAACGGAGGGCTGCTGAGTACCCGGCATCACTTCGTAGGACTTCGCTCAAAAATTAATCAATAGAATGACGGAGAGGGGCTTAGTATTAACTCGTTCTTTTAACTAAACCTCAGGTGAAACCCTTGAATTAAATCCAGCGCGAAGAAACTTATTCCACGAGCTCTTGTCGCTGTAGTCCTCGAGTCATCCTATAAAATTCGTGAAAAATTCGTACCCACTCCACTTTTTTCCGCTCTGGAGAAATTGATCGTGGTGTTTGGGGTAATGAATTTGGGAGGGGTCAGGAAGATCCGAAAGCTCAGAATAATTGTCTTGAAAGCTACACGTACCGCACGAATCCTCGTCCCTCATGGCCTACACACGGTACCTACTACTTTAATAAATTTCTCAGCAGGTTCTAAATAATTTTCACAGCAGTTTTCATTACTATCTACCGGATATCGTCAGAGGGTTGGGCCTTGAGCTGGCTGGTTGTTTCCACTCATCACAACTTGCAGGTATCGTCAACAAAAAAATACAAGTTTTCTTCAAATCTTTGGTTTAGCTATATTTGCGAAGCCTCGAATGAACTGATTGAGCCGGTTCCTTTATCGTATTCGAGCTGAGGTACTTGTATTTTTCTAAAAACGGCTCCAAGGTCTTTGAGTAGACTTTCACTTTCTTCCTTGGGCTGATCAATACCTAACGTTACATTTCCATCGACATCTCTGTGAAAATTCAGTGAGAAAATTTGTTTTCTGTTGTTGCCTATGAAGTAACAATTGTTTCAACTTTTCAGGAGACGAGTCAGTATTATGTATTGTTCTGCATAACTGTTCTTCTAGCAGCCTACCAACCTGTTAAACTAAGATAACAACTCTCAATATAGCAAAAATTGTTTTCTAATTTTCCACAGTAAGCACCAACTGAATTTGATCAACGTGACGAAGTATTTTGTACCAACTTCTGTAATCACTGCAGGAACTCAGTTATTAGTGGTGCCCAACAATAAATTATCGTTTTTCTTATTTCATGGCAAACAGTGCAAACGGTTTCGTTCAAATGAAACGGGTACTTCCAACAAACTGGCGCCTACATTTTGTTTTTCTTTAATATTTCCATATAAATTCGTTAATCGAAGATGCACTGCCTGTATAGCCAATGACTGTGTGGGGGAACGTAGTGCTATGCTTTTTGTCGGATATGTACGTTTCCAACGACTAATCTTGATTGGTAATAAAAGCAGGCTCGAATGTGACATTCTAATATTCAAAATGTGCGCTCGTTTAACTCTTGAAAATCGTTTAAATATCATTCAAGTTGAATTTTTGACGTTTTTTTAATTTTATTTTTATTATTCGGAGCTCTTGCGTTCTTCCTGAACTCGAGCGCGACAAAGAAGAACTGTGTTTCCCAGAAGCCAGAGACTAAACCGGTCTTATTCCGGGGAATCCCCTAAGATATGGGCGTAGAAATTAATCGACTACTCATTGGCCCATGACGAAGCGAGAGCGTCGACCCAACACATGACGTCACTGTCAATAACCGGGAAACAATATTGTTTGAAATACTGGTTATTGCTTCTCTTTAAGACGTCCCTCTGAAGGCCATGTCCGGAAGAGGGTGGATGAGAGAACACCCAAGGTAGAGATAAAAAATATCTGGTGCGACGCATCACCCAATTTCTTCAGTCGGCCATTCGGCCACATTTATCACACCAGCAACTAATCGAAACTATTTTTCATTCAGTCCGTTACTTTGAATTACCCAAAGGACAAGGAAAGTATTGCAATCGTGCAGAATATTCTTCGTATCATAACGTTTTGAGGCATACTGCATCGGATAATTCATTTCGAGGCGCAGTGTGTGAGAGTGGAGGATTTATTTGGGGGAGAACGGCAGAACTGATGAGCTGGCTCTTTCGACTTTCCTTGGTCCTTCGTAGTAGGAAGGAAAGTTACATAATCGGCCCAAATGAAAAATTGAGTGTTCTTCACATCTTTTCGTTTCAAGGGACTGCGTCCGAAAAATGCGTTTTTGGAAAACGGCGTGTGTGTCGCCGTCTGTAAAATTTATTAAGAAAAAACGGCTAAACCAAATCTGCTAAAAATTTTACATTTAGCCAGCAGATCGCCATGGGACGCCAAAATAAGGGTGTCAGCAAAACTGGCGCAAAATAATTTAACATAATCTTTTCTCAGTAAAATCATGTTCACAGTCTCATGCATTACTTATGCACGGACTACTCAGTAATGGCCGGGATATAAACAGAAGCAACTCAATAAATTCCGGTACCTTCAGGAGATTGTCCAAACATTTCCCAAAACAACCAATTTTCAAACACACTCTGTGTTTTTAGCCAAAAACCTACAATTTCCTCTTCATAAATATTTCCGTGGAAATGCAACCAATGAGCTTCTGGAACGTTGTTTTACGCTTCCCACCAGATACTTTCAATGAATAATAATAGAATGTTTACTGTTGAAAAAGTTATACAAATCGTTTAGCGTTCGTGTTGTAAATCGCTTGACTGCTCCCCTTCGTACGCCCACAACAGCAACGTAATATTATTTGTTTAGGCACTCATGGTAGGTCAGGGCCTCCACAATAGGTTCCTGCTCCTGCCTATATAAACTAGGAATATTTATTTATTTTGTTGAAATATATTTTCTTTTTTTTTTGTATAAAGTAAATGTGGCCAAGTTACTGTGAAAGTGAAGTGATTTAAAAACTAGTCAGCCGCGACCAGAAGTCAACCACATCCGCCATTCTTCCATTTTCATCTGCCCATGCGACACGATTTGAACTTTTACTAAAGTCTTTTACTAAAGCTTCAAAATCTCCTAGCAGGTCGTTACTATACATTCCTTGCTGGAGCTCTCAAGCGAAGACAATTCCGAAGAATCAAGTTCTACAAGATCTACGCATTTTATCTCCAACAAAAAGGGGCCCCACATACGCTGACGCCACAATTCATCTATCAGAAGGTCGAACAATTATATTCATTTCCTTTCCTTTTATTTGCAATTTTATTTTACAAGAAAGCGAATTTATTTTATTTTAATTTTTTGTAAATATAGTTAGGAGCAAAGCAGGTTGGAGGTTTTTTTAAATTTTACTGTCCTCTCAAAGGCCTATTGCCCCTAACAAACATTATTAATAGTACGTAAAATAGTATTAGTCGGGGAAAAGCCCGGCAGTAAACGGGAAATGGTTCCGTTCGAAAAAGCACAAACTCACTAATGGTTGGCTAATAGCCCTTAACAACTTTCCCTTTGGCTCCAGGCAATCCGCCTATCGAATATGGGAGGGATGACACTTCAGGTCGGTATACGGGGAAAATCGTATTGAAAGAAAAGAGCGGTAATTAATGCAAGATTAATTGAAGTTGTTAACGATCGACCAGAGCGCGAGTCTACATTCCTCTGAACGAGTAACTTCGACAGGTCCAGTAAACACCCACAATTTAAAAAGCGATTTTCCAAGGGGTTATTATACAGTACTGCAGAGTTCTACAAATATTTGGACTAATAATTACATATTAGGTAATAACACGCTTCGAGGAAATGGGCTGTTCCCAAGATCGTAGTTCAAAAATTGAGTGGTTGGTGTGACCCTACACTTTGACTTGACACGAATTATGATTACTGCTTCGTTTGAGCGCCTAGTGAAGGCATGTATTCCTTTTTGTCCTTGGGAAGAAGTAGCCCCACAGATCTTCAGAGTAATGAAGGTTGTCAACTTTTACGACTTGGAGAACATTGAGAAAAATACCAAGTTTCTTAATAATAATTAACTCTTTGAGCATATATGGCAGAGTTTTAGCAAGTTTTCTTCTCCACGGGACAACGCGGAATCAATATCATACTTGAAAAATAGCCCAAGTAAATTGACTGGTTCGAAATAAACGAACGATAGCTAAGAAAAAGCGATACTTGCCAGGAAGAACAAATAATCCGCCTGAGAGGATGAGACCCGAAACTACGAACCACTCGAGACTCATATCTTCGGCACTACTGAAGGATATCACTGCCGGGGTGCTATTTTGAACGAACGCCAGTAAAACCGCTCCTGAGAAAATAATTTGTCCGCCTCGGAGTTTTCTCCGACGGCCCAAACGCCATCTGTTGTAGCGACTCGCAATTAAACAGTTCGTGCACCTTTTGTCAAAAACATCTCGCTCAAATCAGACTACACCAAACAAATGTCAACACCCCTGTCCTACTCGGTGTGTGTGTTTGGCCTTGTATTTGAACGCCCCACAAATTAACGGGCCAGGGATTTCTTTATAAAGGATGAATTTGCTCAAAACGCATTTGTTTCTTTTTTTTCTCTGAGGGCATACTGGACAAAGTCCCTTTGTGCCTGCGGCCACACATGGGCGTATTGCGACACTATCCCTTCCTTAATAGAAGGCGTCGTAAATACCCGCCCCCCTTAGGTAGCCGAGTATGTCCTCTGCCCCAGACTCCGCGCCGATTTGGGGTTCAATGAACGTGAAGTGTTCAAAGCATTTGGCTGCCCAGGCAGGGCAGTCAGATAGAATGTGCTCTGCCGTCTCATCCTCCTCACCATAAAGTCTGCACTGCACTGCACTGCCTCTGAGGTACCCATCTTGTTAAGGTGATACCAGAGTGGGAAGTGTCCGGTGAGGAAGCTAATCAGAATGCTCAGATCCTGTCTGGAGAGTGTGAAAAGGCAGTCAGACTTTTTGTTGCTCTCATGCCCCCTATGAGCCGCTTGAGCGCTTGAAGACACTCCCATGCCAGCCTGGACCTGAAGCTGTAGGCTGCAATAGCCTCTAATGTGACCTGGTTGCCGAGAATATGTAGATCTGCTTTTCCTTGAGTCCTTTGGTCAGGATCTGTTCAGCACAGATCTTTATAGCTAGGATTTCTGCTTGAAATATCGTGGCGTACTCTCCCAGCGGCTTAGCAAGATAGTCCAGTCCAGCTCTGCCTCCCATTACAGAACTGTCGGGTCCCCTTTTCAAGGGTGTGGTCTTAAAAAGGGCCGACGAAAGTTTTGTTGGTCCTGTATCTGCCAGTTGGCAAAGTTCCTCGGGCGTCGAAGTGTAGGTCGGTTGAGCAGTAGATCCTACAGCGAGGGACTCGGTTGAGTCGGCGCTCCTTCTCCTGCAGACACAAGATGAGGGACTCGGTTGAGCAGTAGATCCTCACGGCGAGGGACGAGTTCCTCAGGCGTTGAAGCATAGGTTGAAGGGCTCGGTTGAGCAGTAGCTCCTCACGGCGAGGAACTCGGTTGAGTCGGTGCGTAGGTCGAAGGGCTTGGTTGAGCAGTAGATCCTCACGGCGAGGGACTCTGATGAGCCGGCGCTCCTTCTCCTGTAGATGCAAGATGAGCGACTCGGTTGAGTCGAAGGGCTCAGTCGAGCAGTGGCTCCTCGAGGTGAGGGACTGGCGTCTCCGCTGGCGCAGTCTTGAAGTGTACTCTCTGGCACTGCTGATGTTGGCTCCTTGAGGTCAGAAGAAAGAATGAATGAATGTTCTTGCAGGCAGGCCCTTATGTACGTTCTCTTGGAGGGTGTAGCCCTCTCTCATTGGCTACCCACCTCCAGGAGTAGTCTGTGGCTCGCGGCTAGCGCCCTCTGTCGGGATGACTTTGCTGTGAGGCGCCTTTTATAGGTAGAGGTTGGCCAGTCGCCACAAGAACCATCAGTATACCACTGCAGGGCGTCCAGCTCAGTCTGGAACGTCCCTTTCCCCCATCGTTTTCGTGAGTGGACGCTAACACTGAATGCCAACTTAAAGTTCTTCCACTCAGGCATAACGTCAGTTGCAAGGACTGCTGCCTCATCTATCTTGAACTGTCTAGTCGTTCCTTGGAAACAATACCTGTCTGCAAAAGCCTTACAACTACCAGGTATGCGGCCCTCCGAATGTGTATGTGAAGAGGTGAGTTGTTAAAAAGGACATCCATTCCCACAGTGAGCAAGTAATAGCAAGGCACACCTGTCGCTGCAGTTGCTGGAGCTTCTCCTGATCTGCTTGCCAGCCTCTCGCCTTCCACCTCACAGTGCAGGCATATATGGCGCGAGGTCTTACTATCCTGTAGTAGAGCCACTCCATCATTTTTTGAGCGCACATCTCACGTGTGAATTCCATGTGAGCTGCTTGTCCAATATCACCCCGAGGTATTTCACCTCTGTCCTCAACTGGAGTCTTGCTCCTTGCATGGTGGGTGGTACTATTTCTAGGTTTCTTCGTTTAGTAAACGAAACTGTGGTGGTCTTGGCTGGATTAATGAAAAGTCCTTCCTTGTCGCACCACCTTTGGATGATATTCACAGCTCTTTGCATCCATTCCGACACTGTCAAAACGCACATGATACTTCAGCTTCGTCAAACTTAGAAAATAAGCACAAATCGTTGAGAAAGTTATAAATATCGTCAGGAATTATAGTCATATCTGAAAATAATGGTGGAAGTTACTGGAAAACCAAGAACATGGTCTTTAGAAACTAACTGAAGGTCAATCGTTAGAAATCTGTAGTGTAATGTATGGGAAATGAAACAAAAATATCTGATGCGTTGCAACACGATACTTTCCACAACCCTTGTAAATAAACCAGCGGCCCTGTCCTCTCACACGTTCCTTTACACGTCCACAGGGCCATTATGCCTTCTTGGCCTTATATCTTACGTGCTCTTTCCACCTTAGTTTACGATCCAGAATCGCACCCAGATACTTGACGTGCTCACAGAGCTGAACTGCTTTGCCCGTACTACCTCCAGTCTCAGTCCCGACAGTTGCCTTTGTATTTTAAATCAACACATTTCTACGCAAACATTTATCGATATCAATATGTACGTACTAGTTAGTTGAGTTTTCGAGAATTAATGTTCTACAAATCTCGTCTGCCGAGCTATATATTTTTGTTCAACGGATAGCTACTGACCGAATTGTGGAGATCAAAATGTGCTTATGGGTTGCGAGAACGCTCTGTAAGATTGACCAAATCCAGTGAAGCAGTTGCTCTGGAAATTACGAAAATGTTCAAAAAAACATTACTGTCATCCCATTTTGGGTTTTATACCTGCTCAGTAGACTGTCAGAGGAAGATTAATTAAGAACAGTACTCGTAAATAGGTATTAATTATTTAAAGACATTCTGTGAGTTTGTTGGGAATCGTTGAAGCCGTTTTGACAAAAAAGAGAGAGAAAAAAACATGTCTGCTTCTTAGGCTTATACGTCTGTTGATCGAATTTTCATCAAGACATGGAGAAGAATAGGTAGATGTTAACTAGTAGAAGATAATTTGAAAGTCTGATCAAAATCACGAAAGTTAACGGATCTGTATGTCTTCTCTGGCTTAATTTACACAATCGTTGGACGGGAAACATTTTATCTCAGAGATAGCAATGCAAATAAAACACGTTACACTGGCCTAAGTAGATCGCCAAGTATTAAAACGGGATATGTGCGTACTGCTAAATACCTGCCCTACTGACAGATAATACTTATATGGGGACATTGTAGAGGTAATATTATTAGCAAACACCATTTTTTCGGTCAGCGGTTTTGTAATGGGAATGGAGAAGCGTAATTTCACGCGCAAGAGGCGCGAAAGGGTTAGCCTCTACGGTTGGTATTAGCGTTAGAAATTGGAAAGTAACAGCAATATAAACCTTCCTCGAGCCGGGCGGAAGGTTAGTTTAATTCATCCTTGAGGCATAAATGGACATGCCATCGTCTAGCACCGATATTACGTCCTCATCTTTCTTATCTTTCGGTTGTTTTATAATTAAATAACTAGTTTGTTCGAGCTCCAGTTCGACCTGAGTCTCTGTTTCGCTTGTACTTTCGTTGTTTGCCTGAAATCTGGATTATGGCGGTAGAATTGAGGTAAATGCTTTTTATAGTTATTTTGTTGAATAATTATTTTTACGGCATACGTACACTCAATGAGTGTAAACTACTGTTTCGGGTTAAATGTGTTCAAAATCCTTCGTGGTACTAAGGTTTGTTGAGGTTACTTATTTTTGTATAGTACATGTGCATTGTGTTAGTACATTGCGTTACTCCGCTTGAAACGCGTCGAATATAGTAAGTGCTGTTTAATCTCACGGATCTTTATATTCAAAACGCTCGATGGGATCATTCTCAAATTGGGTCACTTGGTATTTTCTATCGAGGGCATCAGGATGTGTCAATTCTTGAAGTTACATGGTACTACTTAGGAAATCGAAATAACGACCTTAAAATACAGTTGTTAAGAAGTACTGCCGAATTTTATTTTGTAGAAAAATTTCTGAGGTCGTCTCACACAAATTGAGGTTTGCTCGCGATGAATAGCCAAAATAAAAGGCTACTTCCACCGCTCGTTTCTAATCCGCATGAACTATTCTTCCATTTCACGTGTTTTTCCGCAAGGTTACCCATGTATATTGAAATGCGCTTGTTATGTAAGAATAGGTGATTCCGTTCTATTATAAACTGTGGCCTCACTGGCGTTCCGCGTAATTCTTGATTTCTGCTTCGCTCGCTGCCATCGCGTAGGAAGCGATGTATTCGCGCGAGAATTTGAAAAATATGAACGAAATA
Organism: Pachypeltis micranthus; assembly: GCA_020466155.1. Lineage (NCBI taxonomy): Eukaryota > Metazoa > Arthropoda > Insecta > Hemiptera > Miridae > Pachypeltis > Pachypeltis micranthus. Next base: position 13,104,802 of record CM035775.1, read on the forward strand.
CGTACTGTGGCAAATCCAATGAGCAATGTTCTGAAATTACGAGGAAAACACAGAAAAATGTTGGAAAAACGAGAGTAGTTCGCATTCCAGAATTTCGCGGGTTGCTTCTAATTATCTTACGACCATTTTTACACTTAATTATGTAGTTGAGCCAGTGGATTACCACCCTGATTTTTGTGGGAGTAGTAGTATCATGTAAGTGTGATTGAAACGGAAAATTTGCGTGGAAATGTAATATGCGTATTACGTTATTTTAACCGTTCAGTAGGTTGTAACTGTCCACGTTCTATATTTAATCAAAATGGTTCATTTTCTTTTGAGGAAAAAAATATTTTCTGAACTTGAACGTCTTCAAACCTGTGGATTCTACCTTCCTTCCTCGTTAATTCTGACCTTAAACCGAACAAACTATAAGATATCTCTTTTGCACTGATGTCAGATTCCAAAAAATACTTATTAACGTACAGTTTCGATCGTTACCTGAAATTCCACTGTAGCTAACGGGAAAATTATCTATGTCAGGCCCTAAATATTTTTCTATTTCGATCATTCGGTCTTTACAAAAGATAATTAATAACCTATAACTTCTACAATTGATTTCTGAGATTTCTGTCAGTGATATGCAAAATAAGCCATATTGGTCTCCCCTGAGGTTAATTTCAATTTTAACAATTTTCATGTATTAGGTCTAGTAGTCATAATTATACAGTTAAGAAGAGCCTGTGAAAGCATACATACATGCAAACTAGACATTTGGTCACGTATTATTTGTTTTTTTAACAATAAATACTATTTATTCAAGCAACCATAAGCTAGCGGGAATGGCAGGAACGTACATACTCGTACCATTGGCTGGAGTTTTTTTTAACTTGGTGCAATTTAAATCTACTGCTTATGCAGCGAGACTTCGACTATAATTGTTACTTTCCTGTTTCAGGAATGGGATGCTGTTGGCGATGGGGAATCCTCTCCTGGACATATCAGCTGTTGTTGATGAGCAGCTATTGAACAAATATGGGATGAAGCCAAATGATGCTATTTTAGCTGAAGAAAAACATATGCCTCTTTATAAAGAGCTTACTTCCGATTACAGCGTCGATTATATTGCTGGAGGCTCGTCTCAGAACAGCGTTCGTGTAGCTCAGGTTAGAAAACTATTCGTTTTACCGTTTTCCTTGCTTGTATCCCTTCTTCTTGAGGGTGATTGTTCTGACTCCATATGGATGTGGTTAGTTTCCACCTCCTCAAGCCTTGCGTGTGCAAGAACAATGTCCCAAAGATTCAGCTGGGTGTCCCCACCCACTGAACTGTGCACCGATTCTGTGCTTAGTTCCACATGCACCACCCTTACGCTAAGATTAGGTATAACGTCGTAGGTACTGACATCAATTACGACACGCTTCGTACAGTACAAACTGTGTCCAAGGAGATGTTACTCCTCAAAGCCAGCCCTCAGAGAGCCAACATTTTTACTGCGCACTATCCTGTTTATAGTGGCATGTGGTTCGCACACAGAAGGGCAACCGCAATCCCTGGGGGTTATTGGCAAACGAAAGACCTGATTGAGTTTCCACCCAGCTTCTCCAGTGAAGTACAATCTTCTGCTAGCTAACTGGACTTCCATATGGAGGAGATGAACAAATCAAAATTTGACTTTAAGTGCCACTGGTGCGCAGAGATAGTAGCTCACATTTGTTCCTAGCTGAATGAAGGAATGAAATTATTTCCGCTGCGGCGGTTTTATGGGGTTCAGTTTGACCCCCTCTAGTTCAATGAGGGAGCCAGGGTTGTAAGCCCATCGCTCCACCCTTGGCCTCAGGGGTGAGGGAAAGTTCTCTCACCCTTCCTCCAGCTTCCTACTTCTGCACGCTGAGTACGTTTTATTGAGGATTGATTCATAAACTTGGTGGTGGGGGGGGGGGGTATCACCGTGATATCCAGCTGCTTATTGGTGTAAGTATACAACTGATGCATGTGTCTGTTCATGTAATGAAACAAATTTATTTCTAGCATCTAATAAAAATGAAACAAATTATAAATAGGCAGGAATTCTCATTACTTAGACTTCGACAAGACGCTGCACATTTACATACACAGGACCAAAAATATACGGAATAACTAACATCCTCCGAAAGGAAGGCATACAGATCGCACTACGTACGGACAAAAAACACTTAGAACCAAATTAATGCAAAGACTGAAAAGACAGACCCACTCGACCAAAGTGGGGTATATAAAATAACTAGTACTTGCAACAACGCATACATAGGACAGACAGGACGAAAAATACGGACCAGATATTCAGAACACATTAAATCTCTTAGTAGGAACAAAGACGATTCAAACTTTGCCAACCACCTCAAGACAACTGGACATGAACCTACCAAAAGACAGGACTGCACCATCTTACTATATAAACAATACAAAGGACGAAAACTGAACATATTAGAAAACATGGAAATTTATAAACAAAAAAACTTCAATGGACAGATCATAAATGAACAAATCAACACAAAATGCGACACCATATTCACACCACTCAAAACACTACACAAACGAAAACAACCAACTGACGGATTTACGATCCCCCTATACAGAAAAAGACGTAGATTCCACAATTGACAGACCATTCAAGACGCTCCATTCACCTCTAGTGGGGTTTCCCCCAGGGGTACATGACCTCTTTCCTCCCTCCCCCTTCCCTGACGCTCCACCATCCCGTTTACCTTTGTCTTCGTATATAAAGACCACGACCAACTGACTGACAACAGCACTGACTTAACGGCCAGACGATGATGTCTTTACATCGAAAGCGCTTGCCTCCAGTAACTCACCAGCCAGAGGAGACGGACTCACCTAACAGGTACGTTAACTTTAGTAAATACCCGTAGAGTTTTTCCCACGTTTTCAAAGTTTTGGCAATAGTCCATGGACCACGTTAATCTTTTCCCAGCCCCAAATGTTTTTTTCCTTAACCACCCTCTTTGAAAGAGGAGTATAAATCAAAACACTTCAAACACTAGCCTACCAACTAGTTTCCTTGGCCCTACGAAGTAGAAAGTAAAGTTATGTGGTCGGTTGGAAAAAAACTTTTGAGTTCTCTTCAGACCTCTACATTTCAAGGTCTGCTGAATCTGAAAAACACTATTTCGCAAAACTGGTATGTGAAGGCGATTGAAAGAAAACGAGTGACTAAATAAGCTCAAACTTAATATCTAGCACGCAGATTACCATGTGACCCTAAATAAAGGTATGAGCAAAATCCGCCTTGAACTAACTACAGTTATCGTAGAGACCAAAACACTAATTTTTTGTTTCTCACAAACGGCTAAAACGATTTTTATTAAATTTTGTGTATAAACAGCTCTAAATGACTTGACGATACCATAAAATTTACATTTGTGGGAAAATGAGAGCAGCACAATAAGCTACCAAACATTTCGACGAAAATTGATTTTAGCTCTAATGTTGCTAGAGCCTTCGGTCTGATTAAGTAGCTATACGATGACCGTTTAATAACGGTCAGAAGATATATAGGAGCTACTCTAGAAATTCCGGAATTTCAATCGTCATCGTTTCAGTTACTGCCATTTCTAATAGTTTTTAGTTGGTAATTCTAAAACAATGGTTACTATCCCTCTAAGAAAAATCGTGTTTACAGTCTCATTAATTCCTTCTGTACTGATTCCTCAATAATGGTCGTAGCACAAGTAGGAGCGGCAGAATAAATTCTGGAACTGTAAGTGCTATCGCTTTCTAATATTTTTCGCCCAGTCATGGATGAGTAAATTAAAACAGCTTTGATTAATCGTAATAAATATGCTCTGAATGATCCCAACCCCCCAATTCACGGTGAAATTATGTTTGGCCAAGTTCAAGTGAACTGTGTGAAAAATAAATTGAATTAGTAGCCCAAGTCGTGAAAGCCAGCGAATTTACATTTAGCCAAGGAAAGTCGTGTGATGTGTCGCACTTGATGTTTTGGTTTTATGATTTTATGAAAAATTGCCTCAACAATGTTGATTGATCTCATCAACTATGCTTTCTATAAATGTCTGAAGTCGGCGAAACTTACAGGACCTGTGACGAAATAGTGTACATTCATTATAAAATAGAAACTTGAAAATAAGTAGTCTGTAGTGTGACATTGTACTATCATTTAATCGATGGTCACGTCATAGCCCGAAAATAAACCCCAATCCCTTCTAGTAATAAACAGCTTTAACGATTTTTATTAATTGATTTGACTGGGAGACTAATCTAATCTGTTCTTAAATTTGTTCTTTGTGCAAGTTTTAAATTGAATTCAGTCAATGGAAGTTAAAGTGTCTATCGATTGAACGCTCCAGTGGGTGAGGTTCATTAATTGACGAAATGAGAGGGGTGAGGGGGATTGCGTGTAATTTGAAAATCATTTGTACAGTTTCTGAGGTTGTCTTGAGAGTGCAGAATGCTCGCCAGGCTGAAACAAAGGGAGCAACACCCGCATTCACTGTAATTCTTTCGCTCCTGAGTTAAATGTTATGAGTGCACGCAATGAACTGAAGTGGCAAGGAACGGTCTAAGTCACTAAATAAAAGTGATAATTTAACATCTTAAGCTCCTCCTCCTCCTATGCCTCCCACCCTGCACACAGTGTGATAATAAAGTTTAGTATCCTGAGTATACTTCAAGCCAATTGTAATTTCTACAGGAAATTCTACAATTATTAATTGCTTCTCTGGTAAATCCCGTTTATCAGATAGTGTTGGATCACTGATTCGTTATGTCATAAGGCTTATTATCTGTTTTGTCTGAGGGTGTATTTATCAGCTAGAGCTCACATTATGTAACATAACCGTCAAGAAAAAAAATTGCTGCATATTCCATTTTACTTTTGTTGGTCCAAAAGGCGTCAAAAGTGTTGTAGTGGGAAGGATTAAAAGATGACTTTTCATCAGATTTCAGGCCTCTTGAACCGAAAAACCCTTATTTTGGTGTGTGCAGTTCTTTTTTTTTTCTAAGCTTTTCTCTTGAGACCCGAGATATGGCTACAACAGGCCAATTAAATGAATGATTACGGGAATCTTCTCCTTTAGAGTCTGAGCAGAAGGACAGGCTGGTTCTGGAGTTGGCTTTCCTGTCAATCCTCGAGTTCACAGATTATCTGAGCTACGTTTTATTTAGACTTGAGCTTTATTTCACTAATTAGCCCCAGCACCTTGTGGCATAAATAATTAGGGTGGAAGAGGTTTCACATTTTCCTTTCCGCATGTGCCGCTATCTTCTGAGAAGTGCGAGCACCACGTAGCTGTGGCCTCTACTCCATTTATCATTCATCTGCCGTCTCGTCTACCGAATATAGTTCTTCTGAAGAAACTTGACCATGTTCCGCACCAGTATGACACATCTTCAATGAAATCTCCATTATTCCATTCCCAATGCAAACCCCACTTATTCCGGCGGGTTTATTGGTTTTCAGTTCGAGCCCCCCCCCTTTCCGCTGAAGTTATGAAGATTTTGCTTCCGTTCGCTCAATTGCCACGTTTCTTTTAGATTTAGAGAAGTTTTCCTTTTTATTTCGCCTTTACATGTTAATTTGCCGTTATATGAGTTTATTTGTACAATCCCCTGAGACGTTTAGTTTTAGTTTCAATTGCATATATTTTTCTTTTCCCTCCTTATAAAGTTCTTTCTTTTTTGTTCGTATTTTGTAATCGTGGGTTCATCCCCGCCTGAGTGGTACAGGTTTGAAATCGTACACCTCCACCTCCCGTTACCCACCAAAAGTCTTGAAGCAATTTAACAAAAGACTCTTTAACCCTGCGAATTACCTGACTCTACTTCCTTCTTCATAGGTTTAAGGAATGTAAAAATACGCCGAAACAAACTCCATATTCCCAAGAATGTTTTTGCCCGCCCCTAATAATTTAAGAATTTCAGTAGTTAAAAAACAGAATAAACAATAAATTGTCTATATTTCCACAGAAATAATGAGCACAATTGTTAAATCGATTTCGACGATTAGGTCATCATCAGTAACAAACATGAATAATTTAAATTGTTACTGATGATGACTTAACCGTCGAAATCGATTTAACAATTGTGCTCATTATTTCTGTGGAAATATAGACAATTTATTGTTTATTCTGTTTTTTAATGAAATGGGTTTCCACAATATCCTCGCGAATGATTTAGTTCATAATTTCAGTAGTATTTAAAACAACCAAATTTGAGATCTGAGAGAGTTGGGAATTGGAAGAAATGTTCCAATAGTTCCACCAATCCTTGATTCATTGCTGTTTGAGAGTATAAATCAACTTCACTCTAACGTATGTACAAAACAAAATGTTCGTCTTCTCGTTCTAAGTTACAACCCTAGAAATTTGTTAAGTGTGAGACTCGGAGGAAAATAGTGCTTCCCCTTGTGATAAATATATTGTAGGGCATGAGGATGAGCAAGAAATTGGCCTCACTAAAGCCACATTCACCTGAACCTCAAGATTTTTCAACAATTATCGTGTTACACTAAAAGACGACACTCGTGACCACGCCATAACTGCAGATCTGCAGATTGTTGAAAAACGAGATGAACGCATTTTCCACTTCCCTAGTAATTGTTTTAATTATGGTGAGCTCCTCGTATTTTTCTTGTGTTGCTAATGCCAACATTTTTTTTCACGTAACTGCGATGAAACGAGTTTGCAATGCACAAAATGTGCACTCCGGTGTGAGTCTCATTATCTGCTTCTTCGAAAATCTCCACTGGCACTATAGTTACGCGATTACGACAATCGGCTCACTTTAACAGCTGTATACAGCGCTCAATTATGTTCAGGATGTTTTCCGAACATTGAAAAAAGTTTCGTTCGAAACTTTCAGGAAAATATTTCGAGAATACGAATTGGGGGTTTCCAGCCCAAAGGAGGACCAATGTAAAAAAATGCGTATTCTTCAACACCTGAAAATGATCAACCTAATCATAAAACGAAACACAATGAACACGTAGCCCGCAAATTGGCAGCTCGTCAGTTGCCAGGATGAAGACTAATAGTTGGCTCTTGAAGATGACTCCTACCTCTCTCTCAATTTTGATCGTAAAGCATTTTTACATGTTCCAAAAAGTGATGCGAGTAAATTTTTTAACATCCACAAATTAACGGTTTATAATTTCACTATTTTTGAGTGAAGTGAGGCTGAAGGGAAAAGAGGCGTCAATGAAATTGGATCCTGCTTGTACTACATGAAGATAAAGGCTAACGTTAATCCTGGAGTCTCTTTCACGTGAATGATGTCTGAAAAATAAAAATTCTTGCTTCAATCTGCTTTCATCTTTTGAAAACTACTTCTACCTTGAAGAGTATACGACATTCATTTTATAGCCTGGCCACTCGGAAATGGAGTTGTGACTCCACTCAATCGAAAATTGAGAGGAAGTTCAAACGCGTTTCTACCTGAAGGGTGGGCTCAAATAATCCGATGTGCCAGACTCAAGCCTTCGCCGTTTACCCCACGGACTTTGAATATTTCGAACTTTTACAGCTTTTCTGATATGCCCAAAACTAATAGTTTCAAGCCTCCCTGGTGGAATGTTTGTTTGGCTGAATACCAGAAAAATGGGCAGTTGAAGTTTTTTAAATAAAATTGACTATGAAAATGGCTTAGAAAAGGCTGAAGCTGTCAAGAAGCATTTGCACGGGAGACGCAGCACTGAAGAGTCAGGGCTTACAGCGAACAACTTCCAATACGTGACGAAGATGTATGTGAACCCGACCATCCCGAATGAATATCAGCAGTATTTCACTTCCCTTAAATCACACTCCCCAGCTCCAGACATGAGTGAAGAGCCAGAACACGAAGATTAGGTAGATTGTGCAAAATTAAAGTTTTATATTAACGTTCAAACAATTTTGTTCTTCAATTCACTAACTGAGAATGATTCCCTATTTTTTAAATACTATTATTTTAAAGTTCACGTATTCGGTGAAGCATGAACTTGTAGGTATTGTAAAACGTATAATGCCGGAACCACGAATCGTCAGTTTCGCGAAAAAGGAATCAAGTTTTTACAAACATTAACAACACTAAAACCACGAATCTGCTGTTTGAAGCCCCATGTTGTTATCACGTACTTAAGAGTGCATGATAGATAAAACGTTACTATTATTTTTACAAATAATAATATCGATTTTTCCTGATCAGTTATAAATCTGAATACGATTTACTCAAAAAAATGATTTTGTAGCTCGCAGTTTTAGAATGGTGATTAAAAAATGATTAAAATTTACGGTTTGTTGTAATTTGTCCCATGAAATGGATTTTGTTGCGAAAATAGTTCAAAAATTCACGCTCTAATCAATATGACTCAATCATTTTCTTTGAAAATTCGCTAAAACTCTGGATGGGGTACTTTGAATCTCTCTTGAGAGATACGCTGATTAGCCGCGTAAAATTTGTGTGTATTATACACACCTAAGCTCTCGGTGTCTACAACAGTTCGACCTATCTATAGGTCGGCTTCATTCAATATGGAACTTGGTCTAAAAGCGAAATAAACCTCCTACTCAACATTTTGGATCAACCGCAAGGTTTTACGAATTTGTTGAAAATAAATTGTTCCTCCCATCGTTTAAATTTCCTGGTTAACAAACTTCGTTCAGTTTTTTTTATTTCAACGAGTTGTATTTATTGATGAATTGTTTTCAGTGGCTCCTTGGAAAAGAAAAGGTGTGCGCTTACATGGGATGTGTGGGTAAAGATGAATACAGTGAAATTTTGGCGAAGAAAGCCCGAGACGATGGTGTCGATGTTTTATATCAGTACACTACTGCTCGCCCAACAGGTGAACTTGTTTATTTTATCTGTTACTCTAATTTGTTCTTCGTTGCAGATAGACGATGGAAGTTCTTCAAAATAATTCGTTCTTTTTATATGACCTTTAAAAACTATTTATGAAATAGCTATTTTACGCGGATGTAGGAAGAAAAGTTGCGGAATATGCGATATTTTTTAAAGTTTAGTATATTTTTTGTTCTAAAGGCGTCTGTCCACCATCCCAAAACCACCATCTGGAACCAGGTGCGACGCATCACACAACTATCCTTAACTCTACATAAATTCACTGTTATTCATTACTTTTGCTACTAGATCAATTCATTTGAACTTTATCAAACATAACTTCACGATGAATTGGGGGGTTGGCGGCATTCAGAACACACATTCAGCATAATTGTCTGAAACCGACGCCCATACACCAATCTACTACACTCTACGAGCCCCTTAATCAAAGCTGTATTAAGTTGCTGATCAACGAATGGTTGAAAAATATTTTTAAAACGCTGCAAATGAGTAGACAAAGGTTTATTATTCTCTAGCACACCTCGACGCAGTCTCACACCTTCGAGACCAATCCCATTCAATTCAGCATCGAAAAATACCAGTAAACTATACCAAACTTGACCTGACTACAAAGGAACAACGACAACTGACATTCGTCTGTAGGCAATTGGGGCGACGTGACCAGTCTAGTGGATGAGTGGTTGAAGTGTGATGACTTTCGCTTTATTGTCCTGCAAGTTCTATCAATTAGTAGATTTTGACTCACTTTATTTACTGTAATTACTCTGTTTTCGATCTAGACGCAGTCTTACACCACTGAGACTTGTTCCATTCTACCCAGCATCGAAAAATACCTAGAATTCGATACCAAACACAACGTAATTGCGATAAAAATTTCGTTTTTGTTCATTTATTGCCCAACCACCATGAGTGTCGTTCGATCAGATTGCTGAGCAGGCCGGCACAACTAGATGCCAAATGGGGTTTTTGTGCGAAAGAAGGGATTTTGTAGACCATGTTAAATACAAAATATGGCCCTGCACGGTGGATAGATATTGTAGATTTGGAATTCTGATACCTTGAAATGTAAAGTGTCAAATTTGGAGGGGGGGGGGTTGAAAACATTGGTGTATTATTTAGAATGAATAATAAACCAAAAATGCAAAACGGGCAGCGGGGAAAGCATTAAAGGTGGATGGGTGTGACGAACATTGAGTTGAAAACCCTTCACTGTTTTATTACATAGTTCAACGATTAGTTGAGTGATACAATTCGAATTTTAAAGAACTCACGCTCAGAAGCCAATGGTAACAATTGTAACTATTAGCTATCTAGTAACAGTTTCAAATCATCAAAATTTTATCTACTGGCACTGTAGCCCGAACATTGTGGATCATACAATATAACTTTTTGAAATTTGGTTTTCTCAAAGTTATCTACATTTTTAGCTTTAATCTTGTAATTATTAGTAGATAATCGCTTAATGGTCGTTCGTTTATGGAGCACAAGTAACGCTATCACTTCTAGAAGTAAACTTCATCTGTATTCAGGGAATTTGACTGGAAAACAAAATGTAAATAGGTCTGTAACTAATATTTACGTCGTGGACCTTTGGTTGAACACTTTATTTCGAACTCTTTTTTGTAGGAACCTGTGCTGTGCTCGTCACTGACAATGGGACAAAACGCTCTCTATGCGCTAATTTGGCTGCTGCTGAGTGTTTCACTCCTGATCATTTACAGAACCCTGAAGTTAGTAAAGTTCTGAAGACTGCAGAGTTTTATTATTCTTCGGTGAGTTTTCGTTTTACCAATAACATTATTGTTGCCAATAACTGTAATAATTGTTAAGCAAAGCATCAGGCGTGAGGCTTTACGTCGATATGGTAATATGAATGTATGGGTGCTCTGTTCTGATCCTTGAGTTGTAATACACGGCCAGCACTATGGTCACTTGGCTGTAGCCTGCACTGAATCCTGCACCCAGTTTGAAAAGAAGGTTATGATAAATACGTCACAGTTGGTCTGACCCTTAGAAACTCACCACCTTAATAAATAGTTGGATTAAATGGAAAATTATATCAAGAACTTCTCCAAAAATGGTACAGGATTCCCACATAGACAACAGCGCTGCAATGGGAGACTGGCCGAATGACAACCACCTTTACCTCCACATGTATGGATTCACTGGATACTGTGTGAGTACCTGGGCTCTTGCTTGACAGCGAAACTACAACCGCCGTGACATGCGACTGATATGACCCTCCCAAGAGAGTTCAGGAACAGTCATTTTGATTAGGACCTGTTTGAATTATTCGTGAAGGTCCACCTTGGACTCCTAGCGTATCCCCAGCCCATTGCGCCAGCCTCAGGGTGGTCAGTGTCAAAGGGCGCTTGGGAAACCTCACTCAAGATGATGAAAGGTCTGGGGTAATCTGCCAAGCCACCAATTTGTGCAGCAATTGATATGGACGGAAAGATCCTCCAGAATGGCATGTAATGGTTTCGCCAACCTCCAAGTGGTTGTCTTAATCTACACTCAAGGGAGATCGCTTCCAATCTCATTTCGAAAGAATGCGAAAATTTACTCACACTTGAAGTAAATTACTCCTTGTTCGTAAATGTAAATATCTGATTCTTCAGACTGTGAGAAATGACTTTTGTCTCATGATAGGGCAAAGAGCCATTCACTGATGTTATCTGCTCCAGCAGCCGAGGCTGTTGGGTGAGCGAGAGGTGAACTGCCCGAGTCCTACAGTGGTCTAGTGGTTGAGGGCCAAGGCCCAATTTCGATATAAATTCAAGGCTTGAAATCGCTGGTTTTTGTGTTGTTTTTTTTTCTACTTGCTCCCCAACATGACAAAGTTCCAAACTCAAAACTCATTTATTTCAAGAAAATACGAGAAGCTACAAAAATGGGCTACCAAAAAGGAAAAATAAAAATATTACGAGCAAAAGAAATTTGACAAATTCTTCGAATCCAAAATTTGCCGATCAAGTTCCAGTGACTGAGCTGAAGTGGTGGGTGCACCAATATCCTGAAACAAATGCATGCGCCCCGTTTTGGCATCACTAGACCACTGTCACTGAGGGTTCCACCTCTCCTCCTTAATTGGACTGTAAAGTGCCTTATTATACTACGCGTCCTTTGAATCCAGAGAGTTTCAGGGTATTCGCTCGACTTCTTTGTGCCAGGAACGTTGCTATTCAAACACTGGGAATGCACCCACAGAGACAAAATATGAAATAATAAAAAACTTCAAACAGAACGACGAAATTATAATAATTAGCGCGGACTCTGGAGTACAATGGCACAAATGAACTATTTAAAATTAGCTGCAGCTCTACCCAAAAACAAATCGCGAAAACTAATCAGGTTAACCTATGAGCTCATTACTAACGAAATAAAAACTTGCCTAAGAACCAATGAAGCACGGAAGTGGATCTAGGATTGCGGGATTTTTCTTCTTCCAGTGAAAGCTCCTGCCAGTTTGGCTTATCAGATTATTTGGTAGCAAGAAACGGCGCAGGAAGGTGTGGGAATCGGTACAGTTTCTCGGAAAGAACCTGAGAAAAGAGACCTGCAGTCGGCGGACGAGGCAGGAGACAATGGTTTGGGTAGTACATCGTTGACGGCATGAGAATGAACTGAACCTGTCGCCGTGTCAGCTGTGAAGTCAACGACTGTCAACAATGAACGAATTCGATAATGTTTAAGTACGGACGAGAAACTTCAAAAGCTCAAAGAATCTGTTTCTATGAATACATTTTTCAAGAAGGTTATGCAAAATGGCTTCTCTCTACCAAAAATCTCTCAACAACCTTCAATTTCTCACATTAAATGGCGCTTTAAAATCGTTTAATTCGTTTTTTTTTTAAATTTCAGTCGTTTTTTCTGACGGTGAGTTTACCGACTATTCTGGAAGTCGCCGAAACTGCCCTGAAGCGGAATAAGTTATTCATCATGAATTTGAGCGCACCGTTTTTGTGCTCTATTTTTAAAGAGCAGCAAATGAAGGCCTACCCTTACGTTGACATAGTTTTCGGCAATGAAACCGTAAGTCGTAAATTGAGTTTCTGTAAATGAGGGTTTGGATTTTTTTCTTTGGGTGAATTTTCTTTTTCTTTCCATGGCTCTACGAAGGTAATTGGCTGAAAAAAGAATGTGAGTCTCTTCAAATATTTACGTATGAGCCTACTGAGTCTGAAAAACACTATTTGGGAAAATGGTTGGACGAAATCAGCTCAAACTTAATCTTGAGTATGATTCTTACCATGGGATGCCAGAATAAGGGTATCAGCAGTATCTGTCTGAAACTAATTATACTTATAATGATCAACAGACTAAATAATTTTTTCCTTTAAAGCAGCTCTAGCGATTTTGATTAGAATTTTTATATAGACAATTGTAAATGACATGACTGTACTGTATAATTCTTATGTATGGGAAAATTACGAGAGTGGCTCAATAAATTACCTAACATTTCGACGAAAATCGGTTTTAGCGCCTTCGCTTGAGTGTTACTACAACCTTCAGGATAATTAAGGCGGTAGTCAGATTAAGTAGCTCTGCAGGAGTACATAGAAGCTACTCCTGGTATTCTGGAATTCCAACCACAGCTGTTTCACTTACTACCATTTCCAAAAGTCCCTTCGCAATTATTCTAGAACAGTGAATACGATCTTCAAAAATTCACGTAGACAGTCTCATGAATCTCCTGTGCACTAATTGCTCAATAATGGTCACAGTGGAAGTTGGAGTAGCAGCCAATAAATTCCAGAACTTAGGACGCCACCAATTTTCATGTAGGACGTTGTTATGAACTGAATTAAAAACACGTTTGATTGGTTGCTTGAGTCAAGAAAATCGCTGAACGCCAAGGAAAGTTGTGTGATGCGTCGTACTGGTTTTATTGAGTAATCGGCGGAGTTTACAATCCAGTTACCTATGGAATGGTAGGAAGAACATTTGCCTGGCAGCCCTTATCGTTGAAGTGGAAACTGGTATACTTCACTACAGGCTTATTGACAGCTACCTGTCCTACCACACTCACGAGTACAGTGGAAATTAGTGCCCTGGTGAGTATCACTCTTGGCGCCTTTTAACCGTCATCATTACACTCAGGTTCACTGTTTAACATCTTGTTGTACACTTTATTTTCGATTCACACTTATTTCGGAACCTCGATGGAACCCTTTCACATACACCAGCCTCTTAAGATTGTGACTTAAATCCCAACCTTCAATTTCCCTATCGGGGAACGTTAATCCTGGACTACTTGGAACACCAGCACAGTGCAATTCCAAAAAACGGCCGGGCCTGGACAATATCTGTACAGTACAAACGTTGTTCATCTCAACCCTCTTACTTATGCTGATGACTACTTAATGACCTAAGTTGCTCATTTCAAGCTTTTCTTAATTTAACTTTTTGTTTGCAGGAAGCTGCCACCTTTGCTAAAGAGCAGAATCTTGGAACGGAAGACCTTAGAGAAATAGCGCTCAAAATGACAAAACTACCGAAACAAAATACCAAACGACAAAGGGTTGCCATCATCACTCAAGGCCACTTGCCTGTTATATTAGCTGAGAGTAAGTTAGCTTTTTAGCACGTCAGTAAAGACACTATCGCGATGCAACTACCTATTGTAAGTGCGTTGGCTTATAACAATCCAACCCTCAGCTCAATCATCAGTCCAGGATCTTCTCTAATGAGCCACAGCTGTTTTCATGGAGCAAAACTCATTGATTTCAAAGAAATAAGTCTCAATGGGTCCAACAGAATGGCTGGCAGGGAGAAATGTCTGTCAACCAAAATTGTACTGGCAGTGATGTAGGAATTATCTGTGAAACTCTTTTCATTTTGTCGCACATTGTGATAAGAAACATCAACTTCATCTGCAATGAGTCGGCGACCGATAGAACAATTACCAGTGGTGGGCGCTGGCAAGTTATCTTTACTGGGAGTTTCAGAGGCCCTCTAATGAGACTTTGCGAATCTTCAATCAGGGGACTATTATTCAGACCCGTTTCCCGCCTGAACACACCTCCATAGAAAGGCAGTGATGGCGGAAGTTCGCATTTTGGGGGACATTGAACAGTTGTGCCATAAAACGTAGCCCAAACAAGGAACTCCATGACGAATTTAGTACCTTAGATTATAGATTGGGTTTATTTTGAATGTCAGCGAAGTCCGTGTGGCATTCAGTTGAATCCGTAGCAAGAAATATCGTGTGTGACGCATCACACGCACAACTTTTGTGTCAAATAGAGCATTCAGCGGTTTTTACCTTTGCTGCTTGTCATCGAGTTTCTGTTTTTTACATCAACAGCGAGAAACTGATATTGCTTAAGATTCCAGAATTCATTCCGTTTCTCCGATGTATATCCCAATCAGTGACTAGAATGTACTGACAACGCTACTTTTTTAGTTAGGTTTGTCTACACTTCCAGAGTTACAGAGTAAACAGTGCGAAAAAACAAACGACAGGAGTTTTGAGTTCCAAAATTATTCAGGATGCTCCTAATTATCTTACAGCTGTTGTTAAACATTCGTATAAATAGTCTATGGATAGTACTAAACTCGATTTTTTCAAAATGTTCAATAATTTACCGCCATTTTCTCATGGATGAAAATTGTATGGTGCTGTGTTGTCATGTGTTACTGTCCTTGCACATAATTTAATTAAAATCATTAGAGATATTTTTGAGAAAATGAATAGTTAGTTTTGGATCGAATTTGCTTATACCATTATTTTGGCGTCCCCTTTGACCTGACTGAAGAGTATTGAAAATGAGTGGTGGGTTCAGTTGTGTAAAATTGTTCCTCGGATGATGCGGAATAGTTGCCGATGGCTGGTGTGTGAATATGATGCTCATGACCCAAAAAACTCCTATTTTCAGGCGAGGGAAAATTAGAAAATTAGTCGGGCAATCAAAGGCAAAAACTCGAAACAAACGCGACGATGGCAGTATCAAAATTAAAAGACGACAGGAATTCACAATGGTATGAACTCAGATGAGAGGTGGCTATGGTGTCATAGCAAGGAAGGAGGTGTTTCTCAAACGAGCGATATCTATTGGAAATTTGGGTGATTGAAATTATGGCAGGAATATAGACCCACTTGAATTTAGTCTACGAAAAAAAATTGAATGACTATGCACGATGTAAATCCTTAAGCTCGTATAGAATTAAATGAATAACAGACGACAGAA
Organism: Pachypeltis micranthus; assembly: GCA_020466155.1. Taxonomy (NCBI): domain Eukaryota; kingdom Metazoa; phylum Arthropoda; class Insecta; order Hemiptera; family Miridae; genus Pachypeltis; species Pachypeltis micranthus. The sequence goes on from CM035775.1 coordinate 13,120,833, forward strand.
TTGATAGGAAACAGCCTCAAGTCAATTTAGCTGCCACTGCAATCATTCATCTGTTGACAAAAAGTGGTAGAATTAACTCTGGAGGCTTGGCTTTGTGCTGCAATGCCCAAGGCGTGAGAGTTAGACACTTCATTGCTCGAGGCAGCTGATACACCGACCCAATACGTCCGCCATTGTTTTGACGCTTCCCATAGGCAGATTATGATCAATCAATGATGAAATGAGTAGTTGAAGGCCACAATTAAACTGTAACCCTCACCTTACTAAATTGCGAACGTGCGTCCAATTTTGTGTTCTCTTAACCGCCTTCTAAATTTGTTTGAACTTTCAGATGGAGTTACTACTGAATATCCCGTTGACCTCATCCCTCCTGAGAAGGTGATTGACACAAATGGAGCTGGTGACGCATTCGTTGGAGGTATGTCTGACGTTTCTACCTCATTCTATGTGTCTGTGTGAAACCTCTCTTCATTTTTCCTTTCACGACCTACTTTACAAGGCTTACGCCTACGAATAATTACCGCACACATGTTTGTGAGTGAGAGCGCGAGGGGGGGGGGGGGGTGAAATACAGATTTTGAAGGTCAAAATGAAGCAAACACACGAATTACTGCAGTTCATCTTTGGGCAAGAATGAGCTTCTAATTGATCTGCGTTTAGTAGATTTATTGGTATTGGAAACTCCGGTTAGCTTGATGTTCAAAAATGAGATAGGAACTAAAGAGTTCAAACTCGTGTCTCTGGAATTGATTGCATTAGCTGGTTAAGGGATCTGAAGTGATATATGATTGAAGATGAATAAGAGTAAACTCGCAGAGTCTAGCTTGATTCAGGCTAAGGAAGAAATGGACAAGGGATAGGGGGAGTTCCCCTGGAATCCCTATCAGACCACAATCTTAAGGGTTCATTATAGTATTAGGAGCCTTCGGACAAAGAAGTGACTGGCCAACAAACGAACTTCCCTTTTGGAGCGAATATAAACAAAGTGTTGATTTCGACCTTTTCTTACACAAAGATTTCAAGAAAACTGTTTGTTGTGGCAAGGTGGTGAAATGCTTATCAAGCCAGATTTTGCACACAGAGGTTTAATACAAAGAAAGTTTTAAAATAAAGTAATCGTCGTGCTCTTAGAATATACATAGAAAAAGAAAAGTAACTGCCCATGAAAAATGTCTGAAACAAAAAGTAGACAATAAATTGGTACTTGTACAAGCTTTTTGTCGCTCGAAGTTTAAAGTTCGTGCTTCTATTTGATGTACGCTAGGCCTCAGGCTGTATATTGGTCCAGGTATGGCGATGGTAGATGTTGTTTTACAGCGACTTTCGGGATACCACGACCTGACGAGAATGCTGAATGCCCAGTAATTACGATTTTCACTGCAAAAGTGAGGGAATGCCAATGAATAAAATATATCAGCCGTTCTAACGAGGCACGAGGTGAGACAAAGATGGTGGGAGCTGGTGATGGCTGTTGTACCGACGTCACGCACATTAAAACGGAATAAAATCCGTTACTTCTTAATGTAACTCAGTAGATGAAATAGATGGTGTAGTTGCCTGAACACTGTTGGTTTCAGAGAAATGTTGTACCAAACATTTACTAAGTGGTGAAGGGCGGTGGAACTAACTGGTTACCTCTGTCCAAATGGTAGAAATATCATGAATGAATTCAATGACTGGATTTGTCAGGAGCTTGGGAAGAGAGTTCAGGAAAACTATTCTTTGAACAATGTGTTGAATCATAAGAGGCATTAGTAGCTTCTAGCATTAACAGGAAATCGATCACTCATCAAGCCTGAAAATCGAAGACTTGAGAGCAGTCGCATTACTTCTTCAACCTAAAAGTGGAGACAGAGACCAGAGACTGCATCAAGTTTCTTGGTCTCTTTCGCATTAACTCTCAGTCGAGACAGAGACCATAACCAAAACTACAATTCATCAGGAGACGACTTTCATTTTTTAATAATAAACACGCATGCTTTTCAAGTCATTACACATGACACGAGACATTACTGGTCAGGGGCAGAGACCGGCTTGCCATCTTCAGTCTCGTGTCCTTGTTCAACTCGGATGACAAGTGACGCTAGTGGTCTCCAGCCTTTATCTTTTTCCCACTTGAGGAAAGTATCGCAATCAGGCCAAATAAAAATTAAGCTTCCAAAATCTGAGCTCCCTAGATCAGAATACCCTAATGCTGGCTCAGACTCTCCAACACAGGCTATTATATCCATTTGGCGCACGCCCAAAACTGGTATTAGGGCTGTTTCCTGAGGTTACGGGTTCCCAACCCGACTCCTTCCAAACCTCTGGGAGGCCAGTAAGTCTCAAACTGTCTCGTCCTGTGATTAGGAAAGATGGGGCGGGACAGTGACTATTCTGGTCTTAAGGGTCCCCCCCCCCCAACGTGGTACTATGGAAATGCCTTGCGTCGGTGCATTATGGGTTAGGGCCACGACAGGTGGCTGCCTCCACCGGGCAAGGTAAGTAGAACAGAGCAATCCAACTCCTACCCAGGGCAAGGCCTGACAATGCTGAAAAATGTGCTTGGAAGGTAGTTCTCCCATCCCTAATTAAGTTTTCAAACTTCAGGGTCTGAGGAAGGTGGAGGCCACCCAGTCAGAACTCCCACAGCCATCCCCAAATGCAGAATTGTAACTGTCGATTTGATGTTCTTTCAGTCTCTACGAACTTCTTGGTCTGTTTCAGTGCTTCACTTAGATTCACTTACTTTTTTGTTTTCCGTGGCTGTACGAAGTGTAGAAAGGAAAGTTATGTAATTTGCCGAAGAAAAAAATTATGAGATCTTATTGAGTCTGAAAACACTATTTGGGAAAATGGTCTGTCTGCTCAACTTGATATGTAGCCAGCAGGTTACCATGGGACGCCAAAGTAAGGGTATGAGCCAAAAGCTCGGAACTAACTATAGTTGTCATAGTGATAGTGATCAAAACACTAAATGTTTTTTTATTTCTAACGATTTTGATTACACATTATACATAGACAGCTCCAATTGACACGTCAATTCCATGAAATTCTCATATTGCAGCACAATAAATTACCAAACATTTCGACGAAAATCGGTTTTAATGCAGCTTTTTCCTTATTAACTCTGCACACAAGATAGTAAAATCTTCAGAAAAATGGAGGTGGTAGTCCAGAAATTCCAACCACCGCTGTTTCACTTACTACCATTTCTAAAAGCTCTTACCCGCTCATTTTCCTTCTCAAAAATAATCGTGTTTACAGCTTCATTAATTCCTGTATGTACCAATTGCTCAATAATGGCCAGGTCATGAGTACGAACAGAACACCATTTCTACTTCAATCGATAATTCTGAAATAGTGCTTGTAATCTTCCTAAAATAATTGTGTTTACAGCCTTATTAATCTTCAGTGTGGTGGTTGCTCAATAACGGTCGTGGCTCAAGTAGGAGCTGCACAATAAATTCCAAAACTGTATGCACTAAAACCGAGAGAAAAATAAAGTGAATTAGCAAACGCCTTGAGCACCAGTGAGTCTACGTAGAGCTGAGGAAAGTTGTGTGATGCGTCGTACCTGATTTTCCTGTTTGATCTTCCTAAGTCTAAGTTACTCGTAAGTGATTGTTGCCATCTTTTTTTTTTATTGTTCAAAGGGTTCTTGGCGCAGCTAATAAAAGGAAAGTCTTACGCCGACTGCATCAAGTGCGCTACTTGGGCCGCCAGCCAAATCATCCAAAAGTCAGGTTGCACATTCGAAGGAAAACCCAATTATTCGTAGTAAACGCAGACAACTTTCCTTTTCTGGTCAATCGCCCGATGTCTAACGTTCAACCGCACCTCTCTTTTTAACCTCTTCCAAATCCGGGTACTTTAATAGGACCCGTAAGGGCGTTACCATACACAGTACATACAGTTATAAACTAGGTTTTTGTATGAAACACCGAATCAGTTATTTTGTAATTTGACGTTCATTATGCGAGAAGATACAATTAATTATGTGAAAAAGTGAATCATTGAAAAGCTTCGTTTTTTTTTGTTTTAGGAGTTGGTTATAGTACTGTTAATTTACCTCATTTTATTAGCTAGTGGTAGAAGCTAAGGTAGTTAGCCATTCCCCTTGTTATCACTATCATTCTTAAAGTTTGCCGTCCTGTATTTCATAAGGCCAAAATATTGGCGCTTTCGTTGGTAATTAAGCATAAAGCGGTCCAACCTTGATTGTATTTATTAGCGGAAGTAGCGTCCACTGGTAGAACACAAAACTAACCGGAGTGCATTATAATGTGTGTAAGTGAATGGGACCTTGCCAAAAATAAGTAAAAACCCATTTATTTCTTGAGTCTATATATGTATGTATTCTGGGTATATATGTATGTGATAACAGGCCCCAAGTCCGACCCCTTTTATATATTTTCTTCCTAACTTCATTTCCCTTTTAGCGCTGTTTATAACCACAACACAAAAAAGCCCAGCCTATGTGCGTATTTTCACAAAATATTTTATGTGTAAACCACTTTTTTTTGTTTTTATGCCTATGTGTAAAAAACCATTGTCCATTATTATTGTGGAGGCGTTATAAAATATTCGGAATTGATTAGGCAACAAGTTACTGTTTAAAAATCGCAACAAAAAAGTTAATGCTATCTGTTTGAAGGTGAGAATGTTAATTTGAAATGAGGGAGTTTATTAATAAACTAGTAAAACGAAGAAGTGGGCGAATATTGGTTTTATAAATACTGTGCCGAACTTAAGGAGGTTGAGGAGCATCACGAATAATAATTCCTGGTGTGAATGCGTTGAAATGGCATCCTATTGAAACCTCATCTGGTCTGGCTGATGTACCTCCACATATTCTGCCCTGACTCTCCACAGGGACGCTACTTCCTTTGAAAAGCAATTATTTTCTGTAGTGTTACGTGTTGTGCTGGTAGTATTTTCTTTGTAATAAATAAAAAAGGCGGTCTCTGGACCAAAATCCGAGTCCAAGGGGAAATTAACAGTCTCTGCTCGTGTCAAAGCTCCTGTTCACTGTTCGATTAACTGAATCAATCGCCCCCTCCAGATTCTCGCGGAGTATCCTCGGGAAGCTGTTTGCCAACGTTACCCAAGGGACGAGGTAAAAATCCACGGATCCACGCTCTCGCCTACAACTCAGTCCCACGATGGATAATCACGTTAAAGGTGCTGCTACTTTAGCTCTCTGTAGTTGAAGCTATTATCCTTGTCAATACTTATCTCACACAAATAAATTATGAAAAAGTGGCAACCCAAGAGATTGTGGATGGTGTATTTAATGTAGGTCCACTATTGTAGATGGTGCCTATAATTTGGTCCGTCAATTCATAAACAGACCATGCTGGTTTGTAAATACCGTCCCTCAAAGCCGTTACTTTTCTATTATACCCACCGTAAGTTGCCATCAAGAGTCTTTTATTTTGTAATTGTTTTGCTGCCTTCCAATCACGCTTCAATCGACTAACTGGTAGGTCTCTAAAAAGTCAAACTGGAACTGTTGCGAACCAACAATTGTTAATTAATGAAGTAATAAACTTGAAAAATACGCGAATAAACGGCGAAAATACGCTGAACCACAAACACTGAATAAATTGTTTTCGAATTAATAGTTATATGTCAATTGGTATCGCGCACAAGAAACTGTTCACTAAGTGAAGTAAGGTGGAGTGAGGACAAGACCACCTAGGAACTCCATCCACACTCTTGATCCTTGGCAAGTCATACGGAGTGAGGCATGGACAACAAGGAGGGCCGAGGAACCAATTACCAACTATATTTGGTCTACTCCGCTAGAGACTGGAGGGGCCTAATGATGTGCAGTAGCGGCATTTACGTAGCTATACTAAGCTAATCCTGTCCTATCCATGTTGCGAGAGTGTATTTGCAGGTCCCAACGCACGCCTTAGTGAGAGGGTGCTGCTTTCGTTAGAACCTACTTTCCTTTTAGTTTATCAGTGAAATTTAAGTTATCTCATTCCTGCTAGTTCCGCTAGCTTGTGTGCACTAATAACAACCAATGTAGGCACTGCAGCCTACGACTGCGTATCCAGTTTCTACTTAACAGAGTTAAGACAAATTATCGTTGTTTGGCCCTTGTGAGTCAGCCCACGTTTTGTAGCGATTGTGTTAAAGATGCTGCCTTCGTGCATCGCTCTTCATTGGCTGTGATTTACTTCGTCTTGTCGTTTAAAAAAAACCAAACCAATAAAATGTAATTGATTAACGAAGTGATCATCAATGTGCTAGTACTTAATGTGTGTGCCTTAATCTTCGAATGAGTCAATCGTCGTATTATACTTACGACTCTTATTGGAATTATATTATGGATGTAACTCACCTTTTCATGTCAAACGTGATGACGTTAAAATGCTATTAAACAAAGTTATTTTTCTTTGTTTCATGGGCCTTGCTTTGTTATTCATCAGCCTCTAAATTAATATTAATGGGAAGTACAGGAGACGAAAATGGCGAACGAGTGGTGTTGCGAAGATTGACTAAACAACAGGGTAAAGGTGAGGTGCAATGTGTACCGATGTACTATTTTCCATTATTTGGGACCCCAATTCTTCGAGAGCTTCTCCTAAGGCACATACCTTGAAGTTATGGAAAAGGGAAATGAATGGATGGTATTCACTTCGTACGTGGTATTCACATCCTCGTCGAAGAAGGAAAAAAAGGAAAACGGCTTTCAGGTTTGTACGTCTCGAAGGCATCTGAGTGTCTGTGGACGCGATAGTGAAAATATCTGGTGCGTAGCAACACCCAACTTTCCCCCACCCCTGTAAATTCAATCAGCTACATATGCAGGCGCTATATCTTCGTCCAACGCATTTCTACAGGAACATCTATTGATAACAAAATGTTGGGGCTAGTTACTTGAGAGTCTTTCGTAAGTTCATCGAAACCGTTAGAGCCATTTTTGAGAAAATTGGAATACGATAAATTAATATTCGACAAATCTACTATTCTTAGTTAACTTGCTTTTATCTCCGTTCAACAGATATATACAGAAATAATTATACAGAACGAAATGTGGGTATGGGTGGCTAAAAGACACTCTGGAAGATTGATCACATCTGGTGAAGCAGTTACCCCAGAATTTACGAAAATGTTCGACAAAACGTTATTTTCGACACATTTTGATTATCTCTGTTCAATGGACTGTCTGAGGAACATTTATTGAGAACAATATGTAGGTATTAACTATTCGAAAACATCCTGAGAGTTTGGTGAAAATCGTTGAAGCCATTTTGCCAAAAAGCGTAAAAACCCTATTTTTGCTTCATAGGCCTATATCTCCGTTCACCGTATTTTCAAGGAGATATGTATAGAGAAGAAAAGTTAAGTATTGATTAGTAGAAGATAATTTGAAAGTATAATCAAAATCGTTATAGCCGTTTTCGAGAAAAATGCGAAAAACCCTAGTTTTGGGCACATTTTCGCCCCCCACCTTTCTTTCCCATCGACCGAAATCGCCCATAACCTTATTTTGGTGTCTACAAAAAATAACGAACAAAACAAAAAAAGAACCAGCTCAATCAGTTCAGCCATTCTCCCGCAAATCGAACTACAGACGCAGTAGGCCTCAAAACGCTAAGATCTGAAGAAAACCCACTTTTTTGACAAAATCAACTCAAATTTGATATTTCGCGTGCAGATCAACTCTGAACACAATAAGGGATTGAACCAAATCAATTCAAAACTACCTATCGACCAATTTTTTTCCTTCTCCAAAACAGTTTTGAATACATTTCGTACATGATCAGTTTCAAACAAATGAACGATAACGGAACATTTTCATTTCTGGAGAAATGACATGAGCTGCACAATAAATTATGAAAAAGGTCAATGAAAAGCGCAGTTTTTACTTTCCTCCGCCCACAGGGAAAGGAGAGTATTGCGATCGCGTCAAAAACGAAAGTTGCGACTGATCATAGACAAAGTTACCCGACATTGACCAAAGATAACCCAAAACGTGTCGAAAATGTTTTTTGAGCTGCTTCATTAGACTCAATCTTACGGAGTGTGGTAACAACCTGCACACATATTTTGTACTTCGCAATTATGTCTGTGTCTCAGTTGAACCGGAATATACGCAAAGATAGTTCAGAAAACTAATTCAACTTACTCAAAAACAGCTTTAACGATTCCGATCAAACTCGCGAGGTACTCCCAACCAACTTGTTCTCCGTAAATCTTTGAGTATAAGTGTGTTGGACGAAAGCACATATAACACGCAACACACCAGATATTTTGTTAATAAATCCCGCTCATACGATGCTGGCGTGAAAAAATATATATATATATTTTACGTCGCGTCACACAACTTTCCTCGGCCCCGCGTTCGGCGATTTTTACCGCCTCAAACTAATCTTAACGAAAAACGTAAAATATTGTTGGTTTTCATATCTACGCTTCACTTTAACCTTTACGATGTGGCCTTCGTTATTGACTTTTGAGTGACACACGCAATACAGGACGAACACCAAGAAGAGAGATTTGAGCTAAATTAATGAAACATAAAAGGAAACGGGCTCAAAATACGAGTTCTGTTAATAATGCGAACTATTTTTAATTCGGTTCGTACGAACTTCGTAGAACAGACCTTGACGTTTCACGCATAAAGCCATAGCGCTCGAAGTTCCAAAATTTGTTGAGCTGCTCGTACTTACGTCAGGACCTTCATTTAAAACCCAAAGTACAGCTAATTGATGGGACTATCTACGCGGTTTTTGTGGTAGGGTTTGTGATCACAGTTGTGGAATTAGTGAACGAATTAGTTAATAAAACGACGTTACCTTGAGTTCTGGAATTTTTGCGGTGCTCCTGATTTTCTAATGAATACTGTTCATGTCGTCCTGATAGTTTATAGGACTTCCACCCTGATTTTTTTGGGATCGGTAGTATCACATGAGCGAGGTTTATTGTACAAAACTTCGAATTGGTACTTGGTACCTTGCAATCATGTGAAGGGGGTTGATAAGCTCCATTTCTATTTAAGATGGAATTGCCACATCCGTGGGTTGCTGTTTGTGGCGTTTTGACGATGTATCGCTAGATGAAGCTAACCCACTCCCTGTCACACGATTGCAAGGTGCCGATAGTCCAAATTGACACTGGTACATGACAAGATTTAAAGATGGCATTGCCACATGGAAGAGTTGATATTTTGCCAAAGCTCTTCAAACTCGTGCCACAACCATTATTCAGTAATAGGTGGACAGGTCGTTCGTGAGACTGCGTTATATTATTTTTTGTGGGCGTACTCGTATTCCGTGAGAAATGGTAGTGACTGTTAAATTCATTCTCTGGCTGTGGGCGAGCCCTTTTGATGTCTCAAGACTTAAGACACTGCACAAACGACAACAAAACAACTGACGGATTTACTGACCACCCTATACAAATATCTGGTGCGTAGCAACACACAACTTTCCGCCACCCCTTTAAGTTCGAACACCACTTATATAGGCGGGCGCTATATCTGCTTTCAACGCAATTTTACAGGAACATTTATCGAGAACAAAATGTAGGGACTAGTTAGCTGAGAGTACTCCGTAAGTTTGATCGAAATCGTTAGAGCCGTTTTTGAGAAAATTGGATTACCGATAAATTAATATTCGACAAATCTCCTTTTCTGAGTTAACTTGGCTTATATCTCCGTTCAACATATATATATATATACAGAAATAATTATAGAGAACGAAATGTTGGTATGGGTGACTAAAAGACACTCCATTAGGATTTATCACATCTGGTGAAGCAGTTACCCCAGAATTTACGGAAATGTTCGAAAAAACGTTATTTTTTCACATTTTGATTTTTATCTCTGTTCAATGGACCGTCACAGGAACATTTATTGAAAAGAATATGTAGGTATTAACTATTTGAAAACTTCCTGTGAGTTTGGTGAAAATCGCTGATGCCGTTTTGCCACAAAGCGTAAAAAACCTATTTTTGCTTCAGGGGCCCATATCTCCGTTCACCGTATTTTCATGGAGATATGTATGGAGAAGAAAAGTTTGATATTGATTAGTAGAAGATAATTTGAAAGTTTAATCAAAATCGTTAAAGCCGTTTTCGAGAAAAATGCGAAAAACCCTAGTTTTGGGTACATTTTCGTCCTCCACTCCCCCTTCCCATCGTTCGAAATCGTCCATAACCTTATTTTGGTGTCTACAAAAAATAACGAACAAAACAAAAAAAGAACCAGCTCAATCGGATCAGCCGTTCTCCCGCAAATCGAACTACAGACACACATACACAGACCACGCGCCGAAATTAGGTTTTTTAGACTCAGTAGGGTCTGAAACGTAAAGATCTGAAGAAAACGAGGTTGGATTCCTAAAGTTAACGTACCTGTTAGGTAAGTCCGTCTCCTCTGGCTGGTGAGTTACTGTGAGCAAGCGCTATTGATGTAAAGACATCGTCTGGCCGTTAAGTCAGTTAGTTGGTCGTGGTCTTTATACAGGAAGAGAAAGGTTAATGGGATGGTGTTGTTTGTGTGGTGGGGGGGGAGAGGTCATGGACCTCCAGGGAAATCTGTTGGAAGTGAAGGGGAGGAATGTAAGGGTAGTTATGCATGTTGATTGTCGATTCTAAGTCTCTTTTGTATAGGGTGGTCAGTAAATCCGTCAGTTGTTTTGTTTTCGTTTGTGCAGTGTCTTAAGTCTTGAGACATCGAAAGCGCTCGCCCACACCCAGAGAAGACAGACTCACCAAACAGGTACGTCAACTTTAGTAATTGACCAACTGGCGAAACTAACCCAATTACAAGCTTGGATTCCTCTTGCCTTTTGAAGCAGGACCAGCGTTGCTCTCTTCCAACGCCTAGGGAAAGTGTCTGCTTGGAGGCTTGTATTGTAAGTCCTTAGAAGGAGCTTTGAACAGGTTTTGACAACTACCTTCAGGTACTAGCTTTACAACAAATAGACTTAGACCGGCTGTTGTATCTTGCCATGAGATCAATTCCGTGATTGTGGCTGCATCATCGTCATGATGTACTGTTGTACAGTTTTATACAGAGAGAATTGAATAACGTCTGTAACAACCCGAGAAATTCGAGGTACAAACCACGGCCACTTCACGAACTACCATTTTTTACCATTCTTACCCCATAATTCAAAAACTATAGGCGGGAACCTTCTCAACCAACTTTCCATAGCTCTGCGTCAATTCACTTGCGTTGTGCGCTTTTTCTACTGATTCAATCTATTTTTCACTCAGTTCATTTGAACTTGGCCAAACATCACTTCACAGTGGCCGAAAGTGCTTACAGTTCCGGAATTAATTGTGCTCCTCATACTCATTCCCGGATCATTATTGAGCAACTGGCACTCAGAGAATTAACGAGGGTGCTTACACGATTTTTCAGAAGAGAATAATGATCACTTTTCCAGAATTATCGGGTAAAAACTTTCAGAAATGGTAGTAAGCGAAACAGCGGTAGTTGGAATTACAGAATTTGTGGAGTAGCCCCTATTTATTTTATGAGCGTTGTTAAACGCTAACCGTATTGATATTTCATTGGAGAACCACCTGAAATTTGTTGAAGATTCTAGTAACATTTCAGCGGAGTTTATAAGGAAAAAACTGCGCTGAAATCGACTTTCGTCAAAATGTTTGGTAATTTATTGTCCTGCTCTCTTAATTTTCCCACTAATGGAAATTTGATGGTATAATTGACTCATTGAGAGCTGTCTATAAAAAAAATTTAATCAAAATCGTTTGAGCGGTTGTTGAGAATAACAATATTTGGTGTTTTGATCACTATGATAACTATAGTTAGTTTTGAGCGGATTTTGCTCATACCCCAATTTTGGCGTCACATGGAGACCTGAGGGCTACATATTAAGTTTGAGCAACGAACACCCTCCCCCCCTCCTCACAACTGCGCTCACAGGTACACACAGATCATTTTTCAGACTCAGTAAGGTCTGACACGTAAAGATTCAAAGAGAACTTAACCTTTTATTTTTATTACATAACTTTCATTTCTTCTTCGTAGAGCCTAAGAATGCAATAACGTCGACAGCAACAGGTCGTGGCATAAGTGGGAGCAACTCAATAAATTCCGTAACCTTCAAGCGCTACTAGTATCTACGTGAAGCGCATTCAATTCTGGTCATATGAGATGAATGAAAAACAGATCATGTTAGTTTCTTGGGCGGTAAAAACCTCTGAATGCACGTGAGCTGAGGAAAGTTGGGTGTTGCCCCGTTCTAGATATTTCACGTTCCTTCGAGGTTTATCCTGCAGACGTCAAAATGAAGGGAAGAGCGAAATCGGTGCAAAACTAACTACAGTTATCACAGCGAACCGAACATTAAACATATTTGGCAGCCCCGCCTCCTGAAGATTTCAAGATATTGGCGCTAATTGGAAAGAAATGCTGTAACATCGCTGTTTACTAGACGAATTGCAGTTTAAAGGTTAAGGAATTGATTTTGGAGTTGATTACCGGAAAAAATCGAATCTATGGTTTTCTAGGATCTCCAATTCGATGATCTGTGTGTGTATCCAGGAACGAAATTGGGAGAAAACCGTTCAAACAAATCAGCTCAGTGCTGCAGGTCATTACGGGACGCCAAAATAAGGGTATGAGCAAAATCGACCGAAAACTAACTATAATTATCATGGCGATTGAAACACGAACTATTTTTTCCCCAATAACCGCTCTAACGATTTTGATTGCATTTCTTGCATGGGGACTTCACTTAACTCGACAGCATCATAAAATTCGCATCAGTAGGAGAATGAAGAGAGCAGCACTATAAAAATATCAAAATGTCGAAGAAAATAGATTTTGGCGAAGTTTTTCCATAGTAAATCCGAAGCAGAAAGGAAAGTTATGTAATCGGCCGAAAACGTGAAGATCTGATTGCGTTTTGGAGGACGGTTTGTGTGGGTGTATTTGTGAGATTTTTCCCAACATTAGCCGTACCTCCACAAGACTTGTTTTGGTGTATACCAGTCGAGTGCTTGGGCTCTGGCACGATAGCAAAACCTCAACCACTGTGAGATGCGACTGAGAGCTGTGCTTATATGGACCACCAAGGTCTGTAAGACAGTATCAACAATAGCACTCCCAAGCGATCATTGGTCAGTTACCAGTTGACTTGGACATTGAGTGACTGGAGGAGCTTCCCCCCACTCTGGGCAGAACTTCGCAAGACCCCCCTATTGAGTGAAAACTAGCTGCCAACAGAGAAATGGCAAGCAAGACGGTAACTCTCGTCAAAGTGGGTAGGGCTAAACCCAGCTTCACTTCTTTGCTCTCAAAGGCTTTCCAGCCTGCACGTCTTGCGCCTCCATTACAGAGGAAACCAGAAATCACTCGCTGCTCCACTGTGGTTCATAGAGCAGCGATGATTGTTGGAAGAACAACCAAACTGTCCATCTTTGAACTAGTAAGGAAGCCTATAACCGTTCGACCCAGTTTGCGAAGAAGGTGATGGCAAAGCAACATGGCCACAGTTGAACAGGCCCTTTGAAACTTAGTAAATAGTTGGATCAAACTCCAAAACTCCTCCCAGATGGCACAAGATTCCCCAGCAGCAACCTCGCTTTCCACCAAACTGGAAAGTGACTGGCCTCTTGCACAGTAGCAAAACCGCCACATCTGTAACAGTCCACTGATACAACTCTCTCTGAGGGTTCAGGTACAGTCCTATTGACATGGAAACAAACCTGTGTGTCTGCGATTGAGAGAAAATGAGCGAACCGAATCAGCTCAAACTTGATATCTAACCCACAGGTCCTCATGGGACGCCAAAATAAGGGTACGAACAAAATCTACCGAATGTTAACTATAGTTATCATAGTGATCAAAACACCAAATAATTTATTCTCAAAAAACGGCTTTAACGATTTTGCTTAAATTTTTCACATTGATAGCTCTCGACAAGGCAACGATACCATAAAATTCCCATTCGTGGGAAAATCATGGGAGCAGCACAATAATTTACCAAAGTTTTCGACGAAAATCGATTTTAGCGCGGTTTTTTCCTCATTAACTCTGCAAATGTAACTACTATCCTTCTTCAAAAATATCTGGTACGTTGCAACACATAAATTTCCTTAACTCTACGTTAATTCACTCGGGCACATGGCTTTTTTTATTAAATAAATTCATTTACCACTCAGTTCATGTGAACTTGGTCAAACAACACACATAGCAACAGGAAGCGCTAGCGCTTACAGTTCCCAAATGTATTGTGCTACTCGTACTCATTCCTGGACCATTATTGAGCAACTGGTACACAGATAATTAATGAGACTGTAAACATTATTCATTCTGAACAGATTTCCAGGCTATATTTGGCATTTAACGTGCTATAAAACCGATCTCTCTAAAAGAAGTTCCATTTGGTATCTATTTGTACCCCGCCTGCTCGGCAATCCGATAGGATAAAACCCATGGTTGTTAAGGAGCGAAAAATGGTTTAAAATATCTTGTGCGTTGCAACACACAACTTTCCTTAGCTCTACGTCAATTCATATGTACATGGCCTTTGAACTTGGTCAAACAACAAGTCACAGCAGCAGGAACCGGTAGCGCCTAATGTTCTGGAATTTATTGCGCTGCTCGTACTCATTGCAGGACCTTTATTGAGCAATTGGTAAACAGATAATTAATGAGGCTGTAAACACGAATTTTTTGAAGAAGGATAGTAATTACTTTTGCAGTTATTGGGTAAAAACTTTTAGAACTGGTAGTAAGCGAAACGAAGGTAGTTGAAACTCAGGAATTTCTGAAGTGAGCCCCATGTATCTCATGAGCGTTTTTAAACAGTCACCCTATAGGTAATGGATTGAACAACAATACCAATTTTTTTAAACATTCTACTAACATTCCAGCGGAGTTTATAAGGAAAAAACTGCGCTAAAAACTCTTTTCGTCGAAAATTTTGATAATTTATTGTGCAGCTCTCGTCATTTTCCCACGAATGGGAATTTTGTGGTATAATTGCCTTATTGAGAGCTATCAATATAAAAAATGTAATCAAAATCGTTTGAGCCGTTTTTAAGAAAAAAATTTGGTGTTTTTATCACTATGATAACTATAGTCAACTTTCGTTAGATTTTGTTCTTACCCTTATTTTGGCGTCCCATGGTAAACTGCGGGTTAGATATCAAGTTTCAGACTCAGGAGGGTCTGAAACGTAAAGATCTGAAGAAAATTAAACTTTTTTTTTTCAGCCGATTACAAAACTTTCCTTTGTACTTTTTATTGCCAAAGAACGTAAAAATCGTGTTTACGACCTCATTAATTCTCTGTGTACCAGTTGCTCAATAATGGTCCGGGAATGAGTACGAGCAGCACAATACATTTGGGAACTGTGTAAGCGCTACAGCTTCCGTCTGCCGTGAAGTGTTGTTAGACCAAGTTCAAATGAACTGAGAGATAAATGAATTGAGTGGGTAGAAAAAGCCAAGAACACAAGTGAATTGACGTAGAGCTAAGGAAAATTGTGTAGTGCGACGCACCATATATTTTTCCTTATAAACCGCGCTCAAATGTTGTTAGAATCTTTAGAAAAATTGAATTGTATAGAGGTAGTCCTATTAAGTACCTATACCATGAGCGTTTTATATTTCAAGATTTCTAGGAGCTACTCCAGAAATTCCGGAATTTCAGCTCACGCCGTCTCATTTAGTAGCAAATCTAAGTTTTTACCCGATAACTCTGAAAAAGTTATTATTATCCTCTTCAAAAAAATCGGCTTTTCAGCCTCGTTGATTCTCTCAATTATATGGTCGAGAAATTAGTACGAGCAGCACAACAAATTCTGGAACTATAAGCACACTGTGAATTTATGTTTCACCAAGTTGAAGTGAACTGAGCGACAAATAGGAACAATTACTTTGAAAAATCAGTAAGTTTACGTAGAGCTAAGGAAAGTTGTGTGATGCGTCGCACCTGATGTTTTTCTCAAATGTTTGATAACGCCGTTTCGCTTACTACGATGTCCAAAAGTTGCTACTCTATCTTCTGTGCACTACTTGCTCAGGCCACGAGTAAGAGCAGCACAATAAGTTTCGGAACCAGTTTCCACGCACAACGTTGTTAGAGTTAAGAAAATCGCTTAATGCCAAAGAAAGTTGTGGGGTGCGTCGCACTTGATTTTTTATTTCCCCCCCCCCCCTCTCACCATAATCACTCGCTGAAGGATTTAATTGCTTACAAATTTCTTTGTAACGCAGACGATTTGACCGCTTACACAGTGTGCAGTAGTGAGGAAGACGGGTGGGATTAGTCAGGGGGGGGGGTACTAAACTGATTAGCGCGCGTAGTTGCGGTGAGCGGCGTAAAAACGCTTCCGCGGGTATGGTATTGGGCTGAAGTTTTAGTGCGGCGATTGGTGGGGTTCCAGATAGGACGGGGAGGAGGGTTGTAGTTACGTCGGCGTAAATGGGGGAGAGTGATCAATTGAAGCCGTTGTCGGCTCCGTCCTGCCGTATTTCAATAGTTGACCCCAGAATGCGTTGTGAGAAATCAAGAAGGTCCCCCCCCCCTTCTCCGCCTCTTCACGTCCTCCAGCCCCTCTGTCCCCTCGACGGCCATCTTGGCCCGTCATCCTCGCACAACATGTCCACCTCAACCAAAACACTCCGCTTCCCGAGTTACCTGTTTTATTCCGAGTATTTTTAATCCGTCGGTCCGCCGAATTGTCGTTTCGTCGCCTTCAAAAGTTTTCGAAAACTCCGTACAATTGTTCGAGAGTCGTTTTATGAGTCGGAATTCTCTCGTTTCGGCGGTTATTTCGTGAGTTCGAACCCAAGTTTTACCGTCGCTTGCCGAGTTCCTGCCGAGGGGCTCCCCTCGCGACTCTCCCGCGAGTGACGCCGTTTTTCTTCGAATATTTGACCGTAGGAGCCGAACGAGGTGAGTTTTAGACTTTTAACACGTCAATTTGTACAACGTTGAATTATCGAAGTGGTTTTTGGTTCGAATTTCCGTTCAATTGGTCGTTTTAAAATGCGTCAAAGTTGGAATTGAACCTAAGATGGCGATTGAGAGCCGAACGCGAAGGAGCTCGGATGTCCCGCGCTATTTCTCACGTCTCCCTTCATTTTTTCGTTTCTCTCCGCTCCTCTCGAATTCCTCAACGATCCCTTAAATTTAGCGAATACTCACTTTCCTCCCCTCTCCCTCTTTTTATTTTTACGTATCGAAAACTGTATCTCATGGCGCTTGTTTCACCTTCGTGTTGCCCAACGTCACTTCACCGCTCCCCTTAAAACCCTCCGTTTTGTTCTCTGTTTTTAGATGTTCGTGTCGGCTCGTGGGACCCGGCAAACGACCCGTTCGACGATCGACCGTGAACGTTGAAAAGTGCGCGCGAACCAAAAAAAGTGTGAAAAGTAAACATTTTATCGATCAACATGTGGCCTTATGTGTCGGAAATTGCGGCGTTTTGAGCAGTTCCCGTGAACGATAGATAATAAACGATTAACGAAATGAAAGAAAACGACGGAGTGACGTCTTCTCAATGGGCCAAATGGATCGCGGAAGCGATCAGCAAAATACGCCAACAAAAACAGCGGCCGTCTCTCGAAAGGGTCTGCCACGGCGTTCGTCAGAGTCACAGCTACTCGGAAGGAGCGATCGCCGACAAACTCGAACAACTCGTCGACGAAGGTCTCATTCTCAAAGTCTACAACAAAGGGAAATGCAGCTACAAAGACCCGGACACTCTACAGACCCGATTTCTCGACGTCGCCAAAGACTCGGATTTGACCAAATTGGTGACCAAATCCGTCAAAGAGATCGAGGATCCGGACGGAAGTTCCGCCAAAACGATCGAAAAGTACATCGGTCAAAGTAATTGCGTCAATTTAAAAGGGGGAGCGGATTTGTCGCAAGTCGTTCGGACGTCTTTGCGTCGGGCCGTCGAGCGCGGGCTTTTGACGCACGACGGCAAAACTTATCGGGCGACGGCGAGCGACGAGGCGGGAACTAGTCGACGGCTCTCCGCCGCCGACGGGAAGGGCAGAACCCGAACACCTGCCGGCCTCAAGTCCCCTCGAAAATCCAAGAAACCCTCCGTCGAGTCGCCCAAGGTGAGTTTCTTTTTTCGTTTCGTTCCTTCTCCGCCCCACTCTCTCTTTTTCTTTTTACTCCCCCCCCCCCCCCCCCATGTAACCACAATTCGCAATTTTCGCCAAACAATGAAAAATTCAGTTCGATCCCTTGTAATCCTAATCCGCATCTTATTCGAAGTTCAACAGCTAAAACTAATTCAAATTGTGAAAAAACAACAAAAAACGAGCTAGCGCTGTGCTGATTGAAATTTTGTTATCGCTAATCCGCACACCAAAGCCACCGAATGTTTTCATTAAGGAACACCTAGGAAGTGTCATGTTAAAACCGTCTAAACCGTAACCTAACTCGACAGAGTGTTCGTAACCATAACACCACACAATTTGAACTCTGACATGTTTTTGAGAAAATTTGTAAAAACGATAAATGAATTAATTGAGGGGTTTCCCACAAGAACCGAATAAGTCCAAAATTTGAAAAATACCGGTGAAGGCCCCATTTTGCTCAGGATGATATTGTTGAAGTGTTGGAAAGTTTGTCTTGGCAAAAACCGAAAAGGTACTGCCCGCGGAAGGCTTCCAATAGTGGTTGGGCTTAGCAAGAAAAAAACATGTCAATTCGATTCCCACAAGAACAAATCAAGTCCATTTTGTGGCAACACTGAGGACGAACGGCAAGGCGTTTATCTCGTGCAGTCCACCTGTTATCATTATCCATATTTTTTGTGCTGCAATTTATCTACTGTTTTTGTTTGGAAGTTCATCTGTACCTAACTATACCGAATAAACCTATGCCTAATAATAATGCAATAAATATACAAACATGCAATATTGGGCTTCAATGGAAAATTCATGCAGGTACTTGAACTTCAAAAAAATTCCAGCAAGAACAAAACAAGTCACATTTTGGAGCCCGGGCAGCATTTCCGTCTGAGAAGAGCATTTTACAAAATTCTTGTTTCTGGCGTTTGCCAGTTTTTAAACTTATTCGGTTTTTGTGGGGAACCCCTCAATTTATTACACCCATTTTACAGTAGCGGGATGCGCTTTACGACAACCAAACCAACTAAAAACGTTTGTCTTACTGTTGGTGTTGGAAGTTGTTGACTTGCAGGAAAGGAAAACACCTGAGCGGTGTGGGGGGAATATCTCGTTCAAATAAAATATTGCACTATGTCTTATATGTGACTGTATAGTATAGTTATAGGAGCAGTGGGTAGAAACAAACAACAAACGAAACAAAATAAACACAAACTAAACGACACGCTCTAAAACATGGCCAAATATCAGTCCTCCGACAAATCTCGTTTCTCGAGGTATCGTGGCTTATATCTTCGTTCAACAGATATAATCACGGAGAACAAAATGTAGGTATGGGTTGCTTGAAGACACTTCATAAAATTCATGAAATCCGATGAAGCGGTTACTCAGTAACTCACGAAAATGTTCAAAAAAAACATTATTTTCGCCACATTGTAGTTTTTATTTCTGTTCAATAGACTGTCAGAGGAACATCTATTGAGAATAATAGACAGGCATTAACTATTTTAAAAACATTCTATAAGCTTGGTGAAAATGGTTGTTGCCGTTTGGCGAAAAAGCGTTTATCGAGATATTTATAAAGAAGAAAAGTTGGGTACTAACTAGTAGAAGATAATTTGAATTCAATCATAGCCGTTTTCGAGAAAAAGGCGAAAGCCCCTACTTTTTGGTACGTGTTGGTCCCCCCTCATTTATGAAACTTGCTCTTAACCTTATTTCCGCGCCGTTAAAAGAGTAACTAACAATGCTACAAAAAAAACCAGAACCGGTCCTGCCGTTCTCTTGCGTATTTAACTACAGCCACACACGGAAATGAGGTTTGAGTAGATGAAAGGAAAAACAAGCTGCAAATTATTACAGAACGGTTTATTGTTCTCTTGTACCGCATTATTGTACAGCTTGACTCAGTTTCACGTCTCCGAGACTCGTCCCGTTCCAATCAGCGTCGAAAAATACCAGTGAACGATACGAAACATGACGTGACTGCGGAACGACGAAAATTAACATATTCTAGGCGCCTGTAGGCAGTTGGGACGACTTGACGATTCTAACTGACGAGTGTGCCGGCAGGTAGAGGGGCAAAATAGAGCGTGGGCTGGGGAGAAACGATAATTATTGCTACATTACCCCGCGAATTCCTTCAAGTAGTAGATTTAGTGTGATTTCACCATATAGACGAAGTGCTACACCTCCGAGGCCCTTCTATTCGACCCAGCATCAAAAAATACCTTGGAAACGATACGTAATTGCATTAATACCGCTAGAATTTCGTTTTCACCCAGTTTTTACTCTCCTTGGCTTTACGAAATAGAAAGGAAAGTTATGTAATGGGCTGAAAAAAAATTTTTGAGTTCTCTTCAGATCTTTACGTTTCAGACCCTCCTGAGTCCGAAAAACACTATTTGGGAAAATGGTCTGTGTGTCTGTGAACGATTTTTAGAGAAAACGACCGTATCAAATCCACTCAAACTTGATATCTACCCTGCAAGTTACCATGGGACGCCACAATAAGGGTTTGAACAAAATCCGCCGAAAGTTAACTATAGTTATCATAGTGATCAAAACACCAAATTATTTCTCAAAAACGGCTCTAACGATTTTGATTACATTTTTTATATTGAGAGCTCTCAATAAGGGAATTATACCATAAAATTCCCATCCGTGTGAAAATGACGAGAGCAGCACAATAAATTATCAAAATTTTCGACGAAAAGCGTTTTTAGCGCGATTTTTTCTTATTACCTCCGCTGGAATGTTAGTAGAATGTTAAAAAAAATTGGTATTGTAGTGCAATCCATAACCTAAAGGGTGACTGTTTAAAACCGCTCATGAGATACATGGGGCTCACTCCAGAAATTCCTGAATTTCAACTACTGTCGTTTCGTTTACTACCAGTTCCAACAGTTATTACCCAATAGCTCTGCAAAAGTAATTACTATCCTTCTTCAAAAAATTCGTGTTTACAGCCTCATTAATTATCTGTTTACCAATTGCTCAATAAAGGTCCTGGAATGAGTACGAGCAGCACAATAAATTCCAGAACATTAGGCGCTACCGGTTCCTGCTGCTGTGACTTGTTGTTTGACCAAGTTCAAAGGCCATGTACATATGAATTGACGTAGAGCTAAGGAAAGTTGTGTGTTGCAACGCACAAGATATTTTAAACCATTTTTCGCTCCTTAACAACCATGGGTTTTATCCTATCGGATTGCCGAGCAGGCGGGGTACAAATAGATACCAAATGGAACTTCTTTTAGAGAGATCGGTTTTATAGCACGTTAAATGCCAAATATAGCCTGGAAATCTGTTCAGAATGAATAATAAGCGCAGTGCCGAAATGTTGTTATTGGTTTATTCGAACACCCAAGTCATCTAAGGGCACTATAGAAGTGTCATTTACAACCTTCAAAACCGTAACGTAACTGCAAAGTGGTACAAAGTGACCATAACACCCCGCCATTTTAATCTAACTCGTAAATATCTCAGCAACACACAAATTCGACGTGCTACACACACACGGGCGCCGTATTTCTACGAAAACATCAATTGAGAACAAAATGTAGGCACCATTTAGTTAAGAGTACCCCTTAAGTTTGATGGAAATCGTTCTTCTTGGAAAAACCGGCAAAAATACTAATTTAATGATCGACGAATTTCTTTTTCCGAGCTTAGATACAGAAATAATTGTGCAGAATTAAATCCTCATTGTGGTAATAAGGAAGGTCACTAGGTTGGGTTTCAGAGGTGCTCAGGGCAATGACTCGCCTGTTTCATTTGGGAGAAAAGAGGTTTAACAGCTGACGTTCTGAAAAGGGAAACAGCGAGAAATGAATTGCTGTCGTCGTCAAAGGAATAATTACTTACAGGCGGATAGGAAGTTGCACGAACGCAATAATCTAATTGGCTTCAGCCACTCCAGACTGTCTCCATATAAGCCAACTCAACTAATGCTGCGTTTATATCCGGAGCATCCAATATCTCACAACACCAATACGAACGTTTATTTACCCCTACAAATCCGGAGAGTTAGCACCAGGTGTTCGCAATAACTCAAGTAGTTTACCACAATTTCAAGCTCAGCGTCTAGCGCCACTTTCCATCAGTAATAAAATGTAATTTGACTGATTGATGTTTAGAGGGGGAAAGTTCCTAAATACAGCCTTTTTTTGTGTCAAAAACGAAACTCGAATTTTCGAGAAAAAATATCTGGCGCGGAGCAACACACAACTTTCCGCCATCCCTTTAAGTTCGAACACCAGCTACATAGGCGGTTGCTATATCTTCGTTCAACACATTTTTACAGAAACATTTATGGAGAACTAAATGTACGGAATAGTTAGCTGAGAGTACTCCGTAAGTTTGATCGAAATCGTTGGAGCCGTTTTTGAGAAAATTAGAATACCGATAAATTAATATTCGCAAATCTCCTTTTCTGAGTTAAATTGGCTTATATCTCCGTTCACCGAATTTTCATGAAGATATGTATAGAGAAGACAATTTCATATCGATCGACAACATTTAATAGGAATGAATTAGGAGTTCAAAATTGGTATAAAATATCTGGTGCGTTGCAACACACAACTTTCCTTAGCTCTACAACAATTCACTTTGTACATGGCTAATTCTATTTAATCAATTCATTTATCACTCAGTTAATTTGAACTTTGTCAAACAACACTTCACGGCAGCAGGAAGCGGTAGCGCTTACAGTTCCAGATGTTATTGAACTGCTCGTACTCATTGCAGGAGAAATGGAGAAATTGGTACACAGATCATTAATGAGGCTGTAGAAACAAATTTTTTGAAGAAAGATAATAATGACTTTTGCAGAGTTATTGGGTAAAAACGTTTAGAACTGGTAGTAAGCGAAACAGCAGTAGTTGAAATTCAGGAATTTCTGGAGTGAGCCCCATGTATCTCATGAGCGTTTTTAAACACTCACCCTATAGGTATTGGATTGAGCCACAATACCAATTTTTTTTTAACATTCTACTAACATTCCAGCGGAGTTTATAAGGAAAACACCGCGCTAAAAAGTCTTTTCGTCGAAAATTTTGATAATTTATTGTGCTGCTCTCGTCATTTTCCCACGAATGGGAATTTAATGGTATAATTGTCTTATTGAGAGTTATCTATATAAGAAATTTAATCAAAATCGTTAGAGCCGTTTTTGAGAAAAAAAAATTGTTTTGATCACTGTGATAACTATAGTTAACTTTCGATGGATTTTGCCCATACCCTTATTTTGGCGTCCCATGGTAACTTGCAGGGTAGATATCAAGTTTGAGTGGATGTGATACGGTCGTTTTCTCTAAAAATCGTTCACAGACATACACATACACACACAGACCATTTTCCCAAACAGTGTTTTTCGGACTCAGGGGGGTCTGAAACGTAGAGATCTGAAGAGAACTCAAAAAAAAAATTTTCAGCCGATTACATAACTTTCCTTGCTACTTTGTCGAGCCAAGGAAAGTAAAAATAGTTCCTTCTAGTTCGCGAGAGCAGGTTTAATAAAAAATATCTGGTGCGTTGCAACACACAACTTTCCTTAGCTCTACGTCGGTTCACTTTGTACATGGCTAATTCTATTCAATTAATTCATTTATCACTCAGTTAATTTGAACTTCCTCAAACAAAGGTTTACGGCCGCAGAAAGCGGTAGCGCTTACAGTTCCGGAATTTATTGTGCTGCTCTCGTCATTTTCCCACAAATGGGAATTTTATGGTATAATTATCATATCAAGAGCTACCAATATAAAAAATTTAATCAAAATCGTTAGAGCCGTTTTTGAGAAAAAAAATATTTGGTGTTTTGATCACTATGATAACTATAGTTAACTTTCGGTGGATTTTGTTCAAACCCTTATTTTGGCGTCCCATGGTGACTTTCGAGCGAGATATGAAGTTTGAGCTGATTTGGTACGGTGGTTTTCTCTAAAAATCGTTCACAGACACACATACACACACACAGACACACAGACCATTTTCCCAAATAGTGTTTTTCGGACTCAGGGGGGTCTGAAACGTAAAGATCTGAAGAGAACTCAAAATTTTTTTTTCAGCCGATTACATAACTTTCCTTTCAACTTCGTAGAGCAAGGAAAGTAAAAACGTGACTATCTGAAGGTTTTTCAACACGATCGCCATATTCCCTTAGCGGAATGTAAAAACCAAAACTTAGCGATACTGTCATTTGTTAACATCGATGACGTCAGCTACACCGAAGCGATTCGGCGCACGGCCTCTAAAGTTAATTTTACTGTAATTAAAAGTAATTTATATTAAAAATAGTAAATCCAGTATAATAATATATATGAAGTAAAATACAATATAAAAATAGTTAACTGTAACAGAATTAAACAGCAAAACGTTCAATTTCTTTAGCCTTAGCTTTACGAAGTTAAATGGAAAGTTACATTATCGGCCGAAAAAGAAAAAAAAAAACAATTTGAGTTTTCTCCAGAAGTTCCAAGGGCTGAGTTCGAAATGCCATTTGACCAAATGGAGTGTATCTGTCTGTGAAAGCAATTGAGAGGAAGCCGTTGTGCCCAAATTGGCTCAAATTTCTTATTAAATCAGCAGGTTACCATGAGACGCCTAAATAGCAATCAATAAATCGAGCTTGAGCCGGGTGTAAAGTGACATTTGACAAATATCTGGTGCTTTGCACTACACAACTTTCCTTAGATCTACGTCAATTCACTTGTGTTCATGGCTGTTACTACTTACTCAATTCATTTATCTCTCAGTTCATTTCAACTTGGTCAAACATCACTTCAGGGCCTCAGAAAGCGGTAGCGCTCCGAAATCCGGAATTTATTTTGCTGCTCGTACTAATTGACGTAAAATTATTGAGCAATTAGTACGCACAGAATTTATGAGGCTGTAAACGTGATTTTTTTGAAGAGGATAGTAATCACTTTTGATGAGTTCTTGGGTAAAAACCTAAAGAACTGATAGTAAGCGAAACGGCGGTAATTGAAATTCCGGAATTTCTGGAGTGACGTCGATATATATTGGATTGGACGACTACTCCAATGTTTTTTATAATTGTAGTAACATTTCAGCGGAGATTAAGAGGGAAAACCCGCGCTAAAATCTAATTTCGTGGAAAAGTTTGGCAAATTATTGTGCTGCTCTCCTCATTTTCTCACAAATAGGAATTTTATGGTATAGTTGCCTTATCGAGAGCTATCAATACGAAAAATGTCATCAAAATCGTTACAGCCGTTTTTGAGAAAAAAAAAATTCGGTGTTATGAGCTTTCGACAGATTTTGCTCATATCCTTATTTTGGCGTCCCATGGTAACCTGCGGGCTGGATGTCAAGTTGGAGCGGATTAGGTTCGGTTGTTCCTCTAAAAATCGTTCGCAGACACACGTAGACCATTTTTCCAAATAGTGTTTTTCGGACGTAGTAGGGTTTGAAACGTAAAGATCTAAAGAGAACTCAAAAATGTTTCGTTTTCTTTTCACCCGATTATATAACTTTTCTTTCTACTTCGTAGAGCCAAGGAAAGTAAAAATGAGTCGAGAACATTTTCGTTATTGTCACCAATAGTATTAAACGGGTGAAAATGGGGAATATCGTCTACATCAAATCAATTGTGTCTTCGCTCCAGACTAGACGAAGTACATTCGAATAATAAGTTTCATGCTGATTCTCCATAAGCAGCAATTGTAATCAAAAATCGTTTTCTACTTTTAGTCCGACTGCTAAAACTATCCAACTACTGTCCAAATCCGATGGCTAGTAGCTCTGTGGTAATTTATTATTTTTGTGTCGAAAACTGAAATCTGTCTAACGTAACAGTAGATGAGTGTCAATATCATAACATAACTCTAGAAAAGTTCCATTTATGTGTCCAAAACAGTAATACAACACTAGAGAAATATTATTTATACCTGTCATAGAGAATGTAAACAACGACTGCGAAAAAAAGTAGAGAAATGTAGCGAGAAGGAAATATAACAATGGCGACTCGTGAAATTGAAGAACTGTTACGGAAAGTGAATGTAAATGGACCGCACACCGTTGTGTCTAAATTTACTTTTTATTTGAATGTCGAAAGTGTGAAGTTAACCAGTTAGATGATTCGGAGAAAAAATACCACTTTTCGAGACTCCTTGACTTCTGTAACAAAAGTAGTCCCCGGCAGGATACGTTCCGGGGATCAGAGCTTCCTTTTCAATGTCTTGAATAACTTTCCATCACACTGAACCCGAATTTTTCTCTTGACGATTTGAGTTCCTTTAAAAATTAGCTTTTGTAACGTTGGTTCTAATTAAATTACAATTTGGTCACCCGCGACATTAACAATGGAAGAACAGAGACGGCATTTGTTGAACTGTGGAACGAAGGCCTTCCACCGCGAAACTGACGACGTAGGAGATGAACAGTTGTACTTCACTCATTAATTACATAGTGAAGCTATTCGTTCACGTTACTTCGTTATGACTTTTCCCTGTCGCGTTTCGATTCTGTTTGTCCAATGGTCGAGACTTGGAAACGAAGACAACCAGTTGAAAGTTGCTTAATTTTGTTATTAAGTCCCATTGTATTGAGAGGAAACATACTTCTCTACTTCTACTGTGGTATGAATCACGCCTGTCAAAATTCGACCTATTAGTTTATGTTTACAAGTGAAGGATTTAAATCAAGCGTACAACTTTCCGAACTCAGGACTCCTACCTCCACTCCCGAACCCTTCGAAAATCATAAGGATGACATTTTGACCTACAAAGTTGATTACTAACTATGATCACTAAGATTTTGGTTACACAATGGGATGCGGAGATGCGACAAAAAAACTAGTTATTTCCCAAGTTTTCCCTGCTCGTATTTCAATAGAAAAATTGAAGCTATTGAAATCCCGCTAAAAAGCCAAAATACGAATTCTTGGAAAACATCATCACTAAATTTCGTTTAGCAAAATACCAGCCCTAACCTGCCCTGAAATTCTACGTTTTTGGATAGTAAGAGTTTTGGTAACTGATTGACGCCAAATGTGCCCCTTTTAAGTGTTACCCTTTTTTTTTGTCTTGTTTCCCACGCGTAATATGGTATTTATATTTGCTCGTAGATAACTCAGAATGTATATACGTGATGTTCAGTTTCTTGAGGATTGGCCGTTAAGAGAACTATTCCTTAGGTCCAACTTTTTAATTTATTTAGTGAGTTAAACCTAGGGCTAACTCGTACTGAAGTATTAGGAACTGGAATAAGAGCAGTAATGGATGGTAAATAATCAGTAGTGTAAACTTGGAGTATTGTACGCTACACATGCTTTATGTTGTAGAAGCAAAAATTAAAATCGTCAGTTGGATGGTTTTTTTTTTCATTTCTTTAGTTGACAGTTTTCTGAATGGAAAAACTCAACTTGACAGATTGGTATTTTTTTCTTCTTTTTTTTTAGGGTAAATTAGGTAGTTGGGTATTTATTTAGGGTAGGGGGAAGGAAAATCGGGTAATCGGTTGAACAATGATTTTATTATGAATTCTTCTTCTGTACGTTCTTGGGGCTTCTGAGTGAGAAAATAACCACGTGACAATAACATATGTGCCTACACATCGACATAGGCGGCCAGAATAAGGGTACGTTGGAAAAAGGGCAGAAACTCCCAAAAATAATTAGTCATCGTAGGAATTACAGAATACTTTTTTCTCAAAGACGACCGTAGCGATTTTGACTAAATTTGTTGTGATCAGGTTCAAATCACGGAACGGTAATATGCAGTTTTCGTCTGTAGCATAATGGCACAAATAATTATCAAACTGTTCGACAAAAAGCGATTTTATTGTAGCTTCTTCCATACAAATCCCGCTCCTATAAAATCCTAGGTAGGTAGTCCTATAAAATGGAGCCTTAGTGGTGGTTAAAAAATAATTAGAAACCCACGCGAAATTTCGGGATTCAACTTTTTGGTTTTTTAACTTTTCATAGCGTTTTCCTTTGAGTTATGGAACAGTTAACACCGACCTCGTCGAAAAATATTTGTTGGAAGTTTTTATAATTACGTATGGAGTTACTCAAAAACGGTCGTGATATAAATAGGGGCAGTCCAATAAAGTGCGGAACTATTCGTTCAGAAACAGAACGTTAAATTCTACCGAGTTCATATTAATTGAGTGATGAACAGATCGAATTAATCGGTAGTGCGTCAAGAACCACTGAACGTACGTGGGGCTAAGGAAAGTTGTGTGATGCGCCTCACCATATATTTATGTTCGAGGAGGGGAATTTGTTTCTCCCACAAGACCTCAACCACAGAAACAGTTGCCTTGTTCTTGCTCTTTAGATATATTCCCCTCTCCAGATACACCCGAATTGTATTATGCTGATGGTAGCAAACCCTCAGACAGGGCGTACTTATTAATGTGTGGAGGCAAGGGTTGAGAGAGCATAGCTAGTTAGTCGTTTGCAACGAATGCCAGCAATATTTATACGGGGAATTAAGTGGACATATTTAGGATTGGGTTGTAAAGAGGTCATTTATACTCGTAGGGGAAGGGGGGGGGGTGTAGGATGCTAATGATTCGTGTCGGCAGGCCCTTCCTGAGCCTCCCATCCCGGTCAATAATAATGCGGCCCTTTCTCCCCCCACCTCTTTTTTTTGCCTTCGATTCTATTAAGCCTCTTGCCAAAAACACCAAACCTTCGATTCCCCTCCCTCAACCAGCGACAAATCGTTCTTTAGCCTCAACTTGGTTCTTCCTATTGATTTGGTTGATGGATGAATTTTCCGCGCGCTGCAGGATTGAACTCGTGGCCCTTTTCTCGTCCCCTTTCAATTTGTCATCGAGAATACCAACTTGTTCATACCGCAGATATAATTGTTGATGCGTTTAGAGTATGTAATATACGCCTACTTGACTTCACTAAATCGCGAACCTTCGGTGACACCAACATTTCGTTTAGGGGTGCACTTTTTTACTTTCCTCAGTCCTACAAAGTACTTTTTTGTAATGCCATTACCACATTAGACCATCAAACGACATTTGAGGAAACGGTCTGTGTGCTGGTGAACGAAATGGCTCGAGAATGGCTAAGCCACATGTGAGTAGTGGTGGTTGGGTGGTAAACTGGGCAGAACTTCGTTTATTCTCCTATGGCTTGGTCACGAATGCTCCCAAAACAAAAATTTCCCCATGGGGTTTACCTTCCCCTTCCCTGCTCATGACCTCCTTTTGGTTTATTATTCATTCTGAATAATAACCCTGTTTTCGGTCACGAAAAATTTTTTACATCTCCCCCTCAAAATTTGATACTTTACGTTTCAAAACATGGAGATTCCAAATTTGCAATGTCCGTCCGCCGTCCGGGCCGTTTTGTGCCTTTAACGTGGTCCAAAAAATTCGTTCTTTCGCACAAAAATCCAATTTGGTATCTAGTTGAGCCCGCCATCTCGGCAATCCGATCAGACGAAGCCCATGGTTGTTATGGACAAAAAACGGTTAAAAAAATTAAAGAAACGCAGTACTACGCGGGAATACAACGGAAGTCGTTTGAACTTTTCATTATTCGTTTATTTTTGGTTTATGTATTTAATAGTTCGTTCGTTTCATTTCTTTGGTTTTAATACGATTCAATTTTTTTAGATTCTTTCGTTTCATTCTCATTTTGGTTTTTTTCATAGATTTTTGGTTACATTTTGATATTAGTATTTAGCGTGCGTGTTTTCATATTAAAATTCAGTTTTTTCTAGATACTTTCGTTTTTTTTTTGTTTATTTTAATATTACGATTCAGTTCTTTTCGACCTTTTTTTGGGTTTCAGTTTGATATTTTTCGATGCTGAATCGAACGGGATGGGTCTCGAAGCATTAATGCTAGGTCAAGCTGTTTATCCGAATAATAACCCGTTGTGTAATAATTTGCAGGGTTTTTTCTTCCATTTAATAACCTCAGTCATTTTGCCAGCTGCGTATCAGCCTCTCGGCTTTCCCTGATATAATTGTAGCCTCCTCCTGTGGTTACCATCTTCTTCTTCGTCCTTGCTGTTGTTAATCAGCACATCTGCTCAAATTTGATATGGCCTGCATATCAACGTGGAGCTATAAATTATATATACGCTGGTCACTCAAAAGGGATCGTGGCAAAATTAAAAGCATGATAGGTTCTCATAAATTCCATCCTCGACCACATTTCTGATTTAATTGTTTGGTCCTGGACTGGATCATTTAGTTGAACTCGCTCCTGGACGATTCAACTCGTCCTTTGCTGATCATCAGACTCAGTCTCTGGATAATGTCGACCAAAATATCACTGTTCGTCTTTCTGTCCCCTGTGTTTACATATTCCGTTAGAAGCTAACTCTTAAATTTAAGAGACTTGCAGAACAGCAAGAAAACAACCTGCCAACTAACCGGTGTTATTGTATAAACAGTTAACTCATAAATGATCGATTGTATGGTTAGAAACAATTAGAAACAAGGTACAGACTTATAAACTAGGATGATGGCGCATGTTTTTGTTAAGTGTGTGTTCAATAATGCAGTGATAACATTAAATATGAAGAATGAAGGAACAGAATTTATAACCGCTGGTGACAACTACTGCTGTCAAGGTTCAGTGTCTCGACAGCTCACTGCAAACAGCTTGTCCCTCGGGTGACAAAACCAGTTGTGCACTCTGCTGTTGGGCACAGAAATAACAAAGAGGGCTGTGCTTCAGGCGACAATAGTGATAGGTGTGACGTGTATACTTTTCTTTATGCGAACTATGCACTTTGTAATTGGCGTGGTGGAGGCACAAATCGAAATAAGACTTAATAAATCCGCAAAAGGACCCTACATTAAATTTCGCGTTTGCTCGTTAGTGAAAGAAGTAATGAGTGCTTTTTTGTGTGAGGTCTTAATATTTTATTTGTTGTGTTTCCCTTTAACCATTCGTTAATTACATAAATAACGCTGTATAACGTGTCACTAAACAATTACAAATGCATCCGACGAGTAGCTTATTAAACGTAACGAAAATAAATTAAATAATACAATTTCATACTATTTCAAGGTTCACCAATCGAAGAATTAACCATTAAATAAACGACAAGTGAAATGTTGACCTATTTACATGAAAAGCTTAAAGACCTAGCGCTAAAATGAACTTATAACAAATGTTACTCTCCTTACTCTTCATTTTAAATCGAATAAGATCAACCACGCATCGATAGCGCATATTGCGTATTTCAAATAGTTTTTAATTTCCGTGAGGAGGGTTTCTATTTATTATTCCTCGGCTTGGAAATGGAATATCAAACTGTTACGTGGATGTTGTTGAAAGAAATTACTGAAATGAGTTAGTTATAATTACCTTCGTCGCACATTCTGGTACTTGTGTAGACTTGTTTGTTAGCCTTAACGGACGGTTTGAGTGATAATCGTTAATTTCCCATACTAAGCTGTCTGCTATCGATTTCTGACGCAACTGTTCATTAGATTCATGTTTTAACATTTTAGAATACTGCGCCGAGGGACATTATATATATATTTACATATCAACCCATACAACTTCGCTGGCAACTCATATCATTAATCGTTCCTTCATTCGCCTTGATTTGCTGCGCACCAAGAAGGAATGTAGGCGGCGTGATAGTGTTGTGACGGCAAGTGAGAGGATTGTTTAGCTCTCATCCCCCCCCCTCCCCCAACACATCAACCGTGCTCTTAACCACTTCGGTTCGTCTAGAGACTGACCGAGTAGCTTCGGGTTCCCTCGGGTGTTCCCGCTTAATGCCCAGCAAATCTCGGTGCCGTCGGAAATTACCTCACTGCCGTGCAAGAAAATCTGATGAGTTTGTTCATTTTAAATGTTAGGTCTGTTTGGTTTTTTTGTTGGCTTTTGTTTTCTAGATGTAATAGAAATATCAAGGTAATTACTTGTCGAGCCTGTTGCCCAAACATCTCCAGTTGCTTCACTACGTGTTGTTCATTATTTAGAATTGACCAGTTCCGAGCCTAACGTTTGATATCTAATTTTGTTGGGCCAGGTTTCTTGAGACTGTCAGATAGCGTTAAAACCTAATTTCTGGGAGCGTTCGTTGTGTTTGTACTAAAATGGCCAGATTCGTTTCATGGTTTTCGGTTTCCACCTATTTTCGCCAGTATTTTAAATGTGGGCGTAGTTCACCAAAATAACAATATCTATGATTACCGATGAACTATTATGCTGTTCAAAATAAGGGGAATAGTATGCAGCATCAACTTCGCTTGGTCATACCACACGTAACCCAATCCCCAATGGGCTAGTCTCAACAAGTGTGAGCTACTCACACCTAGGGCACAGTGCCTACTGTACTTGGTAGGCGTATTACAACGAGTTTTACTTCGTATTTTCATTTATTTATCGTGACATGATATGTAAAGATCCGAAACGCTTCGAGGCCTCTATAGACGTAAGTTTCTACAAGCCATTGTTCGATTGCCAACCTACATTTATTATTAGAAAACATCCTACTGGATCACTAAAAAAAAATTAACTGTGCTTAAACTACTTGAATTTTAGAACGTCTCCGAGGTTGACACGTTACCCATCATTGAGTTAGTCTTGGGAATTTCCATGAAAAGTTGTTCATTAAATAGCTTTCAACGGTATAATTAGGTTAGGTTATCTAAATTTATAACGGAGAAATGCGCTCGTACATGCAAAAAACGTAGAACAAATCTGTATCTTTTCCCCACACAGTCATGTCGAGTTCTGTTCATTTCATGACTTTAGTATTCATTGTATTATATCCGACTGTAAAAATAATTGGTATTGGTTATGGCACTTACCTTATGGGGGACTTGTGAAATATTGCAAATGAGGGTAAATTAAGGTGTTCAGTTGCGTAACTGAGTGGAAGGTTGTTGTTGTTGCTGGGGCTAAATGTTCGAATGTTAGTGATCAGTTAGTATCTCATTCAGAATAGTAGCAGTTCCATTAGTCAATACCGCACATACAACATTTAGACACGGCAACAACAGCAACAGCCATTAA
Organism: Pachypeltis micranthus; assembly: GCA_020466155.1. Classification (NCBI taxonomy): domain Eukaryota; kingdom Metazoa; phylum Arthropoda; class Insecta; order Hemiptera; family Miridae; genus Pachypeltis; species Pachypeltis micranthus. Next base: position 13,153,890 of record CM035775.1, read on the forward strand.
GCTATCGAAGTCAACTCTTACGTTCTTCTCATCCCCGTCTTATTTGCTACGCCCTCTGCAGGATAAGTACTGTAACCTCCATTGTATATTGCAACCTATAGATATAGAACAATCAACTGACGAATTACTACTTCCTACCAATTATTATTGAATTTTCCATAATAAATAGCTTTGCGAATTTGAGTAAGTTTTTAACAATTCATACCTACATTTTGTTGTTTACAACCTTTCCTTGAACTCTCTGTTAGATAGAGATATAAACGATTAAACAGAAAATGACATTTTTCGAACGTTGACACTTCTTTTGTTGTCATTTCTAAAAAATGGTCTAATTAGTTTATCAACTTTGCATCACATTATGCACTTACCGGTTTTTTGCTCCCCTTAAATCTTTCATTTATAACTTGTAGAATGCTGAGAACGTGTGCTTGTATCTGTAGCGTATCGTCGAGTAGACGTGGGAGCGAAGAAAGTTGCATGATGCCCGCAAAGTGTGTATGGGAATTTCAAGTGTTTTTGACTTATTGGTAGCGACGAAGAAAAACTTCTAGTTTGTTGCTCTCAGAAATGTTGCCTTCATCTTACGGATTGTTTTTGTATCCTAGAAACCCGTGTTAGGTGCGTTGTGGAAACGAATTTGGCGTTATGTTATTGCCAGAAGCGTGTTCTTGCTCGAAAGTTGAACTGTACTGTTTCAATTCTTGTTCTGTAAAGAGGGATTTTAGTTCAGTTCTGAAGAGGAGGGAAATCTTAATGACGCAGTTTTGAACTCGTAGCGGATTTCTTGGGTGATCTGATGGTAAGCATTGCTTGTGCGTAAAATACGTAACTTAGCGCTCTGTATTTACATGTCGTACGAGCATCGAGTTACCAAAGTCTGTCGCCTCAAACCTCGTTATTTCCTCGGCATTTCCGCCGAGGTTGAGGGCAACGCGCATTTTGTAGATGACAACACTTTGTTGTACTCAATCGGTCGCGCTTTCCTCTTTCACGATCTGTCGACTAATGTACAACGCTACATGAAAATACCGGAAAGCGACAAAGTTGTAAGTAAAATCGCCGTCTCTCCGAATCGAAATTTGTTGCTTGTTGTCGAAAAGGGGACCAAACCGACGATTTCAGTGTACAATGTGGAGACTCGTCATCGGATTATCATCTTGGGAGTTCCGACTTCGTTGGGTTCTGCGGATTGTTTCGAGTTTGCGTCTTTCACTTGTGACAACGAGCATATAGTGGCGATAACTGGGCCTCCCGAAAGGCTGCTGATTTATTACAACGTCAACGGTCATGTCGACAGTTTCGCCCCTGCGATGGGGGAAACTCCTCCAGTTTCCGCCACGTCCATCTCGCAATTAGCCTGCAATCCGTCTGACCCGTCGATCTTGTGCATCGTAGGTTTCGGCCTGTTCCGTTTCGTCAGCTGGACCGACGGTCAGTGGATACAGTACGGTTTCAACGCTGCCAATAAATTGGAAATCACCGGAGTCTGTTGGGTGACGGACGAAATCGTCATCGCCGGCACCAAATGCGGACGGTTGCTGGTCGTCGAATATGGCGAAGTTAGAGGCGTTTTCCAAGCCAATTCCGTCGCCGAAATCCGCGTTGAAAAGGGAAGGGAGCATCGGCTCGACTTCAAATCCAAAAACCTCCCCAAAGGATTCAAAAACAGCGTCTTCGAAGTTCGAGGACTCACCTCTTTCCCTTTAGGATTCGCTTATTCTCATTTTCAAGGGAAAGTTGTCGTTTTTGAGAAGGTCGAACAGTGTTTGTGGACGAAAAAAAATGTTTTGTTGACGTACGACGTTCCTAGGGCGTCCTCCAACACCAACGAATACGACCACGTGCGGCACATTGCCGTGTCGCCTTCTTCTCGCAAATTAGCGTGCGTCACGCATTGGAAAGAAATTAACGTCGCGGAAATTTTGGAATCCCAGGATTTGAAGAACGACGAAGTGAAACATTTCGACAAAGTTATGTCGGGATTTCATTTGTACCGCGTTCCGAACATAGCGATTTGTCGTTGGAAACCGCTGTTGATGAGTATCGGCAAAGACGACGGTCTTTGTCGCATTTGGAATTATAAAACGAAAAAAGTGGTAATCAGTCAGTTGTTCGCGAATGAGAAAATTTACAGTTGCGCTTTCCACCCTTCCGGCTGGTATTGCCTCCTCGGCTTCAAACATCAACTCAAACTCTTCGTCATTACCGTCGACCTCCTTAAATCTCTACGACTTTTTCGGATCAGGATGTGCAATTTGGTCTGTTTCTCTCGCCAAGGGCACATTTTCGCCGCCAGCAACTCCTCGAAACGAACCGTCGACGTCTTCTGCTCAACTTCCTTCGACAATATTTGGTCGTTTAAATGTTACAACAGCCCCGCCACCGCTTTGTACTTCGGGCGCAACGACAATTGCCTCTTTTCGACCGATCCGGACGGCTCGATAAATATCTGGGACCTTCAAACCGGCTCGGAGCTCAACACCAAAATATATTTGGACTCTCCCAACTACGACGTGACGGCCACCAAAAACGGCTGCGTTTATTTCGTCGGGGAGGATGGGGATTTGAAAGAAATTTCCGACGAGCTGCTTCGCTCGTATAAAGTTGTACAAAAAACGTTATATTCGTTGGCGATGGGAGAAAGCGAAGAATGTTTGTTTGTTGGGGGAGAGGGCGGTTCTGTGATATCCATTCAATTTCCTCTTACAGAACCTTTCGTTTGGCAGGAATTCAAAATGCACAGTTGGCCGATCAAAAAATTATTGTTAACGAGTGACGATTCCACGTTGATTTCATTGGACGCTCACGGAATCGTCGGGTTTTGGACCGTCAAATTCCCTTCACGACCCCCTCAATTCGAAAACATCCCGGAAATCTCCGAAGTCGTCGTGAACGTCAAAAAATTGGCGGAAGAAGACGAAACTATCGAAAAACAACGTTTAGCGATTGAGCGTAAATTCTACCAACACAACTTTTTAATCCAACATCTCAAAAACGTCAAAGAAAAAGATTTAGACTGTTTGACCAAAGATTTTTTGTTTGAGATCGAAGAGTTGAAAAGGAACATGAAAATAAACGAAAAGCTCCATTCGACGCAAACGTCCAAATTTCAAAGGAAGTTCGAAGAGCTGACCAGAAATTACGTCGCGGAACTCGAAAAACAGAGTCGTGAATTCGAAGCTTCCTTAATGGTGGAATACTTGAAATCCGACGGGCTTCGCGGGCGGATGATAGTTTTCAACAGCGACGTCAGGAAATTCCTTAAAACCTCCAAAATGGCGACCAAACAAATTTTCGAATTGTACGATAACTTCACCAACGTAAAAGTGAAGGAAATCAAAACCGAAGTAGCTGAACTTCAATTCAAAAAGAAAACGCTTCTTCAGAAGTTCAACCGTAAAACGTACTTTTTTGAAAAATTCGTCAACGACGTTGTGGACGAGTACAAAGAATATCATTTCCGACGGTTGACAAAGTTGAAAAAAAGAAAGGAATATTTGAAAGACGAAGTTTTGTTTTTGATCAAAAAGAGTTCGTCTTTGGAAGGCAAAACGGAATCGTTTTATTCTTCAGGAATGAAAATATTTGGACACTTGGACGAAATGAGGGTCGACAGTCGGATCCTCAAGACTAAAGTCAAAGCGCTTCAGTTGACTTTGGAGGCTGTCGAAGCTCAAGCGAAGAAGAAGGACGAGCTGATTTTTAGCATCAGGAAGCTGCTGAAGAGCGATTTTCACGAGCAAATGGAGAAATCCGAAAGGTTGGAAGTTCTCAAATTAGTCGTTCAACCGCTCATCGAAAATGAGTTGAAACAATGTAGGGAAAACGAAGAAAAATTGCGTCGCCAGTTGATCGCCAAACGGTCGCAAATCGTGAGTGTCAGCCTCTGCATCGGCGCCGTCGAAAGGCGAATCAAAGATTTGCTGGGGAAAAAAGAAGATCTTCAACAGTCCGAGTGGGTCGAAGTGAAAAAATTTTTGGATAAAGTTCGAACCGATTTGATGGAAGCGAACCGCGTGTCTGACAACAGGGCCGAGCTGAACAAGTCGTTAGTGATGCTTTATAAAAAGTACGTCAATTCTAAGGGAAGTTTAGAGTCGATTCGAAAGGCGTGCGACACTGACGGAAATCCCGCGTTGACGAAGTCTACGACGAAGCTGCACAGAATGAGCGAGTCGGACAAGACGGGGCTGGAAGATGTCGTAGAGTTGAACATTATGGATGGAATGTTGAAGAAAGGGGAGGATACGCTTCGAGGGGAAATAATGTTGATGAAGAAATCGTTAGCCCTACGACCTCGACTTGTTGTTGGGCATAAAAGAAGAGGTGTCGTTCCCTCCCGGATGATGAGCGTTATCAAATATATCAACAATTACAGGCATCGAGTGGCTGAAGCTTTGGAAATATTGGCCAAGGAACAGTCTGGGAATCCGTGTACTTGCCACGATCGTGATGCCGTTTGAAAATGGGGTTTGGGTGGTTTAGGCCAATAAACTTTGCTACTCATCGACACACAAATGAATCTGATCCTAGCAAAACTGGTGTGGAGCTGTGATGACTACCCGAAATACACAACTTTTGTTTCTTGTATGAGTGTTATCTTTTAGCGGAACTCTAAAGCAGAATGTAGTAAATTGTATGTCGATAGACGGGGACAAATATCATGCAAAAGGAACGAGCAGATTCGTTAGTTATTGTGTAACTACTCCGATGATTAATATTGTGCACTACTAGGCATGGCCCATATTCCTTATTCCGACTCCCACCCATCCTGTGGGTCAACAGGTATGTTCCTAAACACTGGCCCCATGCGTAGATGGGCCCTTCTGAGACCAGGTGGCACGCTCAATGGGTGATGGCGATGGCGTCTACGGGGACTTTTTACTTTCCTTAGCTCTGCGAAGTAGGAATTCCCTAGCACCTTCCACATCCGACGTTTTCATTTTAACTGCTCTGTTTGCTAACCCAATCTGTTTGTACTTTCCGGTACCCAAAGGGCAAGGAAAACATTGCAATGTTGCAGCAAAATACTAGTGTTCTCTTCAGATTGTTTCTGAATCGAAAAAATCTAAATTCGCAGCATGGTCTGTGTGTGTCGGCGGTTCAATTGGCCAAATGAGATGGCTCCTTTTTTGTTTCGTTCGTGATTTTTAGAAGACTCTTAAATTAGGCTTTGAGCAATTTCCATAGATAGGAAAGGGGTTGGGACCAAAGTGTACCAAAAATGCATTTTTCCGAAAGGCTTTTGTTTTCTCTTCATCCAAGATCTAGGCCTATGAATCACAAAAAGGGTTTTGGGACTTTTTGATAAAGCGGCTCTATCAATTTTTGTCGAACTCAAAGGATGTATTCAAATAGTTAATAACTATGTATTGTTCTGTATAAATATTTTTCTGACAGTCCATTGAACAGAGATGCCATCCAATATGTGCCAATCATTATTGGGGGTGGTCATAAGAGCCCTACTTCCTCTTCTGATCAATCAGGACTCTCAGAGCTCGCTTCATGCAGGCATATTTCCCTTGGAGGAAGACGAAGCTTGTGTTTTTTCCCAAGGCAGGCAGACTCCTCAACTGCCAAATCACTGAGACCTATAGCCCTCTCCTCCTTTTTCCTAAAGACCACAGGAAATATGGTGGACCTGGACTATAAAGAGACGCTTGAGATCCTAACCCTCTCAAAGGCGTGTCTGTGTGAGGGACAAGTCGTCCGAGACTGCACATATGGAGCTGGGCATTGCCTTTGATTCCATTCAGGCTAGATCAACGTAGAACCCCCCTAGGCTATGAAATGGACTATGAAGTAGTGAAATCACAGCTCAGCAGGGGGAGGACTACTCGATGCTGCACTCAAGGGGAAGTACTTTCTCCCCTCCTGTTGCTACTGGTGGAGGGCGAGCTGCTGGAAACAATTCAGCTTAAAGGCTACGAAGTGATTGGATGCGGGGATGATCTCGCAGTGGCAGTCAGAGGCACGTTTTCCTACACTATTGCAACGGATGCAGGGAGCTGTGAATATCATCCCAAGGTGGTGGGGCGAGGAAGGTCTTTACATCAATCTGGACAAGACCACTAAAGTCTCGTTTAAACGAAGAAACCTGAAAATAGTGCCAACCACTATGCAAGGAGCGAAACCCCCAGCTGGGGACAGAGCTAAAATATCCTGGGGTGGTACTGAACAAGCAACTCACTTGGCGAACATGCGCTGCTCAAGGCAACCACAACTCTGTGATGGATTGGCTCTACAAGGGACCCTGTGTTTCATTTGCCGGGGGGTCTGGGCATATGACCTAACTTCAGCGTTGACAAGCCATTGGGAGAGAGCCACAGTACATCGAGTAGGCAGCCAGGCTACCTTGAAGGCCATCTCGGGGCATAAACCTTTTGATAGAGGCTGAATGGGAATGTCTTAAGGCGCTCAGACTACTCAATGCCCATAATATGCTTTCCCGTGTTTGAATACTGACTCATAGAGGTCACGAGGGCAATGGAAAGGCAGACTGCTTTATGAACAAGGGAACAGAATCCTCACCCATTGGACACGGGCCTCACGTAGGAGCGACGAAAATTCGCCTAAATTGGCAGAGAAAAACACGTCCATTGTCATGGCCACCCACAACTTATACAGGCGAAAAGGCTCATTGTGCCTTCCTGTTCGAGGACGAAGGCAATACTTACTCACATCCAACGGGAACCAAGAGTCACTGCCCACTTAGATATAACCTCAATAAGATGGGCAAATCAGAGGCAGTTGAATGTAGATTGTGCGGTAAGGAGGCCGAAACGGCGCATCCTACGGGAGTGCCCTGTCCTAACAACCAGGCGTTTCAAACGTTTTTCTCACGTTTTCATTGAACTCCAAACTAAAGACACGCTCACCTTCTTGAAAGAGGCTGCTAAAAACGGTGTTTTCTTTTTTACGTTTTATTCAAAACTGACTTTCGGCGAAATTAAGTAATCTAATTGGGACAGTCGAATTGAATGTCTTCTACCAACCTATCGCCACCATTTATTCCTGTTGAACGGAGATATAAGCCAAGATAGATCGAGCAATGAGATTTCCCGAACATTGAACTGTTATTTTTTCTAATTTTTCACAAAAACGGCTTGAACGATTTTGATCAAATTTACAGTGTTATTTCAACAATCGAAATAAACTAGTACAATTGATTTCAGTACGTTTGTCAGCGACGTAATTTAGGTGACAGACTAAAATAAAGTCACTTCAAAGTCGTGTGCTATTTCTATTATTTCTTTTTATTATTGTTCTTCTATTCATTTTTACTACCGTTATTTTTATTTCTTCTCCTTATTTGTTCAATGTAGAAACAATTGGCTTTCATTTACAGCGTAGCGCTTATTTGTATCAATTTTTGTTTACAGAAAACTGCTCTCCCTATTTGCAATGAGTGTCTGGGGACGACCAGAAACAAGTTGGGTCAACCAGAGGCCCTTTCCGAGTGCTCCTCTTGCGGCGCTTGCGTGCACCCCTCATGTTTGTCCAAACAAGATATCCTCACTAATCTCACTTCCCGAGGAAACGTTTGGCGCTGTGAAGACTGCTGTTGTTGCGCTGGTTGCAACCGGACTACTTTCAAGGTTGGAAATTAACGCTTTTATGAGTTCGAAATGTTCGTATACTGTTTAAATAACTGTTAAAACTTCAACGACCGCTTGCGATTGGTTTTAATGAAAAATAGTCCTAAAATGCTAATGAATCCGACCCCCTCGAAATGATCTGAAAGTGTCAGGAAGTTTAATTTCAATAAGAAACACGGAGAACGCGCCAAATTTTAAAATAAATGTATTATGTATATTTTTAAGTATTTTTATCTAGAGCCCTAAAGGGAAGGACCTTACAACTTCAACTGACTTACAAAGCTCTCTAATTACCCTAAATTTCCATTGATGGTTACTCCATTTACCGACGGAAATGTTGATCGTGTTCAGTTATATTTGCTGACGAGTGACAACTGCGTACAGCGCAATTTCGATTTTTTTCTTCACTCAATTGCATAACTATCCTTTCTACTTCGTGCGGTTAAGGGAGTAAAAAGTGTTGTTTACCGAACAAATAACAGTATGCTGCAGTTGACTAAAGTAATGGCTTGAACCCCCCCCCCCCCTGTTTCTTTCTATCTCTCTTTTTCTTACTCTCTCAATCATTTCAAATGGATGCAGTTTTTGGTTTATTATTCATTCTGAATAGTAACCCTATGTTTTAGGTCAAGAACCCCCCCCACCGATCAAAATTTGATACTTTACGTTTCAAGACATCGAGATTCCAAATCGGTAATGTCCGTCCGCCGTTGTTTTGTGCCTTTAACGTGGTCTCGTTTTGAAGGTATTTTTAGATCCCGGGCCGAATTGATTGAGTATGAGACGTCAAATTATAGTGAGCCAAAGTCTACTTATTGAAAGAACTCGGGGCAATAACTACAGCGAAAGTAGTCGTTGTATTTTTCGATGTTGAATGAATGGAATGGGTCTCGGAGGTGTGAGACTAGGTCAAGCTGTTCGAGAGAATAATAAACCGTTGTGCAATAATTTCCAGGGTTTTAATATGGTTTTTTATTTCCAGATCTGCCTTGTCAAGTGCGGAACTTGCGAGAGATGCTTCCATTTCGATTGCATGCTCCCCGCAGCTGATCGGAAGCCAGGATGCCCCAAAAGCTCGTGGCAATGCTGCCATTGTTTAGACGGCGGCCCTCCACCTCCCCCTCAGACGCCTTCAGTACTCCCGCCAACCCCTGTTAGAGATCAGAACCTGAAGACTCCAAGGTCTAGTAAAAGTCTTCGAGTTCAACAGCTTAGAAGCCTAAGGTAAGTAATGTTCGGTTGAAATAGAAATGTGTACACGTGTATTGCTATTAGCAGAGCTATAAAAAAGTTTATTAAATTCTTTGGGTTGCTGAAAATCAGAGAATATTACTTCAGACTACTCGAGTGGATAGCAGAAAATGTCGGAATTAAATACTTGCAGTAATGTACCACATGTGTGTTCAAAATAGCAAAAGAACGATTGTAAACCGTACTGTGTGGTACTCATTAAGGTTAACACAGGGAACCTTACTGTGTGTAGTGCAGTATGTTTGTATTGTGTACTAATATGTGATGTTTGGCTTTTTCTGTTTTCTGTATTTGTAGAAAAGCGGCCCGGGCAAGTTTAACTTCGAAAAAGGGAATCCAAGTAGTCCAGAACGTTGAGAGCAGTTCCGAAGACGGTAATCATCCTGATTCTTCTTCATCAGAGTCATCCCATTCCCCTTCCTCCTCACCAATCCGAACCTCCGATTCCAATCCTGGGGGCCGGCGTCTCGAGCTGTCTGAGGTGATTTCCAAAGAAAAACAAAAATTCTTTATGGGTTCAGCCTTCTTTAAACGGTATAATACCAATACAAACAGTAACACTGCCAAGTCAGAGACTGGCAATTTGAGTGCGCCGAGTGCTCCAGTTAAGGAGAAAACTGGAGCCATCACTCCCGTGACGCCATTGACACAATTCCCGCGTCACGTTCCGCCACTCAACCCATCAAACGCAGCAATGATGCGGACATTGTCTTTCGCTGCGTTTTGCACGGACAGCGACGAGCCGTGGGGCTTTGCAGCTGTGAAAGGGCCGCCAGTGCAGCCGCAGCCACAGCCGCAGGTCACCCCACCAGCCCCCAAGAAGAAGAAGGAAACAAAACCGTCACCTCCATCTATTGCCCTTTCCCCATCCAGCCTCGTCAAGTTTGCCGTCAACGCGAAAGCCGCCGAGGCCCAACAACGTCTGCTGGCTGATGTGCGTCCGGCTGTGAAGGGTAAGGACACCCACCGGCCCCCTCTCACCAATTCCTAACCCCTTTCCTATTCCCGAGTCATTTGATTTCCTTTTTATTTGGCCATTCATCTTGGCAGAGCGTTTGCAGCCCTTTTCTTCCCTTTCAAAATACGCCATTTAACAAGTGGGTGAATTATGAAGATTTTGCGATCCCTTAATGAAAACAGATGTAAAAAAGTAATTATTGAAATCGTCATTTGCTGGAATAATTAAATAAAAACGACGTGTCCCTTAAAATTCCTAGAATTTGTCAGTTATCTGTCCAAATGTTCTGTATGGCTCAATCGTAATTTGTTCTCGTGGGCTTCAGCTTGTAAATACAAAATGTAAAGCCATTAGCATCATCCCTAAGCGTTGTGCCGTCGAATTCGTGTAATTATGATGTTAACTATATGGGCTAGCGATTGACTCTCAAGATGATTGGCAAACGCTCCTATCCTCAAAAATGCCAGGCTCGATTTATTTTCTTTTTCTAGTTACACTTTTGCCCCTTTTCTTCACAAAAGTTCGTTAAACTTCATTTGCCTGGCGTTTTTCCCGCGAGCGCAAACTTAACACCTAGCGCAGACGAAAGGTCAGAGTCTTTTTGAGTTTATTTTGCTTAATTGTCTTCAGGTATGTTTCCGTGTAATACCGAATATTGTTTTTCGTACTCTCGGGTTCGACAAGTCTGCTCAATTGCATGTTCAATTTGTAAAAGTTCTGTTTGTGTAGTTGCCTCAATTATTTGCTCACTTTGGTTTTTGTTCGACAAACTTTAGTTGAAATAGACGATATCTTGTATGGTGTTAAGTATGGCGCTAGTCCTGTCCTTGATTCTTTCTCTCTATCTCTTTCTATTCTTTTATTATTTAAGTGCATTTTAATTTTACTAGCAGTATATTTACCCGGTAAAATAACGACACTAATACCCCTTTAATTACAGTGCGATTTAAGGCACGATTCTTTACTCAAAAAGTTGGGAAGGTGTTGTAATCGAGGAGAAAAAAATTTGTTTTTCTGCCGCCCCAAAGATTTTCGTTGACTTTAAGGGATGTATACGTCTTACACTAATCAATCAACTAATTCGAACTGTTCGTTACTAAACGTGTTATGGAGGGAATGCGTTGGCTTTTTGCAAACACGGCCATAACGATTTGGGCTAAACTCTCGGGGTGTCTTTGACTAGCCAATACCTATCTACTGTACTGCATACCGATTTCTATCATAATTTGCCGTTGAACAGAGTTGAAAGCCAAAACGTGTTTTTTCAAGCGTGTTCGCATTTTTCGCTGTAAACTCTTGAGGAACTTCGATCAAACTTGAGTATTCCACAAATGTGTACATTTTCTTGTCCACAATCATTTCTCTAACCGTCTGCTAGACGCAGTTGTATGTAGGTCTGAACATACACAAAAATGGGATTCTTCAAGGATTTTTTTTTCGTTGTCGCGCAAATGGCTAACGACAAGGCTGGATTATTTTAAAGTAATTTCATACTCCATGAAGGTTTTGGTGAACGAGGATTTAGGGCTTGTCTAGCATACCTAATTTAGTTAGGGGCGTTGAAAGTTGTGTGGCACATCGCATTATTGCATTCGTGTTAACCAAAACATTGTGTCAATTTGGGGGAGTTTGGGTTCCAAATCTAATATCTTCGTTATCATTTTGGATTTGAATAACTCGAGTTATGTGCGTAGCAAGGATTCTGGTTGCGCACCGAACTGTTCGTTCAAGCGTCATATGAACTGTGCATCTCAGACTTGTCATTTTCGTTTCTGAGCTGGTTGGCAAAACTACGAAATTACGTAGCTCACTGGAGGGTTAACAGTGCTGCAGTGCTGAAGGTCTGTGGATGTCCAGAGGAGCAAACTTGAACCAACGTTTGAAACAGTTTCAGGTTTTCAGTAACCTGTAAATCCGTTTCTTCGGCGGCAGCTGAAATACGCGGAAATACCGAGAAATGCTTGCGAGCTTTTTGAAATCGGAGTGCTGCTTTTCATACCCCCATACTGAAACGCGAATTTCCGATACGTTAGACCTGATTACTCCACACTTGAACTGCTACAAAAATGTATTCAACGTAGTTCTTGAGCACAACGGATCAAAGTGACCAGAATCGTATTTCGTTGTTAGAAGCGGTTCTGATCATTTTAATAAATATTCGCGTGTGGATCGGTCCAAACTGTCGCCTTTAAAGACACCATGTGAGTAACCGTTAAAGCCATTTTTGGTATATCAAAAGCAAAATCAGCAAAAGCAAAAAATCTATATTTGCTTCATGGGCACAATATTTTCACTTAAGTATTCATTCAAAACTAAATTTCAATATTGTTTGGATGTTTAATCTGAATCGTCTTTCAGCCCCCCCCCCCCCGGGTAACTCTATATAGCCTGCTCATAATGTTCCTCAGCTCCACGTCGTCATTCGGCAATTTTTATAGCTTTAGAACTAATCCAATCTTGCCCGACTGGAAAGTTACTTAATCCACAGCAACTTTTCGTTTGAAGTTTTCTAGAATTTTTGCGTTTTAAATGCAGGTGTCTGTCTAAATTCATTTTTAGAAAAAATGGTCTGTGTGTGTCTGTACTCGGGGGTTGAGGGAAAACGGTAAAACAAAATCAGCTCGAATCGCACAGATCAATACGATATGCCAAAATAAGGGTTTGTGTTAAGTTATTCCAAAACTAACTGTAGTTTTCATAATGATTAAAACAGCAACATTTTTATTTCTCAATAACGGCTCTGACGATCTTGATTAAATTTTGTGTGTGAACAGTCCTTGTGAAAACATTGCGTGCAGTAATTGGTATTGGTTGTCCAATAAGGTGCACACTAAAAGGTAGTTCAATAAAGGTTATGAAATAGTTGTTAAACGATTGTTTGACTAATTTTGTTAAATTACTGAACTACCAGATTGGATTAGTTGCTTGAGTGATTGAAATTGCTGAATGCGTGTGGGGCTGATGAAGTTATGCGATGCGTTCCAAGAAAAAAACTAATTTCCTGACAGTTTTATAGGTTGACATAAACTCATCTAGATCCTAGAATTATTCTCTTTCTTTCTGTAGTTTGTAGAATATGTTTCGAGGAACACTTTATGTCGTGCCAATCGTACCAATTATTAGATCCAATAATTTTTCGTGTTTTTAGCATGTTGAAAAATTGGTGCTTGGGTTTCAAATTGGTGGAAGTATTCTCGTCTAGTGATAGTTGAATATTGTTGCCCTATAGAATGTTGATTTTTGTGTTTGTTTTGTCCTTTCAGTGGCAACAATAACTAGTCTAATGTCTATGTCAAATGACCTACCACCCGGAGTGACCCAGAAGGATTTGGAGCTGGTCAAATCGGCGAGGGAGGAAGCAATTAGGGTAAGTTTTGGAAAAATAATTTTAAGGCGGTGATTTGGTAATAACGTCGTTTCCTCTTCTGGAACGATTATTGTTGTAACACGGTTATTGTAAAGTGATACTGTACGCTACAACTGAGCGTGGGGGTTGATGTAATTGACACGGATTAGGATGTAAATGTGTGTGGCTGTTTCTGGTTCACTGTTCCACTCTCTAAACAGTCATGGAAGACCACTGTCTAGTTCTTGCCGTAAAACCTGGGTAGGATGATCGTGGGAAACGATGACTATTCTGACCCTGGACAATGGAAAGATATGAGGCGAATGGGGCAGTCATTACCACACTCTGTGTTTGAAGAACCTGGACAGCCTCCTCTACACAAATGTTTTCCTATTAAATGAATACCCCATCTGATATAGCTAGGTATATTGCCTGCCATTATTTAACTTACCTAAGTGACCCATTAATGCATATAATAAACAATAGTTTGCTTAGTCATATGTTCGCTGAGACCCTCAAGGTTGCTAAAGTAATTCCCTGTTTAAGGGCGGTAGCGCTGTAGACCTAGCCAATCATAGCCCCTTATCACTATTGAGCGTCATCTCCAAACTTATTGAGAAGGGGATCAAACAGCAACTTTATGAACATCTTGAAAATAATAATTTAGGGAGGAGGATTTTGTAGGGGTATCAGGGGGGACAAAGCTCTTTATGGAAAGAAGGCAATATTGATCATTTTGGATTTGGCCACATCCATAAACCAAGCCCAATCACTGGCATCACTGGAATACAGGGTGAGCCATAACAAATGGTGCAGTTTCGAAGGGGTGCTGCATGCCGTGTAGTGGGGTTAACGACCTGGGAGGGGTCTCATTGTGCCCGGGCAGTGGTCCCGTTTTCAGTCGTTACAATGGTTTGGAGCAGAGAGCAACGAGGTTTCGTCATTCGCACGTTTTTTGAAAGTGGCCGTTCGTTCATCGCCACCCAGTGGGCCTTCCGACTGCGTTACAACATCCCACGTCGTGATCCCGTCCCTCACCGCAATGTTATCGCACGTTGGGTTCAAGCATTGGAAGAAACTGGTTCAACAGTAAGGCGTAGAGGTGCGGGAAGACCAAGAAACGCAAGAACACCTGAAAATTTGGCTCGAGTGAGAGCAGCAGTGGAACAGTCGCCTCGGCGCTCTGCTCGGAGGCACGCAGTAGCACTGAACATCTCTAACACCTCACTAAGGAGGATTTTGCACATGTACTTGTCATTCCATCCGTACAAGATTATGATTGTTCAGGAATTGTCACCTCCAGACTACCAAAACCGCTTGAATCGATGCCAAGAGATGATAAACTGCATCCCACCAACGTCCACTTTTTTCAGTTCGGACGAAGCCCACTTCCATCTCTCTGGAGCGGTTAATAAACAAAATTTCCGCTATTGGTGTGACCGCAACCCAAGACAAATTCACGAGAGACCTCTCCACTCCTCGAAAGTCACTGTCTGGTGTGCCATTTCAAAATTTGGGGTGATTGGGCCTTATTTTTTCGAGGAGGATGGAAGGACTGTTACCATCAATGCTCAGCGTTATCTTTTCATGCTGGAAAGATTTTTTGAACCCGAATTGAACCAGTTAGCTGAAGAAGAGGATCTGGGGGATATTTGGTTTCAGCAAGATGGGGCTACGGCCCACACAGCGCAAATCTCAATGGTGAAACTGCGGCAGATGTTCCCCGCACGCCTCGTCTCTCTCAGGGGTGACTTGGGGTGGCCGACAAGATCGCGAGATTTGAGTGCGTGTGATTTTTTCCTGTGGGGCTACTTGAAGGAAAAGGTGTTCAAACATCGACCTCACACTCTGGAAGACCTCAAGATTCGAATCAGGGAAGAAATCGCCGCGATTCCCATCGAAATGTGCCAGAGGGCAGATGAAATCTTCAGGAATCGCCTACATCAGTGCGTCGCTGCTGAGGGCGCCCACCTTCCTGATGTAATTTTCAGGACTTAATCTACCGAAATGGGGTGATGTATGGCGTTCAATAAAACAAACCGTAATCTTCTAAGTTGCACCGTTTTTTTAAAATCGCCCTTTGAAACTGCACCATTTGTTATGGCTCACCCTGTATAATGGTATCACTCGTAGTGAATACGCAATTGGTTTTTTAGTTACTTGGAAAGCGGGCAGCAGGTTGCAACGGTTGATGGAGTTGATAGCACGCCTAATCCAGTCAACTTTGGTGTTATCCATGGTAGCACTCTTGGGCCGCTACTCTTCCTAATCTTCATTAATTGAATAGGAGACATACCATTGGGAGGGAAATCCTTCTTTTTTGCGAACGATACTGCTATCATGTATACGACTGATGATTGGAACGAGCTGCTTTCTCAAGCTAACGATGACATGAGATTACTGTTTGGCTGGATGTCAGAAAATACGCTACGTTTGAACGTCAACAAAACAAAATACCTGGTTATTTCAAAATCCCATTTTAGATCACTCATAGACCATGGTTTGAAAATTCACAGCTGCGATAGTATATTACGTTCCAATCAATATTGAACCCATAGCCCAAAAAACAGTTCCTTGAATGACATATACACGTCTATTAATAAAGGACGTGACGTAGGAATGAGCAATGCTATGAATTTCAGCACGTTAAGAACTACTATTTTCGCCGATTCCCCATAATTCTAAAAGTGGTGAACATGAACGTGTCCAACAACTTTTCTTGACAACCTCTTGTTTTACCTATGCAATGGTTGCTGCACGAGTATATAGTTCATGGCAGAAGTGTTGAGTTTTTTCATTTTCACCAGTATCAGTTTCTAAATATACGCCGGGCTGTATTCTTCCACGTTCATGGCAACGTTTCTCACTACCAATACAAAAGATTTTAAAAAAGTGTTTTTGAAACCAGGTAAATCCGATATTAGGGAGTTCTGAATTGCAATCAACGACCAAACGGCACTTTTTTCATTTTTGCAGCTCACAAAGGAGAACACAACTGTTCAAAGTGATCAAGATCTCATATCCTCTGGATCTGCCACGGCTTCTGGGCTCCCTGGCCGATGTCCTGCTTCTATCGAGTTCGGGCCATACCACATTCACACTTGGTACTCCTCGCCCTTCCCACAGGAATATGCCAGGTACGTTTTTGGTCCAGCGTAAACTTATGGCTACTCAAAATTGAACCAGTAATTTTTAGTGTTAGGCTTTTCACGTTATTATTCGGTGACAAATGGTTATTTTACTTCCAGGTTAGGCAAGTTGTTTCTCTGTGAATTTTGTCTGAAATACACTAAAAGTAAGGCAGTATTGAAGAGGCATATTGATAAGTGTACGTGGAGGCATCCCCCCGGAACAGAAATTTATCGACACAAAGAGCTGTCTGTTTTCGAAGTAAGGAATGAATTTATTTATTTCTTGATTTAATTAAGGCTCTTTGGAGATGTGGTTATTATTTCGACTGCTATATGTGTAACTGAAAATACCTACATTTCATTTGTACATATCTTAAAATAGTTTGAGCCTGCATCCCACTCACCCAGTCACTAAACTATGAATGTTCGCTGAAACAGCCTTTGAAGCATATTTTCAGTATAGCCGATAGTAGGGAAGAATGTGTGAGCTGATTGAGTCAGTTCTTTCCTAGTTTTTTTCTTTATTTTTCTGAGACGTGAAAATGAGCACGTAATCAAATTGATGGAGGTGATGATGTGGGGAGGGGAAGCGTAGTTTTCCGTTTTCGATGAAAATCCTGCGCTTTCGTTTTTAGTTTTTTCAAAAGACCTCTTCACACGTCATAATATTCCGTTACATTATGTATCAAGCTGGCGCCCACTATTTCGGTAACGCGGAATGTTTAAGCGAAACGAGAATGATTTTTAATGTTTTCCCGTGGGCAGTGAAAAAAGTCCGCTGTCTGAAACGAGACTTTTTCAACACCAACTTTTCCGCTGGTCAGAAGCCAGATCAGGAATTAGTTTGACCTCAGTCATTTTCTGCTGTATTCGTTTTAATTTCCTGCATCGGGTTTGCCGTGCTGATTTAGCTGCTTGCCCTTCAGCGACTGAACCTGGACATGTGCCGCTATCCTTCGATACTTGAGGTCTGGCTGAGAGCAATTTATACTTTTTACACCCCAATTCTATAGCAACCTATTCCCAATTTGTTTTGTGCGGTATTATTTTCGGTCAATGCGCCCTGTATTGGTCATATCCAAATGGTGATATTTATTTATCTTGAATATAAGGTGTGAAAAACAAGCTACGGTATTATCAGTTGAGCGAAGGCACCTTGAGGTATTTCAATTTAATGCGAGATGTGGCCGTAATAGTTTTGATTAAACTCGCATAGCTAACTCATTCAACTCATCATTCACAGGGAACCTGTGGGAGCACTCGTACATTGGAAATACGGGGAATGATAGAAACAGGTCAATTTCTATGTTAGCGAAAATAGATCAGGACATGACAAAATTCGAGCTGCGGAAACCTTTCCTGCTCTGGGTAAGCAGTGACGAAATGATGTGAGCACACTTGAGAAATTTCCCCGACTCAAATAGAATAATTAGTGCAAAAATTAAATAGTGAATGCAGCTGGAAGTGAAGTGCCTTCATTCCCACTCATGAAGACATAAGCTCTCAATAAACGGGTTTCTCGCGGGAGGTGAATGGAGCCAGTAGGCCAGCTTCTGTAGCTCTTAAGACAGTATCATCGCCCTTTAGTTTCAATAAGAAAATAGAGCGTACTGCACTCCACAGCCCTCAAGTATTCGCTATTTTTCAATACGTTGTACAGCTTGATGGAGTTGTACACGTTTCCACAAATTTGCTCGTGGTTGTTGAAGCACAGTCTCAATAGTGGTTGGGAATTAAAACCCTCTGGGATCAGCTATAGCTCTTAAATAGTCAAATTCCTCGCTAGATAGAACTGTACCGAGACGAACTGAACTCTTCGATTTGGCGAAGGCTCGTCCGGGGCATTTGTGCTTAATAGGCACCGCAAACTTCTCGAATTACTCCAAACTTCGGCGTGGGAGGTCTGAATGGAGCTGTTGTCCCTTCGAGGTGTTGTCCTGCTTAGATTTGAAAAACTGATGTTTACTCCCTCAAAATGCAGGGGATTTTCCTGTTTTTGGAATGCTGATGACTTCTCTCCTATTTGCAGGTTGATGGTAATACAGCCAAATTTTATTGCCAAAATCTGTGTTTACTGGCGAAATTATTTCTCGATCATAAAACGCTTTACTATGATGTTGAACCTTTCCTCTTCTACGTATTGACTAAAAACGACGAAAAGGTTTGTTTCACTGCGCTGCGTAATTCGATTGCTCGATATACGCTTTAAATCAGAATTTACTTTTTTTTGCGTTTCTGTTACAGGGGTTCCACCTCGTTGGCTACTTTTCAAAAGAGAAACATTGCCTTCAAAAATATAATGTTTCGTGCATCATGACGTTACCCCACTGCCAACGCCAAGGTTTTGGAAGGTTTCTGATTGATTTCAGTGAGTGCCACTGTTGGCTTATTTTCTGTTTAGAAGTTTCATACGAGCACAGTTTTTAACGCACGCACGCACAGGATGCATGCGCATCCTGACGAGAAACATCACTGTTCCGATAAAATGATGGGTTGAAGTGCCAAGAATTGGAGCAGGGCGAACTTTTTTACTTTCCGCTGCCCAAAGGCTAAGAAACGGTAATCGGTCATGTAAAACGTTGAGTTTTCTTCAGATCTATACGTTTTGAGGGCTACTGAATCGGAAAAACCTCATTTTCGTGCGTGGTATGTCTGCGGGGCTGTGGTTTAATTTGTGGGAGAACGGCTGAACCGGTTGAATATTGAAATCAGGTTGTGAGCGATTTCCATCGATGGAAAAGAGGGGACTGGGAGAACAAACTGTACCTAAAACTAGGGTTCACTCGAAAACGGCTCCAACGATGTTAATTAAACTTTCAAATTATCTTCACTTGTTAGTACCCAACTGTTCTCCTCTCAATATCTCCATGCGAATTCGGCGAACAGGGATGCAGGCCAAGAAAGCAAAAATAGAACAAAAATTTCAATTTTCGGCTGAACAGTTTTAAAGATTTTCACCAAACTCATAGAACATCTTGAAGTAGTTACGACCTATATAAAGTTTTCAATAAATGTTGTTCTGACAGTCGACCGACAACGGAGGTAAAAATCAAAACGTGTCGAAAATAATGAACATTTTCATAATTTCCAAAAGCTTCACTGGATTTAATCAATCTTACAGAGAGGATTTGAGCAACCTATACGCATATTTTGTTCTCCACAACTATTTCGATATGTGTCGTTCAAAATGGAAATGTATATCGGAAAACGAGATTTGTCGAACATTAATTTATCATTTTTCTTCAAAAACGGCTTCAACGATTTCGATCAGATTTACGATGTATTCTCAACTAACTAGTACCTACGTTTTGTTCTTCATAAATGTTCCCGTAGACGCTCACTCACTATAGTTAATTCTGGCGGACAAATGTGATTGCGTGCGTTCGTTAGTTATTAGTTTCTTCGGCGAAGTAGAAAGTTATCGGCGGAAAAAACAATTCTGAGTTTACTGCAGGTCTTTCTGTTTCAAGGGCTTCTGAGTTTGAAAAACGCAGTTTGAGAAAATGGGCTTTGAACGCGATGCAGATAAAAAGGATGAAATAAATCGATTCAAAATTTGATGCGTAGCTTGCAGATCACCATAGGACGCCAAAAGGGGTGTGAGCAAATTCGGCCCAATACGAATCATAATCATCCAAACATCCAACTTGTTTTCTCAAAAACTGCTCTAACGATTTTGATTAATTATTTTAAATGGTCAATTCCAGAAGACTGTCATGTCAAATTCTCATCTGTGAGAAAATGACGAGACCAACTCAACAACTTATCGACAATTTCCAAGAAAATCGATTTACTTTGTAAATCTATCTCGTATCCTTGCATTCTGAGAAAAATCAGGGTGGCAATCCTCAAAGCTACCTAACTAATTACTTTATTAGCGTTATTACACTTTCATAGTACGGTTTAATAACGCTAATAAGTAGAATTAAACCTACAACTCAGAATGAAAAACAAATTTTAGAAGTTGCTTAAGTTATAATATCTGGTGCGTAGCAACTCACAACTTTCCGCCACCCCTTTAAGTTCGAACACCACCTACATAGGCGGGCGCTATATCTTCGTTCAACGCATTTTTACGGGAACATTTATGGTGAACTAGTTAGCTGAGAGTACTCCGAAAGTTTGATCGAAATTGTTAGAGCCGTTTTTGAGAAAATTGGAATACCGATAAATTAATATTCGACAAATCTCCTTTTCTGAGTTAACTTGGCTTTTATCTCCGTTCAACTTATATATACAGCAATAATTATGGAGAACGAAATGTTGGTATGGGTGACTAAAAGACGCTCAATTAGGATTTATCACATCTGGTGAAAAAGTTACCCTGGAATTTACGGAAATGTTCGAAAAAACGTTATTTTCGACACATTTTCATTTTTATCTCTGTTCAATGGACCGTCACAGGAACATTTATTGAAAAGAATATGTAGGTATTAACTATTTGAAAACATCCTGTGAGTTTGGTGAAAATCGCTGAAGCCGTTTTGCCAAAAAGCGTAAAAAACCTATTTTTGCTTCAGGGGCCCATATCTCCGTTCACCGTATTTTCATGGAGATATGTATGGAGAAGAAAAGTTAAGTATTGATTAGTAGAAGATAATTTGAAAGTTTAATCAAAATCGTTAGAGCCGTTTTCGAGAAAAATGCGAAAAACCCTAGTTTTTGGTACATTTTCGTCCCCCACTCCCCCTTCCCATCGGCCGAAATCGTCCATAACCTTATTTTGGTATCTACAAAAAATAACGAACAAAACAAAAAAAGAACCAGCTCAATCGGATGAGCCGTTCTCCTGCAAATCGAACTACAGACACACACACACATACACACGGACCACGCGTCGAAATTAGGTTTTTTAGACTCAGTAGGGTCTGAAACGTAAAGATCTGAAGAAAACCCAAATTTTTTTTTTGGGCCGATTACTATACTTTCCTTCCTTTCGGGTAGCGGAAAGTAAAAATCGTCGAATGCGCGTGGGGCTGAGGAAAGTTGCGTGATGCGCTGATATTTTTATGCCGTATACCACCTTTGTACAAGTACTCCATCTTTTTTTATAGGCTATTTGCTCTCTAAAGAGGAAGGCCAACCGGGTACTCCGGAAAAACCGCTGTCTGACTTGGGAAGAGTATCGTACCACGCTTACTGGAGGAGTATGATTTTAGAGTACTTGGACAAACATAGGAATGAAACTTTTTCTCCCAAAGAGCTTTCGAATCAAACTGGTTAGTAGTATTGTTGCAGGAATTCTTTTGGGGCAAAGCATATCTTATATTCATACGTCTTTTCATAGTGTTTATACTTAGTTATTTTGTCGTATTATTGTTTCGTCGTTGAAGTTCGTGCTTATTATAATTTTGTAAGTCGTTTGATGTTGAATTTATATTGTTGTGAAGTTTAAACGTTCTGAACAATTGTTCTCTATTAATTGTTTTGTTAAATCGTTGATTTCAGGTGTGTCTCCTCAGGACATCGCCGACATGTTAATGATAATGGGGATGATGAAAGTGACCAAACGAGAAACTAATGAAGACGGAAAGTCCGACACGAAATTGGTCATTGTAGTCGATTGGTCGATCGTTCAAGCGCATGCTGATCGTGTGGCAAAGTCCAGGAGTCGGATAGCGATCGAGCCGGAATGCTTAAGGTGGACCCCTCTTGTGCCATCTGTAGTTAACCCTTTCCGAGTGCCTGTAAGTCGCGTCAAAAAGTATTTATAGACAGTTGCAATGTTGTTAACGTGCTGGTGGAGTTTAACCCTTTTAACGTCTAGTCTATGGCGATCCCTAAGAACGCATTGAGAGCCGTTTCATGATAATTATGTTACGTTGTGTATAATGATATCATGCGTACTACTCTGTATAAGGATGGTGATGTGTGGAAAAAAACATGCGACAAGGCAGATACTCACTGCTGTGTTTGAAATCCAGTGCCTACCAGCGTCTATGAAGAAGCAATCAACTCCAAACACCAAAATTATGCATTTTTCGACTAACTGGCCGTAAATGTTAGGCCACAGATCAAATAAATTGAAACGAGAGCACAAGGAAATTATTTGTGTGGAATCAAACAACGGTAAAACAACACGAAACCTGATGTCAGTAACCTTATTTACAAACTGAAATTGCCTATTTTCCACTCCCTCTATCGACTGTTTCCTTTTCAATAAGATATAAACCTTCAATCTCACTCTTAATCTCTACGCCTCTTTCTTGACAAAACTACACAAAGAAAACCACTCATTCAAATGCCAGTTTTCTCGACTGTTGAGGTGAATGACTAAATAATGTAATGCAGTTATTACATCATGGCGTTTGCAAAAGTCACTGCTTAAATTTTGTGAGTACCTTACCCACGTAGTGGATAATTTATTTTGAGCAAACACTCAACGCCATTGAACAATTATTTCTTCACATCCCTTGATTTTGATACGCCGATTTAGCATAAAGAAGCATTATTTGTCACAACCTAGAATTTTTTTGCGTGAGGGAGTGCCCTGTGCTTAGCTCAACCAAGGTATTGTTCAGTGTCTTTGTTATGAAGCACAACCTTCACTCTCTAGAAGATGCAACATAAGTCCATATCAGAGGTGTTTCCTGACAATGCATTGGGCATTCTCTTCAAAGAGAGCATTTTATCCCAAGAAAATTTCTTCTCCCTGTATCGGATTCTGCTAGCTCTGCCACAAACGCGATGTTATGAATTCAAGGATGCCATACATAATTCTCCAAGCTATCATTTCGGATTATATAATTCTTGTGGATTGTTTTTCAGAGTCAAGATAGTGACGCTGACGGAGCTGATGGTGACGATGAAGAAGACCCTCCTAAAATTGAAGTTGTCGAAGAAGTGAAGCATGAAAAGCCGATACAACCCAAAATCGAATATTCGGACGTTGAAGATACGACCCCTGCGAAAACACCGTTAAAATCTAGGCGAAGAACTACGTTGAAGGAAAAGTCCCCGTCTCCAATAAAAGCAGCGCCTGTGAGAGAAGCTACATTGAGTGCAAGAACGAGGCTTCAAACAAGTGTTACCGACTCTTCTGACAGTGAAGCACACAGTCCACTGCCAGTGTCAAAGAGACAACAACCTCCTGAAATCAAAAAGACCTCAAAACCTAAACAGCAGTAAGTTTATGTCTCGTATGATGTTTCTTTTACGACAGTTAGCTTAGCTCAACATATGGTTTCCTAGTTCACATAATTCATTCACAGGTATTGGCGAAAACCTTTCTCATTAGGCTTCCATAAATTTTTTTCTGTGACGTAGAAATTGTAGGCATTCATTTCATTTAGACGTTCGTCTTCTTTGATATATTTTGTTGTTGTTGATGTTTGTGACCAGGCTCAGTGGAGAAGGTGGTGACGATTCAACAGGAGGTCTAGATAGGAAGTTCTCATGCGCCACACTCATGAGGAGAACAATACAAAGGGCTTCCTCCGTGATGTGGGCAGTCCAGAAGATACTTGGCAAGACATGGGGATCTTGGCTGAGGATGGCCTTGTGGATGTACAGGGCAATCATTAGGCCTGTGGACACCTGTGGTGCCCTGGTCTATAGGATCAAAAGGTCTTCTCATGAGGCTCATGGAGACTGACTGCGAGCCATACACCTATGTGGATGACCTGACTGTGCTAATCTTTGCAGAGTCAGTCCGCCAAATCGAAGAAAAAACCCACCTCGTGCTCCGCCAAGGGGGTCGTTCCTCTTGAAAGGAAAAGTGAATAATCCACCCACAATACGCTTTGGCGGCCACAGGCTCCTTCTTGAAAAGCACGTCAAGTATTTAGGAGTGAATATTGGATTGCCCTGGCAATAATAGCATAAATCTCTGCTCGAAAAACTGATGAAGTGGAGCCTAGGGCAATATACGTCCCACTCCTTCCAGAGCCACTTAACCACACCCCGGATCCTGTCCCCTCTGGGGTTTTCGATCGACGTGGTTCGTCCACAGTACCTATTGGGCCACCACCCCATTGCGGGATTTCTCTGTCACTAGTTAAAAGGACTGTGAGGGAACATGCCAGAAGACTGCATCAGACAATCTGGAACGCTGCAGGAGTAAGACACTCCAAACGTTTTGTCTCAGAGCAAACAAGTGAGACAAGACACACCCTTCTGAGGATGGAGAGGAAGGACTTGAGGCAGGTTGTTGGGATCATAACAGGGCACTGCAGAATGAACAAACACATGTATGTTATGGGTATAGCCGACACCCCTCGATGCAGGTGGTGAAGAAACTCCCTATCGTGTCCTGGCCCAGTGCTGGAGACTTGAGAGGGAGCGACTATTGGTCTTTGGCACCACTTCTCCCAGGATGGATACCAACGAAGACTCCTTCAGGAACTACCTGGCTTTCTTCAGAAAGCTAGGCATCGACCTGTAAGACACTGGCACTGGCGCAATAGGCCATCTGGCCGCGGTGCACATCCCATCACTCGGACTACAGTCTGAAGATTATATATAGGAGTGAATATAGGTGAGAGGTGGGGCTTCAACCAACACCTCCAGTCCCTTAAAGGCACTACCATTGCAAGGTTTGCCTCACTGCGTGCCATTACTAAGGCCACTTGGGGTGTGAGTTACCATGACACTATCCTCATGTATAAGGCCATCTATCTAGGCGTGATTGGCTATTGCCTCGTTGTCTGGAGTAGCAAACTAACAGTCAATCAAAAGAGAGTATTGGCCCAATCTGTGGATCACCAAGGGCTACAAGACTGTCAACAGAAGCACTCTAGGTGATCAGTGGTCAGTTACCAGTTGATTTGGTCTTTGAGTGCATGGTTGACAAGTGGAGAGTGAAACGGGAGTTTCCCCTGCTTTGGGCTGAACTCCGTGATGATCTCACCACAGAACAGAAACTTGCCGCCATCGACGAATGGGTGTTAGAGAAATGGCACGCAAGATGGGAATCCTCGTCAAAGGGACATGACACGTATGAGTTCTTCCCCAACATCCGTGAACATCTTTTTCAAGGAAATGGGTTGAGCCAAACCACTGGAAGAGCCAGTTCTTCACGGGACATGGTGACTTCAATGCATGGCTCCACTCCTTTTGTCTGAAAGACTCTCCATCATGCACGTCATGCGCCTCCAATGCAGAGGAAACAAGAACCCACGTGCTGCTCCACTGTAGTTTCTACAACAGTGAGCGATGGTTGTTGGGAGGTCAAACGAACTTAGCAGCATTGACTGCTACATAGCAAGCCTATAACCATTAGCCTATAGAGTTCGCGAAGAAGGTAATGGCTAAGAAACGTGATCATAGTTGATCTGTCCTTTTGAAACTTGCCACCCAAGAAAATAGTTAGATCAGGTGGGAAACCAGATTAAGAACTCCTCCCAGATGGTACGGGATTCCTCAGGTGGTCACCTCCGCGCAGTAACACACGGGCAACAGCTCTCTACCAGGAAACTGGCTAATGACCAAATACTTGTCGTACCTCTGCAGGTCTGAGGCCTCTTGCATATTAGCAAAACCTCAACTTCCATGACTGATATAACCCTCGTCGAGGGTTTAGGAACAGTTATCAGATAAGGAAACAGACCTGTTGGCTTGCTTGGAATATAAATGGGGAAAAATGAGTTAAAAATCCAAAATTAAAAAATCCAGTATAAAACTGCTGCTTTAAGTGAGAGTAGCTGACGCAATCATCAATAGTTAAAAGCTGTCATTGTTAAGAGAGATTCGAGTTTATGGTGGTTTTGTTTGGTTTGGAGAAGTCACCAGCATAATTACCCTACTCTAAATGATGATGAAGAGAATTAACCCCGTTTCAGTAAGTGGGAAAACTTTGAAGGTTTTTTCATTTTTATTTGAAAAATACTATGTTTATGTATTTGATTATTTAGAAACTCAAAAATGTTGGAAAAGAGTCCTCTCTCAATTTTTTTCTAACCATTTGCTTTGCAGATTGATTACGGAAATGTTCAAGAAAAATGTCGAAAGTCCAATCATAACCCCTCCCACCAAATCCCCACGTAAGAGCGCAACACCTCGAAAGAATGTCGTGAAAAAAGAAGAAGAAAGCGTTGTAGAGCAACCATTGCGTACACGGAAACTGTCGGAACGAAGAGCGGACAAACTAACAGCGGAGAAAGAAAAGCAAGCTTTGGAGAAGGCAGAGAAAGAAGCGGCCGAAAAACTAGCAGCTGAGAAGAAGGCTGAAAAACTTGCAGCTGACAAATTGGCCACTGAGAAGAAGGCGGAAAAGTTAGCTGCAGAGAAGAAGGCAGAAAAACAAGCGGCCGAGAGGAAAGCAGAACGACTAGCTGCTGAAAAGAAAGCTGAAAAACTTCTAGCCGAGAAAGCAGATGGAAAAATGGAGAAAGAAGAGAAGTTGGAAAAACAAACAGCAGAAATTGAGGTGCCCGAATCTGAGCCTGTTGAAATCTTAGGGCGAGGAGCTCGTCGCAGCAAAACACAAAAGAGACCTTACAAAGAACTGGATGAAGATGACATTGAGGCTGTTACTCCTCCCCCACCTGCGTCATCTGGTTCAGAAAGACGCAAACGGAGGAAAACTGAACCAGCGGAAAAAGTTGAACCACCGCCCAAAGTTGCTCCGAAACTTGAAACTCCTCAAGTGCTTATTCCTTCGAAGCCTGCTCCAGTTTCTGGTATTCTGAGACCATCTAGGCTCAAACTTCCTGAAGTTTCTTCGCAACCCTTACCAAAAACACCGTCGAAGGATACGAAGGTATGTGTTTACCCGTCTTACTCGTTTCTGTTTTCTATCAATTTCCTCCTTTTGTGGTTTTAGTTTAAATCCTAGTGCATGGTAGGTATTTTGGTTGGAATCTGCCCCAGATGTGTGCAGAAGTCGGGTCTGTTACTGATTTCTGAGAGTTGATGGTGTCAAAATAACTACTTAACATCATAGTAAGAACCAAACTAGGAGGGGTTTTAGTGGCTTCCAACCAAAACACATTTTGAGTCACATTTCGAAGGATTAGCTCTCACAATTGTGCAACACCAGACCGCTCTCTGCACCTTCCCAAGAATTATTCTCCATACTGTTTAATGGTCCCTCTGGAAATCGAACTTACTTATCTTCAGGAATGTGAGGTTCACTGAGGTCTCTGTCCCAGTTCCTGCTTTCATCCTGGTCTGTGGTTCCATCTTGCTGCCCTGCACTGCCCTTTTTAATTGGGTTATCCACCTGCCAATATCTGATTGGTCGAAAACAGTGCACCTTTTGTTTTGCCTGCTTAGACTCTGACTCAGCAGCAGGAATGAGACAGCCAGAAGCGACGTCTAACTCGAGAGCTTACCCCATGAGGAACAAGAGTTGCAGGGTATTTGCGTAGTGACATATCTAGGGACTGAACTAACGAATCATTTATTTGGTAGCATTACACAGCCAACTTGATCTTGAGCAATAGCAGTAATGTCTCAATAGTACTTTAGGAATTACTGCATTATAACTTCTAAACTAATGTTTTGCTGTGCCTTTCTGTTTCTAGAATGTCATTTACCCTCCCACTAGGGCCACTAGCAACGAGGCCGTTGTATTCATGAAAAATCTTGAGGCTCAATCCACTCCATTTCTGAATCTGAAGGTTTAGTGTGTAAATCGCATTTGGTGACTGTCCCCTAGTGGAAAATGAGAGAGTTGTTCCCTGTGAGGGTTCAAAGTAGATGATCCTAACTTCAGCTCGATTCTTCAGCAATGGACTGTAAAGTATGTTGATAATGCGTGCAAACAGCGAAGGGGGTGGGGTAGTTGCCTGATGGATTGTATCTTGGCATATTGACAATGACTAGCACACGCGTTCCCGAGAAAACTTGTGTAAAATTTCTTACTGAAAACCTTTGCATCTAGCATGTGTTTACGTCCCATTTGTTAATGCGCTCGTTCAAACCTTTTTTTTTCAGCAAACCCAAGAAATTGACGATTCATTAAACAGGAGATCGTCATCACGGCCGAGAAGAGAAAAACGTCCCAAAATAGAAGAGGAGCCTCCTAAAAAACCAGGTATGATATCCCTATTTGATAACGTTTCATTATGGCAATTTATTTAACAATCATCAATGAGCATAACTGCCGACTTTCTCAGTCCAACATCAGCTTTACTGCTCTTGCATAATTTTTATTCGTCACAATGTGGCTGTGGTACAAATAAATGGTCATATCTCGTAAGGGCCAAATTAAAAATTGTAACTTTTTGCCGGAATAATCTCAAAGATCTGGAATGCTGTGGTGAAAGTTTTCGTGTCTCTCCGCCCAACTTAGTTCGTGTTGTCTTCGTCTCAACCCTTACTCTAATATACTGCAGACTCTGTTGAATAATAGTTAACACTTGATCTAATTTCATTCCAACTGCGTGTTCATTTCGTTTTATTAAACTTTCGTTTTTGTTTGTAGAAGTGTCAGAAAGAGTTAATAAGAGGCAGGCTGCAGCTAAAGAGCGATGGGCGCGTAGAAAGTTGCAAATAAAGAAGGAAGACGACAAACGTACTCCCAGGATAACAGAGTAAGTTATACATTCAAAGGTTACGTTTGATTTGGTTTAAATATGTGTTACCTTACCAGAGTTAGTTTCATGGCTCTGCATCTCTTCACCATTAATCAGAATTTTAGGTGCCAGGATAGGAGTCAGCCAAAATAAAACTAAGAAGCTTGAAGGAGACTTGAGTTAATGTAATAGAAAATAGGAGAGAGATACTAAAAGCTCTATTTAAGATGTCACTGGAAGTTGCAAGATTCGTCCAGGTTTTCCGTGAATTTGAACAGTATTGTTGTGTGGAGATTGAGGGCCATTTTCACCAACACAGCACAAATCGTGATGTGTCAAAATCAAGGTTAACCTAACCTTTTTCGTTCTCGCCTTTCTACCTGAGATAACTGCGAAATGTGGTTACACGAGCTGTGTTTTAAGCCACATTGAGAACGCAACGTACTAATAAGGTTACAGTAAAGTAAGGTGTTCAAGGTTGCATCTCACAAACAAGTGTTGTGTAAACGTAACCGTACGCCTTGTTGATGCCCAATCCTCAATAGTCCAGATTTGGACTAATTATAATTTATAATAATTATTAAAAGCTCTTGCCAAAGCTGAAACTGGTGAGGAGCATGAAATGCGAATTCTCGTACTCAAACTGCAAGAGCTGCAGGCAAAAGCTGAATTGTCCGAGAGAACGCTTAGGTTGAACTGGAAAAATCGAAAGGGGTACGAGAAAATGAGAGGACTGAGCAAGAGAAAAATTAAAAACCGAAATTGTGAGGTTACAACTTCTACTTGAAGGGAGAGTGATTATGTTTAATAAATGTTACTTAATCCTCTGACGTGTGTATGCTTGTTATTATTAAACCTTTCCTACCTATCAGCTTTTAAAACCATCCCGTTGAGCCCTTTCCATGTGGTTTTTCTAACACAGCGATATGGGTACCCTCAAGTTTTCTCTAAACCTGCTCAACTGACGAATTTCCTCGAACAATTATGAATAATGGCTTTTGTGAGCAGCAGACTTTAATTTCAAATATCTTGAAGTCGTGAGAATGCCCTCGTATCTATCTGGGGGCGCTGGGTGAGATGACGATAGCCTTAATATAGTAGATTGTCATTGTAGTCGAAAAGCAACTGCGCTAACTGGGCACGTTAGCATTAATATTTATTATTATATTTAAAAAAATATAGAAATGATTGAAAATAATGATAGTAAAATTATAGAAATGAATAATCGACGTAGCATGGTGATGGAGTACAGATATGAGGATAGAATAAGGAAAGACAGAGCTAACTGCCAAATGATTCCATTGGTTTAATATTAATGCGATTATTACAGACTCAAGAAGAAAGAGCCTCCAATGTCCGTTGACTTGAACAAACCCAAAGTCTTACTGACTAGAACACCGAGGTCTTCCATCGTTGAGTCAAAGCGAATTCCTGAGAAGTGCAAAATAGAGGAGGAAACTGAGCAAGAAGAAGTTAGCAGCGACAAAGGTGACCAAGATTCAATGTCAGTGGATTCGAGGTCAGCCGATGCTGAGACATCTTCATTGAAGAAAAAAGGGTGGATCAAAGGCGTCGCGAGGAAGGGATACGTACCTAAGGCTCTTCCTGGGAAACCGAAGAACAAAATCCACAGGCGATGGGGTGTCAAGCCAAGGAGGGTAAGCTTGCAATTGTCCTTTCGAAAGCGTCTGCATTCAACCAATTTCTGGCGT
Source organism: Pachypeltis micranthus (assembly GCA_020466155.1). NCBI lineage: Eukaryota > Metazoa > Arthropoda > Insecta > Hemiptera > Miridae > Pachypeltis > Pachypeltis micranthus. The sequence continues at coordinate 13,184,344 of CM035775.1, forward strand.
TGCTAATTCGTTCGTTTATTATTTTCCAGAAACGTCATCCGCGCAAAGGAATGGTGGCCAATAACAAGACTGTTGACAAACCGAAGCCTATTTCTGTTGTCGATGATGGCCCTCAGAGCTCAGAGGTTGATGATGGTGCGCAACCTGAGTCTCCACCTAAGGGTTGTTCTGACACTCCACTTGAGAGCCTTTCTGAAGAAGAACAAGAAACTAAACCAACTCTCAAAACTGTAAGATCGTCTTACGTTTTATTTGAATTTGAGCCACCGATGACCAGATTGCTAAACACTTCCACCCACACTGTAAATAATATTTCTACGTTCCTTGAGCTTACAAAGAGGGAAGGAAAGTTATGTACTCGGCCAAAAGAAAAATATTTTTCTCAAAAATGGCTCTAATGGTTTAGGTTGCACTTTTCTGTAGACAGTTCCAAACGATATAATAGTAGTGTACGATTGCCTTTCCCGGTAAAATGTAGAGAGTAGCAAAATAAAGAATCTAAAGTTTCAACGTAAATTGATTTTAATGAAGTTGTTTCCTAACAAATTTCCCTTATACAGCATATCCTTATAAAGTCCAAAGTTATAAAATAATCCCATTAAAGTCCAGAATGTAAACATTTGTCCATTATTTGACTTTTTTCACTGTTTGCTCCATTCGTCCATATAAACATTAACGTTTCTGTTTTGCCATCTTCTAGGCATTTTGCAAGTGCTTTAATTAGATGAACGCAAGACTCGAACTGATTTATTTTATCAATTGCTAACAAAGACCACCTGATTTACAACAATAATAATCATTCCATTACATTTTCCCTTCTGATAGCACTGGAACGAGGCTGCCCGTTGTGCAAATACAGTCGATCAATTTTAACTCGGTAACGTCTTGGAACATCCGACAAAACTTGGGCTACAACTAGATACATTTACACATCCTTCACCCAGACTTCTTCACCCTTTTCCGAAGCTCTTAATATTCTTGTTCTGCGGGGGATTTCGAAGTCTTTTTTTTCGGTCGTCTTCTTCTTCTTCTTTTTTTTTTTTTTTTTTTTTTTTCTCCGAAGTACGGCCGTTACAGTTATTTTTATATTATTATTACATTATTTTAGTTATTAGTAATCATGACAGTAAATGGTGAATGGTAAAAGTGGAAGGTTAAAATGAAGACAAAAGTTGAGGTTAAAATGAAATTGACACTTGGCACAGGAAATTAAATAATAAATCATGAATTTCATAGTTGCTTTCAGCAAGGAGTGTGTTGAGATTAAACGGGCGGGGGGTCTTGTTCGGGATGGCGTCTATCAGTTGTTTTCGTGCAGTATCATGTGTTTCGCATTCCAGGATTACGTGTTGTGGGGATTCTTCCGTTGATGAGCAGTTTCGGCAGAGTGGTGTGTGTGACGGATCAAGACGATGTAGGAACTGGTTTGTGTTGCAGTGTCCACAACGCAGCCGAGAAATAGTTTTATAGAAGCTTTTCAGCTTCGCTCCCGAAATGCTGTCGAACCAGGCGGTCTTATGAATTTTGGGGAACAGCACTTTGTAGTTTTGGCTGGCTGGGTATCCGGATAATTCTTTTTGCCACTGTGAGATTAGGGTTTGGTAGGATCTTCTTTTGAGGTCGGTGATCGGGTAAAGTTGTGATGGGGGGGGGGGCTCTGGAAGTAGGGAGGCACGTCTCGCTTCTGAATCTGCTATGTCATTGCCTCTTATCCCTGAATGGCTTTTTACCCAACATATTCCAACTCTTTTTCCGTGGGCTTTATCAGCTTCAATTTTCGTCATATGGGATGGGATCTTGAGGTGTGTTAACTTTGATACCACACTCTTGGAGTCGGTTATCAGTAAAACGGCTGAATACTGCTGGTTTTCAGTGCTGTTTGCATGCAACAGTGCTTGCAAGATGGCATAGCATTCGGCTGTGTAGATGGAGCTTCGGCCCCACAAACTGAAGCCTCGAGTCACCTCATTTGTGGAGTCATAGAAGGCACAGCTTGATTTGTCTTTTTGTAGCGATCCATCGGTGTAAATGATGATGCTGTTTGGCCACTTTGTACGAAAATATTCTCGTACGCAAGGTTGGGTCCCTCGAGGTGTTGTATAGGTAGAGGCTGGGAGGTTGAGTATGTAGCGGGTGTTTGTAGAATTCATAGGGGATAGAGTAGACGTACGGCATGTTAGAACTTGTTAACCAACGGAACTCATTGCTTAAATCCGTAAAACTTTCGCAGAGCAAGGGCGAGGGCTTTTTAGCTCAATATCGCTCGGTAAGGTTGCATATTGCCAATGCTCGTATTTCTCCCAGTAGTTCTCTATTCTTACTGTGGGTTTTCAGGAGTAGTCGGTCGGAAATCATCTTGCGTCTCAGGTGTAAGGGTGGTTCCCCAGCCTCGGCCAGAAGGGCATTGATTGGGGTTGATGGCAAGACTCCCAGGCAGATTCGTAATGCTCTGATCTGAATTTTGTCAACTTTTGAGAGGGTGGTCTTGGCCGCAGAGCCATATAGAACTGATCCGTAATCAATGTCGTCTTCTTGAATTTTCGTCCTTTCTTACCGTCTCTAAACTAGGCTAGTCTGGAATCAAAATTGATAGGTCAATCGGAAGAGTCGCTCTCATTTTTCTGTTCATCAGCTATTATGCTGGTGAAAACCCTTGCTCGAGAGGTGTGGTTCTGTTGTCCAAACTAATATCCCCTTTATAGGCCAATTTCTTGGTTACTTTCACCATCGCATCAACAAATCCATTACTTTGAAAATTCGGGTAACTGTCACAATTTTTAAACAAAATTCCTTAGCGAAATCCTTCATTTCAAACCTAGTAGATTTGGTACCCTTATCAAATCTTATTCTTGAGTTCTTTTATATTCGTGTATCGTGAAATATAATCCGCTGCAGCGTACAATCTGATGTACTCTTGTCGTTTTTGGAACGATTTCGCTTGTTTAACTCGCTCTTCCTCTTCTGTTAGCGTCAAATTGTATTTTACTTGCAACCGTTCAGACAGGTCCAAATCGCACATACCTCGAATTATACACGATCAAATCATCATTACCTGCTACCAAATTGCAAATAATTGCTAGACTGTGAAGATCTGTAATCAAAGAACTCAATCGGCTCCACTAAAAAATCGACTACGTTGGAAAACTAAATTTACTTTCCCTTGAAAATGTTCAGTTACTTTTCTCGCTACGTAATGATAATTATCTCTTTCGTCACTTCACTTTCCAATCTACATTGGTCCAATGGAGGTTCTCTGACGGTTTCATCGCTCCAGCTAAAGTTGGAGCTCTCTTCTTCGTTCACACCTGATACCATGATGCCTTCTAGGCATTTGGAACGTGCAAATAGAATTAGATGAACTTGGACTGATTCATTTTACCAATTGTGTAGAAAGGCAATAAGCTTGTCGGTCCCATAAATCACCTATGCAGTGATCACTCAGTGAATATTGTAAGATAAATACAAAACTTGCACATCACGGTTATCTAGCTTGGTCTCACAACTACCAAGATTCGTCCCATTCGAACAAGCATCGAAAAATACCTAAACGATGCGAAACATGACCTGGCTACAATGTAATGGTTTAGGCGGCGCTAGGCAATTGGCACGACATGACGAGTCTAACCAATGAGTGGTTGGAGTGAGGCGGGAAGCATGGTGGGGAATAAGTGCAGACTACGAAGAAACGATAACTCACTTATTTACTGCAATTTCACTGTTTTCCGTCTAGACCCAGTCCTACGCCTTTGAGACAACCTTTATTTGATTCAGCACCGAAAAATGCTGAGGAAACAATACCTAACACGATCTAATCGCAATAAAACTGCCCAAATTTCATTTTTTAACTAGTTTTTGAACTTCTCTCCGTGCCTTGAAACGCAGTGTCAAATGTGGGGGGTTTAAAAAAATTTCGTGACCGAAAACATAGATGTATTATTCAGAATGAATAATAAACCAAAATTGTTTAAGTTACCTGCTAGAATTACGAAAAATTGCTGAATGCACGTGGGTCTGAGGAATGTTGTGTGATGCGTAGCACACGATATTTTGAAGAGATTACTAAAAGAAAATTGGTGTGGAGACCATTTAGTTATAAAATTGTTTAATTCCTAGTTTTGTCATGATCAAAGTAATTTATTTAGAAATTGACGTTCTATCTGAAATGTGAAACTTTGTTTTTAGGAAATTATTGAAAAGAGTGAACCTGAGGAAATGGAAGTGGACATTGAGGATTCTAAAGAAAGCTACTCTCTTAAAGCAGCAAAAACTTCCCTCAAGGATACTCCTTCGAGTGACCCAAAAACGCCTCTACAAAGGGTGAAGTCGCCAGTACAAAACCAAATAACGATGGAAAACAAACAAAACGCTCTACCCTCTACCGAAAAGACCGTCTCATCAAACCCAGTCTCTCAGGGATCTGGCCCAAAATCGCCCGTACCGAGTAAAAATTCACCTGCATCGAGGCCCAAATCGCCTGCACCAAACCGAAACTCGCCTATACCGGCTGAAAAAGCTTCTGATTCGGGCCCAAAATCACCCCCACCATTGGAAAAAATGGTGGTTGACGATGAGCCGTCGCATGAAAATGAAGCATCCCCTCCATCCATTTCGAAATGCAACGTCGAGCCTCCTCTTCCTGCTAAATCAGAAGATCCGGTCGAAGAGGCGACTGGGAACTCGTCTGAGCCCAAACCAGCACTGCTGGAAAATGAAGAAAACGCGAAATCGGCTGTTGAACCTCCTCAGCTTATGGAGGATAAACCTAAAGTGCCTGAATTAGTTCCTGAGAAGGAAGAGGGAGAGTCGTCACCATGTAGGATTCCATCTCCAACAAAAGAAGTGAGTCCCTTAGTATATGTGGGTTTCTATTTGAAACGTTTTAATTTGATGATTCTAGCTGCCAGATTGTTGTGTTACGACGTTAGATCCCGAGGAGTTTCAAACTCCTCTCGCGACATTTGAGTAGAGCGGAGAAGGCCAACTCACAATAGTTTGGATCAGGGTACAATCAGCCGGATGACTTGAAGGCCTCGAGTGTGTGAATGACACAATGAGCCAGGAAGTGTAACTACAGTGTTTTGGGTGCTTGACAACTCTCATTCCGATCACCCTGCTACCTATCTCTCTAATGGAAAATGCCAATGCTGAACAGAGTGTCAAAAGTCTCTCCACTGAAATGTGTCAGAGGATTTTGCTACTTTTGAAATCCGCCATTCTTCCATTCACATCCTGAATAGGATCCCAAATTAATATGTAAACCAAAATACCAAAACTTGCGCTGAATTCGAAAGAAAACAGTAATAGTTCTTTGAGAAAGTAGGAAACTGAAATCATACAGAGCAAATAGACCCACTCAATAACACCTTATAAGTATGCTATCGAAATAAAACCTAATGCTCGGCTAGTACGTGAAATTCAACAAAAAAGTACAGTAAGGAATAATGAAACTCAGCAACTAAAAGCCAATCGTTCACTTACTGTGAGTCACAGTAATGGAAACAGCTTCCACATAGTGCCGTCGGCTAGTGAATATTGATTTAATTCACGCTACGCCGGATCTTCCACAAGATAACTTAGGTAGAAGAAAACCCAATGAGAACTGGTCATTGAGTTACTGATCATCAAACGGTGGTAGGGAAAGGGCTAGGACAGGACTGGAAGCTTAGATCTTTTGAGCCACATGCATTATTAGTCTATCTAGAGTTTCCCCTCCCCCATGTGCTTGTGACGTAGTGACTTATCATTTAGTGGTTGAGCAATATGTACAGCGCCAGTTTAAAAACATACGAAAAATTCGGGGGAAGTCTCAACAATTCATGCATAATTAAAATTAAACACATACCAGAAATCGATATGTCGGATAATCTACCCTGCAAAGCCCAAATCGCACCCAACACAAATCAAAACGTAGCTGTGAGCTGGAATGTGTTCATTTCCCATCAATGGGCGTGCGGCTTTTGGCACTGGAAAACTGTCACTAGTGAACGTAAAGCAAGCTTTGTTTCATATTAGTTGACGGATTGGTGCAGGTGACTCTTGAAATGGCGACATACATACTGAGGGAAACAGGAGACGGGATTGCAAGAGCAAGAAGAGAAAAGTGGAAGGGCATAATTGCAAATGAGGAACACACAAATTGAGCTTTGCTCTGAATGGGCTAATAACAGAACTAGAAATAGTTCTTAAATGTATCACATAATTCATAAGCGTGTTCATAGTTCATAACTGGCTTTTCAATTAGGTAGATTGCTGCAAGAAAACATTTCTGAGACAGTTATCCAATGAGGAAGCTAGTAAGGACTCTTAATTCTCCTTTGGTGAGTGTAAGCACTGCCTTCGTCTTGAACAGGAAAGCACAACGATCCTTTTCGTCAGTTTTAGTCGTGGTCCGACAAAATATTTTTTGTGTCTTTCACGAGGTCACCAGTCGATTTGAGTGACTTGCAGTCGCTCAGGCCCAATGGCTAGGGATCCTGTCCCCCTTTTCACAAGGCAGTCAGCCTTTTCGTAGCCCTAGTAGTCCCTATGAGCCACCATCCACATAAAGGAAAGGCTATTATGTGCACCCAGTCATTTAAGCGCTTGAAGACAATCCCATGCCAGCCTGGATCTGAAGGTGTAGGCTGAGTGGCCTGAAGGTCAGGCTGAGAGTGTAGCCTGATGTTCGAGAATATATGTACCCGCTTACCGTTGAGATCTTTCGTCAGGATCTCTTGCGCACAGATCTTTATGGCTATAATTTTAGCTTGATATATTTTGGCGTACTCTCCCAGCAGCTTGGCAAGGCTGAAGTTGGGTCTAACCGTGCCCAGACACCTTCCCCCCCCCCCCATCACAGAACCGTTATTGTACCCTAGCAATGTGCTCACCTCAGTTGGAAACAGCCCTCTCTCCTCCTGCTCCTGTGAGTGGCAACTGACGATTCTTCCTCTCCAGCATAACTTCAATAGCCTCTTCTATTTTGAATTGTCGCAGTCCCTTGATGGCTTGCCTTTGCTTTGGTAGAAATAGGACTGGTCTGAAAAATCCTTACTACTCCCAGCTATGTAGTCCTGAATGTATATGTGGAGAGGTGAGATATCATGGCCCCTGTAGTTGCAATGCAAACCTGTCGCTTCAGTTTCTGGAGTTTTCCTTGAACTGCCCAATGGCTTGTCGCCAATGGAGATGTATGAAATTCCCCTTGTAGAGCCAAATCATCATTTTTGGAGCGATGGCCCGTGATTTACTGCTCATCAACTCGCATTTCAACATAGCTGTGCTTGTCCAGTATCACAAAGATTCAGTACTGCTGTCAGATCAGGCGGTTACAGGGCTAGTTCATGTGATGGCGAGTGGAGCCTGTGAAAAATGAATGAATGGGATGATGCGTCTTGAATACGCGTCAGTGATCGAGTAAACAAAATGAACAATGAGTTGTTTTGTTGAAAACATTGAACGCAAATAATATGATAACCACGCTATTCAATTTTATTGTACATATAGCGTTTCTTACTACACGCTCTGAATAACAAAATGTTGAGCTTCACAAACATTTCGCTTGTGAACATAAATGTACAAATGTTTTAATTTTGTATTGCAGATCATCGATTTAGTTGCTGATGAAGATGATGAACCGAACGGTGCAAAATCCATTCCACCTCCCCCCTTGGAACCTGAGCTGTTGGAAACTCCCAAAAAGGATTCTCCAGTTGTTAATGATTGTGATGGATCTGTGTCTATCAAAAAGCCTCTTTTAGACGACAGATCTAATCCCCCTGTTCTCGAAAGAATTGATGCTAGCGTAAGTCAAATTGTTTGGTATTAATATACGCAGGCTGTTAGGAGGCTTTCTAATTTATTGAAACGAGTGTAGGGATGTGGCGTCAATCAAAGTGCTCTTGGAGGCGCTCACTTGGAATAAACATGGAGAAATACAAGTACCTAAGGATAGTATTGCCGAGTGATGTGCTTCAAGCTCCTCAAAATTAAGTAGTAGGAGGTTACGACTATAGCTAGGTGTTGATAGCTTCAATTACCTTAGGAGCACCGTCACCAGCCAAAATCTCCGTCCAGGGTGAAACAAAAAAGGGTCCAATAGCTGAAAACCAAGATGTTCTTGTCCTGTTTTCTGGATTGGTTGTGGAACATGCAACGAGCAGGCAGTCGATGAAAATATTCATAGTATCTTTGAACAGGAAATAATTAGGCTATTTACAGAGGAGTATAGGATGACTATTAATGGATGATCATATTCAACTGAGACGTAGAAGGTATTCTGGAAAATAAGGACATATCACGGTTTGTGAAGTAGGACATGATGGCTTGGACCCATCGGTTCACAGAATTGATGTTAATGGATGAATAAGAGGACCAGTAACTTTTGAAACAGCACCAATTAGTCAACTCAATTGACGCAACTCTCATATTTTCATACGTTCTTCTTCCAGGCTGTGAGCCCCACTACCATCGATAGAAACTTGGACAACTCCTTACCACCCGAGATCAACAGGGAGCTACCTGCTGAAGAGGTCTTACCAAAAGTTAAACCCCCGACTGAAGTCGAACCCCAGCAGCCAATGGCAGCAGTTCGGCCGTCATCTCCTGTGGAACCTGCCCCCAAGCCAGAGCCACCGCCTGGTAGACAATCACGGAAAGATCCAGAACCACAAAAAGTTGAACAGCGAAGTGCCTTTGAGCCTCCAGTTTTGATTCCTCTCGTCGAAGCCCCCAGGCCCTCGGCTGAAGTACAGAAGAAACAGTCTGAAATGCCTGTGTTGGAGCAAAACCGCAATTTTGAATCGAATGACGCGAACCGAGATAGTCAAGACAGGAGGAAGAATTTCGACCAAATTGTAAGTAGTAAAAAAACGAAGACCATCGATGAAGCGGAAGCCAAAAAGCTTTTCTTACAGCACCAAGAAATGATGAAGAAGACGTTCGAACAACACCAAGAATTGTTGAAAAAGACCTTTGAAGCCCCGCTGTTGGAACACCAGAAAAAAGGTTTCGAACCAATCGGTATGTTTTCCGATCACCAGAAGAGAGCGTTCGAATTTCTCAGCTCTCAAGAACAACATAAAAAGAGGTCCGAGCCCTCAAGTTTGCCTTTGGATCACCAGAAAAAGCCTTTTGAGCCAATTTCTGTACCCATTCCGCCTACAGTGATGGTCGACCATTCGAGAAAGGCGTTTGACCAAGTTCCGCATCCAGACCCAAGCAAACTGACCGAAGCTGTAAAGAAGGCTCATCACATTGTCCCCATGGAAGTTGATTTGACACAGACAGATGATAGCCGGTCGCCAGCGCCACCAACTTTAAAACCACAAGTGCTAAATCCTCATACTCCGCCGCCTCCGGTTTTAGACTCATCTCATCACCACCAGCACCATCATCACAGAAAAGAAGAGGACAAAAAAGTGATGAGTGTTCCGGCTAGAAGTTCCTACGCTGATGGCAAGCTTCATCAGGAAAGGTATGTGTGTCCCTGCTAACATCAAAATTCACTTTTAATTACATTCGAACTAAACTTGAAACGTTGCTATACAATTATGCACTATCTGCAACCCCAAAGAATGAGATAAGTATTGCAGGCAGTCAAAAAACAGCTTTACATTTACTATCAGACCAAAAGATGTACTGGCCCGATTTAAAAATAATGCGATGAGTGTTTATTACGATTTTCCAGGAAATTGAATTGGGGGAAGTGAAGTGTGTACACTTTACTAATCGGTAGCTAATGTATGTTTTCTATAAATATTTGGGTAAACGTTAAGTTAACAAAAATATAGACCTATTGTTGGGAGCAGGAATGGGCGAGCTTGAACCAAGAAATAAATGGACGTGGTGAGGGATAGTGAGGACTGTATTATACTTGACAGAATAGCGATACCCAGTTGAGTGTCTTCTTCATCATTTCTTGTTGAGTTGCGAGTTGCTCGAGCTGAGAAACGAGTGAGACTTGAAAGACGAATGAGTTGGGAGAACTGGGAAACGACTGTTGATCGTGATAGCTGATAGATGGACTGACTGTTGGAAAGAGCTCTATTTTGTGGAGGGGAGGGAAAAAGGATATTTGGTAAAATTCAAAAAAGGGGGAAATCTGTTGTCACGCAGAAGTAACTGAAGCCTGGGCTCTCGCAGGTACAACAAAGGTATTGAAATTAGAAAGGTGTTTGGGGAAACAGTAAAGTGTTAAGTTTGCTATAACGGCTTTAATGATTTAGATTAAACTTGCAGGATATCTTCTACGAGGGTGAATCAAATATAAACAAGACTTATTTTTTAAAATATTTATTTTGATTTTAAACGCACAAACAATCAAAGTTTATTTTTCGACATAATCTCCTGATTTATAAACACATTTTTCCCAGCGTATAGGTATTTTTTTAATTCCTTCCACGTAAAAAGAGTCAGGTCGTGTTTGTAGCCGATTGCGCACATATGCTTCAACCTCATTATCGCTGTGGAATTTTTGCCCTCGCAACGCTTCCTTGAGAGGACCAAAAACATGGAAGTCGCAGGGAGACAGGTCTGGACTGTATGGGTGTTCCAGTGTCTCCCAACCCAGTTGCTCCAATTTTTGTACGGTCAGGGCTGCTGTATGGCGGCGAGCATTGTCATGGAGAAGAATCACTTTTTTCATCGGAAGGTCTCGTCTTTTGCGGCGATATGCAAGTCTGTCCTCAGTCAAAATTTGGCAGTAGTATGCCGCATTAATTGTTCTGCGCTCATGCAAAAAATCAAGGTGCAGCAGGCCACGCTGGTCAAAAAAAACGGTAGCCAAAACCTTGCCAGCTGATAATCGTGACTTTCCTGACTGTAACGTTCACGAGTACAGTTGACAGCAGGAGGGTGGGTTCACGATAATGGTTGAGGCCGTTTGACCCAATGTAAACAAACGCACAGTCAAGTAACAGAAAGTGTAATGAAAAAGTATGTCATTACCCCAACAGATACGTTAAATTAAAAATAGCGCTCACCTGTGTTTCTAGCCGTCCGAAATTTGTAGTTGTGGTGTGCAAATATACTCAAATAGGTATCCATCATTGAGTGCCTCCTTACCCCCACATGATGGAATTAAGGACGCAATACTCGTCAAGAATCATTCGTACACCACTGTTGAACATTGATCAATTGATGAATGAGACCTGCCAAAACGTGCGAATGCGGGACTTGTCAAAAAAATGCGAAGTGGCCATATCGCACAGAACATGTTTGACTGCAACAACGCAAACACTTGGGCGAACACCTTGGCAGCAAATTGAGAAGTGACAGTTACAACGTGTATTTGACGAAGCGAGGGATAATTCCATATTCGGACGGTTTGATTCAATTCAACGATGTGATTCATTTCGAATTTATAGCGACGGTAGAATGAGCTAGCCAGGGAGCACTTGAAAGAGGCTGCTATCAGCAAGTGGACGTTACAGTCCTGACAAGTCACCCATTCACCGTTTACAGACACAGTAGAAGTGTGGTGAACGAAGATGCAGCCTGTGTATATATTGCATACCATCGGAATTACAGGGTTTTACTAAAGTTTGATGGGTCACACCCAGAGCTCAATCTGAATAAGTTGCAAGAAGGATAGATACACGGGTTCGCTGTTGGCCTGTGATCCTCAACTTTTTCATAAAATGAGATATACATTTTCAGGTACAACGCTCCCACCTCCATGAAAGAGAAAAAAGAGCGAAAGAGCCACTCTTCTTCGTCATCAGGACCTGTTGGCGACGACTCCAAACACGGTCACAGGCACGATGAGGTTTCCACTCAACAGGTAAATGATATTGTTGTAGTTTCGATTCCTCCGATATATTTCGAATAACTCGGGTTTAGTTTGTACCCTCTGAGAATCAATTTCCGTTCTTAACGCCTTTTCCTGTTTTGCAGAGTAAACAGTCTGATGTGACGAGTATGTACTCTAGTGAGTCGTCTCACCCTCTTGGTCATTCTTATCCGTGTGCAGAGCTGGATTTAGCCCCCGACAGCGCCACCAGTAGCGCTATGATGGCGGCGCAGGTTGCAGAACAGCAACGTCAGCTGCAGTACAACGACTGTGCTCAGCAGGGTCTGGCGGTTCTCCATCACCTCTCCCAGCATTCTGCACCTCCTCACATGCATTTAGGGTAAGCTTAGTGTATAAGTTGCGAACATATTCATTTCCTTTTTCTGTCTATCCCAAAATTGAACTTTGTCTTTCCCAGTAGAGTTCGGTTTATGGTGCACAGCTGTTCTGTGGTTACAGTGCAGAGCGTGTCTTCGAAAACAGACTTGGGTCATGTAAAAGCGGAGTAGGGTTGTCCCTAGGCTAAACTCTGCTCCACTCCTTTCATTAGAATTCATTAATTTGGTTGCTGGCTTGACACAGCTTCGCCCAAGTCCGTTTCAGGATTTCTATGAAGGTGTACGCTAACCAAGATTGATGCCATTTACACAGACCTGGCAAATTCTCCTATGCACGTATTTGTTGAGTTGATTGGGAGTCTTTGTCTTGAGTGTTGTGGGAATTGGTTGCTATCAGGTGGCAATTTTTGCCTCAGGACTTCAATGAATAAGTAAATTCAGCCCTCGGATAAATAAATAAATCCTCGTCCTTTGTACATCAAATCATTTTCCAATTCATCACAATTGAATAGTTACTACTAGTGCTAAGCTTTTTAACTTTATCTTTAACTCCCCAGGTATCAAACTCCTCAACAGAACCGTTCTAGCAAGCAAAGTGTGAACAGTCGATCATCTCGAGTTCAAACTCAAAATCGGCAGGTTAGTAACTCTTTTTTTTGGCCTTCTTATTTCTTTCGCATTCATTCAATCTTGTTCGTCAGTGGGGTCTACCCTTCCTTGTTCCATTTCACCCAGCAGCATCTCACCTGTGCTTCAAAAAATTCAGTCTTAGGTGTTTTATATGGTGTGGGCACAATTATAAAAGGAAAAGAGAGCACTACTGTTAGAACACTAAGACTGGACAGGAGGAAGTCAGGCGATGGAAGATGGAAGACGGGTTTTACGATCTGTCACGCACTAATGACAGGGAGGAAAAGACTTGACTCAGTAGGTACATACTGTAACGGGACGAACCAAACCCTTCGATTCAGCGGAGGCTCGTCCGGGGCATTTATGCTGACTGGGCACCTCAAATACCCCGATTCGCTAGAGACTTCGCTCAGGTCCCAGATCCCTTGTCGCCATGTCGCCCGTCCTCGCGCTCACTCCCACTCAGTTTCCTGTCTGTGGTGGTAAAACTGCTCTGAATGTAGGGCGTTCGTCGCCACTGAGATGATTGTCTTTTCGACTCTGGATTGTAATGAGCCACCCAGGCTTCATCTCCAGTCACAATGGAGCTCAAGGAACTCGCGAGCGCAGGCGACCCAATTCACTTTGTGCTGTTGTGTTAAATGTTTTGGCACCTACTAGCGCACAATTTTCTGAATCCGAGAGTTTCAGCGATTGTTTCGTGCGTGAGGGATCTGGAGAGTTGTGGAAACATTGCAGCTAGTTCATCCAGTGTCTTCGCGAACAGCATCCTCAATTTGTTTCACCAACTCATCAGTCGAAATGGAAGGCCTCCCACTCCTCTGATCGTCGTGAACACTCGTTCTACTCGTGACACCTTCGCCATAAACCCCTTCGATCAGTGGAAAAATATCCATTGGCGTTTTACCCTCAACAAGGAACCGGATGACGGAGCGCACCTCACACTTGGCGGGATTTTTTATCGACATGTTGCATGCAAACGGTTACCACGAAGTCAGATACTTACCGAGGTCATTCAGTGCTCATTGTGTTCAGGAGGGCCTCCTACATCACTCAGTGTGACGAACATTGGAAACAAAAATGTTCCCTGCATGTACGGGCCACAGTACTCTTACTTTCTGGACATGCCTTGTACTTCTTGAAAAAGGTTGGGGCACCTGGAAGGAAGAAGGGCTGTACACTGTTTGACATGCTACACGTGTGCAATGTAAACATTGCCGACAGCCAAACTATCATTAGTTTGTCAAAAAAAAAAACCCAATGTATATGCTTAGGTTGCTCTGAATTTGTCGAGAAAACATGAACGTGAAAATAATTAAAAAGTGTGTAGCTAGGAAAATAGTTTCTTAGAATTAGAATCAATTGAAAACGATTAAATACTAAATCCTCGAATGTACAGAAACATGTTCTACTATATAGAACTTTTATTTAAACCGTGGTACAGAACCACACAGCTCTAGCGTGTTGGTCGGTAGCACTACTGTAGCAATTTGTGCTTGTAATCAATACAAATCCGTTTGCGATGTAACTTATTTTGCTGTCCATGTATATATTGTGTAAATTAGCTTATCCTGTTTTATTAATTATTTTTTAATAATTTTTCAGTCTCATCAAAGTCCTGCCCACTACCACCAAACTAATTATATGATGCCTCAAGGAGGAGCAGCATACGTCAGTATGTTGGGGCACAGGTTAGTTGACAATTCCTTATAGACTAGTTGAAATGAGAGGGAAATAAATGACAATCTTACAATGTTTGGGGTTAGGTCTCTAATTCAGAATTGGTTGGTGCCTATGATCTGTGCTTCAGATTTACTTATTTGCCTTAAATGCGTATAATGAAATGACCTTTTTGAAAAACTCTTCTCTCCATTTTGTTTACCAGAATGCAGCAGGCTCAACAGGCCAGATTAGGACCTTCGCCCGGATCCTGTTCGGTGTCCTCTGCCAACTTTTACCTTCAGAACGTGGCAGCCGGGGGAAGCCCGAGTGGGCCTCAGAGCGGAGGACCGCCTCCTCCTCATTCATCCCTTGCCAAACTTCAGCAGCTGACGAATGGGTTGGAAAACGCGCCTGTGATGGGCGGCGGAACCCCTCCGCCTACGCCTCCCTCCCATTCGACCCCGCCGCCTGCCAACAACCACTACCACAAGTTTTATCAAACTCAGAGGCACCCAAATATTCAACCAGGTGAGATAAGGCCGTTGCCATTTGTACGAAATAGTTTATATTTGTCGCTACTTGAAACCAATTTCGTTACACTACATCCAATTTTCCTCAGCCATAACTTTTGACTTCGATCTCAATGAAGTCGGTTGTTGCTGTGTACCACCTTACTCCCATTATAAGCACCCTCGTGATCACAGTCTAGTGGTAAGATGAAGGTGCATAATCCGACGAAAGTTGGGCTATTGACTCGGAGCTCGTGATCGCTGTAATTTTTGCCTGTGTCAGCGGCTCTCTAAACTCCCCCCCATTGTAACATTGGAGTCAGAAGTGGGATGTTGTCTGTGGAAGGTACAACAGATCAGGCACACAAGTTGTTAGGGGGAAACACTGAATGAGTTCAAGACAGTGAATTGGATAGGAATGAGCTCTGCTGGTCGGGTGAATTCAACACCTCCAAGCTAACTACAGGTTGTCACGTGTAGTCCCCTAATCGTAGTGATTGGGTGGGGTTGGGGTTGAAGTGGATCTCAGCAAAGCAGTGTACAGCGTTGACGAACACAGGCGCATTTGATTCGGAACAGTCTACACAAAATATCAAACAGGGACTGAACCCCTGATGGCCAAGGTGGTCTACACTCCATGAAGGCCGTACATTAGATACACACTGAACAAGTAAAGATGGTCGTTCGGCAGTCCATTGAAAGCAACCCAGCACAAGCAGGGTACTGTGTTGACGCTGCTGGCGATTTGAAAGTCAAGAAAAAGCACTGCGGAGGACCAAATAGTGCACCAAATTGGTGGGTTGAGAGGACCTTGAGGCCTATAGAAGCTTGGCACACACCAATAATGATCTTACTCTTCAATCAATGCGCTTTTCGCTACTAAAAAAAAAAGAAATTATTAAATACAATTGCAATAAACCAACTTTAAACTGACCAAAACATTAAATAAATTAAATATTGTAAAGCTTGAAAACGACTCAACACTGAACTCTTCGCGCAACGAAGTACTAAACTGACATCTCAGGAACCTCCCACTTCACTTTCTGCCTGACTAAATAAAAATGATAACAAGAATTCTACGCATTGAACTACACCAACAAATATTTTATACCAATAAATGAACCTCGCGCAACTACAATACAAAATAATCCATCGAGTGATTTTGTGATGATTCCATGGAACACAAATGGAAAAAGGTGCAGGATATTTGCGACAAGTCAAGCAAGCGAAGTAAAGAAAAGTTATTATTACAAATTTATTTAGGTAAACTTAAATTTCAAGTACAAAAATCGCATGCAGAGCCGCCATTTCACGGCTGAAAGTTCAGAAACATTGGAGGAGGAGAAAAAACGAGCGGTGCGTAGCAACACCCAACTTTTCCACCACCCCTGTATGTTCGAACACCAGCTACATATGCGGGTGCTATATCGTCGTTCTACAGGAAGATTTATACACGACAAAATGTAGGATCTAGTTAGCTGAAAGTACTTCGTAAGTTTTATTGAAATCGTTAGAGCCATTTGTGAGAAAATTGGAATACTGATAAATTAATATTCGACAAATCTCATTTTCTTAGTTAACTTGACTTATATCTCCGATCAACAGATATATACAGAAATAATTATGGAGAACGGGTATGGGTGACTAAAAGGTACTGTGAAAGTTTGATCAAATCTGATGAAGCAGTTACCACAGTATTTACGGAAATGTTTAAAAAAAAAACGTTAACTTCCCGTGAGTTTGGTGAAAATCGTTTTGCTTCATAGGCCTATATCTCCGTTCGCCGTATTATCAAAGATATGTGTATAGAGAGGAAAAATTGTGTACTGGCTAGTAGAAGATAATTTGAAAGTTTAATCAAAAGTTAGAGCCGTTTTCGAGAAAAATGCGAAAACCCCTAGTTTTGGGTACATTTTCGTCCTCTACCCCCTTTACCATCGACTGAAATCGCCAACCTTAGTTTGGTGTCAGCAAAAAATAACGAACAAAACAAAAAAAGAACCAGCTCAATCGGTTTAGCCGTACTCCTGCAAATCGAATTACAGACAGACCACGCGCCGAAATTAGGTTTTTTAGAATCAGAATGGCCTCATAACGGAAAGATCTGAAGAAAACTAAATTTTTTTTTTTGGCACGATTACAATACTCCACTTAGGATAGTGGAAAGTAAAAAGTGGGAATGAAATTGCAACGATGGTATTTTCCAAAATTTGCAATTATAAAACTAAATTCACACCTCGTTGAGCAAATGGCGTTCAATAACCTTCAAACAGTAGTATTTGTTAAGTTTCTCAAAACTCCCCCCCCCCCTCGTAACTTAGTATTCTATGGGATATTTATGAAATGTTTTAAGGCCGGGGGGGTTGTCGATAGCTAGTCATGAAAGATTCATTTTTCTTTCTCATCTTCATCATTCTTACTCCCTCATCTCCAGATTCGTGAAAGACTCTGTTCTTGCCTGCTTATTTGTAAGAACGCTTAACACCCCTTTAACAGAATTACCAAAAGTTGCAGCAGGACTAATACTATAGAGACAACCTCTGAATCGGCGATTTCATCAATACTCCAATAAAATGTGTGCGTGAATGGGGACCTCTGAAAGCTATTGAAAGGGAATGGCTGAATCTAATCAGGGTCTTCAGGGACACCCACTGAATTATGAAACCCTGAGCGCTACCAGTTTCTGTATAGAACGTGTAGCCAAGTTTTACCAAGTTCTCAAAATTAAGGGAATCAGTTTCTAGTGATAGGAGTTACTGAATGCACGTTGAACTGACGAAAGTTGAATGGTGCGTCCCACCTGACATTATACAGTGTTTTCTCTCTAATTTTAGTACAGTAAACTCAAACGTTTCCCAAAAAATTATGTATACGCTGGTAACTCAATAAAGGTGGCAATGTAAGTGGCAGCAACTCGATAAATTCTGGAACTTTTTTTTACGCTTCCAAGGAAGGGAAATCTTCAAAAGACCTCCCATTGGGTAGTGTCGGATTCTTACTGACTAAAACCCCACCCCAGCGGCTGCCAATTTGAAGGTTCTAAACCAAAAGGGCGGGAGGCTGGCATGGGCAATTGTGAGACTTGAGAGGTTGGGATCGGGTTAGTGTGGAATGAGGGAGCAGGGCCTGTAGACGATATATTATGCGCTGCCAGTTTCTTTATAGGCCCTTGAACTAGGTTTACCAGGTTCATGTGATTTTAGTGAGGAACAAGATTGGATTAGTTGGTAGAGCGATTAACTACATCTGGAGGGGGGGGGGGTGGAATGAGTAGCACTTTTTATTTTATCGTGGCCTCGGCTGATCTATTACCTGCAAATTTCAAAACTCTCACACACTGTAACACTTTTCAATTATATCAAGTACAGTCAATCGGTTTTTGTAATTAATTTATCTTCAAGCGTGCGTTTACTGCATTTCAATATGGTAACAACATTATTTTACTATTCACAGGAGCCGGTCACAACATGTTGTCGTACCAAGGTTTTGCGAACGGAGCTCCTGGTTACTCGCCTCAATCGGCAGGAAGACCCTCGGCAGCGACGGGCTACCCGGGAGCCGGTTTCATAAACCAGGGCGCCCCTTCGAGCCTCCAAATGCAAATGATGCAACCTCCTCAATACCCCGGAGCTCCCCAAGACCCGTCGCAGCAGAACGCCATGTACCCGCCGTACGGAGGCTCAATCCACAACACCTACCTGATGCAGCCGCTAAATTCTCCTATGAGACGCTAGCACTCGCCACCGCCTCGACCCCGGCCCCCCAAGTCGCCTCAAGCCTCTTCTCGCTCACCCAAAACTTGACCACTGTACATAATATTCTTTTTTTTTAACCGCAGCCTGTAAATATTTCACCGCAACCAAAAAGTATCAAGTACACATTTATTTTTGTACATAAACACTTGGAACGTGTACTAATGTACAGTGTAATGTTGCGCCTGACATTAGCTTCGAAATTGACAACATAAAGGTTTGTACATTTTGTAGATAATTAGTTATACAGCAGTCACAATTTGAAGATATTTGACTCCTCCTTGTGAAGGAAGGATATTCTAGACAAAGTAAATTGAATAAACTTCTATTTCTTCTCTTTTTCACACGAATTTTCGTTTTTAAGTTCACCTTGTTTTTATATCTTCGTATTTTTAATTCTTTCGTTTTCGTTAAGTGCTTTTTATTTGTACTGCTCCAGAGCTCAAACCTTCACTCGTTGAATACATTTAATTTCCATGTCTTCTAGTCCTTCGAACCCTGTTGCTAACAACCTATTCGGACTATCTATGTATACTATTAGAACTTTGCATTTATTTTAGTGTAAACGATGACGGTACTGTGATTCAAAGAACAACAGTTGGTATAA
Organism: Pachypeltis micranthus; assembly: GCA_020466155.1. Taxonomy (NCBI): domain Eukaryota; kingdom Metazoa; phylum Arthropoda; class Insecta; order Hemiptera; family Miridae; genus Pachypeltis; species Pachypeltis micranthus. The sequence continues at coordinate 13,203,612 of CM035775.1, forward strand.
CATGTGCGTTTGGTCGCATGAACGCAAACAGCTTCTCATGAAACTGGTTGAAGTTGTAATATAAGACTTGGAGGGGGGGGGGGGTCTAGTTTCAAATATGTGCGAGCTAGAGGTTTAACATGTTCTTTTAGAAGAGCTTTGAGTCCCGTCATTTGACGGGGCTTGTCAATCAATTGACGTAAGACAGCCGTTTTGACTGGCTGTTCTTTTTGTGAGGATTAATTCTGAATATTTATTGCTCTCGGAGCAGTTAATAGTGGCTTGTGGGGTTCTCTCGTCCTGCTGTTATTTTTAAATGATACCAACAACGGAGTACCTTTTTCGATTGTTGAAATGGGATCAAAGAGTTATTTTATACATATTCTAGAAGATTACCATGGCCCCTGCTCAGGAATACGCAAAATCGTGAAGCGTTCCATTTTTGTACTCACCTCGGCGGTGCATATAGTAAAATTGGGACAGATAAGACTTGAAGGTCGGCGTAGCAGTCCTGATGCAAATTTCGCCCTACTTTGCCTGCAAAAACGTGTTCCCTACAGGCGTTTGCGAAGTTGAGAAGTCTTTATTCGCAATAAATTACTCGTGGCGTCTTCTACATGTGTAAACTGAGACGACATAATGGGCCTTGGCGGAAATCCTTTAAAGAATTGAGCAAAAATATCTCTAATGAAGACTGGAAAGCCTCTGACTTTCTATAGTTGACATTTTCTACAGCAGACGTTTTAAGAACATGATAGAGTCGGAGTTATCGTAATGAACGAGTTAATTTCAAGGGATACGTCCTACCATGGACGTTTCCTGACAATTGAATGAAGAGATGAAGAGTTTACGTTGCAAAATAAGAAACAATTCGTACACCCAACGACCATCACAGTTTAAAGACAAATGTAAAGCAATTAGTAGGTCGATACGCCACCTGAGATTCAACAACTGTGTAAGCGGTGCATATCTACATAAAATTAGACAGGACTCCCTCAATGTCAGAAATGTGGGCGCCCAAATGGCCCGCTACACTTGGCTATGGATTGCCCAGAATACTGAAATGAAAGATACTTATTTAATACAGTGTCGAGAAAAACTTTTACGTTGGACTATCTATTCCGGAATTTATGGAGCTATTGTATGAAAAAATGTTAACTCTTAGCTAATTAAAACTGGAATATACTACAACTTACAAATACTTTGATAAAACATGTATGGCTGTGATCAAAATGCAACGCCAAATAAAACAGGGTAAAATAGGAATCCACCGGGGACTTTAGCGTGCACTTGTTCGTAAGGACTTTTGGACTCGCCCCAGCGGCAATTTCAATAGGAGCATTAGTGAACTGATACGCAGATACTTTTCTTTAGCTATGCGAGATTTGCGGATTTCGCTTGAATTGAACAAATAGGGTAAAGAAGAAAATACAGTATCGAATGAGTGACAGCGTAGAATGGTAGTCCTATCACTCGATCTCACGACGTTTCCATAACAAAATTCTAGAGGATTCTGAATTACTGAGCAAAATATTCACGCTCAACTTAAAAGCAAAAATCGAACGTACAGCTGGACATGTTTGTCCTGTCTCAACGACATGGCGCTAAAAGTCAATAAATTCGTTGTCAAAGGCGAAATGTGAGGCTTCAAGTGCAAGGCAGCAGAATGTTTATGCCCAGTTCAGAACGTTAATCAACCGAGGCATTGTTTATACACGAACCCGACAATAACCTAGAAGACTCAAGAAGGGAACAATGACTGCGTGAACAGCGACAGTATTAATCAATTTCTTAAGGAATCGGAAAAGTACTTGCGGTACTAGGAACGAGGGGGGGGGGGTTCCAAGAGCGAAAAATCTCCGGGACAACCCAAGAGTGTGTTAACATCCCAACCTTCACTCCCCCACTTACTGTTGTGGCGCACATTGCCTCCCTCCCGCCACTACTTTGTGTGGTACTAACAAACACTCGTCAGGTTATTCAATGTTTACCACGTGGTCATTACTACGATGAATCACTCCTCTCAGAAGTATCCTTATTACTACCACCTCTAACTCTCATTTGGGCGGCCGTCTTATAGTACGATTTTTCCCCATAGAATACGCCGTTTTTTTATTTCCCTTGGCCTACGAAGTAGAAAGAAAAGTTATGTCATAATATTTTAGCTCCCGGATTTCCATCCATTCCTCCAGGGTTCTGACAGTGTGATCAGCGAGTATTTTAGAAAAAAACGATCGAATTAAGATTTTCTTTGAACTGTCCAGACAATTGTTAAGATTAATTTAGGTACATGACACTCATGTATGAGAGGAGACTGATAGAATTATTTATTTTCTTGGATACAAATGTTAACATTCAAATGACAAAACCCCTCGCTCCTCAAACTGAAATCCCTTGTGAAAACGTGTACCGCGTTGAAACTGTTCGGGCTCACAAGAGCACAAAATTAGTTCGTTACAGCACGCTTTGCGCACACCCTGGGCACGACTGGATTTGAGCAATTTCAATTCATTGTCCATGAGTTGAGTAAATACTGAGGTTTCCAGGCTTCTTCACTGTCCACTGAAGCTCCTTCAAGTGTTTGCTTACCAGTTGACTAGGCCATCGAGCGCTTGGTGGTCAAAGGGAGCTTCTTCTGCTCTGTGCTGAACTCAATATATACCTTTCAAATGAAAAAAGAACTTGCCGCGCAAGACGTGAGATGGGAATCTTTAACAAAGGGACGCGACACGTGAAATCTGTGAACATATTAGGAGAAAGTGGGTTCAGCCAGTTCCGAACAGAACATGTCTTAAGTTTTTTCAATTCCCCCCCCCCCCCTTCAAGGGACGTCTTATGACTCTAGTGTGGAGGAAACAAGAAACTGCGTGCTTCTTTACTGTAGTCCCTACAGAAGTGAGCAACATTTATTGGAATAGCAACCAAACCTACCAGCCTTGACTGCTACTAAGCAGGCTTATAACCGTCCTGCCCAGTTTGCAAGAAGATTACGACAGAAAATAATGAGACCAGAATTGATCTATCCCTTTGAAACTTGCCACCCAATTAAATAGTTAACTCCCTCCTCACCCAATGGTACGGGTTCCCCTGGATGAGCATCTTCTGCCGGGAGACTTGTTAAATGAAAACCTGCCGTAAATCCACGGGTCTGGGTTCGGTGGATGCTGAGCGAGCGCCCAGGCTCTTGCGTGGTAGCAAAACTCCAACCTCCGCCGATATAACTCTCTTAACGGGGTTCAGGAACAGTAATTTTGATAAGGAAACAGACCGGTCCTTTGCTTGGTCTTCATCCAATCGAAAAAACCTCTGTCCCTTGCTCTTCATTTTACCCTCCTTTAAGTTTTTGTGTGTGACGCCAATTTATGGGGTTTCCACAGACTAAAAAGCGGCTGGTCGCCCATGTGTATCAGTAATTAAACGAAGAACTAGGTTTTGAGTAACTTGTGAGCGTGTGATGCCGCTTCACTGCTCCAAAGGCCGCGTGAGTACGTCCACAATGGACAGATGAGGGAAATTAAAGTTGACATCCTACTTTTTTCACGTATTTTGGAAACACAGCCATGCAGTGCGTTCAGAAGAGAACTAAAAGTTACTAATAACCCTTCAAATTACCAAAAACTGAACTTGATGGGTAGAATGCAACATGTTCAGTAACGACAAATGATTGAAATGAGCAGGTATGTGAGAATACAAACTAAGTCAATAGATATAATAGAGCCAACACACTACCCTGAGGTAGACTGCTTTTTTTTTATTTTGGAATGGCACATTGAACTTTTTATAGCGTCGTTAGTCCCTTCTGGATCAATCATTTGAGCTCTGGAGCTGTTTTTGCGTCGTAAACCTTAGTTTCATGCCCCTAGTTTTAACGCTTACCTTGACGCAATTAACTACTTTCAACTATAATGTACTGTTCAGACCTTAGACTAATTAACTGTTGGTTTTCTACACCTGTGATATATTTTTTGTATAAAAACAAAGATATAAGTGAAGTTATACGAGAAATAAAAACCCTGTTCCCTTCGATAGTTAAGAAGAATTTTGTATAAAGAAATCTTCATTGTTATTTATTCTACTTGCTGTAAATACTGTTTTGAATTATTTATGACGTGAGACCAAACGTCTCGTTTCAAAATTGGCACCCTGCACAATTTTTTGAGTACGAGAGCCTCTGGAGAAAGTTGTACTAAAAAGAATTACATTGATTAAAACGAAAGAAAAGAGGAAATTATATTTCAATTGACGCGTATTATTGTTGTTTCCTCGTTGTTGTGTTTAAGAAGATGCTGTTGCGATGTAAAATATCTGGTGCGTAGAAAAAATCTGCTTTACATCCTAGCGCACTACCATCGTCGAGCACATATCTACGGAAACATTTATCGAAATCGTTCGTTTTGCCTCATTTTCCGATCTATCCGGGCTTTTACGTTCAACGGATAACTAAAAATATTTGTGGGGAACAAAACGTGCGTGTAGGGTGGTAAAAGACACTGCCCAGGTTACCATTTACTGCGGAGAACCCGGAAATGTTACGTTTTTATATACCAAGCGCGTTAAATCTACCTAAAGCGGCCGGCCGAGTGAACACGGGGTTACTTAACTTGGTTTAGCTCACACTTTCTTTTCGCCGGTTAATGAGACATCACTATTCTGGAAAAAAAGGTTGTTTTGTAATTAATTGAACGGGAACTAGACCCCGCAATCAATTAGAAATTATCAGGTGTGCCGCCGCATCACACAACTTACATTACTTCTACATATATCCACTGATTTTCATGGCTTTTGCTAATTCAGATGGTTTGAACTTGGTAAAACAACTTCACAGTGGCTCATACCTCTTCCAGCTCATAGTGAGCTTTTGACAGGAGAGGGTTGCCTCCACAGGATCAGGTCACCAGCAGTCCAGAATGAACATCATGGCCGGCTGCCCGCAGGGTGCAGTACTGTCCACGATTAGTGGGCAGTTAAACTCGATCTCCTACGGGCTGCTGAGCACATCCCAATAGCGTATGTCTATGACATAATGGTCATCGTGACGACAAACAACCAAGGAGTGGCCAGGTTGCACTGATAACGAACTTCTGCCACAGAAGGCGCCTCGAATTCTCGCTGGTCGTCCTGAACCCCGCCGTATCCCTCAGGCCTTCCCCTATGGTGCTGCAGGCATGAGTGTGGCACCGAGTATTTGGGAGTTAAATTCTGCCCAAACACATGAAGCTGTTACAACACCTAACTGCTCAAGTTCGCTCCTTTTTGGGTGTCACATGGGGAGCTTCCCTGCATACCCACATGCTGTATTACAGAGCAGTCTGCCGATGGTGCAGTATGCTGCAGCAACCTAGAGATTGCCCCATCTCAAAGGGCGAGCGGATATTCTTAATAACAGATATTATAACAGATATATTCGTGATGTTGGTGCACCACACTACTACTACAAGTACTCGCAGGCACACCCCTGCTGGATCTTCTGCTTAACCTCACAGTCTTGCAATCCTCCATCCAGCAGGGAGCCTTGGCTACATATGGGGGAGTGCTGACATCCCTAATTCCGGCGCTTCAGCAGGAAGACTTGGTTTGTCCTCGTCTCCGATCGGTGTGAGAATAAACATGCATGGATTGGTGGCACCTGTCCTTTGCAGCCACTCGGCTCCTCTCTAGTCACAGCGCCTTCAATGTGCATCTCCAGTTATTCATACGACGGAGGTTTGACGAGTGCCTTAGTGGAACAGAGGACATAAGTGGTCACAGCACCATAAGGGAGTCGTGGTGACCCCTTCTAAGGGGTTCATATCACAAGGCTCCTTTCAAGCTCTCAATGTGGCATTAGGTTACCACTAGCCTGGTGCGGTTCAGTCATTGGGTAGCGCTTACATGAGGTAAAGTGGCTAGAGAAACATCCTCAGCACTCTTCGCAATGTTATCCATCCCTCATTACGCTCAAATTCACTCGCTCCCGCCAAACACGTTCAGGCTGCTCTCCACCTTCTTTCAAAACAGAGGTCGCTAGCGGGTGGAGCTGGAAATTACGACGGGCTGCCTACAGAGAGAGGTGTTGTTGAAAACGCTTACACACAGATCCCCTACTTCATCTCCTAATAATGGACACACCCGGGGCTGCCAAGCTCCTAATCCAAAGGGCCACACATCTTGTCTAAAACGCAACAGCTCGCATTACATTGCACTCCCCTATGACAATGGGTAAATTGCACCGGGCTATACAACAGTGCTGACGCCAACAGCCCCATACCTGGGCACCTTAGCCAAGTGTTCTGCATGGAGGTTATGGTTATTACCCCATACTAGACACTTATTGTGCCATGCCATATTTTTTTCTATCATGCAATACGCAGCCACCTCCTCATGGATCGCCTCAACTCAGCACAGTGCAGCATCCTCCAAGCAGTCTGATTTCCAATTTGTAATGTATTTCCAGCATTTCACTGCAGATACGAATATATCAAATTTGTTGACAAAATGAGAATTTTGAAAAGTACAGGGTGCGTAAAAAAGTATCCGCACTAATCTTTCCCTGACGTCACTATACGTCACAGTGTGTTCTGACTGAGTGGATCCAATAAAAGATGTGCAAAAAACCAGTCGCCTGCGAGGCTTCGTTCAGGCACGATCAAGTTTTTAGTGGACCCCAGTCGAGTGACTGAGTGCAAGCCCAACATGCTGCGAACAGAGGTAGGTGATTAAATTTTGTGTTAAACTAGGGAAATTGAGCATGGATACCTTGGGCATGATTTGCCAAGCGTACAACGATAAGAGCATGTCTCAAATTGCAGTTTTCAAGTGGCGTAAGCTCTTAAAAGATGGCCAAGAATGTGTCGAGGACGTGACTAGCGTTGAATGGTCGTCGTCGTTAAGAACCAACGAAAACATGCATCGTGCGCGTGAAGTAGTAAATTCAGATCGTCAGTCAAGTGTACGTATGATCAGACTTCAACCCGAAATCGATAATATGATCACTAAAAATTTGGAGATGCTCAATTACTGCGCCAAACCCGTCGTTTCGTCTTGACAGACAAAGGCGAGTGTTTACTAGCAAAGACCTTCTGCAACGGCATTGTGACAATCCCCCAACCTCGCTACATTCCAGCAGACCTTTTTTTAATTTCCGAAAGTGGAATCCTCTCTCAAAGGTCACCACAATGGGCCTGTGAGTGCAGTAAAAGGCGTGTAGATGTGTACCCTGAAGGACGAAAAAATGTGCAAAAAACCAGTCTAAAATACCTACTGCAGACTCATGTTAAAGACGATGGCAAAAGTGTGTCGATGCTCAAGGGATGTATTTTGAAGAATTTCAAGATTTCGTTTCAATATCTGATATAAATACATTTTTCCGAAACTAGTCCCGATACTTTTATACACGCCCTGTATTCTCATTTCCACAGACGTTTTATATTTGTAAATCGGTTTCAGTTTTTACACCATTGTCAGCACACATCTTATGAAGCAAGATATGCCGTCCTTATGTATATTTGTCGGAAAAGTGAACGTAAAAACCATGTTTAAAAGAAAAAGGTGTGGTAAAAAAAAAATATCTGGTGCGTTGCAAGACACAACTTTCCTTAGCTCTACAACAATTCACTTTGTACATGGCTAATTCTATTTAATCAATTCATTTATCACTCAGTTCCTTTGAACTTGGTCAAACAACGCTTTATGGCAGCAGGAAGCAGTAGCGCTTTCAGTTCCAGTTTTTATTGTGCTGCTCGTACTCATTGCAGGACCATTATCGAGCAATTGGTACACAGATAATTAATGAGGCTGTAAACACGAGTTTTTTGAAGAAGGATAGTCATTATTTTTGCAGAGTTATTGGGTAAAAACGTTCAGAACTGGTAGTAATCGAAACGGCACTAGTTGAAATCAGGAATTTCTGGAATGAGCCCCACGTATCTCATGAGCGTTTTTAAACACTTTCCCCGTAGGTAGTGGATTGGACTACAATACCAATTTTTTTTAACATTCTACAAAAATTCCAGCGGAGTTAATAAGGAAAAAACTGCGCTAAAAATGCTTTTCGTCGAAAATTTTGATAATTTATTGTGCTGCTCTCGTCATTTTCCCACGAATGGAAATTTTATGGTATAATTGTCTTATTGAGAGCTATCAATATAAAAAATTTAATTAAAATCGTTAGAGCTGTTTTTGAGACAAACATTTTGTGTTTTGATCATAATGATAACTATAGTTAACTTTCGGTAGATTTTGCCCATACCCTTATTTTTGCGTCCCACGGTAACCTGTAGGTTACACATCAAGTATCAGCTGATTAGGTACGGTGGTTTTCTCTAAAAACCGCGCTAAATTCAATTTCGCCGAAAGTTTTGGTAATTTATTGTGCTGCTCTCGTCATTGGGAATTTTATGGTATAATTATCTTAGTAGGAGCTACCAAAATAAAAAATTTAATCAAAATCGTTGGAGCCGTTTTTGAGAAAAAAAATATTTGGTGTTTTGATCACTATGCTAACTATAGTTAGCTTTAGGTGGATGTTGTTCATACCCTTATTTTGGCGTCCCATGGTAACCTGCGGGCGAGATATCAAGTTTGAGCTGATTTGGTACGGTGGTTCGTTCGCGTTCACAGACACACAGACCATTTTCCCAAATAGTGTTTTTCGGACTCAGGAGGTTCTGAAACGTAAAGATCTGAGGAAAACTCAAAAAAAAATTTTCAGCCGATTACATAACTATCCTTTCTACTTCGTAGAAGAACAAAGGAGGTGTAAAAACCTGGAGCGAATTTACGGAAATCCTGATGGTTACGAATTTTAAGAATATCTATGAATTCAACATTCACTGTAAATTAGTTCATTTTACATGTACTGACGATGGTGTCAAAACTAAAAAATGACATACAAATACAAAACCCTTGTGGAAAGACTACTTCTTTTTCCAATTTATATGTTTCCTCCAGTAACTTTGGACGCTGGCAGACAATGTTGCTTCAAGTGACAGCATACTGATACTGACGAGTTAGGTTTTAAAGCGATGAGAGGATGAGGGAGGATTTACTGACGAAAGCAGTCGCACTGCAAGAAAATACCGTCTAAATGGGCTGATAGGCGATGAAATAAACGAACGAATGAGCGCGTGCAAAACATGTTCTATTGTCGTTGAAGATTGAAAAATAACATTAATTAATAAGAACCACCACGAACATACTTAACATAGTACAGAGCTTCGTCACGATGGCAAAACACATTTACACGTTAGCGAGATGTGTTTCATTCTGAGACTCTACGAAAAATCTAAAACGAGAGACTGGCGCGACGGAACGATAGAATTTTAATATGAGCCATCAGCGGCTTCACCACTACAAATAACCTATCACAGTAAAATAAGGCACGAGGTCCAGAGAAGTGGTGTGAAGTGGACTGTAAAGCTTGGTTTGTACAATCCAAGAGACCAAGGAGACTGTGGAAAAGTGCTCTATTTAGGGCGAGTTTCACTGAACAGATCCAATAGTAATCAAATGATTAACGTTGTTGTGGACAAACTGGTCTCACCAACATGAACTGAGATGTATCATTTAAACGTTGATTCAACGATATCACGGAGGCCAATAAATAATTATGAAGACACAGTGCTTCTCTCAGAATATAAACTACACCTGACGTCTTGACAATGTTTGTACAGAATTGAAAATTCGTGCTTGTTGTTAGTATGAGTGTACAGACATTCTTTCAAAATGTTTCTGTTCAAATAGAACGTTCTATTTCTAAGTTTGATCGAGTAGTTTGTTAACATGGATAAACATTTGGCGCCAAAAATTTCCAATAAAGAAAGATAGCACCTCCGCATGTCTCTGTCGTATAACAGCTTAGATACTTATGTCAATAAAAAATTGTCGTTCGTCCAGGTTATCTAAAGGAAAGCTGAGAACTGAAGAGTTTGTACAACCGAACATTAGTCGATCATACCTATGTCAGTTGTCATTAATTTGCGAAGCACTTGAGAAACGTCGACCATACACAAAAATTATGTAATTGGTCAACGCGGAAGATGGATTCATGTAGGAGGTCGCCTGGAGCGATGTCACCCTGAATTCATTCCCAAGTTCGATGTCCTCAGCTCTTCGCCAAGTTTGCTCTCTGTGGCACCCTTGCACTACGAGCTCATTACTGGGTAATAAACGGCCAATACGTAACCAAAGTTTTCAGGCTGTAGCTTGACAATCAGGCCAAAACCTCCTATGGTCAAGCATTGTATCAGGACTCAGGGTCACACACGTTCAATTGAGGTTTATGTGGCTGTGTTGGTTTTGCCATCGAAGCGATCCATCTTGAAGTGGTGATAGATCTCACTTCTGACGCTTTCTTTCAGTGCTCCGAATGTTTCATGGGAAGAAGAGGAGTTCCAACCACGATTTGGTCAGACGATGAGACTAACTTTGTCGGACGAAAGAACACTATCTCGTGGAGCGACTCAACCTTCGATCTCACACCCCATTTGTCCAAGCATTCTCTATCATTGTCGCTCGAGTCAAAACTATCCTCAACAATCAAACATTGGAATAGCAAACTGGTTCTCCAGATGATATTGTATTTGGATTTCCTTGTTCAACGACCTCTCGTATCTCTAACTCAATATTCAGTCACGCACTTCAGCCCATGATTCACCCCCAAGTGCAGGAGGTCCGCACTTTGTCTGGTACCAAGGAACCACCTCTACTCTTTAAGCTCTGCCTGCTACCATAGATGAATGATCAAATGATCGATCATCAAGGGGGAGGGGAGGAGTAGGAGACCTCATTAAAATTCCAGTGGATTGTTTACAAACCCACGCTAGTTCCTCCATCTCCACATTGACGCCTTCTTCAGTTTCATTGACGCATTCTAGCTTTATCGATTTCTTTTTTTTTTTTTGTGTGTGCGTAAAGTAATTCTTTCAAACTTATGCTGTTCAAATAGAACGTTCTATTTCTACGTTCGATCGAATGGTTTATTTGCACGAATAATCAAACACATCAGGTTTCTATAATTTTGCAAATTTCTTGTACTATGCAAGAGATATATGCGGGCGAAGGTCCTAATTCCATCAGTTGGACGATATAAGAAGCCTGTACATTTGATAAGTTCACGTGATGCAAAAAGGGAACCGGTCAAAGATTGATACTGATTGATGTTTTTGTTTGAGTTGAAATGTGGTGTATTTTTACTCCCCCCCCCCTCCTCCTCCACCTCCTTCCTCGTGTTTGTTCTTGTTGTCTTCCTCAAATTGATTTTATTTTTGCAGATTTAAACAAGAGCCCGATCTACCTCATTTAAAATGAGGTTTTTCAATCAGGACTTTTTTTAAAAATTGGTACCAATGCTCAGTTGGCACAGAGGCCGTTCCACCTTCAAGGACGCAAATATGGCTAGGAATCTGCCATCAGCAATGCGTTTGGGGGGAGCATTTCATGTCTGAAGAGGGAGTCAGCGTAGTCACAACCTCACATGACTCATCAGCCACATCAGTCCAAAATTTAACGGTCAAACCCTTACTGAATAAACAAATAATAAGAACATGAAACATATCGTCCCTAACATGTAACGAAAATGCCAAATAATACCCTCTTAAAGCTTCAATGCAAGAACAAAATATAGTACAACATCGAAAATGTAAAAACAATTGCACAGCAGAGAACTTGAGATCAGTAACGCTCCCTTTCTGATTTTATCACGGGTTTCAAATTTTCACAAATAGAAATTAACAGCTGTGCTTCTGATAACATTATCACTCACTGCTACAATGACCAGTGGAATCCGTCACACTAAAATTAGGTTTGTGTTATATACAAAGGCGGGGATCACACCCGGAACTACTCACCCACACAGTACAAATAATTAATAAATATTCTAATGTTCAGTCTATCACACATCATTGCGTACTGAAATGGAAGCAAATTGTTGCAAGGCACGTCAATATTATCAAGTTAATTGTTATTTGGTCCACATGGGACGGTAGACTTTTTAAAAAGTGTGGTTAGTTGTTATACCAGAATGTCGGATGAAGTGGTCTCTAGCGAAAGGAAAAGAACCGAATTTGTAGCTGTTGAAGCAACAGAAATGCAACATCCGGGGTTCACAGTTCGATGATGAGTGCACTTTGTGTCTCAACTTTCCTCAGCTCGAGCCTAGCTTTGAGCGCAGCTAATAAAAGGTGTGCTGACTATTCTGTAGCAATTTATTCATCCCCTCGCCAAAAGACGGAGCCACAACCAAAGCAGAATCCTGCAATTGACGGGGGACATTCATAACAAACCCTGCTGGACACTGGAAGAAGACAACTACAATAACTTTGTTTGCTATCCACTCACACAGATCCCATTCTTGTATTCTTTCGTATAATCCCTTCTCTAACAGAATACAATTCCTTCCAGAGCCCTTAATATAAAGTCCATTCGACGAACCAGGAGCACAAAATATTGTCAGATGCGAATAGCTGAATCATCATAGTTGCCTAATGTCCAAACTAACAAGCCTTAGAATTGTGCATAAATATGAACAAGTTATCCCTTTTAGTGAACCATCGTCCCAAACCCCAAGTGAGAGTGTACTAAGACTGGCGTTCCACTTTATGAGAAAACCATCAAAGTTTCGATGAAGGTCAGATCAAACTTCCCAGACATTCGAGAGTCGCAACGCAGAAAAATTACGTTAAATTGCCGTTTCGGATTGCGAACTGTAGCCCGGTGGCCCTTGACCGAGAAAATTGTGCGAATGGCGATAAGAATGAGGCCGCGTGCCGTGGTAATTCGAATATGACGAGCGGGCCGAAGGTGGGCGCTCAGGTTCGTAGACGAGAGAGTTTTCAGGGCTGTGTTGGAACATGAGATTCGTGTGGCCCCGACTCGATTCTGAAAAAGAACAAAAAAATGCGATTAGAAATTTACTAATGCCATCAGGTTTATCAATGTCATTTGCAGGCCCGAATGTAGGTCGAATAAGTCAAATGTTCAAATAACTACCAAAGACCTGTTCATCAATTCACTTTGCAGCCGGCTAGCCTTAAGTTTCAGTCATCCGCGTTAGATACTCCCGCTTTTTCCGCTCATCGAATATCATTGACCAACTTTACACGTTAACTGAAGAATTGATAAAGCGCCTCTGAAGTTAACAGTATCTAGTGGAAAGCATTTAAGAGATTTCCTCTCTCGCACATGAATTCGATAATTGTTCTCCCCCCTCAGCTAAATGACTTTCTTTTTATTTGGAATCATTTTTGTGCATTGCAACAAAAAGCAGTTGAATATAAACACATAACTTGCTTGAAATTCACTATATACTTAATCAATAGTAGTGATTCGACTGTACCACTCTTAATAACAACTACTGAGCAAAACGGAGGTGATCAAAATAAAGGAGTAATGGGAAGATTTCAACTTTGTATTTTGACTTGGTGGGCAGATTGAAAATATGAGGATAAATGAAAATTTGAAGCCCAGTTGAAGCACTCTGAGAGGTTGGAGTGACGTGTTCGTTTAAAGCGCCTCAGATGTCAGGGTAAGGATTGTTGTCGCTGAACGTTGCTTGTGAACGGATTTGGGTGAGACAATGCATTTTGGTCTGATGCGTAATACGAGGCTACTAGTCAGTTTTTCACTGTTCGTACTTCAAGGTTCTTGTGATCAAGCGGAGAATGCGCATTTGGAGAACTCGTAAGCAATTAATTGTGTGTTCGAGGCGGATGACCAAAGACCTCCATAGCATCAGATAGGTTTGATCGCAGAGTCATAGATCAGTAACTCCTTTTTAATGCTGAGATTTGTGTTCGCGAGGAGTGGTTTTAGATGCCGGATTCTATGGCGTATTTTGTGAGCTGTAATTGACGTGATTTATCCTTGTGAGTCCTGCGTCCAAAGTCATATTTATCGCCTCAAGGGCAGTTGAGTTCATTTCTATGGGCAGGCATGTGAAGTTGCATTTGTAGGTATATACGCAACTGAATAATTTACGTGTCGTTTAATAATTCGACCATTGTGCAGTGTCAGAAGCCCAAGTGCTTGAGCACTCCTAGTATTACAACGATGGAGGCTCACTCGAACACGCTTATTTTCCTTCAACGAACGCATCTTATTGGTTGAGCCCAATGGTGCGCAATCCTGTTTGGTCAGAAAAATAGCATGCTCATTTTACTATTGGGGTATAACTCTGCTGGGCCATTGATCATTGGAGTGACTTGAGAATGAAACAAAACCTTCTTTCTGTTACTCATATTGTTCAAAAAGTTCAACATCTGAGCAGTGAGCGTCATTAGTCGAAACAGGTTTCGGCAAATGACTGGCTAGTAACGCGTGGTTCGGTCGCTATCCAGTCTGCAAACATTCTTAGGAATGGCGCCAATTGAGCGGCATCCATTCTCGTAAGGTGCCGAAAACGAAGTTATTAACGTTATTTGTTGAACGATCCCGTAACCAATTAGTTTTATCTGCAGGTGGGTGACGGCAATTCTTGGAGACAGGAGCTAGAATCGTTAGTGCACACATTCCCAGATGTGTACTACTTGCAGAACCCCTTTTTACTCGTTGCCAAAAGTTGCATCGGATGGCAATGGGGAAAAGATGTCAGATCGAAATGGTGTCGAGGGATAAGTCTTAGAGACAGCGACAATATGTGACGATAACAGAGAGAAAAGGAAAGAAGAGAATGATAAAAAAGAAATTCGTGCACCCTAGTTGCCGCCAACACGTAACTAAATGTAGTTCCTTAGATATAACAGGAGAGAAGTTATATTATGGGCTGCAAAACGTTATTTTCTTTACATCTTTACATTTCTGTCTTCAGAGAGATTAATAAAAAACGCCGTCTGTTTGTCTACGAACACGATTTAAAAAGGATAGATAAAATCGATATTTGCCGTAATGTTTGTTTGATTGCTGTTCACAAAAACACTCAAAAATGTGCATAAACTATTTTCGCAAGTGGAAACCAAAAGATCTGAACATAACTTCCAACAGAGGGCTCAGGAAAGTGAGCCATTTTGAGGAAATTATTACACAATGGGTAATTATCCCTTTGTACAGCTTGATTGTGACCTATTTAATCCAACGTCGAAAAACATTATTATGTTATGAAGTCGGAAAGAAAGAAGGAATACTTGAGTTGAGTACTCCTCCAAAAATCAGTGTTCTCGAAGACACCCAAAACTAACCTCCGAGACCTATCCCATTCGATTCCGCATCGAAAAATACCAGTACACCATACGAAACACGACCTAATTGATGACAACTGAGCTGGCGGGAGGTTTTAATGAGACAGGAGGGAGTACGAATCATGAAACGATTACTTCCGCCGTATTATCCCGCGAGTTCTTGTAATTAGTAGACTTTGGCTCACTATAATTACTGTGCAAGCCTAGAAGCAGTCATACACTCCATCTATTGATCTACTTGCGCAGTTGCAATTTGACTTGATTTAGCTAATGGGACATCAGCCGAATTTTTAGCTGTATTGACTACCCTACACGCATCAAACAGAATCAGTATTAGTTTAGAAACTCCGTAGTCGCAATACTGTCGATTTTACTAGCAACAATTCTCATGTATTATGTAAAAGAAAACAGTTGCGTTCGTTTACCTTGATGGTCCATCAGCCTCGTGACTGGATTAGACCTGGAATTTCTAGATCTGGAAGAAGACCTGGCGGACGAGCGATGATGATTGTGACGGCGAGGGAAAGAGCTGAGATCCCTTGGACGGACTACCGGCGGCCCTGGATTATGCTGAGGACTGAAACTTGGCCCAGAATATGGAGGCAAGGTCCCTCGAGATATTGATCGGCGTTTAACTCGTCGAGGGGTCATCGGTTTTTGGCGTAAATCTGGCTCTGAAATTTCAACAAATGTTCATTGTACCGTCCAGTTAATTATGCTCACTGATATTCATTTAATCCAGACGAGATTCCTTCGACGTTATCAAAAAACAATAATACAACTGACTATAATTGTGGAATGCAACTTAAACCGAATATGATATCGAAATTTACTGAGTGGAGGTGACTTGGTCAAGCAAAAATTTAATAAAATCATGTAACACGTGTGTGAGCCAGTTGCTCTCTTTAGCAAATAATTCTTCGCTCAGTTTGTACGAACCTGAACATGGGTTCTAAATAAATCGTGTAAGAGCTTGACGTTCTCGAACTTATCGAGTTGGACCTACTTATTCCCCGAACTTTACTGAGTGACCAGCCTTTAAGTGTTCATGAAACTACCATTACTATGCTAGTAAATTAAACTGCAGTGGGTTGAATTCCAGAATGTATAAAGCTGCTGCTACTTATGCCACGATCTCGATGTAAAACTCATCGCATGGGTACTTGACCAGGCAGGTGTACAGTTCCACAATTACACGGGAAACAAAATAGAGTTAGTCAACGGAACGACGAATTTTTTGCGGTTGCTCTTATTTATTTTATGACATTATTAAACTTCTACCGTATAACTAACGTATTGGATTTACCATTCCGAATTTTTTGGGAATACTAGCGTCATACGATCGGGATTTATAAGAAAAAACTGAACCAAAATAGATTTTTAAAAATGTTTGCTTATTGTGCTGCTCTAATTTTCTCACGAAACGAAACTTATTAAAATCCCGGAATTTATGAAGTTGCTCCTGATTATAAAACGACCCTAGTTAAACTTGAATCGTATAGGTAGGTAGCTTATTGAACTACCACTCTGACTGTTTTGGAGAACTGCACTGAAAACGCTTTTTGTGGAAATGGTTGATAATTTGTTGATTAAATCTGACTACAGACATAAAGAAAAAAAAAATTATAGTATTCCAACCTTCGCTTGATTCTGTAGTGTTATCAGTAATTCTTCTTGGCATCAAGTCCACAGGGAAGGTGGCACCGCTGGCTGATTTCTTCAACGTGAGTGAAGCTGTAACTGCATTGTAATTGCCTATTTCACGCATTGAACGTATTGTTCTACAGAGTGTGCATTAATGAGGTAATCAATACTGCAAAATATTTACTTACTGGCTTGCTTCCCATTTCTAACTCGATGATTGAGCGACAATCCCACGATGAACCCAGTTATCTGTAAGTCCGACGTTATTTAGTGTTCGATTTGCTTTGAACATGTGCACAGTAAAAATGACACTACTTCTAAAACGCTATAAACTCGTTGCAATGCAGGAACCTGTTAAGTCAAAGTCCATCTTTTCAATATTGGTAACTACAATTGTGTTTAATTGGCACTCACTGCGAGAATAACTTGAAGAAGAGCTTGAGAGGCCTCAATGTGGTGATAAGGAAGAAGGCAACCAGTCACTAGGTTGGGTTTCAGAGGTGCCCAAGGCAATGACTCGCCGGTTTCGTTTGGGAGAAATAAGGCTTTACAGCCAGGGCCATTATATTGCCACCAGCTATCAGACCCTGCTCCAAGGCTCAAAATATCGACGTTCTGAAAAGGGAAACAACGAGAAAAGATATAATCATCATTGTACCACTACTTCAAAGGAATAATGACTTAAAACTGGTTAGGAAGTTGTCGAGGTAAGAGTTCGAATGAAATAATCTAAATGGCTTCAGCCACTCCAGATTGCTCCCCAACTTAATCAACTCAACCCATTCTAATGCCTTACAACCCAAATACAAATGCGCATCTACGATTGAATTGCTTACCAGGAAGTTAGCACCAGGTGTTCACCATAGCCCAAGTAGTTTAAGATAGTTTCTGAGATAAGCATCTAGCGCCACTAACCATCAGTAATAAAATCTAATTTTACTGATTGATCTTCGGTGGGGAAAAGTTCCTAAATACAGACTTTTTAAAAATGTGTCGTTTTTGTGTAAAAGAGGAAACGCGTATTTTCGAAAACATTTTGCACCCAAAATCTAACGAATCTTCGATGAAAATTTTTGGAGACGGATGTCAACTCGTGCATATCGACCAAATATACTGGATACGAATTTTAGAAGTTCACCAAATCCTGAGGTTAGCCAAAAACTTGATAATTCAAATTAAATGAGACCACTCGCCCACCGATGTCTTGAACCACTCTGAGGTACATCAACATCAACTTTTCGTGTATTTCACAACAAAAGTCAAATGTATCGGCTGACTCACATTGCAGACACCCCAGAAACAGTAGTTTGGTGGTCAAAGAAGAAAATTCATATCCTGAGGTACCTCAGGGTATAGGACCACAGCTAGAGATCCCTAGGATCTTCCTATCGTCAGGTTGAATACCTGCAGCACTAATAGTGTGAACCGAGTTGTGCAATTTTGTTTTGCCTGAAATGACATATAGGCAACTGGAGTTTGAGATTTGCTTCTCTGAAAAGTTGAAAAAGGCGACATTTTACAATGAAGCGAGAAAAGGGATGATGTCTAAAAAGGCAAGAGCTCGCTGGGAGTCCAAGGCCTTGGCGAGATTGAAAGCCATTTTTTTTGGGAAGCGGCGGGTGGATTCGACCAGCCCAAATGCCACCAGAAGTTTTCAATACCTTCCTCCGTAATATTCACGTGTTGGTATACACTGCGTAGATCCAGTGCAATGAAGTATTGAGTACCAAACATTTAGCTCAGACAGTCTCGTAGATGGAGAAGAGTGAAAAATTCTGGTTCTGTGATTTTGTGTATTTTTCGAAAATCTACAAGATAATTGAGTTTGAACATCTAATAAGGTGTGTGCTTTGGCACAAGCAAACATGGTGACTGGCACGCTCCAGAGCTGGGTCCAATAATTCTGTCAGCTAGGTGTTCCTGCACAATGGGGTCCATAACTCCTCTCTGCGCTTACTCCTGGCCTTACTGACAATTATTATCATACTTGAGTCTGAAGATGGCCCTCTAGTTAAAATATTATTCTAGGTTTGGACCAAGGCTGTCCACATTATGCAGTGACTCGCAGACCAGTGTACTCTAGTTCAATCCCCAACCACGTATCTAGGAGGAGGCTGAGGCAACAGCTGGTCGACGAAGTTCATTTCCCAACAGCTTCAAATCGGATAATGGAAAGTTTGAAAACAAAAAATTTTCTAGAAATATCTATCACGAGTCTACGGTTTTTGTACATTCCATGTGACGTTTTTTTACACAAAATGTTTGAATCGTTACGATGGTTATCTATATTTTAATGATACACGAAAATGCAGTCGCCTGGAAGGACTTTTAGTTTAAATGGAATAAAATAAGCAATCTCTCGGTACGTCAAAAGTGACCCAGCACAGTGTGATCATTTCTTCATTCCCCAGGAGAGACGACATAATGTTCTTATAGTGACTGTTGTCTTTTTACTTAGCAGCTAAAGCAGTTTCAGCCTTGCATTCGATTCCCACCTTTAGAGCTACGTTTTTATGACAATAATAATTATTACGATTGCTTACCCTGTCTAAAACTCCGACGTTTTCGTAATAGCAAAATACGAAACTATTCCAACCGCACCAGAACAGCGTCCACAAGCAATACTAAAAGTAACAAGATGAATCATAAACGAGAATTAGTATTGAAAAGCTTAATGATTATATAGTTCATGCAAAAACGAGTATCAACAGTAACTAAAAAATCACATTGAATTCACACATATACTCTCGCTTTGTTCCTACCTAAATGTTACGAAAAGTGTCGTAATTTGCCAACTGCTGTGAATATCCAACTAACTAGAATGTCTGAGTACACTCAGCAACTAGTAATTAATCATCAACGAATTGCGTATCACGGATATTTGTGTGCAACGGCTAATAATCCATGGAACCACTCAGTAAAAATAAAATACCACGTAAAAAACGCAACTAGCGTTAAAATAAGGACTAACTTATATATACTGCTATATAGCAGAGTTACGTATACGTTTTTCGCTCAGTTATATAGCTGGGGTTTGATGGGAGTATCACAAATTCCATGAGAAATATATTTAAATTAAGAAACGATTTACGCCACAATTTAAAAGTAGTTAAATGTTAGGTTTGACCTGTGTTCTAATATGCAGAGTTCATTAAGATTGTCATAGTTTTTTTTGAGATGCCGCTACACAGGGGATTCCTTCGAATTTCCCGAATTGATCATGTGTCAGCAAGGCAGTTATAGAAACTTTCCAAAAGAGGCCAAAACAATGAAAAAACGCAAGCTGCAACATTTCGGACACACGATGAGGAATCTAATCTTGTTCCCGAGAGGAAACTATTTAAATGTTATATGACGTCTGAAAGGAAACCAACTTAGTTTAAAACAAAATCGCAATTGAAAAGCATCAATCGTAATTTACACGCCCAATTAAAACTACTTAACGGTTACGTTTGATCTCTGCTTTTACATACTGAGCCCTGGACATTCCAGGAAGTTGAAACCCTATGTGAGCAAACACTGGGCTCACGTCGAAGGCAAGTGTGGGGCTTAAAACAAGTTTTATAAATTCCTGCGCAAATTTGAGCTTTTTACAAATTTCAATTTGCACAAAAAATTGACGCTAATTGAGAAAAACTTACACTCAAAATATAATTCGATTTGAGCTGCCACGCTCCGAAGACTCCGAAAATGGAAAATATGATTTGAAAGAAATTGACGATAATGGGTCCCCACATGTAACCCAGGAAGTCGAATATTTGGCGCGTCAACGTAGTGACCTGGAATAAAAGCAGATTTGTGAGGAAAATGGAAGAGCTCTAAGCTAATGCATTTGTAAGGATGCACAGGTTGTTGAAGATGAGATCGTTTTAGCGGCGACAGACGATACTTCCTTTAAGCGCTCGAAAGTTGAGACTGCAACTTGACACCGACATTTAATACGCATCTTAAGAGAATTTATCTCACGCGCCCATGCGCATGAAATCAACAATTGATGGTAGAGTTGAGCCAAGCAGCTCTGGGGATTCTCGACGGCTTGAAATAACAGTCCACACGAATCCTAGAAACGTTCAAATGCCCTTCTGATGAGAAAATGTTCGTGCATCTAGGAATCAGCCTCACAAATTCCCGCTATAACTTTTGGACTCTCAGCGTATCTTCAACTAGCTAGAAACTGTATTATTCCCGTAAATATTTTTCCAACAACCTAGAGAACCAGAATGACAGGCAACCTGCTCCAAAACCGAGTAAATGCCAAACTGACTGATATAACTGACGGATCTACACCTACAATTTGTTTTTTCACGCCATTTCCTTAAATATCCGTTCAACAACAAATATATTTTATTTTCTATACATCAGATTGTGAGATTCTTCGAACATTTTATACTTTTCTTTTCAACTTTCGTCAACTAAAAAATGGTTTTAGCACGTTTGATTACATTCACAGTGCAGTTTCCTCCTATTAGCATATAGACTGTCTTTCTGTAGAAACAACGACGCCTCTTTATAGCATATAAAATTGGCGTAGGGGTGAAAAAAGTCATGGAGCGTGTCTCACACATCTCGGCAAATTTTAGTAGAATATGAAGCTATTACGAGAAAATAAGTTTGATTGCTATTTTCGACTATGTTCGTGGGAACTCCTTGACAAAACGTTTTGCAAATACGCATCGAAAAGCGTGAAAATGAGAACATACACATAAATACGTTTGGTATTCTTGAGAGTAATCAATTGACGGGTTCGGTCCCTATTGACACATATTCACGGTTTAGAGGTTTTAATTCTTCCTCACAATCATGCCCTACAATAAACATCAGGTGCGGCACATCAGACAACTTTCCTTAGCTTTACGGCAATTCACAAGCCAACGTTTTAGTTGCACACGCCATGAAAACTAGTGAATTTATGTGGGGCTAAGGAAAGTTGTGTGATGAGGCGCACCAGACATTTTTTAATCTACTGAAGGGCATGATTATCGTTGATTTCATTGAAACGACGCCATTGAATGTGTCAACTACTTAATCCCAACGAACATACCCATTTATAGTACAAGTCCCAAATCGTAAAGAATATGCGAAGTTTTTAAAAAAATAGAAGAGGCACGGGGCAGTAGTCCTTACTTGATTTTGAAAATATCAGCAACTCGCAAAACCTTGTGCGCGGTCAAATGTACAGTATATCTGTTATGGCAGATAGTTATTGTTTCAAATCGATTAAGACCACCCACATACTGACAGGTTGCACTGTTGAGAAATACACGAGAGCCTGAGTCTGTGGAGAAGCTCCGTGGATTCGGGTTGGTGATGGATGGGCTGTGTGAGTGCAATGAGACCATGTGTTCCACTGTAGAAATTACCAGCAGAATAGGGATACGGACAGGAATGAGGTATTAGGAACGGATGGGCAGTGGGATATGACAATGGTTAGGGGGCGGGAATTTTTGTTGTGTGGTGGAAATGGTTTGGCGAAAGGGTTTTAAAGGATAGGGAAGAGGTTAGGTTGCGGGGAAAATGTGCAGGGCCTCAGCTGTAGGTGTATAGGTTATTAGTTTGTGTGTGTGTGTGTGTGTTCTGTGTTAGTGAGTGGTCATTAGTGGGCGGTGCCAGGGATGGTCGAATTTCAAGTAGCTCATCCCTGGACCGCCGATATGACTGTACTTAAGGGCTGAATGTACATATGAGTGAATGTGTGTGAATGTATGTGTGTTAGTGTCTTGTAGGAATAGGTAGTGCAGCGAAGGATCCAGGGGGGATGAATATCGAGTAGTCCCCCCTGGACCTTCAGGAAAGTGTGTGAATGTATTTAAGGGTTGAAAGTATTTATTGCATGAGTGTGTATGTAGGTAAGAAGTGTTAGGTTAGAGTGAGACAGGTGGGTCGCAGTCGAGGGTGGCCGAATATCAAGTAGTCCAGTCCGCGCTCGGCTCGTTGGATCAGGGATTGCAGTTCAGGCTGGGAATAAAGACGGCCTGACACCCTTCTCCATAGCAGGTACGGGGGCAAGTCCAATCCCCATACCGCCATGGAGATAAAGCGTAAGAGCCGGTAGAACGCCTCTTGGCAATTCCCCCCCCCCCCCAGAGAGATGTTTGGTACTGGCAGGAGAGGGGTGTAGACTGTGAAGCTAGGTACCCTCCCTAATGCCACAGGCTTATGACCAAAGCACACCTACCATTGTTGAGAAATACGGGGTTATAGAATAGGTTACACACAATACGCGTCTACTGACCCGCACGGAGTTTGGTAGAAATTCTACATAGTTCTTCACAAATGACAGAAAATGACCAATTGCCTCCAGATGTCCACGAATAGGTGCACTAAGTTTTTTTTACGGAGCACATCCGAGAAGGCCGTTCAGAGGCTGACCCAACAAACCTAAATTATAGAGGTAGTTACTTAAATTACGTTCTTACTTCTAATATTATTTTCATCCTAACACACTTTGTGTGAGCGGTATTGAAAACTGTACCTCGTTATTTACTAACGCAGTCATAATATTTAAGGTACAGACACAACTACAGCTAAATTTTGGGATACCATGTATAAATTATGAAGGTTTTCAACTTTTTACTTTCCTTGCTCTACGAAGTAGAAAGGAAAGTTATGTAACCGGCTAAAAAAAAATTTTGAGTTCTCTTCAGATCTTTACGTTTCAGACCCCCCCTGAGTCCGAAAAACACTATTTGGGAAAATGGTCTGTGTGTGTGTGTGTGTGTGTGTGTGTGTGTGTGTTCACCCTGCAGTCGGGGGTCCAGAATACCGCTGACTTATTCCCTGCGTGTCGTATGAGCCGACTAAAAGGGACAGCTGGGTGGGCCCAGCTTGAAAGACAACCTCACCTCTATGAGGTCCCCGCAGGATTACATCCAACGAGGCTTAACTGTGGCTGGGCGTCACAGATCTGTTTCTTTATTTCATGACTGTACCTAAACCCTCGACGAGGGTTATATCAGTCATAGAAGTTGCGGTTTCGCTAATATGCAAGAGGCCGGCCCCTGCAGCATCTACCGAACTCAGACCTGTGGAGGTACGGCAGGTATTTGGTCGTTAGCCAGTCTCACCGTAGAGAGCTTGCCCGTGTGTTACCGCGCGGAGGTGACCACCTGAGGAATCCCGTACCATCTGGGAGTAGTTCTTAATCTGGTTCCCTACCTGATCTTACTGTTTACTTGGGTGGCAAGTTTCAAAAGGACTGATCAACTATAACCACGTTTCTTAGCCATCACCTTCTTTGCGAACTTTGCAAAATGGTTATAGGCTTCCTTTGTAGCAGTCAAAGCTGCTAAGTTCGTTTGCCCTCTCAACAACCGTCGCTCACTGTTGTAGAAACTACAGTGGAGCAGCACATGGTTTCTTGTTTCCTCCGCACTGGAGGCACAAGACGTGCATAATGGAGAGTCTTTCAGAGAAAAGAAGTGGAGCCGCGCATTGAAGTCACCATGTCCCGTGAGGAACTGGCTCGTCCAGTGGTCTGGCTCAACCCATTTTCTAGAAAGACGTTCACGGATGTTGGGGAAGAACTCATACGTATCACGTCCCTTTGACGAGGATTCCCATCTCGCTTGCCATTTCTCTAGAGCCCATTCATCGATGGCGGCAAGTTTCTGTTCTGTGGTGAGATCCATACGGGGTTCAGCCCAAAGCGGGGAAGCTCCGTTTCACTCTCCACTTGTCAATCATGCACTCAACAGCCAAATCAACTGGTAACTGACCAGTGATCACCTGGAGTGCTTCCGTTGATACAGTCTTGTAGGCCTTGGTGATCCACAGGAGCGCGGCTCTCTGGGATTGGGCCAATACTCTCTTTTGATTGACTGTTAGTTTGCTACCCCAGACAACAGGGCAGTAGCCAATCACACCTAAATAGATGGCCTTATACATGAGGATGGTGTCGTGGTAACACACACCCCAAGTGGCCTTAGTAATGGCACGCAGTGAGGCAAACCTTGCAATGGTAGTGCCTTTAAGGGACTGGAGGTGTTGGTTGAAACCCCACCTCTCACCTATATTCACTCCTAAATACTTGACGTGCTTTTCAAGAAGGAGCCTGTGGCCGCCAAAGCGTATTGTGGGTGGATTATTCACTTTCCCCTTCAAGAGGATTAGCTGGGTTTTTTCCTCAGCCACCTGCATCTTGACGTGCTCGCACCATTGGTTGACAGTGCGGAGCACGTGGTGGTTTTTTCTTCAATTTGGCGGACTGACTCTGCAAAGATCAGCACAGTCAAGTCATCCACATAGGCGTACGGCTCGCAGTCAGTCTCCATGAGTTTCCTGAGAAGACCTTCGAAGAAGGCATTCCAGAGTGCTGGTCCTAGGACCGAGCCCTGTGGGCACCCCTTCTCAATCTTTCTCCGGACGGAGACATGCCTACTTTCGATCGTAGCAGTTCTGTCTGTCAGGTAACTTCTGACGAGCGAGTACAGGTTGCGGGGGATTCTTGCTCACCCAGCAGTTGGGGGTCCAGAATTCCACTGCCGTACTCCCTGCGTGTTCGTATAAGCCGAACTAAAAGGGACACAACTTACACTTCATTCACATACATGACACACTGGGAACCCCCTACCTTTAGCTGGGATCACAGAACACACCCCCCGCAGGAAGGGGGACAGAATTCTCCTGCCGTATCCTCTGCGTGGTCGTTAAATCCGGCCTTAAAGGGGCTTAAAGCTCACGACACTGACATTCACAACATATTCCAGATGCAAAATACACTGCAACGGCTTGCGTGGCAGAACACATTGACTTAAAACACTCATAATGAGCGAAAGACAGTCCTGGAGGTAGCTCACTAACACCTTTGAGCGATCCCCTATATAGGTGCGGCCTTCGGAATGAGGAGGGGGAAAAACCAGGTTTGAGCGTTCCTGGGGCGGCTGATAGCGTGTGTCCCGCTCACCACATCACTAGTGGCCGAGGGCTGACTCTGAGCAGCAGCTGAAAAATCCCTCATGCGTCTTAGTCCCGGTGGGTGGCTGGACTGGCAGCTGCGGCGCATGTGGGGGCCTCTCTTTGACCCTCAACGGACCAGCGAAAGGGGCTAGAATCAATATGCCTGAGGGGGAGCTTCCAGGACACTGCCTCGAGCACCTCTCGCTCATACCACTAACACACACACCAAATGAACTCACAAGGATACACTACACCAGTCTGCTTCTTTTTTCTCCCCCCCCCCCCTCAATTAGTAAAAAACATGACAAAGTCAACTAATTCTTCAGCAGGTAATAAAAACGCCACCTGCGCCTCATCCTCGGGCTCGCCAAGCTCGACCCCTCCCTCTTTGGACGATGAGCAATCTACTCATCGTCCAAACAAACCAAGGCGGAAAGAACCGGGCAAACCGCGTTCATCTCCCCCTTCTCCCCCTAGTAGCCCGGGCAACCCGGCTACTACAAGCACTCGACATCCCGTCGACCCTAATCTGTCGGACATGGAGCAGATTTGTGCATATGTCCAAATCATCCACGGCCAACTGGCACGGATGAGGGTCAACGCGACAGGACCTATGCGGGACCTCGTCACTAGTTGCCTCTTCGAAATTTCGAAGCTGGCTATAAAAGCTAATGCCCCCCCAACGATATCGCCCCCTGCCACTCCCCCCCTGCGGGAAACTGTGGCGGCTGTCGTGAGGGAAGAGCTGCGTAGGGCAATTGCCCAGCAGCCAGTGCCACCAGCCCCCCAAACTCAAGGAGCTTTAACGAGCCAGGGTAGTACCCCAGGCCCCTCATATGCGGCAGTAGCCGCTACTGCGCCTTCCTCCCTCCCTCAAGAAGCTGTGGCTGAATGGCAGTCTGCCAGGGCCAGGAAGCGCAGGGGGAAGCAGAAAAAGGCCCCAACTAAGCACGACGTGCAGGCGAGGGCAGCGCCCCGCCTACGCCTCCGCCCAAAAACAAGGGCAAAAATAAAAATAAAAACAAAAATAAAAAGCCTCCACTGCCTACCAAACTCCCCCCTAAAAACCCACGACAAAACGTGGTAGTGGTTAGGCATACATGTAAGGAAGGAGAGGCTGGTCCCTCCAACCCTGATGCAATGGAAGCACTGATGCGAGGCGTCCCTGCTACGGACCTCCAAGCTCTAAGCGTCCGAGTGCTAGACATCCGCACTGCAGTAGGAGGTGGCGCCGTCATTGTAACGGAAACGCCAGAAATGGCCAAGGCGCTCACGAGCCATATTTCCACGAAAAAGGAGTTGAAGCTCCATGCGTCAGCCCCCCTGGGTCGTTTCCCACGCCTGCTATTGTGCGACGTGCGGACCGACCTACAAAAAGAGGACTTGGCCCAACAAGTTGTTGAACACAACCCTGCGTTAGGCTTGCAGCCGCAGGACGTCAGGCCTCTTTTCACCAAAAAGCGTGGCAGACAGAAGGATTGGGTGATTGAGGTATCACCCAGCCTATATAAAAAACTAGAGGGGGCAAGGCACCAAATAGCCTGGCAGCGGTGCGCCATACGAAAGTACCAAGCCCCCACTCAGTGCTACAAATGCCAGCGCTATGGCCACCTGGCAGTGGCCTGTACAAGACCTGTTGTGTGCGCCTGGTGCGCCTTGCCACATCTGAGTAAGGACTGCAAGCGTGATGCTCCCCTCAAGTGTGCCAATTGCGTCGAACGCAAAATCCAACAGGTCGCACACTCTACACGAGACGCACGCTGTACCATTCGTCAGCGAGCGATTGCCCTCCAGGAGTCACGAGTGGATTATGAATAGGTCAAAAACAGTTCGAATCCTTCAGCACAACACCAATAAGAGTTCCCCAGTTATGGCTGAGTTGCTGAAAAATGCACTCAAGAAACGCTGTAGTGTTCTCGCCATACAGGAACCATACATAGGATCCAAAACTCTTGGTCTGGGATCGCAAGCATGAGTGGTGGCTGGAGCAAGAACGGGAGCCAAGGCAGCAGTAGCCTGCATCGACCCGTCCATTGACATGCTCGCACTCACCCACCTGAACAGCCAGCACTTGGCCGCTGTCATCCGAGCCGGTGGCTTTGAGCTGGTTGTAATATCATTCTACAGGCAATTTGGCGCACCAGTTGCCAACAGCCTTGAACCACTCGAGCGGGCTCTAGCAGGCCTATCAGGGCGACCCTGCGTAGTCTGTGCTGATGCAAACGCCAGATCACCATTGTGGGGATCCCCAACCTTGGATGGAGCGGGCGAGGCGTATATAGAGCTGCTCACCAGGTACAACTTGGTTGTTGCCAACGACCCCATGACTGAGGCGACCTATGATGGTCCGGGAGGAAGGTCGTGTATAGACGTCACAGCCGTGTCTCACACCCTGCTACTCAAATTGCAGGGTTGGCGAGTCGTACCAGGTGCAACGCAGAGCGATCACATGGTTATTGACTTTGCCATTACGGATGACAACATCCTCTGCAAAGACACGCGTGAAAAGCGATTCCGCACAAAAAATGCTGACTGGCCGCAATTCGTTAGGGTACTGGGAGGTGAACTGCGTGCCGCAGACACTGACCTAATAGGGCAAGCATCCACACCTGAAGAGGTGGACAGCAAAGTGGACACATTTACCACAGCACTGCACTCTGCTGGGCTCTCTGTACTTGGGCAACAGAAGCACAGGGCGATCAAAGTCCCATGGTGGACTGAGGAACTTAATCCCCTCAAGCAAAGTGCAAATAGAGCCAGAAGGATGTACCAAAACACTCGTGACCCTGATGCCAGAGCAACACTCCGAACTGCCTTCATCCAAGAGAAGAAGGCCTTCCACCGCGCCATCAAACGAGCCAAACGGCAAGGCTGGCGAAATTTTGTGGAAGCGGAGATGTCTGAGAACCCCTGGGGCAGACACTACAAGTCCTCCATAGGAAAAGCAAATGTAGAGCAGGTCTTAGCTGCGATGCAAAATGAGTCAGGCTGGGCCTGCAGCATCGAAAGTTCACTGGAAACCCTCCTTGAGAAGGCGTTCCCAGATGACCAAGTGGCTCGAGACACTGATGCCCAGAGGGCAGCAAGGGAGCTGAGCATGGACCCTCCGAAGGAACCCGACATCCCATTGTGGACAACAGGCGACCTCGGCAGGGCCCTTGCGACTTTGAAGCCCAACAAATCCCCTGGGCCAGATAAAATAGAAAGCAATATGCTATGGCAGGCTGAGCGGACAATCTCCAGCGGTCTCCTTAATTTATTCAATGACTGTCTGCAGGTCGGACAGTTCCCCACTCAGTGGAAGTCTGCGCGTGTTGTCACTCTTCAAAAGGGAGGCGACTGCAATCAGTCGGACCCGCGATCATGGAGACCGCTCAGCCTTCTTTCCATATTAGGCAAAACACTAGAAATCCTGATGTTGCAGTCCCTCGAAGGAGTCTGTGGCTGCAACCTCACAGGCAGGCAATACGGGTGTACCAAAGGAAGGTCCACGCAGGATGTCATTGTCGAGATTCGGTGTGTTTCCCTGCTCGCACCGGCTAAGTACGTCGTAGCAGTTCTGATTGACATCAGAGGAGCGTTTGACAACCTTTGGTGGCCAGCGCTCCTTAATGAGCTCAAAGGTAGGGGAATCCCCCGCAACCTGTACTCGCTCGTCAGAAGTTACCTGACAGACAGAACTGCTACGATCGAAAGCAGGCATGTCTCCGTCCGGAGAAAGATTGAGAAGGGCTACCCAGGACCGGCACTCTGGAATGCCTTCTTCGAAGGTCTTCTCAGGAAACTCATGGAGACTGACTGCGAGCCGTACGCCTATGTGGATGACTTGACTGTGCAGATCTTTGCAGAGTCAGTCCGCCAAATTGAAGAAAAAACCTACCACGTGCTCCGCTCTGTCAACCAATGGTGCGAGCACGTCAAGATGCAGGTGGCTGAGGAAAAAACCCAGCTAATCCTCTTGAAGGGGAAAGTGAATAATCCACCCACAATACGCTTTGGCGGCCACAGGCTCCTTCTTGAAAAGCACGTCAAGTATTTAGGAGTGAATATAGGTGAGAGGTGGGGTTTCAACCAACTCCTCCAGTCCCTTAAAGGCACTACCATTGCAAGGTTTGCCTCACTGCGTGCCATTACTAAGGCCACTTGGGGTGTGTGTTACCATGACACCATCCTCATGTATAAGGTCATCTATTTAGGTGTGATTGGCTACTGCCCCGTTGTCTGGGGTAGCAAACTAACAGTCAATCAAAAGAGAGTATTGGCCTATTCCCAGAGAGCCGCGCTCCTGTGGATCACCAAGGCCTACAAGACTGTATCAACGGAAGCACTCCAGGTGATCACTGGTCAGTTACCAGTTGATTTGGCTGTTGAGTGCATGACTGACAAGTGGAGAGTGAAACTGGAGCTTCCCCCGCTTTGGGCTGAACTCCGTGCGGATCTCACCACAGAACAGAAACTTGCCGCCATCGATGAATGGGCTCTAGAGAAATGGCAAGCGAGATGGGAATCCTCGTCAAAGGGACGTGATACGAATGAGTTCTTCCCCAACATCCGTGTACGTCTTTCTAGAAAATGGGTTGAGCCAGACCACTGGATGAGCCAGTTCCTCACGGGACATGGTGACATCAATGCGCGGCTCCACTCCTTTTCTCTGAAAGACTCTCCATTATGCACGTCTTGTGCCTCCAGTGCGGAGGAAACAAGAAACCATGTGCTGCTCCACAGTAGTTTCTACAACAGTGAGCGACGGTTGTTGGGAGGGCAAACGAACTTAGCAGCATTGACTGCTTCAAAGGAAGCCTATACCCATTTTGCAAAGTTTGCAAAGAAGGTGATGGCTAAGAAACGTGGTTATAGTTGATCAGTCCTTTTGAAACTTGCCACCCAAGTAAACAGTAAGATCAGGTAGGGAACCAGATTAAGAACTACTCCCAGATGGTACG
This sequence comes from Pachypeltis micranthus, assembly GCA_020466155.1. Classification (NCBI taxonomy): domain Eukaryota; kingdom Metazoa; phylum Arthropoda; class Insecta; order Hemiptera; family Miridae; genus Pachypeltis; species Pachypeltis micranthus. The sequence continues at coordinate 13,234,222 of CM035775.1, forward strand.
GGATTCCTCAGGTGGTCACCTCCGCGCGGTAACACACGGGCAACAGCTCTCTACGGTGAGACTGGCTAACGACCAAATACCTGCCGTACCTCCACAGGTCTGAGTTCGGTGGATGCTGCAGGGGCCGGCCTCTTGCATATTAGCGAAACCGCAACTTCTATGACTGATATAACCCTCGTCGAGGGTTTAGGTACAGTCATCAAATAAAGAAACAGATCTGTCTGTGAACGATTTTTAGAGAAAAGCACCGCACCAAATCAGCTCAAACTTGATATCTAGCCCGGAAGTCACTATGGGACGCCAAAATAAGGGTATGAACAAAATCCACCGAAAGTTAACTATAGTTATCATAGTGATCAAAACACCAAATATTTTTTTTCTCAAAAATGGCTCTAACGATTATGATTAAATTTTTTATATTGGTAGCTCCAAATATGGCAACTATACCATAAAGTTCCCATCTATGGGAAAATGACGAGAGCAGCGCAATAAATTACCAAAATTTTAGACGAAATCGATTTTAGCGCGGTTTCTAGAGAAAACAACCGTACCAAATCAGCTGAAACTTGATGTCTAGCCTACAGGTTACCATGGGGCGCCAAAATAAGGGTATGGACAAAATCTACCGAAAGTTAACTATAGTTATCATAGTGATCAAAACACCAAATTTTTTGTCTCAAAAACGGCTCTAACGATTTTGATTAAATTTTTTATATTGGTAGCTCTTAATAAGATAATTATACCATAAAATTCCCATTTGTGAGAAAATGATGAGAGCAGCACAATAAATTATCAAAATTTTCGACGAAAAGCGGTTTTGCCGCGGTTTTTTCTTTATAAACTCCGCTGGAATGTTAGTCGAATGTTTTTAAAAAATTGGTATTGTAGTCCAATCCAATATCTATAGGGTGAGTTTTAAAAACGCTCATTAGATACATGGGGCTCACTCCAGAAATTACTGAATTTCAACTACTGCCGTTTCGCTTAATACCAGTTCTAAACGTTTTTACCCTATAACTCCGCAAAAGTAATTACTATCATTCTTCGAAAAATTTGTGTTTAAGCCTCATTGATTATCTGTGTACCAATCGCTCAATAATGGTCCTGCAATGAGTACGAGCAGCACAATAAAATCTCGAACTGTAAGCGCTACCGCTTCCTGCTGCCGTAAAGCGTTGACAAAGTTCAAATTAACTGAGTGATAAATGAATCGATTAAATAGAATTAGCCATGTGCAAAGTGAATTGACGTAGAGCTAAGGAAAGTTGTGTGTTGCAACGCACCAGATATAAATTTTTTTTTTTCATTTCGCCATTTCCTCACACTTGCCTTCAGGCACATTCAAAAGCGGTGTCCCAATACGAGCTTTGAAATTTATGAATTCAACCCATTTATCATTATAAATTAATTCTTATCTTGTGTCATTGATCTTGAAGCTCATTTTTACTAACCTAGGAGGTTAGTAAAATACGATAGGTCTGATGCCCCGAGTGCATTTAATACTAAATTGCCTATTCTCATTATCTCTTTCACTCCTGACGAGATTTTTTTATCGTAAGAACAGTGTTTTCGGGAATTTCGCGGTTACCCTTTAACTTTTCAACTGCTGTAGCGAAATGTGAAGGGTTACAGCAGTCCCCCGTTACGGCGTACGCCCGCCGGCGATTCTAACTCAACTCCACACTAATTAAAGGTTTGAAATAAATAGACACTCAAAAGGACGCCGATAGCACGCACGTTACTTGAATGAGAGTGAAATTCAATCATACAACTACCCAATAAGAACATCATTAACGGATACTTGGGATATCAACAAGTGGCCTCCTGGTAACGAGACTAGCGACTGCGTTACTAGGAAATGCACAACCTGTTCGAAGTAGTTTCACTAGTTGGGGCACCATAAAATGTAGCTTTAAATCAATCTTGAACGCAAAAATTAACTTACCACTTGAGATATACACACAGTCATAAGAAACAGTCTTTTGTTACAACCCATATTAAATTAGGGTTGGGAAAACTCGTAGTACAAAGAACACTCATTGGTGAGTGAATGGGCATTTTACCACGAGAAATCAATTGGGATTAATTCTCCGAGATATTTTTCCCATTCCAGCCATTGAACAACGAACACATTCACGTAAACAGACGACAGCCAGCTAACTCTTGTCTACAAAACTGAGAACGAACTTCAAACGTACTGTCAGTGTTGCCACATCGGTGAAGCAACGATAACCAAGCTTGCCAAAGAGTTTTGCGAACCCAAAATACCATGAACAAAATTTTCCAAGAAAGGTGGTTCGCATCGAACAAAATGCTGAAAAAAGCACGAAGGTTTATTTTGTTGTGTTTCCTCTGGCTGGTGAGATACTGTGAGCGAGCGCTTTCGATATAAAGACATTATCTGGCCATTAAGTACTGACCAGCCAGAGAAGATGGACTCACCAAACAGGTACGTTAACTTTAGTAATTTACCTAGTGGCGGAACTTACCCAATTACTTTAGTCAAGTGAGAGTTCGACTGAGAATTGGACGACATTGGTAAAGTGCTTTTAGTAAAAACTTTTTTTTTCCGATCGACGTGCCAGGCACAATAAAGTTGGCTTTTGGGTGGATGGATCACTGAGTTCCAAGCATTGATATAATCCTCCGACATATCGCTCATGAAGACTGAAGGGCTGAGTGAGCAACCAAGAGCTTCCTTGATGGATAGTAAAAAGATCGAAACGAAAGAAGTATCTGATTTGCTGCTCAACATGAAGGCTGTAGAGAAACCTTGTCGAATATCGTCAATCACAAGTAGCGTCGTAAGCTCAAAATCGTACTGATTCAAACCATGAGTTCCGTCGAGGCAGATACAATAATTTCCATACTGTTCCAGTAAAAGGATTTGAGGGTCATTAGAAATGACAAGAATAAAATCTTCTTCAGACAGCTGGGGATGAGAATTCATCAACACCCCTTGAGGCTTGTAAAATCGAACAACAGTACTCATGTTTTCTTTGACCCAAGAATCGACGCTCACCCAATCATTTTGATGTCTCGGAGCTGAGGATTTAAGATTAAACTGTTGAGAAATATTGAGCAAGTCCTTTCGAGTGACAAGGTCGATTCTACTCAAATCCCCAACAATAAGTTCTTCTCTTATATTATTTAAAATAACTTTCATGTCAACAATGGAGGCTAATTTTGTTGCTAAGCATTTTTTTTCGTTGAGAGACAACTGCAAGCGCTTGGAAACCCAACATGGGTTTCCACAACCACAATGTCAACCTCAGAAGTGACTCCGTCCACGAAAGCCTTTATTTCTGCTGGGCAACAACCACTAATTTTATTGCTGCCGAAATGCTTTAGATGTCGGATCCCTTTTCCTGGAGAAACGAAAACCCCATCTTTATGGCAACGGAAATAGTGATGAGCATCACCTTCCTTCCCCTTCCAGGTACCTCTCGAACTTACATACCTGGATGCTGTATTCCTTTCAAATTCTTCTTTCCAAGACGAGAATTCTTTAAAGTTTGGGAAAGATAAATTAATTTCTCTGAATGAAATATCATAGGTGGTAGCATAATGCCCAATCATCTGTCGCCTCCCTGGTTTGGTGTCACTACATAGCGGACAGGTTAGTGAGACACATTCTTTAGAGCGATGGACCGATTTTTCGAGTCTTCTCACATTGAACGTCTATACTGAACAATAATCACAAAACGAACATTTAAATATCACTATTGTATGGAAACGAAAATTGATTAAAAGGAACGAAAACTACGATTGAGGAACTAAAATGGAAAACTAAGGAACTAAAAGAACGATATGGAGAACGGAACAGCTCGGTATGAAACAGGGAATGGAGAGGAGCAGCTCATTCTTGCGTACGCCGAGAAGCTGGCTCACCGTCAGCTCACTTTTGTCGAGTTGCCGCCACCGCATGCGTATCTCTCCGTTTGCCACCATTTTCTGTTGGTTACGTATCCAATTTTTTCACGCCCGTCCGGCTTTAGTGCTTTCCCCACTACTCTCTTCGCGTTTTTTTGTTATTATTCGACCAGCCATGGATGGGCCAATTAATACCGATTTGATTCATCGATTGAGATTGGAAGGCTCACGGAGTGTTGTGGATTGTTGCATGAGGGTCGGTTTCATCTCAGAGAAGTATGCATGCCCTGTATGTGGTGCGTGAATGAGATTGTGTCCAAAGGCTGGTTCTTTGGACGGTTTTGAATGGAGGTGTCGAATGGGCGGCCACTACTCCAAACGGTCGATTCGTAAGGGCCACGACGGTTTAGCCTCAGTAAGCTGCGAATGACGGACATCATGCTTCTCACCCTTGAATGGGTAAAGAGAGTGCCGGCTAGTATGATTGCGATAGATCTGCATGTATCTAAGAACACCGTGACCGAGTGGATGAGGTTCTGTATGCATGTTTGCTGTTACGAGTGCTTAGTGTGTGATTGGAGGTCACGGTGTCGTCGTCGAAATCGACGAATCAAAGTTCGGGGAACGAAAATTTAAAGGGGGTAGATGGGTCGAGGGGAAATGCGTGTTTGGTGGGATCGAAAGGGGAACCAATAACTTATAAGAGTTGTCGAAGACAGGGGGAGTGATTCACTGTTGGCAGTCATACAGGCTCATATCCGGCCCGGAACAATTATTGTTTCGGACTGTTGGAAGTCGTATGACTGTCTTCAATCGCAAGAGTTCCAACAATTGCGGGTGGATCAATCTCTCCACTTCGAGGACCCTGAAAGCAGAGCACAAACCAACACCATCGAGAGCACGTGGGCGGCGGTAAAGCGGAGTTTTCCAACGCGGACGTGTGAGGGGGATGAGAGCTTCGACTCTTACTTGTATGAATACGTATGGTGGCGTAAGCACCAGTCGCCCAACATCATGAAGAATTTTTTTGAAGCCGTCAAAGAAGCCTATCCCCCTCACAGTTCGGGGGTGATATTTACTATTTTTGTGGTCCTTGATGTCTGTTGCATTAGGCGCGTACTGTTCATTCACGTTCACTTCGACTCAGTTTCGCGCTCTCTCCATTGTTTACATCCTGTTTCTTTCGCGTTGTTTACATTCACTTTACGACCGTACTTTGCTCAACTCTTACTGCTACTGTTAGGTTCACCAGTATCAGTGACGCTAGTAAAGCGTTCCGAATCGCGAACCGAAGTTCCACGCAAATGTACCCGCGGTCATTGTAGTGGGAATTTACCTGTAGTAATACCACTTCATGTATGTGGTTTGAGTGTGTGTCTCTCTCGATATAAGCAAATAGTCTCAGAGGATGGTTTATGAATAAACCGAAACTGAGCAGGCAAAATGGCTTATTTTTATGAGTCGGACTATTAGTGCGTTTTAGATTCGCTTGGAGCGCTTTTAGCTCTCCTCTTTTCCTTCCACGTCATTGAGTGCAAATCTAAAACTTGCAACCTTGAAGGATAACCTCAACTCGAACGCTCAACAGGTTAGATATCAAGTTAGGGGGTCGCTGTTTAGGGCATTGTGCGGCCCTGTCTGAGCCAATTCGATGTACTTGTAATTTGCTTGCAATTAGTTTAACTAGTTTGATTTCGAACCTGCTAATTTTAGCTGCGTATTGTTTTCCTTCGTCAGGCTGTCATCTGCTGCAACATGTCAGGAGATGCACAGCCGAGGAAGCGAAGGGACAAGAGGAGACGAAAAGGTATGCTTCCGACTTCTTATAAATAGAATTTAGTTGGTTCGTTTCCGTCCGGGTCGCTTCCTGATGGGAATGTTTTTTTTTGTACGATTTATTTTTTGGCTTCGTCGCATGATTTTGATCAACGTGGGTGGGAGGAAAGGGTATTATGTTACGATTCAGTTAAAGTTACTAGTTCAAAGTAGCAATTCAATGTGCGAGCAAATGTTCCTTGATCGGACATTGTCGTTAATTTCCCTTTCGTTCCAGTTTGCCGTTTTCAGATGGCCATCTTAGTTTCTGTTTGATCAAATTTGAAGGCCACCCAAATTAATTGGGGGCTGTTTACTGACAAATAACTGCGCTCGAACACTCCTCCCTATTTCCACTACCATATTTTTCAATTTACTACGCTGTTTACTTAGTGGCTCCTCTCCCCCTCACCGGCAGCCTTGTCGGTCTAAAATTACCGCTTTTCTGCCGGGGGGTTGTCTTCACATGTCTCACCGGTGCCAAAAAATCTTCCTCAACTATTTCGGGAACTCTCACGGAGTTTTCTCGCCTATTGATATCGTTTTATAACGTCCCACGCTAAAATAGGTGAGAGCCACGTCGTGCCGGCCTCACACTAAAAAAACGACTACTTTATGTATCTTGTAGATTTTGAAGAGCGTTTGTGTATGGTGCCTAATAAATCATTTTATAGATTAAATTACGTTTTTCGTGACATCATCAGGAAGCAGCCAACGAAACAATCCGTTGTTCCATCAATGTTTCTACCATTTAACTCCATCGTTTCGTATCTACACATTTACTTCTAAATGAACATATCGTGCTAATGGCAGAATAAAGTAGGGCTTCAGTCAGTTATGAATCTAACTACCGACTAGTACGATGAAATGATCAACGCTGGTAACTGTTGGGAATCTTGTCTTACAGCAAGGAAGGAATCTTTTAACACACTCAGCTAATTTCACAAAAGGGCTCTGCTGGAGTTACACATTAAACTGTTTTATGAATAGTTTCACGGAATTGTTTGTGTTCTCCCACATACTTTTTTCACATTATTTGATGCATTATGGTAGTTTTGAGGTACAGATGGTCCTTTCACTGCATTGTGTGACCAAGGACGAGTACTCTAGACACTATTGCTTATATTCTACCTATTTTGGGTGTCTTGAGGAATGACTGCCTTTTGTCCTTCCTGTACGCTTTAACAGGTCTGTTTGGCTAAGAGTTGATGATGATTCATAGCAGACCATAATCACCACTTAGGTCACAGAGTTGTCTGGAACTCATAATCCTCTGTTAGTTTAGAAGCCCAGAACTAGTTACTAGTTCAATTAGTTGACAATTCTTCAGAACTTGCAGCTTTCTTACGCATACACACTTGAGTCTTCAACTCATCAATCTGAACGAAAAGAAGATGAAGGGTCTGGGTGAAGGTTAAAAGTTCTAGAAAATTGCGAAAGTTGTTACTCACCAAAAACTCCCCAGACTAGCCCTTCAGAGGAATTCTCTCATGCCGCTCAAATAAATGGAAAGGTCAATAAACGTATAATATTTGTGACTATGAATTTTGATAAATCAATTGAAGAAACATCGTCGTTTGAACCCACCCACAGGCTGACACGAGAGAAAAAAAAATCATAAAATGAGCTTCAGTACTCACATTAGTTATCAGGGGGTTGAAGGATGATAGCAGCATTCTTTTTGTCAATAGCAGTTATCGAAAGTTTCAATGAAAATTTTATTTGTGATTTTAGCGCAGTTTTTTCCTAAAATGATATTAGAGTTCTTGGAAAAATTAGGGTGGTAGTTCAATAAACCATCTGTGTGATGAGCGTTCAATAACTCATAGAAATATCTGGTGCGTAGCAACACACAACTTTCCGTCACCCCCGTAAGTTCGAAGACCAGCTACATAGGCGGGCCCTATATCTTCGTTCAACGCATTTTTACAGGAACATTTATGAAGAACAAAATGTAGGGACTTGTTAGCTGTGAGTACTCCGAAAGTTTGATCGAAATCGTTAGAGCCGTTTTTGAGAAAATTGGAATACTGAATACTTTTCTGAGTTAACTTGGCTTATATCTCCGTTCAACATATATATACAGAAATAATTATACAGAACGAAATGTTGGTATGGGTGACTAAAAGACACTCCATTAGAATTTATCACATCTGGTGAAAAAGTTACCCTGGAATTTACGGAAATGTTCGAAAAAACGTTATTTTCGACACATTTTCATTTTTATCTCTGTTCAATGGACCGTCACAGGAACATTTATTGAAAAGAATATGTAGGTATTAACTATTTGAAAACATCCTGTGAGTTTGGTGAAAATCGCTGAAGCCGTTTTGCCAAAAAGCGTAAAAAACCTATTTTTGCTTCAGGGGCCCATATCTCCGTTCACCGTATTTTCATGGAGATATGTATGGAGAAGAAAAGTTAAGTATTGATTAGTAGAAGATAATTTGAAAGTTTAATCAAAATCGTTAGAGCCGTTTTCGAGAAAAATGCGAAAAACCCTAGTTTTTGGTACATTTTCGTCCCCCACTCCCCCTTCCCATCGGCCGAAATCGTCCATAACCTTATTTTGGTGTCTACAAAAAATGACGAACAAAACAAAAAAAGAACCAGCTCAATCGGATCAGTCGTTCTCCCGCAAATCGAACTACAGACACACACACATACACACGGACCACGCGCCGAAATTAGGTTTTTTAGACTCAGTAGGGTCTGAAACGTAAAGATCTGAAGAAAACCCAAATTTTTTTTAGGGCCGATTACTATACTTTCCTTCCCTTCGGGTAGCGGAAAGTAAAAATGAGAAGCAACGCCAAAAAAATTCGGAATTCAGTCCACCACAGTTTCAATTACAAGTATTTCTCACAGTTTTTACTTGATAATTCCAATTAAAATCACCTGTGCACGCATCACAGCTGTGGCATGAGTAGGAGTAATTAATTATTTTCGGGAACTTCCAGTTCTACTGCATTATACTTAAAATGATAAGTTCGAATGAACCGACTGCAAAACGGGTTAGATTAGTACTTGAAGTCATAAAAACCGCAGAGTGGACGCGGAATTAAGGAAAGTTGTGTGATGCTTTGCGTCAGGTATGTTTTTTACTTTCCTTGGCTCTACGAAGTAGAAAGGAAAGTTAAGCTCTCTTCAGATCTTTACGTTTCAGACCCCCCTTAATCCGAAAAACACTATTTGGGAAAATGGTGTGTATGTGTGTCTGTGAACGATTTTTAGGGAAAACCACCGTACCAAATCAGCTCAAACTTCATATTTCGCCTGCAGGTTACTATAGGACGCCAAAATGAGGGTACGAACAAAATCCACCGAATGCTAACTATAGTTATCATAGTGATCAAAACACCAAATATTATTTTCTCAAAAACGGCTCTAACGATTTTGATTTAACTTTTTACATTGGTAGCTCTCAATATGGCAACTATACCATAGAATTCTCATTTTTGGGAAAATGACGAGAGGAGCACAATAAATTACCAAAACATTCGACGAAATCGATTTTAGCGCGGTTTTTAGAGAAAACAACCGTACCAAATCAGCTGAACCTTGATGTCTAATCTACAGGTTACCATGGGACGCCAAAATAAGGGTATGGGCAAAATCCACCGAAAGTTAACTATAGCTATCATAGTGATCAAAACACCAAATTTTGTTTCTCAAAAACGGCTCTAACGATTTTGATTATATTTTTGATATTGATAGCTCTCAATATGGCAATCACACCATAAAATTCCCATCTGTGAGAAAATGACGAGAGCAGCACAATAAATTATCAAAATGTTCGGCGTTTTTATTGCAGTTTTTTCCGTATAAACTCCGCTGGAATGTTAGTCGAATGTTTTAAAAAAATTGGTATTGTAGTCCAATCCAATATCTCTAGGGTGAGTGTTTAAAAACGCTCATGAGATACATGGGGCTCACTCCAGAAATGCCTGAATTTCAACTACTGCCGTTTCGCTTAATACCAGTTCTAAAAGTTTTCACCCAATAACTCTGCAAAAGTAATTACTATCCTTCTTCAAAATATTAAAATATTTGTGTTTACAGCCTCATTGATTATCTGTGTACCAATCGCTCACTAATGGTCCTGGAATGAGTACGAGCAGCACAATAAATTACGGCACTGTAAGCGCTACCGCTGTTTGTTCAAGTTCAAATGAACTGAGTGGTAAATTAATTGGTTAAGTAGAAAAAGCCATGTATAAAGTGAATTGACGTAGAGCTAAGGAAAGTTGTGAGTTGCAACGCACCAGATATTTATTTTATAACTCTGACTGTCCCTTATTTGGGAAGAGCACCCCGACTTAAAATCTTATTGTACTAGTCCTAATGCCTCAAAGGTAACACGGTGGGAAGGTCTAGCTTTCTAAAGAATGCCAGGTATTTCCTGCAAGAGTCTTTTCTGGAGGAAGTGTACCAAAGACCAAAAATCGCTTCCCTTTGAGTCTTTGGCACGGGGGCAGGACATTATTAAGTTACGTCATCTGTACGACAGCACCTGGACCAAAGGGTGCTGACCACAACATCAGATATTTCCGTAAAGAAATGCATCTATAACTAGCTTCAATGGTGGTAATTCCACCAGTGTCGTTTCAAGACACCCAATGGCTCTCCACAACATATCAACCTCTGAAGGCTTTAGCACTACAAAGCCTGAAACTGCGTAAAATCTATTCTTTACTACAAACAAGGCTAGCAATAGAAGCAGGTTACTTACTTTGTTCAAATTTGATGACAGAACCATCCAGTAGTGGTTGAATGTATGTAATCAATGCACAACTTCTCGGGTTCACCGGGGCCATTTAATTTACCCGTTTGATTTTACTAGAGTGTATAGATGTGTACATTTATGTATCGTATTTCTTTGGGGGAAAAAATCCCACTCCAATGTTTTCTGTAACTAATCAGGGCAAGTAGAAGCACGCAGAGCAGAGGAGTACGCCGAAGAACGGGAGATTCATCACCAGCTGAGCACTCAATCTGAACCAGGTTCAATTCGTCTCTGAGTGGTGTTCTTTTTTATTTCGTTGGACTTTATATGGAGTTTTCTTTTCAGGTGTATCTCACGAGACAGAGTTAATAACTGTATTGTCTATTTAGTATGGCTGCAATCTGTCAATAATTGAAAAAAGTGACGAGACACGTGTAGGCGTTGGAAGGAACAATTTGAGAGCCTCTTGAAAATCCCTTCATTTAAAACTTGAAACTCTTTTCCCGAAAGGATGGTGAAATTTAAGTTGGTTGCGGGTATAATGCTCCATGTATGCGCGATTTATCAATATAATACCTGTCTAACTTTGTTAATTATTTATTTTGCCGCATAAAAACCTTGTTAGGTGGCCACTATTTGCATCTTTCTTGACACCAAATGGCACCAAATTTAGTTCTCTACTTTTTTAGGTTCTGCCAACAGTACAGTTTTAAACATGTGCTGTGATGCAACACACCATTTCCGTTCGAGAGGAATTTTCATTTTTGAGCATCATGTATCTAATTTCTTCAATTGTACTGAAAGAATCGGTCGTATACTTGAAAAAATGTCGGGTTTTCTTCAGATCTGTACGTTTTGAGGAATACTGAATCCAAAAAACCAATTGCGGCTCGTGGTCCGTGTGTGTGTGTGGGTCAGTAGTTCAATTTGTGGGAGAACGGCTGAACTGATTGAGTTGCTTCTTATTTTTAGTTTTCTTAATTTTTTTTTGTCTACGCGAAAATAAGATGGAGGGCGATTTCCATCGATGCGAAAGGGGGGTGGGACCAAAATGTACCAAAAACTAGGCTTTTTCACATTTTCCTCGAAAATGGCTCTAGTGATTTTTAATAAACTTTCTAACTATCTTCTCTTGGTTGGTACCCAACTTCTCTTCTCCAAAAAGATCTCCACAAAAACTCGGTGAGCGGAGATATAGGCCTATGAAGCAAAATTAGAATTTTCCCCAATAAATCCACGTTTTGTTCTCCGTAATTATTTGTGTATCTATCTGTTGAACGGATATATAAGCTATGATTGCTCGCAAAAGAAGATTTGTCGAATATTAATTTATCGTTAACGCAATTTCCTCAAAAACCGTTCCAAAGATTTCAATCTAACTGACGGAGTACTCTCAACTAGGCAGTACCTACATATTGTTCTCCATAAATGTTTCCGTAGAAATGCGCTGTACGACAATACAGCGCCCTTATTTATAATAGGTAGTCAAATTCACGAATGCGGTATTGTGCTGATATCTAGAAATTAACATGAAAATCGGACGGAAATTCGTTCAGGAGGGAGTAGTACCCGTAGGCAGATACTAAGGCAATATGATATGTGAGGCCCAAAATATAAATTCGGAGCGCGGAACTATTTCATCCTTCCAAGATGACAGCCATACTTTCAGTGTACTCAGAAGCAGCATTACCGTCGTCAATAACTGGTAGGTAGTTTGAGGATTGCCATTGAATGTAGCGTCATTCTTGGAACAACACTGAAGATATGTAAGGAAATATAGCGTCATTCAGGTTAACAAGTACGTTAATTCGCTTATATGTTTTGTTTATTAACGCTCGTGTGTTCATAACAGTTTAGATGTTCGTGTAATGGAGACAGTCAATGTGATATAAATGGGCTTAGAATAGTACGATGACTTTTGGAGCGCTGTAGATTATTCAGCAGGATGGTTCAGTTTAGGGTTAACTAAATTTTGAATTAATTCTTTTGCGTGCTTTTTTTTTACAGAGGAAGAAGAACTTTACCCCAACCTAAAGGAAACAGATGAAGTTATACACGTGCAAAAAGACGCCCACACTGGGGGAAATATCGTCACTAAAATCATATTCTTTCTCTTAATGGGTGGACTGGTTGTTATGCTAGGTCTAATTCTTCTAGAACACCGAGGCACAACTGATGGTAATTACTTTTAGTATAATACCACGTCAAAGTTAATATATTTGACTTCTTTCTCGCTCAGTTGTGTTCTACTGCCTACTACCCTTATTTCCATCCATCAGTACCAGATTAGTCAATTTCTCTTGTCTCCTCCGTCCCCTCTTCTCGTTTGTGCAATTGCACCATAACTTTCTTTTAATTTTATTCTTCGTGTAGGTTTACCATTCTTTAGTCAGGTATAAATTTGACAATCCAGACCAAATTTTTTCATTTTGAACTGTCGAGTTTTTTAATGTTTCCTCATTTTTATGTCATTCAAAAAGTGGTTCGTAGTGTCGATAATTTTGTATATGATCATGATCCATTCTGGCTTTTGATGAACGCCACAGTAGAACAACTTTTTAGGATCACTGGAGGCTAATAGGTCATCATTTTTATGATTTATTTGCACCTTATTCTTTATTTTAGCTAAGCTATTATTTATTCGCCTTATTACTTGCAATCTTGCAAGCAAGCAATTGAAAAACTTCGGTTTTCTTTAAATCTACATTTTCAGTCCCACTAAATTGAAAAAAAAAACAATTTCGGCGAGTAGTGTGTGTGCAGGGCTTGCAGATAGCCCTAGACAAGTTTGTAAGTCAGGTGTGGATTTTGCGTGAATCCTGAGAAGTATGGTTCAGTCTCCTTGGTGCCACCCTATCGAGGCTACAATATGAAGGTCGTGAATGCGAGTTTCATCATTGCCAAGTCCTGGTTAGAGGCGTCCGTGAGATGTAGCAGTACCTTGTGATCGAATTACTTGGTGCAACTTCCTTGGCTGCAAGCTGTATGGACCTTGGTGATTATCTTCAGAAAGTGGCCAAGGCTCCACCGTAGGTACAGTAGAAACTGCGCTTCTTCGTTCAGACGTATTTGCTTCTAAAGCTGACCTGAAAGCTAATAAGTCCGATAGAATATGTGCTCTGCTCCTTCATAGCATCCAATGTACGTACATTCACGCTCTGGTTCGATCAGGGGGACTTGATGTTGCATCTCTCTTCAGCGCTATTCCATTCTTGTGCCGTTAGCGCCTGCTGGGTTTGCAGGCTGGTCTTGGATTCGTTCGGGATCAGCTGTGGCAGTGTGACAGCGACTCCATCTGCAACTAAGCCCAGTAAGCCATTTGAGCTTGTGGCTGCTCTGCATGTTTTAGTGGGCTAGTAGAAACTCAGGCAGTATCCTGACTCTCCTAACTCTTCTGCTTGGGTGGATTGGGCTTCAGATGGCATCTATGGAAGGTACCACTGGCACTTACACTCCGTTCGTGTGGCCTCAATACCAATAGCAACGAGGTGTACTAGAGACTGGGGTCATAACATTGTTGATGCTTGCTATCGTGCCTGTGATAACCAGTTTGAGCCGCTGAATCATGTGGTGTATGTGTGTGCTTACTCATGGGGGGTCGTTTCAAGTGTCATGACATAGGCTGCATGCAGGTTGCTGGTGCATTGTCATATATGGGTTGTGAGGGGGGGGGGGAGAGAGAGCGGCAACACTGGTTTGTTTTCGACGAAGGACTGAGGAATAATATCCCGATCAGTCTACAGTGATCCTGGACGTCCAGGTAGTATCTGGCTGCTGGGATCGAGCGTGAAATTGGCAAGCTTAGAGGCTCTAACATGACAGTGTTCACCTCCATATGGCGGTGTCCGAAGCTCATGCAGTGGAGCCAGGTAACATCAGGGTTACATATGCGGTGCAACAAAAGTGCTGAGGAGATGCATCGGCTGGGTGTGTCATCAGGCATTCTCTGAGGTATCACCACCCACTTGTTGCTCGGTTTGTATCTGAACAGTTGCTGTTCTATCGAGGAACATCCTCTTATCCTGCTTTCCTTCCCTCTCCCTATCCTATCCCTGGAGCTGGCATAGGGCGAGAACTAACTAGGGGCCCTCCAAATTTCCATAACAATTGATTATTTAGTTTCCTTTTTTGGGTGCAACCGTCCCATTAGTGGCGAGCTTTGTCCAAAACATGAAAATGTGTGTGTGTGAGATTGTTGTTGGATTTGAGAAAGAATGAGTTAATGGATTGAGCCGGTACATTTTTGTTATGGCTCTAACGGTTTTTATTGAAGTTTCACAATATCTTCTAGTAATCAATACTTGACTTTGGTTCTCTATTAATATCTCTGCGAAATCAGGGTTTTTTACTTTGTTTATATCTTCATTGATGTTATTTGGTAAATAGTCTTATCAGCGAAACTTTCAACCTTGAATTCGTATGATTTTTCAGAAGATCACGATTTGTCAGCTCGGGAGACCCCATGGTCTCTTCAGTTTCAAGATTGGTCTAATCTGTTGGCTGTTCCTGACATCATGACGACAATGTTCAAAGGTAGGCACCATACAGTTTTGCGTCAAACCAGTATAAGAATGACCTATGAAACTTACGTGTGTTGATTCATTGATAAGGTGAGAACGTAGATCACGACCATCATAAAAGCCATTCAGGGGAAGAAGTTGACGACCACGCTAGCGAACATGATGACGATCATGAAGAAGAAGATGAATCAAGTCATGATCACCCTCCTCCCGATGCCGCAGAATCAAGTTGGTTCAATTTGGATCTGCTGAATTGGGCAAGCAGCACCGATAGTGATCAAGTTGCAGAAGCTGAAGAGCCAGAAGTGACCAGCAGTTGGTTTGATATGTCTTACTTTACTGGAAGTGGTGGAGGAGACCAAGAGGAACCCATTCATGAAGAACATGAGGAAATTGCAGTGTCTGAAGAAATAGAGACAAGTACACCTTCGGCTGAACAAGAGGAGGAAGAGCAAGACGACCTTTCTCACCAAGAGGATGAAGTAGATGAGGACGAACTTGACGAAAATGAGGTCGAGGAAGATATCGAAGAGTATGAAAACGTTGCCAAAGAAGAATTAGATGAAGAGGAAAGTGAAGAAGTTGGCTCTTTGGATGAAGGTGAAGAGCCCGAAGAACCAGTTTCTACCGAAGGGCTTGATGAGGAGGAAGAGCCAATTGATGAAGAACAACAACCATTGTCCTTGGAAGATGAGGAAACGCCAGTTAGTTCAGAAATAGAAGACTTGCTCAGTGGTGAACAGGAAGCTGAAGAAGACGACGATCCTCGTGGAAGTAAGCACCAGCTTTCCCCCTGAATGCGTCCATATAAAGCTTTGGTTTGAAAATTTCTAATCAGCGTGGAAATGTGTGGCTTGTATTCTTTCATCATCCTCACCATACTGCAAACTAAGTGCAGTTATAATTTGTATTCTTTCAACACCGTATTACCAACGCCAATTGAGTTACAATAGCACTTTTCAGAGCCGTTCATTGTGCCCCAAAGAAAATGGCGTGCTTAACAGATTCCATATTGTCTTGAGTTCCGCGATGAAATTCGTATTTTTTTATCCATTATCAGGGCAAGCTACCCTCCTGGGAAGTATCCTGCGTCAATTCTGCAGCTCCTTCATGGAGGTAATACAACTCACAAGCACTATGCTTCACCCTGTTACCTACTTGTCGCACTTTGCCAGAAGATATTGAAAGCTGCCGGTTATCTATCTTTCCCAGAAACAAGCGTAATATAATTATTACGTAGTGCTTGGTGGTTTCACACATTGGGAGAGGAAGTAGAACAAAACAAAGGCCTAGCAATGAAATAGTCTAAAGCTAATTTGCTTCAGAATTCGACTAAGTTACAGTAGTTTCTACTGTAACCCAAAGGGTGGGGGAAGAATTGTAATTTATTGCAAAAACGTTTTTCGTCAGATCCTCATGTTGTGAGGCCTCCTGAATTCGAAAAATCTAATTTCGGGCCATGGTTCGTGTGTGTCGTTGTCAGGTTGGCGGGAAAATGGCTGAACTGATTGAGTTCAAACCCACGCAAAGGATCTTGATTAAATGTACAACTATTTTCTACTAGTTAGTATCTAACATCTACAAACTGAACTAAGAATCAAAACCATTTAAATAAAATTCTCAAGTGTTTCAACTAGCCTATACTAATATCATTTCCTTTAGAAGGATTCCTCTGACCAAAATTCAAAACGTCCAACTTTTTTAAAATTAGTTACCTTTCTAAGGGATAAGCCATTTGTGTTATCTCACTCAGTTGCACTTCTGTGGGAGGGAAAGCTTCACAGGCGTCATCCGAATCAGCAACTGCCATCCGTCCTAATTGTTGACTCAATTGTCACATTATGGGCAGCTGTGAATCGATCCTTTGCAGATATATCTAAAATGTCGTGTTGCCGTAAGTCAATTGTTTGTATTGCTTAATGGTTATTATGAGTGAGGGCTGCTAAATGTGTGAATTACTAACTCATCTATTAACTATCATTTGTAATTTTATTTTTACCGCGATGTGGGGTCGTTCTTGACTAGAAGTTAACTCTGGTGCGGATTCTTGACAGCCAGTCAGGAAGAATGAAAAGCTTCCTCTAGGCCGTCGTTTCGCTTAATTTATTAAACATCATCAGGGCGATAGGATGTTACAGCTGGCAAATTAAGTTACAATAAATTATAAGGAACTTATAGAGACACATTGAACTGAATTTATGTTGAAAAACACCTCGGGAAATTGCTAATAGTTTCTTGAAATACCGATATTCGGAAAAAAAAGAAAACAAACAGACCTTGATAGTACATAACAGAGTTGTTGTGGACTAATAACGTGAGTAATAATTGAAACACGCAACGATAAACTCGATAAACGTTTTGATAATACCGACCAGAATACAATAGCACTGAAAACTTGGAGATTCAACTCAGATCACTAGGGAACGAATAAACAATCCCAGTATCCATAGTGAACTGAACACTGTCTGACACAATAAGAGTGGACTAGTTTGGAAGGTTTTAACGCGTCACTAGTCCAATCTGTTATTTACTATTCACGCTTTTCATTCATCCTGACTGGCTCTCAAGAATCCACACCAGAGTTTATTTTTACCTTAACTTGCCTTAATTATCACGTAGAATTATATGAGTGAAAGTATGTCTTGGACTGGTAAGGGGAATGCAAGTCTGAATTGAACTGAACGAAAAAATAAAATACTCGTAAAGGTACAGTCATAAATTAAAACAGGGGAGAAAACTGTATGAAGGAAAACGTTAATAGGCAACCACAATAATTCTGTTATGTCTTCCCCCGTTTTAATTTATGTATTTTGTGAGCCTTAAAAGGTTAAAGGCCAAGCAACTATAAGTGTTGAGTTCTAATGAATACGAAATGCGACCATGAGTTGTTGAATTTTTTTTTTTAAATTCATTTGCGTTCTATTATCAGTATTTTTATACATTCATCTTAAGTATCGCGTTCTGTAATTGCTGTTTTTAATTCTTATTAGACGTTTTCCCTCGAAAGTCTTCGATAATTGAAGAGGATGAAGTGGAGTCAGTCGAGGAACCTGTTGAGGAAAGTGATGTCGAACCAACTGCTCACGAAACAAGTGAAGAACTTTTCCCCGAAGCGATTGCAGCTCTTCAAAAAGAAGCGGTTAGTCGCTTATGGTTTTCAAACCTAACATATTTTGTAATTATAAGCTCATTTAAAACAAAATACAGTGTTTTAATGAGCTCAACGTCCAAACATCCAGCTTTCTTCCTTGATCTTCAGTTGTAGATGTTTTGAGATGCGATTCATAAATATTTGGGAAGAAAAATACTGAACCTACGACTGTGTGAAATTGTTTTATCTAAACTCGTTAACTCAAGCATCATGTTGAATAGGTTTTCTGCGTGTAATAAAACTACAGAACTACGAATAGAAATGCCACATACGTCTTTCTTGATATAAAAGAGCAATATAACCAAAACGCTGTGATAACTGAGTAGTTTATTCGAATGACTGAACCATGAGAAACTGCTAAAAATTTGAAATGAATTCTCTTCTCAACATTTTTGACTCTTAAGATTTTATGAATTTTTGTAATTTTCAAAATCAGATTTGAAATATCTTTGTAGATGTAAACAAACGTCTCAGCCCCTGAGTGCAGTGTATAACTAACCATGTTAGCAAGGCTTTGTCTATAATACCCCCTCCAGACTCTCACAGAGGGAGATATTCACCAAAGCTGAAAGAGGCGAAACCACACAGATCCCCACTATCCCATGAAGTCTGGCAGGACGTGTTTGCCAGGTCAATTGGCAACACACAAGAAACGGGATGTTGCGCGTAGTTTCCAGTGTATTGGCCCCCGTGATCCTTTGACTCGTGGAGGATGCCGAGGAACCCCGGGTAGCCCCTTCTGGGATAGGGCAACCTAAGGGCTGAGATGTATAAACGTAATATGAGCGGTGCCCAATGTTCAGTTTTCCGTATAAATGTGCAACAAACCTCAGGAATTTCCAAATGTAATGCTGAATGGTTGAAGGAATGGAGGGGTAAAGGCGTGGGCTACTTAGCAATATGTTTTTGAGTGCATTTTCCACCATTTTTAAACTCAATGGTGAG
Source organism: Pachypeltis micranthus (assembly GCA_020466155.1). Lineage (NCBI taxonomy): Eukaryota > Metazoa > Arthropoda > Insecta > Hemiptera > Miridae > Pachypeltis > Pachypeltis micranthus. The sequence goes on from CM035775.1 coordinate 13,253,252, forward strand.
GCTTACCTGCCTAGAGTTCACTACTATGAAGAAAACGGCACATTTTAATTCATTTCTTCGGCTCTCCCACCTCTTTCTCTTGCAACCGACAGGAAACCTCATGCAGCTTTTATGCTGACTCATTGCTCCCCTACTTAACAAGTGCGTGTGGTTCTACAATTTCCACTGACAATGACTCCACTCTATTTTTTTGGTGATAGTTGATGTGGTGTGAACGAATATTGAGGGTGTTTTTATACTTCGTCCCTTTCTATTATCCCATCGCTTCTTTCTTAATTGGGCTTCAAATTCGTATGTATGTTTGATAAATGAATAAGAAGTAGGAACCACCTCTTACACTGATATGACGAGTATCTCATGTACTGAAAAAGTATCTTTTTCTCATTTTACCATCATTTTTCTTTCACTGACTCGAGGAAAATGATAGTTGACGGTTCTTCCGAATTTCATCAGGTTAAAAACAAGTTACACGCCTTAGTGAATACTGTTACATGCCACAGTGAACCTGCTGAGTAGTACTTTAAAACTAAATGGCGAACCAAAATGACGGATTTCATTTCAGGGATATGTGGAGGCCCTCATGAACTTCCCTGTGGAAAACGACCTCATGAAACGTACACGAAGACATTCGATCAATAGGCGCTCTATCGTGTTGAACCAATACAACACAACGCGTTACTTGCATCTCTCGTGACAGTCTATTACCTTCAAAGTCTTGAACGGAAAAATCCCTCCATCTTCCGGCTCATTCTGAGTGGGGAATTGCCATGAAAACCTCTGATTAGTGTACACATATCAATGTTGATGTGTTTTGGGTTCGAGCAACAAATAACTAAGACACAACGAGCTCTAACAGTTAAGCCCACATGATGGGGGTATTACAACCGTTTTTCATCCAATTTGTTTGAATTTGGCTTGGTTTGCTCCTATTTATTTCTATTGAGTAACCACTGCATAGGTTAATCACGAGACTGTCAAAATGATTTTTTGGGGAACGTTATTTATTTATTTATTTTTTCGTGCTAAACCCTGATGGACCCCTAGTTTTGAATATGAACATACCCGGCATTATGTTTGAATGTGGCCTTTTCTGCGTTAGTAGCCAGCCATTCTGAAGTGATTTTTTCGTTTGTATATTCTGCACAATTTTTAAACGCAATATTTGGGTTTATCTGTCTACACATGTAGTTATATTTGTGTAATTGTACATTCTGAGGCGGATTCCTCCATAATCTATGCATATTATTACAGTCGGAGCTGCTGAGGGAACGAAAAGAAGCTGAAAGGGCTGCTGTCGAAGCACAATCCGCCAAAGAAAGTGATGACGAAAGCGATTTACCTTCTGAACAAGGCGAAGAAGAAACTGAAGGAAGTGAGTTGAATTCATTTCATGCTGAACAACCAGTATTACATCATTACGACCACAACATAAAACATTTGAAGGAATTATTTTACATGTGCAGTTTTCTTAGGGAAATGCAAAGATCTAAAAAAAGTCTTGTTTATTTTCACAGTGGCTTTTAAGTTTGGAGTTGGTGTAGCCTTAGTGGTTGTCGCTCATGTCGTGCTAGTTAAGAAATGGAACTCTTGGGGTTTGTAAAAGCCGAATCCTTGTTTTCGTTGTTTTAGCTTTACAATTTTCATTCATCATCTAAACTTGTTTCGTATATAGCACTAACAAGACTTGATATTCTTTGCATTTCCCTAATAATCAACAAAGCCCATCGTTGTAGACACATTTTTGCCTAGTTTTAAGATTTCGCTTGTGCGTGGTGTGCCTGTGTGTTGACTAACCAATTTGTCACTCGAATAACTTGAAGATATTCGATATTTTGTGCAGTTCACTTTTTATTTTATTGACTTCGCTAAGGCCTACAATGTATCGCAGATTTAGTAGATCGTGTACGCCTAAGTGAAACTGGGGTGATAATCTACTGGAAGCTGCAGTAAATGTGTTGCCCCGAATGGAGCTAGCGAATAAAGCTTTTTCTAGGCGAATTATTTATCTGCTAATGCTACCGATCAGGAACTCAATTATGTGTGTAAACAATTTAATTTTCTATTCCACTTTGGAAAGAGCTTCAATTATTTTCTTAATTTTTCCACAAACCGCTTGCAGTTCATAATCATAAAAAATTATAGAAAATGTAATCAGTTGAAGCGGATATTTCTTGACTCTGAATTCTATTTTGGCATCTCATGTCGACACAGTGTGTGATTTGAGCTGGCCCAGCGGCTTTATCGAAAATGTCACACTAATCCTAAATGAGGCTGTCGAAACTGGTTCCTTCGGGTCTGGCAAGGATCTTTGCCATCTGAACCCTCCTAATCCTTTCTGCTTTTTAGGTCTACAGCTAGAATTCTAAAACATGGAACATGCTTTACCCGCTCATTTCTTAGGATTTTCTTTTCATCATTTCACCTTATTGACTGAATTTGGCACTTCCGAGACCGACGCCTCGAATGAGCCTTTTTGCTTAAACAGAGAGTTCAGTTCGTCCCGGTACATCATTCTACCCTTCACGAAGGGCATGTCCTCAGGTACTCATGAAAACTGCAGTTTCCTGCCCTGTACTGCAATCTAAGCAGACCTGTCAACCCAACAAAACGGAGTTTCGATGAAACATCCAAAAAGATGCCCATGCCTATGGTGGAAGTATTGGCTTTGTCATGTATAAAATTGATTGAAAAATAAAATTGCAGTTGCAGTTCTCAACATTGTCTCCCGTGCACACGTCTTCGTACCAGACAGCTCAAACATCAACGGTTCAGAGAATCTGTTTATCTCTTGGTGGAAGACGATTTTTTCAGTACAGGGAGTCAGATCTTCCTTCCTGCCCTCAGGTGATTCAGAACGGGTAGTTATGTGGGAAGATGCTGTTACTAAGGAAACAACTGGGGCGTTCAGGCTCATTTAATGGAGAAGGGATACCTGTGTTGAGTGGCAGTTTTCGAAAGTATGCGAAGTTGCTAGGTACTTAATTCTGTAACAGGTTGTGCATTTCCATTCTGGATTGGAGAAAACGTAGGAACTAAAACGCTAAAACGAAGAGTTCGGCTCGTCTCGATACAAATAAATACAATGGCGAATACATTGAGCAATCTTTCATTAACGTTCCAGCGTTGTTGAATTGACATTCATGGGATGTTTGACGAACGCTGTCATTCAAGTGTTGCCAGATAAAAACGAAGGGTTCAAACAAGTTTATTTCTCTGAAAACAGCTATTTTTTAAATCAATAAATTACGAATCTTAAACTATTGACTCAAAAGGAAACAGCAAGTAAATTATTGTAATCTTATTACCCCACACATTTCGGCCTCTTCGTTCCTATCCATTATGTAAAGGCTAAAGCATATTCCATGTTAAAAAAAATTAAATGGGGAGCTTATTGGCTGTAACTCTTGATTTTACCTGCCTGCATTCTTTCACATCCTCTCACCTATTTGCCCTGTCACGTTTGCTAACGAAAGGGCGCTTGCCACTTTCGGAAACTGAAAACGGATCCAATGAGATTGAAATAGGCTTACTCATTCTATCAATTTGCTCTTAACGATGCTCCTTTCTTTGAATTAGAATAGTACTGATCTTATAACCCAGGCGAACGATGCAAGGCAACTCACTGCCAGTAATAAACTGCTGCCTATCAATTACTATTGGGCTCCGGGAGCCTCTCATCTCCTGCCCTCGCAGCTTCTTTGTTGATCATATTGCTGCAGTGTGAACTATTGACGCTTCTTAAGAAAAAAAATTGAATTTCACAAAAATGAAAATTAGAGCAACGACCTTACAGCAAAGTAAGGAACTTGAATGTTGAAACAAGTTCAGAGGAAATTTAACAGATGAATGTGCGAATATATAATCAAATGCTTGTAGTAACGAAGATGAACAAACCAAAACGAAGTTTACAACACCTTCGGCACGAAGTAGGCTGTGAGTGATACAGGAGGAACCAAAGAGAAACCATTAACGATGATGAATGATTTTCTGTGTTATTGGGTTGACTCTACCTGAGTTGTACAGGTTTACCTGACCCAACTTTTGTAAATGTTATTAGAGCTACCCTAAAATCCCATTGGTAAAAAAAAGAAACAAATTAGGTTCTTAATTAGTTTATTGTTCAAAAATCATTTCAATATTCAGGCATTTGTTCTTGAACGCATTTTGTTTAGGATTTAACTCTCTGAATTTCTATTTATAGCGACTGATGCGGCTGCAGAGGCTGGCAATGAGGAGCAATTTAGTTCTCCAACGGTTCAAATTGTACCACCAACTCCACCTCCAGTCCAATCACCTCCTCCCATTCCTGAAACCCCTAAACCCCCTGTAGAGCCAGTTATGGTTCCCAAGGAAGTCCACACAGCTGCTGCTGTTCCTTCACCTTCGACGCCAGGCGAGTCTTTTTGCTTTTCCATCTGCACTGTTTCTGTCGAGTTTCTTATTGATTATTCATTTACCTTTTATGTCTAGAATATGAAAGCGAAAGTGAATTAGAAGAAGAGGAAGAAGAAGAGGAGGAGGAGGTGAGTGAAGATGCTCCTCCAATAAATCCAAAAATTTTCGAGGAACTGATAGCCAAGTATGGCCAGCCAACTCCAGAAAGTAGTGATACGGAAGCTTCAGAAGATGGCACTCGAGAGGTATTGGACTTTCTCATTAACATGTGAATGAAAGAAGTGTGTTTTCACTGAAGTGTGTTTTGGTTTAGTTTTCTTGTCGCGTTCTTTAGGGACTCATTTCACTCGCTTACTCTCACGCGGAGTATTTAGTTCGCCTTTGACAGCTATTTTGGTTCATTTCCGATTTTTGCATATTCCTAAAAATAGATTGAAGAATCTGTTTGAAATTGTTTGTTTAAAATGAAACGAAATGCACCACGGATATCCCAAATGTTGACTGTGGCATATGGGGAAGCTATCTTGGGTTTTATTGGAGGTACAAAATGCTCTCAGAAGGCTGAGAAGCTGTGAACGATAGAGCACGCTAAACTCCCTGGATGCAATGATCACGCACACATCTGTTTTCTATATAGGTTTTTATAGGAAATCTTTGAAAGAACAAAATCGCTGGAATATTGTGTCATCGAATTTGAGGGTGAGAAAAATGTCATTACAGAATATTATCAATTACAGAAGATATTTTTAATATGTGCGTAATTCTCGGCAAAGTTTGCGCTTAAGGCGTGGGTTAGTACCTGCAAGGGGGTGTGCGAGGGTATGAAATACCTTCATTGCACGCTGGGTGGCTCGCTTGTTTTGTGTTCGATTACATGTACAACCCTTACATCTAGATAAAATGTGATGTCTTATGCACTGTCACCTTTTAAGACGTGCTTCGTACGTTGAGAGATGTCTTGGAGGAGTAACTTGATACGCGCACCACACTTTGGAGCCAGCCCTCATAAAGGCAACCATTTATGGCACGCTATCCTGACTATTGTTTAATGTGGATCGAACATAGAAGAGCGTCCGTGATCCACGGGATAAGGTGCCACAAAACGCTTGATTTTGCTCTTCACTTGGCTTCCCCGGTGGAGTAGAGTTTGTCGCTTGGTATTGGAATTTTTACGAGAAAAAACGTGTCAAATCCAACTGGAATATCACTTGTGCCAAGAGGTAGAGAGCTTGTTGTTTCTAGTGAAAAAGTAAAAGAAATCTTTCTGCTGCAGAGTTTTTATGGCGTCATGTCAACCCCCTCCAGTCCAAGGGGGTAGTGGGCTCTCTGCACCGTTCTTGCCTCTACCCCTTTGCTGAGGGGGGAGTTATATTGTCTTCTTCAAGCATACTCCCATGATACACCAAGTATGCGTTTATTAAATTGATTATACTCTGTTGTTGGGAATTCACAAGGGGAATGGTAATTGTGTCTCTCTAGCTCATTTCATTTATAGGTTATATTATTTTAGTTTGAATTCCTTTCATGGAGTTTTCTTTCCTATGGACATTTTGGACGTTTTGGTAAAATTAAATGTTACCACTCCTCATTTCGCAACTTTGATTTGTTCTAAAGTACTCAGACGGTGGTGAAGTTGAAAGTGTTGGAGAAGAGGAAAGTGGCGGTGAACTTGAAGGAAGTGAACCTGAAGAAGAAGAGGAGGAGGATCAACAATGGACAAGTAGGTGGATTCTTTTATTTACCTTCTCAGTTCTGGATGCAAATATATTAGATTTTGTGTAAAGTAACTAGTAGGTACCTTTAGTTGATGTACCAGCACTGAACATCTAAGGAACGACTTCACACGGGGTTTGTGAGCCAACACACGCAGACGATTTTGCCACGTGTTTTCTGCTTCTAGGTATTATTACCACGCTTCATGCCAGAGACCTTGCACCACCCTAATGGGTATGGAACATCACGCTTCTACTGTAGGAATTGTGTGATGATCCAGGAACAGTGAGCTTGAGGATTTATTGTAAGGAGGTGTGGCGTAAATGGTGCCCACCCAGTTCCCTGTTAGTGGTAGTAAAACTTCCGGGGGTGTAATTGCGAAAAAACTGTGTCCCAAGAGCAAGCTGTTATGACTTACAGCGCCCGAGTAATCCTAGGTGTGAGGATGAGCATTCAGCCTAAGAAGGTCCTCTCTTGTGGTGCACACCCATCTCAGAACAAACATGGAGGCACTCTGCCGGTCAACTGTGAGGTCGATACATCGATCGTCGAAACTTGAGAGCGAGTAAGTTCTATCCTGGGAAGCACTAGCTCTACAGGTAGCCATTTCCCTCTCTGAAGCCGCTCCAAGTCAGTCCTCCACACACCAAGACCCACAAAGGACTCTCTAATAGTGCGCTATCAGACGTTCCCAGAATTTTCAAAAGATAACTGCAATGAAGCGCAAGTGTGTGGGTGAAAAGAAAAGCAATGTGGTGTGTTGTGTGTTATTTCCAGAGCAATGAAGTAATCTGCGATATTCTAATAATGGAAATGAGGCACGAATATAACCCACAAAATTAAAGGTGAAGTTGACTGTATGTAAAATTCTGCGCAGTGGTATCATGGATGATAAAAAGAAAAATTAACTAAGAGCTCTGTACAAGAAATGAAAGACAGACTAAACAAAGAAGTCTTTGCAGATCCCAGAGGCTGTTGATTAGTGCAAATGGCATTCAGTTGGGATAGCGATCATGTTGTTGACTGTAGAAGCAATGATGTTAGTAGCTGCAGTTATTGCACCCAATGGCGCAGTTGGCGAGTTGAGGTGGTAGGAAACACTGAAGAATTTTTTGGAGTCACTAGGTGGTCTAACAACTCTGACGCCTCGGTGAAGATTCATTGGCATCAATGGAGAATGTGTGCATCCAACTAAGATGAGGAACATGCCACATCCCATCACTCTTTGCTAGTACTGTTTGTCAAATCAATATGAGGTTGAGTTTGAGATAGCTATAATTTCTGCTTGATCTCTGTGTTCTTCCTCAACATCCCCCTCTTAGAGGTTCTCTTGTCATCATGCCTCATCTCTGAAGTCCTCTTTGATTCGCAGTCAATGTGGTAGTGGCTGGTAGTAAGTGTGTTGTTGAGGATACTGGGTATTCAAACTAATAATGTTTCATTGACTTTTCCGCGTTTATCCTGTAATTTGATTGATTGTGAAGTGTTGTTGATGTAAGGTCACTTACGAGGCACCTGTGCATTGGTTACTCAATAATAGTCGCGTCATAAGCTGTAGCAACTCAATAAATTCGGTAATCCTACGCATAACCAGCAATGTTTTACTAAGTCCGTGTAAACTCAATAAAAAACAAATTTGATTAGATGCTAGAACAATAAAAATGGCCGTATTTACGTATGACTTAGGAAAGTTGTGTGATGCGCTGCATCAGATACTTTCTGTTAGAATTGTTGTACTGTGCTAGTTAACAACAGCAAGCATGTAGAAGAAGACAGTAACAGCAGGAGGAGGCTATAATCATATCAGGAAAGGTGCAAAGGCTGATACACAGCCAGGAAATGATGGGCAGTGTTGTACTGGAGAGAGGGGGGCTACGAAATGAGGGTGGCAACCCGCAGAAAAAAAACCAAGGAGCTGTTCCAAAAACTAAGCCAATTGTGGTGGTGATTTGAAAGGACAGGTGCACTGCTGAAAACATCGTTATGGCTTCGTTTCCCTTCCCCATTTCAATTCATGGCCTTTTTTTTTCTGCGGTTCAACTTCCTTAGTCATTTCCCCTGGGGGTGGGGAAGGATTCTATTGGAAGATCTTAAGTTGTGAGGCATTCGTGATCAAGCCGTAAGAGAAGAATACAAGAATTTTCCACCTGTGCACCTCTCCTACACCAAACCACTTGCACCGCACAACTAATAACTTCGGTACGACTGCATTTTGTTGCTCTTCCATGATGTTTAGTGTGCTTCCTTTTAATTGAGGCCATTGGCATTATGAACAGTCTAGTCCCCCTACTGTTAGATCAACGAGTCTGTTCGCTACTCTCATAGGAAATTGACAGTAACTGGCCTGAAAATAAGAGCATTGCTCTAGTCTTTGTACTCAAAATGTGTGCCTAACAATGCTTTTATTTGGCAGATGTCAAGAAGCTAGTTGAATCAGAGTCTGAAGGTGATGAAGAGGAAGAGGAAGAAGAATCTGAAGATGAACCACCTCCATTAAAGAAACCACAACAAGGAGGAAAATCTGCCGAGGTACGTTAGCAAGTAGTGTGATGAACACAGAACTAATTCAGTACCAGGTGATTAGGATGATATTGTGCCATTAGGTCAATGATGTGATGTGATCTGGTTGGTGGGGGGGATGCATTGACCCTACTATTTCACCACTCTTATGGTGTAACTTCAATGCAATTCTATACCTCTTTATATAAGATACGTCCTATTTAACTGATGCTACTTGGATGAAGGTTTTTTCGAGAGCTTTTCCTGAACTTGATTTCCTTACAACATATCTCTCGTGTAAAAGGTTTGCACATGGATGGTGGTTGTGTAATTGTCCATTTCTGATCTCCTGGGCCCAACAAACAGATTTGTCTAATTCATCTACAAGGTTGCTTGAAGGTGGCAGACGGCATCTTGGGATTTCAAAAAATAGCTATTAACTTCTCTTTGTCGATCGTCTCGAGCGTAGTTTCTGCTGACTATAGTGCTGAAAGAATAGCGCTATCGAGACTAAGGACTCTTCCAGCGCAACATCTGCTGTGCTGTCCACCTTATCGCTGGCATGAGGGGTAGCGTAACTCGAGGTAGCGAGCACTCAAAATAAGGGTGTTTGGGCTCATTTCAAAGTTAACTCCACAGTTATATACCTAACTTTTTTTTCACATATTTGTTATTTATTTGAACAAAAAGGAAGTGACATCAACATTGGCACGTGTCTTTAAGGAAACAAATTTCTTTGCATATTAGCCTCAGCAAGATTGTGCTTGCGAGGGAAGAGAGCATTAAGCGCAGTGATTAGTCTTTGCGTCGAGTAGTTGGTGTATTTATATGGAAAGATAGAATAGACTGTGTAGGGCCTGCATTGCATAGCTGCGACTGTTACAGGATGCATGCAGACAATCCACATGGCTGTTCTAGAGGTCCTGCTGGTTCTGCACCATCTGATATTGGGCAGGGCTCATGCGTTACAGGGATAGAAAGGAATGAGGAGGCCGATGAACTGATGTGAGAAGGATCTGTTCTCCCAGTGGTACCTGAGCCCTTCGGAGGTACCATCAAGAGCAACTTGATCAAAGAGGTCGACAAGTAGGAGGACAAGAGCAAGACTACCTGTTGTCAGGGTGTGCTCAGGCCAGTTCAGTCAAGGTTGTTTATTAACACCTTCCCTGCTACGCGTGGTTTTACCGCGCTTTCGTGTTCTACTCCATGACTAGAGCGGTAAAACCGCTCTCAAACCTCGGCAAAACCCCGTACAATCCAAGCCCGTATTGAAACGGTAGTAGTTCAATCAATAACTCCTTTTCAATACAGGTAGTAGTGGGAAAGACCCTTCTAAATGAGTGGGGAGCATCCGCCGAGGAGTTCAGGTAGCTACGGTTTTCTATTTTCAGTCTGACGACAGCCTCAACGGAACGCGTTTCTCCTGCATTTTCGGCAATTTATTATTATTCTTTTGTGATATGGATGTATTTTTTTACTTTCCGCTACCCGAAGGGAAGGGAAGTATAGTTATCGGGTCAAAAAAAAAAAGGGTTTTCTTCAGATCTTTACGTTTTGAGGCCAACTGAGTCTAAAAAACCTAATTTCGGCGCGTGGTCCGTGTGTATGTGTGTGTCTGTAGTTCGATTTGCAGGAGAACGGCTGATCCGATTGAGCTGGTTCTGTTTTGTTTTGTTCTTTATTTTTTGTAGACACCAAAATAAAGTTATGGGCGATTTCGGCAGCGGGGGGGGGGGGGACGAAAATGTACCAAAAACTAGTGGTTTTCGCATGTTTCTCGAAAATGGCTCCAAACTATCTTCTACTAATCAATACCTAACTTTTCTTATGCATACATATATCCATGAAAATTCCGTGATCGGAGATATAGCCCTATGAAGCAAAAATAGGTTTTTTCGCTTTTTGGAAAAACGGCTTCAACGATTATCACCAAACTTTCAAGATGTTTTTGAATAGTTAATGCCTACATATTGTTCTCAATAAATGTTCCCCTGACAGTCCATTGAAGAGAGATAAAAATCAAAATGTGTCGAAAATAACGTTTTTTCGAACATTTCCGTAAATGTCAGGGTAACTTATTCACTAGATGTGATAAATCCTGATGGAGTGTCTTTTAGTCACCCATACCAACATTTCGTTCTCTATAATTATTTCTGTGTATATATTTTGAACGGAGATATAAGCCAAGTTAACACAGAAAAGGAGATTTGTCGAATATTAATTTATCGGTATTACACTTTTCTCAAAAACTGCTCTAACGATTTCAATCAAACTTACGGAGTACTCTCAACTAACTAGTCTCTACATTTAGTTCTGCGTAAATGTTTCTGTAGAAATGCGTTGAACGAAGATGTAGCACCCACATATGTAGCTGGTGTTCGAACTTACGGGGGTGGCGGAAAGTTGTGTGTTGCTACGCACCAGATATTTGTAATATGCATTTCTAGTTGGTACCTGCTGACCTCCTAATCTATTTATCCGTAGGTATAATCGTAAAATAATGTAGTTTTTGCGGAACGTTTGAAACAAATCGAAGAGAATTTAAATATCTTTTCCTTTTTGGTTCATATATCCAGAATAATAATCTCATCACATATTATGTCTAGGCCGTTTTCGATACCTAATATCCAGCTAATGCTAGGTACCTACCATTCAAGGCAGAGTATATTTGATACAAATGTAAGTAAGACGATAAACGAAAAATCTTTGCTCGAGTCCTGAAGGACAGCTGGCGCGGTTTTACCGCATGGTAGTAGTAGGAAAGAAAAATAACGTTTTGTTCCTTGCGAGTGGCTACGCCCGCCATTTCTTGTGTAGCCGTGGTCTTACACAGGGGTTCGGTCGTTAGCAGCGAAAGTGTTAAACTCTCCAGAGGGCGAACAAGAGAGGCCCTCAGTCTGGAGAGAGAAAGTATATGTTCACAGGTCACTGTCCACTAAGGTATCACTTGGCCAAGATTGTGAAGCAGAGCGTGTATCAGTCCAGAGCGCTGGCGGTGCCTCAGCTGCGGGTTAGGGACTAGGTTGCAGGGATGGACCTCAAGGTTGTTTTGCGTTTTGTGCTAGAATGGTGGAAACGTTGCATCAGGGAACCATCAGCTCCGCAGGAGCTGGGGGTGGATCTGGGAGGACATAAGGTGGCTCATGCATGCCCAAATAATAGGCCCATAAGAGGCCGCAAGGGGGGGGGGGTCCCTGTTGCAGCCAATTTAAAAAACGAAAGATAATAGAAGCCAGAGTGACTAGAATGAAGGAAGAGGAGAGTTGATTTGGCTATTTCGAAAGCTCTACAAGCTCGAAATTGAGGATTGCAAAGACTGTCATGCATCAAAAAAAAGGATATAAACGCGAAGGCAATCCCATTTCGAGGAGTTGAAGATCACGGCCAGAAGAAGGTATGGAAGAAATACGAAGAAACCAACTCCCATTCATGGTGGCGAGTTTCTCAAATAAGGAGTAAGCCGAATCGAGAGTGCTTGCTGAGTAAATGACAACCGCTGAGCGTTCTGCCAAACAGTGAGGTTTTCTTCATCTTCATCCCTCAAGGAAACAGGTTGCCTCTCTGTGCTTCAGTAATACACTAAGTGTTCTCATACTCCTGTAGTTCTTATTTTAGTCAGCTGGCATCTTTTCTCTATTTATTAACACCTTTTCTTTTATTAGAGCGATTGGGTTAACCACCACCAGTAGGCAAATTATTAAAGTTACCGTACCTGTTGGGTGGGTTTGTGTTGGCTGGTGAGATGCTGTGGGGGAGCGCTTTCGATGTAAAGACGTTAACTTTAACCTATTCTTTTCCCCTACTTTCTTATCTTGTTTGTTTGTGTCTCGTCATATCAGTACAGGAGCATCTTCCGATTGTACTTCCATGGTAGGAGAATGTTTGGACTCATTTCGTAGCTAACTCCAATATTTTATATCAACCCTTTTTATCACATTGAGAATGCCTCCTCAGCAGTGGATAATCACCCAGCCTCCTATTGAAACCTCGATCTCCATCAATTTCTGTACCTAGCGGAAGCAGGTTGCCCAATCCTGCTGTATTTCTTTCGAAGTTAACTCGCTATTTAACCTTGTACATATTAACACCAATTCTTCTCTAATCTCCCTTACTTCTTAATTTCCCCTCCAATCCCCAATTTTGGGGGCGTTGGTGTACAACATGAGTTACAAAATAAATGCCTGCCTCTCAATTTGCAACAATCAAATTATTCTACTTTTATTTGTTCGAAGCAATCATCTCCTGATCAAGACGAAGCGCTTTTACGCTGGCAGCTAGATCAAGCAGAAGAGGAGTTCAACTATGAGGTCAGTCCCAACGTTAATCAATGAATAAAAGGGCTGAGTAGTACAAATATTTTTTATTCTTTCCCAACGACGAATCTTGGAATTTTGATTGCACTTTTGACTTGACCCGATAGACTGCATTAGCATCTGGTTGGATTAGCGCTGGCTGTCTTCGTGCCACTACACCAAACTTGAGAGCCTCTCACCTCTTTTCCTTTATGTTTTTTTAACCTTTTGATATAAACTTTGCCCTATGAAGAAGGTTATGTGCCTGATTAGCGTAAGAGTTATTTTCTTATCTTTAAGCCCCCCCCCTCCCCCCTCATTCCAGACATAAAGTGCCACGTGAATTGCGAGAAAATGTCTGAACGAATCAGCTCATGTATATTCGACCTTCATTGAAATATGCGTATCGTCAGTACAACGTTTTCAGCAAAATCAAGTGCGAATTGTTTCACAGCATAGCCATGAGAGAATGAGGTTGTTTTTAGGACGAGCGAGTCTTGTGATATATTCTTTATTTTTCTTATTCTGACGCATTGGTCTCCTAATCTAGCTGATTTATATTTCAGACATTAAGTCGCTCATGGTTTGTAAATTGTGCATGACATTTCGTGACTGAAATTAGTGACTGTACTCTGTTAGTTGGTAAAAACTCCCTCTAAATCTCTGCATCGTAAACTTATCAAAAAACGTAGATATTTCTTACATATTATTGAATCGCTGGTTCTACGTAATTACTTTTGGATTCAAATAGACTATGAAAAATATCGTTTATTGGCTGCGTTTGTTAAAAATAGTTGATAGGAAAAGACTAAACAAATATGGTAAAAAGAAAACAGGAAAAACGCGAACAGAACGAATTGGTGTAAGAAAACTCGAGTGAGCCTCGGAAAAAACGCCTGAGATTGGTGAATGCGGCGTGGAGTTGAAACTTGTGTTCTCCTGTGATGTGGCAGCCGGACTGGCACGCTGCGTGGTGGTCTGTGATGGAAACTGAGTCCCCTCTATATGTGCTGCCCTCTTGAGGTGCTGCTGCCGCAACATACATCCTTCATTACGGCCAATTACTTTCGATACGAGCGTTCTAGGGGGTTCAAAATTGGGAAAAAATGTAGTTCTTCCAATTTCTTTGGCTAACTTAGTTAAACCGCAAAATGTGGTTAATCAATATTTTTGCTATCTTTGGCTCTACGAAGTAGAAAGGAAAGTTATGCAGTGGGCTGAAAAAACTATGTTGAATACTTTTCAAATCTTTACGTTGAATAACACTGGGAAATAATGACCGTTAAACTTCTATCGTTATTCTTATTGGACCTCTCTAGTTTTTTGGGTGAAAGCTAACGTCATACGAGTAAACTTTATGCGGAAAATCGCTTTACGTCGACATTTTTGGTAATTTATTATATTGCGTCATTTTCCCACAAATGAAAAATTCATAGTAGTGTCGTGTTAAATGGAGCTGTTCTTACAATAAATGTAATTAAAGTCGTTTGTGTCGTTTGGAAGAAAAAAATATTTCATGGTTTCATCATTATGATAATTACAGTTAATTTTGCGTTCACGGACACACACAGACCAAACTGGTTTTTTCAAACTTCGAAGACACTGAACCATTAATATCTGAAGAGAACTCACAAATTTTTTTCAGTTGATTACAAAACGTTCCTACGTCGTCGTAGTGCTAAGGAACAAACAAAGGGGGGGGGGGATGTATAAGCACAAATCTATCACTACCGACTGTGTTTTACGTTTAAAGGCGGTGGTTCACACCGAGACCGGTTTCTCAGTCTTTCGGCATCAATTGTGGATCGAGACCTAGACTGACACCAAAACTGCGATTTATTTGTTATCGTAGTCTGTCAATGAAGTCAGTTGTATAATTGTGTTGACTGCGGCATTAATTTACACTGTAATGGAATGCCAAGTAATAAAGTTACTATTGGCGGAAGAAGAGAATAAATTGCTCTTATTATTACAAATCTAAAAAAGATTACCTATTATTAACGAATTATATTGAACTATAGTACATTGCATATTGGAGAGGTATTGCCTGATCTGTTCAATAAGCTATTCACCATCTTTGTCAGGGAACGCAGTCATTTTGGTTTACTATTCATTCTCAATAATAAACCGGTTTTTTTGATCAGAAACATTTTTTACATCTCCCCCCCCCCCCCCCCCCAATTTGACACTGCATTTCAAGGCATCGGGATTCCAAATCTGCAATGTCCATCCACCGTTCGGACCGTTAACGTGGACTAAAAAATTCGTCCTTTTGCACACAAATCCCATTCGGTATCTAGTTGGACGAAGCCCTTGGTTAGAGCAGTTCATGAGAATAATAAACTGCTGTGTAATAATTTGCAGCGTTTTTTAATATATAACTTTACGTCACTACTGGTCTGGGGTGGAGATCGTCTTGCTGTGTTCTGTCTCTGTTCTTTGGACTGTTCATTTGGAAATCAGACGCAGCCGTATTGCCACATTTGTTGAATTCGATTATTCTCTTAATGTGAAGGAATACAGTAGAGCTTGAAAGGAGGAATTTGAGGGAGCGCATTCCGTATCAAGTCCTATTGACGATGTTCGACACATAACTCAAGGCCAATCTGTGATCAAGAGTGGGGCGTAGATAACGTACTGGGAGACTATAAGGGACTGGGAGCCAGCCCCTGTTGTCAAGGAAAAAGACTAAAACAATAAATTACCAGTTACAACGAAAAGTGGTATTGTTTGCCATTTTCCTCTGTAGTTGACAGTATTATAAGCTCAACAGCGTCAATGTTCTAATAATATGTTGTCTCTTTCAGGAATTCTACTTCTGACCAAAGCACCTTTTTTTTCTCTCATCCTTTTCCTTCCTTATTAATATAATTAATTTTTTAGTGTTCCGGCTAACTTCCCCTTCCCCTTTAATCTTATAACAGTCTAGTTAGTGGTTTTGAACTAACACATTTGTGAAGTTTTAAATGTAGAAACGTACGTACTTGATTGCTGGAGTATTGTGTAGACATACGATGCGACTGAAGCCTCAATTGTATGTTATGACGAATAAAAAAGCAATTCTATTAATTGCCGATCTGATCAGATGCCAATGACTAGTGTGATATTACGTTAAGGATTTTCGATAACTTTTTTTTTTAGGATTAAGATTTTCGGTTTGTCTAACGCCACACAAATGATTGGTTTGTGATCCGTTTTAGTTCAGGTTTACCCACAATTTACCACCTTTTACTGACCTAAAAGGTATTTTAGAAATTAATCATTTGTTTGGCGTTGGGAGTTTTCTTTTTATTTAATTTTAAATTGTTTAAACCTCGTCCTTACGTTTGAACTATTTAATACTTTTCAGTTGTCGTTAGTTTGCTTTGTTTAGCGGCTACTTTTATTCGTGTTTTGTTTGTTTTGTCACTTTTGCATTGCTAGTTTCTGTGTTTAGTAATCATTGCCGTTCATTACATCGTTTCATTAATTCTTCCTCTGTCCCAGGCTCCTCTCTAATTCCTAGTAGCAAATACTACTCAAAAGACATGGAATTCTATTTGAAATTTGGCGTGTTTTGGCATGTTGCCCAATAACTAGTCCTTTTGCTCCTTCAAGCGACATGATTCGGCTCTCGATTTGTACCGAAAAATACTAAAGGCGCGACCGACGAACGCCAAAGCTCTTTACGGCATCGCCCGATCGCTCGATCAATTGGCTGAAAGGAAGAAAAGCAACGACTTGTTGCAAGAAGCCATCGACGCGTATCTGTCACTTTTGGCTACGGAGGGCGTCGATGACGACATATTTGTGCCGGCTGCTCAGCGAGCTATTAACCGTCTTCGATTCAAAGGTGAGAAACGTGCCTTTTTTTGGGTTTTCATCGTTCAAAGCGGCGCGCCTGAATAAAGCTAGGACTCGAATGCGAGTTGGCGATTGTTGCTCGTAAAAATGCTCAATTAGGATTATTCAGGAATCTTCTTATATGAGGAAGATTTTGACATTGATCCCTCGTTCGGTTGCCGCTTTGAGCTGCTGAAGCAATGTGCAGTACATTGAAGTGTAGCGAAATCTTATCAATTGTATGTACAATGTTTAGGTATGCACATGAAAGCGGTGGTTGTTCACAAGAAGCTTGTCGATAAATTCAATGACTCGGTTGATTATCGCAACGACATGGCTATCAATTACCTTATGGTAAACAGGTATTTCACAATCTTTCAATACGTTTAAGGAAAACTCGAAAAAGAGAATATTCTGTGAAACTTCTAAACTTCTTTTCTCTACTGTCGAATTAACCAGAACTAATTCTTCTCTTTCGTTCCTCAGTCTTCACTTCAAAATGTATGTATGTCGGTAATAATCAGATTTGTATGCACAGGGTTTTTTAGTATTAGAGGAATAAAAAATATAGTGTTCTAAGTAGGCAATCAAACCAACTTACCTGTCGAGTATTCAATAATAATTAATCACTCGAAACCTCTGCTCTTTACTGTTGCTGACATATCTTATCTTACAGACCTAATAACTAAGTAGTGGTGGATGTTCCCAGCTGCCATGGAACGGTAGCCACTACATCCACCTTGAATGAAAAGAAATTATTACGGCATTTGTACGTAGCTTAATTTATTGAAAAGAAGAGATGGCAGTTGTTGGTTGTAAGAATGCTGAATTAGGATTGTACTGGAATTTTCTTATATGACGAAGATTACTAAATTAATTCCAAGAATACCTGGTGTTTTTGCGTTAATCTGAAATGGGGGGCTTATTATTCAATACGTTTCTGATATGCATATAATTTTTGCAACGAGGTGAGAAACGTCAATTTAATACAACACTCACCAGTAGTGTCCAATTGTTCGTTGTTCAAAGAGGTAGAAGCCTGACGTGGAAAATGAAATTTTCTTCATACCTGATACCGAGGTAGCTGAACCGTAATTCTAGGTACCAGAAGATGGGATTGGTTTGATGTAGGCTGGATGGTCGGTTCAGTATAAAGATGCAGATGTCGATACTATGTGATGTTCCAATCGAGCATCCGGATGTGTCCAGCATTATGGAATCGTTCTAGTGACAAAACGGGGGTAGAAGATGAGTGGAACAGTATGAGACGAGCTGCATCATCGCGATAGAGTGGAGGTGAGGTTCCCCTTATTCTATGTGGTGGGCGAATAAAAATAATGACTGAACACTTGGTGTGACGCATTGCTCTATTGTCTTTAGCCCCACATGAATTTAGCGATTTGCACGGCTTTCGCAACTTACCCGATTTATTTTCAATTCTGTTCATACGAACTTAAACGTAACATCACCAGTTCCATAAATTATTGGACTGCTGCTACTTCATTTTAAAACCAACGTGTATTTGGAATTCATGTTTAATTTGCTAGTTACGGCGCTGAATTTATTGAAGTTCACTTCGCTTGTTGCTGTGTCACTAATTTGCCAGCTCATGCCTAGTTCACTCGTCAATTCCAGTGTGGACTCATGTTGTGATGGGCTCTGAACTATCAGAAGGATGATGGGCTATGTTATTGAAGAGTAGGGTCATATTGGATTGTAACTTGCATTGTAATTATATGGATGCTATGGATATCAGAAATATCACACCTGCTTAGTTAATGCTTAACTCGCAGTAGTTAGATGTTTATTATGTCTTCGGAAATTGAATGCTATAATTTTCTTTCCATATCACGTACAACTTTTTTTCTTTTCTTCCAGATTGAGCGATGCCGAACGTGTCTTTTTGGACACATTAACCGCCTGGCCAGACGATCCTGTCGCTCGCTCCCACTATGGATTGGTGTTGAAATTGAGCGGGAAGACCGACGAAAGTATCCCCCATCTCACGCGAGGCTTAGCCCAAAACCATCCTGGCACCAGAGACGCCCGATTGTACTTCCATTTGGGTGATGCTCTTTCTAGATCAGGACGCCCTGAAGAGGCTTCGAAGGTAGAGCTGATTTTCATTTTTACATTCCCAGCTTCACAATGTTCTACTTCATTACTGTTCACCCTCAATTAGGACTTGTTTTTTTGGTTTATTATTCATTCTGAATAATAACCCAAGGATTTCGGTCACGAAAAACTTTTTACAACCACCCCTCAAAATTTCAAGACATGGAGATTCCAAATTTGCAATGTCCGTCCCCTGTCCGGACCATTTTGTGCCTTTAACGTGGTCTAAAAAATTCGTTCTTTCGCACAAAAATCTCATTTGGTATCTAGTTGTGCCTGCCATCTCGGCAATCCGATCGGACGAAGCGCATGGTTGTTATGGACAAAAAATGGTTAAAAAAATTAACGAAACTCAGTATAATCGCAAATAAGCCGTGTTTCGTATCATTTTCAAGGCCCGCTCGACTCGCAATGTCCTGCCACTTGCCGAGCGAGGGTTCACTGGAAGCCCCCGTCCCAATTTCCCCGACTCTTTTTGCCTGACGGCACACCCCTCCATCGGATCATAAATGCCTACAGGCGCCTGGCGCCAGGGGAATAGTTAGTTTTCGTAGTTCCATTGCAGTCAGGTCATGTTTCGTATGGTTTACTAGTATTCGACGCTGAATCGAATGGGATGGGTCTCGGAGCAGTAATACTAGGTCAAGCTGTTCATGAGAATAATAAACTATTGTGTAATAATTTGCAGGGTTTTTTATGGGTAATTGTAAGGTTCTTGAATGTGCAATATCCAAATCTGATATCCGAAAATTCACTCAGAACAATATAATTTTACGTATTTTTGTGATATGGCTTAAACCCCTCTTGAACATAGTCGAATAAAAGAGCGTTGTATTGTTATTGATTAAAATCAAAAGTTTTAATAATTTTTTTTTTTTCTTAAAAAAATCGAGAATGAGTAGATACAATTTGGTATTTATATTTATCTAATCAAAATCCTTGAACGAAGTAGCTGTCTATTCCGAAATTTCTTCGTTTTCTACAGTAGAGTCAGTGGTTATAGGCCTTGAAAACGATACGAAACACGGCTTATTTGCGATTATACTGAGTTTCGTTAATTTTTTTAACCATTTTTTGTCCATAACTGTAAACTAAATAAATTGATAAATTAACTAAGTGAATAACTGAAAACTGCTTAACCAAATCAACTCAAACTGTATATCTAGCCTGTGGGTTACCATGGTACGCCAAAATAAGTGTATGAACACAATCTGCTCAAAACTATGGTTATCATAGTGATGAAAATACTTTTTTTTGTTTCCTTAAAAACTGCTCAAGCTATTTTGATTAAATTATTTGTACGAACATCCTATACTGTAATATTCCTGTCTGTGAGAAAATGACGAGAGTGGCACAATAAATTGCTAAACATTTCGACGAAAATCGGTTTTAACAGTTTTTTTCCTCATTAACTGCTCAAATATTACTAAGATCTTCTGAAAATATGAGGTGGTAGTCGAATGAAGGGCTGATATATAGGAACTACTCCAGAATTTCCATCTCCACTGTTTCACTTACTAGCATTTCTCAGTTTTTGCCCGATAATTCTGAAGCAGCGATTATTATCGTTCTCAATAAAATCGTGTTTACGATCTCATTAGTTTTAAGTGCAGTAAGTAGGAGCAGCAAATTCTGGAACTACAAGGGCTTCCATTTTCTGCCACCGTGAATTTACGTTTGATCTAGTTTAAATGAACTGAGTGAAAAATGAATTAAATTAGTAGCAAAAGCTATGGAGGCCATTGAATTTATGTTGAGCTAAGGGAAGTTGTGTGTTGCGTGGAACTTGCACTTAAAGTTTGAATAATTGATTGGTAGACAACTGAAACTTGTTGAGGAGACAGGTAAACAAGGTATACAATGGCTTCGAAAACACAAAAATTCGCGTTGACTGTCTCATAAATTATCTATGTAATCACTCAATGAAGATCCTCACATAGGTAGGGGCAACCCAATAAATGCTGGAACTTTGGGCACTATAATTTTCTAAGTAGAACGTGAACTTAGTGTTCGGTGCAGACCAAATTAGTTGAAATCTTGAGCCCAGGGCTTCCCTGAACATCGAGTCCAATTCTTTTTGACCTGGAGCCTTGTCTCTGCTGCTGCGGGGAAGTCTGAACGGCCTGCTCCTGCTGACATGTGGTTTAAGTTGATTTCCGAAGCTGACAACGGATTTTCCAAAATGTCCATTTTCCACCACTCGGTTACCTCCTCTTCCCAGACCCAACACTAAAACACACTTGTCTCTCAGCACTCGAGCTACTCAATCACTCTTTGCTTTCATCTAATCAGAGACTCCCTTGTTTGCGCTGTAATACTCATTCATACCTCACACGGACTCGCCACGTTCATTCATTTATTTATTTTACTCCAACTCAAGCTCCCCTTCTCGTGAGCCCTACACGTAGTCGTATAAACTGAATGGCAAAGCGGTTGGTTGTGGAATATAATAATTGTAATAATTTGAACTCTAATGTTTGTAAATAACAGTCAACTGCTCTTGAAACTGCTTTCTCTCTTTCCCTGCTCTCTTTTAGTTATTGAGTAGTCAGTAGATTTTATTCATCGCTTCTGTAATTCACAGGTGTATAAAGATGGGGTGGCGAAAGGACTTTTCCGATCTGAATACCAAAGATCGTTGTACAACGTTGACCACCTCACGGCACGACCCTGGTGGACCTTCATTGAAACTACCTACGAGGATTTTTTCAAGTGAGTGATGAAATTCGCTCAACTTTGATATCCAACCTTCTGATTAGCACGGGGCGCCAAAATAGGGTTTGAGCGATGTTGGTTACAATATAATTATAGTTCGTTTTCTCACTAAAAAACGGGTTAAACGATTTTGATCAAGTTTTTTGTGTGAACACATCGAAATAATGTGAAAGTACAATTAAATTCTCATGAATTGGAAAATTACGAGAGCAGCACATTAAATTAACAAACCTATAAAATATATTTTAGTGCAGTTTTTTGTTATAAATTCTTTTTGTATAACTTCAGGGACACAATCTAGTTGGGATGTTGATGAACTTTCGACAGAACATGACTCTTAGATGACAAACCAGTGAGGCGGACTTATATGATACTTTATCAGCAAAAAAATTGTATCATTAGTTCATCGACAGTATAACATTAAAAGCAAGAACAAGGCACCTAGGAGCAAACGTTAAAATATGATCAGAAACAGGGTAGGTTGGGCTGGGGCGTGGAAGTATTGAATTCTAAGCTTGCAAGCTTGTGGACAGCCCTGACATTACCTAATGGGGGCTCGTCCAAAAAGAGGGGGAAGAAGACAGTCGGCTTGCGATTCTACGCTGCGAGGTGTATTAATTCCCCGTGGCGGAGACATTCATACTAGGAGACAGGGCCTGGAAGGCTGTCGTATCAGGGGGACACAACGCCTCCAGGCCCTTCTGCCGGCTTGGCCGGTTGGAATCAGTAAAGAGAGTAGTTACATCAGGGCTGCTGGGCAATTAGCGAAGCATGGCAGTTTAGGTTTAATTTTGTATTGTAATGCATCAACTCCATTATACTGTTGCCCCCGATTCTTCTCTGGAATGATTCGTGGAATATTTGTTAAGCTACCCTTTTATCAACCGTTGTTTATTTATTTGTTACTTAGAAAGCATCATCATCAATTGTAAAAATGATATTCACGCATGAAACGTAACTCCCACTGATGTGTGACCAAAGTGGCTCACATGTTGTACTGGTACCTCTAATCGTTCCGAATAAATGTTCTTCCATTTATTAGGTTTCTCTGTATTAGTTAACAATGGTGTTTCTACTATCAGGGTTTTAGAGTTGAACTGGAAAGTCATTAGAGACGAAGGATTGTCAGCAATGAAGCTCAAAGGGTCTTACCAAGAAGAAGCTGAAAACTTGAGGGACGTCGGCGATTGGAAGCAATTTCAATTATACGCCAGAGGTAATGAATGCTCATTAATTATTAACTTTCGCTCTCATTTTATTTCCGACTTTTTAGCCATTACCTGCAGGGGTTGTGTAACTGCTCCTTCGACTGAAAAATTCCGCTTGGATTTGTCATTTTCATATTCACGTTCCGAAAATCCCCTGATTTCTTTTTGGACGCGATTCGTTAAGGAGGAAAATTGTATGAGTTTTGAGTAACGTTGAAAGCAGATGCCATCGCCAATCTCAAATTTCATTGACAACGTTTATTTCAATTGTTTTCCTCAAATTCTTCTATTTTATCGTGTCTCGAAGGCAGTTTTAAAAGTTCACATCACACAAAATGGGCACAAACTGAAAATAAATGAAATGTGGACGATTTAACTACAATCCAACAAAATAATAACCAAGTTGCGAAGAAATTGGGAACACTGGGTGAATGTGATGGAAACCAACATTTAATCATCTTTTGGATTAAAAGAAAAGAACGATATAAAATTACTCCTTGATACAACAGAAACAAAAATCGCCCGTAGCCCGGATTAAGGGCTGAAGTCACCAAAACTGCGGTCTAGTTAACGAAGGTTAATAAATTGAACTGCGGCGAGTTTCCTTTTGATCTCACCTAAAAGCCCAAAGGTAATTTTTACTTGCTGAGAAAACTCAACTAAACGGATATTTACCTAATCCCCTGACTCTAATCCCTTGTCCCATCTGTGATACTCATCCAAGGCTCGCGGCAGTGCATTATCACTATCCCACCATTTAGTTTGTTCGTTTGTCAATAATAATATAATTGTATCTTCTCCTTTTCACTATGCGTATGCTCGAATTAATTAAATTGCGCCCTGATGTGAAGTTCATTTTGCTTAATTCCACTAATACGGTTTCTTCATTTCTTATGACTTCTTTGGTCTCCCTCAATAACGGTGTGGACTAAACGTTCGTGCTTAGGGCTATTTTTACCAAAGCGAAGTAGTGTTACGAATATCAGAAAATTGTGCTGTTAGTAAGTAGCTGTGCTCACAACTGAACACAAAGACAAGCCTGTGTCGCAATGAATTATTGTGTAAAATAGACCTGTCAGTGCCTCATCAGCCCTCGACAGTCTAGATTTGGGCCATTTATAATTTCCAAATATTATTTGAAGCCAAAGTGACACAAGTAACCACTGGTGAGGAACATTAAAAGCAAATGCGCGTGCTCAAACTCCAAGAGCTGCTGGAAAAGCCTTAATTAGTCCAGGAAAATGCTTGGGTAGAACGGGAAAAATCGATATCGATACAAGAAAATGAGAGCTGAGCAAGAACAAAATCCGAAATTGTGTGGTTACTACTTCTACTTGCTCGAGCTTAAAGGAAGGGATCATGATCTAATGTTGATTTTGTCTAATAATATTATGCCCAATGTGTGTCTGTTTCAAACTCCAATTCCTTTCCTTTTCAAACCAACAACAAAGGAATAAATAATAAATAAGAGAAAAGTAAGTTGGGATAATTGAAGATCAAATTACTTTGTGCTAGAGACGAGGGAAAGCTTGAAGAAATGAATGGACGTTGGGAAGATGTATGAACTTTATTAGTAAGGGGGACGTGAAGGTTAATACATTAAGTAACATATAATACATACAGGTTAACAAAATAACATAAACGGTAATTAGGTAAATAAGGCGAGTTATGGAAGTACTTGGTGCAGTGAGCAGGTTTTGTATTAGTGTAAGCTCATCGGTCCTGCATGAATATGAGCGAGAGGTGGTCGAAACGAGATTTCAGCAACACGGGAGGTCGAAGCTCTGTTATTGCAGGGTATGGGGCACACTGGCGATGCAGGCTCGAGGCCAGGGTGCCCAGGCCTGAGTAAACACAATGAACCGCCAAATGGTCCACCTCGTTGTTAACCGCGTCCCTTGGGGGAAGACAAGCACAAATCCAGACGTGGTAGAGAGAACAACCGAAGAGTATGTTTTGAGGGGGGGATTATTCTCATCCGGCCACAGCATGTTAAGGGAAGTAGGCCTTAGAAAGTACCACGTTAGGGGAGAAGACCATGTTAGGGGAACACCTCATTTCACAAAATCAGCCCGAAGGAGGGGAGCGAATTTTCCTTCCCACTTATCCAGACTAGGGACTGGCTACGACCAAAGCATAGGCGTTGTTAAAAATTTGTTTTCTTCATTACGGCTAAGTGAACACCTACAGAGATAACGGCAGTGATCAGTAATGTACTTATTGTGTACCCGATAAAAGAAAATAAAAAATTGCTATCTGTATTTTCTTCGACGATTCACTAAAAAAATACCTAAATGATTGATATAGGGATTTACCTGAATGAAATCGCTCCAACTTGCAGTGCTTAGTGTATTTGTGATCGTTATGACAATTGCTACAGTTCTGCATCTGCTTTCGGAGAGGGTTATTTGACAGTCCATTATTCGGCCACAAGACATCTAATCTGACACGACCAGGCTCGCCTTTACTGACAAGGCTCGAGAGATAGCTCTTTGCCCTTCTCCCCTAGCGTAGTGTTAAGGGTCTCGTTTCCCCTAACATGTTACAGCCCCTCATCCACTCCCCTACCACATAGACATTCAAAATGCTTGAAAAATTGTAGGTTAAGATAGTGTGCAGGTGGCACAGTGTATATCCACAGCTCCATCTGACCTGCTGCCAGGCAACCACCTATTCACTTGAGTTTAAGGCGTTACCTGAAGCAGGAGCTAGGGAATTGAGCCTGCATGGCTTCCTCAAACTCCACCAGTGACCATTTCCAGATGTGCAAGCGCGTCTACAGAGAGGTTGAAACCATTTTGCGTTGCCACAGCATTTTTATTGGTGTAGACCCTGTAGAGAGTTTGAAGTTTGAATGTTCGAAACTCAGTTTCTCTTGCAATTCTATCGATCGGTTGTGAGTTTTGCACCATTCTTCAGCACCAGCAATAATAGCTAAGATTTCAACCCAAAATACGAAAATCGAAAAACTCCTTTTAGGAGCCAAAAGACCCTAGTGCCAGAATTATTCATGGAATCGCTGCTTTGGACCGCACTGTATAACTTGCTGGCCTCCAGGATGTTTTCAATTGAGGCCTAAACACTAGGGGTAACCCCAGACAACGCTTAGGGCCGGTTTATCAATTCTTTAGTTAAAACGTTGATTAGGTAGCGATCTGTGAACGATAATCAATGAGTGAAAAAATACTAAAGCTCGGATCGCGTTCATCATTCGCCAATTGACTAATAGTTAGCTAGCGAGAGTTTGAACGCGGGAAAAAAGGGCTACCACTATGCTCAAATGAGAATCCCTCGAACGAAGAGGCAACTTGGCGAGTTTTCATCCGAAACAATGTGCTGGAGAGTTAGTACCATTGGGCTACCTTCATTTGCCGCCTGTCGATTTCATTATTTGACATTTTCATTCGAATACCCTAAATATCAGTTGCAGAATTGTTAAATAATATATTTGTGATCTTACTTGATACTTTTCTCTTTTTTTCAATTCTCTTCTTATCTTTACTTACTTCTCATTCTTTTCTTACTCCTCTTCTTATTGTGTAGCTCATTTTTCGTATTGTGATTATTTTTAAGTGTTTGTCGTGTTTTTTTCCGTTCTTTATAACTTTCCGTCGTGAGTGGGGCCAACATAAGTAAAAAAATGTTCCTTACAGAAAACATTACGTGTATTATTCAAAATTAATCATACACCAAAAGAGTTGAAAAACGATGCATGATGCTTTTCAACACCAAATGTGCGGTGTTTCACAAAAATGGACATTTTCACGTGTGTACAGTCGATAGCACCAATGGCCTGTGGCATTCTAGCCAGTGGTAAAACGCTCTTTGGGCTTTTGAAATTTTTTTATTCTCCAGACATCGTCTTAATGAAATTGGGGGCAAGTGAACAATGGTCTGGGAAACTAGTTTCACAATGAGGCAGGCAGGAGTTTTACTAACGCCACAAAAGTCGCCTACAGCTAATAGCATCGAACCTGCTAAGAGAAAACAAAAATTATTATTTACGTGTTCTGCATAATTCCGAAATTTATACGAATAATCGCCTCGACTAGTAAGGACCTTTTCATTCGTATAGCCTATGTGATTGGTAAAAAAGAGAATTATTTAGTTTTCTTCAGATATTGTCGTTTCTAACTTCCAAAACCACCCTTTTTCAGAATATGGTGTGCGATTGTAGACACGAATGAGAAAGAACGACTGAACCTAGTCAACTCAAACTTGATATTCACGATCTCACACCAACATCGGACGGCCACAGAAAGTTATGAGCACAAAATTATACTTCTCACTGAGGTCAAAACGCGTAATTCTGGTCTATCGTTCACACTAAACTCATGATCCAATAAGCTACGAAATGGAAGGTCAATAATGATCAGAAATAAGCAAACAACGTACGGTATACTTCTCCGTATATTTTATACGGTTCACTTTTTCCTATAATTCCAAAAGAATCAAAATGGAACTCCACAACAATCGTCTTTATCAGTTCCAACGTACACAGTTAGGAACACCATTGCATTACTTGGTAAAACACGCCGAATGTACGAGGGGATTAGGAAAGTTGTGATTCAACGAAACAGATTTTGGGACTAATGGAATTGAATCGTAAACATTCGATGAAAGCTCTAAATTACTTTTCGATCTTGACGTAAGTTATATCATGCACGAATGTAACGTGGTAGGTCGATAAAATATTAGTCTGTACTTACCGAGGCTGTAGAACCTGAGCGTTAGGAGTTTCTTCATTGACGAAATTGCGTGATTTCGATTACTTGGCGATTCTATCCTCGTTAGAATTAGCGAAAGTACGATCACCGTTGTTTCTGTCGACAATTGGAACTTAATATGACAATTTACGTCGTCGAGCGTATCAACAAACTCGATTCCAGGACGGACCTGGTACACGTCTATCTCTTCGTCGGAGAAATTAGAGTCTGTGAGCTCCTAGTCGTAGTCCATTGTTTATAGAATGATTTTAAATTGAGTTGGCAGAACCCCAATAAATAATAGAACGATAATAATATGATAACGAGAGCACAAAAGAAAACAGATCGAGGCAAACGAAACACAATCGAACATGGCTGGCAACAAAATTTTTCAGATCACTGTACAACTTTCTGATAACTGAAATGAACAGGTCGGAAATAAATAGATAAAAACAGATCGAGGCAAGCGAAACACATTATTTGACAGATATAACGGTTAGTTATCCGATAACTAAAGAGCAAAGAGACAAGTTAAAAAATAACACAGCTAGCGCTAACACGGCGTCAAAGTGAATTGATGACTCTTCGGGAGTTAACGAACGATTTGACCTAGTCAGCCTTTAGTCAAGCTAGCAAATGACATTGATTAACCGGCCCTTAGAGTTACTAAGCTCTCCCGTACCATTAATAATTTTGTCGTTATTGTACTCCACCTTCAACCGATTAATTTATACTTTCTACTGATGTGTCAATTTACAGGATCCCGTTATGGAGAAAATTGCAAGAAAACGCCTGTGACGTGCAAAATCATTGGAAACTTCGCACCGGCAAGAAGTTGTAAACGAGGGCAAAGTAAATTCAGCGTGATGGATGGGGGAACCCATGTCTGGCCCCATTGCGGCCCTACGAACTGCCGGTTAAGAGCTCATTTGGGATTAGTCGTTCCCCCTGGCCCTGCAATTCGTGTTGCAAATGAAACTCGGTAAGACTTTATGTGTTTTTTGTTTGTTTATTATTCATTCTGATAAGTACAGCTGTGTTTGGGAGGACCCCAGAAAAAAGGGAGATTCAGGAGTATGCTGCTACTCTTCATTGCAGGATCGTTGGAGCCCATACTCAAACCTATGAATCGCTGCAGCTAAGGGCTGATAACATTAAGAGGAGGTACGACCGAAGTTCCTGGGGTAGTACTTATAGCGTGGGAGACTTAGTCTGGCTTCACAACCCACATCGGATATATCCGCAACCCGAAGTTGATGTGCCCTTGGGAAGAACCTTACAACATATTAAAATGACGTCGTAATTCACATCAAACAGCGTTGGGGCAAGAAGTCAGCCTGTAAAGTGGTTCGCATTGACTAGTCAACGCCTTTCTGTGGAAGGAAGGGGGAGAAGTGTGAAAAACCTGGTTACGTGACAACTAGAAATGTTCCCCTTGACAACAAAATTCCCATTCTTATTGCTAACTCGCATTGATTTGGTTGTGTTGAGTTATTGTTGAGAGTTTGTCGTTGTTAAATATAACCCCTTGCGGATCAACCCTTTTATAGTACAATTTAACTTTTGCAGCAAATGGACGGAAGGGAAAGTGATGGTGTTCGACGACAGTTTTGAGCACGAAGTTTGGCACAATGGAACTTCTCGCCGATTGGTCTTAATCGTTGACGTCTGGCACCCTGATCTCTCTCCCGCTGAAAAAATTAGCCTTTCTCCAATTTGAAAACGGTGAATTCGGCCAAAAGATCAAAGATCTGGTTGGAGAGCAAATCTCTTTGACTTGTTGGATGTATATCCCTATCTGTGGTACCTGAATTGTGAGGACTCGTAGAATCGTCAATTGTTTTTCGAAAGTATTAAATTTCACTCGTTGCCTTATAGACAAATTTCGTTCAGTATGTTCTTTATAAGTACGTGTTACGTAAATAAATGTTGACTTTGTGATTTGATGGTGTTATCGTACAGATGGACATTGCTGCCTTGGTTTCCCTATTGTTCCTTCAAGTTGTACACTACGCTTGGTCGGGCGTAATTCAATTTTAAGTGAAGGCAAAATAGTAGGTGTACGCAGTAAGAAGTTAGCTCTGAAAAATTATCGCCAAGAACGCCCTCCTTTTCGTCCAATGAAAAACGAAAGCAATCGTAATGACGTATCAAAAGTGTGCCTGAAAATCGCTACTAAAGAAAACTGATTGACGGCAGTGATGTAACTAACCAGGTACCTTCAGATGTAAGGCTGAATGGCCAGCATCCATTACTTCTCTTTCTCTTTGATTTTCTGGTCTGAACAAGGACGTAAAATATTCCAAAGGGAGTTTTAAGGGATTGAGAGTTGCTGTGAGAACACCATGAAAGAACGATTGGTGTGAAGGAAGGTGTACCAAGTCTCAACAGTTCATACGCTCCCTACGAATCTCATCCCTGTACGCCAGGTAGTGAATAAGTACATGCTCTGACACTGGAAGGATTCCACATCACAAAACAGTTGTTTAGTTCAGAGAAAATAGTAATAGGTTCACTAACGTAGAACTCTGGTATTATATTTGAGAAATCCTATCCCTTACATACCAGCCCTTCTCGTGTTAATACAGGATGTTCACGTAGAATTGAGGGGAGACAAATTAAAATTTATTTATTTTTGTTAATGTGCATCTGAATTATTGTACAGAAAAGAAAGTGTTCATTTGTTGTAATGAGAGGCGGAGAGTGCTAGAATTACTGGATTTCATAGGTATACCACGAACAACTCTGCTAACTAACTATTTCACTCATTTTTGAAACTGATCAAAAGCTCATCATTCGTATGGGCCTCTCTGGGGGTACTCTCAAATGATCGAGAGACAAGGATTGTGCAGCGTCATGTTTGTGAGGTGAAGCGGAATCATTGGATTGTATGGGGCTTGAAGACTGGATGGTCGGCGATGGAATGGTTTCAATGGGCCACGGCGAATATCTGTAGCTCATGTATTCGCCGAAAGCTGACGAAGCTCGTCTCGCTCTGATGTAAACGACGTCCTTTTCAGCTGGCGCTAGGAGACATTTGTAGATAGCGCCCCAGTGTTGCAGCAACTGCAAACAGAAATCTCGAGGTTAGACAACGTTCCCTGAAAGGTGGGGTAGTGCGACAGAGCAGTACTGCCTGACTGAGAACTAAGTTAATTTGATACAAGACAATTCAAGCAACTCTTCCGTGGGGGTATAACGAGCATTAGGGGTCATCAGCAGAAAAGACAGTTGCGCTTTTGTTCTATTTGTGACATACGAGGCTATAACATGGTGCAGGTATATGTTAGTACTGAAAAGGGTTACATCTAACGCGTTGTTGGGGTTTGTGAGCAGGTTGCTGGTGCACTCGTCGAACTTCTGAATCTAGGGCGTACATCTAACAACTTTCCTCAGCACTTCGTCCATTCACCAATTTCTATCACTCCAGCGAATAATCGAATCTCTCCTTTACTCACTTTATATGAAATTGGTGTGGCTTAGCACGTTCTACGTTGAAACTGGTGCTGGACATTCTGGACTTTATTGAAATGATGCGTTTACAGCTCAACGATTATAGGGAAACCACTTTGTTGACACTAAGTCAAAGAAACGTCGGTATTTTGCATTCTGGAATACCTGAGGTAGCTCTTATGACAATTACTTCGAAACCCTGCAACGCATTCACAGGCCAGTTCAGTGCAAACCGATTTTATCTCCTCCACCTGTCAGACGACTGACTTTCAGCCATCTTATTCACATGGGTCCTGAAAGCTGAGAATTTCTCTTTGGCACTTTAATGTGACACCAAATACGTTACTCTTTTGGGGGGAAAAGGTCGCCAGACTTTGGTCTTCAACAGTGAAGGTAGTCTACCCATCTCTCGTGAAAGAGCTCGCATTTTTAATTGTTCGATCCTGACATTTTGAAGTTAGACGACCTGGCTGTTACGACAAGTAAGAACTACACACCAATCCAGCCAAAACCACAATGGTCTCATTCACTAAATAAAGAAATCGGGAAATAGTGCAAGGACTGAGACTCCAGCTGGCGACAGAGGCGAAATACCTCAAGGGCAACTCACATGTTGAGTATGCGCTACACAAGGTACCCACAGCTCTGTGGACATGCAAGAGGATGTGAAGTAAATCATGGAGCGTCACTCAAAAAATGATGGATTTGATCTATAAGGGTGGAAGGCGACAAGTTGCCAGGCAGTTCAAAGAAAGCTCCTAGAACTGCGTAGAAGGTTTTTGTTCAACAATTGCAATTGCTACAATGGAAGTCCTATAGAACATCTCACCTCTCCACTTACACATTCAGGACAACATAACTGGAAGTAGTAAGGCTTTTGCAGATCAGAACTATTTGTACTAGGGCAAAGGAACTGTGAAACAATTCAAAATAGAAGAGGCAGCAGCAGGAACAGTGGGAGAGAGGACAGTTCCCCACTGAGGTGGCACAATAACGATTCTGTGATGATTCTGTGGGCGGTGGTGAGGGGCTCGTCTGGGCATCGCAGGACCCAACTTCAGCATTGCCTAGTCGCTGGCAGAGTACGCCACAATATATCGAACAGAAATTGTAGCCATAAGACCTGCATATCACAAGAGATCATATGACTCAAGGGATATATACTGTGGAGCAGAATTCTCAACGCGGCGGAAAGCGTGGGAAGCCGTGCGACTCTACTGAGCGTCGCCGTCTTGGTCGCTTCGGAGCCTGAAAATGGAAGCGAGAATCGATTCGAAGGAGAAATTCATCCCTTGAGGGACTTCGTTTTGCAATAGAATAATATCATCTCACTCAAACCGAGTGAGTGTTTTCTGGACAATTTGGAGGAGGTTTTTCGGAAAACAACGAGTTTTTTGTGATCGGCCCTGACCTCTACATTATTGGCACCCAACGTGTGGCTCGACTATACTAAGGTATTTAATCAGGTGCAAGGCAGGGAGTTGGCAACGGAGCCGCAAATGAGGAGCCAAGTCGCGATGTGGGTGAAGGCGTAGCAAATACCATAGAAAGTAGAATGTTCTGATGTGTACCCAGCAGAAGGAGGTAGAGATAACTTCATGTAAACTGGGAGTAGTAGAAATGAAAATTCAGGTTTTTGAAAGGACTGATGGAGGATTGAAGATGCCTTGAAAACGAAATAGACTAGACAGAATGATTTACAGAATAAAGTGGATAGGCTGCTCGTACGTACGACGTTTTTACTTTCCTTGGCTCTACATAGTAGAAAGGAAAGTTGTGTAATCGGCTGAACAAAAAAATTTGAGTTCCCTTCAGATCTTTACGTTTCAGACCCACAGAGTCCGAAAAAACTATTTGGGAAAATGGTCTATGTGTCTGTGAACGGTTTTTGGAAAAAACGACCGTACCAAATCAGCTCAAACTTGATATCTAGCCCGCAGGTTACGATGGGACGCCAAAATAAGGGTGTTATGACTTTTGTGAAGTTAATAGCTTTTTTGGGTGGATTTGGTCTGTCCGACTTTCATATTTAGTTTTTGTAAAATGTGACCACCTTGTCCACCCCTGAAGGAGGTGTCCCTAGTTTGAGGGAGCAAGTATGATCCTCTGAAGGAGGGTCAACAAACAGCTCATCCATACAAAAATTGGGAGCAAGTACTGTCCTTGAAGAGGGCCAACAGCTGCACCAATTGGATTGCATGCGGGAGCAAGTACGAACCTCTGAAAGAGGATCAACAGCTCGTCCGTATACTAAATTGGGAGCATGTACGGCCTTTGAAGGGAGCCAACAGCTGCACCAATTTAATGTAGGAGCAAGTACGAACCCCTGAAGGGGAATCAACTGCTGCACTACAATTTTACCGGGAGCAAGTACACTTCCTGAGGGGAAGTAACAGCTACACCAGTTTATTGAGTAGACAAGTACACTCTACAGGGTAGAGTA
This sequence comes from Pachypeltis micranthus, assembly GCA_020466155.1. NCBI lineage: Eukaryota > Metazoa > Arthropoda > Insecta > Hemiptera > Miridae > Pachypeltis > Pachypeltis micranthus. Next base: position 13,286,613 of record CM035775.1, read on the forward strand.
ACAGCTACACTCAATAAGCAGTCGTTTTCTTTTTTAGGTTTAAAAATGAAAAGAGGTTTTTTGAGAGTAGTCACTGACAGGAGGTCGGAATGGGACTGCCTGAAGCGGCTAGAGGCCCTTCCGATATTTATACAGGTCGAGTTACCTCCTTCTTCGTGCGCTGGGGAATCCCCCAGTGTTCTCAGGAGGTTGACCCGGCCCCAGGCGAAACCCAGGTGGATGGCCTTCTGTCTGTGGTTTATTTCCAACGTATTTAAACAGTTTGATATAAAATATTATAAAAACATATTATTTGTTGGTTGTGTACTTAAGCTAAGTTGATTACAATGAGTATCTTAAAGCTAAGCTCACTTCAAAGGGTATGAACAAAATCCACCGAAAGTAGACTAGTTATCATAGTGATCGAAACACAAAATAATTTATAGCGTCTCTGCTCTTCAAAAATTTACCCTGAATTGAGATTTGTCGCGAACTGTGGCACCGTTTTCACAAAAATGGAAGTTTAGAACGTTGGCTGTCGTTAACCAAAGAATTTCTGAGCCACTGATGTGTTTTTCTTCTTCCTCAAAGCTTTAAAAATAAGATCATTCTCGCCAAATAAGTGAATAACGTTTATTCTATTTATGTCACGACCTTTATTAAGTTATCAGCGCGTAGGAGATTCGCGAGACTGTCATCACGATTTTTACTTTCCTTGGCTTCAGAGAGAAAAGAATATTTGGTGTTTTGATCACTATGATAACTACTGTTAGGCTTAAGCGCACTTTGCTCATATGCTTATTTTGGCGTCCCACGGACACACATACCACCTTCCCAAATTTTTTGGACTCAGTGGGGTCTGAAAGGTAAAAACCTGAATAGAACTCAAAGTTTTCATCAAGCCGATCACATAACTTTCTGTCCTACTTCGTATAGCCAAGGAAAGTAAAAAAAATATATATCTGGTGCGTTGCAACACACAACTTTCCTTAGCTCTACGTCAATTCACTTTGTACATGGCTTTTCCCACTCAAACAATTCATTTATCACTCAGTTCCTTTGAACTTTGTCAAACAACACGTCACAGCAGCAGGAAGCGGTAGCGCCTAGAGTTCTGGAATTTATTGTGCTGCTCATACGCATTTCAGGACCATTATTGAGCAATAGGTACACAGAAAATTAATGAGGCTGTAAACACGAATTTTTTAAAGAAGGGTAGTAATCACTTATGCAGAGTTATTGGGTAATAACTGCTAGTACTGGTAGTAAGCGAAACGGCGGTAGTTGACATTCAGGAATTTCTGAAGTGAGCCCCATGTACCTCATCAGCGTTTTTAAACACTCACACTTTAGGTATTAGATTGGACTACAATACCAATTTTCTTTAACTTTCTACTAACATTCCAGCGGAGTTTATAAGGAAAAAACTGCGCTAAAAACGCTTTTCGTCGAAAATTTTGATTATTTATTGTGCTGCTCTCGTCATTTTCCCACGAATGGGAATTTTATGGTGTGATTGCCATATTGGGAGCTATCAATATAAAAAATTTAATCAAAATCGTTAGAGCCGTTTTTGAGAAAAAAATTTTGTGTTTTTATCACTATGATGACTATAGTTAACTTTCGGTGGATTTTGCTCATACCCTTATTTTGGCGTCCCATGGTAACCTGCGGGCTAGATATCAAGTTTGAGGGGATTTGGTACCGTCGTTTTCTCTAAAAATCGTTCACAGACACGCACAGTCCATTTTCCCAAATAGTGTTTTTCGGACTCAGGAGGGTCTGAAACGTGCAGATCTGAAGAAAACTCAAATTTTTTTTTTCAGCCGATTACATAACTTTCCTTTCTACTTCGTAGAGCAAGGAAAGTAAAAAACTACACACAGGCCATTGCGCCGAAAGTAAATTTTTTTCGATGTGGTACCACATCAAGTAAAGATTCGTAGAAAATTCAATTTTTTTTCGCATGATCAATGCACTATAAAAATCCAAACCTGATTTACAATACTTCGATAACAAGTAAAGTGAAATACCATCCTGGCCTACACATTTCTGTGTTGTTGACGATATTTAAATTACTAAACATCTCTCACTTTGTCCAGAGCTCTTTCTCGTAAAGTTTGGTCCCCGAATTCTTGACGAATTATCTCCTTGTGAGCCCACGTTATTATCTCTATTATCAGGACGAACAGTGCAATGCCAAAACCAGCTCCTGAAATTAAAAATTGAACTTGATTTATGGGTCAGTCAGACTGCAGAACATTTCAATAATTGAGGACGAAGAACGGGAGTAGCGCCCTACACTTCATTTGTTTTGTTACAAGAAAACGCAAACGGCAGAAGTCGAATGAGCTTGCCAGTGATGTACTTGACCAGTTATTTACCAATGTCACTGGTTTTGTTCTTTCGAGCAACGGGACTGGTAATTTCCGTTCTTACCGACAGATATCATAGCGTCTCCTAGAATAGGGGCATCTTAAGGGCTATCAGAAAAGAAACTATCAATTGTGCCTAAGGAAGGAAAACTGTCAACACACTTCAGCTTAAAAATTAAGTTAGTGAGTTGGCCGTGAGGCTGATCTGATGTGCAGGGGTCTTCCAAGTGGATTAAATCGGAATTGTGAGGGTAGGATTCCAAAAAACCCCGTGTTGTTCAAACATCAAAAAAGCCAATGACTAAGTGGCTCCTCCTATCTTCTAGCGAGTTTGAAATAAAGAGACAAGTCACCTGTTCGGGGTCCACATGCTGTAATTTGGCGGGAGAAGTGTTTAACGGACCTACAACCAATCGCTTGACAACAAGAAGGACAGTGAGAAGTTGACCAAGAGCAAATAAAAATGCACCGACTCCAATTACAGAAAAGATTCCTTTCGTAGGTGACAAAAACTGTTCCGACTGCTTGGGCACAATAGATAGTCATTTCTTGAGGTACAGTCTCGTTATTGATCAGCTACGCCAACGTTTCGGTTTACCAGAGACAACACCTCAGATGCAAATTTGACAAAACTGTGTCATTTAAGGTTACTTTTCCTGTTCACCCTCATGTCCTAATTATTGCGTCTAGCATACTGTCCTCCTGTGTTTAATATAGCCCTGAAGATTGTTTATAAATAAACCGAAACGTCGACGTAGTTGAATTTAATACTGCGACTGAACCTCAAGTGACCGCCAACTGACGATTGCGTCTGAGAACAAAAACAAATTAGCTCAAATTTGGTCTGCGGGTAGATGTGGGCCGCAAAAAATTCCATGATCAAAACATTAAATATTTTTTAATCAAAAGAAGCTCTAACGATTTTGATTAAACTTGGGGAGTGGAAAGGCCCAAATAACATGACGGTTAAATAGAACTATTGTTCATGGGAAAATGGCGAGAGCGATACAAAAAAATAACTAAAATTTCAATTTCTTTCTCGTATGTCGAGTTCAGTCTAGTTTGTTACTTCCCTTGGTGCTACGCAGTAAAAAGGAAAGTTACGTAACCAGCTGAAAAAAAGTTCTTTTTTGCTGAGCCAGAAAAACACTATGAAAATGGTCTGTGTGGGTGTCTGTGAACAATATGCGGCTACATTTCTTTTCTCTCCATCCAGCATATCTTGCACCTCCAGTGCGGAGGAAACAAAAAACCACACGCTGCTCCACTGTAGTTCCTACAACAGTGAACGATGGTTGTTAGAGGAGCAGCCAAACTGTTCAGCTTCGAGAGCTACTAAGCAAGTCTGTAACAGATTCACCCAGCTTGCGACAAAAATAAAAACTGTGGCCACAAGTTGATCTATCCCTTTTAAACTTGCCATCCAAATAATTAGTTAGATGAGACGGGAAACCACTGACAATGGTACAGATTCCCCTGGGTCATACCTCCGCGTGGTGACACACGGTAAACAGTTCTTCAATTGCCCATGGCAACCTGCAGTATCTCCACGGGTTTGAGTTCGGTGGATGCAGAGCAAGTAGCTGGGCTTTTGCACGTAAGCGAAACCAACTATTTTGATAAGGCAACAGAACCGTGTGTGTGAACCCAATTGAGATACAATGGCTAACCAAATCAGCTCAAACTTGATATCAACCCCACAGATTAACATGGGACGACAAAATAAGGGCATAGCAAAATCCGCCCAAAACTAACTATAACAACCATCATGTTTAAAACAATAATTTTTTTCTCTCGAAAACGGCTTTAAGGATTTAGACTACAATTGTATAAATGGTTCCAAATAATACAATACCGTAAAATTCTCAGTTTGTGTGAAAATGGCGAGAGCAGCGCAATAATTACCGATCATTTCGACGAAAATCCATTTTAGTGCAGTTTTGGTTTATTATTAGTTCTGAATAACACACTTATATTTACTCTCCAGTGTCCATTTACTGTATGCTTCGGGATTCCAAATCTGCAATGTCCAAAAAAATCCATTCTTTCGTAAAAATTTCCATTTGGTATACGATTGTGCCCGCCTACTCGTCAATAAGATCGGACAAAACTCTTGGTTGTTAGGGGCAAAAGATAATTTCTAAAATTAGCTAACAACGAAATTTTGGCAGTTTTATCGCAATTACGTCGAATTAGGTACTTCTTAATGCTGGGTCAAATGGAACGAGTCTCGCAGGTCTACGGCTGCGTCTAGATCGAAAACAGTGAACCCACCACAGTAAATATAGTGAGCCAAAGTCTCACATTTGAAAGAACTTGCGAGACAATACAGCGGAAGTTCCCAGTCTGCGCTAATTTCCCGCATTTGCCTCTCGTCTCACTCAACCTGGTGTCAATTGCGTACTGGCGCCTAGAATATGCCAATTTTCGTCATTCCGTTCTAGTCAAGCCATGTTTTGTATCATTTACTAATCGAATGGGATGGGCCTAGGAGGTGTAAGACGATGACAAGCTGTGCAAGAGAATAACAAATCGTTGTTTAATAATTTTCAAGCGTTTATTTCTCATAAACTCCACTCAAATGTTACTAGAATCTTGAGAAACATTGAGATGGTAGTCCGACTAAGTAGCTATACGATGAGCTCTTAAGACACGTAGGAGTTACATCAGAAATTCACTTACCGCCATTTCTTACGGTTAACACCAACTTTTTAATTACAACCAGGTTGACAGTCCAATGCGATATGTGCAAGGTAGAATTTTAATAATGGTCATGAAATAATCAAGAGCAGCCTCATTTAAACTAACGTCGTTTTTCTTTACCAACTTTTTTTGAGTGGCGGCCAAGGTTCACCAAGGACTGTAGAGCCGATGATGATGCTGAACTTTTTTTGCAGCGTTTACTTTATAATATGAGACCTGTAAACGTGAACCCCTCCGAACAGCGTTTTACAACTTCAGCGAAAAATATATTCAATTAGTAGAACGTACATAGCTGGGGCTGAGGAAAGTTGTGTGATGTGTAGCACCAGATATTTTTTTAAATTTCACAGAATTGAAAGTTAAGTGAATAAAATAATCACTAGGTTCCCAACACGTCCCAGACTCATCCCTGCACAAATTTAAAGGCATTATTATTATAGTTAACGTACCTGTTTGGTGAGAATGGCCTTTCTCTTCCAACCTTCCCCCCTCGTCCTTCTGCCACAACGGCTTCCCATCCACCTTTCTCTTCCTGTATAAAGACCACGACTAACTGACTTCAGTACTGACTTAACAGCCAGACGTGCTCGTGGCTAAAACGTTTTCAAAAACACGATGTTTACAACAATTTGGTGGCTGTCAGAGAAATGCTTATGAAGAACGATTTGTGTGAATATGTACTCCTCGATACATGAGCCCAGCCTCTGGTGTACTTCCATTCCATTATGACTCCACTCAAAAATTACTGACTTAACAGCCAGACGACGATGTCTTTGCATCGAAAGCGTGTTGGAGCAAATCCAAGACAACAACAACGTTCTTGATAAAACGTATAATGTTCGGTTGTATCTTGTCTCTCAGTGATGTTACTAGAATACATACAATTTTATGATTCTTTTCTTTTAGCTTCCCCAAAGGGTTATCGGCCTAGACTTAGGTTAAATGTAGTCTGCTGAATGTGTGAAAGTGACTGAATCGGGTTGTTTTGTGAAGTTGTGTTGATTGCAGTAACATTTGACAATGAGCGCGTCGAGCTACTTTGATTTCAAGGCTTCGGTGGAGAAGCCTGGGTTGGAAGCATCAGAAGGTTTTGGCTGCAGTAAATGGTGAGTTGACTTTGGCTGCTGATGGTTCTAATAAGGACGATTTTGAACCTAAAGACTCACTTGCTCAGCTCATTTTGGTCAATAACCTGAACAATACTAGCAGCTAAGGCTATTTGGGAGAATTTGAGTTCTGTATATGCGCTAAGTTCAAGTCAAAGATAGGACAGACTTCCGGAAGGTTTTTTTCTCTTATGGGGTCCTCAGTGCTGATGATGGAATTATACGCCATGTTGCTAGCTTCCAACAAAGCGCTCACTCGCAGCATCTCACCAAACAGGTACATTAACTTGTGGAAGATTGTGAAGGAGTTGTTGATGTGCACTTACCTAACAACAAAAACATGCCTTGAGTATCATCCAGGGTTAATTCTCTGTCTTCTGGCATCCCTTTCAATCCTTTGTGAGCCTAAACAGTTTACGACACAAGGTTAGTTCTACCGTTAGAATGTTACTAAACTAACCTTAAAATGAGACCTGTCCTTTCGTGGCTGTAGGTCGCTGCAGTAGGTCGCCATGCTCTCAGGATAATAAGAAAAGCGTCTACGTACAACAAAAAGCTCCGAGGCTCGCCTCAGTCCTATACTTTTAAACGAACAGGGAAATCCTAGCGAACAGTATCAAGGTTTCAACGATCTTAACATTAATTTATTAAAATGCATGTTGCTGCCAGCTATAGGCACGAGAGGTAAGGCGCTCTTGGCAGCCTTTGACGCATGTATCCGCTCGAGCCTTCGTACGAAACACACTGCTCTGCTCCTTTTTTTCGTATTCCGCTCCCTCAGAGTCAAGTTCCATACACAAATTGGGATGAAGCGATGTCCCCATTTTTGTTTTTAAGTTTAGTCTTTATTATTTACGTGTTCCCCGCATAAACCTTCCTACCTGGTGGCAAATTATTGTTAACGATTGACCCGCTACCACAGCAGGATTGCTGGCCACAGTTGTCGTCTCTTCCTCTACATTCGGTTAGTGCAGTTTTCTCGATAATTTCCCACAGAACACTAGAGAGTTCAAGGAGATGTTTCCTTTCCTCCACTTTCCGTGTCCCGTTCCTGGAGTTAACTCCTTCTCAATTCTGACAGGGAAACTTTGATGTGCAAACAATCTCAATTACCCATTAAGGCTTTCACTTTCCCTATGTTTGATTTGACAGAAACGCCAACCTTAATTTTATTTTAGCTTGAAACATGCATTAACCTTTACCTTCTTGTCCAAAATCAATAGGAAAAGAGCTAACGATATGTCGGACTGTCATACTCTCCCAACACAGCCCCTGGAATCTCTCCAGGCACAGGCACACCAGGCTGCCAAAACGTTTTTCATTTATTAATGTGATTTGGTTAATCCCACCAGTACGTAAATTGTCAAAGGTCTTTTTTCTTTCTTTCCTTGATGGCACTGGGAACATCCACATTACAGCCACAACTGGGCCTATTGTGTGGGCGAACATGATGTCCTCCCAGTCCCTCCTGTGGAGCTGTTGTTTTTCGGTGTTTCCTACCATTCTCGCACAAAACGCACGACAACCTCGAGGTCCATCCCTTCGACCTCCTCTGCACTTCAGGGAGGCGCACTGCAGCCAGCCCATCGCACATACACAATACCTCCTCCGATGACTCCAGCTCCACCTCTGACCTCCATCTCCTCGGAAATTACTTAAGATAACGTATACCTGTTCGGTGTCCGTCTTCTCTGGCTGGTGAGATGATTTCGGCGAGCGCTTTCGATGTAAAGAATTAGTAACGAGTACTGACTTAACGGCCTTTTTTGAAAAGATAATACGATATATATTCGCTCATTTCCATTCGATAGGTAGTCAGAGAAATAGTGGTGGGAAACAAAATGTGCGTATAGCTTGCTAAAAGATTACGTCAGGTTTATCAAAGTCATTTACCATAGATACTTCGAAAACGTTTAAAAAACACGATATTTGGCACATTTTGGTTGTCTATGTTCAACGGAGTGCCGGAAGATCATTTATGGAGAAGTATATGTAGGTATTTTCTAGTTGTATAGCTCGTGAGTTTAATGACAATCATAAGCCGTTTTCGAGAACCATAGCGTTCAGTATTTTTGTACATTTTTTAATTCTTTAAATATTTCCTCGCAATTTGTAAATCCCCCCCCCTGACCCACAACAAATAAGATTATGACGTTAGATTAGGATAAATGATGTTATTTTCAACGCCGATCGCGTGAGTCAGTTTAAACGTTGCATATTTCCTTGGGGAGGAAAATAAGAGTATTGCGCTGCTTGAAATGCGATTCGAGCAAACATTAGTGGAGGAAAAAGGAAAGACACAGTCAAAATAGAACTGCAGCATGACAACGAAATTCTGTTTTCTTTTTTCGATTCGTTAAGGCTGGCAGAGCCACAAGACATAAAGATCTGAAGAAAACTCCACTTTTTTTACACGGTGGCAATACTTTACCCTTTGGGTAGCGAAAAGTCAGAAAAAGCAGTTCTTCAGCTCCTTGTGCGTTCAGTAATTCCCAACTAATAACTCTCACTCTGCCGATCATTCTCCTCATACGATACGATCTCCCAATCAGCCAAAATCGGCCTTTTATGCTCATATTGACTCCGATGCAGGTTGATGAAAACTCACGTTCTACTGAGTCATCACTTCAGACAAAAATATCTGGTGCGTTGCAACACACAACTTTCCTTAGCTCTACTTCAATTCACTTTATACATGGCTAATTCTATTTAATCAATTCATTTATCATACAGTTAATTTGAACTTGGCCAAACAACACTTTGCGGCTGCAGGAAGCGATAGCGCTTACAGTTCCAGATTTTATTATGCTGCTCGTACTCATTGCAGGACCTTTATTGAGCAATTGGTACACAGAGAATTAATGAGGCTGTAAACACAAATTTTTTGAAGAAGGACAGTAATTACTTTTGCAGAGTTGTTGGGTAAACACTTTTAGAACTAACGGCAGTATTTGAAATTCAGGAATTTCTGGAGTGAGCCCCATGTATCTCATGAGAGTTTTTAAACACTCACCCTTCAGGTATTGGATTGGACTACAATACCAATTTTTTTTCAACATTCTACGAGAATTCCAGCGGAGTTTATAAGGAAAAAACTGCGCTAAAAACGCTTTTCGTCGAAAATTTTGATAAATTATTGTGCTGCTCTCGTCATTTTCCCGCGGATGGGAATTTTATGGTATCATTGCCTTATTAAGAGCTATCAATATAAAAAATTTAATCAAAGTCGTTATAGCCGTTTTTGAGAAAAAAATTTGGTGTTTTGATCACTTTGATAGCTATAGTTAACTTTCGGTGGATTTAGCCCAAACCCTTATTTTTGCGTCCCATGGTAACCTGTAGACTGGAAATCAAGTTTCAGTTGATTTGGTACGGTTGTTTTCTCTAAAAACCGCGCTAAAATCGATTTCGTCGAAAGTTTTGGTAATTTATTGTGCTGCTCTCGTCATTTTCCCATAAATGGGAATTTTATGGTACAGTTGTCATATTAAGAGCTATCAATATAAAAAATTTAATCAAAATCGTTTGAGTCGTTTTCGAGAAAAAAAATATTTGGTGTTTTGATCACTATGATAACTATAGTTAACTTTCGGTGGATTTTGTCCAAACCCTTATTTTGGCGTCCCATAGAGGCCTGCGGGCGAGATATCAAGTTTGAGCTGATTTGGTACGGTGGTTTTCTCTAATAATCGTTCACAGACCCACAGACCATTTTCCCAAATAGTGTTTTTCGGGCTCAGGAGGGTCTGAAACGTGAAAATCTGAAGAAAACTCAAAATTTGTTTTTCAGCCGATTACATAACTTTCCATTCTATTTCGTAGAGCCAAGGAAAGTAAAAATCTTCTGATAGGCCACAGAACAGGTTTAAGGTTGCCATTTCGGAATTTGTTTGTGCCTTCATCAAATTGGCACCAAAACAATTGTTGAATATTCATGGTCCAAGTTCGTAAACAGTACATTGGGACTCGTTAAATCCCAAATTTGATTCCATATTCATAAAATCTTGAGCTAGATCACAAAATGGCTGTGTACCTCTAGGAATATTCGGGTCAGTCGGGGGGATGGGGGTGTTTATACGTTTTGAAGCTGATTATACCATGATCTCGAAATTCAACAGGACTGTGGGGAATGAAATGGATTTGACATGAACGTTTTTCAAAAATGTACTATCAGCAACAGGAACGCAACAAGTGATAACAACGACGTAACAAGTTTCAACGTTTCGTAAACACAATAATTATTTCTTTTATGCCTTTTCTGGGTGCAACACATCAGGTTTCAGTGACGTCGACAATAGAACTTCATCCCATTTCGACGTACGAATCCAAATGAATTGTGGTAAATAAATTTAACGAACAAAGAATCTACTGTCTGGGTGTGCGTGTGTCAAATTGAAACTGTCGACCTACAGAGTGGGGCATAGTACGGGGACGGCCTTAATTAGTGTGCTGGATGAGATTGATGAGAAGAAGGTGACAATTCTGGCTGGTGTTGGTTGATTTCTCTGCGGCCTTCGACATGTCGAGGAGAGATGTGCTGTTTGCAATCCTGAGGTCACTGGGGGTGTCGAATGAAGTGGTAAGGAGGTTCCAGTCATATTTATCAGGCAGAAAACAAAGCGTTAAGGGTATTAGCGGCACTTTGTCATCTTGGAAGGAGGCAGAGCTTGGCACTCCACAGGGTTCCGTGCTCTCAGCAGTCTTTTTCACGCTGTATCTGAGATCATTGCCTGGCAGATTCCAACCAGAGATGGGTTATACGTTGTACGCTGATGATCTGCAAATTTACCGATCGTGTATGGTTGAAGATATCCCAGATTCAATAGCGGCTTTGAATAGAGACCTCAGCAGGTGGTCGCAGTCCCATGGCATGCGAGTGAATAACGCTAAAACGACCTGGTTCTGGGTTATCTTCCCAGGAGCATGCCCATGCTACCAGGCGCGACCACGGGTTGTGGATAGTGGAACGACCACGGCATTGTCCCCAGGGGCATGTCTTTGGCCAGCTGTGAATAAGGTCAGCATGCTGACTGAATAAGCAGCCGCGAACAATGGGCAAAACCCAAGAGATCGCAGAAGAGATCCTGAACAAAGGGCTCAAGGGCAAGCGGATCTACATTTTCTCAGACAGCCTTAAAGGCCATCGCAGCCTATATTTTTAGGTCTAAGCTGGCATGGGAATGCCTCCATGCGCTCAAGCAGCTCAGCGCCCGTAACAGGCTCTCCCTCATTTGGGTGCCGGCTCACAGGGGGCATGAGGGCAAGGAAAAGGCTGACTGCCCTGCGAAAAGGGGTACAGAATCCCTACCCATTGGGCTTGAACCACACGTGGGTCTGACGAAAAGTCACCTGAACCGTCTGGTTGCTCGATGGGAGATACAGGAAAATGGCGCCCATTGGCATCGCCAGCCACGACTAAGACAGGCGAAAAGGCTTGCCATGCCTTCCTGTCAAAGGGCGAAGGCGATGCTGACACTCTCTAGACAAGATCTGAGAGTACTGATAAGCTTCCTCACTGGGCACTGCCCACTCAGATATCACCTCAACAAGATGGGCATCTCAGAGGCGGTGGAATGCAGACTAGGCAGTGAGGAGGACAAGACAGCAGAGAATATCCTATGTGAATGCCCTGCCTTGGCAGCAAAACGCTTTGAATACTTCGGTCAGGGGACCACTGATCCCCAAACCGTAGCGGACTCTGCGGTGAAGGACATACTCGGCTTCCTAAAAGGGGCGGGTATGTACGACGCCTTCTACTAAGAAGGGGCCAGCGTCACAATAGGTCCATATGCAGCCGCAGTGACAAAGGGACTTATCCCACACGCCCTCGGGTCAAAAAAAAAAAAAAAAAAAAAAAAAAACGCTAATACGAAGGTGGTGGTGCTGGGATATTCGAGGGAATCGCAAAGGTTGACCTGCGTACAAAGCCGAAGCTGGTGCTAGGGGGAGTGGACCTTGAGGTTGTAGCTGTAACGAAAAACCTGGGAGCGCTAGTGCAGAGTATGCTTTCCTGGGATGCTCACATTACGCACGCATGCAACTCTTTTTTCAGGTCCATCTACCAGCTCAAACGTATGGCCGAAGACTTCCCCGTGCAGGTGCGCCAAAAGCTTGTGCAGGCCCTCATTTTCCCGTTTTTTGACCACGCCACAGCAGCCTACGGCGACCTAAAAGGCGGAGAAATTAACAAGTAGAAGCCGCAGAATGGGGCGCTGCGTTTCGTGATGAGACTTCGCTGGGATGAGCACGTAGCGCCAGCCTATAAGAAGTTGGGATTGCTAAAGATTGCCGAGAGGAAGAAATTGGCTATTGCGGTTCTCAATACTCTCCCTCTCCCTCTCTCTTTCTCTCTCTCTGTCTCTACACCTCATCATAAATTGTGTTGTACCTCGGAACAATTTTGAGGCCTATACTTTTTTATACAACTCTGAACGTCCAATATTTGGGATGAACACCTGGCCTTGAGTCCTAATGCCTCGCAGGAATTCTAAACTTCAGTTCATCGAATTTTCACGGAGATAGATGCTAAGTCATTCGCGTAAGTTGTTCCTAACAAGAGATTGAATTGTTCTGAATATCCCTTCCGTATTTTTCGTCCTATGTACGCGTTTTAACACGTACAAGTTACTTTATATACCCCACTTTAGTTGGGTGGGTCTGTTTTTGCAGTCTTTGTAGTTAGTTTGGTTCTAAGTGTGTTGTCCGTACGTAATGCAATTCGTACGTCTTCCGTCCGAAAGATGTTAGTTATTCTGCGTATTTTGTGTTTTTGAATCGTCTTTTTACTTTCCTTGGCTCTACGAAGTAGGAAGGAAAGTTATGTAATCGGCTGAAAAAAAAATTTTGAGTTTTCTTCAGATCTCTACGTTTCAGACCCCCCTGAGTCCGAAAAACACTGTTTGGGAAAATGGTCTGTGTGTCTGTGAACGATTTTTAGAGAAAACCACCGTACCAAATCAGCTCAAACTTGATATCTCGCCCGGAGATTACCATGGGACGCCAAAATAAGGGTATGAACAAAATCCATCGAAATTTAACTATAGTTATCATAGAGATCAAAACACCAAATATTTTTTTCTCAAAAACGGCTATAACGATTTTGATTAAATTTTTTATATTGATAGCTCCTAATATGTCAACTATACCATAAAATCCCCATATACGGGAAAATGACGAGAGCAGCACAATAAATTACCAAAACTTTCGACGAAATCGATTTTAGCGCGGTTTTTAGAGAAAACAACCGTACCAAATCAGCTGTAAAATGATGTCTAGCCTACAGGTTACCATGAGACGCCAAAATAAGGGTATGGGAAAAATCCATCGAAATTTAACTATAGTTATCATAGTGTCAAAATACCAAATTTTTTGTCAAAAACGGCTCTAACGATTTTGATTAAATTTTTTATATAGATAGCTCTCAATAAGGCAATTATACCATGAAATTTCCATCCGTGGGAAAATGACAAGAGCAGCACAATAAATTATCAAAATTTTCGACGAAAAGCGTTTTTAGCGCAGTTTTTTCCTTTCCTTGTTCCTTATAAACTCCGCTGGAATTTTTGTAGAATGTTAAAAAAAATTGGTATTGTAGTCCAATCTAATACCTAAAGGGTGAGTGTTTAAAAACGCTCATGAGATACATGGGGCTCACTCCAGAAATTCAAGAATTTCAACTACTTTGTTTCGCTTACTACCAGTTCTAAAAGTTTTTACCCAATAACTCTGCAAAGGTAATTACTATCCTTCTTCAAAAAATTCTTGTTTACAGCCCCATTAATTCTCTGTGTACCAATTGCTCAATAATGGTCCTGAAATGAGTACGAGCAGCACAATAAAATCTGGAGCTGTAAGCGCTACCGCTTCCTGCTGCCGTAAAGCGTTGTTTGACCAAGTTCAAATTAACTGAATGATAAATGAATTGATTAAATAGAATTAGCCATGTACAAAGTGAATTGTTGTAGAGCTAAGTTTAGATTTGTATTGTCTCAATAATTTGTTTACCGTTTGTTTGATGTTACCATTACTTTGTGCGACAGTACTGATAATATTAAGTTCTTTTTTTGTAATTTTGTTCAGATAGTGGGATAGTTTTTAATTAGTGGGACAGGTTATCTTGTGGGTGGTTTGATGTAAAGTATATGGTCGTGTCTATAGCAGTAGGTTTACTAAAAATATCGCAGCGTCTTTGTCAGTCCGTGTGATTTCTAGGTTCAAGTAGTCAAAAGTAGACAGGAAAAGAGGTCGCGGTATGTTACACCTTCCCAACACATCCCTTGGAATCTCATTGCACACGAAGCCGCCTGAACGTTTATCAGTTCTTCGATACTTTTAGCGAACCCAAAATCGATCGCTAAAAATGATACCCTGAAATACATACAAATAGAAACCTTTCTTTGAAGATGAAGTTACAGGCAAAATGGCAACGCTGCCAATGACGAATGCAATAATATACTGACTTCAGTTGCGGCCTCTGAATCTCAACGTTTCTCAATTGCCAATTGACGTTTGATACTTGCCCTCAAAAGTTTGCCCGACGCCGATCTGTACACTTCCCACTCGACGTCTCTCGTAACTTTTTCCATGTAACCGGACTGCAGGGTTCTAGCCAACGCGCTGTTAAGCTCTTCAAGAAACGGGGACCTTTGCTCCAGTACAAAACTGACGAGTAGGGGAACGAAACATTCTTCGCTCAAATGGAAAAGAAGCCGTCTGCTTTCATCTCTGAAAAAAAAGTCGAGGCTAAGTGAGCGTTTTGTGGTGTAATGAGTCTGTCTCTGCAGAATAGATTTTTATCGAAATGTTAGTTAATTTATTAGGCCGCTCTCGTAATTTTCCTACTTTTGAGAATTTGGTGGTGTGTCACGTTATGCGTAAAGTCGTTAGAGCCGTTTTTGAGGAAAAAATTAATGTTTTGATCATTATGATTACTATAGCTAGTTTTGGATTGATTTTGCTTGCACATATATTCTGGCGTTGCATATTGGTCTACAAAATGGTTCGTCTGGGCCTCGCGCTCACAGGCGTCCGTGTTCAGCCTTTTACAAAACAGTCATTGACATCTCTTTTGGCTAAGGGATGTAAAAATTGAATTTGGTGAGTATAGAAAAGTACATTATAAGATGATACTAGAAATAATTGTACAAGTGGATAAATTCCCGCAATAGCACACATAGGTGAGAAAATATTTGGAAATGAACCTGCTGCACGAGCTGCTATATCAACAACATATTGCTCGTCGATGCGCCGACAGAAGAAGCCGGGGTTTTGCATCGATATAAGTGTGGTATAGGAGTACATTGAAGGGGATAATAAGTAAATACCTGGTGAGTAGCGACACACAACTTTCGCCACCCCCGTAAATTCGACGACCTGCTACGTATGCGAGCGTTATCTTCGTTTAACTCATTTCTACAGGAGCATTTATCGAGAACGAAATGTAGGTGCTTGTTACTTGAGAGTACTCCATAAGTTTGATCGAAATCGTTAGAGCTGTTTTTCAGAAAATTGGAAAACCGATAAATTAATATTCGACAAATCTACTTTTCTGACTTTACTTGGCCTATATCTCCGCTCAACAAATAGATACCGAAATAGTTGCGGGGAGCAAAATGTGGCTAAAGGTCGCTAAGGGACACTCCGTAAGATTGATCAAATCCAGTGACGCAGTTACTTGAGAAATTACAAAAATGATTGAAAAAACATCACGTCCGACACAATTTCATTTTTGTCTCTGTTGAATGGCATGTCAGAGGAACATTTATTGAAAACAATATATAGGTATTAAGTATTAAAAAACATCCTGAGTTTGTTGAAAATCGTTGAAGTGGTTTTGCCAAAAAGTGTAAAAAATCTATTTTTGCTATTTAGGCCTATATCTTCATTCAACTTATTTTCATGGAGATATGTAAACAGTGTACGCGCCAGTAATCCCTTCCATGTGTGCCCTCTGAAGCCTACTCCACCCTCGCAGAAGAGTAGGGGGAATCAGGACACTGCCTGAGTTCCCATCCGTCAGCCGAACCATGCAGAGCAGCTGCAAACTGGGATTTGGGGCAGATGGAGTAGCCATGTCACACCACCTTATCTGATCATGAACGAATCAAAGACCAGCCACAGCCTGTGCGACATCCCATTCAGATGCCTGCAAAGCAAGCAAGAACGGAATAGTGGTAGGGAGAGATGAAACTCCAAGTCCTCCAGATCGAACCGGAGCGTGAATGCACGCACATAGGACCTAGGAAGGCCAAGCCAAGCATCGAAACGCCTCTAGCTTGGACCCAGGATTCGCCAACGACGAACCCCACCCACGACCTTCGCCCTGTAACCTCGATAGGACAGTCCCCAATCCAAACGTGCCTAGCTCCGTTATAAACTTGTCTGCTTGGTACTAGCGAGGAGGGCGACATCTTCCGCAAAGGCCCCACACATCTGGGGAAAGATAAAACCCAACTGATGATTGAACCATCACATGAATGAAGAGCATAGGAGAGGGTCCCCCTGCCCGATTGCCACGCCACCAGACATCTCCTTCCAAACCTGCAAGGCCATTACACCCCCCAGGTCAGATAGCTCATATAATCGGCGAGTTATCAAGAGCCCCCAACGCCGTGAGCGAACCGTGGGTGGCTTACCGTGTCAAAAGCGTTAGCTACGTCCAGCAGTACCATTCACTGGTCGGAATGCCCTCTGGACGTCGCCAACGACACCAGCCACCTGAAGACGAGATGCAAGCACTTTCTGGACAGCAGGATACTGAAATCTGTCTCTAGCCCCCCTGGCCCTTCACCACTTACACACACGAACCACGCGCCAACTTTTTTTGTGACACGATTACAATACTTTCCTTACCATTTAGGTAGCGGAAAGTAAAAATGTGCGAGTTCGCAATAAAATGTTTTACAGCGCCACTCGCATTATTTTTACAGCCACACCTCGGTATCCCACTTCACGATACGGCCCTATCCCGGATCCTTTCAGACTCAATAGTCCTACAAACTTTGAAGTACAGTATTATCGTAAATAGAACAAACGTCACTCACGAGGGCGTAAAGTTAGTCCTGACGATGTACTCCAAGTAGCGACGAGATCCGAGAAAAGCTGATTGTCGACTCTTGTGCACGTTCTTCGTGACGTTCTTAAGACCAGAGAATATATCTGGCACTAAATCGACGCTTTTGAACAATTTGATGGCGATAGGATCGTCACTCGCTTCGAACAGCTGTTCCCAACCTCCACTCCCTACCGATAAAAATACATTCAGTTGTATTGTCAGCAACAGCTCGTGAATGGCCTTCATTGGAAGAAGTACAGGGTGTTTACAATGAAAAGCTACGCTAAGTTTTTCAAAATTTTGAACAAAAAATGTGTTTTTTACACAAACTTGGAATTTTAGGAAACTAAACTAAAATCAAGCAGCAAAAATAATGTCGACACATTCATTCACATCGTCACACAATCCACACTCAATGGTATTCACGGGCCCTACAGAAAGTCACTGTTTCCCCAAACACCTTCGTCCCCAAGCCTTCTGCTACCTATGGAAAGTCCACTTCCTCAATTATTAACGAGTGACAACGGATTTTCCTTGTCTTGGACTTCCTACCCCTCAATTTTACATTCCACTCCACAACAGATGGCTCGTCCCAAAACACATTCACCTACGAGTTCTCGTGACACAGTCGTCTCCCAATTCACCCAACAGACACTTGTTTCACCTCTCTTCGACATCTAATTCGGAGTTTTCCTTCCTTCCCCGTACAACCAGTTTAACGCCTTCAGAGCCCCCCCCCCCTCCTTGTTCGCGCTTATATGCTCAAATCATATCCTGTTCTAGTCACCTCCTTGTACAAGTCTTCTAATCTTGTGATATCCCAACTATTCAAATCACAAGTTGACTAGCTGAGTGCTAAACTAACACCTGTCTCCGAGAATTATTCCAGTCGACCCTGGTCAAAATAGATAATTTCACTTAATACGACAGTTCGACATAATTTGTGTTATATCCTCAGTAACTATAGATAGAAGAATTCGGTCACATCGTACTATTAAAGAAGAGATTACAAATACTCACCCAATAAACTGATTTTGTAGTCCTCTTCAAGGAGTTGTTTAGAAGTGTCGATCGTTTCTGGGAAAACTGGCAACGTTATGAAGGCGACAATAGAACCCGTGTAGCACGCTGTTATAATGATCGTGAACACCCAATACGTACCTGTGGACGTTACATTTTTTCTTACGCGTCTGAATAACAGCATTGCTAGAAATACACGAAAGCTAGAAACACGGAACTCCTGTATTGCTGAATGGGAGGGGCACCCCTAGCACATTCAATCCGAGCCTAATTTTACCTGTTCTACCCCAGGACCGGATGTGGAAAATACCATTTCATCGTTTCAATGCAACAAAACGTTGTATGTAAAGTTGCTAAAATGATTTATTTATCATAACTGCTTGCTAAAATTGTAATTCTAAATTGAACGCCGATCGGCGGCCTCTTGGCTCAAGGGCATTCACGTTCAGTTGAGTTTGGGTGAGAGTCTGTGTGTGTGTCTGTGAACGATTTTTTAGAGAAAACGGCTTAACCAAATCAGCTTAAAGTAGATATCTAGCCCGCAAGTAACCATGGGACGCTTTTCGGGCGTGTCTCCTTGCACCACATGCAAACCATCTGCAGAGATGCCATTTGGTCAGATAGCACGCTATTTTCCCAACCATCAGCATATCTATAACAGCGTAACTCACATTTCGTTGAGATAGACAATAGTCCTAACTTCGCTTTTGGTTTATTATTCATTCTGAATAATAACCCTATGTTTTCGGTCACGAAACATTTTTTACAGCCCCCCCCCCTCCTCAAAATTTGATACTTTACGTTTCAAGACATGGGGATTCCAAATCTGCAATGTCCGTCCGCCGTCACCCGTCCCCCGTCCCGGCCATTTGTGCCTTTAACGTGGTCTAAAAAATTCGTTCTTTCGCACAAAAATCCCATTTGGTATCTAGTTGTGCCCGCCATCTTGGCAATCCGATCGGACGAAGCACATGGTTGTTATGGACAAAAAATGGTCAAAAAAATTAACGAAACGCGGTATAATCGCAAATAAGCCGTGTTTCGTATAATTTTCAAGGTATTTTTACATCCTGGGTCGAATGGGATGAGTATCAGACGTGTACCACTGCGTATAGGGAAATTACAGTAATTGTTAGAGTCTACTAATTGAAAGAACTCGCGGGACCTTCAGCAGAAGTCAACGTTTCCCGCCCGTCTCATTAACACCACCCGCCCGCTCGCCTCGCAACGTCGTGTCCCCGTCCCAATTTCCCCGACACTTTTTTCCCAACGGGGCCGAGGAGACCCCCTACATCGGATCATAAATGCCTACAGACGTTTACGGGCGCCCGGCGCCGGGGGAAATAGTTTCCGTAGTTCCATTGTAGTCAGGTCATGTTTCGTATGGTTTACTAGTATTTTTCGATGCTGAATCGAATGGAATGGGTCTCGGAGCAGTAATACTAGGTCAAGCAGTTCATGAGAATAATAAACCATTGTGTAATCATTTGCAGGGTTTTATCATTGAATTGGTTTTCCACAATTTCGTCTCGTCGTGATTTAGTTGCAAATAATTAGGCCTTGAAATCTTGCCAATTAAGTGCACTCCTCAAAGTCACTGTGAGGAATTTCGTATAACTCCACCTCCATATGCCATAATCCAAGCTCTGCCTGCTCCATTCCTTGTATTCGTTACAATATATATAAAAAAGTACCACCTCACTTTAACTTACCAATGAATAATTTTGTAGCAGTCATTGTAGATTTCGACCACGAATTTTCTCCGGTGAACGTAAAACAATTCGTGAATGTTCCAAATACGTACCAGAACATGTTTTCAATTTCTTTAATGTCACGTAAGAGCGGTTTTAGCGAATGCCACACGGAAAATGCAATAGGAAACATGGCAAATATGTAGACTGCAGTGAGAGCGAGCCAAGTATCCCACAAAAATGGTCCCATTATAGCTCGGTATCTGGAAACAATCAAAGAAATGGTTGTGATGTACTAGAAGTGAATTGCGAAGGAGACTGGTACCAAAAGAACCCAAAAATGGGAAGGGCACCCAAACGACTCTACACCCGCTCTAGTGATCCAAGGGTTGTGAGTGGGAAGAGAAAAAAAGGCAAGAGTAAGTTCGATGACAAAACGCTTGCCAGTCGAGGTACTGCCCACCCCATACATACTGACAAGGTCAATGCTGCAACCCTAATGTAATACGAAGATGTGTGTCCTTCTTGGCTTGACAAGTGGGCGCTTTGCAGAGAAACCTGGAACATCCAGGACAATTGCAGAGAGCAACAATATCAAGCCTTTCATCAGGCCTTTTTCAGAGACAACTCAGTACCGCCACTCTCTCTCTTCTTCCACCCCTGGGGGAGTCAGTACTGTTCGACGCAAAGCGTCGAAGTTGTCAGCAATTGTTTCCAACTATTTCCATACCTGCCCCTCACCTGCAGGAATCCCTCAGCTGCGGGCCCCCCAGCCCCCTTTTCTAGGTTTTCCCCTTTCTTTATTTCTTTCTCCCAATTTCATTTTCCTATCGATGACAGAGCTCTTCTAAAATCATTCCGCTTTTAACTACCGCCCCAGTCACTTCTCACTTGCCCACACGATTGCCAGTTCACGCGTTCTCTCCTTGTCTCCCAGTTGTAGTCCATCTCACCTCAATTCTAATTCTACTCAATTCCGCAAGCACGTGTAATACAGTCCTCCTCACGCTCACCGAGTTCCAGTTTTACTGCAATCCCCAACTCCCCCATTCTTGCATCCAACAAGTACACTGCCTGAAGCCTTGTTTTCCTAGTGACAGGTTTTTTTCTGTCGCATCGAGCGGTGTATGCCGGGTGGGTCACGTCAATCACTTGTTCAACTGAAACAACTGCTTTCCTCGGGCTCAGAGCCAGCTTTTCTCAGGGCGGAGCCAGCTTTTCTACAGGTGATAAGGTTTTGCTCAATTGTAAGGTACCAGGGACAACAAGATGAAGAATTGTTTGGGCATGATCGAACAAAACTCTTTGAATTTCGCCCCATCTTCGAGGAGCTGTCGAGTATATTTGGAGTATATTTGGATATTGTAAGTGTGGGCTACTGTTAGAAAAGTTCAGCAACTATTAAAACTTTTTTTTTTCACGCGGGAAGACATTGCTGAGAACAAGAGTCAAATGAACCTGGGTGTTCACCACGTGGCGTCGGCTTTCAAGACGCTCAGAGAAAAACATTAACATCATTGTATGGTACGTCACTCTCCACTTGATGTGGTCCCACTGGCGTACGCCGTTCAACGCGAGGAGAAAACCTGTCGCTAGTAAAACACAGCTTTAGTCCCTGTCAACTGAACGAAATTCAGAAGGCTTACTTGACTTTGGGGTAGATAAAGTAGCCTAAGTAACTCCAAGGCTATCCACAGTGTGCGCTACATTCTAACCAGATGCCTGTAGTAAGCAAGTGATAAGACGTAAGAACAGAATAGTCACAGAGAGACCTCCAGAACGAACAGGAGCATGAATATATATAAATGAACGCTATGTGGAAGGCCAACCCCAACAGGCACGTAAGTAACACAAAACATTCTATCTAACGGCCTTCTGACTGTCAACCCCCCTAAAAACCTGTCTATATGTCAGCTTTGGGCGTAAATACGTCCAAAGGGGGCTCAGTATCTGCTACCTACTTGCTGATATTTTTGGTTGACATTAAGAACACATCACATTGCACAAAACTGAAATTGAGTGGAAATTCCAGATGAAAGTAAGTTGATGATTTCCTCTTGTAACTTAGAATAAGTCTTTCCACTATTCTCTTAACTCCCCACCTCAATAAAAACTACTACGTTCATTTTGTATTCTACATCTCACTCAGATCGGCATTCTGTCACATTTGAGCCCCAGTTAATCTCAGGATGTTTTCCAAATACGAAAGGAAAAACCAAGTATACTATCGCAAAATTGACAAGGTATGGTACATTTAAACGCTTCAAGCAGAGGAGGCTGCACGAAGAAATTCTTCTTCAAAGTACCGCCTCATCTCGAGGACGCCTCTAGCAAGGTGAAACTCGTTCCCCTGACCATTACACAGCAAACCTGGACAGACTGGCAACAAAAAAGCAAATTCATATTTCTCTGGATTCGCTCTAGACGTGCAAAATGTTTTAAAAAACCTGTCCAGGGCGATTTCGTAAGCTCTGCTTGGTACTTGCAAGGAATAGATTATCCACAAAGGCTCACGCGCCCACCCGCACGTCTAGGGCGAGATGAGGCCCTACTTACAGAATTGATGACAGAATAAGTTTAAATTGCAATGAATAACATACTTGGGTAGAGCTGTAGACGCGAGGGATATGAAGCTGGCGCAGTCTTGTGTGTGAGGCAAAGAAAAGACGAGACCTTTGATCCTGTCAGGCGTAAGGTAGACTCCTCCAACTGCCAAATTCGCTTTCTTCGCCCGTACTTCTTTTACCACAATCTGAGCCACGTCTTCTCTGTAGGACACAAGATAGTAGCATAGTGAGAGGTTTATAGCGCTTGAAGAATGAAATTAGTGCTACCTGTGTTATCAAAGCCCGTGCAACAAGAAACAGTGAGTTTCCATTCACTTAGGAGCCCCATGTTGATCTGCAGACTAAACATCAAATTTAAATTTTATTTAGGTTTAACCGTTCTTTTTCTCAAACGGCGTTTTTGCTCCCGGAACCGGACCGGTGTTTGTAACGCACGAACGAAGAATCAGTTGCCTCGAGTGTTATAAACTCGGCAGGCGTTACATCGATATTTGCGAATAAAAATAGGCAACTAGACCTTGTCGTGGTGATTAAATATCTCGTTTGTAGCCACACACAACTCTCAAAAACCCCTGTAACTTTGACGATCTGCTATGTATGAGTTATGTTTAAAAAAGAAGTTCAAACTTTTATTAACACAGAGTACAACTTGCAAAGGGACAGGGCTGACGCCCTGTCTATCTGCCTGAGGTTCTGTTACTTATAAGGTTTTAATTGCTGAGTTGATAGCACATGAAGCGTGCTTCCACAGTGCTTTAGTTAGTTACAACGGCAGTTAGTGGTTACGTACCTTACGTATATTGTGAGGATCACGTTCGGGACACAAGATTTCAAACTAAATAAAATTAATGTAACCAATGTTCAAACAAACACAAAAGATCGTCTCTCACTCGGGCGGGGGTAAACAGCTACGGAGGTATAGAATCCTTTTTTTTCTTATTTATTATTTATTTTTTTATTTATACCGAATACGGCTTACAAAAAATAAAAATAAAACAAATTAATAAGAAGGCTTCTCTCTCGTTAATGTAAATAAATTGATGATATAGGGCTTGACCCCCCAAAAAAAGCAAATGAAAGAAAATATGTGGCGGAACCCTACCTTGCGCTTGCTCAGGCTTAGAGCGAGACAGTAATTCAGTGCACACTAGTTATTTTATTCGGAGCAGAACGTCCTCTACTTCTTCCGAGGCTTGAAATTGAGAAAACTCCACAAAATTTATAAACTTAGTTGCAGTTTCTTCGGCTGTGGCAACCGTCCGACGTCCTTCTCCTTTCTCACGAAGCTCGGCAGTTCGCACTCTTCCAAGTCGCCGGAGCTCGGTAGGACGTCTCTCCGCTTTCCGCGCTTCTTTCGCGTCGCAGAAAAAAATTGCCTCCACAATATCTCCATCCTCGTTCAACACATTTTTATGGAAACATTTATTCAGACGAATCGGCTGAGAGTACCCCATAAGCTAGATAGGAATCGATTAGAGCCATTTTTAGATGTCGGAACAAAGTCCCTAAAGTGAAGCATAGTCCGAATTTTCGACAACCATCGGAGCTGTTGGTCCAATCAAAAGTCAATCCGAGTGATTAGTACTTTGAGCCTACTTTCGCATTGGAGATCGAATAATTGAATGCGCGGTATATTTCGTTTGTGCGAGTGCTATAAGTGATATTTTTATTTCTTGTTTTGTTTAATTTACATTAAACCTTTTATCGTCACTAAAAGTGTACTTCGAATATTCGCAGTATTTCGACTCGGCTTTGAATCAGAATAGTCTCATTCACATCTGAAGAAGCCTCGTTTGAACCGTTAAGCTCGCATAAGAAAAGTACAAAAACGTCAACTTAATGTTAGGCAAATTTCATTTTCCGATTCTCACATCTCCGTTCAACGTATAATCGCAGAAATACTTGCGGGAACAAAATGCGTGGATAGAAAGTGCTAAAACGTTCTAAAAAACACGATTTTCGCCGCAATTTGGTTACCTCTGTTTAACGGACTGTCAGAGAAATGCTTACTGAGAACGATTTGCGTGAATTTCCTCGATACATGAGCCCACCCTCTGGTGTACCTTTCATTCCATTGTTACTCCACTCCACTATTTTTACTCCGTTTTCACTCAATTTTCCTGAAGTTCTAATTTTGGTTTATTATTCATTCTGCATGATAACCCAACGTTTTCGGCCAGCAAAATTTGTTTAAACCCCCCTCAAAATTTGATACGGTACGTTCCAAGACATCGGAATTCCAAATCTGCAATGTCCGTCCGCCGTCCGGACCGTTTTGTGCCTTTAGCGTTGTCGCACCAAAATCCCATTTGTTATCTAGTTGTGCCCGCCTGCTCGGCAATCCGATCGCGCGAAGCCCATGGTTGTTATAGGCAAAAAATGGTAAAAAAAATTAACAAAAACGGAATTTCGGCAGTTTTATCGAAACGCCGCGTTCGGTATCGGGTTTTCTTGATATTTTTAGATGCTGGGTCGTTTAAAACACTTCTCAGGGATATACAACTGCGTCTAGACGGAAAATAGTGAAATCACAGTATTTATAGTGAGCCAAAGTCTGCTAATTGAAAGAACTCACGGCTGTCCAAGAGAATTTAAAACCGTTGTGTAATAGTTTGCAGAGTTTTTATTCGATCCCTGGACTGAAAATGCTGGTAGAGCGTATGCTGGCAACAGCACTCAGCATCCAGAGTCATACGAAGTCGAAGAGCGTGAAGTAAATTCGCAGATTGTCGAGCTAACAGAGGTTGCGTTTGGATATTAGTGAGACCTCGAGGGGGGGTCGTGAAAGGAGGTATAAAGGATTATATGAGGGGTGCAGATAAGCTGGTTCCTTAATGTGGTGCTCCACGTCACCTAAGTTGAGCCAAGCATCTTCTCAACGATACATGTAAGAATCCTTTTATATCAGTTTCATTCCTATTTCTATGTTCACTTAAATGGCTGCCTTAGCGAAATTTGTTGAATTCAAGCTCTAATTACAGCCTACGTGAGATTTAATTACTTAGCCAGCTTACATTCAAACCGCGAACAACGTCGTATCATCTCGACATTTAGCGATAAAACCTGCTGCCCTGCCTTTTATTACCTGCTGACTCAGAACTGCCTTGCTACTGCACATAAAATAATAGGACAGAACACACAACGTGAATGCAACTCACTCAACGTTCAGCTCAGGCTCTTTAAATTCCACCGAGAAGTTCAGCATAGACCCAACGATGTTCATAAGCCGCACCTCGATCCCTTCCCAAATTTCAGTTGGATTCGCCGCATTTTCCTCGCGTCTGGGGAATTGACAGAAGACATTAGGTTAGTACGATTGTTGCTGCGACTAATGGATTCAACGCCAAAGGGGCTTACTTTTTGAAAACGAAAGGAGGTATTTCGGCTGCGGAAACTAGAAGGTGACGTCCACCTAGCCCCTTCTTGAATTTCCTTTTGAATAAAGGGACTTGCCGAGTGAAGCGATCTTTCCTCCAGGCAGTCACTATCACCGCTTCAGGGGTTCCCAGCGAATTCGTAATGAACTCGTGAGAAAAAATTTGAATGTCGCATTCTTTGTGAGATTGAACCTCTTTCTGGAATAACGAAATACAGAATTTATAGAATTGTAGGTCTATATAATCAATAAATTTATTTATCTACCAGGAAGATAAGATAAGAGAGGGAGATAAGATTAGGACCATGTGATCTTCTATTCTACTTGGATCACAATATAGCTCTGCAAGCATCCCCAGCCAGTAAATCTCATTCACACCAAATAAATTACATTCATACCCTACACATAAAACACACACCTTTCATGATAGCTAGTAGAATTTCCAATAGTCAGACTCGATGGTCAGTGGGTTTTTCTAAGGGAATTCCCGAAACCGCCCCAGAAACGAATATAATGGCAATAAACTAAATAAAACTTCGAAATAATAAAATACAATTTATCGCCCCAGCGAAATCCTCAAATCGCCTTCCCAGGATTGACTGAGGCCACCCATCTATCTGCTGACATTCACTCAATAACACACTGACCGATACATAAACGTTTGCCAATACACACATACTCGCTGCTCCGAACATTAGAGAACGGCGAATACTCGGATATTCGATCCCCTAATCTAAAGACTTAACATAAAACGAAAATATCAGGTTTCTTAGCTCTACGTCAATCCACTCGTGTTCATAGCTTATTTTACTAACTCAATTTATTTTTCACTCAGTTCATTTGAAACATCACTTCACATATTACATCCGAAATTTATGGTGCCGCTTGTATTCATTCCCCGGCCATTATTGAACAATTGATGCACAGAGGATTAATGAGGGTGTAAACCAAATTTTTTTGAAAAGGGTAATAATCACTTTTTCAAAGTTATCGGGTAAAAACGTTTAGAAATGGTTGTAAGTGAAACGCCAGTGGTTGAAATTTCGGAATTTCCCGAGTAGCTCCTGTATACTTTGAGGACGTTATTAAAGACTCATCGTATAAGTACTTCGTTTGAGTACCACCGGAATTTTTCTGAAGAACCTAGTCACATTTGAGCGGAGTTTATAAGAAAAAAATTTCGCTTAAGTCGATTTTTGTCGAAATGTTTGGTAATTTATTGTGCTGCTCTCGTCGTTTATCCTCAGATGGGAATTTTATGGTATAGTTGCCTTATTGGGAGCTGTCCATTCCAAAAATTTAATCAAAATCGTTATAGTCGCTTTTGAGAAAAAAAACTTGGTGTTTTGATCACTATGATAACTATAGTTAGTTTTGAGTCACTTCTTGTTAGTGCTTAGCAGGGGGAGGGATATCCTAGTACTCACCCTGTAGTATGAATATAAATTATAAGGAATGAAAGTAAGTTATTGGGAGTGAAAGTTTGTGTTCTCTATGTTTTGTGGGTTACTGCGTTGTGTTAGTTTAGGAATATGCCATGTGGCCTTATGGGGATGGTCAAGACGGGGAAATGAACCCCAACAACCCGCCAGGATTAGGCAGAGATGGGAAAACTCCATGATACAAGAAGAGGAAGCAGAGTACCTAGCCCGACGGACTGTGTGCCGAATTCCCCGCTCCTGCCAAAGAAAACCCAAAAAAAGAAAATAATTAAGTAACCTAATAGGTACGAAAACTCCGTCTCAGCCATCCAAAAACCTGGCGCCACCGCGAGGTCCAGCCTAGACATGACCGAAGCCAGGAGGGCAGGGAGGCCTGCTGTTCCCGGCACGCCCCTGGCACCCTTGCTGTCTAAGAGAATGCATATGGGGTGACCGGAAAATCTGAATGAGGAAGGATGCACGATCAAGGCTATCGAGGTGCTGATGGGTTGTTATGGGCCACGTATGAGGCCTAGGTGCAACTGCCTCCCTCCGGTCAGGAACAGCAGGTTAGTTAGTTTTGAGCAGATTTTGCTCATGCCCTTATTTTGGCGTCCCGCGGTGATCTGCGGGCTAAATATCAAATTTGAGCTGATTCGGTTGAGCCGTTTCCTCTAAAAAGCCACAGTTCTTCACAGAGCCAAGGAAAGTAAAAACAAACACATACCTGACACGAAAAGTAGCGGGGATACTGTACACATATTACAATTGACAGAATAACAAAACGGTGAGCAAAATCGGATTATTCGATTAGCCGGAGGTTGAAGGAACTAATTTAAAAAATAAACCGCAAGGCAAGGGATTTCCCATATTAAAATAATAAGGGAGCGAAAACTCATTTCTTAGCCCAAGGAAAGAACTCCCACAAAAATGCGGGGAAAACAGGTAAAAACTGCTCCTGTTTCTAAAGGAATATAACTACGCGAAAATATTATTTATATGAAAAAACTGAACTGAATTTGTCTGTATTAAAATTTAAAAAAAAAAGAGTTTTAAATCCCTGTTTTGGAAGCCCTTAGCAGCGTTCATTTTTCGCCTGTTTTTTACTTTTTTTTTCAAGAATGGCCCTGGATGGATCAAATCTCCAACAATAAGGAATAATGTTTTTTATACGTTTCTTTTGTTAAATGTGAAAAATTGCAAGGTAAAGCGTCGAGTGGAATCAAAGGCGGATGACCAGAAAAGATCGTTCGCTTGACTATCTGGGTAAAGGAGCCTGCAATGTGAATCAAGTTACAGTGGGGGGAAATATGGACAGTAGTTTGCATTCCGAAATGTTTGAGGTTGATGCCAGTCATCGTAGGATCGATTCGCTAATCGTATCGACAATTTACTATCGTAACGATTTTTCTGAGAATGCTAGTGCCCTTCAAAAAGGATTTATGAGGTAAAAATTGCGCTACAATAGACTTCCATCGAAGCGTTTGTTAATTAAATGCGCTGCTCGAGTCGAGCTGAATCAACATGGGGCAGAGAAAAGTTGTGTGATACGTTGAACAACATTTTTTTTTTTCTGAGAAAGATAGGCAGAAGGGTTCACGCTCATCCTCTCATGAGCAGTTGGAGTGATATTGTTGACGCCAGAGCCGAAGTATTCCTGTGTAACTCAAGTAGTTTTCAACTCAACTAATTAGCTTTACAGAAACCACCTTCATTAAAAGATGCACAATTTCTGATAATCACTGACAATTTACGACTTCACCCCAAATTCCCGAAAAATGGGAACGATACAAATGTACGTACCTTGCTAAATAAATCCACTTTAATCGTCGGATCAACGAGAAGCAATAGATTGACGAGGCTCGAAGCTAATTTACTTCGAAGAAACAGTTTTATGTTGAAGATAGAAGAGTGGACAATGAGTATAGCCAATGAGCCGCCATTGCTGACTTCTCCTGAAAAATACAATTACTGGTTAGAGACACAAGATTATTTGCCACATCAAAAACTGAATAATTCGATGAAAGCGCTCTGCTCCGCGTACATTCGATGGTTTGTGTCGCTCTACGACCTAGTCATTTCATGTGAGCTGATCAGAACGTTCGATTGAAACTCTCTCTCCGAAGACCAGAATATAATTGACCCCAAGCAATCAGGAGATCGGGTGGGGTATAACAATGAGACTACTCTTATCCTGTCTGTTCTCAAGTCAATCGACATGTCATGTCTGGTGCTATTCTGGTTTACTTGAGCGGTCTGCCTGGGAAGGAACCTACCAGGGTACACGTTAAGGCTCTACGCTATCTGCTCTCATCCTGTACCTAGATTCGCTGCACAAGGTCTTCCAAAAGAATACTAGGTACGTGCTTCATGCGGATGATTTGCAGATATACCAATCCTGCGCGGTAGAGAATATCAACAAGGCTGTAAGTGAGATTAATTCAGACCTGTACGAAGGTTATGTGTTTAGGAAACGGGAAGCTCTTAACTCGCATCCTTGGAACCACAGCATCGAGAATTAACACTTCATATGATGACCTAAAACCTGGGGAAGCAAAACTTAAACTGGGACATCCATGTCATGAACGCCTGTAACTCCATGTATGTGTACGCGCCAGCAGCTAGTACTCGTCCTCATTTTACCAACCCTAGACTACGCAACAACAGCGACGAGTGATCAAAGTAGTGAGAATATGAGAAGGCTTCAAAAATCAACAATCCGTTTCGCTTTGAGGCTAAAACTGGATGAACGATCCACTCTAGTCTATAAAAAAAAGTTCTTGCTAAAAATAGCTGAGAGGGAAAAGTTGGCCATAGCGAGTTTAGTGTGTGCAAAGTGCTCAAGTTTAAAAACCCCCGACTATTTATTCGGTAGTTTTCACGTCATAGAATTTGTGCTAATTCCCCCAGGTGGTTAAATAAACTAAATCGTCATCTCCTTTTCTCCCATTCACCCACTCACTCTCACTCTCTCACTCTCTCTCTCTCTCTCTCTCTCTCTCTCTCTCTCTCTCTCTCTCTCTCTCTCTCTCTCTCTCTCTCTCTCTCTCTCTCTCTCTCTCTCTCTCTTTCCCCTTCCTCCCACCCCTGTCCCTTTCGTCTCTCTCTTTAGGCTTATTCCGCTTTTAGTAGAAAGCAGTGAACTATTCCCGAAGTAAAACCAGTGGATATATGTGATTTTTGTGCCACTTCGCTATTATGTGCTACGGGCAAAATCCTGGGTAAGTTATGTACAACACACTATCTACATTTGGGGAAACCAGTAAGTTACTCGATCGAGAGATTACTATCTGCAGCATCTGACAGTACATGACATGCCAATTGACTTGAGAACAGACAGGAGAATGTCAACCTATGTGAGCTACGCCTCACCCTATCTCCTGATTGCTTGTGGTCAGTTGTATTCAGTCTTTGGAGAGAGAGAGAGAGAGAGAGAGAGAAGAGAGTGAAAGATAGAGTGGGTGGGGGGGAAAGGAGGGAGAAGGGAAAGGTAGTAAATTCTCTACCATTTCCTCTGGAATCAACATACATACAAACCTCAGATGATACATATTCTATGAGCTTTATGATACCTTTTTTAACTTATGTAATAGATTTATTGTCTCAAAATGAAGTAACCCCCTTTCTCTTTTTAATGCACTTTGATGAGAGAGAGAGAGGGGGGGTGAGAGAGAGAGGGTGAGAGAGAGAGAGAGCGAGAGAGACCCTTTGGGTGGCGGTATGTAACAAGGGACGCCCAACTTGTATAACTCAAAACAGCTCATAACAACATGTCATCACTAAACTGCTTAGTTTATACAAAATTACGAATTGCTTCAGCTCCGATTTCCGGCTCTTTGCAAAAAATGATGAAAGCCATCTGTTCGTTCTGTCGGGCGTCAATGAGTCCTTTCGGAATTCCTGGTTTGGCCATCGTCGTATTGACTCGCCCGTGACGGAATGGGTAAGCGTAAGTAGTAATGATTCTTTCAAGTACCGTCTGAAAACGTTGATTCGAATAAGTTCAAAATCACCGACATTTGAAGGCAGAATGGGTGTTTTCAGCGGTGCTAACCTTCAGTCTCGTATGGTAGAAGAAATAATCATCGTACAGAATCACTGCAGTGTGGGATTTGAAGTAGCGCTTAGAAATGGTGTTCAAGAGCGAAACAGCGTAGGGCGAGCCATCGGCGTTCTGGCAAGCTATGGTTTCTGTGCTGGCCTGTTGACAAACTGAAACCCTCAAAAATACGATCCCGAACCAAGTTCTTTATAGTTCATAATAAAAACACTAAATTTATTTATTATACATATGTATTAAAGGAAGACGCGGAATTACAAGGGCAACTTTCCTCAGCTCTACGTGAATTCGGCATTTTTAAACTGGGCTGAAGTTACCTACATATTCATAATCGAAAGTTTTACCGTTTCCTCAACCATCCTGCATGGTCACAGCGGTAGACACGAAACATATTTGGAATCAGGAGAGGAATGTCTAGATGGGCCAATTTTCTACTAGGCCACATTTCGGAACACCAAAAAAATACGCACCTCTCCTGTTTCGTGTCTACCGCTGTGACCATCCAGGACGGCTGGGCAAACGGTCAAACTTTCGATTATGAATGTAGCTAACTTCAGCCCAGTCAATTTTAACCCCTCTAGTAGCTACCAACACAATCGTCTTCGTAACAACTTGGTTAAACATAACTTCACGTAGAAACTCACCAGTTCTTGAATTTTCTTCAGGAAACGTTTTAGTAACAGTTCTGGCGTATAAAGGGAAACGCTACGAATAAGTTTAGTCGACAAAACGGCGTTAATTAGAATTCTGGAATTTGTGGGTTGCTCCTATAAGTTCAAGGATCATTATTAAACGTCCATCGTATAAGTAGCGCAATGTATTACCACCGTGATTTGTGTTATGAGCGGTATCAAGAGAAAAATAGCAATATAACGTGGTTTTATCAATCCAGAACGTAACAGACTTTTTTGAGCCAGTTACATACCTTTCCTTTCTACTTCGATAGACTGAGAGAAGTGAACAGTTTATTTTCAATTATATTTTTATTTTATTCAACGGTTGACATTTGTTGATAATTCTACTAGTCGCATTCTCCGTCTCATTACAATAACTCTGCTCCAAATACCATCCACTTCTCTTTACTCTACATTTACGAGTTTTCCTTAGGTCGTTACTCAACTTCCCTCTTATCCTGAACTGTAACCGTCTTTATCAGTTACACGTACCCTTCTGCTACTAGCATTCATTTGCCAGTTCGAGGGCAAAAAGACATACGAATTTGCAAACTGTGCTTCGGTTAACTATTCAATGTTTAGTCACACCGAGTTTCACTTAGTACAAATTAAATTTAAAAATTTACCATGGAAAGCAAGAGACGGTCGGTTCTTGAGGCCAGAATCAAAGGAGCCATCGCCCCGCAGAACCACGCTGCAAGCATCATTGTAGAACGAGGAATGACCACTTTTTCAACGATTTTCCGTCATTAAGTCGATACATGATTGGAAGGAGAGGATACTGAGAAGCGTAGGTTAAGACCTCATTAATACAAATGAAAAAAATGATAGAACAAATAACCTTTGTTACTGAATGGAACGTGACATTAGAGTTGACGTGATTCCATCGCATTCATCAACTGTATACACACACACCACACTCCATCATTTATAGTAACACGTCCGAACCCAAAGATGCTCTTACTTCCTACTACCCTAAGGAAAGTACAGTAGATCTATCTGGTACACAGAACTTCCATCAGCCCAACGAGCATTTGGCGATATTTATAGTGATCCAGCCTGCGTTCTCGTACAGTGGTTCAACGTTTTGAATAGAAACTGTTAGTCCTTGCGGGTTTGGGCTGAATGCGTCGCCCCTACTTACGTGACGAATAATTAGGTAGGTATTTGTGAGCCTGTACTCAAAATTGAGAAGGTTTTTTTTACTTCCTTCCGCTTTATGGAGTAGAAAGAAAATTTATTTAGTCAGATATCCCTATAAGGCCTACTAAGTTTGAAAAACACTATTTGGGAAAATGGTGACGTGATTGGGTTTTATATCTAGCCCACAGGTTACCATGGAACACCAAAATGAGGGTATGAGGGAAATTCACTAGAAACTAACTATAGTTATCATAGTGATCAAAACACCTTTTTTTCTCATAAACGGCTGTAACAATTTTGATTACATTTCTTGTATAGACAGCTCCAAATTACACAGAAATATCGCCAAATTCTCTTTCCTGCGAAAATGGCAGAAGCAGCTCAATACATTACCAAACTTGTCGGTGAAAATCGACTTTAACGCAGTTTTTTCTATATAAACTTCGCTGAAATGTTACTAGAATCTTCACTAAAATTGGGACGGTGGTCCAATTAAGTACTTATACGATGAGCATTTGATAACGCTCTTAAAATAAATAGGAGCAACTCCAGAAATTCTGGAATTCCAACCACCGACGCCATTTTCACTTAGTAACATTTCTAAAAATTGATACCCGATTATAAAACGGTGAACACGACCCATCTTAGGAAAATCACGCAAACAGTCTCATAAACCTATCGTGAATGAAAAATGCTGCAAATTATTTCACAACGGTTTATTGATTCATGCTCAGCTTGACGTAGTGACCTTCAAGGCCCATCCCATTCGATTCAGCATCGAAAAATACCAGTAATCCACACGAAACACGACCTGGCTACAAACGAAACGACGAAAATTGAAATATTCCCGTAGGCAGCTAGCACAGGGGGAGGTTTTAATGAGATACCAAACACAATGTAATTGTGATAAAACTGTCAAAATTGCAGTTTTGTTTATGTTTAAAACCATTTTTTGCCCATGGGTTTCGTCCTATCGGATTGCCCATCAGGAGGGCACAACTATAACTAACTTTTTGAACTAAAGAACGACGGATGTTTTAGGCTTCTTTAAAGGCATAAAACGGCGGAAGGACATTGCAGATTTGTCATCCTGATGTTTTGAAACGTAAATTATCAAATTTTGAGGGGGGGGGGGGGATTATAAAAAAATGTTCCTGCCCAAAACAGATTTGATTTGGTGGTTGGTTTGACCACCAACGCGTGCGAGGCCAAGGAAAGTTGTGTGATGAGTTGCACCGGATAATTTAAAAAAACGTTTTGTTTTATGATATTTCAGGGAGTCGTAAATAAGGTAAGGTCGCGAGGAATTTACATCAACGGGTGTCGGGCCAAAACGTACCTAAAACTAGGATTTTTAGCATCGTTCTTGAAAACTGCTCCAACGATTTCGACGAAATTGTCTACTACTTTCTTCACTTTCATTATCCATAACTCTGGAAATTCGGCAAACGGAGATATGAGCTAATGAAACAGGGTTTGAAAACTTTTCTAAATAAGAGCTCCAACGATTTTCATACAATTCGCAGGGTATCTCAACTAGTCAATGCCCATGAATGCCGCTCTGATATTCCAAAAATCATATTTTTCACACGTCTTTGAGCTTTCCACAGTAAACGCACAACTGAATTTGATCACCCTGGCAGATTGATTTCTACCAACCTACACCCACATTTCGTTCCCCGACAACGATTGATGTAACCATCCGTTCAACAGAGATATGAGCTAAGGTACATGGGAAAATGAAATTTTTCCAACATTAAATTAACGCTTTTCTCTAATACGACTCTAAACATTTCTCTCGATTGATCGACTGCATACCAGATCATGGAAAATTTCCGAGAGTTATGGGGCTCGTTTCGAAAATTTCATACGTTTAAATGTTGTAAGGTAAATGCAAAAAGTAGTTGATAAACAGATTATACAAATTTATTTCAACTTGGAAGTTCAATCGTTATTTACATCGTGAAACATATTATAATGAACTTGTTCTCACAAATTGAAAGATTGAAATCACAATAAACCATTTGTTAATACACAACGGTAGTAACTAAATAAATGAAAAATCAACAAGTACAAATATTATTCAAAAGCGTAATAAAGTTTCGGCAATGCAGCGGTGAATATGGAACGAACGAAATTAAAATTCATAGTACGTCGAAGCTTGCAGAACTACAATTGTACGGTTTTGTTGTGAACGAAACATAATTGAGGAACAGAAAGAGGTTAAACGTCCACATCATAAATGTCCGCCAAGCAATTCATTCGTTGTCGAGTTACAATTCAGAAATTGTTTACTTCTGTCAAATGAGGCATTTGCGGTGACCTGCTTAGATGAATATTCTGATGAGTTGAGTCAAGTGTGGCACAGTTACGAAATCATCAAACCAGCTATCAATTAAAAGTACATTCACTGCCTCGACGAGATAACCTGTCAAAATGCACAGGCAACTCCATCAACTCACCTCACAGCGGCTGCTACTTGAAGCTAAAGCATGACATACCAATGCCATCAGATTCGAGTACAACAAGTTAACTTCGACAGAATGAAAACGGAACATTTAATATACAAATAAAACACATACTTAAAAAAAACACATTTATGGACAGAATGGTGACAACATAGTTTTGGCATGGAGCACTTCGTTGTTAAGACTATAGAACAAGCGAATAAGCGTTCGCGTTAACAGATTGCTCTGCACTGTTGCTGAATGTGGGAAGAATGGACGAAAACATCTGAAGCCCTAGTAAATATGTCGACAGTATTTATCAGTAATGATTGGGCAATTTAACGTCAAATTTAGAAATTCTCCAAAGGAATATGCACACTTCACCAATACAGCAGTAGCATCAGTTACACCATAGAACCAGTTCACTCAACAATGTACTTCACATCTCAGGATAAGGATATAAGGATTGTACTTCGCTCATTGTCTATTTATTTTTCTGTAACGAGGCTTCGTTTAATGCATGAATTATCACATTGGACAGAGGGGGTTGACTTCATCAGCCAGCTGTTCAGAACACGACCATTATGACAACACACCACTGTGGCCTGTAAAAAGACTAAACTTGCACGCGTTCTCTGCTATTTTTATTACTGAAACCGATTGTCTCAAGAATTTATAATTTATTTCACTGTACCGTCATGTTATTCAGAACTATTCATACAAAAAATTTAACCAAAATTGTTAAGAGCGGTTTTTGAAACAAAAAACTATTTGGTGTTTTGATCATTATAACTAGTTTTAGATCAATTTTACTCATACCTTTATTTTAAGGTTCGTGTGCATCAAGAGTCGATTTATTAGAATAGTAAAGAGAAAAGGTTTTGGTAGATTTCGATCCCTCTCCTCCTATCGATCGATATAAATGGTCTATAAACTCATTTTCGCGTCTTCGAACTATGAATAAAATGAACGATGAGACAGCTTAGTCGATTCTCCTGTTCTTTCGAAAAGTTAGAAAAACCCCTAGGATAGTTGAGCGGTTGACTACAGTGATGAACATTTGAAGGCTGTTTTTTTTAACTCAAAAAGGCCCTGAAACGTGCAATGAGTTGTATTACCTTGTCAGACCCCTTTAAGAGATCCTGAGGCCCAAATCTCCCTGATCGCATATATCCCACAACACCACCGCTCGTGCTTCCAGCTAATGAAAGTATGAGAGTAAGTAGTAAACAGCTAATGTGGTTGTATCTGTCGCTCTCGCTTACTTTTCTTCGTGAAGTATTGATTTAGTGAACTGTTGCCATAGTGAAAGTGTTCAGATCTCAGACGTGAAGCTTGAACTTGGGGCTTCTCTAAAATTACTTCTGAAAAAATAAAACATTATTTTTACCGCTGAATTATGCAGAATCCAGTAAGAAGAGAGGCAATAAGATTAAAATTTGAACGCCTCAGGCCATCCTTTACAGTAGACCCGTATTGAGAACAGAGGGTTAAAAGGTTTATGATTCTCATGAATGTTATTTGCACTACACTCAAAATACAGTTGCCATACCGCAAAGTGAAACAAATAGCCGCTTCATTTAAAAGCGAATATGAGGGGTTATCCCGACAACTGTGAAGGAGCAGAGAAATACGAGAGATTTGAATACAGCCCTTTTACAGAGGAACCTTCCGCACGTCTAATCCCTATCAGTGCGTTGCTTTACAATAGAAGGAGACTGGCCTTCAGTCTTCGCAAAAATGCTTATAACTCTGACTGTCCATTATTCGAAACGAGCTCTGCGGCCTAAAGTCCTACATTGCCAAAGAAAAATGGTTATCTAGTTGGGTTCTTTGGAAGTGGCCTTCAGACGTGGCCACAACAGCGTTGGTGATGGCTTACCATCAAATGACTATACACAATCATTGCAGAGCTCAAGATCCGATTTTACCATCACGAC
The DNA here is from genome assembly GCA_020466155.1 of Pachypeltis micranthus. NCBI lineage: Eukaryota > Metazoa > Arthropoda > Insecta > Hemiptera > Miridae > Pachypeltis > Pachypeltis micranthus. The sequence goes on from CM035775.1 coordinate 13,324,168, forward strand.
GCAACATTTAGAAACAAAAGGAAGCTCTGCGTGCGTACTGGCGATTTATGGGACTGTCAACGTGATTGTGTTGAAAGATTTCCGTCTACAGTTCTGGAATTACAGGGGAAATGCTGCGAAAAAGTTAGTTCATTTGAATTCCGCAATTTCTGAAGTTGCTCCTGATAATTTTACGTAATGAAGTGTTCACCTTATAGGTTACCAACTACCAACACGACTTTTTCCAGAGGTGGTGTCATGAGTGGAATTTATTTGCAAAAAGTGCACTAAGATCGACTTTCGTCGAAATGTTCGTTTGTAGCGATTATTGATCTGCTCTCGTCATTTCCCCAACAACGAAAATGTTATATCATCGATGGGTCTATTCATAGAAACAATTGAATCAAAATCGGTAGAGCCGTTTCTGAGAAAACAAACATTTTGTGTTTAGTGACCTAACTGGTTTGATGTTCGATCTCAGGACCAGCAAGAAGGTTCTTTGTGAGGTCGGGTGGTGATGAATACGTTACAGTAGATTATAAGGGCGACAGTTAAAAACGAATTATTGCTTAGGTTCCTTAGCCGTCATGAAGTACACAAATATTGGGCTACCATCAAATAGAGCCAGTGAACGACTTTTAGGAGACAGAAAACACCGTAAATAACTATGAACCCTTCGATGTTCACAATATTTTAAGGCCTCTACAGCTGTAGCCTACGAAGCGAGAATGTGGAAAGGATTGCTCACAGTTCCTGGGTCGCTCTCTCGTCACTTTGCCTGGCTGTCAGAGTGCAGGTTCAACGAAAGTGCTCTACCAGGATATTGTGGGAGAGTGTGGATGTGTGTTCTTTTCCTCACTCCACTTCAGCAGTCTAAAGAGAGTATTAGAAAAATAAGAAAATACACAACTTTCCCTTCAGTGGCATGGAATGGCTAAATTTGTTGAAGTGGACTTTTAACATTGATTCTTTGCATCAACATTTTCCTCCAATGCTTTGTCATCCCTATAGTTTTGAGCCCAAGTTTGCTCATACCCTTATTTTGGCGCCCCATAGCAATCTGCCGACTAAATATGAAATATGAGACGAGCCAGTTGAAATGTTCTCCTCCATTCTCATTTGTCGTCTCAAATTACTGAAGAACATGATTTAAACATTCGAGTTCGATTATATAGCTTTCCTTTATTCTCAGCAGCGTCAAGGAAAAGATAAGCTATCATATACTGCTATCACCGAGATTCAGAACATTTGATGATGGACCAACAGTGACAACTGGGATTGAGTGTGCTGCTTTAGAACGAAAAGAAGCAGAGAACATCCTCTGTACATCTTATGCCCATCTGATACAGCAATATGACAAAGCACATTAAGCTTGGCTCACTACATTCTTAAAAATACCACTGTTCCCAATCGGCTCTACTCACTAGTTTACAGGCTCTGTAATATAATTGAACGAATTGCACAGTTAATGCTTCAATTATTGAAAATACGCCAATTACACTTTAAAACTACTATCACAGTAAGTTTTATAGAGACTGATTCAATGGAAGAGGCGAGATTCAGCAAGATACATGAACAATTACATCTTCACTGGGGCACACAAATACTGCTATTATGTGGGCATTGCATTCTGTCATTCTACAAACAACGTGTTTGTTTACTAATGAAAATAATAACTGTTTTTACACGGGGAATTTTGTCTTTTATCAGAAGTGCATCGCCCTCATGCATTAAATAACGAAAACAATGAGTTTAAAATATGACTCACTACATATGGGGAGGAGTAGATGGCAGCTGTAGAGATGAGCCAAAAGTTGTGACAAAGCAAGTACGCTTTAGCCTAGAACTATTCCCGTTTTCTACCACCCAAAGTTCCGTTTCGGTTTTTACTCGGAAGCACCTTGCCTGACAAAAGGTGATTTGTTTGAGAGGTTTGGTGCTGCTCGTATCGTTAGCCGCCCCCCTCTCCGCAGGAAGTCTTTCCCCAAGATCTGCCAACTGGCCAACAGCTTTCAATGAAGAGTCATTGGTCGGGTCCTGCCAAGATTTCCACAAATACAGATACATTTCCCCTAACTCGAACATGTTTAGTGGTGTGAGGCTTCTTTGGATTATCTGAAGCACTTGTCCTTCCTGTATCTCTCTGTGCAACACATTAATCTAGAGAGTCTTGAGAGTATATTTGTTTACCTGCGAACTCCTCAAGTTACTCACTCAAGCAACTTGAGTTAGTCAGGCTAGTACAAGCAACGCCTTTTTCTATGACTTATTCATAGTTTTTTGGTTCTATTGTCAAGCATATATTTCACAAATAATATCTTGAAATATATCCGTGACATTCCATACAGTTCAAAAGGGCCGACGTAAATTAAAACCGTTCGTTTTCGTTTGAGTTGTGGGCACTTGAAGTTTAATTTTATTTCAAGTTCAATTGATACCAATTCGTAAATTACGAGGTCCTTTTCAAGACAACAATTTTTCATGAAATACAAGATTTTTCCAGATAACTGGTTAAAATTAGGATGATTCTCCACGGTGTACTGAATTACCAAGCTATTTTACGTGCTGTCCATCATCTTGAGATCAGTCAGAGCAACAGACAAAGTTAGCTTCGACACTGTCAGAGTGTTGGGATGGCCCTGATCAGCGGTGCACGAATGGACTTGTACCAGTTTGAATGTAATTTATTGGACTAAGTTACAGGCGACAGTGAGGTCCTTTCACATAGTCAAGCCAAGGGAAGCTCCCTAATTGCTCTGACTTTACAGGATATTTTTCCCGCATAATTTAACATCGTAGATGTGCTCAGGGGTGTACTATCCCTCTGTAAAGCGATATGATGAAAACAGGCTGATCTCTAGCAAGTGTGCCAGATGAATTGCAATGAACGGGCAATTCCCAGTACACCATCCACCAAATTGCAAGTCAAAACGTGGGTTACCTCAAGCTTGCACTTCCTGCTATCAGTTGCTGTCATACTCAAAGCCTTCGAACGGAGCATTTTCCATTCACTCAGTATTCCTCAGGTATTTGGAGAAACCTTACGTTGCCTGAGGATGGTTCTTTCATTAAAAGAACTAATAAATACACCTCAAAGCGTATCAATCGTATCACAAACCCGTCTACTCCTCCCCAATGACCAGTCAGAGCCAAAGATACTAAACAAAATCTTTAAATAGCAATTCAATGGAATAACTCAATACACCATAACTTTGTCTACTTAGCTGAGTGGAAAATGTGTTCGAGCTGATTCAACAAATAACAAACAGAAAGGACTAGTAATTAAAACCAGCAGTCATTGAACTGTAAAGTTATAAAAGATGTTGCAATTTGTACAAAAATACAATTTCAAATATTGGACAATTGCGAGCGCTTTTGCATCAAAGCTCCAATCGTTAAACATGTGAGCGAACGTTATCAAAATACTTTAGACAAAAAAAAGGCGAAAATGAATTTAAAAAGTCAACGAAACATAAAGTAACCTTTAAACCTTCACCAACTCGTGCTCAGTGACCGAACGCTTGCTCAGAAAGCCATAGGTTTGTATTATTCTTTTTCTACGCACACACACTGTGCATCCATTAGCGCCTCCGTATGATTTTAAATTTCAAGCTCCAAAAATGATAATTTACGTGACTGATATAAAACTTCAAACTCAATTTGAGTGACGTATTTTGTATTTTTAGCCATCAAACGCCCTTCCATTTTCTACCCATGCTTCGTGTGTGAAAAGCTATCTTCAGTATGATTCTACCGTATCAGAACAGGACTGGCTGAAACAACCGACTCATAGACCAATAAATAATGCCAAATCGGTTTTAGATTAGGGGCCAATAATGTTTATAGCGCTATCAGTTAGTTAGCTAACATGATCAGCTATAGGGGGTTCGAATAAAACCTTGACAACTCGTTTAGTATTATCTCTTCCAACAGTTACTTCGTTATTTGACTTTTTTGTTTTATTATTATTATTATTTAAAAGCTCAAGTTGGTTAACTTTGATTTATTCAATCAATAGTTGTGTATTGTTGTGAGATGTAGAAGTAATATGCAATTAGTCAAAAATGCAGTTGGAAGGACAAATTAGATGAATAGTAGTTCTTAGTATTGTTCCACGTGGCAAATAATCTCTCCAATTTGTTCAAAGACTAATGTGTTCAGAGTTCACAGAAGAAACGATTATACAAAAGAGTTAACCGAAATAAATGCGTATTTGTCGAATGTTCCCTTCCAAACAGGATTGCAGTATTAATTATGATTCACTGGGAGACCACAACGTAAATATTGAGATGGATGTTTGTTGGGGTTCAGTCAATAATTACTCATATTCAGTGCTGACGTTTAGAGGTTTTTAATTCTTCCTCAATCGTGTTAGTTGGCTCGGTCGCTTCCTACACTCTGGCACTTATATTCTTAGTGACTAGCAAGCATCAATTAACACGTGAACTGGCATGATTATGTGAAAAAATTATAACTTCGCGACGTCTCCACAGAATATGTGTCATTATTGACTGACCCCCAACAAACATCCGTCGGATCTGCGCGTCACTCGATGGGACATGAGCCCTTCGAAGGGACAACCAATAGCCGCGTGAATAAGGAGGTAAGTGGCAGAAGTGCAAGGCTGCCTATTGGCAGGATGTGCCTGGCCAAAGGTAGTCAGGGGTCCTCAGTCAGGAGAGGGTGGCATATGGCCTGTTCACAATGCTATTGATTATTGAAGTACATTGCGTCCTACCCTATGCATGCAGACAACTTTTAACGATTCAAAAGTTGGGTTATTTGCAGCGTCTTCAATATTCTCAAACAGATGGTTGCACGAACTTCCAAGCTACGGCAATTTCACTTATTTGAACTAACTGACAGTTCAGTTTTGTTTCGAAAGTTTTCCTTCTTTCTTGTTCAAAAGTAAAACACAAAAGCGTATTATTTCATTATTTGATTTCCTATCTGCCAAGCGACATAATTATATTTTGCGAAAATCGGCGGTCCGTTTTTATTTTTAATAGATTATTAACAATCGAACACTTCCGTCGGGTGGCTATGATCCAAATGACACAATTACGAACAGTAAGGAATGAGCCCTTCAATTGTAGTAAAAACTACTCTGTTATAAGCAATAATAAACTAGACTGATGTGCGCCCTAGTTGACGAATGAAAAATCCGACTGATGGAAGGTTAAATGAAAGACAGTATAATAAAAATAATCCTTAACCTTCGTCAGCTGACGTTTCGACTTAGAGAATACTTGACGTTACAGCATCAGATTTTTCAATGACGCCTGCTGGCCCCTTCTAGGCGAATTGAACTAACTAGGGCACGAAAGGAACACGACTAAACCATCTAAAATGGTCATAAAGAACAATAGGAACAGCACGAGCGGTTTAAGGTCAAGTTTTACAGCATTTTTCGCATCCAATTTTAGAATTATTTTTTTCATCAATTCATCACTACTTATTGACAATATTACAGCCACAAACTATTCAAATAGTTTCCATTTGGTCGAAAAGGAAAATTAAATAATTCAAACTGCTAAACGAACAAACACGATTAACAACTGACAACTCGCCTTGCAAGCCTTTTTTGCATTCACGCCCACTCTTCGAAATTTGGTCAAAACGAGACTACGAAAATATCTTTCTTTTCTTACACATGAAGCAAGCAAAAAGCACTTGCTAATGCCTTCGAAACCTCCTCGCGCGCAGCTACCATCGGCACTTTTGGAGAGGAGGGAGCTTAGTTTTAGCCTGACCATCGGCCAGCGAATAGGTATATCATCTTACAAAGATCACAATCAAAGAAAATTGCTCAAAAATGAAAACGAATTCACAGAATGAACAAAATTATATTCAATAAATAAATTTGTCGAAAAGCGATAACATTTAATCCCAACCGTAAGCAAATAATAAAAACAGCAATGCAACAAATAAATTTGTTATCTTCAAAGGATAAAAGTTTATCAGTCAGTTGAAAATAGAAAATAACTCTAAGAAGATCGATTTCTCATTCTACATAAGTAACATAACCGTGCAGTCACTTAGAAAATATAAATATAAAACCTAGAAAATTGATGAGAATAGGACACTTAGGAGCACTAGTTATTTGTGCGCTAACACTCACGTTGTTTTGTTTTTGTAAAGAATAAAATAACTCTACCACTACTACTATTACCCATCAATATGTAGTGCAGGCTAAGCCTAATACTTAGAAGTTCCCAGAGCCACCATAGGGACCGCTGTGAACTTCCATCCGACGTAATACTCATGGTCCACCTCTAATTGGCTGTGGCTCAACTCGAGGGGAGGGCTAGTAGCACCTCTTTTCCTTTAAGACGAATAGAAAAAAAAACAAAAAAAACGAACGATTACTAAAGGAGATATGTGCCTTACTCTAGGGAATTTCATGCTAGAGGCATGCTAGACCAGATCTTGCTTTTAGTAGAGGAACGTGGTTTGGTCCGTGCAATACATAACAAGATTAGTGAGTGTTTGGAGAGGGGATGAAGGTTTGCTGTTGAAATTATCGTCCGTCTTTGGCTGTCAGTTTCTCGATCAATTCTTGGAGCGGGGCCAGCTCTCTGCGGTCAATTAGGCTAAATTCCTGCAAATAATTGAATTCGTAAATTAACTGCTTTTTATCGATACTAATTGGCTAGACAGACGTACCCAACCCAAGCTCATCACAAATAAGCTACTTTGAACGCTTAATAAAAACGAAGCTACGCAAATAGACATTGTGTACGAGCGCATGTGCATCTTAAATTCAAAATGCGCATAGTTGTGAATAATACATCACACAACTGTTCTCAGCCCCATGTGCTTTCAGTTATCTATCCCTCTAGCAACTGAATGCTTACTTAGCTGTACGTTCTATTCAGAAATAGCTAGTGTGTAACATTCAAGAATTTATAGGAACATACTTTTATTTTGGTGTCCCATGATGATTATCAGGCTAAATATTACATTTCAACCGATTTGCTTCAGCCGTTATCTTACAATCGCGTTGACACGAACACACACACAGCGAATTATTTCCTGCTCATCATAAATTGAGTAATTTTACAGAGAAATGAAACGAAAAAATCCAGATCAGAATAAAAGGGTTAAGATATCGTACTAAGTGTGGGAGGGGAGCGTGTGCGACAACAGCAGAATCTATTTGGAATACGGAATTTTATTCTCAATTACAGTTCAGAGATTTGCCACCACAAACAGGGAACTGGGTGGGAGCAAATACGAGTGCGAGCGACAGGGTGACACCTCAACGTGACAACTCTTCCGTTCAGACTGCTGACACCAAAGTTTCAATTATATTGGTGGCCTAATCAACATAAATGTCCTCGACGAGCCTTTGCGAGGACAGCCTCGGCCTGTCCTCATGTACTCCCTGCCATGTACCGGATTAACACTTCACAAAACTAACTTCACAGTGTTGTCTCTGGCGTACACATGGTATTAGCTGCGACATCCAGGGTTCACAGAATAGGTTCATCCCTCGGTGAAAGACAATTTTCTCAGTACAGGGTTCGTGGCTTCCCTCCTCCTCAGAGGACACCTGCCCTCAGGTGATCTGAAATCGGTCGTTGCGTGGCCTGCACTCTAGGAAACAACTTGGCGTTCTGACTCATTTGATGGAAAAGCTTGTGATGCCTAAATTGACAATATTCCCTCAAGTACGTTAAGCAGCAGTTTTCGAAAGTGTGTGAAGTTGCCAGGCAATTCGTACACAAATTGTGCATTTCCACTTAGGTTCTTCTAGCATCCAGGTTGGATTTCAGAAAACAAGCACTTTCTAATCCCATGATGTTAGTCACAGATAGGGCAGAGATGTAGACCTAGCGATTTCATCTCGTCTTTTTGAGAGGTCGTTCTGTTTTCACGGCGGATTTATGAAGTTTAAATCCTGAGTAAGGTTTTGGATTTGAGACAACGTTGCTGGAATTGCGCTGAGGAGGGTTACCAATACGCTGCTTCGAAGTAAGAAAAGCATTGACCTCTTGTACATAGACATGGGCGAAATGCTTGCAGACGAGAAGCTTCTCAACATCTGCACTGTTTTCCTCAAAGCCACCGTCGTCGATTGAGCACAAAGTTATGTTCAATTGTTCATCAAGAACGTACAAGGTTCGATCATAAAGGGAGTGTGTTGCGGCAGAAGGAAAGATAAATTGACGGCGAGGGATCAAAAATTACCACCACAATAGAACAATTTACAAGTTACCTGTCGATCTTGAATAATTGCAAGTGGCTGCCATTGCGAAATAGTAGCACTTGTTGGGCGCCAATTTGAAGGAGTCGTACTAACCATGGGAAGGGAGCATGTAGGATAACGACCGAATGTAAATAGTACACGGTGTTTTATCCGTAGTTCGAATATTTATCAACACTAACAGAGAAGTGGGTGGGAGCGAACGCGAGCTTGGGCAACAGGACAATACTTGGATCAGGACAGCTCCACCCAGGCCTCACATATCGACGGTTCGAGTAAATCTAGGAGTTGCAGGTGCCCCAGACGAGCCTTCACTGAATCTGAGAGTTCGTTTCATCCCGATATAGAACAGTGTGAAATAGAAATGAAAAAAAAACTAATGAATTAAAATAAAAACATTGTCGACCGTATTACCTTCGTGCGGTGGGGATCTCAAACCTGAAGGAAGGGAAAAATAGGGCAGAGAGGAACTAGCCAGTATAAAGGAAGGGCAGAAGAGGAGAATGGCGAAGAAAAGAGGTAATCACACTATTGTAAACCTTTAAAAAAGGATATTATTCGCGCCAACACGGAGCTTGAAACACATGGAACGATGGGACACATGAACTCAATGCGATACGAATGCAAGAAAGAATAGCAGCAGGAAAGAGACGGCGTGAAGGAACGCATGAAGCGTCAACCCTTCGCTCAACTAAGAGGAACAAGCTTCCAGCGTCTACATTTACGCTTCCTTCCCACCACACTCCTATTAAACCCTCAAATTCTACACTTCACTCCCTCAACCTCACTTTTTGTTGGAATAGGCCCGCGAGAGAAGAGAAAAAAAGTTCTGATGAAGACGACTACAATTCGAAAGCTGAACAAGTGTGTGCATCCTTCGGAAAGGTATAAAGGAATTGAAAGAAGACAAATTATTGTAAGTGTTTTGACAGGGTGCTGCTGTATTCAGTCCAGAAGTGGATAATTTCTCTCGGAATTAGGAGTATTTCTACTATTACTACTACTCCTCACTCTACACTCCACGTCCACAAAATCGTTTATAAAAGTTAAAAATATGGAAATACTTATTGCAAGGGCACGAATTTACCAACCCGTTGAATTCACAGAGGCTTTTCATCGATAACTGTCATTATTTTACTGTAAGCGGGTTAGGGTTAGGTAAGACATTACTTCAACAAGCTAACGTGATAATGGCGGCAACTTATCAAGATTCCCGAACTCAGCTTTATCTCATACTTCTTACTTACATTACCATTCATGATAAAATACGAGGGCAATACGTAATTGAATTGACGGTAAGATTGGAGCACATACCTGCACAAAGAATATGAAATGCTTAAATGAAGTGTTCAAATGGGCTTCTTCTCCTAAAGAAACGACTTCAGAAAAGTGTTGATGATAAATATGAGCGTACACTCTAAATAGTCTCTTTAATATTGTCTTGGCGATCGATTGAAAATTCTTTGGAAAAGGAACGCCTGAAAAAAACAAAAAATAAAAATAAAATCAAATATGATGTCGAGAAAAAACAAATAGCGTGAAGGGAAAGGAGTGGCCCAGCTAGGGTATGATAACCCACAGTATACCTGTTAAGGTGTTATTATGGGTAAATAAGCTAGGGTACTGGGACAGTTCCAATGAGAGGCGTTGTATGGGTGCTCAACCGTTGAAATAAACTATTGCGTGCCAAAGAGGCATAACAGCATGGCGATGAACTCACAGCAGAATTTAATCACGACTCATTTTCGTCATATACAAGTGTTATTCATAGATGTAGGAAACATTTTTATTGAATCGCATGGGTTACTGCACTTCCCTACTACTTCCTATACTTCCTTGTGTCGACACGAGTGCAAAATATAATAATACAATGACTGAGGCTAACGGCGTCTAAGCCACCTCTTTAGCCTTTCATGCTAACAAATTTTTTTTTAATTTAAATAAATATTGAATAAAGAGGAAAAGTTATAAAGAAAACATCCCTTTTTATCAACCACTTTAAATGTGCCGCAAAACTGGAAAAATCGATTAATAGATGCCGCGTAATCAATCCCGGTTATCAGGTAAACAGCTGGAGTGATTACACGGAGCGAGGAACAAAAGCCATCCGCGAGTCGCATTAGTAAATCCTATATACGATTTATTTTTAGGTGGCGTAACCCTGGAATAAGGACTTTATTTTCGTTTTTTGTTTATTACAGGTGAGTTATTTTGAATCATTACTTAATTTATAATATGAATTCGAAGGAAGGATAGAATAAAGATTTTGTTTATTACAGAGCAACGAACTATCGTTCTTGTTTCAAACACCCCCCCTGCGAGAGAAGGACCATTATATATAATTGATGTATTATATTAATGGAGGTGAAATAGCTATTGTCTTCGTTGCATTGTTTGATAACTGGTCTGTAAGTTCATTCGTTTTGTCACATATTAGTGAAATATGCGTGTAAATATTATTTTTGTTTTGCTCATCAGAGAATTATAAATGAATGGCCAATTTATCTACTCACTATGAGTAGAGAACACAAATAGAAGAACCAGAATTCATTCCAGTAGCGTGAAATTACGAAATGAGCCTGTGCAACCACCTTAGTCCCGTTCGAAATAAACATTACGGTATTGCAACACGAAAATGAGGTAAATCTCGAGTTTACTAAAAAAGATGGGCCCAAGAAGTGATTCAAAGGCAGTAAATGAGACTACTCGTGATAATCATAATAAAATGTCTCAGGCCCCTATTACTAGCTATTTCCCTGACAACCCAGCACATAGACAGCCTACAATGTTTGACCAGCATTGCCATAAACCCTCAAGTCGCCTACGCAGCAGAACACAGCCAGCACTTCAAAAGTTGCTCGTCCACCATGATTCGAATTACAAGTATACCTACAATTATAATTACTGCACTGTACCACTATTTGAAACTACAGCGATTTTTATCTCAACAAATTACGAACTTACCAATTTTGGAAGGAAAAAGTGTTTCGTCGTCAAGTTGATCTTGCACCCATGTCATGAGGTAATCTATATATTTGGGGGCAGAACACTTTATGGGTTTTTTTACTGTGTGACCATCCGCCCAGTGGTACTCATATTTAGGCCCAGCTGACATGATGGGGCAACTGTCTTCCGTACAAAATTCAGTTATAGTGCCGTAAAGCATGTTGATTTGGTTGAAAAAATCGACCGCTGAAACAAAAATTGAATAACAGTTGCATTAAGGTGAACAAACTTGTAGCCAATGACGATGATTATACGAACATAGGGATACTTAGCAACAATACAATGAAACCATACCGTCAACCTAACGAAAGTGTGGAATAAGCTCAAAGTACATACATAAAATAAATGAGTAAATTGGGAGAGGAAAAACACTGAACCTTCTGCCAAAAGCACCGCTTGGAGCGACCAATGTCACTCAGATATTGTAAGGTTTCTTAAACAAATTCTATCTTTTCATGGAGCTGTTTTTTTCTTTCGTGTGAAATTGATCCGTGTGTTTGTTGGCCAACCATTAATTCACGTAAGTATCCGAGAAAAATAAATAAATCAGAAACAGCGAACGTGAAACAACAATTTCTTTAGTTTTAGGTAATTGGAATGTAACAGCTTTGAAACGTGAAAATTGTTTAAAGACAAGAGATCACCGTTTCCCGTACTATACGATTGAAAGAAACTCAGTCAAACATTAAAATGTAAACAGAACACCACTTCAGAACCCTAGAATACTGAAACTCCCAAAAACCAGCCCATAGGTTAGGTATAGGAGCAAACGCGTGCTAAAAAGCTCTTCTCCTGCACTTTCAGCAGTGCCTTGGTGCGTTTCTGAATATAATCACCAAGATCCACACAGCTTAAAGCCAAAGAGACTGAACCGCAAAATTCGACCCAAACTACCACCACATCTCGACAATGCCTCTTGCCACGACCCAGAATTTGCCAATAACAAATCGACACATGCCTGGCTGCTTTATATACGTATCTGAAGCTTCTGCGAGGAGGACATCACCTGCAAAGGTTGATGAGCCCCCAACTTCTTGTAGCAGCTTACTCAGCGCAGCACCAATCACAAGACTGAAGAGAATAGGAAACAGCGGGTTCCCCTGCCAAACGCCATGCCATATTACCACACCCTTGACATCTCTCTCAAAACAGGCAGAGCCATCATACACCCACAGTAGAGAGAGCTCATATAAGTGACAAGCTGATCAGGTGCCATCACACAGTCAAATAGTGTTTTTCGAACTCAGGAGCCTTAAAAGTAACATCTGAAGAAAACCTTTTTTTAAAGTTAACGTACCTGTTAGGTGAGTCCGTCTCCTCTGGCTTGTGAGCCAGAGGAGACGGACTCACCTAACAGGTACGTTAACTTTAGTATTTGCCTACTGGCGGACACAACCCAATTTCTTTAAAACCTTTTTTTGTTCGGCTTAATTCACAGAGCATATAAACATAAAAAAGGTCCAGTTAAATCAGCACACACTGAAATTCAGTGACAGGGCCATGACATCACATGTAGTTAAACCTTAAATAATTCGAAACCGTTAACTACTATTTAGTTACAACTGTTATCACTACCTGCCTTGCGCTACAGCCCTTCAAAATCGGGACAACTGCCCTTGCCCTTCAAAAAATGAACTGGACAGACTGTTGAAATAAGAAATCAAACCATTCCACCCTCACTTCATCAATTAAGTTAATTTGTCCACCTTCGGCTTCAATACTTCATTTTCACACAGCCCTTCCATATTCGTACAATTCACTTTTTAAACCTCTGAATCACCTCTTCATTTGGCACCACCCTCATCAGTTTTTTTTAAATCAAATTTTCCACCAGCCATCGATAAACGAATTACTGCAGCTTCGATGCATTGATTGAATACAGAAGAAGAGTTTGGCGAATTGACGAACCCGTACACGTTTGATCTCTGACCAGTATTTATGCCATGAACGACTAAACAAGCCATTTCGAATTTTACGGCTATTTGAAATATAAAAAGTAAATACAAAATACATGAAAGCAAATAAAATACACAAATAAACTTAAAAAAATAAATACAGAAATGACCTACTCCCCAATATGTGAACTTCAAAGATGAGTTATTTTTAATTACTTATTTTCTTTAATAATTTTCTGTTGCATTTTGTGTTTTTTTGTTTGCTGGCATACCCTTTCTGTTACGTTAGTTCAATTTCCTTTGTCGATATTGTTCCTATTTCTCCTTTGTTTATATTTATTTTTGCTGCCAAACGTCGCCTAGACCGTTAACAAGTAAAAAAGGGACACTGCCGTGATACTACAGGCTTTGATAAGAGGCGTTTCAAACGCTGGCACAAACCAGCACTTGGCTACCTATGACGTTACTGCTCTGAAACAAGCATTCACTCTGTTAACCTGTTATCGTGGTTATCATGCAAGAGACTACCCGCCAGCTACATTTTGGAGCCAATAAGTGCACAACAAAAGGGGGGCATACCTCTCATACCTCGCAGTGTGCACATCTGCGAATCCTACAATCCCGCCAGATTCCATTAGATCCTTATTTATAGGTAGCCAATGGAAAACATTTAACCGCCAACGCTAAAAATAAGATGGGATTGATCAACATCGCAGAGCAATGCTTCGTGAGCCACTGGTCACACTACGGCAGTTAATTCAATAGGACAAAGTAAAAACGTGGCAAAAGAAGTGCAGTCTGATTGACCCATCTTCACGCTAAATACTACGTACAAAACCCATTGCTAAGCTTCAGTGAATGCTGGTGCTACGCAAAATGAACACAGCTTTCCGAGTAAACTCGCAAGCTATCTAAATAGCTAAAACGCTTACTATTGACAGCAACCCATTCATTTAGATCTTCTCCTTCAGGAAGTAAAACAGCCATTCGAAGATTTCCCGATCCAAGCGTAGCCGCTGCATGTTTCATCAAATCATATTGGTGCGTTCCCTCGGGGATATTTTTCTTTGGTTTGAAGGTTTTTGAAGATCTGCTCCCACTAAGAAACAGGAAAATAACAATCAAACAATCCTTTCCTTTTAAAATTAAAACGAATAGGTTAAATATGAAACACAACGAAAAAAATTGAACGACTTCAGTTCGAAGTGAGACATTGAGAAAGCGATCATCCGATAACAATCGACAACACAATTTGAAAGCCGTACATTACGAAGATTAATTGAATACTTACAACAGGAAGCTCATTTTGGTAAACGCAAAGATTTCGAAAAACGTTCACTGAAACAACTAAACCAACACGACACTCTGCCTTACTCTACCAAAGCGAACCAAAATAAAGAGGAAAATGGTGATTAGACTGGAACGGTAAATTACATCTTACGGAACAATAGCCAAGAAACAATTTATTTGTCAGCGGTCAGTGCGTTCTCCCGAACAGCTGGAAAATCACTCTGTTCCGTCTAGGTAGTCTGGGGAGAACGCTCGACGGCTACCGATAACGGGAACGGAACCGAATCAGCTGTTTGAAGATAAAGGAGGGAAATTTGAATCTTGTAGGCGAAAATATGGCCGTCGAGCACTCATTATAGAAGGAAGAGTAAGAAACGTGTTGCCATACTTCGAGGCTGGTAGGCTTTGTGACTGAACAAAAGTTAACAGTTACTGTAAGAAAGAAGCGCAAACACGATTTATGTTTACACACTATTTTTCAATTGAAAAGTCTCAATACTTATCATTTATTGGTTGACTGAAAACCGGGTTTCTACGTTACCATCTGTACTTCTTTGCCTCATATCCTATAAAATAAGAAAATTTGGGATGATTTCAACACAGTTGGTACATAATGAGCCAATTCGTCTCCCAGCAGATGTTTTTGAGATGGTCTCGTGCGTCACAGACATCCCTTCCTTGATACGCCTTCGGGATCACGCTCACAATCCCTTGAAGCGTAACACTCTGAGCTTTTGACGTCAAACCAAAACAAATCTAATGGAACGCATCACACAACTTTCCTCAGCTCCACGTGCATTCCACAATTTTTAATCCTCCAGCCACTAATTTAATCAAATTTTCGTTCAGTTAGTATGAACTTGGTAGAGCTTAGCTCCGAAGTTCTAGATAGAAGCTCGTAAAAAGTTAAATAAACGTACGACGTTGAGTTGAATCACTTTAATCAAAATCCGCTGTTTTTGAAAAAACGAGATTGGTGTTTTGATCTCTATGGTAACTATAGTTAGTTTTGCACCACTTTTGTCAATACCCTTCAAGTCTCATATTATTTGAGGACGACTTGAGCTGGTTTAATCCTGGCCTTTGTTGTTAATCGCGCTAGCGGAAGTAAAAATTGCCCAAATGGCGTTTTTCGTACTCAGAACCCTCGGGAAACGTTGAGACCCGAAGAAAAATTCATCCTGTTATTTCTTCCCCCGCAGGACTTACGAAAGTAAAATATCTGGTGCGTTGCAACACACAAATTTCCTTAGCTCTACGTCAATTCGCTTTGTAAATGGCTAATTCTATTTAATCGATTCATTTATCAATCAGTTCTGTTAGAACTGGTAGTAAGCGAAACGGCAGTAGTTGAAATTCAGGAATTTCTGGAGTGAGCCCCATGTATCTCATGAGCGTTTTTAAACACTCACCCTTTAGGTATTGGATTGGACTACAATACCTTTTTTTTAACATTCTACAAAAATTCCAGCGGAGTTTAAAAGGAAAAAACCACGGCAAAAACGCTTTTCGACGAAAGTTTTGGCAATTTATTGTGCTGCTCTCGTCATTTTCCCATAAATGGGAATTTTATGGTATAGTTGCCATATTGGGAGCTATCAATATAAAAAATTTAATCAAAATCGTTAGAGCCGTTTTTGAGAAAAAAATATTTGGTGTTTTGATCACTATGATAACTATAGTTACATTTCGATGGATTTTGTTCAAACCCTTATTTTGGCGTCCCATGGTGGCCTGCGAGCGAGATATCAAGTTTGAGCTGATTTGGTACGGTGGTTTTCTCTAAAAATCGTTCACAGACACATAGACACACATACACACAGACCATTTTCCCAAATAGTGTTTTCGGACTCAGGAGGGTCTGAAACGTAAAGATCTGAAGAAAACTCAAAATTTTTTTTTCAGCCGATTACATAACTTTCCTTTCTACTTCGTAGAGCCAAGGAAAGTAAAAACTGCAGCAACTTTGCAGAAAAATGGCTGAACCGGTCGAGCTCCTCCTTTTTTCGCTTAATCCGTTATTTTTTTGGAGGCCAAAATCTGATAAACATAGGCCAATGAAAAAAATGAGAGGTTTTAAACTTTCCAGGAAAACGACATTAACAATTTTGATAAAAGGAATTACTAAATTCCTACTTACTGTTCTCCTTAATTGTATATCTAATAGTTCGTTAAAGCCCGATAGACCCCAAACGTGTCAAAAAGTCGTATTTTTAACGAACACGAAAAGTGTCTTCTAGTAACGTATACCCTGATTTTGTTTTCCCTCAACTACTTCTGTAAGCCTTTGTTGAACAAAGGTGCAAGCCAGAAAATTATGTTCTCTGAATGCTCCGTTTTCAAATTCGGCTTCAAAAAAGGCTTTCACGATTTTGATCAAATTCACAGCGTACCTTCAGCTAACTGCCAACTGTAATGCACGTGTGTGTACAGCGTACCATCGAATTTATAGGGGTTGAGAGTGTGTGTGTGATGCGTCACATTAGATATTTTTCACGTTTCTGCAGTAAATAGTAATCTAATTTGAGAACGAGAAAAGCTGCGAGATTCGTCGGGCCACTTATTTAATTAAGTGTCACACGCGTTTTTGAACGTTAAATAATTGAGTTGTATTTTCTCTGCTGCAACTGCCGTTGAAGCGTTCACTACCTTCGAGTTGGTCAAGCTGAAAAAGGGTTTGGAAGAAGATAAAAGACGCTCCTTTGACAAAAACCTCGCTCACCTTCAAAGCCCCCGAAGATCAGCAATGAGGGACTCCCCTCGTCGTCACTGGGACGAGGAGCAACCAGTTTTCATAGCTTTCATTTCTCATCCAAACGCTCCATGTAGAAAATAAAGCCCAGTGACGTTGCCGTTCTCTTCCGTCATATGTTACGATTGTGCACACGGAGGGGGTAACGAGGAGGTTGGGCAGCTGGCGAGTTGGGCTATTAAATCTCCCCTTTAGGATTTTTAAATATGCAAAAAAAGCATTGACAAACGCTTCTTGTCAAGTGGTAGCATCTCGGTCTGCTCCTGAACTCACATCATCGACGCGAACGCGAAGGATCTAATTGCCAGTGCCGTGGGAAGCTTCACACAACTCCAATTCACTTGTTTCGTCTGTTGTCAAAATGTACTGCGGAATTTTGGAGATGACTTAACAAGTTCAAGGATTGGTCGAGTTCCCAACGTCGCGCCACAGATACACTTGAGAATAATAATGTCTTCGCACTATTTTATTCTGTCGAGGTTTCCTTAACCTGTCTCTATTACCCACAGATCCAGGTTTTCCTATTTCGATAATAATGCCGAAATATCAGCGAGAGTTTTACTTTCAGTTCCAAATGCGATGTATTTAATTTTCCGAAAAATTGTGTTCGACTGCGTGGAGGTTAGAAATTCAAAATGGGAATGAGAATTCGTGTTAGGATGTCACTGGTTTGTCGATGTTAAAACTTTCATCGTAATTCACTAACACGAGTTGACCA
The DNA here is from genome assembly GCA_020466155.1 of Pachypeltis micranthus. Taxonomy (NCBI): domain Eukaryota; kingdom Metazoa; phylum Arthropoda; class Insecta; order Hemiptera; family Miridae; genus Pachypeltis; species Pachypeltis micranthus. Next base: position 13,342,017 of record CM035775.1, read on the forward strand.
TTTGTTTGACAGAAAGCAGCTCGTTCTTCCCTTTTAGCATCTGATTAGTTACGCATTAGCTAACAATCGCGTACCAATGTGTACGCGTTGCATTATTAAAAAAATATTATAATACCATGGAAGTAATTGGGGAATTCGTTGAGGACAGATCGTTGTGTAATAATTTCTTTTAACGGAGTTTCTCCCTGGGTGGTGTGGCTGTCGGCGTTATTTCTTATCGTGAAACTACTGTGAGTTGGTCGGTTCAATTCCTATCTTGTATGAGCGATCATTTAACAAAGCCATCAATAAACGACTTATTTTGAAGCTTTATTATCCGAATTCTCACCTGTTCACGTACTGCAGGCTCAAATGTAGCCAATAAAAAGATGGAAATCGATAGAACTCGACGCCGTTATTCCAATAATAATAATAATAATAATAATAATAATAATAATAATCGACTTACCTTATATTCCAGCAATAATAATTAATTAATTAATTATTGGTTCCCTAAGGAGCAATTTTGACTTCCTACCGCTCTGAAAAGTGGGAAGGAAAGTTACGTAATCGGCTGAAAATTATTTTAATTTTCTTCAGATCTGTACGTTTACGAGGATTTTGAGCCCGAAAAACCTAATTTTAGAAAATGGTATGGTCGCGATTCAGAGAGGACGGCTAAACCAAATTAGCTCAAATAAGATGGTCTGCTTGTCAACGTGGGACGTCAAAATGAAAGTATGAAAAAAACCGGCGAACTATAGTTATCATAGTGATCAAAACACTAACTTTTTCCCTTTAAAAATGAGTTTCGAGCAGCGTATTACTAATTCGAAATAGTAAGTATAGGATTTCGCATCATCAATAATATTATTATTGTTGCTACGAACATTTGCACCTCGTAACAGTGCTTAGTTTTGTATAAACGTGAAATAAAGTTAGTTTAGTTTCTGTTTTTCAGTTCATGAATCGTACTTATTGTATTTCCCGCGTGGAAATCATAAATTATTCAACATTTAGACGAAACGCTGTTCGTTGTAGTTTGTCCATATAAATCCCACTCCTACGTGATTGTTCTATAATCTAGAAAAATTATGTACATTATAATTATTACTAGATAGACACAGATAAATGTTTGGTACTTAAGTTACTTGCTAAATATAGTCATCTACAGATCGCATTGGATATAAGATGTCTTCCCTCTTAGTCTATGTGTTGTCAGAGATCTTGACGAATATATATCCAGTTTTCTAGTGCTTTAATTAATCTAATCCGTCGATCCCTTTACAAGACGTCAGAATACAACAGTAGGTTACAAACGGCTTTAACGTAATTAGGGACACCCCACGAAGTTCCGGAATTCAAATTACTGTCGTTCCGCACACTAACCATGTACTTTCCTCAGCCTCAGTGTGCGTCTGTGAACGTGATTGAGTGAAAACTACTTAACCAAATCGACTCAAGGGATGCATAAGTACGGGCATTTGAAGTGATTCTAATACCAAGCTTTTTTTAAATCGAAAACGGCTCTAACGATTGGATGGACAGTCCCAAATAACGTGGAAGTACCACAAAATTTTCATTCGTGGGAAAACCACGAGAGTAGCACAATAAATATTCGAAGACAATCGATTTTAGCGCAGTTCTTCCTTACAATGATATACACAAAACGATACGCACTCTTTGAAAATATCCGATGGGTAGCAACACACAACTTTCCGCAACCCCTGTAAATTCGACGACCTGCTTCATAGACGGGCGCTATATCTTCGTTCAACGCATTTCTACAGGAACGTTGTTGAAACTGACAACAAAATTGTAGGTACTAGTTAGCTGAGAGTACTTAGTAAATTTGATTGAAATATTTATAGCCGTTTCTGAGAAAATTGGAAAACCGAAAAATTAATATTCGACAAATCTTTTTTTCTGAGTTAACTTGGCTTATATCTCCGTTCAACAAAGAGATACAGAAATAGTTTCAGGTAACAAAATATAAGTACAGGATGCTAAAACACACTCCGTAAGATTGATGGAATTAAGTGGCGCGGTTACTCGGGATATTACAAAAATGTTCAAAGAACATTATTCTCGACACATTTTGATTTTTATCTCTGTTAAATGAACTGTCAGAGGAACATTTATTGGGAACAATATATGGGTATCAACTATTTAAAAATATTCTGTGAGTTTGGTGAAAATCGTTCAAGCCGTTTTGCCAGAAAGCGTAAAAAATCGTTTTTTTATTTTTAGATCTATATATCCGTTCACCGTATTTTCATGGAGATATGTATTGACAAGAAAAGTTTTGTACTAACTAGTAGAAGATAATTTGAAAGTTTAATCAAACTCATTGATCCATTGTCGAGAAAAATGCGAAAAACCCTAGTTTTCGGCACATTTTCTACCCCCCTTTCCCCTCGACCAAAAATGCCTATAACCTTATTTTGGCGTCTACAAAAAATAACGAAGAAATTGAAAAAAGAACCAGCTCAATCGGCTTCAGTAGATCTCAAAACGTAAAGATCTGAAGAAAACCCACTTTTAGGTAGCGGAAAGTAAAAATGACTCAACCTTAGTCATTGTTAGCTTGAGTAAACAGCTCGTCCCAATCATCAGTCGTACATAAGATAGCGGTATCCGCAAAAAGCTAGACCATCCCTCCCATAGCACGTCTCCTAATCTATTAATGAAGATTAAGAAGAGAAGCGGTCCAAGAGTGTTACCCTGGATGATACCAAAGTTGACAGGATTGGGCGCGCTATCAACTTCATCAACCACGACCTGCTGCCTGCTTTCCAAGTAACTGCAAAACTATTTGTGTTCACCATTACCATTGTGATACCATTATATTCTAGCGTTGCTAGTAATTGGGCTCGGTTTACGGATTCAAAAGGATCAATAGTGCCTTGGATCAATTTTGGAAAGGTTCGTGTTTACTATTTTACTTTTACTAGAAAAACTCTGTGAATAAAGTTAGTCAGAGAAACAACGTTAGTTTTATTTCAGAATGAATTTAGTTACTTTTATGTACCTTATTTACACTATTGAATATCCATGGTATGCGCAGCTTCAATGGACTGCCATTTTTTGTGAGAAGACAAGCTTTGTGTGATTTAGATTTCTGCGAAAAAAATCTGAACTACAATCGATTTATGACGACATTTGAAAATAATTTATTGTGCTGCTTTCTGTTTATTATACACAAAATTTCAGTTTACCGTTTCGTCATTAGAAGCTTTTTTTCCCATCAAAATCAACGTAGTTTTAATTACTATGATACCGGCTTTGCTCATCAGACATTTAGCAATCAGTGAGCTTCAGCGCCGAACTCCACCGAGAATCCTCTACTGCCAAGTACTGCTGCTTTTTGGACGGGACTTTCTTCAACTCGTTACAGAAATCACAAGCCAAGTCTACATTACTACTTAGTAGCATCAGGTACAATTTACTATTTATTAGAATAAATAGTAAATTGTACCTGATGATTATTTATGATATATTTATTAGAATAAATAGGAAATAGTGTTTCATAGCGAACCCTCAAACAGGAATCTTGCAATCTATAAAGGGAATCTCTCGTCGTTATCCCACACATGCACATTTTATACTGCCTTTCAGTTATTGAAGCGGTCGACACAAATAAATAATAAAAAAATTTGTTAGAGTCGTTTTTGAGAGAAATAATCGTGAATGCGTGCATCGATAGACGCTGTGGCTATATCTCTGGGGTCTGAGCGCCCTCCCCATTTCCTTACTTATTATTTATTTAGTTTCTCCTTTTTGGGTGCCACCGTCCCATTTACGGTGAGATTGGGAGGAGGGGGGGGGGTGCCTCTAGTTCGATTTGCGGGAAAACAGTTGAACCGATTGAGCTGGTTCTTTTTTGCTTTGTTCGGTAGACACCAAAATAAAGGAAAGGAGGACGTAAATGTACCAAAAACTAGAGTTTTTCGCATTTTTCTCGAAAACGGCTCTAACGACTTTGATTAAACTTTTAAATTAACTTCCACCAGTTAGTACACAACTTTTCTTCTGGATACATATCTCCATGAAAATACCGCGAACGGAGATATAAGCCTATGAAGCAAAAATCATCAATATTAAACCCATTAACAATAGCCCAAAAAAACTATCCTGAAGATTATAGCTAGGAAGCCAAAATAAGTTCCCTCGCGTGATCTATTTAATATCGTTAAAGTGTTTTCTGTCGGCCAAATATATGTAAAATCAGCCCTTCTGTTTTTGCATAAGCACTCCAGTAAATTTGAGTATGGTTGTACACATAACACAGCCTCTATGTCTCGCCTCACCACCCGACCAAAATCCCGCTTAATATGTACTTCACGCCACATTTATTACAGAATGCCACTATTATTAAGAAATGCATCATGTGACTTGAAAGATCCCACAATTGTCCCTAGAGCAGCTTATAAGAAGTATGTTTTTAGTTGGCTGATTTCATTAGGATATGGAGGGTCCGATAATTGATTTACTAGCTAATGCGTACTGTAAACAAATATATAAATAAAAATAATAATAGGAAAAAAGCGAGCAATGCCGATTTATAGTCAGTGACGGTGTCACTAATTAAATAGACAGATATATCTAATGGACTTGAGAGTAGGTGGGGGACACTCAGCGCAGAACTGTGTTCTTTGTAGTTAGGTAGTTCCTGTAGTTCAGCCAATTGTACATCATGTAGTTCTTGAGAGGAATAAACTTATTTTTCGTTTCAATGATCAAGTGGGTGTATAAATGACCTATACGCTGGTTACCTAATGAAGGTCGAGGCACTAGTAGGGGCAGGTCAATAAATTCTGAAACCTCTAGCAGTTTCTATTTAGAACTTGGAATGAAAGACGTATTTGATTAGTGGGTAGAGCGATAACAATCGTTAAATTTACGTGGAGCTGAGAAACGACGTGTGACGCGCCGCACCACATGTTAGCTCACTCTTACGTTCGAATTGTCCATCGTCGTCATTTAAATTGCTAGCCTATTTAACTATTTGATAAACTACCCTAAGTCACGCGCTCGATTTGTGCTTGTTTCGATAAATAATTTCTGGTGTAATGGAAGGGCTCATCGAAACTTCTTTCATGTTGGTGTTGCTTCAAGTACCTACTGTGCATTACTGACAGCAAATACGACGGAACTTTGACAATGTGGTTTAGCTTGTGGAAATATGTCCTTGATGAGTGGCAATATCACAAATTTCATAACAGTGTAACAAGTTGCTTCATCTTTCTAGATTGTGATTCAATTGATGAAAACTGCACGGGAATAGGTGGATAAATGAACTTTTGCTCCTTGCACTACCACGAATGCGCAAAAAAAACTCGAAATTTTGTAGACTAGGTTTGGTCCAGGTTGTGAGAATTGGGAATACAACTGTGCTAGATAAGCCACGCGTTGACGGTTGACGAAGTAGTTTGTACAGGTCTCGACCGTTGACCTTGTTGTGGTGGGGTTTGGTGGCCCTTCCTGAGCTGGGTGCGCAGGCGTCGTGTGACCACACGCCCCGACCAGCCTCAACCAGCTGATCCCACACGTCCCTACCACCATCGCCCCACAGCTGGTCTCCGGCCGCTGATTCACCGAAATACTTACACGCCAGTGCTGACTCCCTCCGAGGCAACTAGAGGGTCTTCTCCGGCTCAGTCCCCCCTTCGCGTTAGTTCAGTTCGTGTCGTGATCTCGCGCGTCTTGGTTGTCATTTCACATGGCGAACGCTCAGTGAGTCATTTTTTCCCTCCGTATTTTAATTTAATTGATAGCTGAACGCATTTTTTTTTTTTTTTTTTTTTTTTAAGCATTGAGCATGGGGCATCAGAGTAAAACATGTCCAAAATAACGTTCGGCTGGAGGGTTATTACGAGCTTAAGGAAGCTTGGCAGGCCTCACAGTGCCATAGCAACTCTCAACAACCCCTTCTCCCCTTTAAGGCCCTGTTTACTTTCGTTAGCCCTACAATGAGGGAATCGACTTAGAATTTGTGTGTTTTCTTCAGACTTTCCAATGTTCTGAGTGCAAAATATATAGTGCGACTCATCACACAATTTTCCTCGGCCTCACGTACACGTCGCAAGCTTGAACAGTCGATTTTTCACTTAGTTTATGCGAACTCTGTAGATCTGAAGTTCTCAGCTAAAATGAGAAGCGATTATCGTTCCAGAATTTATTGAGGTGCCCTTATTTATGTCACGACGTTTATTGAATAAAAAACGTACAGGTAATATATGAGGCAGTAACGTGATTTTGTTTTGGGAGTTTCTATGAAAATAATGTGGAACGTCACAACACACAACTTTCGCCAACTCGAACTTTCGGCGAAATCGACGCTGAATCTTCCTTCAACGCATTTCTACGGAAACATACATGTGCGTAGAACAAAATGTATGTAACACATTTAGTCGAAGGTACCCCATAAGTTTGATCAAAACCGTTTGAGCCATTTTTGAGAAACTCAGAAAATAGACCATTTGATGATATTCGGTCAATTTCATTTTGATATGTTTCTTGGCTTATATCTCCGTCCCAGAAATGATGGTGAGGTACAAAATGTGTGTGCAGGTTGGTATAAGGCACTCCGTTAGGTTGATTAAATTCAGATATAATTTTATGAATATTGAATAATTCTGTGAGATAGTCGAAAATGCACACAAATCATAATTTTTGACACAGTTTGATTAGTATCTGTGTTTGAAGGACTGTCGAGAAATAGATGTAAAGAACAATATATATATTTATTGGCTAGTTGTAGATTCCCAAAAAACGCAAAAATACTCATTTTACTTCATAGGCCTGTATCCCCGTTCCCCGAATTTTCACAGTGATAGTTATAGCGCCCGCTAGTAAGGTACGGATTATTATTAGACAATTCGAACGCGTAACTTTCCTCATCTTTTAGGTAGCGAAAAGGAAAAATATTGGCGTTTGGACCGCTATGGACACTGATAGCGGACACTTCAACTGATCATCAAATTTAAGGTGATTTGGCCCAGCCATTCTCTCTCAACCGTTTCCACAGACACACACAACATTTACTCGTATGGTGTTTTTTTTTTTCAGCAGACTTAACCGTGAATACCGGAAATAATTTTTGCCTACTTCAAGGGATATGGAAAGTAAAAATCCGAAGTTTTGTGGAAGTCCACTATATCACATTGAAGGGGGCTTAATCGTGAAAACACTTCCCTGTTGCATATTTAGCACGGGTTTCATTCACAACTCTCGGTGGAAAAACAGTAATAACCCTCATCATGTGTATACTACAGAAATAAAAACAACTTCTCCCGGGTCGATTTTTCCGTTAATTTATTAAGCACCTTCAGGACTGCGGTGCAGTAAGGACTTATCGGCTCTCTAGAACATCCATCAGTATAATTAACGGTCGAGATTGGCACATTACTGCTTAATTACGCTAGTTAACATTCAATAACGGTGAGCCAAATATTTCTAAGTTCACACAAAAATAGTCCTTGTAATTCGTTTAACAGGGAAATCGTCAGCGGAAAGTACTCTACATTTTAATGTTTCAAAATTGCGAAAATTCACTACATCTTGGGCGCCACCTAAGGATGTTGAAAATGGTTTTTTTTGTCGCAATTGAATGAGATGAAAATTCCTTCATCGGAAGGGCTGAGGCGGGGTAACTTTTTTTCAGTTAAAATGGCTGTAATCGACGTCGTTGAACGCAATCTCGCTTTTTAGAATCCACCAACAAGGAAGCTGCTATCTAATCAGGGGACGGCGCAACCTCGCGAGTTTCTAGATATTTGACAGTATCTTCCTTTAATTACACCTGGAAAATGAGTATTGTCGTCACTTGAAGTCATTTCTGCTTTTGAAAGGAGCTCGACGAAATTCTGAAAACTTCTTGACGATTACCGCAAAGCGAACCTTCGAACGTCTCACTTTGTTCGAAGACTTCAATTTCGTATTTCATTTGTAATGCACGGTCGGTATTTTTCAATTAAGTTGACCTTCGTTGAGCTGTTTTCCGTCGTCTGTCGCTTTGCTGGTCCATCAATAGCTCTGTATCCCCCCCACTCCTTTCCGCCACTTTTAACACATTATCTCATAACGTAGAATTTGTTCAAAGAGCACCTACCTAGTTCGCCTACATCAAAAGGTCAAAATTATGAACTCAATAATTCCTGCAATTTATCCGAATAATAAACTCGTATAGAATTTGAAAATACTTGGTAAGTATGATTAAAAATCCACGTTTAGCCCACTGTTATAATAAATGAAAATACTTTGGTTGAAGTGTACTGTGTGACATCACAATAACCCGCATTCCGTTTTTCATAGACTTACTACTAAATCAATCGCTTTCTCAAGTCAAACGTGTGCAGCTTTTAAAACTCACGATGAGAGTTATTTGTGTATTTTCCTGAGTAGAGGAACTCTCTCTTACTCATGAGAACGCAAAATTAACAAATTTCCTAGTTTTAGGAAAAGCCAGAGCTACAGGGAAAGCCAGCCTATTTGTTTTTTTAAATATAAAAGAAACTCACTGTACATGACGCGACAAGCGATGAAAATATACAGAGGTGAAGCGTGAAAAATAGTTTCAATCTCATTATCATAACGGCCATAACAGTAAACGCTCCCACCTGCAGAATGTTGTATATTAGAGAAGGATCCACAGCCCTGGAAGTACAAATTTACAGATTTAATTCATGCAACTTGTAAAACGCTTTGGTCCCACAGAAAGTTTCCTGATCAGTAATTTCTGTATCGAAGAAGATTCGCGTAGTTCATTTTGCTAATTTATAATTTTATGGTCACATTTAGACATTTGATTTTAATTGACATGAATACAGTTGCGACTTTTTTGCGAGTTTTTCCGGGCTTGCCACCCAGTTGATGAACAATAAAATCAGCACAAAGACAACTGTTAGGATGAGAAGCGTTTTCGTCAATTGAATAATTGAATTCAACCCGAGAAAGTCGAATTCTACAGCGCGTGTACAGAAGATAATTTGGATCGAATAATATTTACGATGTGCGCCTAAAACCAGAACGCTTATATGAATACGTGAACATTTGACAATCCGTTTTGTTGAATACCGTACAGCTCAGGAAAACAGGGACAGTCAACCTATCGATCATCTCAGATTGCAACATCCCTGACTCAATAAGTAACAATTATGGGGGGCAGAGGGAAAAAGGCTGTTTCTCCACTTTGAAATAGCCAAGATGGATCAGGCTACAGGAAATGAACCAATATATCGAATTAAGTAAAAGCTGATCGAAAAATGCATACAGACGAACTAATGACGGTAATTAATTCTAAGCCATCCGTCGACTGACGAAAAAATTTGTTTTCTATCCCCACGAGGGCTCATCCTGCAGGATACAAGTGATTCCTGGCAATCAAAATAAAAATATCTGGTGCGTTGCAACACACAACTTTCCTTAGCTCTACGTCAATTCACTTCGCACATGGCTAATTCTATTTAATCGATTCATTTATCACTCAGTTAATTTGAATTTGGTCAAGCAACGCTTTACGGCAGCAGGAAGCGGTAGCGCTTACAGTTCCAGATTTTATTGTGCTGCTCGTACTAATTTCAGGACCATTATTGAGCAATCGGTACACAGAGAATTAATGGGGCTGTAAACAAGAATTTTTTGAAGAAGGATAGTAATTACTTTTGCAGAGTTATAGGGTAAAAACTTTTAGAACTGGTATTAAGCGAAACGGCGGAAGTTGAAACTCAGGAATTTCTGGAGTGAGCCCCATGTATCTCATGAGCGTTTTTAAACACTCAACCAATAGATATTGGATTGGACTACAATACCAATTTTTTAAAAACATTCTACTGCCATTCCAGCGGAGTTTATAAGGAAAAAACCGCGCTAAAAACGCTTGTCGTCGAACATTTTGATAATTTATTGTGCTGCTCTCGTCATTTTCCCACGTATGGGAACTTTATGGTATATTTACCTTATTGAGAGCTATCAATATAAATTATGTAATCAAAATCGTTAGAGCCGTTTTTGAGAAAAAAATTTGGTGTTTTGATCACTATGATAACTATAGTTAACTTTCGGTGGATTTTGCCCATACCCTTATTTTTGCGTCCAATGGCAACTGGCTGATTGTGTGGAACAAACCCCAATTTGATATCATAAGAGCGTCCTTGAAGACTGGATAAATAATGTTTACTTCTGACAGCCCGTCAATTGAGTTCAACATCGTTTTCGGCAATTTTATTCGAAAATATCGCAAGTTGCAATACTACGGGGGAACGGCCTCGTGACTGGGAGCCCACACAATTTATTTATCGTTTCACGACCTTCGGTGAACAAACATTTACCGTTTGCATTGTCAGTGAATGCCCCATCCACCCCACCCTTGTACTGGCACATTCTAACGGGGTCAAGCTTCGGGCGTCCTCAAGTTGTCAGAAATTTCTTCGTTTCAAGGTTTGAATTGTGTCGTTGAGCCGATGCTAAACGGTTGAGAGCTCCAACGGAAACTTCCGCGATATTTGCCCGATTCGACCCGAATTAAGTTTGGAGATTGATGGGCTGGAACGAGGCCCCTGGAACATTTGACAACCCGTTTTGTATGTAATTTAAGAAGGCTTCCTGGAACAACCTTGGCAGCCTTGATCTATTTAATTGTTTTGAGCCGGAAGATTCAGCATTAAATATTTCCTGCGAATATTCGTTTTTTTGTGTATCGTAATCTGTAACGAATAGCGCTTTTAGCTTCCTAGTAACTCCAATGAATCCTTTACTGTTAGTTATAACGCCTGAGAAAGTAATCGTGTCAAAAACATGTCTTCGGAAAGACGTTTATAAGCCGGACTAATAGTAAGAAACGAACATAGTGAAGGTAGGTGACATCCTTAGGGCTGTATTCAGATGCACAGTCAAGAAATGATGAGAAATGCAAATACAACATTCTAGAAAAATCTTAGTACGATTTAAACAACTATTTTCACTTGAAGTTATTTTCAACGTAAGGAGGCTTTGTGAATGCGAAATTGGATACTAGTGAAAACTTTCGTTGAGATTTGATTAAGGTACGTTTCTGAATATTGCCGCACAATGAGTTGAATGCATGTCATTATTATCAAACTAGTGCATTTAATACAGCGATGCGTTGGTCCGCTTTCGACGTTTTCCAACCCAAGAAAATTTTATCTCAATGCACGTTTGTATGTGGAATTATCCGCTCAACATATCTGGTGAGAAGTGTGACGCAACTTTCCGCTACCCCAGTAAACGTTTCTACACATTTTCGTTCAAAAGGTTCGATCGTAGTCGAAATGGATATTAAGGAGATTAAAATGTAGGTACTAGTTATCCAAAAGTGCCCTGTAAGTTGGTTCAAATCGTTCAAGTCATTTTCGAGAAAATTTGAGAACTGATGTGAATTTGATCTTTCACATTAATCGATGTATCTTGAAATGTTAAGGCGCATTATTCGCGCTGTTCTCAAACAATAGTCAACCTTGTTCGCTAACGGTCGAGCGCGTTCCGTCACGTCACTCGTCGGTAAACCGATAAATCGTCAAAGGTATTCGTCTTCGTTACGTCAGAGATGGTACCTACTGCGTTATTTTCAAAAGTGTTCAAGGTAAGTGTTCGGCACAGACCGAATTAGTTGGAATTTTGAACTCGGACGCTATCTAGTATCACGGTAGTTTGTATCATTCTTCGACACTTTTCCCTCAAGTTTTTCAAGTAAAAAATCGGAAGTCCGATGATGCCATGCGGCTGAAATTTTAAAATATCTGGTGCGTAGCAACACAACTTTCCGCCACCCCCGTAATTTCGAACACCAGCTACATATGCGGGCGCTATATCTTCGTTCAACGCATTTTTACAGGAACATTTATGGAGAACAAAATGTAGGGACTAGTTAGCTGAGACTACTCCATAAGTTTGATCGAGATCATTAGAGCCATTTTTGAGAAAATTGGAATACCGATAAATTAATATTCGACAAATCTCCTTTTCTGAGTTAACTTGGCTTATATCTCCGTTAAGACACAACATTAAGATTTATCACATCTGGTGGAGAAGTTACCCTGGAATTCACGGAAATGTTCGAAAAAACGTTATTTTCGACACATTTTATTTTTATCTCTGTTCAATGGACTGTCAGAGGAACATTTATTGAAAACAATATGTAGGTGTTAACTATTCGAAAACATCTTGAAAGTTTGGTGATAATCGTTGAAGCCGTTTTGCCAAAAAGCGTGAAAAACCTATATTTGCTTCATGGGCCTACATCTCCGTTCACCGTATTTTCATGGAGATATGTATGGAGAAGAAAAGTTAGGTATTGATTAGTAGAAGATAATGTGAAAGTTTGATCAAAATCGTTAGAGCCGTTTTCGAGAAAAATGCGAAAAACCCTAGTTTTTGGTACATTTTTGTCCCCCCCCCTTCCCATCGGACACACACACACACACACATACATACACAGGTCTGTTTCCTTATTTGATGACTGTACCTAAACCCTCGACGAGGGTTATATCAGTCAATACACACACACACACACGGACCATGCGCCGAAATTAGGTTTTTTAGACTCAGTAGGCCTCAAAACGTAAAGATCTGAAGAAAACCCAATTTTTTTTTTGACCCGATTACTATACTTTCCTTCCCTTCGGGTAGCGGAAAGTAAAAAGTCCAGTTTCATCCGCCCTCAAGTCAGCTAGCAGCTGCGAATAACCTTATTTCCAGAAAGAAAACCCCCCACATTCTTCTTTGCATTCTTTGCAATTGGTGCAGCACCGATCGCAACCTTCGACAACGCGAGTGCCATGTTTTTGAATTGTCGTTAGGCGGAACAGTACCACTGGCTGCTCGAACGCGAATATCTAATATTCATATTTCCGTTCAACGAATGAACACAAAAATGCTTCTTGGGAATATGTTGTAGGCGTAGGTGTCCAAAAGACACTGTCAAGTAGATCCAAGTCATGTTTGCCTTTATTGTGAGAAACTCGAAAGTATTTTTAAAACCCCGATTTTGGAACGTTTTGATGTTATTTCAACGAAATTTTGAAGGAATATTGATGGGAAACTATTAGATAGGCAGTAACTGGTTGAAAGCTCCTCCAGAAGAGCTTCCTGGCGGTCTCTCAGATTAACTATTTGTCGTCAAAATTGAGCAGTTTTACGACAATGATGAGAAAAATAGCGGGCACCGAATGGGGTGCATCCTACAAAGTCAGAAAGCGATACGACGATACAGTTTTCCTGCCAGCTGTCACTTATGGAGCATCCAATTGCTGGAGCAACCCTTCACAGAATGTGGACAAATAACGTCCAGAGGGCCATACTGGTAGGCATTACACGGGCATATATACAATGGCGTCTACAGCATCCCTGCGGGTAATAGCAGGCTGCCCGCCATTGGACCTGTTTCTGGACGTGCAAGTGGCCAGAATGGAAATAACACAGCCGACGAGAGTAACTGTGCCTATCAAGACGGTTAGCGGCTAAGGACAGCAGTAAAGAGAAAAGTGAGGAGGTACATGAATGGCAGGCCCCCTGGGAGAACGAGCAAACAGGCAGGCACACAGGAGGTCAGGAGGAGGCTAAAGTGAGCAGAAGTCAGTTCAAGCCACAGATCGTCCCAGTTGTACATCAGACACGGGTGTTTCTTCAATTGAAAGCTGCAAATATTTAAAAGGAGAAGCTCGGGAAGATAGCCCTGCAAACACGGATGTGAAACAGCTGGCCATATACTAACAGAATGCAGTCTGTGCGTAGAGGAGAGGACCTTGCTTACAGGTACCCAGTATAAGGAACCACTGAACGTGTTAGTGGAGCAACCAAACAGCGGTAGTAGGATGGAGACATTTTGCTGAAAAGTGGTACAGAAGACGAGGCCCAGGCCCCAATATGGGTGGGAGTTAGATAGGCTTAGAGCTTGTAGACTTATGTCTGTTTAGGTTAGGTAGTAGGCTGTAATATAGGAATAGGAATAGTAGAGGTGTGCTAGGGGGTGGGGACGAATAAAGAGTACTCGCCCTCCTACCACTGCTCAGTAGAGTAGGCAATAAGCAGGGGGCGGAATATCCTAGTACTCCCCCTGTGATATATTGAATGAATCTAAGTTATTTGAAATGAAAGTATATGTATGTGTTTGTCTATCTCCTGTTATTACGGGGATGGGCAAGAGGGGTATTTAACCCCTATAATCCGCCGGGATTAGGCGATAATGGGAAAACTCCAGGATATAAGAAGAGGGGGAAGAGTACCTAGCCCGACGGACTGTGTGACAAGGTCTCAACCCCTGCCCGGAGAAATAAAAATAAACAAGAAAAGGTAAGGAATTTCCGCCTCAGCCATCCAAAAGCCTGACGCCGCCACAAGGTCCAGCCTGGACATACCATGAGGTATGACTGAAGTCTGGTAGGCCTGATGTTCCCAGGCGCGCTGGAAGGTGCGTCACTGCTAAGGCGAAAGCATCCTTGCAGTCAAAGAGAAATGGGGTGACTGGAAATCTGAATGAGGAAGAACGTGAATGTACGAGCAAGGCTATCGAGGTGCGGATGGGTTGTTATGGTCCACGTTTGAGAAGTACAACCGCCTCCCCACCGGTCAGGAACAGCAGGTTGAAAACACCCTGCGAGTTAGATAAAAATCGTTGGTCATTTGTCTTAAAAAACCCCTATTTTGGGCTTCGGTATGGCCCTAATTCTCCCAGGTAAATAAATACAGCATTTCAATGAATCAGAAGCAACCAATCTCTTTCTCTCATATCTTCATGTATTAAGGGCTGCTGACTCCGAAAAACACCATCAACTTATTGGATTTAGTTTGGCCGAAGCTGTAAATAGAAATTTGGAATTTATTTACTGTCAGAGGCCGAGAGCGTGAACTGAGGCCCAGTAATCATGTTTATCTGGCGAGGAAGGGAGCGTCTGGGGAATCGAATGAACTCGACAATGACATCGCGGGCTTGCTCGCGATCAGACGCACAAGACTCGATTGAGCAGTCACGCGATTAAAAACTTCTCACGCCCATAGAATTTCTAACTCAGGCTCAATATAAACTTCTCGGTTGGGAACGAGCTAAAGTAGAACAACATTAATTTGTATAGATGCTGAGCAACGTGACCAAGACACGCGACATACCCTTGTAGAGAGCGCGTGGCGATCTTTCTCTTTCGCTTATTCTTTCGGCTCTGGCAAGACTGAGCGTGAACTGTGTTGTACCTCGCAACAGTTTTGAGGTCTATATTTTTTTAATGTAACTCT
This sequence comes from Pachypeltis micranthus, assembly GCA_020466155.1. Taxonomy (NCBI): domain Eukaryota; kingdom Metazoa; phylum Arthropoda; class Insecta; order Hemiptera; family Miridae; genus Pachypeltis; species Pachypeltis micranthus. Next base: position 13,357,242 of record CM035775.1, read on the forward strand.
GACTGTCCCTTATTAGGGATGAGCACCGCGGCCTAATGTCCTAATGCCTCACAGGCTCATGCCTAGCTTGCTAGGGAACGCCAGGTATTTCCAAAAGAAGTCTTCTTTGATGTCCACCCTTGGAGAAGTAGTATCAAAGACACAAAATCGCTCCCTTACAAGGCTGGCCCGGGGCCAGGACGTGGTAGGGATTTTTCTCGTCTGTACCACCAGAGCCGAGGGATGTCTACTATGTCCATAACATACATGTGTTTATTTTGAAGACTGGTTAAACGAATGAGCCTAAACTCGGCGCGTGGTCTGTCTGATTCTATTTGTGTGCGAACCACATCTTTGTTGCGTCCGCAATTGTTCGAAGGCGCGAAAATGAGGTTATAAGCAACTTCCATCAAATAGAGTGGAGGGGGGGAGTCCAAAAAAGAGTGGGTTTCGCATTTTTCTCGATAACTGCTCCAACGATCTTGATGAAACGTTCAAAATGTCTCCCTCTAATCCGCATATGAACTTGTCGTGTCCTCTATGAACATTTCCACTAAACTTGAGTTAAAATGTTACATAGATGTCGACATCATCAGTAACAAGAACGCCACTGCGATAATAACGTGACCGTCAAATTTTACCTTGTATCTTCGCGAATGACTTAGTTTCTATCTCCGTGAAAATTCGATGAACTGAGGTTTAGAATTCCTGCGAGGCATTAGGACGCAACGCAAACAGAATATTGGTGTCATGCTGCAGTTCTATTTTGACTGTGTCTTTCCTTTTTCCTCAAACTTTTTCCTCCATTAATATTTGCTCGAATCACATTTCAAGCAGCGCAATACTCTTATTTTCCTCCCCAAGGAAATATGCAACGTTTGAACTGACTCACGCGACCGTCGTTGAAAACAACATCATTTATCCTAATCTAACACGTCATCATTTTATTTGTTGTAATGGTAGAGATCAAAATGTACGAAAACACTGGACGCTATGATTCTCGAAAACAGCTTGTGGTTCTCATTAACCTCACGAGGTATACAACTAGAAAATACCTACATATACTTCTCCATAAATGATCCTCCGGTACTCCGTTGAACATAAACAACCAAAATGTGCCAAAGATCGTGTTTTTAAAACGTTTTCGAAGTATCTATGGTAAATGACTTTGATAAACCTGACGTAATCTTTTAGCAAGCTACACGCAAGTTTTGTTCCCCACCACTATTTCTTTGACTACCTATTGAATGGAATTAAACGAATATATATCGTATACTTTTTTCAAAAACTGCTAACCTTTTTATGCGTTAATATTTGATGAAAGAGAAAACTATTAAACTTTACATATCTGTTTGGTGAGTCCGTCTTCTCTGGCAGGTGAGATGCTGTGGGTGTGTGCTTTCGATCTGAAGACATCATCGTCTGGCAGTTAAGTCATTACTCGTTACTCATATCTTTACATCGAAAGCGCTCGCCCATAGCATCTCACCTGCCAGAGAAGACGGACTCACCATACAGGTACGCTAACTTTAATCATTTACCTACTGGCGGAATTAACCCAATCAGAAAAGACTATACCTGAACTTTGCGTATTAAACACTGAGGACGTACCTCACACGTCCTCTTAGTTCTTCCGTATCCATTGGCAATTTAAAAAATGCGAAAACCCCTAGTTTTTGGTACATTTTCGTCCCCCACCCCCCTTCCCATCGGCCGAAATCGTCCATAACCTTATTTTGGTGTCTACAAAAAATAACGAACAAAACAAAAAAAGAACCAGCTCAATCGGATCAGCCGTTCTCCCGCAAATCGAACTACAGACACACACACACACACACACACACGGACCACGCGCCGAAATTAGGTTTTTTAGACTCAGTAGGGTCTGAAACGTAAAGATCTGAAGAAAACCCAAATTTTTTTTTTGGGCCGATTACTATACTTTCCTTCCCTTCGGGTAGCGGAAAGTAAAATGAACCAAAATAACGAAATAATTTGACAGGCTGAACAAGCAAGAAGAAATGGCTCCGGCTCCAAGAAACTCTTCCAGAAGCTATTCGGGTTTGTGCCAGTGGAAGCGGGGCATGTTTTCCAAAACTTCAGTTGTGCCAAAGCGGAGTGGAGTTGATTCTTGCGACGTAACAGCTCTGGATGTGGGCCTTCATTAAAAACCTTCAGGTCGGGTTTAGTAGCTGTCTCAGCGTCGCTCATCTCCACTACGATAAAATCCGCTTCCGTTGGACGGCCAGTTTGAAAAAAAGCTACGAGCCTAATGCCCGAAGGCGATCGCGTAACGGAGAAGTTTGCAACGGTGACAATTTTTCTTTTATCGTCTTTTACTCCCTTCTTTGAGAGACGTTGAGTCACTACTTTCTCTCAAGTTAGGAGGTAGTCAGTCACACTATTCGGAGTGAACATGGCGCTGGTTGGCACCTAACAGTGTTAAAAGTAGGTCGTGCAATTCTGTTTTGAATGTTTCCTTCGTTTTTATTTCACCCCCCCCCATCCCTCAATTGCCCAGTAGTCTCACAGCATTTTCAAGTTATGTAACCTTCTTATTTCCCCCTCAAGGAAATATGCAACTTTTAAATGATTAACGCAACCAGCGTTGAAAACCTTAGGTACTAGTTTCTTAAATCCAACATCTCAATCTTATATGTTTTAGAAACGAACTGAATAGGTTACGATTGCAATGTACAATAAGGTTACAATTCCCATCGACTGGAAGGGGGGGGGGGAGCATAGCGGAGAGGAAAGTTCTGTTTTGCTATGTACCTTTCATTGGACGGGTAGCTGTGTGTTGGTTCAAATCTGGCCACTCAAATTATTAAGCCAACTGTGTTAAGTACTAGTTTATATCGTAGGCAAGAAGTCCTGGAAAAGAGACTTTTAATTTACAGACTCACAAAATGCTAATAAAATTAACGTTCGTTCTGAAATTCAAGCTTAGTAAATTAAGATGACGTTTTTAAACATAAACGAAACTCTGTGCTGCGGAAGATGCGCTGTAATATGAAACAGTGGTAGGTTGTGTGGGAGGGGGCCGACCTAGTTGCCGTCAACACCTCTCGAGATGCTTTTATTTATTCAAGTAAGCCCTGCTCAGATATTCCGATCACGACACTGACCATTTTTCGGTTCTAAACCAATCTAAAGAGTGTATTCTTCCCCCCGCTTAATATAATCCTTGAGAGGCAAAAACGAGGATTAGGATAATTTTTTTTTTTGGATAAATGGATATGTTCAAGAGTCTTTTTATAAACCATTTTAAAGTTCAATTAAGTTAACCTTCCAATATCGAGTGGATCGTTGGTATTTTTACTTTCCGTTACCCAAAGGGTATGTAAAGTATTGAGATGACAAGTTGGTTTATTTCAAATCTTTACGTTTTGAGGCCTATCGTAATAAATCGAAAATATCTGGTGCGTAGCAACACACAACTTTCCGCCACCCCCGTAAGTTCGAAGACCAGCTACATACGCGGGTGCTATACCTTCATTCAACGCATTTCTACAGAAACATTTATACAGAACAAAATGTAGGGACTAGTTCGCTAAGAGTACTCCGTAAGTTTGATCGAAATCGTTAGAGGCGTTTCTGAGAAAATTGGAATTCCGATAAATTAATATTCGACAAATCTCCTTTTCTGAGTTAACTTGGCTTATATCTCCGTTCAACATATATATACAGAAATAATTATGCAGAACGAAATGTTGGTATGGGTGACTAAAAGACACTCCATTAGAATTTATCAAATCTGGTGAAGAAGTTACCCTGAAATTTACGGAAATGTTCGAAAAAACGTTATTTTCGACACATTTTGATTTTTATCTCTGTTCAATGGACTGTCAGAGGAACATGTATTAGAACAATATGTAGGTATGGACTATTCGAAAACATCTTGAAACTTTGGTGATAATCGTTGAAGCCGTTTTGCCAAAAAGCGTAAAAAACCTATTTTGGCTTCATGGGCCTATATCTCCGTTCACCGTATTTTCATGGAGATATGTATAGAGAAGAAAAATTAGGTATTGATTAGTAGAAGACAATTTGAAAGTTTAATCAAAATCGTTAGAGCCGTTTTCGAGAAAAATGCGAAAAACCCTAGTTTTCGGTTCATTTTTGTCCCCCCCCCCTTTCCCATCGGCCGAAATCGTCCATAACCTTATTTTGGTGTCTACAAAAAATAACGAACAAAACAAAAAAAGAACCAGCTCAATCAGATCAGCCGTTCTCCCGCAAATCGAACTACATACACACACACACACACGGACCACGCGCCAAATTAGGTTTTTTAGGCTCAGTAGGGTCTGAAACGTAAAGATCTGAAGAAAACCCAAATTTTTTTTTTGGGCCGATTACTATACTTTCCTTCCCTTCGGGTAGCAGAAAGTAAAAAACGGCATTTCGAGGCGATTCATCGTTTGATTAAAATCCTTTCAGCAGTTCTTGAAAAAACTGGAAATGGCCCATCCAAATCGACTCATATTTCATATTTAACCTTGAGATCACCACAGTATGCCAAAAGCATGGTATACGCAAGAAAAGGTAGAATTAATTAGAGTTGTCATATTGATCAAAGCATCAAATTTTTTCATTCTAAAAAACGGCACTCACAATTTACTTCAATTTTGTTGGTCATCAGCTTTGTTGGGTGCACGAAAAAGAGAGAGAAATCGGCGCACGAATTGAACGAGTTATAGGACTGTCTTGATTTGATACACTTGCTTAACACGATAGAGCTTTGATTACACAGTCACTTGGTTCTCTGAATGCGAGAACTGGTGGTAAGAGTCAATGGAGCGGGGAGTAGCACAAGAGTTGATAGATGAGTGTCAATCGTGAGACCTGAGAGATGAGTTGATTGTGAGAACTGACTGAGAAGAGCAGTGTATCATGGAGTAAAGTAAATCGCCACTGCGGGGGGGGGGGATATTTTGGAAAGTCCAGAAAAGGGTAAACGGGCCATCTGTTCAGGAAGTAACTGAATGGGCAGACTGGGCTTTACTGAAGCTACAAACAAAAGGCTTTCAGGTCAGGAAGAGTTGAACTCGAGTTTTGGGGAACGCCTGAAACAAGGACTGCCCATTAGGGGCAACTGCGGAAGTTTTATGCTCAAAGCTCAAAATTCCAACTAAGTAGGCCTACGCGGATTAAGCTTCAGGAAGGTAACGTGAAATGTTCATTTTCCCGAAAATTCCGAGAGCACTAAAAATTATGGAATTCTTCGATGAAACCCGATTTTAGTTCTTTCTTAACGCTTCAAAAAATCATGGTGGTGAATTTAGGTTAGGCGTTGCCCCACTGATCGATGGACTGATCAGTCTCTCTACCTACCATAAGATAGCGCTGCTCGACGGGATTTTTTTCAACGTTCTACAATTCTTCAACCACACAGCCACCTTTCGCGTCGGCTAATTTTTACTTTCCTTGGCTCTACCAAGTAGAAAGGAAAATTATGTAATCGGTGGAGTTCTCTTCACATCGTTACGTTTCCGACCCTACTGAGTCCAAAAAACACTATTTGGGGAAATGGCCTGTGTCTGCGAACGCGATTGAGAGAAAACCAAAGCACTTCAAACTTGATATCTAGTCCGCAGGTAACTATGGGACGCCTAAATCAGGATATGAACAACATCCGCTTAAACCTCACTATAGTTATAATAGTGATCAAAACACCAAATATTAGTTTTCTCAAAAACGGCTGTAACGATTTTGATTAAATTTTTGAAATGGACATCTCCTGATGAGTTGACTATACCATAAAATTCCTATGCGTGGGAAAATGACGGGACCAGCACAGTAAATTAGTAAACATTTCGAAGAAAATTTTAGAGCAGTTTTTTCCTTATAAACTCCGCTGAATCTTACTAGAATTTTTAAAAAAAATTGAGGTGATAGTCCAATCGTATACCTATACGATGAGCGTTTAATAATGCTCATAAGATATACAGGGGTAACTCTAGAAATTCCGGAATCTCAACCACTGCCGTTTCACATACTCCGATTTTGAAAAGTTTGTAGGTACCCGATAACTCTGGAAAAATTATTATTATTCTTCTCAAAAGAATCGTGTTTAGTGCTTCATTAATTCTCTGTGTACCAATTGCTCCATAATGGTGAGGGCATGAGTACGAGCAGCACAATGAATTCCGGAACTATAGGAGTTACCATTTTCTGCTGCCGTGGAGTTAAGTTTTACCAAGTTCAAATAATACAAAAATAAATTGAGTTAGTAGCGGAAGCAATGTACACAGTTGAGTGAATGTAGAGCTAAGGAAAGTTGTGTGATGTGGCGCACCTGATATTTTTAAAATATCCGGTACAGACTAGCAGCGCAGACTTATCGGTAGTGTTTCAATCGAACTCATTATTAATTAATTATTATTGAGACTTTTATATACTCGTATAGTTGGTAAATAAAATTCCACTTGCTCGTAAGACTGTTGAATAAATAAATAGATATCTCCAAAACGGTTTGAGCTGTCGCTCCAGAGGTTATTTCATTCGTTTTGTTATAAAACCTGCGTCAGTACGCATCCATTACAGGGACGTTTTGTGCCCCAACTCAATTGGAGAGACAAACCGCTCTCCAATTTTTTCAGAGGATTGCAATGACTTTATTTTTCATGACAGTTTATGAGGTTGTCATCAGCTGAAGAGATCTTGAAGTAATAAAAATACACATTTGATACTAATCGATAGGTTAGACCGTTACGTTGGGGGCACAAGAGGTGGAGAATTGGAGTGTGAGAGAGAAATGAACGTGGAGATTTAGTGAGGACTGTATTACACTTTGACAGAAGAGCTAGAATAGGGAGGGGACTACGTGAACTGGTTGTAAGGAGAAGGAGAGAGAAGTGCGGATTAGTTGTCAGAGAGCTGTGAAACGAGTGTCCATCGCGAGAGTTGGGAGACGAATGAGTATCTTGAGGGGATATTTTGGAAAGTCCAAAAAGGGGAAATCCGTTGTCGCTTGGAAATAACTGAAGAGGAAGCGGACCCCCCGCTCTCCCGCTGATAGGAACAAAGCGCGTGTCAAAAGTAAATGGACTCAGGGCCGGTTTATCAATTCTTTAGTTAAAACGTTGATTAGGTAGCGATCTGTTAACGATAATCATGGAGTGAAAAAATTCTCGAGCTCGGATCGTGTTTATCAATCGGCAATTGACTAATAGCTAGCGAGAGTTTTATCGCGGGAAAAAAGGGCTGCCACTATGCTCAAACGAGAATCCCTCGAACGAAGAGGCGACTTGGCGAGTTTTCCTCCAAAACAATGAGTTGGAGAGTTGGTACCATTGGGCCACCTTCATTTGCCGTCTGTCGATTTCATTACTTGACATCGTCACTCGAATACCCAAAATATCAGTTGCAGAATTGTTAAATAATATATTTGTGATCTTACTTGATACTTTTCTCTTTTTTTCCAATTCTTTTCTTATCTTCTTACTTCTCATTCTTTTCTTACTCCTCTACTTATTGTGTAGCTCATTTTTCGCATTGTGATTATTTTTGTTAAGTGTTTGTCGTGATTTTTTCCGTTGATTTTATAACTTTCCGTCGTGAGTGGGGTAAGCATAAGTAAAAAAATGTTCCTTGCAGAAAACGTCACGTGTATTATTCAAAATTAATCATACACCAAGCAACTTTAAAAAAATTGAAAATCACATAATTCTAAAATGTGTACGAATAATCGCATTGAATTGTAATGCCCATTTTCTTTATACAGCCTCATTAAAGTAGGATGAGAGCTACGTGATTGGCCACAAAGACAATTTGATTGAGTTTTCTTCAGATATTTACGTTTCAAACTTTTCCAAAGCCCCCTTTTCAGAACATGGTGTGTGCGATTTTGGACACGATTGAGAGAATTATCACCGCCATTCGTGTTATTCAAATTCGTGTTGGGAATCCAATAAGGTACGAAATAGAATTTCAATCATAATCAGCAACAACCAAATTCAAACAGCTAATTCCAAAAGAATCAAAACAACTTCCCACAACATAATCGTCTTGGCATAGTCTCGTCAAACGTGACTCATTATTGGTTACTCAAACAAAGACATAATGTAATTAGGGATAACTATAGATTCCTCGACGTTCTTTTTTATCAGTTTATACGTACACATTGTGAACACCATTGCACAATGCTGCATTATTAGTGCATTGCGCTGAACGTACGAGGGGACTAGAGAACTCGTGATTAGTCGAACCCAGACATTTGGACTAATAGAATTGAAACGTTAACATTCGATGAAAGCTCTTAATTACTTTTGAACTTGACGTAAGTTATATCATGCACATAAGTAACGTGGTAGGTCGATAAAATATTAGGTCTGTACTTACCGAGACCGTAGAACCTGAGCGTTAAGAGGAGTTTCGTCCTAGGCGTAATTGCGTGATTGCGATTGCTTTCCGATTCTATTCGCGTTCGAATTAGCGAAAGAACAAACTCCGTTGTTTCTTTCGACAACCGGAACATAGAATGGAAATCTACGTCGTCGAGTGTGTCAAAATATTCGATTCTCGGACGGACCTGGTACGGCCTTCTCTCCCACTCAAGAAACGCGTATACCTCTTCGTCGGAGAAATCAGAGTCAGACAGATCGTAGTCGAACTCCATTGTTAATAAAATTATTTAAATGTTGGGTGACGAAAACCCAATAAAAAAGAATATCGCGAAAGCGCAAACGAAAACAGAGGCTAGCGAAACACAACCGAAAATGGCTGCCAACAAACTAACCGATAACGGTTAGCTATCCGATAACTAACGAACGAAGAGACGAGTTAAAACATAACTAACAGCTAGCGCTAACGCGGTGTCAAAGTGAGTTGATGAACGCGTCTTCGGGAGTTAACGAATGATTTCGCTTAGTCAACCTTTAGTCAAGCTAGCAAATGACATTGATAAACCGGCCCTCAATGTTCGAGGAAGGCCCGAAGTTCCAAGTCAAAATCCCCACTGATTTGGCCTGCGCCGAATGGTCAACGTACACTCAAGGAGCGCTCCGTAGAGGGCACTTGTGAAGATTTTCGACATTCCTACAAATCGGGGATTTTATGCAAACGTAGCCCCAGGGACTTGGATGCTGCTCGGTAGTCACCATGAAATGGAATGACTTTTTCGTCACAAACCGATAAGGTCCCGGAAACGAGTCCAGTTCACAACGGTTTGAGGTCAAGATTGTAAATTCGGCCTTTATATCAACGTAAAGTAATCTAAAATAGAATTTATTCGTCGAAAACTAGGTCGAGTTGATTAATGTTGTTTGGCGAATGTCGTTCGTGGTCCTTCTTCTCTTTCGATAACCGTTCACCAGTCACGTGTTTCAATTTCACAATGCGTTCAGTCATATCTGAAATGTCTTTGAAACTGTTTTTCTCAAAATCGGTTCCCATTGAGGCTTTTCGTAAGTTAGGAAGACTCGCGGTTTCAAACACCCACTAAGCTGGATATTCGGATTTAAATAAAAATGAAACTCGTTGAACCACTCAATTATCAAATACTTCAGACAACAATTTGATTGAGGTAGTGAAAAAACCATCGTCAAATCTCTAGAAGCTCACAAGGTTGAGGTGTAGATTAGATTGAATGCCGAGAAATGTGAGTTGCGCTCAACAGACCTGTTTACAGCAATTGTAACTGTACGCGAAATTGAGCTTTTTCAGAGCTTTACGTTCAAGGGCAGCTGAGTTGGAAAAACGCCGTTTGGGAAAATGATCTGTGTGTATGACTGCGATCAGATCACCATGGGACGCTAAAATAAGGGTATGTTCAAAATTGGACCAAAACTAACTAGAGTGATCAAAACACCCAATTTGTTTCTCAAAAACGGCTCTAAGGAGCAACCCCGAGAGTGCTGAAACTCAAACCACAGCCGCTTCTCTTGCTTGATAATTTCAAAACAGTAAACACTATTGTTCTCAACAAAAAATTGTGTTTAGTGTCACTGTTTGGGTCTTTGACCTCCAAAATGTCCGCACTAGCTCTAATGGAAAGTCATTGTTTCCCCCAAACGGTTCTCTTCAGTTATTTCCCATTGACAACGGGTTTCCCCCTGTCCTGAACTTTCCCATATATTTTTTTCCACCTCTTAATTTTAGATTCCGCTTCTCAACAGACTCCTTCCAAGTCAGTCATCCTTCAGCTCTCGTGATATAGTCATTCCCCAGTTCTCTCAACTTGCACTACTCCCCACTCAACTCTTATCATTCTCTTTCTCTCCCCCACCCCTCTCGCTCCACTTAGTACATCACAACCAGTTTCACATGTATTAAGAGTCCCTTGTGCGTGTTTATGTACTCGTACTCAACCGGATATCGCTATTCTGTCAAGTGTACATTCCTCACTCACGCTCCACAACGTTCATTTTTACCCACTGCATGCCACTTTCTATGTAATACGTGAAGTAACGATTTACCAAGATTTGAAATGAACTGCGTTAAGAACGTATTGAGTAAGTCACCAAATGCACGAGGGGCTGAAATGTTGTGCGATGCGTCGTACCAGACATTTTTTGTGTGGGAAATTTTCCCGGGAGCACAAAAAATATCGAATTTGTAAGTTTTTCTTCTTATTAATCCAGTTTTGGTTTATTATTCATTCTGAATAATAACCCTATGTTTTCGGTCACGAAAAATTGTTTACAACCCCCCCCCCCCTCAAAATTTGATACTTTACGTTTCAATACATAGGGATTCCAAATCTGCAATGTCCGTCCGCCGTCCGGGCCGTTTTGTGCGTTTAACGTGGTCTTAAAACTCGCCTGCCATCTCGGCAATCCGATAGAACGAAGCCCATGGTTGTTATGTACAAAAAATGGTTAAAAAAATTAACGAAACGCAGTATAATCGCAAATAAGCCGTGTTTCGTATCATTTTCAAGGTATTTTTACACCCTGGGTCGAATGGAATGAGTATCAGACGTGTACAACTGCGTATAGGGAAATTACAGTCAACTAACTAACGCAAGAACCCGCGGGAACTACAGTGGAAGTCAACGTTTCGTCGTTAGTACTGCCTCCCTCCCTCCTGTCTCATTAAAACCACCCGCCCGCTCGCCTCTCAACGCCCGCTCGACTCGCATCGTCGTGTCAATTGCCGAGGGTTCGCTGGTCGCTGGGAAGTCCCCGTCCCATTGCCCCGACTCTTTTTGCCCGACAGGGAGGAGGACGGTTAGGGTCACTTCTTCCACACACCCCTACATCGGATCATAAATGCCTACAGACGTTTACGGGGGCCTGGCGCCAGGGGAGTATTTAGTTTCCGTAGTTCCATTGTAGTCCGGTCATGTTTCGTATGGTTTACTAGTACTTTTCGATGCTGAATCGAATGGAATGAGTCTCTGAGCAGTAATACTAGGTCTAGCTGTTCATGAGAATAATAAACCGTTGTGTAATAATTGGCAGGGTTTTTATGACGGTAGCGTTCTCACAAAAATCGCATTGGTTGTTGAGTAATGTTTCTAAACTATGCAAGCGGTAATAGTGGTTTGAAAACAATTAGGAACTGCTCTCGAAATCCCGACGTCTAACTGTCGTTAGTTTCCCACAGTCAATTCGAACTTTTGAAAAGAAATCATGGTCACAGAGCTATGAACTACCAGCGTCGTTTATTAAACGAATGTAGTCGCGTAAGTACAAGTGACAGAAATGGCGGCGGGCACTGAGGGAAAACAGGTTGGATAAGTGCTGTATAAATTTCCGCGTGTGCGTTGGGCTGTGGAAAGTTGTAGGATTTATTTGGGAGCATAATGTGTCAGCTGAGAATCAATTGAGAAACGTTGAGAAACTTGAACCAAGAATTGGAGACGACAAAAAAACTAATTGACCTCGTTTGGCTCAGTGGGTCGCACAGTCAGTTGAGCGGGTAAGAACCCGACGGGGGAGTCAAGTTACGGATTAAGCTCGACAACAATTAATTCTATTATTACCGTTGAAACTTGCCAGCCGAACGGGAAATACGTGTGGACTTCATTTACGATCAAAATTTGGATAATTAGGTACCTCGCTCATTTTTCCCAAAAATCAAGGAAAAATGTATTGCGTTCGTTTCGGAGGGGGAAGTTAGGAAACTGTCCAGTGACGCAACCTCTCTGATGAGTTGTTTTTGTGGATCATCGCCAAGCCAGCCTCAATACTCGGTTCTGGAACTCTCTGACGTGGTCACCGTATTTTCTCAGCAATGTGAATAAAAATACATTACGTGCCACGCAAACCGCACTTGCAACTTTATTTGTAGTGTTGCAGTACTGAACTCGAAGATCGGCTATTGTCATGAGTTGCAAAAATTGTTGGAACACGTACAGCACTCAAGGGACGTGTGTATCTGACACCACGCATCAGGCAACTTTTATCAGCCACAGTACATTCAGCGACTTTCATCACTCTAGCTACTACGAAGTACGAAATAAAGTGTGCAGTCGGACGAATTTTTTATGCAGCTTTCTTCAGATCTATGAGTTTTGAAGGCCTTTGAATCTAAGAATCTCCACCAAAAAATGGTCTGTGCGTTTTTGTCAAATAAAAAAAAATAAATAAATTGTTAAAACCCTTCTTGATAAATATAGAATAAAGATTTTCCGTTGTTGGGCAAATCTCATATTCCGATGTCTCGTAGCTTATATCACCATTCAACGGGTAGTCATAAAAATAGGTCAGTGGAATGCACTACGTTTGATAAAATTCAGTTATGCATGTGCTGTGAAAAATTCAACGAAAACGTTAAAGACACAATTTTGCCACATTTTGGTTATGACTGATTGTCAGAAAAACATTCGTGATGAACAATAAAAAGGTTAATCGTTAACGCCGTTTTTCGAGAAAGTTGAAATAAACGTTTTTGTATCGAAGGGCTGTATCTCCGCTCTCTGGTTTTCACAAAGACTAATAGAGAAATAGTTGAACACGTTGATCCGATTTTGGGGGCAACAACAACAGTTTTTAGTACGTTTCCGTTCCCCTGCCCGTCGATGAAACTCGCTCATAACCTTATTTTCGTGCGTACAAAAACAAGGTCGATTAATTCAGCTGTCCTCTACGGAGGCCGACACACTGAAATCAGGTTTATCTGAGAGGCTGACAAAATTCTTCATGTCGCTGTTGTTATTCCCATGTGTTCATGAGGTCGGGAGCATCGCACGAGTATTCGGCTGTTTGACAGTCGCGCCATTCTTTCGAGCTTCCCGAGGCGTCTGGAGCTCGTAGCTGACCTCCAAAGCTCGCTCGACATGAGGCCACCAGTTGAAAGAATATTTGAAGCTCGCAAGCAAAGGCTTAAGGCTGCCAAGCGGGTCAAGGTCCCTTTTTTTGCCTCTTCGTCTTTCTTTTACACAATTTAGTTCGGCGGATTGTAAATGATTAATTTGTGGGGAGAGACTCGCAAATACCCGTTCGATAAGCTGCCCAAGGAAAATAAAAGGCTGAGCAAGGCGGGGAGGAACGTAAAAGAGAGTAAACACAGAGTCCCTTCCTGATGAATAGTGTGTTCGTTATATTGCCAAGCGCATTTAGGAAAGGAGAGGTTAATGAATGTATTCGCGAACATTACTGCGATAAACAGGCTCTCGTTCTTCTCAAATTATATTATATTTGAATATTTAATTGCAATCGAAAGACTAATTTAGTGTTCATACCACGCAACTCCCCACCCCTCCTATTAAGACATAATTTGCTAACTTGAACAAGCATATTGTCCTTGCCATTCTTTTATCGAGGCCGATTTTCTGACAAAAAAAAAGGTTTTTGACTTTCCTTAGTCCCAAGAAAAATGAAGCCCAGTTATGCAATCCGCTGAAAAACGATTTTTTGAGTTTTCTTCAGCTCTTCACGTTTTCAAGGCTCCTGAGTCCGCAAAACACCATTTGACAAAACCACGAGTGTGTCTGTGAACGAGATCGATGGGAATCGGCTCCAACGGAATGGGTTCAAATTTGATATTTAGACTGCAGATCAACATCGAACTCCAAAATAAAAGAGTGGAAAAAATTAGCTCCTCATTTACTATAGTGTTCATCGTGATGACAACGTTAAATATTTTGTTTTCCAAATACAGCTCTAGCGACTTTGACGGTTACATAAAATTTCCTTGTCGGGGGACAATGACGAGAGCAGCACAATCAATTATTAAAAATTGTACGGAAAGCGGTTTTAGATACGTTCTCAATCATCAATTTCTGCATCAATCAATTCTTACATTTTGTGCTGATGCGATATTGTCATTGTTGGTTGCTGACATAGTTCTTCAGCCCTCAGACTTCAGTTCGTTCTCAGAGTTTTGTAATCTTATTTTTAAATCTTTACGTTTTGAGGCCACTGAATCTAAAAAATCTAATTTTGACGCGTGGTCCGTGTGTGTCTTTTGCTCGGCCAGGTCTCCCACATAGCGTCCTGTGTGCGTACATTCACACTCCGATTCGACGAGGGACTTGGTGGTCCATTTCTCTCTCACTATTTCGTTCTTGCACCATAAGCGGGCTTGCTTTGCAGGCATCTTGCTGGGATGTAGCATGCGCTGTGGCTGGTCTTGAATTCATCCAGGTGGTGTGACAAGGCGACTCCATCTGCCCCTGAGCCTAGTAAGCCTTCTGAGTTGCTCTGGATGGTTCGATTGACGAACGAGAACTCTGGCAGTGTCGTGACTCCCCCTAAGGTAATGGCACCTATAGATGACATACCACCTAAAGATGACAGTGTCTCATAACCTTTCAAAAAACAAGAGTTTTAAAAAAGTAGCGGGAATTTTATTTATTGCATTGACAACAGTGATTCTTCTCCCTGGAGACAACATAACAAAACATTCAGACGCCATTTTGGTTTCCATAATACGGTCTTGTTTATGTTTGTGGTTGTATCATTTGCTGTTTTTCGCTTCAATTCTAGAGATTTGGTTAAGGTAAGTGTATTTACTATTTAAGTTTTTTAATCTCGATATTTATCGCAAAGATATACCTAAATAAGTTTTTGTCATTGTTAGACTTAATTTCACAACAAAGAGCTTTGCACAGTCATTTTGGTTATGGGTTGGGGTTGCAAAGGCGGTGTCATGTTTAGGTTCCTTAAAAGGCTAGGTTTCCTAAAGATGATCGTATTGTCATCTTAAAGTTTTTTAGCCCCGATTGATGCTTCAGTGCTATAGAAGTTAAAAAATAAAAAGAATATGCGGGATTTTTATTTCGGTGCAATAGTTGTCCAGGAACCTTAAGCTGACAGCTATGTCATACTTAGGTTCTTAGCGTGTCATCTTTAGGTTATGCATACGAGTCACTTTTTATTTTCTTAGGTGAATGAGGACAGTCTTTAATTTCTTTATTCTAATTAAAATAAATGTGTTATTATTTTTGCTAATTTGGCTTTTTAATTTACACAGAAACCTATGTCATCTTTAGGCGCCGTCATTGTCATCTTTATGAACCGAACGAATTTTGAATGTCATCTATAGGGGCCAATTGAGTGATTAAAAAAAATTAGTTTCATTACATCTATGTAAACGTGGGGCGCTGAAAACTTTCTAGCTGATAGAAAAATACTCAAAGCCTATTTGAGCGCTAACAGTCATGAAAAATTTTGTGATTTGTGGTTTCCACGGTGCAAGATGTAGAAAAAAATCCTTAATGTGTCATCTATAGGTGCCATTACCTTACTCTTCTGCATGAGTGGAGTGGGCCGGGATTGTAACGTCTTGAATGCTCACTGCTGTGCCTGTGGTACCAGTTAACCCATGAAAACTGCTGAATGTTCGTTGGGTTGGGGAAAGTGATGCGGTGCAGATGTGTTCGTGTAGACACGGGGACTGCATCAAACGTCGTGACGCAGTCTGCAAGCAGGTTGTTAGAGCATTGTCACCTGAGGGCTGTGAAGTGGAGTACTGCTGGGTTGTCTCTGGAGATGGACTGAGACCTGAAATCGTCGCTGTTGGTCCCGACTTGTCTGTAGTGATCGTGGATGTCCAGGTAGTACTTAGCAAGCCGAGAGGCGCAAATATGTCCGGACGGATCTTCGTATGGCGGTACCGGAAGCTCATGGGGTGGAGTCAGGTATCATCAGGGTTGCGGCATGGCGTGTGGTGCAAGCGAAGTGCTGAGGAAATGCGTCGGCTGGGTGTGTCAGCACGCGTTTTCCTAGGTTATAACCTCACGCATGTTGCTTGGGTCATATCTAAACTGGTGATCATTCTATCGTAGAAGATTCTTTTATCCTACTTTCCTTCCCAACCCCAATAGTTCTCTCCCTAGAACCGCCGTAGGATAACTCGCTCACAAACTCACAGGATGTGTTTAAATAATTACTACCTATATATTGTTTTCAAGAAACATGAATCGGGTAGTCCATTGAACAAAGGTAAAAACCAAATGTGTTCAACTACTTCACTTGATTTTTCAATCGTACAGAGTAGCTTCTAGCAACCTATACCCACAATTTGGGCTACGTAATTATATCTGTATCTATCTGTTGATTTTATATATGTGAGATATACGCCGTGATAGCTCGGAAAACGGGATTTATCTTTTAACGATTTCGATCAAACTTACCGGCTACTCTTAACTAGTACCTACATATTGTTCTCAATAAATGCATGAGTAGAAGATACAGCGCTCTTACGTCCAATCTACTGAGGATTGCGTAAAGTTGTGTGTTGCTACGCACCAGATATTTACAAGAGGATTGAACTGTTAGTGACCCACTGAAATTGTACGATGCTACCTACATTCGGTGATAGCAACTAATGCAATAACGTTCTACTCGTATATAGTAATTAGTACCGCTCAACGTTCCGGAATTTATTTCTGCATTCTGTCTGGGAGGGATGGAGACGTATCGAGGACGTTGCACTAACTGTAAACTACCAGGAAACCTTGGTGTGGTCGTTCATGTACACCCTAACAATAGGCCCATCTGAAGTTTTTCGGTTGCCATCCGTATTTTACAATTTTATTAATAATTACAAAAAGACACACGTAAAAACGGTATTCTTACAGTTGTGTTCACACTCAGCACTAACGGGGTTTCAAACTCACTAAAAC
Source organism: Pachypeltis micranthus (assembly GCA_020466155.1). Lineage (NCBI taxonomy): Eukaryota > Metazoa > Arthropoda > Insecta > Hemiptera > Miridae > Pachypeltis > Pachypeltis micranthus. Next base: position 13,374,241 of record CM035775.1, read on the forward strand.
CAACGTGTGGCAACCTTTTTTACTCCATATGATGCACAGCGCCTGTATGTGTTGAGCACCATCGAATTTACACGAAAATTACATTGCTCGAGTTTCCAGCACATTTAACTCGGCTCACTTCCGCTTCAGTTAACTTACCCAATTGCTTTTAGTCGATTAGCCGACGATCTTTTTCAACTACTTGAAATAACTACTTATTATCATACACTATATTAATTTTTCCCCGTTTAAAGCAGTTTCCCAGTTGTTAGTGTTATATAAAATACATTGCTGGCAGGAGCAAATCCTCACTGGAAAGCTTTGGACAGGTAGTTGAGAATGAAACAAACAGATCGGGTATTCATTTCCTCTCACGCGTATCACGTTTTATTTCGTTTTAAGAATATTTTCTTTGTGAATTGTCCAGTTGTTTGTGAACCCAAATCCGCTGCTTTTCCCTTTATTTCTAGCTTCTGTCGTATGAGTTTTTCTCTCAATACAGGGGATATTACGGTTTTGTTGCTTCGTTTCAAGTGACGTTCAAAATGGGAGTTTCTCGAAAATTGATTTAAAAGAATTAACTGGACGGAACTTGTTAATCGACTCAAGATGACGTTTAATACTCTCGAGCTGATAATTGAGTTTTGAATCTTTCGTACCTCGCTTTGTTACGCCGTCAATTTATAGAAGCGATATTCGCCGATGGCTGTATAAAGCATTTCACTTCCCATCCTCTTGTCACATTTTTGCTACCTGTTGCCCGAAGATGTTTCGAAATACGACTTTAACCGATTTGTTTGCCTCTCAAATTTCTTTCCTCTATTTTTCTTGGATTTTTTTACATTTTATCGTCACTGCCCGTCGGGCTGTCCAACCAATCGCATTTCACTTGGTCCCGATGTTCTATTGATATCGACTTTAGTTCGATTGCTTGGGACTCGGTTAAATGGATAAAGAAGGATTGTTACAGCGGCCGAGAACATTCGTCGACGTTTACGTAACCATTTCAGATGCCACCGATGTCATTGGTCCTAATTGAACGTCTTCGTCAAATTAATTTCGCTCGCGAAAAAGTTTCAGTGTTGATACTTCATAACGATTATGATCGAACGCACGAAATACTTTCAGCCCACTAGTAGCTTTTTCTTGTTCGCCATATATTTTTGTAGAAACGCGTTAAACAATGGCACAGCGTCCTTGTATTAGGCAAACCTTCAAAATTTACAGAGGTTGAGGACTTCGGGATTTTTCGTGTGATTTCAATATCCCTTTTTCGTTGTTCATTTTTCAGATCATACGGTGTCAATGGGGGAATTTCAGGGAGTGTGCTGTACTCCTAATAATTGGTGATTTCCACATTTTTCCAAGCGAAGTTCTAATTTTGTTTGTAAAGAATGCGCAGCCGTCATTCGTGCGTACAAAATGTCCATAATATGAAATAGACTGGGAAATGGTTACTTTTTTGTATATTCCGTAGGGCTACGGAAAGCAAAAATTATGTTTACTATCGAATAAACAACCTACACGCATTATACAAAAAATATCTGGTGCGTTGCAACACACAACTTTCCTTAGCTCTACAACAATTCACTTTGTACATGACTAGTTCTATTTAATCAATTCATTTATCACTCAGTTAATTTGAACTTGGTCAAACAACGCTTTACGGCAGCAGCAAGCGGTAGCGCTTAAAGTTCCACATTTTATTGTGCTGCTCGTACTCATTGCAGGACCCTTATTGAGCAATTGGTACACAGAGAATTAATGAGGCTGTAAACACGAATTTTTTGAAGAGGTTAGTAATCACTTTTGTAGAGTTATTGGGTAATAACTGTTAGAACTATTGGTCGCTTTTCGTCGAAAATTTTGATAATTAATTGTGCTGCTCTCGTCATTTTCCCACAAATGGGAATTTTATGGTATGATTGCCTTATTGAGAGCTATCAACATAAAAAATTTAATCAAAATCGTTATAGCCGTTTTTGCGAGAAAAAAAAATTTGGTGTTTTGATCACTATGATAACTATAGTTATCTTTCGGTGGATTTTGCCCATACCCTTATTTTTGGGTCCCATGGTAACCTGTAGACTAGACATAGGTTTCAGCTGATTTGGTCCGGTTGTTTTCTCTAAAAACCGCGCTAAAATCGATTTCGTCGAAATCTTTGATAATTTATTGTGCTGCTCTCGTCATTTTCCCACAAATGGGAATTTTGTGCTATAATTGCCTTATTGAGAGCTATCAATATAAAAAGTTTAATCAAAATCGTTTGAGCCGTTTTTGAGAAAAAAATATTTGGTGTTATGATCACTATGATAACTATAGTTAACTTTCGGTGGATTTTGTTCAAACCCTTATTTTGGCTTCCCATGGTAACCTGCGAACGAGATATCAAGTTTGAGTGGATTTGACACAGTGGTTCGCTCTAAAAATTGTTAACAGACACACATACACACACACACACACACAGGTCTGTTTCTTTATTTGATGACTGTACCTAAACCCTCGACGAGGGTTATATCAGTCATAGAAGTTGCGGTTTCGCTAATATGCAAGAGGCCGGCCCCTGCAGCATCTACCGAACTCAGACCTGTGGAGGTACGGCAGGTATTTGGTCGTTAGCCAGTCTCACCGTAGAGAGCTTGCCCGTGTGTTACCGCGCGGAGGTGACCACCTGAGGAATCCCGTACCATCTGGGAGTAGTTCTTAATCTGGTTCCCTACCTGATCTTACTGTTTACTTGGGTGGCAAGTTTCAAAAGGACTGATCAACTATAACCACGTTTCTTAGCCATTACCTTCTTTGCGAACTTTGCAAAATGATTATAGGCTTCCTTTGTAGCAGTCAAAGCTGCTAAGTTCGTTTGCCCTCCCAACAACCGTCGCTCACTGTTGTAGAAACTACAGTGGAGCAGCACATGGTTTCTTGTTTCCTCCGCACTGGAGGCACAAGACGTGCATAATGGAGAGTCTTTTAGAGAAAAGAAGTGGAGCCGCGCATTGAAGTCACCATGTCCCGTGAGGAACTGGCTCGTCCAGTGGTCTGGCTCAACCCATTTTCTAGAAAGACGTTCACGGATGTTGGGGAAGAACTCATACGTATCACGTCCCTTTGACGAGGATTCCCATCTCGCTTGCCATTTCTCTAGAGCCCATTCATCGATGGCGGCAAGTTTCTGTTCTGTGGTGAGCTCCGCACGGAGTTCAGCCCAAAGCGGGGGAAGCTCCAGTTTCACTCTCCACTTGTCAATCATGCACTCAACAGCCAAATCAACTGGTAACTGACCAGTGATCACCTGGAGTGCTTCCGTTGATACAGTCTTGTAGGCCTTGGTGATCCACAGGAGCGCAGCTCTCTGGGATTGGGCCAATACTCTCTTTTGATTGACTGTTAGTTTGCTACCCCAGACAACGGGCAGTAGCCAATCACACCTAAATAGATGGCCTTATACATGAGGATGGTGTCGTGGTAACACACACCCCAAGTGGCCTTAGTAATGGCACACAGTGAGGCAAACCTTGCAATGGTAGTGCCTTTAAGGGACTGGAGGTGTTGGTTGAAACCCCACCTCTCACCTATATTCACTCCTAAATACTTGACGTGCTTTTCAAGAAGGAGCCTGTGGCCGCCAAAGCGTATTGTGGGTGGATTATTCACTTTCCCCTTCAAGAGGATTAGCTGGGTTTTTTCCTCAGCCACCTGCATCTTGACATGCTCGCACCATTGGTTGACAGTGCGGAGCACGTGGTGGGTTTTTTCTTCAATTTGGCGGACTGACTCTGCAAAGATCAGCACAGTCAAGTCATCCACATAGGCGTACGGCTCGCAGTCAGTCTCCATGAGTTTCCTGAGAAGACCTTCGAAGAAGGCATTTCAGAGTGCTGGTCCTAGGACCGAGCCCTGTGGGCACCCCTTCTCAATCTTTCTCCGGACGGAGACATGCCTACTTTCGATCGTAGCAGTTCTGTCTGTCAGGTAACTTCTGACGAGCGAGTACAGGTTGCGGGGGATTCCCCTACCTTTGAGTTCATTAAGGAGCGCTGGCCACCAAAGGTTGTCAAACGCCCCTCTGATGTCAATCAGAACTGCTACGACGTACTTAGCCGGTGCCAGCAGGGAAACACGCCGGATCTCGACAATGACATCCTGCGTGGACCTTCCTTTGGTACACCCGTATTGCCTGCCTGTGAGGTTGCGGACAAAGACTCCTTCGAGGGACTGCAACATCAAGATTTCTAGTGTTTTGCCTAATATGGAAAGAAGGCTGAGTGGTCTCCATGATCGCGGGTCCGACTGATTGCGGTCGCCTCCCTTTTGAAGAGTGACAACGCGCGCAAACTTCCACTGAGTGGGGAACTGTCAGACCTGCAGACAGTCATTAAATAAATTAAGGAGACCGCTGGAGATTGTCCGCTCAGCCTTCCTTAGCATATTGCTTTCTATTTTATCTGGCCCAGGAGATTTGTTGGGCTTTAAGGTCGCAAGAGCCCTGCCGAGGTCGCCTGTTGTCCACAATGGGATGTCGGGCTCGTTCGGAGGGTCCATGATCAGCTCCTTGCTGCCCTCTGGGCTTCAGTGTCTCGAGCTACTTGGTCATCTGGGAACGCCTTCTCAAGGAGGGTTTCCAGTGAACGTTCGATGCTGCAGGCCCAGCCTGACTCATTTTGCATCGCAGCTAAGACCTGCTCTACATTTGCTTTTCCTATGGAGGACTTGTAGTGTCTGCCCCAGGGGTTCTCAGAGCTCTCCGCTTCCACAAAATTTCGCCAGCCTTGCCGTTTGGCTCGTTTGATGGCGCGGTGGAAGGCCTTCTTCTCTTGGATGAAGGCAGTTCGGAGTGTTGCTCTGGCATCAGGGTCACGAGTGTTTTGGTACATCCTTCTGGCTCTATTTGCACTTTGCTTGAGGGGATTTAGTTCCTCAGTCCACCATGGGACTTTGATCGCCTTGTGCTTCTGTTGGCCAAGTACAGAGAGCCCAGCAGAGTGCAGTGCTGTGGTAAATATGTCCACTTTGCTGTCCACCTCTTCAGGTGTGTATGCTTGCGCTATTAGGTCGGTGTCCGCGGCACGCAGTTCACCTTCCAGTACCCTACAGAATTGTGGCCAGTCAGCATTTTTTGTGCGGAATCGCTTTTCACGCGTGTCTTTGCAGAAGATGTTGTCATCCGTGATGGCAAAGTCAATAACCATGTGATCGCTCTGCGTTGCACCTGGTACGACTCGCCAACCCTGCAATTTGAGTAGCAGGGTGTGAGACACGGCTGTGACATCTATACACGACCTTCCTCCCGGACCATCATAGGTCGCCTCAGTCATGGGGTCGTTGACAACAATCAAGTTGTACCTGGTGAGCAGCTCTATATACGCCTCGCCCGCCCCATCCAGGGTTGGGGATCCCCACAATGGTGATCTGGCATTTGCATCGGCACAGACTATGCAGGGTCGTCCTGATAGGCCTGCTAGAGCCCGCTCGAGTGGCTCAAGGCTGTTGGCAACTGGTGCGCCAAATTGCCTGTAAAATGATATTACAACCAGCTCAAAGCCACCGGCTCGGATGAGCACAGCGGCCAAGTGCTGGCTGTTCAGGTGAGTGAGTGCGAGCATGTCAATGGACGGGTCGATGCAGGCCACTGCTGCCTTGGCTCCCGTTCTTGCTCCAGCCACCACTCGTGCCTGCGATCCCAGACCAAGGGTTTTGGATCCTATGTATGGTTCCTGTATGGCGAGAACACTGCAGCGTTTCTTGAGTGCATTTTGCAGCAACTCTGCCATAACTGGGGAACTCTTATTGGTGTTGTGCTGAAGGATTCGAACTGTTTTTGACCTATTCATAATCCACTCGTGACTCCTGGAGGGCTATTGCTCGCTGACGAATGGAACAGCGTGCGTCTCGTGTAGAGTGTGCGACCTGTTGGATTTTGCGTTCGACGCAATTGGCACACTTGAGGGGAGCATCACGCTTGCATTCCTTACTCAGATGTGGCAAGGCGCACCAGGCGCAGACAACAGGTCTTGTACAGGCCACTGCCAGGTGGCCATAGCGCTGGCATTTGTAGCACTGAGTGGGGGCTTGGTACTTTCGTATGGCGCACCGCTGCCAGGCTATTTGGAGGTGCCTTGCCCCCTCTAGTTTTTTGTATAGGCTGGGTGATACCTCAATCACCCAATCCTTCTGTCTTCCACGCTTTTTGGTGAAGAGGGGCCTGACATCCTGCGGCTGCAAGCCTAACGCAGGGTTGTGCTCAACAACTTGTTGGGCCAAGTCCTCTTTCTGAAGGTCAGTCCGCACGTCGCACAATAGCAGGCGTGGGAAACGACCCAGGGGGGCTGACGCTTGGAGCTTCAACTCCTTTTTTGTGGAAATGTGGCTCGTGAGCGCCTTGGCCATTTCTGGCGTTTCCGTCACAATGACGGCGCCACCTCCTACTGCGGTGCGGATGTCTAGCACTCGGACGCTTAGAGCTTGGAGGTCCGTAGCAGGGACACCCCGCATCAGCGCTTCCATTGCATCAGGGTTGGAGGGACCAGCCTCTCCTTCTTCACATGTGCGCCTGACCACTACCACGTTTTGTCGTGGGTTTTTAGGGGGGAGTTTGGTAGGCGGTGGAGGCTTTTTATTTTTGTTTTTATTTTTACTTTTGCCCTTGTTTTTGGGCAGAGGCGTAGGCGGGGCGCTGCCCTCGGCCTGCACGTCCTGCTTAGTTGGGGCCTTTTGCTTCTTCCCCTGGCGCTTCCTGGCCCTGGCAGACTGCCATCAGCCTCAGCTCCATGAGGGGAGGAAGGCGCAGTAGCGGCTACTGCCGCATATGAGGGCCTGGGGTACTACCCTGGCTCATTGAAGCTCCTTGAGTTTGGGGGCTGGTGGCACTGGCTGCTGGGCAATTGCCCTCGCAGCTCTTCCCTCACGACAGCCGCCACAGTTTCCCGCAGGGGGAGTGGCAGGGGCGATGTCGTTGGGGGCATTAGCTTTATAGCCAGCTTCGAAATTTCGAAGAGGCAACTAGTGACGAGTCCCCGCATAGGTCCTGTCGCGTTGACCCTCATCCGTGCCAGCTGGCCGTGGATGATTTGGACATATGCGCAAATTTGCTCCATGTCCGACAGATTAGGGTCAACGGGATGACGAGTGCTTGTAGTAGCCGGGTTGCCCGGGCTACTAGGGGGAGAAGGGGGAGATGAACGCGGTTTGTCCGGTTCTTTCCGCCCTTGTTTGTTTGGACGACGAGTAGATTGCTCATCGTCCGAAGAGGGAGGGGTCGAGCTTGGCGAGCTCGAGGAAGAGGCGCAGGTGGCGTTTTTATTACCTGCTGAAGATTTAGCTGACTTTGTCATGTTTTTACTAATTTGGGGGAGAAAAAGAAGCAGACTGGTGTAGTGTATCCTTGTGAGTTCATTTGTTGTGTGTGTTAGTGGTATGAGCGAGAGGTGCTCGAGGCAGTGTCCTGGAAGCTCCCCTCAGGCATATTGATTCTAGCCCCTTTCGCTGGTCCGTTGAGGGTCAAAGGAGGCCCCCACATGCGCCGCAGCTGCCAGTCCGGCCACCCACCGGGACTAAGACGCATGAGGATTTTTCGGCTGCTGCTTAGAGTCAGCCCTCGGCCACTAGTGATGTGGTGAGCGGGACACACGCTATCAGCCGCCCCAGGAACGCTCAAACCTGGTTTTTCCCCCCTCCTCATTCCGAAGGCCGCACCTATATAGGGGATCGCTCAAAGGTGTTAGTGAGCTACTTCCAGGACTGTCTTTCGCTCATTATGAGTGTTTTAAGTAATGTGTTCTGCCACGCAAGCCGTTGCAGTGTATTTTGTATCTGGAATATGTTGTGTATGTCAGTGTCGTGAGCTTTAAGCCCCTTTAAGGCCGGATTTAACGGCCACGCAGAGGATACGGCAGGAGAATTCTGTCCCCCTTCCTGTGGGGGGTGTGTTCTGCGATCCCAGCTAAAGGTAGGGGGTTCCCAGTGTGTCATGTATGTGAATGAAGTGTAAGTTGTGTCCCTTTTAGTCCGGCTTATACGAACACGCAGGGAGTACGGCAGTGGAATTCTGGACCCCCTACTGCAGGGTGAGCACAGTGTGGCGACAGAGTACACTGTGACGCCCAGCCACAGTTAAGCCTCGTTGGATGTAATCCTGCGGGGACCTCATAGAGGTGAGGTTGTCTTTCAAGCTGGGCCCACCCGGCTGTCCCTTTTAGTCGGCTCATACGACACGCAGGGAATACGTCAGCGGTATTCTGGACCCCCGACCGACACACACACACACACACACAAACCAGTTTCTCAAATTGTGTTTTTCGGACTCAGAAGGGTCTGAAACGTAAAGATCTGAAGAGAACTCAAAATTTATTTTCAGCCGATTACATAACTTTCCTTTCTACTTTGTAGAGCCAAGGAAAGTACAAATATCTGGTGCGTAGCAACACACTACTTTCCGCCACCCCTTTAAGTTCGAACACCACCTACATAGCCGGGCGCTATATCTTCGTTCAGCGCATTTTTACAAGAACATTTATGGGGAACAAAATGTAGGTACTAGTTAGCTGAGAGTACTCCGAAAGTTTGATCGAAATCGTTAGAGGCGTTTCTGAGAAAATTGGAATTCTGATAAATTATTATTCGACAAATCTCCTTTTCTGAGTTAACATGGCTTATATCTCTGTTAAACATATATATACAGAAATAATTATGGAGAACGAAATGTTGGTATGGGTGACTAAAAGACACTCCATTAGGATTTATCACATCTGGTGAAAAAGTTACCCTGGAATTTACGGAAATGATCGAAAAAACGTTATTTTTGACACATTTTAATTTTTATCTCTGTTCAATGGACCGTCACAGGAACATTTATTGAGAGGAGTATGTAGGTATTAACTATTTAAAAACATCCTGGGAGTTTGGTGGAAATCGCTTAAGCCGTTTTGCCAAAAAGCGTAAAAAACCTATTTTTGCTTCAGGGGCCCATATCTCCGTTCACCGTATTTTCATGGAGATATGTATGGAGAAGAAAAGTTTGATATTGATTAGTAGAAGATATTTGAAAGTTTAATCAAAATCGTTAGAGCCGTTTTCGAGAAAAATGCGAAAAACACTAGTTTTTGGTACATTTTCGTCCCCCACTGTGGACTGTAAATGCTAATCAACGTAATTTAAAGATATTACCTTTGTGCTGCGGAGGTGTCGAATTTTAAGGGAATAAAAAAAGGGAGCAGAAAGGTACCGGCCGGTATAAAGGAAGGACGGAAGAGGCGAATGATGAGGATAGGAGGCAATCACTCGATTTGTGAGCCTAAAAAGGGATATTATTGGAAACAAGTAAGTATTAAAACACGAGTCGATGGGACGCTTGATCTCTCTCTGCGATCCGAAGCAAGAATGAGTAGCAGGCGGTGGCAAGGAAAGAGAAGGCGTGAAGGGAGGCACGAATAGTCAAGCGTTTGCCTAATTGAGACGTACAAGGCGCCACGACACCCACCCCTCCCTTCCCATCGGCCGAAATCGTCCATAACCTTATTTGGGTGTCTACAAAAAATAACGAACAAAACAAAAAAAGAACCAGCTCAATCGGATCAGCCGTTCTCCCGCAAATCGAACTACACACACACACACACACACACGGACCACGCGCCGAAATTAGGTTTTTTAGACTCAGTAGGGTCTGAAACGTAAAGATCTGAAGAAAACCCAAATTTTTTTTGGGCCGATTACTATACTTTCCTTCCCTTCGGGTAGCGGAAAGTAAAAAGGAATGTTGCGTGATCGCAATTGTGCGACGTCGCTCCTGATTTTGTCAAATCGTCATTGCTTGCCGATCTGTTTGACAATCGTTTAAAATCCATTCCGACATTACGCGTTTTATGGTCCAATCTTTAATGCCAGTTTACGTTTATCAATACATTAAGAGAGTCGGCATTAAGTGGCGGCTTGATGATTCGAGATAAGTAAGATCCAAGAGACCCGGTAATCAAAATCGCTCTCGAAGAAATGACTATTCGAAGATAATTTGAATGGGGTGGCGCTCTGTGGTGCGTATCGAATTATTTGTTTCTGGGACGTGAGAGTTGAAATCGTTTAGCTCACGTGACGGCTAATGCCAGTCAGCTCTTCAAATAAGATACCGGCCGTACAGATTTAAGTAGCGTCAGCCTTTCTGAATTTAGTGACAAGTTGTACGAACGGATGACGGCTGCGCATTCTTTACTAATAATCTGGAAATCGTCAATAACAAGGAGTAAGACACACCTAAATGAGGCTCGAAGCTAGAGTCAGTGGATAAAGTAGATTTACTATATGAAAAAACGTACATGAAGCCCCAATATTAAATTAAATTAAATGTTTGAAGAGTACAAAACGTAGCTGCTAGTAAGTTTGTTCAATCCTTACAGCCATTTTGGTGAAAATTTGAAAAACGATCATTTAACGATGTTTCCCCATGCCCTTCTTTCAACGGATGGTTAGAAATAGAACCAGAACAGAAATAGTTAGGGAGTAAAAAACCCTGCATATTATTACACAACAATTTATTATTCGTTTGAACAGCTTGACCTAGTCAAATCAGAATCGAAAAATACCAGTAAACCATACGAAACATGACCTGACTACAACGGAACGACGTAAACTAAATATTCAAGGCGCCCGTAGGCAATTGGCACGACGTGGCGAGTCTAGCGGGCTGGTGGTTGGTTTTGATGAAACGATTACTTTCGCTGTAGTTATTGTCCCGCGAGTTCTTTCAATTAGCAGACTTTGGCTCTCTATAATTACTGTCATTTCACTGTAAGCAGTTGTAAACATCTGATACTCGATCCATTCGACTCAGGATCTAATAAAACTGCCACAGTTGCGTTTTTGTTTATTTTTTAAACCGTTTTTGCCCATAACAACCAAGGGTTTCGTCCGAACGGGTTGCCGAGCAGATGGGCACAACTAGATGCCAAATGGGATTTTGGGACGAAAAAGCGGTTTTTTTAGACGACGTTAAAGGCACAAAACGGCCCGTGCGGGGGACGGACATTGCAGATTTAGAATCCCGATGTCTTGAAACGTAAAGTATCAGTTGAGGGGAGGTTGTGAAACATTTGTCCTGCCCGAAAACATAGGGTTATTATTCAGAATGAGTAATAAACCAAAACCTGGGTAAAGGTCACTTGGGGATACTCCGTTGGGTTGTCTGTCTGAGTTCACCACAGCATTAACTTAAGAAAATTCGGTTTATATACATAAGATTTAGACGTAATGTCGCTCCTTACGAGGGTTGCTATTTTCGCAAGTAGCGTAGTAGATGTAGTACGCACTATGATTAAATTAGTTGATTTGCTTCATCCAGAGCGATCAATAGAGAAAATAAATCAGCAAAGACATATAAAAGGTTTTCCAGACAACGGTAAAGGTTTGCCTTGTGGTCCCGATCGTTACAGATTTATAATAGTGCTCCCATGCCTCTCATTGCAAGCCCTAAAAGTTACATTATTGTCTTGAAGTCTGTTATACATTCCCTTCGTAACTTCATTCCCCTACGTTTATATTGAGCCTGCAGAGAACTTACACGGCAGTTTTCCTTGGCGTTAGAGCAGTTATCTCTGAGAGCGAGGATAACTGCAATGTAAGTCTCTTACTAGGTTCTATATATTGATTCGTCCTCAGTGTACTGATATTGGTTATAAATATATGATTATATACTGATTTAACGTAGAATAGGGGAAAAACCTAGCGAAATATGTAGGAAACAGACACTGTTTACACCTTAAGGCGGATATTATTAGGAGAAAGTGAAGTGAAATGTTCGAACGTTGGACTTGTTTGTGCATCGCCAAAAGAAGCAGGTTGCATCGCCGTCCACCTCCCCAAGTCTAAACTCGCCGCCTAACGCCACTTGCTTCATGTTCGCCTCTGCCGTCGGGTCAGCAGTATCCTCACGCGCGCACCATAACAATTACCAATTTTGGGTCATCAGTATCCCATAATCCAGATCTGGTTACAAATTTAGAGCTGCTCTGCCATTACCACCACCAGGACGATCCGTTCAACGACGACCAGTCTACTCTACGCATCGCATCGTCACCCACCAACATCGGTCAGAAATTCTGTTTTCGTTACTTTGTTTCCCAGAAGAACTATCGTTTGTTTCCTTTCTTCTTTTTTTTACCATAACGCGGACTATTTCATTTATTAATTTCAATTTAAATTCGATTAATTTGGTGCTCAGAACACGCATCTTAATTTCCTTACTTTATACTAAATTTTTCAATTATACTTTTTTCATTGTTAATTTCATACCATTCGGAGTTAGTAATTTATTTTTCCACGCTAACTCTGCGAACTAGCGAATCAACATTTTTGGTAGCAGAGCGTGGTTTGCTAGGACTTATAACTCATAAGTGATTAATAAGCATACTGATTCAAAGGTTTATAAGTGCCTATCTAGATTCACTTAACTTCAAAATTGTTTATTTTAAAATTTTCGCTCTCTCGTAATTCAAGTTTTGTAGAGCTGCAACTTGTTTCCGCCTTATTTTGGTTCTTCGTAGATCGTAGATAAGACTGGCATTAGGTCATTCATTGTATTCTGACGCTAAAGTTCAAAGATCCGTGCGAGTTGAATTGCCCGAAACATCCGCCACTTGCTTATCGTTCTGACCTTGAAATTACTGACCTAGTTTCCCACGCTTCCTTCCGCCTTCTACGTTCCTCTAGTCCTCCCTCCCTCAACCGGTGCAATGACGGAAAGTAGTCAACGAACGGTCGCAAAAACAAAGCGCCAACTCGCCGTTGCGATAAGCGAGCTCCAAACGATTTTAAATACTGCTAGGCGTGCCAAGATTGAAAAAGGTCAATATTTGGCGCAGTTAAAAGGAATGTTCACCAGCGTTGAAAAATACTTTTCCATGTATGAAGATGCATACATGCTGATGGAGGTTCTGGCGGAAGAACATGAAACGACTGCGAAGGGGTTTCCTTCAGAGAAGGATAAAACGGAATATGAAAGCGTTAGAGTAGCCTACTACGAAATCAAAACTATCTACATTGCGTTAACTGAAATCCCAGCTCAGTCAGCACCCACACATGATAGTAGTACAGTTCACGAAACAACAGTAATTCACGAGAGCTCTACTTCTCATTTACCAGAAATTAAGTTGATCCCATTTGATGGAGAAATTCTCAACTGGCCCAAATTTCGGGACACGTTCATTTCTATAGTTCATGACGATAAACTGCTGTCTCCAACTAAAAAATTCCACTACTTGGTTACATCACTCAAAGGCCCAGCACATTCCATTGTCAGTGCATTCCAAATAACAGACTCAAATTATGAGTTAGCTTGGAAGGCTCTCACTGACACTTATGACAAACAACGACTTCTAGCAACTGCTTATCTGAATCGAGTTCTCAACTTCCCACAGATTCAGGGTAGGCCATCAGTAGATTCACTCAGATCATTTTTGACTCACGTTTGTGATAGTATATCGTCATTTGAACTACTAAATATTCAAAATGAATCCAAATTCATTCTATTCCATTTGGCGTATAGGTTGTTGGACCACTCCACAAGAGAGCAATTCCAAAACGCTCACAAGGATGTCGAGTTTCCAACTTACTCACAGCTGTTCAAGTTCGTGAAAGATCGGTGTTTTTCAATGCAGCTCTCAGCAGAAACTAACATTAGGCTTGACCCAGTTTCATATTCCTCGAAACAGAAGCAAAATGGAGCTACTAAGAACAAAGGGTATAAGTATCAAGGAAAATCCAGCCTAGTCGCTCAGGATTTTAAGGGTACTTCAAACAAGCAAAATTATACCCATAATCCAACTCCTTGTTTTGTATGTCAGGAGTCGCCTCACAGCCTACAGAACTGCAGACAGTTCGCTAGTGCAGATATTAAGCAACGCACAGCTTGGCTTATAGATTGGACAGGTTGTAGAAACTGTCTTTCGCCAAACCATAAAACAAACACATGCAAGTCCAAATGGAGTTGTCGTTGGTGCAAAGGCAGACATAATTCTCTGCTCTGTGGGCCCGAACTCCACAAAACCAGTGTAGCTGTTACGCGACGTACGACTGCACCCATTGAGGATTCTAACCCTGGGATGTACAATGCCCACTCAGGTTCTTCCTCGACACAACCAGGCACTTACACAGCCACTGCCAACAATGATCCTCAGATAGTTTTGGGAACAGTTTTAGCTGAAGTTCAGGATGAACGAGGGATTTATCAGACAGTCCGTCTCGTTGTTGATTCTGCCAGTCACTACTCGTTCATTACTTACAATTGTGCTAAACGTTTAGGCCTAACCTCAAATAGTTGCAACTTGACTATATCAGGTATTGGACAAAGCCAGAGTGGTTCAAAAGGGTTTGTCACCTGCACTATTAAGCCAATAAATAAAATGACTCCTCTCATGATGGTAAAAATGTTACTCCTAAAATCGATTACTTCATCTCTCCCAACAGTCTCGTTGCCTAGACACCTTTGGGAGAAATATATGAAATTTCCCTTAGCCGATCCTACTTTCTTTGAAAGTAAGCCTATCGACATATTGCTTGGAGCGGATATTTTTGCGGATATTTGGTTGGGGAGTCCGATAGAATTGGATGCCACCTCGCCAAAACTGTTTCCAACCATTTTCGGCCATGTGGTTATTGGGCAGTTTACCGCAACTCCTACTAATACCGCGCAAGGCATGTCTTTAATTACCACAACCTCAATTGAGGATATCAATACACACCTTCGTCGGTTTTGGGAGATAGAAGAACCCAAACCTATCAAAGTAGATGACCCTGAAGAAGTATATTGCGAAGAACACTTCAAGTCCACACACTATAGGACGGAGAGTGGAAGGTATGGAGTTCGCCTACCATTCCGCACAACCCCTCCAGACTTTGCAGGCATAGCTCCTTTAGCTAAGCGTCGATTTCATCAGCTTGAAAACCGTTTGTCAAAAAACGAAGATTTGCGCTTGCAGTACCACGAGTTTATGAGGGAGTATAAAGAATTGCAGCACATGTCTGTAACCTATCGTTTACCTGCATACATAATCCCACATCACCACGTTACGAAAGTGGATAGAAACGTGACAAAATTACGAGTGGTGTTTGATGCATCGGCGAAGTCGGCCAAGGGTTCCTTGAATGATTGTTTATTTTCAGGCCCCAAACTCCAGACAGACATTCGCGACATCTTGCTCAATTTTAGGATTCATAAAGTCGTTTTGATTGCCGACGCTGTTAAGATGTTTCGGAACATTTGGGTTCATCCGGACGACCGGAAATTTCAAACTATATTCTGGCGCTTTGGCCAGTGTGAGGACCTTGAAATTTGTGAGCTCAACACAGTAACTTATGGGCTTTCAAGTAGTCCTTACCAAGCTAATCGGGTAATTGAACAGCTGGTGGAAGATGAAGGTTCACAGTACCCCCTTGCATCCGTGGCTCTGAAGCGGGATAGGTATGTTGATGACATTGCATCTGGGACTGACAGTATTTCATCCACCAAGGAACTTAAGCACCAGTTAGTGACGTTGATGAGGAAGGCTGGGTTTGAATTAAGTAAATGGGCAACTAACTACCCAGAAGTGTTGGAAGACGTTACTGACTTTTCTACCAACAATCCAGTGTCAATCATGCCAAAGGACGATTTGTCTGTAAAAATATTAGGGTTACAGTGGAATCCTAAAACTGACTGTTTTAATTACACTCTTGAGGTTCCTCAAGCCAAACCAACAAAACGTTCCATTTTGTCCACTGTGTCCAGAATCTACGACCCTTTGGGTTTTATTTCACCGGTAGTTATTCAACTGAAAGGTTTCATGCAAGAATTATGGAAACTAAATTTAGACTGGGACGATGAAGTTCCCAGTCCAATTTGGGTTCGCTGGGTTTCAGCCATTGAACTACTTCCACGCATTTCAGAACTGCAAATCCCTAGATTCTTGGGTAGATCTCACCTCTCGTCATATCAGATTGTCGGTTTTGCTGACGCGTCGGAGACTGCATACTGTGGAGTACTGTACTTACGAGTCATTGATGAAAACGATCATGTGAAAGTGTCTCTAATAATTTCGAAGACCAAATTAGCTCCATTAAAAAGGCTTACTGTTCCACGTCTGGAATTATGTGCATGCCATCTTCTGGCCAGACTGTATCAGTCAATATCAGCATTTCTACACTTAGTGACTGAAAATAGAATAACCATTGCCCCATCTTTCTTCACAGATTCAACCATTGCCCATGGTTGGTTACAGACCCCTACATATAAACTAAAAACGTTTGTCTGTAACAGGGTAACTGAAATTTTGCATGTTACTTCAGAGGCTCAGTGGCATCATGTGCCGTCCAATGAAAACCCAGCTGATCTTGGATCTAGAGGAGTGCACTCAGATGACCTGCTGAATAGCACCCTCTGGTGGAATGGACCTCAATGGTTAGTTCAGCCACTTCGTACTTGGAACACTTCAAGTGTACCTATGCAGCATAACCGTGCATCATATCAAACTGAGATTAAACAAGTAAAGAATACCTTAATCGCCATAAAGGTATTTCCAATTAACTCGAAATTTGTACTGAGCATAATTTCTAAGTTTTCTTCTCTGTATCGACTTTTAAGAACAGTGGCGTACGTTTTCCGTTTTTGTAGAAATTTGCAGACAAAGAAGAAATTCCCAGAACATGGGCCAATCAAAGTCGATGAAATCAATTTTAGTAGAAGCATCCTTATAAGAGCGGTGCAGCTTTCATATTTTTTCAATGACGACCTCTCTGAACATAGTCAATCAAAGATCCTAAAGAGGTTTGAAAAATTGAATCCATTTTTTGATTGCTCGGGTATCCTCAGGGCGGGCGGCAGGCTGTTCAATGCTAACTTGCCCTTCAATTATAAGCACCCAGTTCTTCTCCCTCCAGAATCCCATTTGTCTGTTTTAATAGTGGATCATTTTCACAAAATATATTTGCACCCAGGTCCTTCACTGTTACATGCCTTAGTGCAAAGAGAATTTTGGATTCCATCATTGAGACGGCTAACACAAAACCGCGTCTTCCGTTGTGCTAGGTGTTACAGGATCAAGGGACAATGCTTCATCCCCAAGATGGCAGACCTGCCCTCTTATAGGGTCCAAGCAGCTCGTGCGTTTTTGAGAACTGGGGTAGATTTTGCCGGACCGTTTACTGTAAAGGAAGCAAACCGCAGGCGGAAACCAGTTACCTCAAAGGCTTACCTTTGCCTGTTCATATGCATGGCAACCAAGGCCATCCACCTAGAGGTTGTTTCCACTCTTTCGGCAGACGGTTTCCTTGCTGCTCTAGATCGCTTTATAGCGTTGCGAGGCATGCCGCTAGACTTATATTCCGACTGCGGTTCGAATTTTGTAGCAGCCGCTCGAAAACTTAGAGAGTTCTACAACTGGTTCACAAGTGAGGAAGCACAATCAAACATTACCGAGGGTGCCACCTCACGCAGTATTAAGTGGCATTTTAACCCACCACATGCTCCCCACTTTGGGGGAATTTGGGAAGCTGGCATAAAATCTGCCAAGTACCACATTCTTCACACAGTAGGTGACACAATACTAACGTATGAGGAATTGGCAACTCTAGTCACAAAAATCAGCGCAATCTTGAATTCTCGCCCGATATGTTTACTTTCCAAGGATCCGTCAGAATGTGACTATTTATCTCCCGGTCACTTCCTAATAGGTGAAGCTCCACTGGCCATTCCCGAACCAACTCTCTTAGACACATCCCTAAATCGATTGGACAGATGGCAGTTGGTGAAGTATATGTCGCAGTACTTTTGGGAAAGGTGGCACCAAGAGTACCTCACCATGCTCCAAATGCGCCATAAGTGGAATAAAGATACACCCAATTTCAAAGTTGGAGATTTGGTATTTTTAAAGGACGATAAACAGCCGGTTCTTCAATGGTCCCGCGGAAGGGTATCAGCGGTTCACCCAGGAAAGGATGGAAGAGTGAGGGTAGCAACTGTCAAAACCCTAAAATCCTCACTTATTCGTCCAGTGGCCAAACTCGCCCCATTGTTGCCTGCACCCGAAGACAAAGAGTCTCTCCTAGGTGCCCTGGACTAGTAAGAAGATCTGCACTGGACTACTAGGAAGATTTACCTGGATCTGCATTACAACTTTTCGCTTTCACCCCCTATGGAAGGTCCCTTCCTGTTGCAGTCACAGATAAAATGGATATGTCATATCACTGGTTCCAATATTTCTCCTCCCATACCGTTCTCCTTCCCTTTTTCCCCCCTCTATGTCACAAAATTTTTTGTTTTGTCATTTTTTGAAAATTTTGGCGGGCGGGATGTTTACACCTTAAGGCGGATATTATTAGGAGAAAGTGAAGTGAAATGTTCGAACGTTGGACTTGTTTGTGCATCGCCAAAAGAAGCAGGTTGCATCGCCGTCCACCTCCCCAAGTCTAAACTCGCCGCCTAACGCCACTTGCTTCATGTTCGCCTCTGCCGTCGGGTCAGCAGTATCCTCACGCGCGCACCATAACAATTACCAATTTTGGGTCATCAGTATCCCATAATCCAGATCTGGTTACAAATTTAGAGCTGCTCTGCCATTACCACCACCAGGACGATCCGTTCAACGACGACCAGTCTACTCTACGCATCGCATCGTCACCCACCAACATCGGTCAGAAATTCTGTTTTCGTTACTTTGTTTCCCAGAAGAACTATCGTTTGTTTCCTTTCTTCTTTTTTTTACCATAACGCGGACTATTTCATTTATTAATTTCAATTTAAATTCGATTAATTTGGTGCTCAGAACACGCATCTTAATTTCCTTACTTTATACTAAATTTTTCAATTATACTTTTTTCATTGTTAATTTCATACCATTCGGAGTTAGTAATTTATTTTTCCACGCTAACTCTGCGAACTAGCGAATCAACAGACACGAAATACAAATTGCTGAAAACTTTATGAGGACTGTAAAGAGTGGGGATATGATCGACAGCTTGCTGGCCATCAACGTCACTGATGTGCCGTGACATTGTATTTTTCGCAGTCCCTTTGAAATTTCAATTGAAGTCCGTCAGTGGTGTAAATCGAGTTCTCATCAAAGAAAAATGGTGTGTCTAGTAAATGGCGAGAAGCAATCTGAGTTTACTGGTTCTTTATTTTGAATTACTTGTTTTCCCGAATATACTGCTTAATGTTTCAAATCTGAGCTTGGGTTAGTCTTTCAAATTATCCATGATTTATCGAATTCTTTCATTCTATTTAATATAAAAGGGTGTTAATAATTTGTCTTTAATCGCGATAACATTCCCAAATTCTACGCAAGAAACATTATTTAATTGAGTTCAGGTAAGATAATGTGGACTCAATGGCCTTTCAGGCACACAGCTGAGTAGACAAATGAGAGGCTATAAGTAGTTGTGGCAGAACCACTGTGCCTCAGTCCTCTTTCACCTCAGTCTCAAGTCACATTTGTAACTATAGTTTTGCGTTTTAAAAAGTTCCTCTGGCTTACACCGAACATAACTTGTATGTATCGAAAGCTTTTTGAAGTGGTTTTCGTTGCCACCGGAATCAGGATGTCTCTTCCGTGGCCTTCGGTTCAAAGAAAACCTGAAATTCCGATTACCAGGAGGAGAGTAAAACTGGACTAAATGCGAGTCCTGAACTTCAAGCGTAACGGAGAAAAAAAATGTATTACAATAAAAACAGATAAACCGAGGCGAAAATAAAGCTATCCTATCTAACGGGCCCTTGCAAATGAAGACTTAGCTGGATGGTGAAAGAAGAGTTGGGGTGAAGAGCTTCTTTTCGTGGAAGGTGGTGACCGAACAGCTTTTGCCTGGGCGTTTGTTGAAGTCCAGGGTCGTTCCAGGTAGTCCAGGGATAAACGTATCCAAACGGAAGAACCAAAGATCCAAAATGTAGATCTCAGACGAAGCCACAATCTCGACGAGGATTCTGGCTCGTGGAAATAATAATAATAATTGTGCTGCGCTGAATTTCGGCATCTGCCATATCTTGAAGGAGAGGAAAGCCTTGTTCTTTCTGTGTCTTGTCGTTTCGTATACAGCATGGTGCGAACTGACTCGAGCCAATGATGATGGTGACCGGCTGCGACAAAGGTCTTCTTAAATTAATATAACAAAATAAACATTGCTGTCTGTCTCGAACAGTTTTAATACCATCTTTTTCTAGGAAAGTTAGTGAACGAGATGTATTTAGTTAGTTAAAACTCCGGAAAGCACGATGACGGGGACTTGCATTACGTGTGGGTTCGCCAATTATCGAAACCTCGAATCTTGGATGCCGTCGTCATCGCAGAGCAATGATTTTTTACTTGGTTCAGTGAAGGCGGTGAGTAATGAAATATCGTGAAAATAACGAAAGTAATATTTTCGGTATTTGGAAACAACGTTTTGCATGTGTCGAAAGGGAATGGAACGTAGTCGACGAATAACTTCGTCAGCGCTGAGCAACTTATTTCATCGGCGCCAATGTCCTCAAAGCACGATTTGTACCTAAGTGATAGGCGCTGCCTGATGTAACTCGGCCAGGAATTACATACCCTCATTTCGTTTATCGGTCGAACTAGAAAGTTATCTAATGTGCTTTTATTTTTCATCTCTCGTTTTCTGATCAGTTTAAACTAACACATTCCTCGGGGATCTATTCTCCTTCGGCGGACAGTTTGTTGACCAACCGACCGAAAGGTCGAGGAATTCGTGAAACGCAACTGCAGCTAATATTGTCTAATAGCTTATTGCGGCGAGTTGCAAAAGAGCGCCTCGTTACAATCAAATATGGAGTCATTGCCCTCAACCAGCTGATCAAACATCGCGATTGAAGGGTTTGTTGTGCCGATTTAATAGGAATATATGTGCAATTCTGCAGAAAGACGTAGGATGGCGTTACAAATTTGGGTTAGTAGAAAAATTGCTTTCGTAGGGAGGGCGCTCAGAAGAGGCTCAACTGTTTGGTCGTATTATTGTGGACGAACGGAAAATATCTATTGGTACTTATCAAGGGGTGAAGAGGTGTAGAAGGTTTAATTTGTTTTCGGCTGATTGAGAAAATACTGGATCAAGTTGACGGGTGCAAGCACTAATCATAATGATTCCTAAATCAAGCAAAAATTAAAAAACTCAGTGTTGATGAGTACAGGCGCATTCGCTTACTTTCACTCTTCTCAAAAGTATTCGAAAGGTCGCTACTACCTTACTGGTACCACTTCTACCCTCAACGTAGTTTAGATTCCGCTCTCGACATCTTTAACGCTTAGTCCAAACTAAATGAACCCTCTTGCCGTAGAATCTTTTGAGACCAACCAATTCCAAGACTTCTCATAAAATTAAAATTGCCTTGAAATTAGAGACCTTCAATAAAACACTGCGTCAGTCACTAATGATCGTTCTGTACTGGACCAAGCATACGGAAGTCCTCTCTTACAACTACTGCCTATCAGGTGTACATCGACTTGTTCTTTCTGCTGGTTAGAAGTGTCAGAGTTAGCATTTCGTGCAAGATAATTCAGGCAGAGAGGTAAGTTGTATCCTCAATGCATGAAGTTAGTTCAGCAATTGGATGGCATCTCGGAAGTCTATTCGCGTAATCATCCTTTAATAATGAGTTGTTTAGGGGTGACTGAGTGCTTTGGGGTCCGTGCCAAACGTGGGCAGTACGAACAGACTCGAACCCGAGGTACCACAGATACAGCTGTGGCTTCTCATAAGAGGGAACGAAACAGCTGCCAAGTGTCCATGTCTCTGACACTCAGCGATAATACCGGCTAAGACAGACGCTCTGTATGTCAAGCAATCAACTGCATTGCCTAGTACATTGAATTAAAATTGAATTCTTATACTAGACACGCATTTGCATAGATCAATTCTTTGTTAATTTATTTGGTTCATCTCCCTGCAAACACGGAACCCGACTCTCTCGTGAGTGGATATGAATACTAAACGACTATTAGCCTGCTGCAAGAAATGGAAAGTGAATATTAAAATATTTGAACAATAGGGTCAAACGCTCGTCATAACAACGATGAAACGCAACATCTGAACAGCCTGCTAATCTAAATCAACTACCAGGTCACACAAATAATCGTTTGTTTTCCGCGAAATATTGCAACATACGCGTTAAAGAGTTAAGGATGGTCATTGGTTCGTTTAGTGATATTATCATAAGGAAATTGGAGCAAGCTCAGAAATTTCATAATGCAATAGTATCGTTCCTTCGACCTCTTTTTTGATCACTCAAGTAAGACCAATCCAATAAATTCCGGAACGTTGAGCGGTACTAATTACTATATACGAGTAGAACGTTATTGCATTAGTTGCTGTCGCTGAATGTACGTGGGGCTGAGTTGCGTATTACGTAGCATCGTACATTTTCAGTGCCTCTCCAACAGTTCAAGCCTCATGTAAATATCTGGTGCGTAGCAACACATAACTTCCCACAACGTTCGTTCAACGTATTTCTACACATTCATTTATTCAGAACAATATGTAGGTACTGGTTAAGAGTACCTCTTAGGTTTGATCGATATCGTTGAGGCGGGTTGTGAGAAAATTGGAAAAGGGAGAAATTAATGTTCGACAAATCTCGTTTTCCGAGCTGTCCTGGCTTATATCTCAGGTCAACAGATAGACATAGAAATAACTGTGGGGGAAAAGTGTGGGTATAGGTTGCTAGTAGACAATCAGTAAGATTGATCAAATCAAGTGAAGCGGTTACTCTGGAAAGTATGAAAAGTCACGACATCAAGTTAGTTACGACTTTTTGGGGGTTTTCTCGGTTCAATGGACTGCCAGAAAAAAATTTATTGAGAACAACATATAGTTATTAACTATTTGTGTACATCCAGTGAGTGGGGGAGGGAGGGAGGGGGGGGAAATCGTTTGAGCCATTGTGCCAAAAAGCGCCAAAAAACCAATGGAAGATAATTCGAAAGTTTAATCAAAAAAATTTTATTACCGTTTTCGAGAAAAATGCGAAAACCTTTACTTTGTTACATTTTGGTCCCCAATCCCCTTTCCCATCGATGGTAATCGTATTGGAATACAAATATATTATCAGAGCAAATGGCAATAAAGAAAAAAAAAAGAAGAAAAACGAGTGAGTCACAATTAATGCTACGCATTGGAAACACGAAAGACACGCCACGAACTAAATTTATTTCAAACATCAGAAATGGAAGCTGTTGTCTCTCCACATCAACACAGTTACAGAACGTATCTGACAACAGCTGTCTTGTAATAAAGGCTTGCCTTCCCAATACGCCCCCTCAAGACCAAACTTTCAGTACCCCCGACTTCGTAAAACACTTATCATGCTTTTCTCTTGATACAGGCTTCGTAAGAAAGTCGGCAGGCATGTCCTGAGTTCCTAAGGAGTCGATGGACGTTGCTCCTAGGTCAATAGTTTCTTTCAGGAACTGACTTCGGATATCTATATGTTCATCCCTCGTGTGATAGGTCGGATTTGACATAAGTTTCTGCACCCCCTGGTTGTCATTGTAGACGCATATAGGCTGCGCAATTGGATATCCATTTTCTTCCACGAATCTTTTCAGATACAGTCCTTCTTTCACAGCGTCTAAAAGACTCAGGAACTCGGCTTCTGTACTGGACAGTGCAATCGTCCTCTGCTTTCTTGCTGCCTACGAAATTGCTGCGCCTGATAACGTGACGTCGGTTTTCCAGCTGTTGATGCCTTCTGCATTTTACTTGCACACTCAAAAGCAACTTAAGCAAACTCTTACAATCTTTAGGTTTTCGTGGAGGTTTCTTAAACTTCGCGATTAACGCATTCGGTCCTACACTGTCAGCGTCTTTGTTCCTTTATTACATCCAACTCTTCCACAATCTTCGGTCTCAATGCTTCGGGTTTTGACGGGTCAACCCGTGACTCAATTGCACAACGAAAGTTTTCAAACTCGTCTGGTAAGCTGTGTAACAGCATGTTGGACAAAAGGTCATCATTAACCACCTCTTCCATATCATGCAGCTTATCAACAACTGTATCAAAAAAGCTATTGACATGATCCCGAACTTCTCCATCTGGCCTCATTCGTTTCAGTATCGGCTTCTACAAAAGTGTAGCCTTTCGCGCAGGGCCGTTCGACTGATATATTCCGCGAAACCTGAACCAAAATTCGTGCGACGTTTTGCAGCCTTTGACGAACTTCAATTTAGACGGGCTTATTGCCAAAATCAAGTCCGCATTGGCTTTCTGATCTTCGTTCGTCCAAACTTGAGCTTCAGCAGGCTCTTCTGGCTTTTTGATGTTACCATTGGCATATCCCCATCCTCCGGACTTGATCAGGAGCGCTTCCACATGCATGCTCCATGTGTTGTAATTGGACCGGCCAAGCGATTCAATTTTAATCGAACTTGCCATTGCTACTTATCGCTAATCTGGGCCCATAACGTATTGGAGAAAAAATATATTGGCAGAGCAAACGGCAATAAAGAAAAAAAATAAAAACGAGTGAATCACAATTAATCCTATGCATTGGAAACACGAAAGACACGTCACGAACTAAATTTATCTCAAACGCCAGAAATGGAAGCTGCTGTCTCTCTACAGCAACACAATTACAGAACGCATCTGACAACAGCTGCTTTATATTAAAGATTAGATTTGCCTATAAATCGTTCATTATTTTTCGCGTCTTCAAACAATCACGAACTTAGAAAAAGAGGGCCGGCTCAATGGGTTCAGTCGTTCTCTCTCAGATTGAACTACTCATACAAACACTCACAAAACGGACCACGCGCGGAAATTAGAGTTTTCGGATCCAGTAGTCCTGAAGAAAAGAAGAAGAAAAAAACCTAATGTTTTGTTGTCACGATTGCAATAATTTCGCTACTTTTTGGGTCGCGGAAAGTAATAAAATGGTGTTAAAGTCGGCTGTACTGTTGCATTTATCGACGTCCATCAAGTTTCCTCGTCTTGCACACTTCGTCAAAGTGTTCGAAAGATTAATACTACAAAAACGGCGTACTACTTTTCTAGTACAGTTTGGATTTCGCTCAACACACACTCTGCTTGCATTTGCACCAACTCCACAGTGTCATCGACTATATATAAATAACCAATATGCATATGCTCTTTGAGGACGCTGAAAAGGCATTTGATAAAGTGTACCCCAGGACTGCACAATCATTCAGTCAAACCACAGTGATCGGACTTACTATTAAAATTGGAGTGTTATGTCAACATTAGGGGAAATTAGTGCGAGAGGTCCTGAGGGTAGCGTTTTAGGACTGCTCTATCTTGCGTGCACTGGAGATATCCCAGAGCACAACTTTGAGATGATAGTGCGTTCCTTAGCTCTTCTCCCAGGGTCGAATTTGTGGGAATTGAGCTAGAGGTATATGCAGCTCACACTGGTTCAACAAGCGGAAAATGGAAGTTGAATCTACACAAATCGTCCATGACCACCAGCACAAGTAGTGAGTGTTGGGTACTTAGGCCTGTACTTGGACAAAAGGGTTAGTTCTCATTCCGACGTATCCTACTCCGTCCAGCGCCGCCAGTTTTAGCATAAAAAGTTGAAACCACCCTCTGGCGATCCCTCTCATCTGACCTGGGACACAAAACGTTTCATTTATGTACAGTTAATACAGCCCACATGGAAGTATAGTTACCACCTGTACGGTGGTGTATATGACTCGCAGGCGAACTGCATTCAGACATTCCAAAGTTGTGTACTACGAATAATCCCCAAGTGCAACGAAATGTTCCTTAGTTTGTGAAGAACTCCTAAGCCTGAGGGACCGCTACTCTACATATACACTCTGGTGAGCGCTGATGGGTCTCCAGAGTCATATAAAAAGTAAACATATTGCGAATCGTTGATTTGTGGTATGGGGAGGATGTATTTGAGTCTGCGCCCCAAAAATATTTGAGAAGGAGAGCATCAAACTCCATCGGAACGTAATAATTGCGTAATACATTTGAAGGGACCGATGATTTTATGTTTACAAACTGTAATTCAGATGTGAACATGTTATTCATAACGTATTGACCATGGGAGCAAAATGCCTCTGCCTGAAGTTGCGCTATTTCTCGTTTGAATCAACTGTCAAGTTAGAATAAAATTTTATTGGAATAGGGAGGAAGTACGAATAATGTCTACACAATATAATTCCACCGTTTACTCGCTTTATTGTAGCGCTCTGTGTATTTTACATGCCCCAAAAAAAATTATAACCGCCTTCCGTGAGCGTAACACGTTCTTCCGTCACTTAAATATTTACCTCGACCCCCAACTACTACTTTGTTAAACGTTGGTTTATGAGCGACGCGTCATCCGATTATAGCAGCTGGGCAAATGTTGATGAGCAAGGTGCATTATTTACTTTGACCGCTAGTTGTAGGTTTTTAACAAATAACGTTTTATGGAATACCAAGTAAAATCCAGTACGACTTGATAACTTGACTGCGACGTATGTCAATAGCTCAGAATATTAAAAACTATGTGCCACGCAAACGAGGTTTCTCCTTCTTCTTAGTTGTTCTCTCACTCTCTCTCTCTCTCTCTCTCTCTCTCTCTCTCGCTCTTGCTCTTTCTCTCGCTCGCTCTCTCTCTCGCTCTCTCTCTCGCGCTCTCTCTCTCTCTCTCGCTCTCTCTCTCTCTCTCTCTCTCTCTCTCTCTCTCTCTCTCTCTCTCTCTCTCTCTCTCCCCCCCCTTTATCACAATACGTCTTTCCTCCACCCTTGGTTTCATGGCCAGTCACTTTGCACACGCCTTGCCGCAGTCCCCCTTGGTACCATTTTTATTTCACTGTGGCTAGTACCACCCTAAGCACCTGAGTTGCCAAAAGGCTTTCTGCCTGCACCATCGCTTCTTCTCTACATAGGTTTTGCAGATCATACTGGCCTCCATTTTCCATATAGGGAAAGGTATCGGACTGCCAAAGAGTGGCCTTAACTGTGACCCCTTCTCCTGATCTCCCCAACCAGGCTCGTAAATAAACACTTTCACTCATACATTGACACCGTAATGAAAGCCAGGGGGCAGACTACTCGGTATTCGACCACTCCTAGTCACCACCAATCACCTTAAAGACAGGCACAGTGGTGGGCCACTAATTATTCAGCCACTCCTGTCACCACCATCAACCTACCTATACTAACCTAATTTATGTATAACCTCAACCTAACCTCAACACCCCTCCCCACACCGTATCAGCATGCGGCCATCGCCCCTGCGCACCATTTCCTCCCTTTTCATGACTCCTCCAATTTAAAGACATAACTGTCGAACTGGGTAACAGATCTGTTCCCTTATCAAAATGACTGTTCCTAACATATTGATCCTCAGTTGTTCAGTCGAGGCCGTTGATTGAGTTTTTTCTCTTAATTTTAAAGTTTCCTACTAAAGAGTGAGTTGGGATCTGAGTTCATTGATTGTTTTAATGTTTTCTCTAAATCAACCGTTTAATATTTTAATTCCAAAACCTGTTAAAATTGTGTTCAGAAAAGTTTCGTATTAGCGAATTGTAGTTAAAATTGTATAAATAATGGTGGTGGGCGCACAAATGGGGGAGCTTGAAAATGAGAAATGAATTAACGTGGTGAGCGAGAGTGAGGACTGTATTACGCTTGACAGAATAGATGTCCGGTTGAGTATGAATAAATAAACGTGCACAAGGGGTTCTCAATACATATGAACTGGTTGTGATATATTAAGTGGAGGGAGAGGGACAGAGAGAGAGAGAGAGAGAGAGACAGAGAGAGAGAGAGAGAGAGAGACAGAGAGAGATAAGAGTTGAGTAGGGAGTAGTGCGAGCTGAGAGACGAATCTGGGAGAACTGGGAGACAGTTGTATTGTGAGAGCTGTAGGATGAGTGACTTGGAAGGAGCTGTCCGTTGAGAAGAGAAATTAAATTGAGGGGTGGGAAAAGATAGATGGAAAAGTCCAAGACGGGGGAATCCGTTGTCAATTGAAAAAACTGGGGAGGGGGAGTGGAGGGTGCGGATATTCCAGAGGTCGAAGATCCAGCTAATTCGGTCTGCCATACAAATTTTCCATTTGTCTTGTGCATAAATGGTCTTGATTCCACGTGGCTTATTAACACTGCAAATTTGTATTGAGGGGAGGGGGGGGGCTGTTGTTAGCTCCATCTAGGGGGAATTTGCACAATGTTGAAACATCTCAACACTCGGGGGTCGGAATTACTTGCATAAATCCTCACACCAACTGCCAATGAGCTTGGTTCCATTCGCCCACCATCTGGATTTTCGGTAATGTGCAGGTTTCTTTGTATAGTGATACTGATGATGGCTTAATCACCGAAACCAACGTGTAAGATAATTTCTCTTTGTTTTCATCTTTTGTCTCCTCTCAGAATGTTGCCTATCATCACCAACCGTTCGGTTTATCGACAAAGTGTAACTTAGTTGGATGGGAGGTGATCAGCCCACGTCGAACAGAACCTTAGAAAAATCAGACCCCTCTTTGGTTCATTTGTGTAAATGTTGCATGGAATTA
This sequence comes from Pachypeltis micranthus, assembly GCA_020466155.1. Lineage (NCBI taxonomy): Eukaryota > Metazoa > Arthropoda > Insecta > Hemiptera > Miridae > Pachypeltis > Pachypeltis micranthus. Next base: position 13,402,704 of record CM035775.1, read on the forward strand.
TGGCGAACGGGATTTTTCAAAGCTGGGTGATTCCCTAACAGATAGAGGTAATCCCTCCCCCTCACCATCACGCAATTCCCTTGTCGAGCCTTGTCGATCATCAAAATAGTAGACGAAGAATTAGACTAATCGTCTCGCAGGGGGTAGATCAAAAAGCTCTTTTCCAACCTCCAGTGCTCTCCGAAAATCCTTACAGTACGTCTCCATGTCGCTGCCTGTCCATGCTGCCGGCTAACTTTGCAGACTTCGGAATGTCTCGATTCGCGCATAGTGAATCGCATTAGATTCATTAAGAGTCGGCGTGTTTTCATCAAAATGTATGTTCTAACGATATTTAATCTTTCCATCACCTAAATGTCTCGTTCTGTTGTCTATTAATAGCGCCGTTGTTATTGACTAGTTTATTTTAGCTTGTTTGAACGGGGTCGATCACGAATCGGTCTTCTAGGTCATTAGATTACTGCCATTCGAGCCATTCTTCAAGTGGTTCCGACAACCCCCTGCTTTGTGCCTGCCTCAGCCACTTTGTTGTTTACTCATAGCTGTTAACTAACTGAGATCAATATCAGTTAGTTAACTGCTGTACGATGCGGTTTCTATACCTCCGGATTTCTCGTTTGTCTTGCCTCCTCTTAAATTTTCATTCCAGTCACTCCAAACAATTCGCCACCCGGAGTTTGAAGTGAGATGATTTTCTGAAGTGGTATTTGTCGGGTTCAGGATGATTTGAAAGAACGGCGTTTGAGTACATATTTCTTACTAATTTGTATGTCTAAAAAGTGCGAACGTTCACGCGCGGCAGTAATTTAAACTGCAAGGCATTTACGACTTATCGTAGTAGCTACTGCGTTTTGTATAGCTCCCCTGGCGAGGCTTTGTAGTAAATTTATTACACATTAGCGGAACTCTAAGGCCTAACTCCCGTCACGATTCCCAAGGTTATGAATGCGAGAGAGCAATGAGCTTTTGGTGCTCTCAGCACGTTTCTCGAGGGATTTAATTTATGAGCATTAGGAAGCGGCTCTTGTCAACGCCGTTAGGTAGGTACCCATCAAGGTCACGTGTCTTCGCTGTATGTTTCGAAACCGTAGATAAATCTGTCACCTCGCAGAGCGGGATTTTTATTCACATTTTGACGATGTTGGACAATTTTTAATTAAATGAAAGGGTGAAGACCTTAAGGAGGGATTGTTAATGATCAGTTACCATTACTCGGTTTCTCCTAAGGCATAAACCAGAATTAATGAGAAAGATTTTAGCACCAAATTCAATTGAGTGAACGAACCACGACCTCGTGGTATTTCTGTTATTGTTGAAACATTCTCATCCGACGAATCTTTGAGGGACGAGTGAACCACTAAAGATAACCTACAAATTGAGAAGCGTGACAGACGGATTTTAACGGGAGTGTAGCTCGTTATCTTTCGTCGAGAGAGGGATTGGGAAGAAAACTCCTTATCGCGTTAGTTTTGCAATGAGCTGTACAATTATCGATAAAGTAACCCTCATTAGATCGCTAATTAACATAAACAAATCTTTGAGATTATTTTCAATCGTCAAGGTGGCATTTCAAATGAAAGGAAATTCCTTATATGCGTTTAAACCAGGTATTCACAGAAAATTACCATCGTTGGCGACTTTTTTCTACGAAGTGTATGAGAGGCTCGTTCTGAGAAGTTTTATCTCGTAACGTGAATTTGTCGATTGACGAACTGGGATTTCGAACTTCATTTTCTCATGATTGAAAACCATTAATTTAAAATTATTCATTGCCCTGTGAGCGGCAATAAACGTGTAACACACGGTGATGATTCCTGGACGTGTTTTGATTAGAATCGCAATTTCTACAATCTTGGTATTTTCTTCAACTTTCTACTAAAATGTGCTTCCTGTCCATAATTTCCGAGTTTTACCCCCCCCCCCTCTCAACCCTCACACTTTACTCTCCATTCAAGTTCGACCTAATTTAGTCTTTCGTTAAAAACATCTGGTGCGACGAATCGATTAGTTCACGTACATTCAGCGATTTTTATCCCTATAGCAACCGATTAAATGTGTTTTTCATCTAGTAAATGAAAACCTGGTTGAACTTTGCTCAACTATCTACGTAGAAACTGACAGTGCACCAGGTCCAGGAATTTATTGTGCCGCTACCGCTTATGTTACGACCTTCATTGCGTAACGAATAGGTACTTCGTGAGATTGCCATTATGAGTTTTGAGACAAAGTTCGTGTTTACTGTTCTGGAGTTATTGGGTAAGTATTATGAAGATTGTTAGTCCAAAAAAATGACAGCAGTTTCTACTCCGGAATTACGTAGGATGTCCGTAACTGTTTTTGAGAAACAGTTTAGAAAAAAATAAATAAATTAAAAATAAAAATTAGAGCAGGATTAGTTATAGTTATAGTAACCCTTATTTTGGCGTCCCATGGTAACCTGCGGCTAGACATCATGTTTGAGCTGATTTGGGTCAGTTATTTTCGTGTTCACATACACACATACAGACGATTTTTCTCAAATAAAATTTTCGCCGATAACTCAATTTTCCTAGTAAAGTTACGTATTCGGCTGAAAAAAAAATTTCAAGTTTTCTTGAGATCTTTACGTTTCACACCCTGCTGAGTCCGAAAAACACAATGGTAAAATGGTCTATGTGTGTCTGTAAACGATTTTTAGAGAAAACTACCGTATCAAATCAGCTCAAACTTGATATCTAGCCCGCAGGTTACCATGGGATGCCAAAATAAGGGTTACTATAACTATAACTAATCCTGCTCTAAATTTTATTTTATTATTGTTCAGGTTTCGTCGTTTTCTCTCGGACGAAATTGTGTGTTTTGTTATGTCATCTGAAAGTGTCCACACAAAAAATTTAATCGAAATCATTAGAGCCATTTTTGAAAATATGTGTTTTGTCCAGAATTTGTCTGATTGTGCTTCTCACGTTGACCTTCATGCTAAACGTCAAGTTTGATTGGTTTTGCCTGGTGGTTTTCCCTGAAGTAAAAGCATAATCTCATTCACGGAGGTCTGTTTCCTTATCAAAATGATGTGGAGGTTGTAATTTAGCTAGTGGAGCGCCATTTCCCGCGGGGGAGTCCCATACCATCTGGGTGGAGTTCTTAATCTGGTTTCTCCCCTGATCTCACTATTTACTTGGGTGGCAAGTTTCAAAAGGGCAAATCAACTGTCGCTACGTTTGTGTGTCATAATCTTCTTTCCAAACTAAGTGAATCGGTTATAAGCTTGCTTAGTAGCAATCAGTGCTCGTAAGTATGGCTGCTAGTCCAACGACCATTGCTCACAGATGTAGGAACTACAATGGAGTACCGCGTGCTTTCTTGTTTTCTCCACACTGCAGGCGCAAGATGTGCAGGAGGGAGAAACTTGGAAGGAAAAGAAGTGAAGCCATGAAATGAAGTCGCCATATTCTGCAAGGAACTGGGTCGTCCTGTGGTCTGGAAAACCCACTTTCTCCTAAGACCTTCACGGATGTTGAGAAAAACCTCATACGTGTCAGAGTGCCCGCCTCGCTTCCCATTTATCTGATGCTCGCTCATCTAGTGCGACAAGTTTTTATTCAGTAAAGAGATCTTCACAGAATTCAGGCCACAGTGAGGAAGCTCCAATTCCACTCTCCACTTGTTCGCCATTCGCTCAATGGCGAAGTCAGCTAGTACCTGGTTAGTGGGTGAGATCTTCAGTGGATGCTGCCTTGTAGGACTTGGTGATCCACAGGAGCACAGCACTCTCTTTTGGTTGACTGCCATTGGCCTTACTAATTGCTCGTAATGTGGCAAACCTTGCAAGGGGCTGGAGGTGTTGGTGAAGTCTCCTTCACACACTCATCTAGACACGAAGACACGCGGTAAACAACCCGCAAATGTGTTGTATTGCCGCGAGACTTTTAGAAATGAAAAATTCTTTTCCACCATACCTAATAATTTCAGCTTAGCACAGACCATGCCTAATGAGCTGCGCGATACGTTGTGCCTTAGCATCTGGTGTACTATTCTATTCATCCAAATAAGCTGAACACGATTTTTCGATTTTCCCTTCACTTACTTGTTCTTGGTTTTTGTCAGTTAGTTGTTCAGTCATGTTTTGGGCGCTAGTTACAACCATAGTCTGAGGTTTTGTAGCTTAAGAGCGCGAATAAGGCCTACATTTACTAGGCTAAGGTTTTGTAACTAGTTGTCAGTTACAGCCCTCTCCCCAGTAAATTGAAGAAAGTGGACGCGTCTACGGAATATTTGGTTGCACTCATGATTCGGTCATAATCCCACTGCGCCGGATCGCTTTTTCAAAGGTGGTTCCTGCCGTTGAAATTGAATATTCAAAATGTCGAATCTGATGCAATGACCGGTTTCTATGTCTCAGAATGAGGCTGAGAAGAAGTGCGAAATTACCGCACTCGAAAGCTGTCCGATTCCCGCCCACAATTTTGGAGAAGGGCAAAAAAAGTTGTATAATACTGCGTCCTTCACTCCCCCCTCCCCTCCCCCAAAGAGGCATGTGCGGGTTTCTTTGTTTAGAGATACAGGGCTCCTTTAACGATGTTTTGGAAGTGTTTCACTGTCTGGTGCTGGAACTAATTTGAGGCGTTTGCGGGGAATTGAAACGAATGACTCAAACGGGTCGCCGCTTTGTTTGTCGAAACTCCCCAAACAACTTCTCTCATTGTCACTCTTTTCAATCAATTTAGTTTTTGTTTTGTCAATTCCTTTCCGGTGTCCTTCTCGCCTTCGTTGAATTCTTAAGGTACTGTGAAAAGTACAATTTGAAACGCTGTGTCGTAATTAGCTTGCAATCGGAATATACCGCCTGCCACAGACGCAGTAAACCAACCAGCACCACCCCGTAATTACCAAACTTGACAAAATGTCCCTCGTAATGTCTAGTCAAAACCGACGTACTTGCGGGAAGAGTTCGTCTTCCTTGACTGATATCCTTCGATGTTGAGATATCATCTTCGGGACATAATTCAGAACTGAAAACGTAAAGCACCGTTATGAAATTGAGCCTATCATTGAAAAATGTAGCGAAAGCAGTTGGGAAATTGGGTAAACATTCAGAATATTGTGTAAAAGCGTACATGTACGAAAATTGATTTAAAATACGGCAGGGGGTTGCTGGGAAAGTGTAGGAAAAATATATGATGCGATGCATGCTAACACTTGGCGCAACTCCTAATGGAAGAATCTATGGAAAACAAAATGTAGCTATTTCAAACTACCCCGTCCGTTTGATCAAGGTAGTTTACGCCGTTCTTTAATTTTATTAAAAACAATAATTTAATCTTCGGCAAGTCTAATTTTACACTCAAAAGCGGCATTCACGATTTTGGTAAATGTTTTTGTTTAGAGTCCACACATTGATTTGTGTAGTCTTTTCTTATAATTCTCGCTCATATGGCTGTAGCGTACTAAAAAAATCGTGCTGTTATTCTGTTCAGATTCCTAAAAAATGATGGTTCAATAACGATGATCAAATAATTCCTGCCATGACATCCGGAACATGAATTCGGGAATTGAAAATGTAATCGTATCCTTAACTAACGTTTTTTTACAGTATTTGCCTTATATAAACGTCATCGTTCCCCAAAAACTCAAAAAGAGTTGTGTCGACAGTCTTACATTATCTGTGCAATGGTTACTCACTGAAGGTTGTGACCTACGTAGGTGAACCTGATAAATTCCGGCACTTCAAGCTCGTTAAGTTGTACCACGATACAACTTAACACTTAGATTACATAAACCGGATGGAAGAAAAGATTGCATTAGTTGGCAGAACGAAAAAAACAAACAAAAACGCTGGCTGGAGCTGAGTCAAATTGTTATGAGCCAGATATCCAGATATGAGTCTGGTCGCTGACTCAGTTAGGTTTTGAATTAACAATCGGGCTACCAATGATTGCACGATGTTTTGAAGGGATTCGTTAGCTGTTGATTTCCACAACGAAATATTGATGTGAGTAACTAACTCGAAAAAAGCACGTAATACGAAACGTACCGTACTTTCTTTGGTCGTCTCTTTCATTAATAAAACGAAGTCCCGTAAAAAAATTTCAACGTCAAATACGTCCCAAGATCTACTGTTCCGTTCGTGTTCATTATCCCCATTCAGCGTGCTCTAGATTAATTGGAATTATCAAGATATTTTTATTCATCTGATGGCTAGGCGATATTTGCCGGTTTCTGGGGACAACTACGTATTTATTGTCTGAGTTAGTCTTTAAACGAATCAAATTACCCTTCGATGAGTTTCAATTAAACCTCCGGCGTCTCCAGCTTCATAACAACCAATTTATTCAACCCTTTCGTGGTCTACCGCAACGAGGTTTTCATTAGAAGCGCTCATGCACCCATTCATTACTAGAACGAACGTCATTTGATATCGATCATCGTCATTTGAACTATTTCGAAAAGGCGAAGGCGACAAACGTGTGTTCAAACCAGGGATGAATTATATTATTTTACGCGAGGATTTTTAAAAATTGCTCTCTCCCTCCCTCCCGTAGCTATTTTCATCTACTCACAGGGTGTCCTAAATTGGTCAATGTCTATGTATTACTGTTCACAAATATTCGTGTGACAGTCCATTCAGCGCAACCAAAATGTGACCTAAATCGCGTTTTTTAAAAACATTTTGGACATTTTCGCAGTATAATGGAATTTGATCAACCTTCTAGCAACCTGTACCCAATGAGAACGTCCACGGAGGAACAAAATGTAAGAACTACTTGGCTGAAAGTACCCTATAAGTTTGATCAAAATAATCAGAACGTTTTTGAAAACTGGGAAAATGATCATTCAATGTTCAATAAATCTCGTTTTCCGACACGTTTTGGAAAACATTCTGTTCTCACCAACAATACTTAAGGTATCCGTGAAACGGAGACATAAGCCAAAACGTGTCGGAAAACGAGATTTATTGAACATTGAATGATCATTTTCCCAGTTTTCAAAAACGTTCTGATTATTTTGATCAAACTTATAGGGTACTTTCAGCCAAGTAGTTCTTACATTTTGTTCCTCCGTGGACGTTCACGTATAAACGCGCCGAATTAAGGTACAGCACCTGTAGATGCAGCACATCATCAAACGTACCGGCCAAAAAGTAGACCCGATATTTCAACTTCCTTCGTTGAGTTGGCGCCTAAGATCCGTCATCGCTGGTACTCTTTCTTTTTAATACTAAGCCCCAATCCTTACATGTCGATGTAATTCAATCCACTGACGCTTGATGTAATTCAATCCAATAATGTCCTTAACTTTCATGCTTCGTTCAGATTCGTAAACGACTTCAAAACCCCGTCAAAGTAGTGTAAGCAGGGGAAAAAATATAAAATAAGACCCTTGTCTTACTCACGTTCGTTGACAATATGGTCTGATGTTTGGTTATCTGCGCTATTGGGTTATGTTCAGGTCTGTTTCCTTATTTGATGACTGTTCCTAAACGCTCGACGAGGGTTATATCAGTCAAGGAAGTTGCGGTTTCGCTAATATGCAAGAGGCCGGCCCCTGTAGCATCCACCGAACTACCGAACTCGGACTTGTGGAGGTACGACAGGTATTTGGTATCTGGTATTTAGCCAGTCTCCCGGTACAGAGCTGTTACCCGTGTGCTGGGGAAACATTCACTGTTATATTTGAGTACGGGCTTAGTATAATTCACCCAAACGCTCTGAATATGAAGCTCGTATACTAAACGAAAGTCGTTAAGCATTATTGGAACAGGGTTTGGCAGTTAAGCCTATTTGGTTAGGACATGGCTATAAAATGTTCGACGATGGCCAGTAGTTTTCTCCCTCCCCCTCCCACCCCGTCCTGTTTATGCCCGCATTTTATTAGTAACAGAATCGTTTGATTACTGAACGCCCTGAAACATTTCATGAACAGGAGTCTGCTCCTACGAATCGTCTACGACCAGAGTGCCCTCAAGTGATAACTATTTACGAAGGATGGAAGACCAATTGAATGTAAATTTACTGACTGAGAAATGAGCATTTCAAAGACCCAGAAATTATTGAAAGGAGCCTGGTCTCGCCGCCTAAGTAGGAACAATTGAAGGTTGACGTTTCGATATTTCTAATGGTGGAGTCTCCCTTAGAACTCGAGGACGACGCATATAGAATATACGCAATAGGGTAGAGGTCTATACAAATACTTGCCCGTTATTTACCTCAAGATGTTAGTGCGTTACTTGTACCACACTTTGATAGCTGGCAAAAAGCATTAAATTCCTTAGCACTGACCGTGTTTCACCTGCGTCTTGAGACTAGCGCCAGTAGGGTTGGCTGAAAATGAGAAAAATGAAGGAGCGGCTCGTTATAAAATTGATAAAACTAAACTTCCTTTTTGCCACGTATCAATTTAGAAAGGAAATTCACAATCAGTGCCAACCATACTTCAAATCTCGCAATACAGCTTAATCCTGTTCAGCAAATCATTCCTTCTTTAGCCTATCAAAATTTACAGAGAAAATATTCGACCTGTCAACATCAGTTGTCGTAACCCACATGAAAAAATGCCAATAATAAGTATAAATTCTTGAATGAGAATTGAATGAAAAGGCGTATACCATGGAGAAATGACGTGAGCAAAAGCTACGCTATGGACATTGGTTGTCTTCGTCGTTACTTGCTTCAACTCCGAAATACTATAACCCCGTTACTGGAGTCAACAACCGTTCTCAAATACGCACTTGCAGTTCTAGCTGTATTTCCGTCTATTTTCATGTGTTTTCATGCAGCCACTAGGGGGCAATACATCGTGAGCGAGGTTCAAAAATCTCTTCAATGCGCGTTTTGTCATCAGATTGAGAAACATACATTCTTTGTGTTTCATACTTATAACACCTAATTTATTTTAACTCTATGCATTCATTTCACTATGTATGAAAGTCGATTTGTATCTGATTTGTGAAACAATAGTATGCTCTTTAAAATTAAATTCGAGAATTTCCAACGATATGGTTTTGACATTAATTGGCCTTCAAATCGATGGGGGGTTCTTAGAAATCACAGTTTAGAATTTATTACTGTCGGCTTCGAGGAATAACGTGACGGCCGGAGGCATCTTGACTGGACGTCAAGATTCCATGGAAACGAGCGAATGTGAGTTACGAGAGCGGTTCTGAGCCAGAAAACCGGTTTCATTGTGTCAAGAGGTGTTGAATGATGATTCCTAACTCTTAGTTTGGGGAAACGAGTTAACTAGTTAACTCATTTGAATATCACGAACTTGAGACTACAATCAAGTTACAGCTGTGCGAACATTGTTACAGAATGTAGGCCGAGGGTTGGGGGTTCGATGTAGGCCGTGAAACGTTGACGGACGATAAAAAATATCTGTTTTTCATCGCCAGCTTTCGATACCGTTGTCCGGCAAATTTCCACACTTTGATATTGCGGTACGGGAGTTGAACTTTTCTGGTGCTTCTTGATCAAGTAGCTGTTTCAAAAGAACTAAACATATGAACACCTATTATTTTATTATTATTATTATTATTATTATTATTATTATTATTATTATTGTGGCGCGGGTTGATACCTTTCTTCCTGATATAAGAGATTTACGATGAGGTCGAACGCATCGTCATTCATTCCTGCTGTTTTTTGGTGTGTATTTTCTGCGTGATTAATGATGTGTGTGCCAAGAGACTGGGAAAGAATTGTGAGTGTGATTAGTGACAACAGGATGTCATCTGCTCCGTGCGCAGTGAATGAGTGGATTAATAAAGAAATAGGTTATTAAATTCAAATGTTCACACACATTTTACAAAAAGTTAACGAAAACGAGCAATATTGGTGCTATGTCTTTATCGTGTTCTTCATTTTTGTAATTGAATTATTGTATCACATCCTGGCGCAACGCGCAAAATAAGAACGGTCTCTAATAATATTATGAGGGCATTATTGCCCTTAGACACTTCGTAGACGTCGGAGCAGCCGGAGGCCAATGAACCTCGGAAACCGTCAAAGGGCTGCTTGTCCCACTTTTACTTTCCGCGAACATAAAACTAATAAACGTATTGTAATCGTAAAAAAATAGTATTCTTTAGATGCTTACGTATTAAGGTCTATTGAATCGAAAACTCCCAAATTCCTGTATTCTGATTTGTGATCATTCTTGTTCCATTACTTTTGTTTGAAGGTACTAAAATACGGTTATGGGCAGTTTTCATTGACAAAATGTACTAAAAAAGGGGGTTTTCGCAGATTTTTAGAAAATTGAACTACAACAATGTTCATAAATTACAACTTCTCACGGTTTTTACGATAATTCCAGAACAGTTAACACAAACATTCTGATAAAAATCGTGTTGACAGTCTCATAAAATAGCTATTATGGTTGTGGGTTAGGTAGGAGTAGCTCAATCAATTCCGGAATTTTTTTTTTTCATGCCCCAAAAACTCTGGGGCTTTCTTTGATCTAATGAGAGAGGTACAAGTCTGGGTTTTTGTTTTTTCTTCTGTGGTTTTCTTATTGAGAAAAAACGAATTAATTCGAGTTCGCTTCAATTACGAATACACACCTGAAAATAATTAACTTATTATGCAGCATCCCATGGATATTTCTTGTTATATTCCAAGTTTAACCACACGGTTTCCTCCTTGGAACTGCTCTCATTACTGTTTTGCTCCAAGCGAAATTTCGCTACTCCTTTGAGGTTCCAACGCGTCCGTCATTTACCGACAGAGTTGTGTAATTAGAGGCAGTCTGCCCGTTAATCATATCTCCACGAAGCGATTCAATGATGTGGAATGCTCTGTTACTGCTCCCGGCCCGGAAGTCGATACAACCTATTTTCGAATTAAATTGCCGCTGTCTGCATCCACAAAAGGCTCTGACCTCTGATTTTGCTGATACCGCGCGAGCAAGAGGTGGCACCGCCTTACGGGTCAACGTCCAACCCCTCTCTCAATCATCCTCCTTTTTCACTGAAATACTCACCATCCTTTAAAAAAAAAACCATTGGTTCGTTAATCGCTGCACGGTATTCGAACTGGAATATTTGCGTATATTTAAACTTGGTTCAGGGTGTATCGTCCAATTAAATTGTTGAATTAACTGTGTAAATATTACCTATAAATTATGATCGATGTATTCAAACATCTCAAGAGATTTCCAGTTACAATTTGATGTATGGCACACTTCGCATGGAAGAAAATTACAAAAAGTTATTTAGTACTTGACACATATTGTTAGGGGCTGTTCGGCTCATTACGGCTTTTGATCGTGGTGTTGTATTTAGGAAATCCCTTCTGATTCCCTTCGAAACGAGTGATCGGGGGTGGCCCAAGGTCATCGCGATTTTGGGATTCACCTACAACTTTTTTGTCACATTTTGTAGTTTAATTTTCATATAACAGACTGTCGGAGGGACATTAATGCACAACAATGAACTCAAGATCAAGAACTAGTCAAAGACACCTTATGAGTTTTATATAAATCGTTGAACCTTCGTTTGTTGAGTATTTATTTCCATTCATTGCTATTTCACAGAGTATTTAAATTATGGACAACAAAAATACATGCGTCGATTAACAAAAACTGCGTTGTATGTTGAATCAAAACCGTTAATGCTGTTAATTGTCGGGGGAACGTGACATTTTCCTTTTTGGTACAATGTGGGGTCTCTTATTTTCGACCCACGAAAACATAGCGAACTCACCAAAAAAAAAGAAAACAAGCTATAGGTTCAGCCATTCCCCAACAATGTTTATTATAGATGTGGAGCCATGGGTACGAACTGAAAATACGATTTTAAGATTCAAGAAACTTCAAAACGTTGAGATCCGCTGTCATCAATCCCTTTTTGAGCGATTACAGTAGCTCCCTTACGTTTGGCTTGTGATGCGTTCAATAAATTGGTAATTTAGGTTGTGTCGACTTTAGGTAATTCCATAAATTCTCACAAATTACCGACTACGGGTTTCATGGCGAACTTTTTTGGTTCCTTGGGGGGGGGGGGGGGTTGTAAAATGGACTATTGTAAATCGGTTGTCATCTCCGTAAACGTGGGATGGGAGTCCAAACTAGAGAATGTTAAGGGCGTATGTACAGAACTAAGAATTTGAATAGTTATTTTTACCTAGCGCTGCTCCTTCTGAATTAACGTAGAACACAGCTGCTGTGTGGGTTATTGCCTATTATCACGTAGAAGGGGGGTGCTTCTCCTGCTATTCCGCGTTGAAGAAACGATTGAATTGGAAGTATTGTAGAAACGTCCAACCAACTCAAATTAAGTACGTGGTACTTAGGAGTATAAGGAAGTTATGACGCCGTATTCTTCGTGGAAGAAGTAGTTACTTTTTCCTTAAACAGAACAAAAAAGTAATTTCCGTGTTACGATGTTGTGGCAAATCACCGGCCATTATCTTTCGTTATACCTTCACCACTTGAAGTTAACCCGTTTAATGTTAATCTCTAATCGCTTGGATATATGCTGCGCCTTCTTGAGAGAACAATAGAATGCTTCGTAGCACGTTTTCAGTTCTATGACATTGAAAAACATGCGAGGGTTGGAATAATTAGTTGAGCCTTTTTTAATTATAGTGCAGAGAAGAGTCAGGGGCATCCAGAGGCAACTTTAGCTCCTCTCAGGGCATAAGCGCTTGGCCTTCGGAAAACCAATGTGACGATCGCTATTGACCGTATTGCAGAACATGAGCATGAGGCCAACGCTTGAAATGAAGGGGATGGGAAGAATAAAGTAGAAAGGAAAATATCAGCAATTATTCGGCCGTTGTAGTGAAACCAGAAAGTACTGCAGCTCTAACACTCCTCAATTGAATTGTTTCGAAACGAGGAAATGTGTTATCCTCTACTACATTTTAGGGAGCACGAACGGCTGAATATTATTATGTTATTTGTTGATGGCACGAAACTAATGTTATAAGCAGTTTCCATCGACGGAATCGGTGGGAAGGGATTGGGGGGGGGGGTCACAAAAATTTGCTTTTTTTCGAAAACAAATGTTTCATATTATATTCTACCTATCAAGAATACCTATTAAAAATTCCATTTTTTTACTTTTTGGAAAAACAAGTCTTTAAAACAAACTCACTGAGTATCTTCAATTGGTCAATATCTATAAACAAGTCTCCATAAATGTTCCTTTGACAGTCTGCTATACGAATATAATAACCAAAATGTGCTTGTTGATAAGGAATGAGAGAAAAACAGCTCGGGACGCTCTTGCATTATCCAGAGTTGCACGTTTTTTGTATAGTCCGCACAATTTTTAAAGGCTATGATGCTGGTATCCATGTATTACGTAAATTGTGAGGCTGATTTCGCCATGATCCGTTCATCACTAACCAGAAACACTACTATAAAGGAAAGGGAAAAGTGGATACTCGTTACATTTTCCTCAGGGTTCTGATACCGTTTAATCTATCCTACCAGCCCCAATCAAGTTCATGAAATATCCTCGAACCTTAGGTATTGAAGCTTTTCCGCGGTTGATGCCACCTTCAGAATACGGATCTCGCCAAGAACTGACAACCTTTAGATCGCACTCGGAATTGATCGATGGCTCCGGAGCAGACATTTGAGCTGAAGGGTGTGTTACCCGAGGTATAAAATGATAAATCGATGTCAACGGCTCCGATTTTGCGAAACTCTCAGTTTCTCAATACATCACAAAGCCAATCCCACGTACCTTTGAGTTAGTTGCATATTTCATCTGTTGAAGCTTCCTTTTTTCGCTTTTCCGCCACAATTTTGCTAATCGTCTTTTGATGGATTGACTTAGAATGTGACTGACTTTTTGAGCAAGTAATCGTAGTCTTTAGTGGAAGATAATTCCATAACTTATATTCTTGACAATGTTTTTGTAATGTTTACGTCCAGAAAGTAAGCGTCCCCAAAATACCTAAAAACTTGGGAAACTCACGTCAGTTTCAAAGGAACTTCTTTAAACAGGTTGATAGCAGTTCCCAACGAAGGCTCATAATGCCTTGCAACGACCTTTGTATATCTAGCCCTCGTACCGATTTTGGAGCTAGTTCCAAGCATATATCAATGTTAATTACTATTCAGTTCCATGAGGATTTTATACATCAAAGGTGAGTCAATGGCTTGATATCATAGCATCACGAACATAAAAAATTATTGAATAGTTAACTTTAGTCTTAGTGAGCGTCAATAATAACAAAGCCCAGGCTAAAGTTTATGAAAGCGAGAAGGCACGAGGGAAATGGTTTTTCAGTTATGGTTAAACTATCTACCGAATACCTACATTTTGTCAACTGTAAATATTCTGCTAACCTTCAGCTGAACGGAGATATGATACAAAATAATGCAAATTCTTCGCATTTTGAAATTTTTTTTTAACGGCTCTGGTTAAACCGGTTATGTAAATTTAAATGATCAATGCCTAGTTCTCGTTCTTCATAAACTTCTCTGTAGGAATGCGTTGAAACACTATACAACGGACGTGCGTACAGATGCGGTGGAGGGGAATGTGCGTGGTGCGTTGCATCAAATATTTACGAACCTCGTTAATCTCCACTCACAACTAATACCGAACTAGTTACTAGGGTAATTGTTCTCAGGAAATTAAATAATTCTAAGTGGTTTTCTCGATCCCCGTTGTTAATTAATGCGTCCAGCCACTCGCATTGTCTGCCGATTTTGACCTTCGATTCTCAGACAACCGAAAATAGTTCAAATTACGGTCTCTTTAGTTCTCGGTGTTTGTCTCGTCGGTTCTTTGAGACACGTGATGATTTTCCTAATCATCTCTTCCCTTTCAAACTTCATTTTCGACTCTTTTGGAACTAAAAGTGGAGGTCTGAATGCGCCGACCGAGCGATAAATTTCGACCAGTATTTTCGCTGTCTAAGATAATTTGAAAAATCTTTGGGAATACTCGAAGGTTTTAAGTCGTTTCAAATAATTAATTTACGAACAGTTTGAAAGGCCGAAATTTATTGGGCGACCGCCACAACCTTCATTTAAAAAACGGACATAATAAACCAAAACATAATTGATTGGACTGTTGCCCGGAATTTTGTGGACTGTCCATAATTACGTTATGGCCTGTTATTGTGTGCATAACTACTAAAAAAAATATAAGCCGAAAAAAAGGATTTTCTTGAAACGTGCTTCACAGTAGCTACTGGCACATGGAGGAGGGCATCAACCCCAAACAACGTTTTTGTAAAATGTAAAATCGAGGGAAAATTTCTGGTACTTTGCAACACACTACTTTCTTTAGCTCTACGTCAATTCACTTGTGTTCATGGCTCTTTCCACTTATTCAATTCATTTGAACTCGGTCAAACATCACTTCACGGCAGAAAGCGGTAGCGCTTAAGTTCCAAAATTTATTGTGCCGCTCATACTCATTCTCGTACCATTATCGAGCAATCTGTACACAAAGAATTAATGAGGCTGTAAACACGATTTTTTTTAAAGAGGATAGTAATCACTTTTGCAGAGTTATTGGGTAAAAACTGTTGGAGCTGGTATTAAGCGAAACGGCGGTAGTAACATTTCAGCAGAGTTTATTGAGGGAAAACTGCGTATTGAAGATAATTGATAGCAATTTTTGAGGAAATAATGAATGATGTTTTTAAACATATGCGACATGATACTTATTTGTAGGCAAAATAGACCGAAATATTCTTATCACTTTGGATTTTCATGTGAAACGTGTAAGTATATTCACTCGTCAATAATACGCTGGTCTACATTTTTCATTCCGTGGAGCTTACCGTATTTCGCGTTAGCACGAAGACACTTGTTCAACTCTGAAATAGGGGAAGGTTGGAGAAGATGTTTTAGGAGTCTCTTAAAGTAAATAATTGAAGTAATCTCCTAAACACGAAAGCTTACCAGTTCTGGTTCTACAATCAAAGGTGCACGTAGAAGTTAAGGATGGCACGTGTAGTTGGAAGGCATTTCTATTCTATGTACATATTTAGTTGGGCAAGTTGGAAGTTGTAGCTGTCGCCTTTTTTTTCTCCTGTTTCTCAAAGTGAGGAACAAATATAATTATAATAATAATTCATAGTATCGAACTGCATCGTATTTAACAACGTAACTTTCCACGCTACCTATTATTCCGGTGTACTATTAATTATTAGTAACCTATTTATGGTTAACTATCTTTACTATTTATTATTACTCAACTAATCCTACCTGAACATTACTCTTATTAAAAGCTCAGTTTCATCTTTTATTATCAATGAAGTAACTGGTTTAATAAAAAAACAACAAAAAATAGAAAATCAACGGGAGAGAACCACAATCCCCCGTTCCAAATTGAAACCTCGTTTCGTAAAAATTCGATTCAGAGCAGCAATGGCGAAGAGGGGGGGGGAGGCTCGCTTGCTTATAGCACTATTCGGTAATATAACATTGTTCATTTACTCGTAGTGATGTTAGAGAGGGGTTCAGAGTAACTTATGGTCGACTACACTTTTTGGAGCCCCAGTTTGTTTCGAATCCTAGTTGACGTAACGGATTCCGAATTTATTATATTTATGTAAGCAGTTGCATGCCAATTATTTAAGCGTGGCACCGAATGCACAAATAGGTTGGCATTGCAACGGAATGTTGTGAAAATGAATTATTAGAGAAGCCCCTTTGAAACAATTCTAACGACAGGAATTAGCTTCGACGGCGAAAATGCTGTAAAAAATTTACGGCCGATGTCGCATGCATTATACTCCACTGAACGGTCACTTTTCATTCGAAAGAGTCGAAAATGGAGTTTGAAAGGCGAGAGGTGATTAGGAAAATGAACGCGCGTTAAAACGAGCGAGCGCCGAAGCGAAAAAGCGCCGTTGTTGGTTATCAGGGCTTACCAAGGTCAACATAGGCAGACAATTTGAAGTACCAGACGTATTAATTAAAAGCAAAGAGAATCAAGGGCCACTTCGGATTATTCAATTTCCCGAAAACAATTGACGCAGTTGGGAAACCCTCGAGGAACCCACCGTCGATATTTTGGCTTACGTCAAAACTTCACGTTCACGTAGCTTCTAGTTGGGATCTGCATCATTTTATCGCGTTGGAGAATCACACTAAAAGGAAGGTGGTACCGATTTGTATCTATTTTGGTTTTACTTAGCATCGGGTTGTTTATCATCCTCATGAATTGATTTGAAGAACAATCAGATTGACATACTCGTAAACAGCCGCCCACTTCCGTGAAAGGATGTCAAGGTTAAACGATGGCCGATATAAAAAATGAAAACACGCTACAGATATCTGCAGTAGTTACGCTGCATCATGGGAAACAGGTCTAACCTGGTTGGTATCGTAACAGTAATTTTAAAGAGTCTAGATTTTTAAACAAACTTGTATCGATCTTCTGAATACTTGTAACTCCGCGAAATACTACCAAATATTACCAATCTTAACCGAATGGCATGCTTCGAAGTTCTAACCGGACATATTCACCTGTTCGTTCCTTGTGTCGGAGAAATGGACGAAGATCATCTGGTGGAGAGGCACCCAGGATTCCAGGACGTGAGAGCTCTAGTTGATGAAGAGTGCCTGCCCCAGCATCTCTGGACATCCAAATTACATAGGGCTGCAAGAAATCATATTGCAGAAGCCGCGGCAAACGGTCTGGCAATTAAAAAATGTTTCATTTAGGATTAGTTGTCAGATTTTAGATTGTTCGAACTCATTCACAGACTACGATAGCCCCAAAAAACGTCTAACTCGTTTCGATTCGGTTTGGGTGCTTGTTTCAAATCTATCAACTGAAGCAGAGCGTCGTACAACTTTCTTCAACAAAGGAATTGACCAAATAGAATTTAAAGCGGTTCCAAAATCGAACGAAAACCGTGTAATTCGCCGAAATATTAATTCGGTCAGTACTACAAAACTTGAGTCGTCTCTCAAGTGTGATAAAGAACGTTCTAAAAACTGGAGTTCGACGAAATGGTCACTACGTATATTTGGAGGCTTCGTTCGAAAAGGGAAGTCATAGAGGCGGAAAACGGCGTCCCACTAGGCCAGTCCTTCCAAACAAAGTCGTTTCTGAAATGAAATCGTATCAAGATAGAGAAGTCTTTGAAAAATGGAGTAGCGTCGAAATGAGCACTACGTGCTTGAAGGCGTGGTTCGAATAAAGAAGTTATTGAGCGGGACGCGGCGGGTCCCTTTGACGACAATCTGACGACCAGCCTGGAGCTTACATTACTTATCTTGCTACTCCATAAGGCTAAGGAAAGTAAAATACGGTGCAAATTATTGCACGCCGGTTTACTATTCTCTCGCACAGCATGGCTGTCACCTGTCCTATTCTATCAAACTTCGAAAAATATAAAGAACGGCTATATCACCAATCTAGGACACAATAACTCGTATGCAAACGACAACATATGTAGAGAGCACTTCCGAGATCCATCCCATTCATGACATTTCGCAGGCGACTCTAGGCAAATGGCAGTACGGGAAATTAGCGCAGACAGGAGAGAAACGATAACTTTCACAAAATTGTCCCGCAACTTCCTTCGAGTGGCAGAAATCACCTCGCTATATTCACTGTGATTTCACTGTTTTCCATCTAGACGCAGTCCTACACCTCTGAGACCCGCTCTATTCGACTCGGTATCGGAAAATACGTACGAAACGTGACCAAACACGACGACACTGCCAAAATTTCATTTTTGGCGAGTTTAGTAAACCTAATTTTGCCCATAACAAACACGGGTTTCGTCCGATTGGATTGCGGAGCAGGCGGGCCCGAGTAGATAAATTTGAAATCGAAACGTAAATTTTCTAATTTTGAATGGGAGCTGTAAACAAATGTTCCTGATCGAAAATATAGGTTCACTATTCAGAATGAATAATGAACAAAAAACGTACTGCTCAGCCAACCAATGACCCTAGCCAACCATCTAAATGAGATATTTTCTCGATACGTACGAAAACGTACAGAGCTGATGAAACACCGAGTGTCGTTTTGACTAATTACAGTTCATTCCATGCCCTTTGGCTTGAGCATGTGCAGACCAAGTATTAAATTGAGCTGATTTAGGTCGCTTTCGCAGACACTCACTCGCCGTTAGCTCCAATGTCGTTTGCTCACTGAAAAAAAAGAAAAAAAAAAATCGTGGATTTCATTCTCATAGGGCTTCGGAAAATGCTAATTGAAAAAAGATTTATCCAAGGGTTGGGAAAATGCTCAATTTCTATAAGGAATGCGTTAATAGTTACTCACCAAGTGACTGACTAATCCCGAAATTGTAAAAGAGCCCAAATTCTCAACCTTCAGCGAAAAATTCTACGCGGATTGATGGTGAAAGAGTTAGAAATTGGATCTGCGTTAGTTCCTCCGCATCTGTGGTCCATTGAGAAGATCAGCCGGCGTCTCATGACGCAGAGCAATTAGTCGCAGGAACGAGAAACCGGATGGTCAGCTATATAGTGGGTAATTGCTCATCCCGCTTCTTCGCTTCGGTGTTCAAGAGCCCTTTTCAAACAGGTGCTGGTTGCTCTTAGAAAGTTGCCAATCAAAATTTCTCTCGGTTAAATAATATTTTCGATCTGCGAACTACTACGGCGATCTCGAAGCATTTGTAATAACTAACGCCGTTTCAAGGTCGTCAGTTGGTAGTAGCGAGTTGTTGATGCGTGTGTGAGCAATTAGCAGGTTTGACATTATTCGATACTTGAAACGGCGAATCAAATAGGTTTCATCAACGTAAAATCTTACCACGTATTTCTCGTAAAGCAAACTGGCTGTAATAAACGCGTACGGCGTTAAACTTTGTTATCGAGAATGATGGACTTCATAAAGAAAAATATTCACTTCCTAAACGGGGTGTGTCTTGAAATTGCGATCTGAATTTTTGTTGATCGTTATTTAACACAAAAATGTACTGTGACAGAACAAATCGTTCCACTGGACAAGTGAATTAAGATTGAAAAGAGCGAGCTGCCATTGTACTATTGCAGAACCAACATCTTATGTTGAAGCAATGAAGAGTATCGACAAGGACAGATGGAAGAGAGCAATGGACAATGAAATCATTAAAGGAAAACCAAACCTGGAATATGACCACTTTACCACCTGGAAAGAAGGTACACAACATGGGTATTCTGAGTGAAGACAATCTCAGATAGCTGAATCTTGATTCAGCAAAAGGCCTATGTTAAAAGAATTCTGGATCGTTTTGGGATGAAGGACTGCAAATCAGCTCCTACGTCAATAGTGAAGGAAGATATAAAATCAGGGAAGTTTGACACGATTGAAGAAGCAAGAGAAGAAGAAGAGGTTAATTGCGTGTACCCGTATCCTCGAGCAGTGGGTGCATTAATATACCTCATGACTGCTACCAGACCGGTCAGTCCATATGCTGTTGGAGTTGTTTTCAGTACACTGGACACCCATCAAAAGCGAAAATTATTAAAGTGAAAATAATTTTCCGATACTTGAATGGGGCACAGAACTAAGGATTGTTCTTTCCCCGAGACTTCAAAAAGGGAATCCTTGAGAGCTGCAGCGACGCACATCACGCAGGAGACACCAAAACGGGAAGATCAACTTCTGGCTGGTACGCTGGAGGAGCCATTTCTTGGTCAAGTCAGCGACAAACTTCAGTTGCAATATCGACAACCGAAGCAAACGTGGTCGCTGCAAGGGAAGTCATCTGGTTAAAACGCCTGTTATCATAATTAGTGCTGCTCAGGGAAACGCCGGTTCTTCATGTTGCCAATGAAGCTACAATTCGTTTGTCTCAGAATCCAGCCTTTCATCGGCACACTAAACATACTCGAACTAGGCATTCTTTCGTTCGTGAGCAAGTTATGATCACAGAAATTGTGGTTAAGAAAATAGCAACGGAGTTTCAACTGTCCGATGCGTTGAAGAAGCCTCTCGACTAGTGCAATCTGTCAGGAACTGGGGATCGTGGATGAAAATCATTTTAAAATCTCCAATGAGGTGTGACGGTTTGAGGCATTGTCGTTTTGTAAACACATCAAAATTGATTGCGTGTTTTGTTGGTAACCACTCCATTGTACAAATCACATTTGTAATAAACCACTTCGTTGCGAGCATTCGAGCAAGAAAGTCGTTTATAAAATAATTTATAGACCGAATTAAGACATTCAGTTGTTCATTTAGTTCGTGAATACTCATCCGAAGTAACAACTTTGCCTGCTGATAATAAGATAAATGAACGAGAACGAACTGAATGAAATAGTTGTCAGGCTTCCCAGTTGACCAAACAAATTGAATCGGTTTCAAAATTACTTGAGGCTGGTCTCACTAGTACAATGTCCAATGGCCCCAGGGCCTTAAATCCCTTCTACCTGAACATTTGAAATCACTTCCCCCTCATTTCGTGCTCTCTATTCAACGTTATGTTACCGAACGGTATAATAATGAATACTTGCATTGTCCACAGGTACAAAGGAGAGACTGAAAAGTGGCTGCCTGCCAATGGAACTGAAGGGAAGCCGGAGGAAACGGCCACCGAACAATGCGCTTCAGTTTTTGATCTCAGATTCGATCCTAATTCTAAGACTAGCAAAAATACGAGCAAAAAGCTTTACCCGCAGGTATGTCGTTACTTTAAATGTGACATTTATCTGTACTTCTAATTGAATTTTAAAAAAGAAACAGAGAGATTGCTTGTGTTATCAAATCAATTCCTGAATTTCGGCTTAAAAGTGGTCATTGATATCACGTTCTTTGGCTTATTAACGTAAATTATTTTATACTTCGTTTAGATGTAAGTTCATCATTGCCATCTTCGTGTCATATTTATTATTTGCGTAATTAATATTATTTTTATCACGTTAATCATTGTGAGTATCAACCGGAAGTTGCCAAATGATAAATGGGAGTGAGGGAAGGACGTTGAAATACTTTCGAGTGAACTTTTGTCATTTAACAAATGTCGGTGTTGACAGTATTTTCAATTTGGCAACCGAATCATATCCAAGTTTTGTTGATTTGTACAATTTCCAAGTTTAGGGCTGGATCCAACTGAAAGTCTCGGTTGCGCGCAATGTTTTTAGTTACATCCTCCCGTTGGAAGAGCTAGGTAATCAATCTTCTTCATCCAACCCGAGTGCAAAACAGTATAATGCACTTTGTTGTCGTCATCGCTACCCACAAGTCGTGCCTTAACTTTTGATTAACCTATCGCGAAACTTCCTTTTTTCCAATCCCAATTTCCACAGAGCTAACGGCGTCCGGGTCCTCTCTGCGTTTTTACTTTTTATGTAATTTGTTGAACATAGCTTTGAGTTTTCTTCAGATCTTAAATCCGTCAATTAAATTTCGACGATAAGCTTCTTACTGCGTTTCCAAGCCCCATTAACATACTCGGCCAGTCGGTACACGTATTAGGTACCGTTATGAATTCGGCCAGAATTTGACATCTTCCCACGAAGTGAAAAGTGTCTTTCCTCGGTCGTAGATTGCACAGTATTCAGTCGTTTCGGTCTACCATTACGACAATCGAGGGCGGTGGAAGGGTAATGCCGCGAATATTTTATACGGGATCCTACTGACGGTACTGGTATCTATACCCGGGTTAATCTTGTCTGCGAATCAGTAACTTGCGGAACATCTTTCTGGTGTATTTGAAATGAAGTATAGGTAGAGAGAGCTTCTGTTTCCAGCCATACGAAACATCCAACAACGATTGTAAAAATAGCATCGACTTTTTTTTCTCTTCAAGGAGTCCGATCCGCTAAACCTTAGTACCGTACGTTAGAAAAGCTATGAACCACTTGGCCGTCAGAGGGATGCCACTTTGCTTTGCCCTGCCAGAAGGTATTCATATTCTCTTCAAATTAAAATAGTAGGAGAGCTTGGAAGCCAATCAGCCCTCAAATAATTAATACATATTCCAGAATAACCTCAACCACTTTCTTCTCATAATACCACTCTTAAGACCTCCCCTACCCCCGCTCATCAGAAGACGATTATTTTTGATTTTTAGAAAAAACGCATGACTGAATTTGATCAACCGGACGGTGTGTCTTCTACCAACCTATACAGACATTTTGATTTCTGATGTTATTCTTGTAACCACCCGATATGAGCAAAGATAGAGTGGGAAATTAAATTTGACGAACATTAAATAACCGTGTTTCCAATTTTCTCAAACGTGGCTCTAGCGATTTTGATAAAATTTTCGTGGTACGTACTTTTAACTAGAAGCAACATTTATTTTAAATAACGGTCCACATATTATAATTTCGGTGATATATGCGTCCGTGCTGAGGATGAACGGAAACCAGTGTTTCAGGCCAGTCAAAAAGCCTATTTCAGATACAAGAAGTCGAATTATGGAATACATTCGATGTGAGTGTTGCGAGTGCGAGCTCAATTCAACATTCGATGCAGGAAATGACAAAATCAAGCAGATATCGTAGGTCTTATTTTTAGCCCCGCTCTACCCCCGGTACTTCCTACTCGTCGCAATCGGACCCATTATCCCCATACCTGTTCATATCTTAATACTCTGGTGATTAACCTCCTAATGGCACGAGTTCGCGTTCTGGCCAAATCCTCTATTTTAGGCCAGTGGCTTCTGAAGTTTAATTCGAGGATGACGATCTTCAACACGATGTATATGTGGCTTTTCAAGGGAAACTGCGCAGTGCTGAGTTTTCCCGACAATGTCGTGAGTTTAGTTGTCACTTTTAGTATAGTTTGTTAGTCATATTCACACCACTCCCTCCATTAACTTGAATTCTCCTAATTGACCTTAGTCTTTCGAAGTAGGAAGTTAAATTACGCAGTCAGCACAAAAAAAGTTCTCCGATTTTTTCGTTTTGAAATCTTCAGATTTCTTAAGACACAATTTGGAAAATAGAGCTGTCAGAGTGAGCGCAGGTGGAAACAATTGTTAGATAACTTTATAAAAAATGAAGTGGTACACCAAAATAAGATAATGTGTAACTTTGTTTCTCAAAAATGACTCCAGCGATTTTGATTAAATTTTTTGAATGATCAGCTCCAGAGAACAAAATGGTTCTTATAAAACGTCAAAAAAATCAAGGAGGCTGAATTTGATTAAAATTGTGTGTGTTTAGTTTCCTACCATTTAATAGTAATATCAAATGTTCGTTTGCTAGTGTAGAGCCTTAAATTATCGCATTTTTCGACGAAAACTGATTATCCTAGTTGCCCATTATAAATCCGTTCACATAAATCGAGTTGGTCTTGTACGCTACCTACATCCAGGTTGCTCAATAAATATCGTCAGATACGTAGCGACAACCCAATAAACCGGAACACTGAGCTCTACCTGTTTTGTAGCCTAATTTTTCCAGCGTACAGCTTATACATCAGTTCAAAATAAACGTCTGGCTCATTAGAACATCTTTCGCACGAGCTGAGTGAAAAATCGACTAGATTAATTGACGGAATAAACTAAATTGCAAAATGAGCTTGAAGAAAGTTGAGGTGCACTGTTTCCAATCTCTAGACCCGATTTTTCGACACACTTTGGTTGTTATCTTTTTTCAATGAACTGTGAGAGAAACATTTACGGAGAACAATGTATAGGTATTGACTAGTTGAAGAATTTGTGGGTTTCGTGAAAATCTTTGAAGCTGTGTTGCCAAAAAGCAGAAAAACTATTTTCGCTTCATAGACCTATATCTCCGTCTACCAAATTTTCACAGAGAAGAAAAGTTATCTTCAGATGTTTAAGTTTCAGAGTCTAAAAATGCACCATTTAGCAAAGCTGTAAGAGTGCGAGTGTTTTAATAAATAATATTCAACTCACGCTTGCACCCTCCAAGATTACTGGCGGTACATATATACTGCGAATTATAGGTCGTTGCTCTTATTAATTAAAACTTGTGCATTTAATCTTAATAACATACATAGAATAACAGTTTGTGAACATCTTTGAGAGAGAGAACGGTGGAACCAAACGAGCTAATGATAAAATTATTAGTGAACTCTATCCAAAACTAACTGTAATTGTCGCTAAAAACATTGTTACCTCAAAAACAACTTCAGCCATTTTGATTGAAAGTTTTCTCTGTACAGATCCAAACAACTGAAAGGTGATACAACATATTGATCATTCGTTGAAGAGCAACGCTATAAATAATCGAACATTTCAACAACAATCGAGTTTCGCGCTTTTTCCCTTTTAAATTCCGCTCGTCTCAAACGTGAGTTCTCACGAAAATCAAGTTGACAGTTCAATGCACTATCTGCACGATGGATGTTTACTAACGGCAATGAAATACTTGGGGGCAACCCTCGACATTTCGGAACTCTTACCGCCCTAAGACTAACTTTTTACCACTGTTTCCCAAAAGAAAGTAGTCCAATCAAGCGAAAAAGGTGAGTTTTTCTTCTTTTTTGGCTTTGAGGCGCACCGAATCGCAGCACTCAAGATCGAATTCACAGGAGTTGGCGTAAAGTGAAAGTGTGACTTCACAGCAGATATTTTTCTTGGTTTGTATTCTCAGTTTCTTCTTGGTGAACGGGCTATGATATGTTTACTTAATCTATCAGTGTAAACGTTATTATCCTCTATTTGCTCACGTGTCTAAAACGCTGTAACGTCCACTGCAAAACACCTCAGTTCTCCGTCGGTACGAATAAGGTAATGAAAAAAAATCACTTTCTTCTATCGGGCAGTCGAATGTTTTGTCAATTGGGAGCCGAATGACTAACTATGCTGGTATACAACGAATCGCGTTGTTTATTGAGCTCTCAAATCGTTTTGCGAGGGCTAAGAAAATATTAAATTTTCTTCTGCGTCTACGTGCAGCTACGCCCAATTGTAAGCTCATAGGATTGTATTTTCTTTGACCCTTCACCACGATTCTCATTTCGGTCTCCCACTACCATCCGAACCGTTTTGAATTTCATTGGCAGGATTTAGAGAATTTGAGGACGAATTAGTGGTCCGTAACTTACATCTCATCGTTTCGCTTCGTTTCACTCTTCGTCGCTTCATTAGTCGCCACATCTCATCTATTGTGCACAATTTTCGAACGTTGCTTTGCCAGCGCTGAATGGAGACAACCGCTTCTGTTTCGATATTCATGTAGTGCCAGTGAAGTCGGTGTAAGACACCGCTATAAAATTGCTTTGCTTTTCAAACAGTTCTGTTGGCCCGCAAGTGATTCCTGCTTATAAGTGTGGTTCTCCATTCTGATTGCCGAGAACGCAACGAAATGTGTCGTGTCACTTTAGTTGTCATGATATTACTAACAAATTTTGTTTCTGGTGTTGGTGGTGTCGCAGGGCCCGGAGAACGTGAGTATGTAACGTTGTCGTACAATTATTTCAATTTTATCGTTAGTTCTCAACCGCCGTTTGACAGCGTTGTGCACGTTACATTTGTTGGAATCATATCGTCGCATTACAATATCTATTAACGTTGTTTCAGGTTATTGCTTGCATATCAGCCGCTTCGTTTCACTTCCCTGTCGGAATAGTCGTTGCCTTCTCAGCCATAATAATTCCTCAATTAGAAGCCGAAAATTCGGAAATTCCTGCTACAAAATCGGAAACCTCATGGTTCGGTAAGGATATTCACTGATGTCGATTTTTGAAAAGCAAAGATTGTTTTTTTTTCAGAGACTTGCCATGGGCTTCTAAGTCGGAAAAAGTCGGTTTGTGTGTGTGTGTGCTTGCCCGTTAATGCTATTGAGAGAAAACGACTGACCCAAATCAACTGAAATGTGATACTCAGCATGTAAGTCAACATTGGGCCCCAACATAAGGTTATGAACAAAGTCGGTCCAAAACTAATTATAGTTATCATGGTGATCAAAACACCACATTTGTTCTCAAACACCACTGCAACGATTTTGATTAACTTTTGCGTGTGGGCAGTACCTAGCAAGTTAACTGTAATACAGAAATTTCGTTTGTGGGAAAATGACGGGAGCAGCACAATGAATTATCAAATATTGAACGGAAATCAATTTTAGTGTCGTGTGCTTAATAAATTTCACTAATTATTACACTGAAATTATTTTTTTAAATCTTGGAGTCCTATAAGCTACATACGGTGGAACCTTAATAATCCCCATAAGATAATCAGGTGCAACCTCAAAAATTCCCGAATTCAAACTAACGTCGTTTCTTTCACTAATTTTTTTCCCCTGTAATGCCAGAACAGGACGCACGAACCTTTCCTAATAAGTCATTTTGGCGGTCCCATAAATTATCTATACGCGGATCACTCAGTAAAGGTATCGACATGTGTAGGAACAACCCAACTAATTCTGGAGCGTTGAGCACTACGAGTTAAAAAAGAAAATTAGTTTGACAGTTCTGAAAATTGCCTATGCGGTGATTGAAAACGTGATCACTCGCTCAAGCGCTGCCAGTTTCTACTTAGAACGTAAGTTCGCCCAAATTCACATACACTTAATAAAAAAACACAGTGCATTAGTTGCGAGTGCGGTAAAAATAGCTGAATGGACGTAAATTAGATTCGTATTCGTAATTCATTCATTTTTATCGCGCCCTACGTTACAGGGTTTTAGTTATTAACATCTTGATCTGTTTCTATTTCAGCAAGTTTGGCTGTATCTGTCGTACCGGTTGGCGCTCTGTTCACCGGGTGGATGATGGAAAAAATCGGGAGGCTCAATACGATTCGAGTCGCAGCCCTTCCATACACAATTGGCTGGATTCTCATAGCCACTGCTTCCGGCCTTCCCCAACTGTACGTTGGACGTTTCCTCACAGGGTTTGCGATTGGTAGGAATTTCTGCACGAACGTTGCTTCTTGCATCCAACCTACTCATTGAAACGGCATACTCAATGTCTCGATGACCAATTCACATTTTGTCTAAACCTACTTTACGTAATTAGTACAAATATAAATACTAAGTAGCAATTTTTAATTCAGTGTCAAATCTCTTTATAAATCCGTTTTCTTTTCATACAATTTTGGTGTTTTCCCCATTTTAAAATCACAGATTGAAAACATTTCAACAGTTCAATCAAACTTGAAATCAATACTTACCAAAATATACTTGGTATGTGCCTAACAAGTGGGTGGAGGAGAAGATATACTTTCTGATTCCTACTAAGGCACCTGGTGGAACATTAAAGAGAATCATATCCTCAGGTAACAATGGATTTTGTGCTGGGCTGGAGCCGCAGTAATTTTTCGCCAAATCCAATGGCTGTCGCATGACACAACAGTCAACGTGAACTCATTTAAATATGGAAGTTACACATTTTGAATTGACCAATTTAGAATTTCACGGTTACAAATCACTTTAGTAGTGAATAGATAATGTAATAATATAGTATAATGCCATTTCAACCCCTTTTAATTGTTATTGCAATGGTAATAAATATTTGTTTGTTTTTTTTAGCTATGGGGCCAAGTCCTGCCATCGTTTACATAACCGAAGTGGCAAGGCCTGATCTCAGAGGAGCTCTAATTTGCACAGGACCTTCCATGACATCGCTCGGTGAGTGTCGACATGAGTTAGCGTATCAAGTAACCGAGTTGAACTCTCAATTGATAGTACATTTTGACCCTCCATAGTCGCGTTTTAAAATTGTTGATGAAATACGCAAATTGTGGAGCGATTTTTACTCTGTCACTCACCATTCCCTTATTTTTTACTTCAGACTTTAAACTAAATTAACCTAAATTTTTCCTCAACTTCTGAGAAAATTGTTATTCAATTTTTACTTTCCTTGGCTGTACGAAGTAGAAAGGAAAGTTATGTAGTCGGCTGAAATTTTTTTTTTGAGTTTTCTTCAGATCTTTACGTTTCAGACCCTCCAGAGTCCGAAAAACACTATTTGGGAAAATGGTCTGTGGGTCTGTGTGTCTGTGAACGATTTTTAGAGAAAACCACCGTACCAAATCAGCTCAAACTTGATATCTCGCCCGCAGGCCCCCATGGGACGCCAAAGTAAGGGTATAAACAAAATCCACCGAAAATTAACTATAGTTATCATAGTGATCAAAACACCAAATATTTTTTTTTCTCAAAAACGGCTCTAACGATTTTGATTAAATTTTTAATATTGGTAGCTCTTAACATGATAATTATACCATAAAATTCCCATTTCTGGGAAAATGACGAGAGCAGCACAATAAATTATCAAAATTTTCGACGAAATTGATTTTAGCGCGGTTTCTAGAGAAAACAACCGTACCAAATCAACTGAAACTTGATGTCTAGCCTACAGGTTACCATGGGACGCCAAAGTAAGGGTATGAACAAAATCCACCGAAAGTTAACTATAGTTATCATTGTGATCAAAACACCAAATGTTTTTCTCAAAAACGGCTGTAACGATTTTGATTCAAATTTTTATATAGATAGCTCTTAATAAGATAATTATACCATAAAATTCCCATTTCTGGGAAAATGACGAGAGCAGCACAATAAATTATCAAAATTTTCGACGAAAAGCGTTTTTGCCGCGGTTTTTTCCTTTTAAACTCCGCTGGAATGTTAGTAGAATGTTAAAGAATGTCCTGGAATGAGTACGAGCAGCACAATAAATTCTTTAACTGTAATCGCTGCCGCTTCATGCTGCCGTGAAGTATTGTTTGACCAATACCAAATTAACTGAGTGATAAATTAATTGATTACATAGAATTAGCCATGTACAAAGTGAATTGTTGTAGAGCTATGGAAAGTTGTGTGTTGCAACGCACCAGGTATTCTAACAATCTTTTCACAACTCTTCAACAATGAATTTCGAAAACCTATCGGATTGCCTCACTTATTTTTAGGTCAATTTGCCAACACCCTTTACCGTATCGTTCGCCAAAATGTTTACGAAATTTACATCTTTTTTACTAAATTTCCGAACTGTCACGTGTCAGTCTACAATGAGTTATACTTATTTCTCACAAAAAAGAAATACTTTAATGTCTCAACACGTCGTTGGTTAATCCCGAACTTTGAAATTCAATTTTCTTTATGCTTTTCAATCTGATTTTTCAATGTTGTCAGTTAACTTCTTGCATATTTTGTTCGATTGTCAACTTTTTTACTCAATTCTCCAACACGTTTTCCGTAATTTGCACTCAATTGTTCCTACCGTATCGTAATTTTGTACGATTTGCCGGCCACTTGTACTCCATACTCCACGTTTTTAAGTCATTCCTCACGGGATTGTACTCTATTCGCCCAAAATTATAAACAATTTCTCGAAATTTGGGGCAATTCCCCACATTTATTAAATTCAATTTCTGGCCGATTTCAAACTAGTTATGTAATTTCACACAATTCCCAAACTTTTAAATTGCAATTTGTCAAAGCTGCCAGTCAATTTCCGACGCTTTCTGCACAGTTTCCGAAACAATTTGGTCATGATTCCTAACTTTTCCGCTCAATCAGCCACACAGCCTTCCGACATTTTTTTACATTATTCTCTAACGATTTTGTAAAATTATTCAGAACGTCACTTCACAGTTCTCAACATTTTTACTAATATATTTTTAAAATATTTTTTGTTGCAATTTTCCAACCATTCGAGCATAATAATGCGTTGAACGAAGATGCCCGCTTATGTAGGTGGTGTTCGAACTTAAAGGGATTGTGGAAAGTTGTGTGTCTACGCACCGCTCGTTTGTACGAAATCAGCCAACGATTTTCCTGTCGTTCCGGAAAAGTTGTATACAATCACCCGATAGTTTGTATATAATTCTGAAACTCTCTAGATCTATTGTTCTACAAATCGAATTGCAATTCACAATCCTTGCACAATTTTCCGGAAAATTGTTCATATCTCTCAAACTACTGCGTACAAAACATTTTTTTCGGTGCTGTTTCAATGTGGGCGAATTTCCAACACTTTCTGTACACTTTCTGAACGATTCTTACAACCTTTTTTACTCAATCCTTCAAAAAAATCTTTTTTGATTTTCTAAAAGTGAAATTTTAGTTCTCCACTTTTCGTTTTTCACTTTATTTGCCAATTTGAGAGATTTATACTCCATTTTCGAACAATCTACCAACTATTTGCGTGCTATTCCGAAAATTGTAGGTTCAATTTTCCGACGATTCTCCAACACCTTACAAGCTAATCACAATGTCTACGCAATCCTCAAAGTTATATAAAATTTTCCCACGCTACGCTGTTAATCAATTTCCAACGCTTTTTTGCACAATTGGTGCGCAATTCCAAACTTTTTCATTCAATTCTCCAACAATCGTTTTTTTTCGTAATTTTTTGCGTTTGTACCCAATGTCACAATCTCAAAAGTTCCCCAAGTTTCCATTCAATTTTCCAACTGTTTTTGCACAATTCCCAACGTCTTTACGTTCTCTTCAGAGCTCGAAAAACACTATTTGGGAAAATGGTCTGTGTGTCTCTGAACGCGATTGAGAGAAAACGGCCGAACCAAATCAGCTTAAACATGGTATCTAGCTCGCAAGTGAGAATGGGACACCATATTAAGGGTATGAGCGAAATCCGCCCAAAAGTAAATACTGGAAAAATTACCAAAATTTTCGACGATAATCGATTTTAGCGCAGTTTTTACTTTCCGCTACCCGAAGGGAAGGAAAGTATAGTAATCGGCCCAAAAAAAAATTTGAGTTTTCTTCAGATCTTTACGTTTCAGACCCTACTGAGTCTAAAAAACCTAATTTCGGCGCGTGGTCCGTGTGTGTGTATGTGTGTGTGTGTGTATGTGTGTGTGTGTCTGTAGTTCGATTTGCGGGAGAACGGCTGATCCGATTGAGCTGGTTCTTTTTTTGTTTTGTTCGTTATTTTTTGTAGACACCAAAATAAGGTTATGGACGATTTCGGCCGGTGGGAAGGGGGGTGGGGGGACGAAAATGTACCAAAAACTAGGATTTTTCGCATTTTTCTCGAAAACGGCTCTAACGATTTTGATTAAACTTTCAAATTATCTTCTCCTAATCAATACCTAACTTTTCTTCTCCATACATATCTCCATGAAAATACGGTGAACGGAGATATGGGCCCCTGAAGCAAAAATAGGTTTTTTACGCTTTTTGGCAAAACGGCTTCAGCGATTTTCACCAAACTCACAGGATGTTTTCAAATAATTAATACCTACATATTCCTCTCAATAAATGTTCCTGTGACGGTCCATTGAACAGAGATAAAAATCAAAATGTGTCGAAAATAACGTTTTTTCGAACATTTCCGTAAATTCTAGGGTAACTTTTTCACCAGATGTGATAAATTCCAATGGAGAGTCTTTTAGTCACCCATACCAACATTTCGTTCTCTATAGTTATTTCTGTATATATATGTTGAACGGATATATTAGCCATGTTAACTCAGAAAAGGAGATTTGTCGAATATTAATTTATCGGTATTCCAATTTTCTCAAAAACGGCTCGAACGATTTCGTTCAAACTTACGGAGTACTCTCAGCTAACTTGTCCCTACATTATGTTCTCCATAAATGTTCCTGTAAAAATGCGTTGAACGAAGATATAGCGCCCGCATATGTAGGTGGTGTTCGAACTTAAAGGGGTGGCGGAAAGTTGTGTGTTGCTACGCACCAGATATTTTCCTTATAAACTCCGTTCAGAAAGTAACAGAATCATCATAAAAATCTATGTGGTACCATACGTAAGTAACCATACGATGAGCATTTAATAACGCTCATGAGATATATAGGAACTACTCCAGAAATTCTGGAATTTCAAACGCTGCCTTTTCAGGTACTGCCATTTCTAAAAGTGTGTACCTGATAACTCTGGAAAAGTTATTATTATCCTCATCGAAAAATCGTATCTACAGTCTCATCAGTTTTCTGTGTAACACTTGCTCAATAAGAGTCAGGGCGTGAGTATGAGCAGCACAATAAATTCCGGAACTGAGTGAAAAATAAAATGAGTTAGTAGCAAAAACACATGTGAATTGACGTAGAGCTAAGGAAAGTTGTGAGATGCGACACACCTAATATTTTACTCGGTCCTCGTAAAGTTTAACCTGTCATACGATTATTTTAATTAAATTTTCCTGAGTAGTGTAGCCGATTGTGAGAGCTAAAAATAACATATCCCATTCATTTTTATTGGGACAATCTCTCTGTAAGTTCGGAAATTGAATAAAAGTTATTCAAACCATTCGAAAACACCCAACTCTCAAAATTTAAAAATTTGTATGTGACCAATGATGGATGATGTGGATATTATTCCACGCCTTATTCTTGTTTATATTTTTTCTTCAATGTGTTTGTACTATTTCAAGGTATGGTGTTGACGTACACGTTGGGATGGCTGGTGCCATGGAGGACAGTAGCGTGGATAGGCATTGCCTTCAGCATTATCCCGCTCACTGCAATGTTCTTCTTCACTCCTGAGTCTCCTAACTGGCTTTTGGCTAAGGGTCGAAGGGAGGATGCAGTTAAAGCGTGCCGTTTTCTCGCTAGAGGTGATTCTGATGTAAGTCATCCTTTGATTCATATTAGACTCTAAGAACTCAGTCGAACTTGTAGTTCTGTAAACCCCCGAGTCAACATTCTCGTAGTTTTTAGAAGAAGCGACTCTTACTAGATACCCTCACAATGTGGACCTTATGAATTAAATGCAGAGAGGATAAATAGCTCACCTGAATACCTATTTTGATACACAAATCTACTTCAGTTCATCCATGTTGCTGCAGTGATAAACTCAGGAGAGATGCACTTGATCCTAAACGTGGACCGGAAAGTTATTTAATGTAGAGTCCTGGTATCGCCTCTCGAAGATTGTTTTCTCATATAGCTCATGCATGTTATTAGGAGCGTACTTTACACTCATCTAAGGGCACCCCTCTTCAAGCAGCCCAACAAAAATTATATCCCAGTTGGGTTTTTTTCTCGTTTCTTTAAAACAATTGTCTCATTTACAGCAAGACAGTTTGGCTGAAAAACAGGTTGCGTTGATGGAAAAAGAAATTAACAGTAAAAAGAAATCAGGTCCCCAGGACCCCGTTATCAAGAGATTCGTGAAGGGATTTGGAAGCCCAACTGGCTATAAACCATTGATGATTCTCATTGCTCTCTTCTTCTTCCAACAATTCACTGGAATTTACATCACGATTTTCTATGCTGTCACATTTTTCGAAGTAAGTTCATACAATATCCCTTTAGCATTTTTTCTCTCTCAATTTTCATGTGTGTGAAGGAACAGGATGGCATTTCAGCTTGGTAAATAATTTGTTTGTATTTGTTGTATTGAGATTATTTTTTCAAATGAAGAATCCTTTGTGTGGGAACCCATTGAAACTAGATTGTGACTTTCTAGTGTTGTGCCCTGCTTTGGAAACCTGCTGATTTAAATGGTAAGCTCCTAGGTGTCCTCCTTCATTAACCGTTTGTGTCCTATGAATGAAGTCTGGGCATTAGGATTTTATCTTCATATCCACCAGTCATTAACCACCTTTTAGCACAAATCTTTTTTTCTAATACAAAAGGTAGGCTAATTCTGAAGTACAATTTCAATCATGCAGTTGTAATTTGATTTATTGACCCAAATCACTAGCTTCCGAATTTTGCAAATCGAAAGTTGATCAATGGATTGTTGTAATACTATAGTGAAGACGTATTAGGACTGAAGCCAAGAGCGGTCCTAAGGATGTACAAGCTTGTTAGGCCTGTGGTCACCCACTCTGCCCTGGTCTGGTGGACTATGACAGGAAAGAAGACGTGCAGCTGCAGTTGAGTATACTGTATCCCAGGGTCTGCATAGCTGTGATTGGGTGTATGCATATGACCCCCACAACTGTGCTGTAAGTCCTGCTTGGTCTTGCCCCTCCCCTCATGCATTTGGAGAGAGCTGCCTACTTACGATATGTTAGAAACAGAGCTGAGTCGGGCAGGGTAGACAGCTCCACTCCAACTCATATTGGACATAGTGGCCATTGATGAGGGGGGGGGGTTGCTTATCAGGAACTCAGTACTCATCAAAGATCCTGATGGGAAGAGGGTAGTCCCACTCTTGTGGCCGGGACCATGGTAATATACAGCCGGATCATTGGGAGTTAGCTTAGAAAGGGCAGTATTTTATAGGCCAGGAATCCAGACAGTGATAACATTAGGTGCGCTGGCTAGTTTTCTGAACAGAGCTTTTTACAATGATGATGTGCATGCAGCATCTTCTGTGCAGGGGGCTGAAATGGAAAAAGATATCCACTATGTCCGACAGTCTGCACTTGACGCCATGGCTTCGTATACTATTTCGTCGGGGCTGGTTTGGGAATGTCTGACTGGTCTGAAGACTTTGGCAAAGGAGAACGCATCAACACTGTGTTGGGTGCCTGGTCATACAGGAGTAGGAGGGAATGAGGAGACTGTGTACTTGTGAGGAGCTGGCTCCTATGCGCCTCAGAGTGCTTGTGGTTCTTCAGCTGCTGTCCAGATGAGGTTGCAAGAATGGACTTCAAGGCTGTCTTGCGTTTTGAGTTGGAATGGTTGGGACGAGTGAGGATGTTGCATCTGGGGACACCAGCTCCATTAGAACTGAGGGTGGAGCTGAGAGGACATGAGGCAGTTCATGTATGCCACAGAATAGACCCATCTGAGGCTACAGTAAGGATATCACCCTACCCCAGTATATATGGTGGTGGGAGGGGAGGGGGTCAGTGTTTGAGTGCGTTAGAGCTTCAGACAGCAACTCGTTTTTTTGTGACAGAGTTGGAAAAGAGAGCGAAGAGCCAAGTGCTGAAGCTTATTTACTTGTTGTGCTTCTCGCTCTTTTGGAAACCTAACTCTTTCCTTAAGACCCAGGAGCCCGTTGGCCTAGACCTAATTAGGATCATTGGAGAAGACGCTTCGAAAAGCTAGAGCCTGCACACAGGTAGGGCTTGACAGTAAAATATAATGTACATACCCCTCCAGTTCACTCCATCTTCCAATTTTTTACTTCTACTGGCCAAAGGGTGAAGTATTGCAAACAGAAGAAGGTTTGGAAAAACGGTTGTTACGATTTTTATCAAACTTATGAGGAGCTTTCAGCTAAATAGTATCTACATTCATTCTCTATACATGTTTCCATAGAAACACTTTGAACGAGACTATCGACTTATTTACGGAGGTTGCGGAAAGTTTTATATTGCTACACCCGAATTACTTTAAGCAAACAAGTATTTTGTCTCTGTCTACAAATATTTGAAATACAACGCTAATTTTCGTTCTACCATTTTACAGGAAGTGAAAAGCGGTATAGATTCCAACATAGCCACAATATTGATCGGAGTAATTCGAATGCTGGTGGGATTTTTAACATCTGCCCTTTTGAGACGGTATGGTCGTCGTACTCTGTGCATCATCAGTGGACTTGGCATGTCCATTTTACTGAACATCTCAGGGTGGTACACCTACAGGTTACACACTCGTAAGTTATGTTCTTGAAGCCAATTAAGTTTTATTTTTGAATATAGTTCGACACAATGAGTCTCTCATTTATTGATTAAGGTGATACATATGACCAGCTTGTGCGTTTCAGATGAATTGGAAAAGTCAGTTGTGCCGGTCGTCTGTTTGTTGCTGTACATGAGCTTGTCAGTAATCGGCCTAATGTCCATTCCTTGGACAATGACTGCCGAACTCTTCCCTGTCGAAATGAGAGGCATGGCGCAGGGATTCATTGTCTCTCTTGCTCATATGATAATGTTTGGAGCTCTTCTTGTCTACAGGTAGTTTTTACACGTTGAATTTTTACGCTTAGTGAGTAGGGGTTTGCGTGGGAGTATGTTTTTGTGGCACAGGGAGATTCTATGAGTTCCTTCACTATCCTAACAAGCCTTTGTAGTATGCTTCCTCTAGACCCTGACGAATTGAGTAGCCATCTTCGTTCTTATATACCACGAGTTTCCATTGAATATGAATCTTATTCTGTGATCACTATACTACGAGCACTGGGGGGACCTAAAATTGGAGTCAGGAGGTACTGATGAATAACTAAACCTATCTGCCCGGTTCACCACACTTAGCAATAATTATAATAACAACCAAAAAAACACTTTGGAAGATGTTGTAAGATTGTCTGCTTAACCATAAAGTTGAATCTGGGCCCTCAAACTCTGACAGTGATGAGTGATGAAGATTCAATCTTTGGATGTTGTTTACTTTCAAATAGGAACGAAATAGCGTTAAACGCAGTTGTAAACAAACATCATGCATTCTGTACTTGGGAACGTACAAACACGATTTATTTGAGAAAAGATCAGACATATTGGTAAGCGAAATTTATCAGAAAAAAACTACATAGTGGATTGGTGTAACTGTAGTGGACCATACTACAGTACGTAACCATCAATCATTACCTGAATGGTTTTCTGATGAATACCCCGTTTTTCAATTTTGCAGATCATTACCCGAACTTCTCGGGGGTTCACACGGCGTCCAATGGCTTTTCGGAGGCATGTCTCTGGCATCTGTCGCATTCGTTTACGTTTTTCTCCCTGAAACCCACCGAAAAACGCTGGTTGAAATCAACAATTACTTCAAAACTAACACTATCTACTTGGGATCAGAAAAAAGGCGACAATCGACAGTCACTTCACCGATGGAAATGTCATCGAGAACGAGTGTTAACCAGAATCCCAACGTATGAACAATTTTAGGTGAAACGGAAACGAAAATTGATTCGAAGTGATAATATTCCGATGTATTTGAAGCGTATCCCGGTGTTCCAAACTGTGCGAGCGGTTTTTTTAAAATAAAAGTGAAAATGTTATTACCAGTGATTGTGGGCTTGCTGTGGACCAAACTGTCCAAACTTGTGTACCTGTAGTTCGTTGAATGAGATGTAATATTGCTGTATTTCACCGTTCGAAATGCAAAATGGCATTTCACGTTCTGTATACTCTTGAACAATTTTAGGTAAAAATGGTTGTACGACCAATGACAGGCGAGGAACTTGGTATTTTCGTTCCTGGGGTAGTTAAGTTCCTGGGATCACTCCCATCATCACCAAACACCCATTTCCCATTGTCCCTGGTGCCCCTATCAACCTTCATGTCGGTGTGTCTATTTTGTAATGGATGGCACTCAACTGCTATGTAGGTTTTCAACATATATGTTGACAACGATGACAATATTCATTAAGACTTCCACAATACAATTGAGTATGTAGATAATTCAGTATATATAATACTTTAAAAAAGTCAGCCTCATCCTCCCTGACTAGTCTTTTCACCTTCCATCGTTTGGAGGATGTACCAAATACGCTGTAAGTAGCCGGGAGTAAGGTCTCATGAGCTGATGCGTGTTGGCTTATTGTTGTAGCACTCACCATGTAGCCAATGAGACCCAGGCTTGAGAAGGAAACCATACAAGTAGGTGATTCCCAGAAGAAATGCTCCCATCCATCCGGGTCCTCAGTCAAAGGCTTATTTAGTGCAATTCCAGTTCCTATTCTATTCAGTGTCTTCCAGGTGCTCCACTTCACGTTGAAGCCTGTTGAAACGAGTCTCCCTCAATGTGTTCTGTCTGGGGTTCAACAGGCGTTATGAAGAAATGTTCAAGTATTCAGCTTGTTTTCTGACTGCTCTTTGACACCATAAACTGCAAGAAGCTCCTTCAAAAAATCTCGTGCAAGTGTTTAGTTTATTTTCCGTCAAAATAGAAGACTTTACGTAATAGTCCGAAATAAAAATGTGTACGACAGGGGAGTGAGCTGACTCTAATCCTCTTCATTAACTAAACACGACCAAAAAGTAACAGAAGACGCCAGGCATGATCCATACGCCGACAAGCAAACAAAACCAAATTCAACAAAATATAGAAATAAAACTGGAAGCTTCATTGAGGTCGGTTTTTTCAATTTTTATTGAACGTGTGGTTCATGAGGCGGCTGTAGTTGATCTTAGTATGACATGGATGTCCTCGCCCTCACGAAGTTTACATTTCCGAACTACCCCGTCCAACCACAACTGCCCATCTTTGAGAATCATTGTGACACACTATTACGAATTAGCAGCGAAGCTAATCACACCCAAACCAACGTTGGCTAGCTCCCAAAAGTGGTAACAATGAAACCACAACCCTTTATGTGAACGCCTCTACTTTATTCCTTTCCTCATTGTCGACAACTAGTGATACTCAACGACGATTCGTACTACCTATACCAGCCCAATATTTGATGTACTTACATATTCGGTGTTACTTAAGTAAACTTTTTCAGCTAACTGCTTTTCCCTCACACTTCAGAGTCCTCATGTTTCCTCTAGTTTTATGACCGTCAGCTATTAATTTCAACTTTGAAAGCATGAATGTGAATATGTATTATAGTTCGATGTGTATGGTTAAGCACGATTCTGAACTGTTTCATTCAGAATCGCTCAACTTGATTTTTATGTGGTCAGATCAAATTTAGTCCGAATTATTTTTTTAAGTAAAACAATAAGTTTTTCTTGTGTGATGAGCGTTCCGCTTCTTTGTCTTTAAATAAGCAAACTGCGCTCATGTTCCGTTGAATGTGCTTTTAGAATATTGTTATGTGGGTTCATAGAAGTATTCGGAAAGATTATCTTTGTTTAAGTAAGAATTTTGAGATTTTTCCAGTCCAGTGAAAAGTATCTACTAATGTTTTTACTGTATATTCTTGTAATTAAGATTTTTTTTAATTATGCGAATTTTCTGTCAATACCATTTCCTTTTCGATTCCATTCCACAAATCCTGCTGATGTGTGGGATCTCTATCTGGCGAACTATCTTTTCCAACTGGTGACTTTAACGAACCAAATGCATTTCCTTATTGAATGCCAGATAAAAGGACTTTTTGCCATTACTCTCTTTGTGCTGTAGTCCCAACTTCCCCCTATGGTAAAGACGTAAACAAGACCACGTATTGACTTCAGTTTAATAATTTTTCCTCTCGCTGTTGATAGTAATTACCTCGGAGTTGTTTATTGGCACCATTCTGTCCCAATCAGAGAAATAGAATAACGGGCGAAAGAACCACGAATTTCGCGAACTACTCCTAATTACCTTATGACCATTATGAAACATTAAATCGTATGCTTATTGCTGGAGCTGGATTTATAAATAAAGAACTAAATTAAAATATTTTTTGCTGGATTTTTAAAATAATTTATTATGCTGCTCTTGCCATTTTTTTCACACATTTAAATTTTATAGTACTCCTGTCATATGGACCAGTCCATACAAAACATTTAATCCAAATTGTTATAGTCGTTTTTGAGGGGAAAAATATTTTTGATCACTATGATAACTATAGTTACTTTTGGGAATAATTTTGCTCGCACTCATGTTTTGGCATCCTAAAATGATCTACACCAGACACACACTCAAACCATTTCCCCAAATACGGTCCTTGTTTCGTAAGGATTTGAAAAGAACTCAAACCCTGTTTTTTTCAGCCGATCACATAAATTCCGTTTCTACTAGTTAAATTAGGGGATAGGACTTGAAAAAAATGGAAATGCAGAAAATACAAAAAAGGAAGTGAGGAAAAATGCAAGTGAGAAGTGGAAAAAAATTGAAAATGAGGAATGAATTGTGGAGAAACTAAAAGTATTCTAGAAGAAAGAAATTAGAAGAAAAAAATTTTTTAAATAGGAAATTAAAAAACTTATTAAAAAAAAAATTTCAGCTCTGAAAACCCATAAACGAAAATATTAATAAAAAGTAAACACGAAATTTAAATAAGAACTGAGAAGGAATGAAGCAAACTCTGAAGGAGTGAAAGTGGTGGAGAAAATGCAAGTGTGTAAACAATTATGGAAGCGAGGAAAAGAAAAGCAAGGTGGAGGGGAAGGGGAAGAAAGTAATCCCCCTCCCCCCCCCATAAAAGCGCTTTGAATGACCCTTATCTAAGGAAAACACACCGCCATTAGTTCAACGTGGTTCCAATTACTAATTGCATTACCCAGTTACGAGCGACTGCTCGACTTTTCAAACTTAATCAGAGCATTCAAGCATTGTTTAGGGCATCTTCCAATATACATCCCGACGACTCAAGACCCCATTTTCGAGAAAGTTTTAAAATTTCACAGGAAATATTCCTAACGTCGTTTCCACTTTAATGTACGAGTCAGGTGTGCTTGGAGACTACCATTTTGTAACTTTGTGGAGTCCTCAACACTCATGTTAGCACAAGGGAAACGGTTGTCTACATAGTTACTTGGAGGATCATCACTACTACTAGACCTACGAAACGTGAGCTGTGACGCCAATTACGGCATTATTCATATGCTACACTGACAACGTGGCTACAGAGGGGGGTGAGAGCTGGTGGCACTGACAACTAACCTAGGTCAGGATGTACTCCCCACCAAAGTCCGTCTCAACCAGTTTTTATTGGTGACAGTAGAAAGAATGTGGCTGAGATTCGGGTAGGATTGTAACAAAATTATTTCCATCTAAAGGAAAGCAACTCAGGTCTCATTGACCTTAGGAAAGTATCTTAGAAATACCAAACCATAAATGCCCACGGGAAGAAAGTGGAACACACCTTATGCTTTGAAGCAACAAGACAGGTGGGAAACAGAAAAGGACAGTAAAGGTAATAAGTGTCGGCAACGAAACATGTCGAGGTATACTACTACTTCGCCTAGTTCCTAATAGAGTTGTTTAGAAGTACAAAAGTTAACGTACCTGTTTGGTGACTCCGTCTTCTCTGGCTAGTGAGATACTGTGGGGGAGTGCTTTCGATGTAAAGACATCACCGTCTGGCCGTAAAGTCAGAACTAACCCAATTACTTTAATACCTGTCAAGAAGTACTTCCAATGAACGGAACAAAGATAGATGATCCCCTACATGTTTACTACAGGAAAGGGAGCACTGAACCCATGTTCTTCGCTTGCCAAATGTGCAATGAGACCCAACAGCACCAGCAAGAGATAAAGGTAATGGAAGAGAGACGGCCCCATAAAAATGTCATTGTGCTATGATGAGAAAAAACAAGTTGCTGCAAGGCTCAGTGCACCCAGTAGGTGCTCTACCTGAAAGCACTGTAAGAACTAGACGACAACGACCTCGATGGGTAACAGAGTCAACAAACAAAACAAAGTGAAGAATACCTTCAGAAAAATGTATACATCCTGATGATAGAAAACAGTTCCAGAGTGAGTGTAATCTACTATGGGGCAGAGCGGATGAGCCAATTTAGCTCGAACATTTTTTTTCGGATTGTGTGTGAGGGGGACCAAAGTGTACCAAACAACCGAAGGGTTTTCGAATTCTCCTCGTAACCGGCAGTACCTTTTTTTCCAATCAACTCACAGGGTATCTTCAACAAGTCAATTCCTCTATTTTATTCTCCATGTATGCTCATGCGTTGAGCAGAGATAATGACAATGTCAAACGCTTAAGCTGGTTTCCCACCTTTTCTTTATAACGGCTCTTAAAATGTTGGTAAAAATCTCGGAGCCGTGACGTCAGGGATTTGATTGGAGGCTTCGGCCTTAACAAGCCATTATCTCCCTTTGTCATTGTGGCCCTGAGACTGGTTTACGGCGTTGGGCATCGTAGTAGTAAATATTGGTCGCTAGAAACTGCACAGTACGCGTTGTTTGCTTGCACATGAAAATTTCCTGCAGTATTTTGCAAAAAAAAAACACACAAAACGCTCACCAGTTCTTAACTTGGTGTTTTTCGATCTCACGAGCCTCTGAAACGTTGAAATCCACAGAAAACGCTAACAAAATTTGATTACTCACATTATCTTTCTACTTTGTAGGACCGTAAAAGTCTAAAACCGGCTGC
The DNA here is from genome assembly GCA_020466155.1 of Pachypeltis micranthus. Taxonomy (NCBI): domain Eukaryota; kingdom Metazoa; phylum Arthropoda; class Insecta; order Hemiptera; family Miridae; genus Pachypeltis; species Pachypeltis micranthus. Next base: position 13,445,316 of record CM035775.1, read on the forward strand.
TTATTGAAATTTAAGTACATCATGCGATATTATTTATTACGACGTACCCATCTTAATTGAATGTAGTTACTGAATGTTTGTCGTCCATGCCATTGTATAGTGAGTTCATTTTGGGTGTTTTCGACCTCAATTTTCTCACTGAGTCTTGAGAATACTGTAACATTTCTGTACACAAGGACTGGTTACAAGTTTCGAATTCGTAAATCTAAGCTCCTCTACGGTTTGCCTTATACGCAATCTCATAGGATAGTTTGTTGGCAACACTGATCAACTCAAATATCCAACCAACCGGTGAGTGCGCACGCTTCTTATAGAGAATTCCTTCGATTTTTTGGTCGGCCATTTTGACTATCGTATCGTTTGCTGTCTCGTTGCGTACGGTGGCTGCTGCGTCTTCAAGCATTTTCGCTTGGATTTAGTTGTTCCGACGTTTATGTAAGTTATCGATATTGTTCTTGGAATTTGAAAATGGGGCTTTAAAACGAACTCGAGTTGCAATTGAGCTTCTTGTTAAGTGGGGACTGCCATCGCGTGGTTTTTGATATTTGGTTTCAACCTATTAATCGGCACAACGTAAATGTTGATTTGTTTGTTGGAAGCAGTTTCTGTGGTTCTTGTTAGGATTGAGCGAGTTCTCTGACACTGGGTTAATTTGTGTCTGAGTACTCTTAATTCATCTACATTTGTTCTAACTAACTCATGAGGCCGGGTCTTCTAAGCGTCGGGTTCCCAGGCGGGACCAGTTGGTGTCAGTTTCATTCAGCTGTGGCATTTGTTTTATTTCTGCGTCAGTTATGTTTCTGTACCGGTTCGTTTTCTTGTGAGAGTTTTCGTCGGACTCTCGCGTCAAATCCATCTTGAAACTGGGTTGCAGATGAGTTCTCTCCCATCCGCAGTCTGGCGTCCCTGAACCCGACTCCTGTAGGCAGCCGGTTTTGACGGCATTCGTATATGAAGTTGTGACATTGAATTGTCGGTCAGCATGGAATTAGTCGAAAATTGATTTTTTGAATGTATCATTCTGTTGCATTGTGTCACTATTGAAAGTAGGCGGAACCGGCATTTTTAGTAGATGTCTGAGAGACGCATTTATTCCAGTTGCTAGTTATCCGCGCTAGGTCACTGCGCTATATTCCAGCTATTTTAATTTTTTTGTTTCTGTAGTTACAGGGGTTTTTATAATTTATTTTTAATTTAACCTTGATTATAATGCTCATTTTGGAGAAAATTTCGATTTGCGGGCGGTTGCAAAGGAGTTAATAGTTAGTATCTGTTGCCTCTTCAGTATTGGTTTACACACTTCGATTGTGTATAGACACAAGGCAAAAGTTCGATAATGGCAGGGTCGTATGGTCAGAGATGCTGATGGAGACGGCTGTCGCAATTAACTCGTATCTACCTATGACGTCGCAGCCCCAACACCAAACTAGTGGGGCGCCCACATTATGGAGTGAGCCACAGATGGATGAGCGAAAACACTAATAATCTCCTGCCAGTGAGGCAGCGCTGCAGCAGTCTAACACGATTTCGTGCAATAAAAAGGCGAATTCTGTGTAATAGGCTCGTGCTTGCTCTGCATATTAAAATGCGGCCTTAGAAACTAGTTTTTGGTAAAACACATTCTTAATGTAGTCTCAATCGTAAAAGATGCTGAGGAAATCGGTGCGAAACTTGAAATCCAAACTATTTTATTGAATGAGGTGCTCACTGTTTCTTCAACAACATTGACAATAGGTTTAGTAACACACTTTTCTTCATTTAAAGTCATATTAACTGTGGACACAGAAATATATTGATTCAATCATTTGTGTTTTCAGAGAATACTTTGAATCATGGGGCAAACACAACCTGATGACGATGGTTGTATTGTGAAAGTCAGGGGATTGCCATGGTCCACCACAGAAGAAGATGTTGTGAAATTTTTCAGTAAGTAGTGACCAGTCAAGTATTAGAAATGTATGTTTTGATTACAGTTTTCTGCGGCCATTATTTGTTGTATCGCTTATTATCCGCTTTAGCCCTGCAGATTAGGAAATAAATATGCGTAATCCGTCAATTTTACGTTTAAAAGCGAGACAGCGACTGAACCAAATCAGCTTACAGGCTGCAGGTTACGTGTGAAAAACAACTCTCGAACTAGTTTTCCCAGTGATCAACACAAAATTTTTTTGTAAAAAAAAGACCAACGATCCTGATTAAAATTTTTGTGTACGCAGTACCATAAAATGAACGGTAACAGAATTTTCATCCGTTGAAAACGGACTGAGCTGCATATTTTGTCATAAATCGATTTTATTCCAGTTTTTTTTTTTTTTTTTTTTCGTTTATGAATCTCTCAGACATCAAATTGGTAGTCTAATGAGCTATCTATGTGATGGCAGTTTGATTGTGGTTGTTAGATCATTATGAACAACTCAATAAACTTCAGAATCCAAGCTAGTAGTGGTTATTATCAGTCATCGATATATTTATTGCCTTTTTATCCATGGTTAATTCTACAGGCCTGTAATTGTTAATTCAATCATTCGTTCGGCTTTTGTAGCGGAATGTAATATTCGTAATGGGAAGAAAGGAGTACAAATGACACTTTCACGAGAAGGCCGTCCCAGCGGAGAGGCCTACATAGAGATGGAAGATGCTGCCGATGTTGACAAGGCTTGCAAGCGTGACCGGGATTACATGGGCCACCGTTACATTGAAGGTGAGTTGCTTATTTATTATTTTCCCCCAGCGATTACTGCGAACCGTGTTTAATGACCTTCGCAACTTTTACTTCCTTTACGGTTTTAATTTGGTTTGCTCGGAAGAAAACTCAACTTGTTTACTTTCCGTTACTGAAGGGTGTTTCGACGAGTGCTGAATCCAACAAACCTAATTTCGGCACGTATGTGTGGCTGTAATTCAATTCGATGGAGAACGGCTTAACTGGTTGGGCTGGTTCTTGTTTATTAAAGTTAACGTACCTGTTCGGTGGGTCCGTCTTCTCTGGCTGGTGAGATACTGTGGGGAAGCACTTTCGATGTAAAGACATCGCCGAAAAGTCAGAAAAGATGGAACCACCAAACAGGTACGTTAATTTTGATAATTTGCCTGCTGGCGGAATTAACCGAATCACCTGGTTCTTGTTTGTTCGTGAGTTTTGAAGACTCGTATAAAAGCATTGTGAAGATTACCATGTGAAAAACGAGGGTGTTGTACCCAACTTGTCTTCTGTATGTTTCTTTAAGATAGTTACTGCCTAAATATTGTTCTCAATAAATGTTCCTTCTACAGTCCATTGTTCGGGGATAAAAACCAAAATTTGAAGAGAACCGTGTTGTATTTTTTAACATTTTCATAATTTCCGGAACTCACTGGATTTGATCAATCTTACAGAGTGTCTTTAAGCATCCCATACCCATATTTTGATCTGTGCAACTATTTCTGTATCTATTTGTTAAACGAAAGTACCATGATACCTCGGAAAAGGACTTGTGTCGAACATTAATTTATCGTTTTTCCTATTTTGTTATAAACGGCTCCAACGATTTCTATCAACCTTACGGGGTACTCTCAACTTGCTAATGTTTCCGTGGACATGCGTTGATTGAAGATACAGTGACGGTATATATCGCAGATCGTCGTATACGCTCCAGATATTTTGTTGCCAGAATCAGCATTTTTCGGTGACATTCTTGATTTTGCGTTTGTTTGGAATGGTAGCGAGCAGGAAAAGCTCTTTGGGTCAACTTGAAGAAACTCTGTTCTGAACGCGTCTTTCTATTTTATACTTATTGCTTCGTATGATTTTACGTTGTAATTACGATACTTTTTTCGCTCGTGTCGAGTGACCACAAATGAGGTCGAATTCTCTACACAGTCTTATTTTCGCGTTGTTCATCCTCTTCTTACGCTTTGTCCTCAGTTTTTCGTGCCAATCGCTCGGAAATGAACTGGGTGGTTGAAAGGTGTGGTCTCAACATGGAGCTGTCCCGAGATGATGCCTGTGTTCGACTTCGCGGTCTTCCTTTCGACTGCACAGTCGATGAAATTATTGACTTCTTTCGAGGTACGTGCTATTTTAAGATCGTTTAAGTATAAAACATTTCGTAATTTGAAATCACTTTGTAAATAGCTGTGGCTGGTCCCATGAAATCCGGATTTAGTTGGTTTGAAGCTCTTTAGCTGATTATCCTCTTTGTCAGTATAGTACTGCTGACGTTCAATCACTGCTCATATTTGCGATGTTCAGACAGTACGAACTTCTTAGTTCTTGGAGCTACTATTCATGTTGACATCCGTTACATTCCAGCGCTGAGTGACTCAAAAGTTGATTATCAACCTAAAATTTGCTCTTCTCTCTCCGGTTTTGATGAAGCTTTTATTGTTGACATACTGGTACTTAGGAATCCCATTGAAGTATAATTCTCGTCCCAAACTCATCACATTTTGAGGTTGAGGGGGGGTTCACGTTTTCGCAAGCTATAACCAATTCCCCCTTTTGATGTTGCTGACTGCCAATCCTGGTCAACGTTTCATGATCACGTTTGACTACGCTCTCGAATGTTTTTGAACTGCTCAGTTAATAAGTGCAATATGGCAGTACGAATCTATTGAAAATCCGTGTTTAGTTACTTACTAGTGCCCACTAAAAAAAAAATCGTTCGAATATCCCTTCCTTCAATTAGAATTGTATGGCCAGAAAATGACGTATCGACAAGAGCTTCAGTAGACCACAGCTGAGGAAAGAACTCGCTGGTTAGCGCAATTGTGTGTCTACACTTGACAAAGGACGGCTGAATTAATATAGCTCGCTCTTTTGTTGTGTTAATAATCTTTTCAATACGCGAAAACAAGATCATAGACTTCTCTCCTTCGATGGGCGATGGAAAATGTTGTGAATCTAAACCGTTTCTAACGATTTTTATTGAATTTTCTTTGGGAGATTTTTAGTGGTCCTCGGAAGAACGAAAAAGTGTCCTGGTAATCTGTGAATGGTTGGCGTGCCTCACATTCAGTGCAATCTATGCTGAACCTTGATGAGTCCCCTTCCTCAAAGACGTAATTAATGGAAGTATAGGTGTTCCCCCTGCCATTTTTTACTTCCTGTGTCCCTGTAAATGGACAGAGAAAAATTGGGGTTTTCCCAGATAATAACATTTCAAAGGCTTTTGAGTCTGGAAAACATATTTGAGAAAGATTCTCTGAGCCGAGCAGAGTTCATTACCTTTAAGATCGTGCAATAATTGATAATTATAAGTTGGATGTAGTCCAAATCTTATATTTAAATTGGTGAAGTCTTGGGCATGGCTATAAATATCCCCCTGCTGTTAGGAGGTGGTATATTCTTTTATAGTTTTAAATTCAAATCAAATTGGACCACCACGTCCAATCGCGTAACTTATTGTAGGTATCTTGAAGGTTTTCCCCTTCATATTCCTCTCAATTTCGAAAATTCATGATTCGTGAGGTACGTGGGGTCTAGAAATACTTTGTAAAAGATTTCCTGATGTAAGCGATATATAGTTGACGTAATTCAGATTCTCTGAAGCTTAAATAAGGCTGTGGGGTGTCACATACAGATCATCCCAAATCGCTAACTTGAAGCAGACTGCTCTTTCTAGAAAACAGCCCTTGTTGAATATGAGGTTTTTCGTATAGTAGGTGAAGTACCATGTGTGATGAGACGCCTATTACGAATCACGTTGATGCAAATGATTAACCACCGTGTCGATGATTTGGTGACAAAACTGCCGCTTTTGTAGTGTTGGGGATCAAATCATTTATGTACTGCTTCTCAGGATGAAAGGTAGGTGGGTTAAATGCAGGAGCAGATGAAGTGAATATCGTAGGAAAGACTTGAATTTTCAAGTGGGTTTCAGATACAAGTTCGATAATCAACTTTTGCAGTCTAGTCTGGTTTGGGTTTCAGCGAAATATGCTTAGCAGTAGTCGTACACAACCCGTTGTTACTTTCTCATCTTGAGGACTCTTCCCAATTAGCATTTTTTGAGCGCTGAGTGATTAAGACGTTAGGGTGCTATTTGAAGTGAACAGAGCTAGGTAGAGGAACTGTAAGGGTGGGTTTCCCATGAGATATCTATCACTAATTATGTTGGGACCTGAAACGTGGTGAGAATATTAGTGGTGGGGCTTTCCTACTGCCTTGCTGTCTGGGGTGAATATTCTGAGTTACCGAAGTCTCTCTTGGTCGGGGGTTTTATTTCTTGAGAGTACTGTATTCGTCGCTTTGGATTACCTTAACGTTTAACTACACTTCATGCAAGTTAGTGACGTTATTTCGTTGTGTGAGAAGAGACATTTATGCTACTGAGGAGCACAATTTAGACAAGTTGCTTGAAACAGAATCTAGTCGATCTTTCAACGTTTTGTTCAATTGTAAATAGAATCCTCTAAATGTGCTTCGTTGAAGTCTTATTCTAATTTTTTAAACGATAGGTCTATGGAAGGTTCTCTCTTGAGTGGGACGTTTCGTTCTGCCCCGCTCCAACTATAATTGGTAAAAACTTAAACCAAATCGCTATCGACATTTACTTTATAACTTTTTTCCAAGCCCATGTTTATTTCATTTTCTTGACGATCCAAAGAATGATTTGTTCACTCGCGGAAGCCGTTTAGGTTTTTTTGGTTGAAGGTTCTTCGGGTCTTCGCGTGCCAAAAGCTTCTCACTCAGACAAAATTGATAATCAAAATACAAAATGAGTTTTTTCAAAAATTTCGGTTTAAGTAGATTTTTACTTCCCTTGAATCTACGAAGTAGAAAGGAAGCTAAGTAATTGGCTGACAAAAAATTCGATTCAATTGTGATCTCCACATTTTGAGTGACTTAGTGGGTCTGAAACAAAACGAATTGAGCGAAAACTGCTAAACCTAACTTGAAGAGCTGATATCTAGCCTGTAGGTTACCATAGGACGCCAAGGGTTTGAGCAAAATCGGCCTACAACTAACTATAGTTATCGTAGCGATCAAAACGCTAACTTTACTCGAAAATGGCCCTAAAGTTTTATATTAAATAATTTGCGCAGTTCTAAATAACGCCGCAATACCACAAAAATTCCCTGCTGTCGAGAGCAGCTCAATATATTACTAAATATTTCACCAAAAATCGATCTTAGAGCAGTTTTTTCTGTATTAACTCCCCTGAAATGTTACTAGAATCTAGAGAAAATTTTTTTTTTTTTAAATCGTGTTTGAAGTCTTGTAATCTCTGTGTACTGATTGCCCAGTAACGGTTGGGGCACATATACGTGCACCACAATAAATTTCGGAATTATAAGCACTACCATATTCTACCACTGTGGAGTTATGCTTGACCAAGTTCACTTATTTTTTATAATCCCGCTTGTATGACGGTTGCATTTTCGAAAAACCCTGTTAGTAGAACACCAAGTTACATACACAATGTTAGTTAATTAACGGTTATCAGGTAATTAGGGTCATTCAACATTAATAAAGTTAACGTACCTGTTAGTGAGTCCGTCTCCTCTGGCTTGTGAGTTACTGTGGGCAAGCGCTTTCGATGTAAAGACATCATCGTCTGGCCGTTAAGTCAGTACTGGAGTCAGTCAGTTGGTCGTGGTCTTTATATACAAAGAGAAAGGTGAAAGGGGTGATGGAGCGTCGGGGAAGGGGCGGGGAGAGGTCTTGTTGGTCAGTCTTGTTAGTAGTACCTTAGCCGGACTGGCTGTGTTAGGTATTAAAGAAATTGGGTTATGTCCGCCAGTAGGCAAATTACTAAAGTTAACGTACCTGTTAGTGAGTCCGTCTCCTCTGGCTTGTGAGTTACTGTGGGCAAGCGCTTTCGATGTAAAGACATCATCGTCTGGCCAACAAGACCTCTCCCCGCCCCTTCCCCGACGCTCCATCACCCCTTTCACCTTTCTCTTTGTATATAAAGACCACGACCAACTGACTGACTCCAGTACTGACTTAACGGCCAGACGATGATGTCTTTACATCGAAAGCGCTTGCCCACAGTAACTCACAAGCCAGAGGAGACGGACTCACTAACAGGTACGTTAACTTTAGTAATTTGCCTACTGGCGGACATAACCCAATTTCTTTAATACCTAACACAGCCAGTCCGGCTAAGGTACTACTAACAAGACTGACCAACAAGACCTCTCCCCGCCCCTTCCCCGACGCTCCATCACCCCTTTCACCTTTCTCTTTGTATATAAAGACCACGACCAACTGACTGACTCCAGTACTGACTTAACGGCCAGACGATGATGTCTTTACATCGAAAGCGCTTGCCCACAGTAACTCACAAGCCAGAGGAGACGGACTCACTAACAGGTACGTTAACTTTAGTAATTTGCCTACTGGCGGACATAACCCAATTTCTTTAATATCATTCAACATTGTTTCGGTATTTCAATTATTGTACTTTGTTAGACCCACTTCTTTCACAGATAGGCATATACTATTTCTAAAGCAAGTAAAATAAAACCTTGAGGGTCTCAGGTTATTTACCTATGCTACAGTCACGATGTAAATAGAGGCCACAAGAAAAAACATAGCCTCGAGAATGCTATTTTAATTAATTACGGTAATTCCTTCCTTGGGTGCCCTCTTGAGCCTACATTACCTCTGCCAAAGAGTAATGGGCTCTACCTGACTTCATATCGATCAACTAAACTGCGTAGAGCAGTTGCAAACTCTGACAGTATGCTGGGCTTAGGGCAGGTGGTGGTGACACGTCTTACAATCACATCTGGTGCTGAACCAAGCCAAGGCCACCCACAGGACGTGCTACATCCCAGCCTGTAAAGCTGACATGGAGCTTTCATTTATAGTAGTTATAACTAAGAATCATTTGGCAAGGAATGGATAGCTCAATCCAGCGGAATTCCAAGGCAATGTGGCAGTTCCACATTTAAATCCCACCCCCACCCCACCCGCAGAGAATGACCTGAGTTGACCATGAGGGGGAAGAAGTTGTTTTTGTAGGGCGTGACTGCCTCATTGGTACGCAGGAGAGTGTGTGTGTGTTAGGTAAACCCTATCCAAGTGGTTCCTCGACCCCTGAGCTCTGCTTCATTGTGCGCCGAAGTGCAAACTAGTTTTGGGTGTGTACTGTTTGATGGGACACCAATAACGACTGGATTTCAAGTAGTCAACTGAACTAGACATGATTTTTTCACTTGATTTTTGTTGATATCCAATAATTTGTTTTGTTTATTGTAATACTGTGATTGTTGACTGGGTTGTTTTGTTGTGGTTATTATTTGGGTAGAGCTGGAGATAGTGAATAATGGAATAATTCTGGCGACGGACAACAGCGGCAGAACTACAGGGGAGGCGTATGTTCAGTTTGTTGACAAAGAAACGGCCGAGGCCGCGCTACTCAAACACAAAGAAAAGATTGGCCACAGGTTGGTGGGGGATCCCAAGTTTAATATTTTATGATTAATTCCTCGGAGGGTGGATGGGCCTGGGCTGGGCCGTGTTGGGTTTGTATTGTTCAAGTGGGGGAGGTAGGTGGAAACCCTTATACAATTTATTTTAAACTATTTTGATGTATACGATGTAATCATCTTTCATATCTTGGTAATCTAGGCAAGTATTAATTCTTCCTCATTTCAATTTGTATGTACACTTGTTTCTTATGTGGTGCTGGAACGTTCTTCTTTTGTGACTCGTTTGTTCGAACCTTTTGATTGGGAAAGGACCCGCTCAATATTTTTGTATTTATCTGTTTGATCTGATGAAATGATGGCATTTACTTTTCGCACAATTGAAGTTAGGTCGGTTAAAGAAGTGAAATCAAATTCAGGAGGAGCGATTAGATAAACCCAATACGAGTTGTGAAACACCCAAGGCATTCAATACTTCAGACCTTACCTTACCTTTTAGACGACATTGTAGAATTAGTTTGGCTGGGTGTATTATCAGGCACTTGGCACAACTTTCTCTTCGTTCTCAGTAGTTGTTCCCTGACTGATTTAATTGTTGAACAAAATAAGTTTAAGTTTAATAAAAAAATTCAGGAATAAAACTATTTGTTTCCTGACTAACTCACGTCACAGACGTGTCCCTATAATTTGAAAACCATGAACCTCCTCCCCCCCTGCTCTTACAAAAAAGAAAGCGTGCATAGTAACGTAGGTAGATGGTCCAATGAAGGTTCAGAAGAGTTATTGGAAACCTCTTGAATTATGAAATGCTGAGTACGACCAGTTTTATGGCTCTTTTTTCGATCGTTGAAATATTCTGCCAATTTTTCCCCTCCCTGTACTGGTGGGAACAGAGAACCCCCACTGCACCCCCAGTCCTCTGAACTGGCTCGTGTCCTTTCGTGCTACCCCCTGTTCTCCCACAGCTAATGTTCCCTGATGGGACATCCCCAATATGTCCCCTGCCATTCTTGCACGAAACCCAATATAGCCTCAAGGTCAATCTTTGGGCTGAGGAACCCCAACCACTCAGAGGCACACTGCGGCCAACCTCTCACAAGTACATGGTACGTGCTCTGCTGACTCCAGCCCTGCCCTGCACAATTGGATCCTCTGGAAAGATGGTAGTTAGTGAACAATATGTTTTATGTATGTTCTGTGAACAGTATGTGAATGTTCACATACTTATACTATCTCTAACCATACTCTATTATAGTCTGTCTGTAGACTATAAGACTTTCTTGATCATTTCCTAGAGAGTCTAATAAATAACCTTGGCTGCCTTTCGGGCCGGCACATCCCGCCAATAGGCAGCCCTACATTCCTCCTCTCACTTGCCAACCTCATTTAAGTAGCTCTTGGTGGTCTCTATGAAGGGCTTAGGTCAGATCCGTCATTCGACAGTTTGTCAGATTCCTCATTCCCTTCTATCCCTCTTGTTCTTTTTCCGTTACACCCTCCTGCGCAGGTGCTGCACACCATCACTTCGTAGAGTTCTGTATGGAAAAGTATTATGGCACATTTAATGGTATCCCGGGCCCATAAACTACTGAACCTGTTAGGCCACCTCTCAATGATCCATTTGTATAATATACCATGGCCCCAACCTCCCCCTTCCCTTCTTGATCTTTGATGAATAAGTATCCTGAGGGTAGTTCGAATTTGTACTTCATCCATACTGAGTCTCAGACGTGCGAAGTCTCCCCCCCCCCCCATATCAAGAAACCTGTTCAATCAGATGCTGCCAGTCTTTCTAACCCGTCTGACTAGGCCCAGTTCCAGCACACGTACTGCCACATGTATGTGGAGAGGTTCAAGGCTCAGCAGTGAGGGGTGTCTGCATACACCCCATTAAAGTTATGCAGGCCCTGTGCTGCAGCTGCATGGTCTTCTTTCCTGCCCAGGTCCACCTGACCAGACCCAGACGATTGGCCCAGTACATCCACAAACCATCCTCGGCTGCAGCTCACATGTCTTACCAGTGATACTTGTATCATTAGTTTTTGTGATCAAGTGTGTCTCACTATATATTTATTTTACAACAACGTTTTGGGCCAATGAGGCATTACGTTTGAAGCTGGGTATAAAATATCTTACATTAGTTCAAACGACAACGAACATCCTGGAATTTGGCTGACCTACCTTCGTGGAGTGCGTTGCTTCTGATATTTGTAATAGACGTTTTACTAAGTATTAGTCCAATCAAATTTGGTGCTCTTATTCAGTTGCTCCCTTGTCAGCCTACTTTTTATATTGTCTTCATTTCAGTAGATGTCTGATGGCGACCTTAATTGTAACTACAAAAATGATTATTCTTAGCGACAATATTTGTTGCAATTGCAACAGTAATGGGCTGATAGTCGGTTACAATGTGCGTGAAATTTGGAATTTTGTTCTTCTTTTGGCCTCTCTTTTCATCCTTATTCGCGTCTTCGTTAAATTTCGATTCTCCCGAGGATTTGTACGCTCATCTGGAATTGCTCGTTCTGAACCATGAGAAAAGAGCGTCTTTATTTGAAATTGGGAGGACTTACGAAAATCGGTCGATTAAAGTCGTGAAAATCCAAGGCAGGGCAAATAGTAGGGTGATCGTTGTTGAATTCGGTATACACGCGAGGGAATGGGCAAGTCCCGCTTCAGCCGTTCACATTATTCAAGAGTTGCTGACTAATCATAGATACAGATGGATGACTAACCGTATCACTTGGTATATACTACCGCTTGTCAATCCCGATGGGTTTTCATATTCAAAATCAAAAGATCGGATGTGGCGAAAGAATCGTCAGTTTTATGAACATTGCACTGGGACTGATATCAATCGTAATTTTCCTGTTGGTTGGTCTAAAAGTGCTTCTCATGATGAATGCGACGAACTGTTCCCAGGCCCTCATCCACTGTCCGAAAAGGAATCTAGAGCTATTGGTGAATTCGTTGAGAAGCTGGAAGGCAGTGTCAGTATGTACCTGTCTGTACATTCGTGTCTGCAAAGTATTTTATTTCCGTACGCGCACTCGAAAAACCCTCCTGAAAATGCTTCAATGCTTTTTATGGTGGCCAATAGAATGAAATCGACCATAGAAAGTACGAGTTATTTAAAGTACAGCGTTCGTCAAGCCAGTACGGTGTATCTTGCTCGTGGAGTCACGATTGATTGGTTGTACGACTATCATAGAATCCCTATCAGTCTCATATTGGAACTCCCGTTTAGTGGTAGGCAAGGCCTGGAATGTTTCAACGTTGCGGATGACGAATATTACATCATTGCATCTGATGCGTTAGCTGCTATGAAAGGTTGTGCTCTTGCGCTTTTGGGCTCTTGGTCCACAGCATTAATCCCATCGCCTTTACCAATCATCGTCTTGGTTTCGAGTATGGTTGTCACGCTCTCTGCAATTAAATTGAAGTTGGACTATTTTTTGTAAATTTCGTTCGTATGAGAAATGAAAGTCGAGGAAGGAGTCTTGTGCTGATAGAGGCTGGAGGGTCAACATCCTAACCATACATGGTGCCAATCGGTGGTGGTGATTGTTCTTCATCAATCAATTGCAAATTGTGATGTGAAACACTCGAGCGTTCAATGTATTTCTGCCGGTCTGTTCACCACAGAATGTTGGAGGAGGATAAGTGTATATTCTAATAAGGCTCATATGGACACAGGGAATGCGGCAGCGGTATTCTGGCCCCCAGATAGGGTGCCAATAAGTAGGTCCCTAGGTTCATCAAGGTCCCAGTCATTTGTTTGAACAGATTACCAGTGCTACGTCACCTTGCCACACAGAATATCCTTTTAATCAGGCGCTCGCATTGCGGCAGTGTGCACAGGGGACAACGGAAATCTTCGGGATTGACAACAATAACAATAATAAATTAACAATAATTGACAATAATAAACTGAAAAAAAAATCGTATTTGGGTGAGATAGCTTAACCTTGACTTTCAGAGTCAATTGTTGGGAATGAGGAGGAATATGTAATATTTTCCGGTCATATCATTGTGACAGAAACTGTGAGGTTGGATGTACAGTTGGACCTTTCATTACAGACTCCCCCATCCCCCTGGCCTAGGTGCCAAACGTTGTTTTTAAGATTCATTGAGTTGTCAATCGTCATTTGGAAGCCTTTTTTTTCTACGTAGCATTTCACTGTTAAGACATTTATATCTTTGAAGCACACTCGTAGTTACATAGTTAGAGTTACACCATCATCCACCTAAGGGATTATTTCCCTAGTCAAACTGCTCTCTCGACGATTGCCTTTGGAATATTTCAAATTTACTTCAGCAACCTCGCTCCTTCTATTTGCCCAGCAGACTTGCATTTTGCTGGTGGAAAAGGGCATTTTATCGAATTGAAAACAGTTACTAAATGCGTCTCCTGTATTGTTATTCGTTCTCATCTCTGAAGTGTTTTGCATGTTGTGGAATTGTTACTATTGGTATTGATGAGTTTGGTTAAAGACGAATTGTGGATTTGCTTTTATTTTTTTCAAATTCATGTTGAATATAAAGCTAAAGCTTATTGTGATGTGGTGCTCACATTACGCAGCTTCTTATTGACAAGGGTTGTAAATTGAGTGTTCAGGAAGTTGCTATTAACCAATACTGACGTGCCCCTCCCATCTTCCGCCTACTTCTGCATTGACACGAACTCCTTGTCAATTTTTCGTTGATTCATTAATATTTTGATCGTGGCTATGTAGCGGTAAACTGTGATGGGTGGCAGTTGAAGGGAGGGGGTTTGCAGAGATGCCAAGTGCCATTGGTCTGAGAGTCTGAAGTCTATCTTCGAACGTTCATAAAGTGTTACAGACTAATTGCAAGTATAAAGGAATCTGCCTTTTTGTCAGACTAGAAGAAGACTTCCCCTTAATCTTAACGAAGTTCGACGATTCTTAACGAACGTTGTTCGTCTCTAAGGTGGAATGAGAGCTCCTTACGTACCTCTCGACTGCAAGTGGCAGCACATCCTGGACCTGGTTGAAATAGACTGCCTATCTAGACAACCATCCCTAGGACAGTTCACGATACGTAAACCTTGTTCAGCTCAGCGGCCAAGGATGAGAAAGAAGTTCAAAAGATATGGGAAACTCCTAATGGAGTTGAATGAACGAAACTGTGAACTTCAGGGAATTGGGAATCAACGCGAGAGCTTACGGAAAATCTGAGCTGTTGATTTAAAACATTGGTTGCCACGTGGAGGGGATTCCTTATGCGGGACCTGATCAATTCTTCCTTATGAGTAAAGTAGTGAAGGATGAAGTCCACAGTAATGCGCTGGATAGACTGAATCTCGTTGACAGCGTGGCCTTACGGTGAATCGATTATTTCTTTTCGAAATGAAGGCTGGTTTGGTGTGTCCTGAAAACTTCCTTTTTGGCTGGCCATTAGGCATTTTTATTTTGGATCGTAGGACTCATTTGAAGATAGGAAACTATTTGCACCTATCCTAACCACGATATGAAAGGTATTTCGTTCATAAGTATTGCGGCTTTCGGAACTTAGCCTAATTGAATGAAAATTCTGTCGACTGATTAGTCAATTGCGATTTATGCGCTGCCGATTCTGCTTTGAAAGGGACTTCCTGAACACACTTTATTTGTGCTAGTCAAGAGGCTTTGCTTAGTCTATTAGTCATCACGATAATTTAGTGATTTGATGTTCGATTAGTTACGGTTATTTGAACACCTTCAATCGACTTTGAGCATTGAAATGTTATTTTCCTCGGCTGGGGCTTTTAAATTCATAGGAAGTTCGTATGAATAATTAGATCGACTAAACTAAAGCCCTTGCCTAAGCGATTGAGTGATTATTTGATTTCAACTAACGTTTAATTCCAACAAGAAGTATCTCGTCTAATGCATCTGTATCCTAATACTCTGCAGGTACATTGAAATCTTCCGCAGCAGTATTGCAGAGGCCAAACTGGCGGCTGGCCCTAAAATGCGATCAGGGTTCTCGATGAATCAAAGACACGCGCCTTATGATCGCAATGACAGGTTTGGCGGCATGAATCGCTACAACAACGCTCGAGGCATGAATAATCGAGGTTTTCGAGGTGGGTACACATTTAAAGAAAAAAGTTGATCGTACGTTATATTAGCCGTATGTGTCGTATAGGAGGATGCCGCTTTGTATAGGTCGTCGTTTCAGCTTGCATATTCGTTACAATCAGGATTGCATGGGTTTGGTGGGGCTTGCTCAAAATGGTCTTCCTTATGTTGCGTTGTGTTCACTTTTGGCAGGGAAATTTGAATCAGTGTTTCAGCGAATTTACATTTTCACTCATCATTACGTTGTATCTGTGTTATATGTTGCAAAGGATGTGATGTCCAGCAACGATAATAATTAGGGGAATAGCTGTTGGTTCTCGGCCCGCTGAAATATTAATTTCACTTTCACTGACCGTGAAAATCAGCACTACAGTTTCGTCAGAGTTTGCGTATCGTTAGGATACTCACTTACACACGCTAAAGCAAAGTTACTCAGGTGAACAAATTGCAGGTTTCCATTTTTCCTCCTTTTCAGTAGTGTTGTTTGAATAGAAGCTGATACGGTACACAATTTACTTTCCTTTGCTCTACGAAGAAGAAAAGACGGTTACGTAATCTGCTGAGAAAAATTTTCTCGGGTTCTCTACTCGTTTTAAAACCCTGAGGCCGAAAAAAAGGATGGAAGGGTCAGTGTGCGTGTCTGTGAATGCAATTGAGCGAAAATGGCAGGACCTAATCAGCGCAAACTTGATGTTTATCCTGCAAGTAACTGGGATGCCAAAATGAGGGTATGAGCTGGATCCACCCAAAACCGTTATAGTGATCAAAACACTAAGTACGTTTTTTCTCAAAAATGGCGCAAACGATTTTAATTACATTTTGTTATAGGCCCCTGCAAATGCTCATTTATGGAAAAATGTCGGGAGCAGCACAATAAGTAATAATAAAGAAAAATGTCGACAAAAATCGGTGCGTTTTTTTTTCATAGTTCTCGTTCATGTAAATCTAGCATTCTCAACAAAATCAGGGTGGTAGTCCATTATGGTCAAGATAATCTAGAGCAACCCGTCATTTCCTATCCTCATATTTGTCGAGGTGCTCCCCCGATAATTCCAGAACTATAAACAAAACGGCGAGTAATCAAAAATACGAATTTATTTCTCGCAATTTACTGTAGCCGTGCTACAGAAAGACCGCGTTGCGCCTACGATAAATAATACAACGCTTGTCAGTAATCAACCATTTGGTGGCACGAAGGTTTAACTATAACTGTCACCAGTCCATCTTAGGGATTTCAACCTTCAACGACAGTAATTTCATATTTCTTTGTCTGGAATAGTGAACTACTGGCAGTGGCAGGTGTCCTCGCATGAAGGTTGATTAGTTTGTTTTTTTGGATTCAGTTTCTTCTGTGCACTAATTTGGAAATTTAGTTGATATTGAAATGAATCACCTGTCAGTAATTTACGTCACTTGAGTAACTTTATCTAGTGAAGATTCGCTTTTTGTGCCTCCCACTTCTGCTTTTGTCAATCCATTGAGTTCACGTTGATATGGTTTTTGCTCTACCATAAATTCTTAGACTATTTTTTTGTATATTGTTGTTTTTCCTTCTTTTTTTTTATTTACTTTTCGTTTTTATTTATTGCATGTCAGATTTCGACGACGATTGGGGCGGTGATTCAGCAGGACCGTACAATAGATACCCTAACCGTAAGTTGCATTTGAACCCGTGTTAATTTTTCATTTCCATCCTTGCATTTTCGTTTTTATGTCGGGGGAGTCAATATTGTCGTATAATTGCGAATTCTAATCTTGTGCTGAATGCACCTTAACCTTTCTGTAGATCGTTAGCATATTCGCTAAATGAAGTCGTGGAAAAGCTCTGTTTTGGAGCTACATAAGCGAGCTGAACAAGTATCTTGTGCTGAGTGCTGTTGTTCCAAAACATTCAGAGCTTTTCCACAAACTCATTTAGTATACATGATGACAAAATACAGAAAACATAGGAGAATACGAATTGATGAATGAACTCCGAAGGTGAGCAGTAGTGTGAACAAGTATTTGGAGCACTGCGAGCCGAATTTAGACGATTTAGGGGCCACCAGTACAGTTGAGCTGCGTATGTGAGGCCGATACAGTTGCTCTCCATCAGCCACTTGCATTACATTTAGCTTGTTGGTAAAACTGCAGTTCCCTGAGGACTGGTATTGAGAACGGCAGGATTCTAGAAATTGTGATATTGTACCAAACAAAACATCCTGAATATTACATTAAAAACTTGATACTAAAAAGATCTGCTGCGCAAACCCCTGTTCCCATATTCTGGCCGATTCTACCAGTCCTACACTCTGAAAAAAAGTCATGAAATCGGTAGGAAAGTTTGTTTTATTCGTTTTCTTATTATCTTTTCGTTTTATGGACTTCTGTATTGAAAAATGCCAATTTGAGAAAATAGTCGGTCGAATGTGTCTATGAACGCGATTGAGAGAAAACGATAAGCAAATCGGCTCAAATTTGATGTTTAGCCTGCCTGAAGAGGTAAATCAGTCCAAACCTAACTATAATTGTCGAATTCACCAAAACAATTTTTCCCCTCCAAAACGGCTGTAACGATTTTGTTGAAATGTTGTGTATGTGGAGATCCAAACGGCTCAACAATAACGTACTTTTTTATTACTGGGAAAATATCGGGAACAGCACAATAAACGAATACGTACACACTACTACCTTAGTAACACGTACTCAAACTTTTAAAATACTTAGTTCCTAATATTTCGCCTTGTTTTGATCCGCAGGAGGTGGAATGGGCGGAGGTTTCAACGATTTCGACGACGATCCATGGGACCAAGGTGGTCCATGGGATGGCCCCCGCGGCGGAGGTCCTAAGCCATTGTTAGATCGTGGATACAACACCAGCGGTGGAGGAGGAGGCGGTGGCTGGCAACCTCCTACCCACTGTATTCACATGAGAGGACTCCCTTTCAAGGCCACTCAAGCCGATATTGCAGAGGTACGAGCTAAATCACCCAATCGAAACCCATTTTAGAAATGAAACGGAGCTAGGCCGATTGTTTATTTCCACTAAATATGCGGTACATGGTTATGTCGATGGTCGACATCATCAGTCTCATAAAAGCAACTGCGATATGTAACCAACCATTAAAATCTATATAACCTTGTAACTCAAATTTAGTGGAAATAGGCGTCGCTGTATGCGACCGATGTCTGTCAAAATTTGACGATCAGTACTGCGTATAAAGTATGGCTATGCAAGTGTTCATGACCGTCAAGAGGCCATAAGTGGAATTTCAGAACGTTGACCATGCATGTTTTTACTAAAGTAAATAAATGCCGGCTTAATTGGGCATTTAGCCAATCCCTGGGAGGAAACTGTTTTGTATTAACATTTATTTCCTTAAATAAACTAATTAGTTTCATGAAACGCACTAACGGTATTTAAATATATTAATACTTACATAAATGATTAAAAACCAATTCTACCGTTTTAAGTGATGCCATTGTAATCCGTATTATTGTAATGTATGGCACATTTTACCGCCTTCCCTTGCCCGGCCTTGCAATCAATTGTTGGATTGCTGAAGTGATTGTGCCTAGAATACTCGCTGTACTTGTAGGGGGTTGTTATTTCGATATTGGTATGGTTCTTTCACGATAAGTCCCTGGGTCTTAGGAATCAGGAAGGGAAGTTGAGCAATCAATCTGGATTTTAGTTTTCTTCAAGTACCTTTGGAGTAAGTCGGAACAGCACCGTTTCAAGAAGTGGTTTGTCAATGAGTCAGATTGATCGAGGGAATTCTCCAAAGAAGAAAACCCCTGCAAAATCACAAATTCTCGTGTGCTACGGAGGAAATAAGTTTTTTTACTTATCTTGGATCTGCGAAGTCAAAAGATAGCCCGCGGATCACCGTAGGACGCCAGAATAAGGGTATGACCAAAATTCGTCTGAAACTGACTACAGTTATCATAGTGATCAAAGCACCAAATTTTTTTTCCTCTAATGATCTTGATTAAATGTTTTGAATCGGCAGCTTCCAATGAGATCGACAATACCATAAAATTACCATCGACGGGAAAATCACCAGAGCAGCACGATGAATAACTAAACATTTCGATGAAAATCGATTCTAGCGCAGTTTTCCCTCTATTAACTTGGCTCAAATACTTTTGGAATGTTCACCAATAAGATAAGATATATAGGAGCTACTCCAGCCTTTTGGTATTTCAACCACTGCCGTTTTACTATTATTTCTTAACGCGTTTACCCGATAACTCCAAAAAGGTGAATATTATCCTTTTTTTTTAAAATTTGTTCTCTGTGTACCAATTGCTCAATAATGGTGGTGATTGGCCAAGTTCCAATCAACTGGGTGAAAGATAAATCGATTTAGTGTCAATGAACGCAAGTCAAAGAAAGTTGTGTGATCCCGCGCACCTGATATTTTTTAATTCTTCATGAGGCGTGAGTGATATCTGCCTATATCAAAAAAGTGAAAGTCGAAGGACCTTACGTACTCGTCTTGGGTATTTTACTGTCACAATCCCCTCCCCCTCTTTCCACGTAGATTTATATGAGAAAAGGTGCAAACCGTATTTTCAACTATCTCTGTATGAGAAAATAGCCAAGTTCTAAGAATGATTTCGAGGTGGCCTATGAAAATTTGCACAACTAGAACTTGATCATCTTAACTACCCAGACGTTGTTCTAGTCTTTCTGTGACGAGTAGTGCCAACAGCAGGTATATGAATATAGGAAGACACATGCAAGTCGTCCCAGAATGAGCTGTTTGGACAATAAAAAAAATGGCCTGATTAACCCTTGAAGGAATTGATGAAATAAGCCTTGGTGTGTTGCGGCAGATTACGTATTTTAGCTCTCTAACGATTTGGCTAAGAGTAAACATTGCCGATTTACAATAGTCCTCGCTATTTTAGCTTTAGGTTATTCATTCAAGACTAAAATATGAAATCAACGTGAGGCTTCTAAATTCCATACGCGATCAAGTTTTTCGATTCCAGTTTGTAATGACCTGACCTGGCTTTTTTGTCAACAGTTCTTCAGACCCATCATTCCTGTTAGCATAAGGAAACTTTACGACGACTCGGGACGCCCTTCGGGAGAAGCCGACGTTGAATTCAGTTGCCACGAAGACGCCTTGAAAGCTATGGGAAAGGTATTGTCATGCTTGTACTACTACGAACAATTGAATCGACAATGTAAAGCAAAATCCAGAGCTATTCTTTTAGATGTAGATATCCGCGAATCTAGTGTTTGTATCTCGAAGTATCCCCGTGTTGCAAATTTACCAGGGTTTTGTAAGCAGTGAACCTGTTTGAAATTGCCAGAGGTGGGCTTCAAACAATAAAGTAAACTAGACATCAAACTGTATTTTGAGAAATTAATATCACGAATAAGAAAAATGAAAGAAGTAATACTGCAAAAGAAAAAAGTTTTCTTCAATTTAATTAAAATAAACTAAAAGACTGAAAATTAAACTTCTTAGAGGCAGTTCAGAGTAATGGATAGAAAAAAGTCTGACCGGTTTTGACGCGTGACTTTGTACTGCACGGACGTTGTTGCTAAGTACTTGTATTGGCCACGTTTTGGTAATGTTGACGGAAGCCGAATTCTTGACGAAAATGGATGCTGATGACCATAGGAACAAAAAACGAAGATATAAGAAAGACCGGTGGCTACTGCAGACCACGGTGTGTGTTAAAAAAGTGAGCAAAGACAACGAGAATGAAAATTATGCCGGAGATGGAAGACGAAAAACGGTGGAGGCTCATCAGCAACCAAAAAGCGTAAACAAATAAAACTGATCTTGGGCGTTATTAGAACCTTCTCTCACTATACATTCCTGGGCCCACAGAGTTCAGAAAGTATTTTAATCTATAGAAAAAGTCTGTTTTTCGTCTGATCGTGTCGAGGTCTCCCGAATCGTGAAAACCTCATTTCAGGCTACAGTCTATGTGTGCCTATTGACAACATGGACGAAAGAATGTCTGGCCCAACTGTGTACGGAATTTACCTAAAATTGTGATTGAACGTATATTTTACAAAACCGGTACAACTCAGAGAAAACTAACTATAGCCCTAATCAGAACCTTAACTGAAAAACAGTTCTAACGATTTTGATTAAGTTTTTTGTATGGACAGCTCCAAATGGCACCACAATGCCATAAAATTCTCATTTGTGGTAAAATAAGAGCAGCACTATCACAATATAGTACTAAACCGAAGTTAGCGCAGCTTTTTCTTTATTAATTCCTTTCATATATTACTAGTCCAATCAAGTGTCTATACGATAATAGTTTGATAACGCTCATCAGGTATGTGGGATCTACTCCAGAAATTCCGGAATTTCAATCCTCGCCGTTTCACTTGCAACGATTCCTCACAGTTTTACCCGATGATTATTATTCTTCTAAAACTACCTATTTACAGTCCCCACTTCTTTGTATACTGGTGTTTAATGAGTGTGGCACATGTAGGAGCAGCACAATAAACTCCAGAAATACAGGCGCATTCACTTTCTACCACCGTGAAGTTCTAATGAATTGAATTAGTAGCAAAAGCAGTGAAAAGTGAATTTTTTACTTATATGATGTTTTAGGTTGCAATGAACGCCGGATACGTATTAATTGACATTTATTTATATTTTTGCAGGATAAGAGTCACATGCAGCATCGTTATATCGAACTTTTCATGGACTCAACGCCTGGTGGAGGTCCCGACAGGAACTTCGGCCCAGGTAATTATATTTTATGTAACGTGTTAGTGAACGTGCTCACGTATACTGCTGCCTGGCCAGGCGCTATGTTATCAGTCGTACTATTCGAGAATTCCATCTTGAAATAATCATCGTAATCCATGCGCTTCAACAAATCTGAAAAGAAGATTTTATTTTAGTCTCAATGTTGCCAGAAGGGTAGAAGAATGGAAAACAAGAAAGGGAAAATAACATGCACTTAGTCCTTCTGATGAGCTAATTTTCATGAATCAACGCGTTCTTTGTTTCAAGGCAGCAAATTTCATCATTGCAGTTAAAAAAAGAATTCGTGTTATTGTTATGGTCACGTAGCGATACTGCACTAAGTGAGGAGAGGTAAGTACGATATCGTCCGCATGGTAACTGGAGCTGAGAGTTTTATTCGCAATTACTCTAGGGGAGGTTTCACCATCACAAACAGAGGGTAATGGTTCGGAGTGAACGCGGGCGCCAGTGACAGGGTGACACCTCAACGAGGCAACTGCCCGGTTACAACTGACGACAGCAAGGGTCTCGTCAATCGTGAATCGGGGCATTTGAGGTGCCCAGTCAGCACAAATGCCCTGGACGAGCCTCCGCTGGATAGAAGAGTTTGGTTTTGTCATAGAAAACCAGGTGTCAAAATAAAGCCTCTACATGGAAACTTGAAGAGGTTCTACTGACGGGAGCTATTTATTTATTTATTTTCCGCCCTATCGAAAGCTGCTAACATAATGGATGCTGCCTGTGCGCGTAGCGTTTCTCCGAATTCACAGAGTGGTTGAGGAAAGTTATGCGTAGCTGGATATCAAATAATCTTTCCCTCCTAACATTCAGAAATTCCGTAATCGAACGTCGAATAAGATCCGATTCATCTCGTGCTCGTTGACATACAGATACCGCGGAACTGCTATGACCATATTTGTGCCCATTTTGAACTATTTTACACGCGTATAAAAAATGGACATGCTTAGGCTTAAGGAAGGTCGTGACACCAATTGTGGCGTAAAGTTATTTCAAAAATAAGTTGCGATAGCATGTGACAGAAAAGTCGGCTGTATCAATATGCCGGTGGTTTCATACTATATGAATTTTAAATATCTGGTGGTGGGAACTAATGGAATCTTAAGTTAGCTCAGTTTATGTGAACTTGGTAGAACTTAGCTCAATAATCTGTATAGAAATAGTGCCCAATGCTCCTGAGTTCATTGGGTGGGTTGTCACGATCAACTGTTTATGTCATTGACCTTTTAATGCATTTTTACCTTCCTGGGTCTACGAAGTAGGAAGGAAGGTTATGTAATCGTCAGAAAAATCTTCTTTTATTTTTGTTCTCTTTAAGGCCTACTAAGTCAAAAAACCGCTGTTTGGGAATATGATCTATCTGTCAGTGAACGCGATTGATAGAAAACGGCTAAACCAAAATGAGCTCAAACTTGATAAGTAGCCCGTAGGTTTCCCATAGGACGCCAAATTAACTTTACTTATCATAGTGATCAAAACTAATGTTTTCTTCTCAAAGAAGGTTCGAACGATATTTATTAAACTTTTGGAATGGACAGCTCCAAATGGCACGATAATAATACAGTCAAACTCAATTGTTTGATCAAGTTGAAATGAACTGAGCTGAGCGATGGACCGAAACGGCGGTAGTTGAAATTCCAGAATTCCTGGGGTGACCCGGATACGTCTTATGGCCGTTTTTAAACGCTCACCCTATAGGTATTGCATTGGACTACTACAGCAATATTTGTTTGAACGTTCTAGTAACATTTCAGCGGCTTTTTTATAGGAAAACACATCGCGCTAAAATCGATTTTCGTCGAAACTTTTGATGATTTACTGTGCTGTTCTCGCCAATTTCCCAAGATCGGGAATTTTGTGGTATAATTGTCTTATTACGTGTGCTATAAATATAAAAAGTTTCAAAGCCGTTAGGTTAGAGCCGTTTTTGAGAGAAAAATTTGGTGTTTTGATCACTATGATAACTTTAGTCAACTTCCGGTAGATTTTGTTCATACCCTTATTTTGGCGTCCCATGGTGACCTGCGGTCTAGATATCAAGTTTGAGCTGATTTGGTCTGGTTGTTATCTCTAAACATCGTTCTCAGACGCGCACAGACCATTTTCCCAAATAGTTTTTTTCGGACTCAAAAAAAAAATGCCAGGCGATTACATAACTTTCGCATCACGCAACATTATTGTAATATAAAATTAGTTTGGGTTTTGTGTTTTGATGAGACGATTTAGGAGGTATCAATTCTTCTAAAATTTACGTTTAAAATATTTGGACGCAATTGCTTCTGCAGTGCGATTGCTTCATAATTTGCTGAAACGACTAAATAAACCAGCTCAACCGGTTCCACTGACTAAATACAACCTCTTGTTGACTGCTGGTAGAACTTTGTAGTTTGACCATTTACTGCTCGAAAGCAATAAAAAGTTCTGATACTTCGAATGGCTGGAATTATGTACAAAACTGTTTAGCATTGTGAATCAGTCGAGGTCTTGTGACACTCGCAGATATTTCTGAGACAGTTGTACTTTTCTATGGATATCACGTAATAACAAGACTTGACATGAAAATGCTTTCATTCTATTATTTACTACTAGTAATGGCTAATTAAATAATTCGTTCGTTGACCACGTGTTATTCCCAATTAACTCTCTTTCTTTTTCTCTTTCAGGTAATCGCTTCGGCGCTCGAGGCGGTATGGGCGGCGGTGGTGGTGGCGGGGGCGGCGGAATGGGTATGGGCGGAGGATTCAACCGAAGATTCTAAAATTCCCCATCGCGTTTTAGCAGTTTTCTCCTCTTCAGTAATATTCGCTTATTCCAACGAGAATGGAATGACATTAATTACGTGTACGGTTCACTGTAACCTTTAATTGAACGACCTTGTCGGTATTCAATACTTCTAACCAACTGAGACCCTCCCTCCTCCTTTTTACTTGAAGGTTATTTGCGTACACCTCAATTTTTTTGTATTACTTTTATTTAAGCTTTTTTTTAAAAATTGTTTGTGCCACAATGATTAAAGTAAATATAATCAAGTGCGGAGACCTTTAATTCGCTTGCGCCTGATTTTTCTTTAAAACTATACAAAATATTTCTCAGTGCAGAGCTGTTTCGTTGTAAGTAGGGACAGCAAGGTGCTTCTAAGCCGCCCCCAACGTTCTAGCTGGCGTACCCCATTGGTGAGACCCCCAGTCCAGCTCGAAGTCCATGGGGATTTTACTTACCTTAGCCTAACGCAGTGGTTGGCACCTGAAAAATTGAGAGCCAAATCTGTCAATGTAGTGTACATTTATCATAATTTTAGAGATGCATTAAATTGTCGGTAGCGGAAAGTAAAAAGTTGTGTGAACCCGATTGAGACAAAATGGCAGAAACCAAATCAGCTCAAACTTTTCTAGCCAGCACATCACCATGGGACTCAAAAATAACGGCATGAGAAAAATCCGCCTAAAAGAATGAATGAAAAACGTCAAGTTGGTTGCTTTGAATCATGAGGATCGCTGAATGCAGTGGCCAAGGAAAGTTGTGTGAGAGTCGCATCAAATATTCTTACTTTCCGACGCCTTACGAAGTATGATGGAAACTGTAGCGCAATCGATTGAGCGGTTCTCCCCCTAAAATCTAACAACACATACCACGAGCGAAATTAGGTTTTTTCGATTCATTAGGCTTTTAAACGTTGGCATCTGTTGAAAACTAGTATTTATTGTACTATCACTACACTGTCCCCGCCAATCGTCGGTCTAGCAACTAAGCCTAAGCCAACCTCTTTTTCACTTGGAAGTTCCACAAAGATACTGACTTAGTGGGCTTCTGTTGCACTTTCATTGAGTTATCGACGTGTAGGTAATTTATAGGACTGCCAGCGTGAGTTTTGCGGGAAGGTTGGCGCTCTATAGTTCTGGAATTACAGCAGAATCCTGATTTTCTTACGACCACCATTAAACGTAAATCGTGTAGGCAGCTGATCGAACCACACTAGAGTATTTGACCCAGTTTTTGGTTTATTATTCATTCTGAATAATAACCTTATGTTTTCGGTCACGAAAAATGTTTTACAACCCCCCCTCAAAATTTGATACTTTACGTTTCAAGACATGGGGATTCCAAATTTGCAATGTCCGTCCTTTAACGTTGTCTAAAAAATTCGTTCTTCGCCCAAAAATCTGATTTGGTATCTAGTTGTGCCCGCCATCTCGGCAATCCGATCGGACGAAGCCCGTGGTTGTAATGGGCAAAAAACGGTTAAAAAAATTAACGAAACGCAGTAGAACGCGGGAGCTACAGCGTTTCGTCGTTTAAACTCCCTCCCTCCCCGCCTGTCTCATTAAAAAAACAAACGCGAGCGAGCGCGCCTCCCAACTCCCCTTTCGCCTCGGAGCAGGTGGGTTTGCTTCGAGCGCCCCCGTTCCAATTTCCCCGACGGGGCGATATCATCAGACGTTTTGTTTCCGTAGTTCCATTGTAGCCAGGACATGTTTCGTATGGTTTACTAGTATTCGATGCTGAGTCGAATGGGCTGGGGGAGCACTAATACTAGGTAAAGCTGTTCATGAGAATAGTAAACCATTGTGTAATAATTTGCAGGGTTTTTTTAAAAGGGGCTATGGGTCAGTTTTGGCCATTTTCTCTTTTCTGGGTCTCCATAAATTGTTAAATCGCTTGCGAATGGAGAAGCCTCTTACCATTGACGTTTACAGGAGAAAACTCGGGACGAAATTGTATAACCCCTTTCAAAAGAAAAGTTGCTAACTCGGTATTTGGTAACCATCGCATTTCAAGGGCTACAATGCAAAATAAAAATCACCATACAAAATGTTTTCCTTGCCCTCGCTGAAACAAAACGATTCGACAAAAACGCTACATTTTTCCCAGTGAGGGGGCATAGTTTCCTTCCGTAATATCGTGACTTTTCTCTCCTCGAAAGAAAACTTTGGAAAGTAGATCGCCTATATGGTATTCACGACCTAACCAGGTAACAATCAGCAGCAACGGTCAAAATTTCACGGTATGTGAACTTCGTGACTCCTCCGAGTTAATATTGGATTGTGGTCAAACTTGGTGGGGACGTTTCTACAAGGAAACCACTGTGTCTTCCACTGAATGAACAGCATATAATGAACATCCCCGGAGTCAGTCAGTTCATTTTTGACTCGTCCAAACCAGGATGGGCTCTACCTGAAATTTATAGATCAGCCCGACACTCTCTTGCCCTGATGAAAACCAGATCTGACGTCCTTACTCACCCGGTAGAAAAGAAAGATTCCTACGGGAGAAGTTCCGATCAACCCCAACAAGATTGCTAATCTGCTACATTCCACAAAAGCAAATCCACAAAATTCATGGCCAACCGAGGACAGGGCAGACGCATAAAAACTGATGAAAGTTATGTACTCGGCTGAAATTTTTTTTTTTTTTTTTTTACGTTTTCTTCAGATCTTTACATTTCAGACCCCACTGAGTCCAACACTATTTGGGAAAATGGTCTGTGTGCGTATGTGAACGATTTTTAGAGAAAACCACCGTACCAAATCAACTCAAACTTGATATCTCGCCCGCAGGTCACCATGGGACGCCAAAATAAGGGTTGAACAAAATCCACCGA
This sequence comes from Pachypeltis micranthus, assembly GCA_020466155.1. Classification (NCBI taxonomy): domain Eukaryota; kingdom Metazoa; phylum Arthropoda; class Insecta; order Hemiptera; family Miridae; genus Pachypeltis; species Pachypeltis micranthus. The sequence goes on from CM035775.1 coordinate 13,473,098, forward strand.
AAGTTAACTATAGTTATCATAGTGATCAAAACACCAAATTTTTTTTTCTCAAAAAGGGCTCTAACGATTTTGATTGAAAATTTTTACATTGTTAGCATGCAATAAGACAATTATACCATCATCTCGTCATTAGTAGGAAAATGACGAGAGCAGCACAATAAATCACCAAACGTTTCGACGAAAATCAATTTCAGTGCGGTTTTTCCCTTATAAACTCCGCTGAAATGTTACTAGAATGTTAACCAAAATTGGTGTTGTAGTCCCATCCAATACCTATAGGGGGTGGGGGAGGGGTTAAAAACACTCATAAGATATATGGGCCTCATTTCAGCATTTCAACTACCGCCGTTTCGCTTACTACCAGTGCTACAAGTTTTTACCCAATAACTCTGCAAAAGTGATCACTATCCTCTTCAAAAAAAAATCGTGTTTACAGCCCCATTAATTCTCTGTGTACCAATTGCTCAATAATGGTCCGGAAATGAGTACAGGCAGCACAATAAATTTGGGAACTAAGCGCTACCGCTTCCTGCTGCTGTGAAGTGTTGTTTGGCCAAGTTCTAATGAACTGAGTGGTAAGTGAATTCATTATTAATACTTTTTATAAGACTCAGAAAAAAAGTTTTCCATGTAAATATATTTTATGCAAAGAAGAGTCTATTTATTACAATTATTTTCATTCCGACAAATTGAATTTTTTTTTAAAGGTGCTGTGACGGCTCCGTGGGAGTTGCGGACATAGAACTACGGGTTGCGAGGAGTAGATCAAGAAAACCGTGGGATTTGCGGACGAGCCTTGGCCGCAACTCGGCAGCGTGGGAGTTGCGGACATAGAACTACGGGTTGCGAGGAGTAGATCAAGAAAACCGTGGGATTTGCGGACGAGCCTTGGCCGCAACTCGGCAGCGTGGGGTTTGCGGACACGCTCACGGAGCACTGACGGCGAGCGTTTTGATAATGGAGATCGAGTCAAAGAGCACCGATTATCACCGAACTGTAAACAGCGTATCAGGTGGTCAGTCTTTCGATAATGGAGATAGTGTCGACTTCTCGCGGAAAACAAGCGATTGTGTACGGACCTCTTCTCGTACATCAAAACGTTAGCCCAAGTACAACAGCTAGAGAAAAAAATAAGAATGCTGCCAAATTATTTCATTCCATAATGGCATGCTTTGACTGACCACGCACTAATTCAATGTGTGACACAAATTTTTAAACAAGCCTGTTTCAGAAAACAGCCAGTCCTAAGCCTGGACGAATTGTGAAGGGAAATTTCTGTCCGCTAACTACACGGTTCTCTTTCCGTGCAACCCTTTCCCTCGCAACCCAACCGTGTCCGCAACTCCCACGTCCGCAACTCCCACTCCACCGCTGTGACCGAATTTCAAAATCAAATTTGGTATACTTCTGAAAAATTGTAAAGCATTAAAATTGTATTGGAACATCAACAAAATTTAGAAGTTTTGACCGTATTTTTGCATTTTCCCAAAAGTTTCTAAAACGGGTTCATTTAGAATATCATATATTTTTTAAACAACCGCTTAAAGTTTTTGTCGTATTTATTGTGCGGCACCCGACATCTCACGCATGAAACATTTTTATCATGTAGTCAGTTGTTTGGAACAAATTGATCAGACCCGCTAAATCAGTTTTTGTTTTTCGATCACTATAAATTTATTCATACTTATTTTGGCGTTCCCGCGAGCAGAAATGGTGTTTATTCAGACTCCGAAGCCTTCAAAGCATGAAAACACAAAGCGAAGAGACCATTTACTTCGTATTTAGGCTAAGTGCGGGTCTGGCACAAATACCCTACGGGCTTGCCCCAATTTCTAATATTATCCGGCGAACAAATCTTTTTCAAGTATGAATCTCACTAAAAACAAATTAAGAAGTCGCCTCATAGGCGAGAACCTGAAAATGTGCCTAAACTTACTAACAACCTACAAACCGGACTTCACCAAACTTTCGAAGGAATACCTTGTTTTTCTAATTTTTTCTCAAAAACGGCTCTAACGATTAAACTTTCAGATTATTTTCTACTAGTTCGTACAAAACTTCTCATTTTCTTCTTCACAAATGAAAATACGGCGAACGGAGCGGAAATAGAGCCCTATGGAGCAAAAATAGGTTTTTTACGTTTCGGCAAAACGGTTTCAACGATTTTCACCAAACTCACCGGACGCTTTCGAATAGTTAATACCTACATACTGTTCTCAATCAATGTTCCTAGGACAGTCCACTGAACAGAGATAAAAATGAAAATTTGTCGAAAATAATAATAATGGTTTTTTAAACATTTTTGTAATTTCCCGAGTATGTATTCGATCTTACGGAGTGTCATTGAGCAATCTATATCCGTATCTTTATCGTCGTAACTATTTCTGTATCTATCTGTTGAACGGAGACATAAGCCACGATAGCTCGGATAACGAGATTGGTGATTTATCGAGCGCCTGTATATTGTTTCACTCAGTTCATTACGCTTACAGATCCAGAATGTATTGTGCTGCTCATACTCATGCACCGACCATTATTTAACAATTGGTGCACAGTAAATTAATGAGGGAGTAAATCTGATTTTTTTAAAAACAATAATTATCGCTTTTCTAGAATTATCGGGTAAAAACGACGTTTGATGGTAGGAAGTGAAACGGCAGTGGTTGAAATTCCGGAATTTCTGGAGTAGCCCTCGTATATTTTATGAGCTGATTTGGTTCAGCAGTTATCTCTAAAAATCCTTCAGACGCCCACAGACCATTTTCCCAAATAGCGTTTTTCGGATAGAGTAGGCCTTAAAACGTAAAGATCTGAAGAGAACTCATAATTACATAACTTTTCTTTCTACTTCGTACAGCCAAGGAAATTAAACAAAAAAGGCAGATTCGTTTCCAAGCCTTCCCATATGAGTCCCTCTCACGTTTCAGTCTGAAAGTATCCCGAACTTTCCTCCAACCCTAAGGTTCCATGTGTCTCTCAGACTTGGTATCACACTCACTCTACTCCCTGTTTTGGTAGGACTGAGTAAATCCCATCTTGTCCAAGCGACTTGAATGGTCTAAAGTAGTTAACAGCCCAGTGTATTCCATCCCCGGGTAACAATTTCCCTAGCAAGCTCCCAGTCCCGGCGTTCCTGTTTGCCTTGAGTCCCACCAGACGGGAGATCGGTTTACAGCCAAGAAAATGGGTATCCATCAGGGCAGTCACAGTGTGGAGTCAATCATATTCCCTCTTTTGGAAGCACTTGAATAGCCAATTAAAAACATCTCACTAAAATTGGTCATTTAGTAGCAGACACACACCTGTTCCAATTGAAGATAACAGATTATCAAGTTACGTTGAGTACAAGGGAGTAAAAGAATAAAAACGTTGAATATAAATTATTTATTTCATGCGCTGCGGCCTCCTAAACTCTTGCTGCGTAGCAAGTTGGTATTAATGGAATGCAGTGCCATCCGTTCGTTCACGATCCACAGCTCGAATGAATTCATATTGGTCAAACACGTTTATCTATACTTGAGCTGGACTCCATCATGTCTTTTTTTTTTTTCATTTATATAGTAGATTTTTTAGAACAAAATAGAAAAAAAAACCTTACGATTATATAAATGCATTCTTAACAATGAAGGAGCTTCCAATAGAATAACAACAACTGAATAAAACAACGCCATGATGTTTACCGTGGGAAGGGGGGAAGTAGGGATATCACAAAAACAAAAATGAAATAAATTTGTGCTTTTTCAATGAGACGTATCTTCGCTTGGAAATGAAACATGGTGATCAGTCAGTTAAATGGAAGATGAGGTTAAGCCATCCTGATGCTCTGAATGATTTGGAACACCGCTGGAAAAAAAACAAACGCAAAAAAAAATGTCATCGAAAGGACTGCGCAGTTATAATGTTATCGAAGAGAATGAGCGAATGTCTGCTCAATAGAATGCGGTAATTAGCGATATAAACGAACTGTTTGTACAAGTGGCAATGGCGCAGCATCACATACCTGATCCGCAAACGACGAAGACGAACAGTGCGAGAAGCCAAGGTCCAACCGGGTATTTTTCATCCGCAGCTTTCTGAAATGGGCAAACAATTCGTAATTCGCGATTCGCTCAATTGATAACTTGAAATACGCAGAGCAAGGTCAACGTAGTCAATAATTGCTACTTCCCACATGTCAACCAGTGTTGGACTTGTTTTGTGTTTGAATTGTAAAGGATAATAAATGTAAAGTATTTTATCAGCAAACCACGAAATAGCGTGATGCCGACAGACACAAAGAAAAGTTAATTATGAAAAATATCGGGTGCGACATATTTCTCTCAGATCCTCTAACGTTTAGCAATTGATAAAATGTCTTTTTCATTTAGTTCATATGAACTCGGTAGAACGTAGCTCAACGTTTTTAGATAGAAGCTATAGGCGCTTAATCTTCCACAATTTATTGATTTGTCCCTACTTATCTCACGACTATTAATGAGTAAGTCCCTGGACCTTCTACCTGTAGAGCCCTCACACCTCACATAATCGACAAGTTGAGCAGGAGGCCTCACACCTGCAATCTGCCAAGGCTCGGAGCAACCACATATATAATTGCTTCTTTTATTTCAGACCAGGGACAGCACCAGCATGTATAAGCGGCAATCCAGCCGCTTTCCAGCATGAGCAGGGTTCTTCACACACTCATCAGGGATGCGGCTGGCAGCACTCGAGAGAGGCTCCCAAAACGCCACAAACTCCCAGAGAGTAGGCTCAACTTTTTCATGCCTTTCACACTCACAGACAGACCATGGTGGGTGGGGGGGGGGGGCTGTTTCTAACCTTATAACTACTTGAACATTTGTTTAACGCTAAGATTTACTGATCCAAAACTTGGTTGCATCTCACACATATTTGGCTATGCTCCAGCAGTAGTTTATCGTCGCCAGTTTAATTGCTGTTATTGTATGGTTCATTGAAAAGGATAACGAGTAAATAGTACTATTACCATCTTGCTGCTAAGAACGCTTCTCCCTAGCAACGGCTGACGTGTTTTCTCGTTCCATGAATTGTTCATATTATCATTATAGCCTTATGGTTTCAACAATGTTTGTACACCAAGTTTAGCGAATTAAAGCCTGACATTGGCAAGGTTCACGTTTATAAAACACAGTAATTGGGTCGATGGCCTAGAAGCTTCACAATCCCACCACACCAATTTTGGAACAGTATGGGACATTATAACTACTATTCCCACAAATCCAACACCATAGCTTTATGGTTTGTGGCCATACTCAAGGGCATGTGGCAGTATGGGCAGAAGCCTACTCTGGGGTCATTAATTACGCAGGATTTGCAGTCAGATTGAGAACTTCCCAAATCGAATTGAGAACTTTCCATTTATAATGAAACTGCGAAGAGTGATCATCCTTTAGTAACCGAACTGCCCACTATCTATCCTATATTGCACTTTGCCTAAGATTATCGCTACCTACCTTCGTCCAGAATGCTGGAAACAATAAACAACATGTTGTTTGGAGGGGATTCGCAAACATCTTCGGTGGGTGACCCATTTATTATTTTCTCAACGATGAACGAGCCCAAGAATGAATGTGGCTATGAGCGTGTCAGAGAAGAGCGTGTGTGAGCGTGTACCTGAGGTAATAACTGTCCAATAGCTTCGTCTAGTCAGAGCACTGATAGACAAGAATCACGGAATGACGTAGAACACGCCGGAAGTGAGGCACCGCAGCGACAGAGACGTGGAAGAAGGGGCAAATATGCAAGGTTCAACGAAGAGCAAAAACAATTTTTTGTAAGATTAATTGATGAAGGTACTGGGTTGAAGGAAGCCACCATTATTTCGGGCATAAACATACCCGAGAAAATTTTGAGGGGAGTGAAACAGTGGCAGGGACACAACTATTATTGACCCGTGAGGTATTTGGTAATATTCAAACCATAGTCCGTGCTAGAACCTTGAAGGAGATAAAAACCACTCTGTTTTCGAGGCTCTATTGACAGTGGCTTAGCAAAGCTTAAATAACTCTCAAGAAGGCAACTAAGGAAGTTGACCGAATGAACTCTTCAGCCACTAGGAGAGAAAATTCAACAATTCGGCTTTCGGAGATCCAAAAAAGGGGTAAACTACGATTTTTATTGACGAGGCCGGATACAACCTGAACTCGAGAAGTGTAAAACAAGATCAAGGCTCAACCACCCTGCTGTCTTGACCGTTCCTACAGTCAGAGGCGCTATAAATAATGAAATAATAGCTCGTGGCAACTGTAATGCACATCGGTTTGAGAAATTCTTAACTGAATTACGCGAGAATCTGCTGGGGGTTACTAATACCTACTTAATTATTAATAACGTCAGGCTCAACATGCAGCTGCCGCTAAAGCGAAAATTCAAGTACAGTTAAGTACCCACCGCCTTATTCGCTCCAACTGAGCCCGGTCGAAAAAAAGTTTTCTTCAAAAACTAAAATGTACGTCAGAAATATCTTCTCCTTGGCAGGAATGGAGTGAGATAGTGTGTCTCAATATAAGGGGAAACTATCTTGCACGTATACCCATCCACCGTTCCCAGCACGCCTATCAGAGGGGGAAGTCTACCGAGACTGTTCTGAATGAACCGCTGGGTGCATTGACGACAGTTTTTCAAGCAGAGCTCTTCACTATGACACTGCGTGTGCAGCACCTCCTGCATAGGGGCCGGAAGCGGAAAATAATATACATTATGTTGGACAGTCAAGTGGCACTTAAGGCCCTGGCTTCCTACACAATCACATCGGGGCTGGTTTGGGAATGCCTGACTGAGCCAAAGACCTTGGCAAAGGAAAGGGGCTGACCGCAGTGTGCCTCTGAGTGCCAATTGAGGGGTGGCAGACGTGAATTTGCTATATCCACGTCGTTTGTAGGAACCCTCAGACAATTTTCAGCTCTCCAGAAGTACTTGCAATATTCACGAATTTTGGAAATTTAAAATAGTCGCCACTGCTGAACAGTAAACGTAAAAGTTTTTTTTACAGAAACGACCGCAAGTAAGGTGGCAGAAGTAACAGATTGAAAATACGCAGGAGTCGACTCCGTTAGAACGCAGTGGGCTGCTTTTCTTCAAAACGTCAGGCGCTTAAACTCAAGCGGCCACTCCGCGAAGCATCACAGGTTGCCTACCTACAGTGAAGGCTCGCGGTATAAATTGTGTCTTGTACATTATGTGGGTTGCTCGATAAAAGAAGGCAGCCAAGACTCCGTACGCTCGAGCAAGCTCCTGTTTATTTTGATGCAAAAAATCGTCAATGAGATGCACAGAGGTATCACCATCAGCGGGTTTCTCAACTCGTACATACTCATTACACACACACACACACACACTAAACGTAAGCTGTATGAAATAGTATAAACGCTAAGAATTGTTGAAATTGGGTCAAAATGGTTCATCGGCCTTCAACGTTCTCGGAAGCAGTTTGCCTCCTCCTCCGTGTTTTGTTGGTATTATTTGCTAACGCTACGATTGATTTGCTGGTGACAGGAATAGCGAATCGGTCAAAAAACAACTATTTCAAGGACGATATCCGCGGCGATTAAAAGTGAGAATCGCTGTTCGTCAAAAAGAACGAAGATTAAAAAACGCTGAAAAACGGATTTGTTGGTACAGCGCTTCTCTCTAAAAATCCCCATAAAAACAATTGCTACCAAGTGAGACGCAAAACTAAACAATAGCGACGGCCTTGAGAGGAAATAAATCGGATATCAACAATCCGCTTAATGAACAAGTGTCCCGAAATGATAATAAGCAAGTGCAACATTCGAACAACCAAAACATTTCACGAGTGCGACGCAAATGTCGGAAAGAATGAAACGTAAAACAATTAACTGCGCAATGAAAATTGTAATAAAATGTTTCTAGGGTTATTGTTGAAGAAATAACCGCTTTTTAGTGGCTGTAGCAACTACAATAATTTTTATAATTTCACTCACGATCTTCTTCATCAATGCCATCACAACGCATTAAAACCACGTTTTTTCAACATTTCTTAGCTCTACGAAGAAATAGGAAGAAATTTATGTAATCAGCTGGCGGCTTTCTTTATTTAGTTTTTTTCAGATGATTACGTCGAAACCCGGCTTGAGACAACGTTCTATGTGTGTACCTGTGGTCGTAATTGAGAGAGAACGGTAGAAAAAATGGGCTCAAATTTGATATCCGACTTGCAGGCCACGAGAAACGGTTCAAAACCGCCAAATATTTTTAAAATCAAAAGCGGGTACAACAATATTAAATTTCTTGAACAGGCAGTTCCGAATGGCAAAACGGTAATATAAAATATGACGAGGGCGGCACAATAAATTATCAAAGATTACGAAATTCAAACTAAGGTAGTCTCTTTGGACTTGTTTACCGCAGCGTTTTCCCAATAATTCCAGTACTACGAAAGTGAGCATTTCCAAAAAATCTTTAGTTTTAATGGCTTTTGATAATAACTCAATTCATTTGAACTTGGTCCAACGTAACTCCAGAATTTAGTGTGGTGCTCCTACTTGTGCCAAGACCATTATTGAGCAATTAGTACGCAGAATATTAATGAGACTACACGATTTTATGGAGAACGACACCAATCACTGTTTCAGAATCATCGGGTGAATACTGACGTGAAATGCTAGCAGTGAAACGGCGTGGTTTGAAACTCCGGGATTTGTCTGATATTGTGCTGCTCTAGTAATTTTCTCACAAATGAAGAATTTTACGGTATTGTTGTGATATTGGGAACTCCGACAAACGAGCGGTGCGTAGCAACACACAACATTCCGCCACCCGTGTAAGTCCGAACACCAGCTACATATGCGGGCGCTATATCTTCATTCAACGCATTTCTACAGGAACATTTATGGAGAACAAAATGTAGGGACTAGTTAGCTGAGAGTACTCCGTAAGTTTGATCGAAATCGTTAGATTACCCTGGAATGTACGGAAATGTTCGATAAAATGTTATTTTCGACACACTTTGATTTTTATCTCTGTTCGATGGACGGTCAGAGGAACATTTATTGAGAACAATATGTAGGTATTAACTATTTCAAAACATCTTGAAAGTTTGGTGACAATCGTTGAAGTTGTTATGCCAAAAAGCGTAAAAAAACCGTTTTTTGCTTCAGGGGCCCATATCTCCGTTCACCGTATTTTCATGGAGATATGTATGGAGAAGAAAAGTTAGGTATTGATTAGGAGAAGATAATTTGAAAGTTTAATCAAAATCGTTAGAGCCGCTTTCGAGAAAAATGCCAAAAACCCTAGTTTTTGGTACATTTTCGTCCCCCACCCCCCACATCAACCGAAATCGCCCATAACTTTATTTTGGTGTCTAAAAATAAAAAAATAAAAAAAAATAAAATAAAAAAACCAACTAAATCGGTTTAGCCGTTCTCCCGCAAATCGAACTACAGACACACACGGACCACGCGCCGAAATGAGGTTTTTTATTTTAGACTCAGTAGGCCTCAAATCGTAAAGATCTGAAAAAAACCCAATTTTATTTTTGGCACGATTACTATACTTTCCTTTCCCTTTGGGGTAGCGGAAAGTGAAAATGTAATCATAACCGTTAGAGCCGTTTTTGAGAAAAAGAAAAATTTAGTTTTTTGATAACTATAATGAGTATAGGTATTAACGTTATTAGGGTTAGTTTCGCCAGTAGCAAATTACTAAAGTTAACGCACCTGTTTGGTGGATCCGTATTCTCCTGCTGGTGAGATACTGTGGGCGAGCGCTTTCGATGTAAAGACATCATCGTCTGGCCGTTAAGGCAGTGACTCACCAGCCAGAGAAGACTGACTCGCCAAATAGATACGTCAACTTGAGTATGATTAGTATAGTTAGGTTTAGGCGGATTTTGCTCATACCCTTATTTTCGAATCCCACGGTAACGTTTGGACTAAATATCAAATTTGAGCTGAGAGAGTAGTTTTCAGCAATCTCGTTCACTGACACATACACAGGTTCATTTCCCCCAATAGTGCGTCAGATTCAGTAAGGTCTGAAACGTAAAGATCTGAAGAGAAATGTAAATTTTTTTCAGCCGATTACGTAACTTTCCTTTTTGCGTCATCCAAGAAAGGGAATGAAGGATCTTTATCGTTTGATAAATCACCTACACACTGGTTTGTTGCATTACAGCCGTACCATAAATAGAAGCCACTCAGTACAGTAAACTGGAACCTTCCCTAATTAAATCCATAAATTCCCAAGGCTCTGGGTGGCAGCATCAAGATCGTAACACAAGTAGGAGCGACGAAATAAAATCCTCGCGTTGAGCGCTACTAGTTGGGCTCTCAATACCTCCTTGAAAAATATCTGGTGCGTAGCAACACACTACTTTCCGCCACCCCTTTAAGCTCGAACACCACCTACATAGGCGGACGCTATATCTTCGTTCAACGCAGTTTTACAGGAACATTTATGGAGAACTAAATGTAGGGACTAGTTAGCTGAGAGTACTCCGAAAGTTTGATCGAAATCGTTAGAGCCGTTTTTGAGAAAATTGGAATACCGATAAATTAATATTCGACAAATCTCCTTTTCTGAGTTAACTTGGCTTATATCTCTGTTCAACATATATATACAGAAATAATTATAGAGAACGAAATGTTGGTATGGGTGACTAGAAGATACTTCATTAGGATATATCACATCTGGTGAAAAAGTTACCCTGGAATTTACGGAAATGTTAGAAAAAACGTTATTTTTTACACATTTTGATTTTTATCTCTGTTCAATGGACTGTCAGAGAAACATTTATTGAGAACAATATGTAGGTATTAACTATTCGGAAACATCTCTAAAGTTTGGTGATAATCGTTGAAGCCGTTTTGCCAAAAAGCGTAAAAAACCTATTTTTGCTTCATGGGCCTATATCTCCGTTCACCGTATTTTCATGGAGATATGTATAGAGAAGAAAAGTTAGGCATTGATTAGGAGAAGATAATTTGAAAGTTTGATCAAAATCGTTAGAGCCGTTTTCGAGAAAAATGCGAAAAACCCTAAATTTTGGTACATTTTCGTCCCCCACCCCCCCTTCCCATCGGCCGAAATCGTCCATAACCTTATTTTGGTGTCTACAAAAAATAACGAACAAAACAAAAAAAGAACCATCTCAATCGGATCAGCCGTTCTCCCGCAAATCGAACTACAGACACACACACACACAGACATACACACAGACATACACACAGACATACACACAGACATACACACGGACCTCTCTCCGAAATTAGGTTTTTTAGACTCAGTAGGGTCTGAAACGTAAAGATCTGAAGAAAACCCAAATTTTTTTTTTGGGCCGATTACTATACTTTCCTTCCCTTCGGGTAGCGGAAAGTAATATTGCGAAGGGTGATTTAGATCTAAGAAGCAACGAGCGGTGCGTAGCAACACACAACTTTCCGCCACCCCCGTAAGTTCGAACACCAGCTACACATGCGGGCGCTATATCTTCATTCAACACATTTCTACAGAAACATTTATGGACAACAAAATGTAAGGAGTAGTTAGCTGAGAGTACTCCGTAAGTTTGATCGAAATCGTTAGAGCCGTTTTTGAGAAAAATTGGAATACCGATAAATTAATATCCGACAAATTTCCTTTTCTGAGTTAACTTGGCTTATATCTCCGTTCAACATATATATACAGAAATAATTATACAGAACGAAATGTGGGTATGGGTGACTAAAAGACACTCTGTAAGATCTATCACATCAGGTGAAGCAGTTACCCAGGAATTTACGGAAATGTTCGAAAAAACGTTTTTTCCGACACGATCTCTGTTCAATGGACTACCGGAACTGCCCATAGCCGTATTTTGGTGTCTACAAAAAATAAAAAAGAACCAGCTCAATCGGATCAGCCATTCTCCCGCAAATCGAACTACAGACACACACACGGTTTTTTAGACTCAGTAGGCCTCAAAACGTAAAGATCTGAAAAAACCCCAATTTTATTTTTGACGCGATTGCTATACTTTCCTTTCCTTTTGGTATCGCGGAAAGTAAAAAGAGGGGTAGACCGTTTAATAAATATTTGGTGCGACCCTACTTTTCTCAACCCCACGATCATTTAGCGACAAGTATTACTCATGTAGGCCCAATAATGGAATTGCACAAGGAATCAAACGTTTTTCATTCAGATTATATAAAACTTAGCTCAGGAAGTGTGTAAGAATTCAGGATGTTTTGGGTTGTCCCTATTTATTCCACGACCCTCGAGTTATCGGCGTATAGGTATTTCGTGAGACAGTTCATATTCAGTTTTGGAATACGGGGGGGACTACGACAGTGGTTTAAGCTCTGGACGTCCCTAATCATTTTAAAATGGTTAATGTGTAGGTAACTTAGACTACAAACACGGTATGAGCAGAATTAATAAGGAGTACTGCACTAAAATAATGTTTCGTCGAAATCTTTGATAACTTGACGCTCTGCTTTCTTCATTTTTCCTTTGAAGAAACGTTTTATAGAACTGTTACGTCATTTGTGTCCATCCACGCTAAAAATCTAAAATCGTTTGAGCCGTTCATGATTAAAAACATTAGGTGCGAGGGATCACACAACTTTCCTTAGTTCTACGCCAATTCACTGGGCACACAAGGAGTTGTTGTGTAATTGAAGGTGAGAAGCAGCTCGAGGATGTGGCAAAGGGCCAGATTGGCATTTGGTGGGCTCTGCAATGATAGGGAGAGGTGTAGAGACCATTGCCGCCATGCAGATGGCCCCATCCAGCAAAGATGGTGATTGTTGGAACTGGGGAGGATTTTATTGCACACTTTTCAGTGCGGACTGGTGGCAATGATATTGGGCAGGGGAATGCGTATTTGTGGTTTAAGCGGATTGTGGCCAGCCTGTTTACCGCCAAGTGCTCCAAGTCCTAACAGTGCTGCAGGTAATTCAATGGTTGTCAAGGCAGAGAGTTAGAGAGAGCTGAGGGAAACACATTTTTACGCAGAAATCCAGGTTTCTTCTACCTTGGTGCTCAATCACAGCACCTACGTGACAACCGTAATAGAGTTTAGGCTGGCTTTGTATGAACTAAGGGGATGGAAGATCGAGGTGAGGTGGATAATGAGGAGGCTGAACACTCGCTAAGGAAGCAGCAGCAGATCCCTTTGTTTCCATCAAGTTCATGCTCCAGCCGCAGTATAGGTTGAAGAAGAAGGTTTGAGCTAGTGGCGTTGGAAAGTATTTGACAGACTGGAGATACACGAGGGAGTTTTCCCCCTAAATAATAAGACCATTAATAGCTGAGTTTTCCTACCCCATGAAGGTTGACCATGCTACTCTGTGGGCACAGTCAGTAGGTTTAGCACTGAACATTTTCCTACACTAGACCTTGGATTGCCTAGTCCATGAGGGGCTACATCAGCTGTAGCTTGGTTGGCCCTTTCATATTTTGATATCATCTTACTTACAAAAGCTGCTTTGTTTTCAAATAGTGTGGATTTCTCTTTACTATAATTGTTGTTATTAATTCTGCTATTTTGATTCATTTTACAATTATCATGTTTGAGTAATTTACGTACTAAGTAATTTTAACTGTGCAGAATGTGTATTTAGCAGTGTACTTGTAATCGTTGTGAGTCCAAGCGCAAATAAATTGATCAAAAAAAGACTCTGGGCCGTCTTCACCAACTGTGTTGATTCCATTTAGAGTCGATTAACAGCACCTAACCCACTCCCGCCACAAAAACGGGCTTCACCAGACTGGGTTAAGCTCTAGCCATGATCAAACGTTAACCCCAAAATGTTGGGTGATTAGCTCTTATCTTTCTTCATCATATCCTGACATTTTTCCGCCATTACCATGCACCACCGAGTATTCTCTTCTATTATTGTGAATAATTGACGTATATTTTGGAATAATAATAATAATAAACAAAGATGCTGTTTACAAGTGCAGTTATTTCAGTTGCTATTCCACCACAATGATAATCTAATATTTTGGGTTTTCGTCATCTCTCTCGGCGCCTCAAATGGATATGAGAGCGTTCCGACGACTTCTAGAGGTATGGATTTAAATTCTGTTATGAACAAAAGTATTACGATAGTCGAAAACAAGTTTTTGTTTGCGTAAAATGTGTGCTGAGCTTCTTCTTCTTTAGTTTCAGCAGAAAAAACTAGACGTCATATCGCCGTGTTAGAAAACCCAAATGCAAATGGCGTACCTGGGTGGAATTAATAGCAGATAAGTAGGAAATATTAAATAATACCACGCTTTTACACACACATTAGTGTATTAAACAACTTTTATTAAACACGACAATTCTCCCTCCCTCGTTAAAGTCCTTGCTTGTAAAAGTTGTAACCTCGTAATTTCGGTTTTTATTATTTCTTGCCCAGTTCTCATGTTCTTGTACCGCTTTTTCGATTCTCCCGGACTAATTTGGCTTTTTCCTGCAGCTCTTGCAGTTGGAGCACGCGTATTTTCACTTTATGCTCCTCAGCAGTTTCAGCTTCAGCAGAGGTTAATGCAGCCACTTTGGTGTCTGACAATTATTAGAAACAATAATTTGGTCAAATTCGGATTGTTCAGCATCGGTTACGCAGCCGTTTACGTTTATATGACACTTGTTTACGGGATGGAATGTCAAACAGATGCCCAATTTCCTTACTTTACTGAAACCTCATTAGTCCACTGCCTTCTCGATATGGCTTAATCGTAGCATAATCACGGCTATCCTAACTGCATCCCACAGTGATCTCGGCTAGCGTGGTGGGCACACAATTGGCTAGCCTTGATTTACTAATCTAGCCATTATCAGTTGGATCACGTTTAGTGCTGTTTTGGTGAGAACGCCCTCAGCAAGCTTCTAAATGTAAAGATCTGAAGAGAATTAAAAAAATATTTTCAGTCAACGTAATTGGCTGATTACATTAAAAATATGTGAAGCACCACTTTCCTCAGCCACGCGTGCTTTCAGCTATTTTCATCGCTCTAACTAACTAAAACAATAGGTGTATGACTCACTCTACATAAACATAACTTCAAATTCAACACAGAAACTCTTGGTGCCTAATGTTCAGGAATTTTATTGGTTGCCAATATTCATGATTTGCGTGACCTTCATGAATAATTCACGAAACTATCAAAACGTTTTCTTATACGTTCATGGTCATAGTTTTGCGATGATTGGGATATTATGATGAAAAAATTAAGTAAAAGAACCGCTAATAATTTGAATTCCTGAATTGCGCAGGATGTTATTAATTATTTTTCAACAGTCCTTAAACAACTATGGAGTAGGTAACTTATTGGACTACCAACGCAATTTTTCGACGAACGCTAGTGACAACAAACGGGATTTAAAAGAGAAAACTCGCATTAATATGGCTGTGATTCTAGTCAAATTCCCTTGAACCATAATTTGATGTTATCGTTGTTGTTTCGAGTTATTTACCGCTTCATAGGCCTATATATCCGTTTACCGTATTTTCATAGAAGAAAAGTTGGGTATTGATTAGTAGAAGATAATTTGAATATTTAATCAAAATCGTTAAGAGCACCAAATATTGGGTGCTTTCGTCACTACTACAGATTTTGACCACCTTCATTTTCAGGTAGAATACTAAATTTGAGTAGATTCGGTTGAACTGTCAGAGTACTAAAACCCGTAATGCTTGAATATGGTTTGCTGCTCTCGCGGTTTTCTCACAGAATGAACGTTCAAATTTCCGTTGTTGCTAGGAACTGTCGACACCAAAAATGGGTCATTGTTACCACAGCCTGCTCTAAGGCTACTTGTCTACTTCCAGACAGCAGAGGTCTGTTGATGAAGGTGGAAGGTGAGAACCGAAGACCCTGATTCCTTCATATTCAAAAAAACGTGGATAAGTTGAAATTACCCTGAAGTTTCTTACGCCGTCTACTCCACAAAAACAGTTATAATCAGTCAAATGAGGGCTATCTGTTGGCCATAGCTCAAACATACCGAGCTAGTCCCACAAACAGTAAATTGCTGCTCTTCACCACTCATTAAGTAACAACTATTTGGCCACAACTCAACTATCTAAACGCACAGAATTAACGAATGGAATTCGACCTAGACACAGAGTGGGGCGACATAACGGGACACTCACGAAATAAGGACGCATATGGAGCGACGAAATTCGGCTAGTCCCGTTAACAATTCCGGTGAATCGTCGTTTTAAGTGTAACATGGAAGTAAATAACTGCCAAACGGATGCACATTGTGAACTTCACAAACAGCACAGAGCTGACAGCTTGTTATGACAGCTGGTTGCTGATGAATGTCAACCCGACTATTAAACCCTTCAATTTTGTCAACACATGGAAACTCGGTGGTTTCGCATCACAAATATTATAAAAATATTGAAAAAAGCTAAAAACATACCGTCGATTTAGGAACATTTCCTCTCTGTGTGACGTTTTTGCTAGCTTTCTCGTTAGCGTACCTCATCCTCTGTTTAGGAGCCATGGCACTGCCGAGTGGTGAAGGGTGAACTCGTTGGGAAACGAAAAGTTAAGTGCGGTAATCTGAACGAAAATGTCTGAGGCGGGTATAACCCAAGCTGATTTAACTAGCGACGTCTGTGACGAAATTCAATCAAGTGGCCAACGAGGTGCCAGCGGGGCTTGTTGTTCTGTTGGACTCCGCACAGCGTTGCCAACAATACAAAATTACTAATTTGTGATAAGGAAATCCAGACGATTTTTCGTTTTTATTGTGATTGTCGTTATTTAACGTTCCAATTATGGATCATTTAATACTAATACATTAATAAACTAATCTAGGTTAGGCCTACAGAGAGAACGAGAACGTATTTCTCGGTGCCAGCACTCACATTAAGAAGACATCACTTTCATAACCAATTATTTCATATATATTCCTTACATTTTTCGTACTGTTCCAAGTGCTTTAAATTAATTGCTCCTGCATTTATCAGTCATCAGTCGGTGCATATTCCAATTTTACAACTCCGATAACAACTGATTCACGGGGAGCAGCTCCAGGCTCATGAGCTCGTCGCACGCCCACAGAAGATCCGCTCACACAAGCTACTTCAATATAGCACCATCAATGTTTCTTTCAATGAAAACGGCCATGCAGAACAACCGTGGTTACTAATTTCCTGAAAGTACCCTGAGCGTTAGATGAACATTTTTCGGGCGGTTGTCGAGAAAATATAGAAAACTGACTTGAAATGGGATCATGGTCTTCCATAATTTGGCATAGGACTTCGTCCAACAGTTCTTCATCAAAATAAAGGCGAAAAATAAAATGTACCCATTGGTCACTAAAAGGCACTTCATCATATTAACCAACTTCAGTAAGATGTTTATAATTGATAATAATGAAATATTTAAAAACCGTAAATGTTTTCATTGAAGGAGTATAGCGAGCTCGTATGTACTGCAAGGATCTAGTTGATGCCCAATATTATTGACGAATTAAGAGAACGTAAACTTTTATTTGGTATTTTAGGTGAAGTGTAATGAAAATGTAAACACAATTTTTTTGAAGAAGGATAGTAGTTACTTTTGCAGAGTTATAGAGTAAAATTCGTACAAGTACGCAACCACGAGGGAAATTTTATGTCTTTTTCTTTAAACCCCGCTAAACATCACCACCTGAGCTTTCGAGAGCCCCTGAAGGTGTACCTCCTTGCGAGAGCGATTTTGTTGCTCAAATAGTGTAGTGTCACAGCGCTGGTGGGCGCCAAAGAAACCTTTACACAAATGGTGGGTACAGCTTTCGTACAAGTACGCAACCACTAGGAACATTTTATGTCTTTTATTTTTGTTTTTATGCAATGATAACTACGTTTGATTGTGCTCGCTGATGGTTTCGATATAATGGCCGCCTCAATTGCAATTGACATCATCACTTGGTCACTGAGGTTATTAAAACGTGTGATGTTACCAAACGTTACATTTTGTAACAGACGTTAACAAGTGTTACATGTTGTAACAGACGTTACCAAGCGTTACACTTCAACCATTTGATATTTCGTGACGCTTTTCCGTTACATATCCCACGTAACATCTCCCCTGTTACATTTTCAAGTTTATGTAGCAAAGTTAAGACATAAAAAGTCAAAAGTTTTTGCGCTGTGAGTTTGAACTAGATAGTTGAAGCCTCTTTTCCAAAAAGAACAAATGCGCCAAATTATTACGCAATAGGTTATTATCCACTTGCACAGCATAATACTATTCAGCAACGTAAAATAGGATTATATGATATGAAACATGATCACTTCAATGGATCATTTAAAATTGACATTTTCTAGGCATCTCTAGGTATTTGAGAAGACGCGACAAGTCGAACGAATGGGTGGTTGGAGTGAAGCAGGGTGGAAAGTACTGAGACTAAATGAGCGCCAGGTGATGGGAAACGATGACTTTTGCATTTCTCAAGTTCTTTCCTTCAAGTAGTAGAAATTGTCTCATTATATTCATTGTGATTGTGATTTTTGCCCATAACTACCATGGGTTTCGTTCAATCATTTTGCCAAGCAAGCGAGCACAACTAGATAGCAAATGTAGGTTTTACGCAGAACTGGACGTTACGGGTTTTGAAGGGGGTGGTAAAAAGATGTTCCTGACTGAAAACATAGGATGTTTTTAATTGAGAGGACCACACCTCTGTAGCCCCCACCAAATATATTTACAGAGATATGTGAAGGAACAACAGTTGGGTAATAGCACAATACGCCTAAAACTAACTATAGTTATAATAGTGATCAAGTACTTTTTACTTTCCTTGGTTCTACAAAGTGGAAAGGAAAGTTATGTAATCGCCTGACAAAAAATTTCAAGTTCTCTTCAGATCTTTGCATTTCAGACCCCCCTGAGTCCGAAAAACACTATTTGGGAAAATAGTCTCTGTGTGTGTGTTTGTGCATGTGTGTCTATGAATGATTTTTAGAGACAACCACCGTACCAAATCCACTCAAACTTGATATCTAGACTGCAGATTATCATAGTTATCAAAACACCAAATATTTTTTTCTCAAAAATGGCTCAAACGATTTTGTTTAAGGATATATTGGTAGCTCTCAATATGGCAACTATACAATAAAATTCTCATATTTGTGGGAAAATGACGAGAGCAGCACAATGTTAGTAGAATGTTTAAAAAAAATTGTATTGTAGTCCAATCCAATATTTAAAGGGTGAGTGTTTCAAAACGCTTATGAGATACATGGGGCTCAATCCAGAAATTCCTGAATTTCAACTACCGCTGTTTCGCTTACTACCAGTTCTAATCGTTTATACCCAATAACTGCTAAAGTAATTACTATCCTTCTTAAAAAAAATTGTGTTTACAGCCTCATTAATTATCTATGTACCAATTGCTCAGTAATGGTCCTGGAATGAGTACGGGCAGCACAATAAATTCGGGAACTGTAAGCGCTACCGCTTCTTGCTGCTGTGAAGTGTTGTTCGACCAAGTTCAAATTAACTGAGTGATAAATGAATTGAATAAACAGGATTAGCCATGTACAAAGTGAATTGACGTGGAGCTAAGGAAAGTTGTGTGTTGCAACGCACCAGATATTTTTATAGACAGCTCCTAATGTGACGACAATATTATAAAATTTCCGTCCATGGGAAAATGACCAGAGAAGCCCAACAAATTACCAAACTCTGCTCGAATGTTACAAGAATTTTCAGAAAATTTCTGGTGGTACTCCAACCAAGTACCTTTGCAATGAGTCTTTAAGCTCAGGATAAATATAGAGGCAACTTCAAAAATTTAGGAATTTCAAACATTGCTGTTTCACTAAGCACCATTTCAAAAAGTGTTAACCTGATAAACCTGGAAAAGGGACTATTATCCTATGCGACTTATGGTGTGTACAGCCTCATCAATGCTGTATGTTCAATGGTTCCTAGGAAATGAGTATGCTATTGCTTTCTGCCGTTGTGAAGTGCTGTTTTACCAAGTTCAAATAAATCGATTGAAAAATAAGTTGATTTAGTAGCAAAAGCCCGTGAATTTACGTACAACCGAGGAAAGTGGTGTGATGCGGATCTCTGTTCTGTGGATCGTGTTGGTTGTAGATGGAACGAGCTTACTGACAAGTTCTGTTTAACTAACACAAAGAAGACGACGTTGAAAAAGCATTGCGGGTTTTGCATTCATCCGTCACGGGTCTGATAAGTATCCTGTTGTTGTCAACGTAACGTCATTCGGACGACCGTCGTGGAGTGAAAGCGCTCGTTTACGTCGTTATGGTTTCCATTTGATCTTCCCGGAGATATCAAATCAACCCAGAAATATGAGTAACGTCGACGACATTATTCGGGAGCGACTCAACAAATTGCGCAACGAAACACAAACGGCAGCGTCGGAGCCCTCGTCGAGCCTCCCGCCTTCGGCCGCCGCTAAATCCAGCGTCGAACAGGTCGAATTTCTCCTCAAACAACTTTCCGCTCACACGGAATTGGAAGAAAAAAGTCGAAATGAGCGGCTCGACGTCGACTCTCAAATCCGTCGACGGTTGGAAAAATTGAAAGTCGAGTCGTCTAAATTGGATTTGCCGGCGATCAAAAGTCGTTCGTCGGTTCGAGTCGAGCCGATGGAGGACGTTCCGCCGCCTCCGAGCTCCGTCGACGACCTCGCCTCAGACGCTTCCGACTCGTCAGAGACTTGCGTTATGTGCGAAGCCCCGCCGACCCTCGTCTGCTCCGGATGTTACGACGATTTGTACTGCCGCTCCTGTTTCGCCGATTCTCACGATCCCGGAGAAAACCACGTCAGCCGCCCGATTCGCAAAAGGGATTAAAAGTTTTTTAGAAAAAGTATTTTGTTTAAGAGGTCCGCTTTATCGGGTCGTTAAATCGCCTTATCTCGGGTGATTGAGGGGAAGGCCTAGTAAAACCGCAGCGGGCAGGTTATGCTAAGTCAGTCCTCCGCGTCGCTATGATCCGCTACGTATCCGCTCTGTTAGGTACAGTATTTTTGCCTTGATTGAGGCCTTATCGCTTTGTCCTATTTATTTATTCGCATTTGCGCTACTAATTCGCAATATTGTCGATGTCGACGTATATTTTTGATCACACGAGCAAACTAAATAAATTTGTACGTTCAACTCGGAGCCTCCGACTTCGTCAAATTCCCAAAACCTTCGCGTTACGTAATCAGCCACCTAACTTGTCACAAGCAACTTCTATCAAATTACACACTTTGACAATGACACATTTTAGACAACACATCACAACTTTCACGAAAAGAAGAATTAGCGTGGAGTTGAGGGCTGAGCAGGTCCGGTCGTTCACTCCTATTAGAGACTGATGTTTCGGCTTAATTTTAAACCATCCTCAGGACTTCCTACATTTTACGGAAGTAAAAAAGTCCGGACCGCAGGCCGTTTGACAAACGTCAACTCTGGAGTCATCTTAGGTTTGTACCCTTATCAAACCCTAATTGTTGATCTTGAGAAAATTCACGAAAGATCGAAAATTAATTCGAATTAGAACGTTGATGCGATGAAACAAAAAACGGTAAATGAACACCGAGAAAAAATATCTGGTGCGTAGCAACTCACAACTTTCCACAACACCCTGCTACACGTACGGGCGCTATATCTTCGTTCAACACACTCTGCAGGAACATTTACCAAGAACAAAATGTAGGTACCCGTGAGAGTCCTTCGTAAGTTTGATCGAAATCTTTAAAGCCGTTTTGTGAAAATTGGAAAAATTAATTAATGTCCGACAAACCTCGTTTTCCGAGCTATCATGGTTTATACCTCCGTTCAACAAACAGATACAGAAATAGTTACGAAGAACAAAATGTGGGTATAGGTTGCTAGAAGATACTCCGTAAGATGGATCAAATCCAGTGGAGTACTATGAAAAAGTTCAAACAACATTATTTTCTACCCATTTTGGTTTTTATCTCAGTGGTCTGTCAGATTAACAATTATAAAAGATAAGTAAGTAGACAACATTATTTAAAGAGCTTGGTGAACATCGTTGAAACCCTTTAGCCAAACAGTGAAACCCCCTATTTTTGCTTCACAGGCACACGTCTCCGTCCACGGAATTTTCATAGCGATATGGATAAGAAAGTTGAGCACTAACTAGTAAAAGATAATTTGAACGTTTAATCGAAATAGTTGTGGCTGTTATCGAGAAAAATGAAGGAAAACCTAGTTATTGGTGCATTTCAGTCCCCCACACCTCTTTCCAATCGATATATTTCGCTCATAACCTTAGTTTCGAGGCGGCAAAAAGTAGCAAAGAAAACTAGAAAAAAAAATAGGTTCTCCAGAAAATGTAATTGCAGCACATGCTCACACGAACCGAGCAAAAATAAGGGTTTTGAATTCAGGAGACTTGCCACCCAATCTAATTTCGAAAAACAAAACGCGTAAAATTAACGACTACGTTTTATCTATTGCACTAAATCTTTTTTGTCGTGGAACCAATCTTATTTCGAAAAAAGAAAACACGACTATTTTAATTTTTACGCGTTCAAT
The DNA here is from genome assembly GCA_020466155.1 of Pachypeltis micranthus. Lineage (NCBI taxonomy): Eukaryota > Metazoa > Arthropoda > Insecta > Hemiptera > Miridae > Pachypeltis > Pachypeltis micranthus. The sequence goes on from CM035775.1 coordinate 13,495,573, forward strand.
TTTTAGAACTTTATTAAAACCTATTTTCAAGCGGCAAACTTTATTTCAATAAATCGAACTTATATTCTGGAAGCAATCTTTTTAGTGGGGGGTATACTCGTAATTTGCGTAGTGTACTGCGTAGAGTTTGTTAGGAGTGTAGGATCACAACTGTTAATTTGTTGGGCAATAATGCCTCCGTCAAAATATGTAATTTGGGGCTGTGCGTGTACTCGGAATTTATTTAGCGTGTAGTGTGGGGGAAAATTGATAGGTGTTGTTGGGCGCACGAGAGGGCGAGAGTTGAAGGTCGAAATAAAAGAAACTCAGTGAGCGTGAGGAGGACTGTATTAAATGTGCAATGAATTGAGTTACGTTTGTGTACGAAGGACGATGAAAGGAGACTACTTGGAATACGCATGAACTGGCAGGAAACTGTATCAGAAGGAGAAAACTGTAACTGGGCTGAGAATTGATAGAGGAAAGTGTCTGAATGGGCACAGGGAGACGAGTGTGACATTCCCGAGAGTTCGTAGCTGAATGAATGTTGGGAGGAGCTGTCTATTGTGGAGAGGAAAAATAAAGAAAGGAATAACCCACTTCAGGGAAATCTGCTGCTGTTAGAAATAACCGCAGAGGTGGAATTTCCACAGGTACAAGGGGGCAAGAGGAGACAATGACTTTGTCATTAAGGGGCAGGCAAGCCAGTTAAGGCAGGTAGGGGGACTCTGAGGTCAAAAGACTCATACTGATTTGACTTGCATCGAATAGGTGTGATGGCTCTTGAAAGGGGGGGAGGGGGCTGATCGACTCAGAAGTTAGAGTGGTAGAAGGGAGGTGTGTATCGACTCAGAAGTTACGGCAATGGTAGGGGCCTGATGTCACACTAGGGGGTTGTGAGGATCCACTTAGAAACGATTGTAGTTGTCACATTATGGAGAGGGGGGGATCAATAGGGAGTTACAGTAGAAGAGGGGAGGGGAGTGCACTCATAAGTTACCGGGTGGTGGTGGGGGGGTATCACTTCACATTATCTAGTGGTAAATGAGGGGGGTCTGGGGTCATATCACATGGTTGGCGAGGGGGGGGGGATGACATGATATCAGCTAATGGTAGGGGGTAGGCTGCCGTCAATTGGCCCAGGTGTGCCTTAGCCTTAACTACTAAAGATCTGATGAAAACTCTTTTCTAACTGCATTTTGTGCTTCATTATCACAGTTGAACGAAGATACAGCGCCTGTTCATTATCACAGTTGTCGAATTTATGGGGGCTCAGAAAAATGTGTGTTGCTCCGCACCAGATATTTAGACTAATAATAAAAATGAGAATTCCCAGTCGTACTGGGGCTGTTAAAGGCCACGCTACGCCGCTGATCAAACCCCAAGGGATCCTGGAATGGTTAACATACGAGGAGGAAAAAAAAAAAAAATCGAGCCTGTTGTACAAAAGAACTGAAATAACTCCCTTCCGGAACATTTGTTTTTTTATTGTTACTCTCGTTATCGGTCTCAAGACAATTCCTTAATATTTTTTATGACAGTTTCCATCATCAACACACGCCCGAGTAGTCACGTTACTGATTATAATACTAGCTGACTTCGCCGAACAATTTCCAACACACAATCACCTCAAGCATTGTTTTTTGTAACGTCTTTTAAATTTCAATAAAAGCCCTTAAGATTGAATTGATGAATGTCGAAGAGGTTCTCCGAGTTTCAAGGGCGATAGTTTCAGCAGTTTCGACAGTATTGAAGACGCTTCAAAGACGGACAGCTCAATCAATAGTTGATCGCACGTTTTTGGACTCGAGAAGGCCTCAAACGTCGAAAATTCAATTTCGATTTTTCTACGCGATTGCGTTTCATCTTACTTACGTAAGTTTCGTTATTATTAGACCATTAACCCTTTAAGTATATATTTGAGGTATTTGGGTAATCATTTACATACGACCTACACGCGTTTGGAATTACAAGAAGTTCTACCAACTAAAAAAGGAAAATTTGAAGAAAAGTAGCCAGAACTCGAATAGTAAATTTTAAAAAATGGGAAATTAGAGGGGAAAAAGGAAAAAGTTAGGAAAGTGTGTAAAAAGAAAAGAATCATGTGAAAAACTGAGTGAGCTAAGGTTGTTGGAAAATTAAAATAAAAACTTATCCGAAAAATACGAAGAAATCGTGGTGGGGAGGGGGGATCGAGTGAATATTTGCTGAAAACAACGAAAAATGTATAATAACTACTTTAAAAATTGGTTGGAAAAGTCATCAAAACTGGTTAGACTTAGACAAAAATATCGGGTGCGCCGCATCACACAACGTTCCTTAGCTCTACGTCAATTCAGATGTGTTCGTGGCTTTTTCTACTAATTTCATTTGAACTTGGTAAAGCATCCCTTCACGGTGGCAAAGAACGAAATTTATTGTTCTGCCCTGACCATTATTGAGCAATCGGTACACATAAAAATAATGAACGCAATTCTTTTGAGAAAGATAACAATCACTTTTCTAGAGTTATCGGGTAACAACTGTGAGAAATGGTAGTAATTGAAACGAAAGGGGTTGAAATTCCGGAATTTCTGGAGTCTTCCCTATATATTTCATCAGACGCTCATCGTTAAGGTACAAATTGGACTTCCATCTCAACTTTTTTAAAGATTCTAGTAACATTTGAGCGAAGTTTATAAGGAAACATTTTCGTCAAAATGTATTGCAATTTTCTACACAAATGAGTAATGGCGTAATCACATAATGAGCTGTCTGCATAAAAAATGTAATCAAAATCGTTTTAGCCGGTTTGAGGGAAAACAAGAATCGTGTTTTGATAACTATAGTTAGTTTGGGCGGATTTTGCACCCTTAAATTGGCGCCCAGTGGTAGATAAGGTTAGAGGTAGATAACCTCTAAGATCTCTCATCTGATTACATAATTTTCCTTCTACTTTGTAAATCCAAGGAAAGTAAAAAGGAAGTTCAACACCGAATAAAAATAGTTCCAAGACAATTGGTACGAAACTTCATTAAAACTCGCTGAATTTTGGTTTAAAACAGTAAAATATATATATATTGAGCAACACAAAAGTTTCCGCAACCCCCCTAAATTAGTGTAGAGAGTGTTGGGCGCAAGAGAGGGCGAAAATAGAGAAGCTCGGTGAACATGAGGAGGACTGTATTAAATGTGCAATGAATTGAGTTAAGTTTGTGTACGAAGGGCGAAATAAGAGGACGACTCGTAATCTGTGTGAACTGACAAGGGAAACTGTATCGGAAGGAGATAGCGAATTGTATGGGCGGAGAATAGATACAGGAAAGTGTCTGAGTGGCCACAGAGAGATGAGTGTGACTTTCGCGAGAGTTCGTAGCTGAATGAATTTTGGGAGGAGCTGTCTCTTGTGGAGAAAGGAATAACCCACTTCAGGGAAATCTGCTGCCATTAGATGTGGAATTTCCGCGGGTACGAGGGGGAAAGAGGAGGCAATGACTTTGTCATTAAGGGACAGGAAGTCCGGTTAAGGCAGGTGGGGGAACTCTGAGGTCAAAAGACTCATACGGATTTGACTTGCGTCGAACATACTCCCCCGCGCTGCGTCAGCAAGATAACCCTTGATGGGGGGACACTACTTTAGTTTAATCAACACCGTATAGATGACTCGGCCAAGGCCAAACCGGACGTTTCTCGGTAAAACTTCGAAAATCGAGCGTTTGAAATCCGTTTCTAAGCTGTTACTGTCTACTTTTTGTGATTCGACGGGTCAACTTGTTTTTCGATTTCTTAAAAATTATATTGATAACGTTGTGCGTGAATGGGAAGCAATCACAAGTGCTCTTCCCTCGTTTCCTAACAATCTCAGATTAGCGACATCAGTTGTGGTGTATATTATAGCCAAACGCTTTCTACCACCGACTTTATTCATGAGCTCGGGATTCTGGTATGGCAAGACATTGTGCGATCTCAAATTGCATTAAATCAAGGAAATCTCTAGTGGTAGTCCAATGAGGTGTCTGTGCGATGAGTCTTCAATAGCCAAAGCGATTTCCATCGTATTGAACGGGGTGGGGGGGGGAGGGAGAGAGAGAACAAAAATGTACCGCAAACCAGGGTTTTTCGCACTTTTCCCGTAAACCGCTCGAACGATTTTGATTAAACTTTCAAATTATCTTCTACTAGTTAGTACAAAACTTTTCTTTGCAAACATATCTTCATGAAACTACGGTAAACGAAGATATTGGCCCAACAATCAAAAATAGGTTTTTTTACGCAAAACTTCACCAAGCTCACAGCATGTTTTTAAATAGGCATGTTTAATTATATTGGGTCGAAAATATTGTTTTTCCGAACAATTTAGTAATTTCCCGAGAAACTGCGTCCCTGGATTAGATCAATCTTACGGAGCGTCTTTTAGCAACCTATACCGACGTTTTGTTGATTATTTCTGCATCTGTCTGTTGAACGGAGCCATGATAGCTCCGGCTGTCTGTATAAGCCATGATAGCTCGGAAAAGAAGATGTGTGCCTTATATTGATTTATCGGTATTCCACTTTTCTCGCAATCGGCACTACAATTTCGATCAAACTTACGAATGACTCTCAGCTAACTAGTCCCTACATTTTGTTCTCCATAAATTTTCCTGTAAATATGCGTTGAACGAAGATGTAGCAGGTCGTCGATTTTTTTAAGTTCATTTTCTGCCCACCCCCACCCCCTTCTTTCCAATCGATGGGAATTGCCCATAACCTTTTTTTCGCCTTTACAAAAAATCATGAACAAAACGAAAAAAGAACCCGCTCAATCGGTTCAGCCGTTTTTCCGTAAACCGAACTAACACGGACCACGCGCCGAAAACTTCTCGGACTCAGTGGGCCTCAAAACGCCAAGAATCTGAAGAAAACTCAACTTTTTTTGACACGATTACAATACTTTCCAACACTTTCCAATACTTTCCTTACGCTTTGGGCAGTGGAAAGTAAAAATTAAGAGATTTACACTCCTAATTAAATCGTCGTAGACCTAAATATTTTGCTCGTACTGCGTCCCGCTGCGTCAAATGAGATTATTGTTTCATCTAAACAGTGTGCTTATCGATTTGATAATTCGCCGGTATTTAACAACGTTTATCTAATCGTAATTACCTTCTACCTGGCTCGTTGATATACATTTGATACTCTCCTAATCCGTCGTTATCTGCCTCACTCTCAAACGAAGGTCGTCTCACTGGCACGTCAAATTCGGATAACCAAATCGCGAGTTTGCACACAAAAATGAACGATCTTTGGGAAGATTAATTAATAATCCACTTCGTTACAAATGCAAACATGCGATTGACGAGCGCTTCATAATAAGAAAAAACAATGTTGTGGGCTACGGGCATTAATGACATCTTCTCAAGCAGTGAGTGGGTTCGCGTTCACAAAATAATAGATGACCACAAATACTAATTGGAGCGCAAGCCTTTTAGTGAACTGCGCAAACCTCCAGAGGTCACCTACGTAGAAAGTGAGACGAATGGAGAGAAAGGCTGCTAACACGCTCAACTATTTCAACCATCATTCAAGTTGCAGGGGAAGAGTATCTTAGAAACTATTTGCTGCACAAACGCTATCACTGCGAGAGCTACGCCTGGAAAGCTGTTGTTTGCACCTGCTAAGCCACCTCTCACTGATCCATCTGTATAGCATAACATGGCCCCAGTCTCACGCCAGGGCCACCCCATCCTCTCCCTCTAGATCTTTCACGAATAAGTATTCTAAAGAGTAGTTCGAAAAGTTACTTCTTACATACTGAATCCCTGGCATGTGGAGCAGCCCCCCAACACACTGTCCAATTCGAAATAGTGCAGAGCCCTTCTACCTCGCCCAGTTCTACCATACGTGCCAGTAAGTAGGCAGCTCTCCCCTCATTTATGTGGAGCAGTGCAAAAACCCAGCAGGACCTCCAGCGCAGCTATGGGACAACTATTCTCGCTTGACAACTATTTTCATTTTCTCAACGACTCCTAAATTTTTCAACAACTTCCACACAAACGTCACATCAATTCAATACAATGTTTCAACGATTTCATTTGGATAAAAGATGTCTTTTTTTTTACCGAATTCCCCAACAAAATGTGCCCCAAGTTCCCCGACGTTTCAACAAAACAATGAACAGCGTTCTCTCAAATGTCGCAAAATATTTACACGATTTACCAACAGTTTTAAACTATTTTCTCCCCGTTAGCGAATAAACTCAATTTTCAACCATTTTTACTCAAATTCCTCTCAAAAAGTTTCAACATAATTTTTAATAACTGTCCATCCAACTTGTCAATTGCTCTGCCTCAAACTCGCCAACACTTAAACACAATTTTGAACCACTTTTACTGAATTCATTCTGATATTGGATTCAATTTATAACACAATTGTCGCTTAAATGTCGCATTTTCAACCGTTTTGTTCGTATCTCGTTCCCGAACGTTTGACGTAACTTTTACTTTTATTGATTGTACTATAAAGACAGAAAAGTTATGTAACCGGCTGAAAAAAAAGTTGAGTTCTCCTCAGATCTTAGCGATTAAAGGCTTATTGAGTCCAAAAAAACAGCATTTGGGATCTGTGTATCTTCTTCTAACCTGACAATATGAAAGGACGGATATTCACAAGTTCGTGGAGTGGAGGCGGGTAACATCAGGGTTGCAGCATTGACTGTGTCTCGGCGCGGCAAGAAAAGTGTTGAGGAGATGTGTCAGCAGGGGTTCTCTGAGGTATCACCACTCGCGTGTCGCTAAGTTCATATCTGATCTGGTGGTCTTATATCGTGGAACGTCCTCTTATCCTTTTTATCCTTCCCCGTGATTGAAAACGGCTGAACCGAATCAGCACAAACTTGACAACTAGCCTGCAAGTTACCGTGGGACGCAAAAACACTTTTTTCTCCCTAAAAGCGGCTCTAAATATTTTGATCAAATGTTTTGTACGGACAGCTCGAAATAACACGACAATTCCATAATATTCTCATTTGTGGCACAATGGCAAGAGTAGCGCAACAAATGGCCAATCAATTCGACGAAAATCGATTTTAGCGCAGTTAGTTCTTCAACTCCATTCTGTTCCTATAGGGCCCCATTTTTGAGACATCTGGGTGAGGGGGCAAGCGGACAGTGAGAGAATATGCATCAGACGGTCAGGAATATTGCGGGAGTGAGTGAGTGATATCAGGGAGGCAGCTACAGGCGTACCGACCGCAGCACCATCAACTGAAGCTGCGGGACCAATGGCAGTATGCCGTGGCCACTGAGGGCCCATGTCCCAACTCCCCTTTCACGAGCCTGTTGGGCGGCCCGCACATCTTCCCAGCCTATTGCTGGTAGCGGGAGTCATCAGGGGACACTGCAAAATGAAAAAAGCACGGACATGTGCCGACCAAGTCGACACCCCACAGTGCCGGTGGTATGGTGGAGAGGATATGGAGGATATGTCTCGCCCTACTATGTCTCGGCCCTGTTCCACAGACTTGATAATGACAGATTTTTGATCTTTGGCACAACTTCTCCAAAGAAGACTCATGCGGAAAATACCTGGCAGTCCTTAAGAAGCTAGGCGTGGACCTAGGGAGACCTTGGGACTGGCGCAACAGGGCTTTAGACTGTGCTGCTTATCCCTATAGGAACTATCAGGGTTCAAGAATCATAATAATACTTATATGGTCAAAGATTAATAAATGCCATGAAATACAAATACAATACATTAAGCGTTTAATAGCGCTCATGAGATGTATAGGAGATAGCACTATAAAGTCTGTAATTCCTAAAATAGGCAGTGGATAAAATAAATCAAGAGACAAGTAAATCAATCAAATGAACGTATAAATGAAAATATCTGGTGCGTTGCAACACACAACTTTCCTTAGCTCTACAACAATTCACTTTGTACATGGCTAATTCCATTTAATCGATTCATTTATCACTCAGTTCCTTTGAAATTGGTCAAGCAACACGTCACAGCAGCAGGAAGCGGTAGCGCCTACAGCTCTGGAATTTATTGTGCTGCGCATACTCATTGCAGGACTACTATTGAACAATTGGTACACATAAAATTAATGAGGCTGTAAACACGAATTTTTTGAAGAAGGATAGTAATCACTTTTGCAGAGTTATTGGGTAATAGCTGTTAGAACTGGTATTAAGCGAAACGGCGGTGGTTGAAATTCAGAAATTTCTGGAGTGAGCCCCATGTATCTCATGAGCGTTTTTAAAAACTCACCCTATAGGTATTAGATTGGACTACAACACGACTTTTTTTAACATTCTAGTAACATTCCAGCGGGGTTTAAAAGGAAAAAACCGCGGCAAAAACGGTTTTCGTCGAAAATTTTGATAATTTATTGTGCTGCTCTCGTCATTTTCCCATAAATGGGAATTTTATGGTATAGTTGCCATATTGGGAGCTATCAATATAAAAAATTTGATCAATATCGTTAGAGCCGTTTTTGAGAAAAAAAATATTTGGTGTTTTGATCACTATGATAACTATAGTTAACTTTCGGTGGATTTTGTTCATACCCTTATTTTGGCGTTCCATGATGACCTGCGGGCGAGATATGAAGTTTGAGCTGATTTGGTTCGGTGGTTTTCTCTAAAAATCGTTCACACACAGATCTGTTTCTTTATTTCATGACTGTACCTAAACCCTCGACGAGGGTTATATCAGTCATAGAAGTTGCGGTTTCGCTAATATGCAAGAGGCCGGCCCCTGCAGCATCCACCGAACTCAGACCTGTGGAGGTACGGCAGGTATGTGGTCGTTAGCCAGTCTCACCGTAGAGAGCTGTTGCCCGTGTGTTACCGCGCGGAGGTGACCACCTGAGGAATCCCGTACCATCTGGGAGTAGTTCTTAATCTGGTTCCCTACCTGATCTTACTGTTTACTTGGGTGGCAAGTTTCAAAAGGACTGATCAACTATAACCACGTTTCTTAGCCATTACCTTCTTTGCGAACTTTGCAAAATGGTTATAGGCTTCCTTTGTAACGCAGTCAAAGCTGCTAAGTTCGTTTGCCCTCTCAACAACCGTCGCTCACTGTTGTAGAAACTACAGTGGAGCAGCACATGGTTTCTTGTTTCCTCCGCACTGGAGGCACAAGACGTGCATAATGGAGAGTCTTTCAGAGAAAAGAAGTGGAGCCGCGCATTGAAGTCACCATGTCCCGTGAGGAACTGGCTCGTCCAGTGGTCTGGCTCAACCCATTTTCTAGAAAGACGTTCACGGATGTTGGGGAAGAACTCATACGTATCACGTCCCTTTGACGAGGATTCCCATCTCGCTTGCCATTTCTCTAGAGCCCATTCATCGATGGCGGCAAGTTTCTGTTCTGTGGTGAGATCCGCACGGAGTTCAGCCCAAAGCGGGGAAGCTCTCGTTTCACTCTCCACTTGTCAATCATGCACTCAACAGCCAAATCAACTGGTAACTGACCAGTGATCACCTGGAGTGCTTCCGTTGATACAGTCTTGTAGGCCTTGGTGATCCACAGGAGCGCAGCTCTCTGGGATTGGGCCAATACTCTCTTTTGATTGACTGTTAGTTTGCTACCCCAGACAACGGGGCAGTAGCCAATCACACCTAAATAGATGGCCTTATACATGAGGATGGTGTCGTGGTAACACACACCCCAAGTGGCCTTAGTAATGGCACGCAGTGAGGCAAACCTTGCAATGGTAGTGCCTTTAAGGGACTGGAGGTGTTGGTTGAAACCCCACCTCTCACCTATATTCACTCCTAAATACTTGACGTGCTTTTCAAGAAGGAGCCTGTGGCCGCCAAAGCGTATTGTGGGTGGATTATTCACTTTCCCCTTCAAGAGGATTAGCTGGGTTTTTTCCTCAGCCAATCGTTCACACACACACACACACACGCACGCACGGACGCACACACACACACACACGCAGACCATTTTCTCAAATAGTATTTTTCGGACTCAGGAGGGTCTGAAACGTAAAGATCTGAAGAAAACTCAAAAAAAAATTTTCAGCCGATTACATAACTTTCCTTTGTACTTTGTAGAGCCAAGGAAAGTAGAGAGTATCTTAAATCACCTGTGAGCTCAATAATGGTAATGGCGCAAGTAGGAGCTGCACAAGAAATTCTACACTTCCCGCTGTCACGTAGAACGTTGTTATAAACAGAATGTAAAACAGATGTGATTAGGAGACAAATGGAGTCAGGAGAATCGTTGAATGCACGAGAGGCGAAGGAAGGTTCTGTGATGCGTCGCACAAGACATGAAAAATGTTTTTCCTTATATTCTTGACTCAATGTTATTAAAATCTTCAGAAAAATTGAGTAGTCGAAAAAAAGTTACTGTAAGGAACTTGTGTTCGTTAGTAAATCTTTGAAGAAGAGGTTGTCTGGAAGAAATCTGACGGCACCTAACTTTTCAGTTAGCCCACGTACTAGTTTCTGAGGCAGGAAACTCTTTGACGGCCCCTAGCCATGTTGGCTAGCCCACGTACTACGAGTATAAGTTTTGTAAAAAGTCTAAACGTATCTCGACTACGAGTTCTTTCAAGGGTGAGAAGAGTAAAAGGCAATAGATGCTGTTGATCTTGAGGTTTACCCTCGCCAGACTGACTCTGAGAGGGCTTGAAGGGCCGTTTAAATAACGGTTTTGTGAAGGGTCGCCATCCCTTTCTACCTCCGTCTGGTAAGGGCTAGCTCTTGTATTTCAATTATAGACCTATATACTGGGTCGTGCATAAATGTCGGACGTTTTTGAAACAATCATAACTTCGGTAATTTTTCTCAAAAAAATTTTTATTGACATATTTAGATTCACAATTTAAAAACATTTTAGAAATTCAAGTGTGGAAAATCACATCAGTCAAGTGGCGTCCCTCGTTCGCGATACACTGCTGGAGTCTTTCTTGGAAATTTCCGAAAACTCTTTCCAACGTTGCTCTCTCAACTGCGACGATTTCCACGCGAATAGCACCCTTCAATTCCTCCAATGTTCGGGGCTTGTGCTTGTAAACACGTGCTTTGAGGCGTCCCCACAGATAAAAGTCACATGTGGACAAATCTGGGGACCGAGGAGGCCAATGAACGTCACCGAACCTGGAAATAAAGCGGCCGGGGAAAAGAGGACGAATAACGCTCATTGTTGCCCAAGCTGTGTGAGCGGTTGCCCCATCCTGTTGGAACCACACACGCCGGATCGCAATACGTTTTTGTCTCAATTCAAGTGTAAAAGAAGCCGGTTATCATCTCGACATAGCGTTCTGAGTTGACGGTAACAGCAATGCCATTGTCGTTTTCAAAGAAGTAAAGGGCCGATGATGCAAGTTTGGGATATTGGGCTCACCAAACAGTAACTTTTGGGCTATGCAGCGGTTGTTCGTGTAATTGTCGGCGATTTTCATCAGCCCAAAACGACAATTTTGTTGATTCACCATCATTTTTTGCTGATTCATTCAGTGAACCTCATCGCTCACAAACAAAATGAGATCCTCATTTTGTTCAATAAGCGCTTTCATCTCAACGGCGAAGGTCATTCGTTGTGCATAATCCCCTGGGTGTAATTGTTGCACAATGGACAACTTATAGGGGTGAAACCTCAACTCTAGATGCAAAATACGCCTAACCGATCGATCACTGAGGCGAAGTTCAGCAGCATGCAAGCGAGCTGATCGACTCGGGCTGGGAATTAGTGCTTGTCGTATACTTTCAATGTTCTCTGGTGTTCGAATCGATCTTGGAGCTCCTGGTGGTCTGCTCCTCATCAATGAACCTCGTGTGGGAAGTCCTTCAACCCAACGAAGAATGGTGTTTCTAGAGGGAACAGCCCGATTTCGGTGGATATTAAAATGACGACGAAACTCACGCTGGACTGCCGTGACGGACTCGTTATTACGAACGAAACTGTCGTAAGCAAAACGCGGTGCTCTACTGTCCACAGGTCCATGACTTCAAGTGGTACAAAAAATGCTAAGACCTCCCGATTACAATGGTCCCTTCCCCACATTGGTCGACGCATTAGGGGGGAAGTACTGGCCATTTCAAAAACGTCCGACCTTTATGCCGCACCCTGTACATGTGACGGTGGGTCGCCACAGTTACTATACGATTTACTGGAGCTACTCCAGAAATCCTGGAATTCCTACTACCACTATTTCATTTACTGCCATAGCTGCTAAGTTCGTACCTGATTGTTCCAAAATGGTGAACACGATCCTTCTCAACAAAAAAATCACGTAGATAATCCCATGAATGTCCTCTCTGATTTCTCAATAATAGCCATGGTACAAGTAGGGGCATTTGGTAGCAGCCAAATGAATTCCGGAACCTTAACCTTCCTTTTCAACTAGAACGTCGTTATAAACTGAATGAAAAAAAACTGCACATTATTACACAACGGTTTATTATTCGGATAAACAGCTTGACCTAGCATTAATGCTCCGAGACCCATCCCGTTCGATTCAGCATCGAAAAATATCAAAATGAAACCCAAAAAAAGGTCAAAAAGAACTGAATCGTAATATTAAAATAAACAAACAAAAAACGAAAGTATCTAGAAAAAACTGAATTTTAATATGAAAACATGCACGCTAAATACTAATATCAAAATGTAACCAAAAATCTATGAAAAAAACCAAAATGAGAATGAAACGAAAGAATCTAAAAAAATTGAATCGTATTAAAACCAAAAAAAATGAAACGAACGAACTATTAAATAAATAAACCAAAAATAAACGAATAATGAAAAGTTCAATCGAAGATAACAGGTATTTTGCTGACGGAAATAGTTGAGACGGAGCGAAACAGTCATTCGTGGAGGTGAAGACGAGAACAAGGCAATCGGACAATAAAGAGACAAATCGTAATGCCAAAGGTTAAATACGAAACACGAGCGCTTCCTAGAGGAAGCAAAAAAAAATTGGGTGAACCCATTGCGAGGCGAGGGGGCGACATTGCCAGTTGAGCAGGCGAGCGATTTCATTGAGAAGGGCGGGAGGGAGGGAGTTCAAACGACGAAACGTTGACTTCCGCTGTAGTTCCCGCGTTGTACTGCGTTTCGTTAATTTTTTTAACCGTTTTTTGCCCATAACAATCATGGGCTTCGTCCGATTGGATTGCCGAGATGGCGGGCACAACTAGATACCAAATTGGATTTTTGTGCGAAAGAACGAATTTTTTGGACCACGTTAAAGGCGGACGGACATTGCAAATTTGGAATCTACATGTCTTGAAACGTAAAATATCAAATTTTGAGGGGGGGTTGTAAAAAATTTTTCGTGACCGAAAACATAGGGTTATTATTCAGAATGAATAATAAACCAACAGATGTGATTAGTTGCTAGTCAAGAAAACTAGCACTATCACTGACTGCACGTTAGGCCAAAGAAATTTGTGTGATGCTTCGTACCTTAGTCAGGATACCCAACGTTTTAACGCACTTTAAAATGATTTAATTTAATTTGCCAACGAATAATTAATTGCCGATTAACTGATTTTCAAACGATTTTTACTCCATTCCCCTACGAATCTTACGCTATTTCAACGGTTAAGAGCGGTTAAGGATATTTCCTATACTGCTATGTCGAACTCAATGCATGAGGGGCCTGATCATTCGTAGAATAATATTGTGTGTAGAAGCGTTGAATTGTATTGAATAAATAAAATAAGGTCATCTGAACCAACAAATGTTGACACCTAATAATAAGTATCAGAGAATGCATTGAGAGGGTCAATTAAATTGGTCAACTGTCCCAGTTTGTTATGGACCCTACTGAGAGTCATTTCAATAAATTATCTATTTGTTTTCGTTTTGTTTTACTGTAGCGAGCATCGGAGTGTTGGGAGTTGGGTGCCCGATAGGATGGACGAGCCCATCGCTGAAGAAACTGAAAGCCGACGGACTGATCACAGCCTCCCAACAGGGTTGGATTGCTTCATTCCACGAAATAGGGCATTTCCTCAGCCCTTTCCCAGTTGGCTACCTTGTCGGAAGAGTCGGAAGAATTTGGTGTTTAATCGGAGCGAGCTTCATCACGCTGCTCGGATGGGCCCTGGTCATTTACTACGAGTCCTCGTTCGACCATTTGATTTATTTGTATTGCGCCCGAATTTTATTCGGTTTGGCGTTAGGAACTGTGTTTACAGTTGTGCCTTTGTACATTGCTGAAGTGGCACCGGCGGCTAGTCGAGGGGCGTTGAGCACTTTATTTCAAGCTATGCTTTACTTGGGGCATCTTATAGAGTACACGGCTGGAGCCTACGTATCTCTGATGTCCTTGTCAGTTCTATCCTTGATCATCACTTCTCTATGGGCTCTCTCCGCTCTTTTTTTGAAAGAAACTCCGGTTTATCTAGTTCAACGTGGAAGACGAGAAAAGGCGTTCAATAATATGGCTTGGTTGATGGAAACGAACAATGTAGAGCTCGTCAATGAAGAACTGCGAAAAACTGAACAAATGCTGGACTCAACGAAAAAACGCTCCTTTAAAGATCTGTTTGCTCCAGGTTACCGTGCTAAGCTGGCTATTGTTTGTTTCACCGCAGTAGCTCAACGATTTTCTGGAATGTCATCGGTTGTTGCCTACGCTGCTAATACGTTCCCAAACACGAAAGGATTTTTGAATTCGAACCAGTACACCATTTTGTTCGGAGCCCTCGTCTTTGCCTTTACTTTTGTGGCTGCAACGCTGATAGACACTTTGGGCAGAAGACCTTTAATGATCGGTTCAGCCTTTGGATGTGGCGTAGCTCATGCGGCTACAGCGATATACTTCGGTTTGGGTACAGACGCTGCAACGTGGGTCCCTTTCGTGACAATAACGTCGTTTTCGATACTTTATTCGTTGGGGATCGGGCCAATCATGAACACTTTGCAAGGAGAATTGTTTCCTCCGGAACTGAAAGGCTACGCTTCGTCGGCAGTCACTGTCGTCCACGCCGCCACTTCGTTTATAGTGACGAAATCTTTTCAAGTGATTACGAGCGACTTCGGGCTGTACGTGAATTTCATTATTTACGCGGCCCTTTGCTTTTTATCGTCTTTGATTGCTTATTTGTGCGTACCGGAGACGAAGAGGAAACATTTGACTGAAACACAAGAAATTGATCAGAACAATCGTGCTTGAATATGTTGTGTGTGTGAATGTGTGTTTGTTGTCAGGTTTGCGAAAAAAACGGCCAAACTCATTCAGCTCGATCTTTTTTTGCTTTATTCGCGAAAATGAGGTTTTGAGCAACTTTCATCGCTGTGGAAGGGAGAATGGTGGGTTTTCTTCTTTCGTCTCAAAAACGGCTATAAATATTTCGATTGTACTTTCAAAATATCTTTTACTGATTAATACCTAACTTTCGTCATCCATAACTATCTCTGTGACAATTTGGTAGGCGGAAGTATGGGGATTACAAAGCAAAATGTTGTTTTTTAGAAAAAGGACGTACGATTTATATTGGACACACAGGACGCCTTCAAATAGTTAATATTCTGTATATTTTTCTCCCTACACGTTCCTCTGGTAGCCCGTTCAATAGAAATACAATATCGTGTAAACCAAAGCGCAATGCGTTCATTCAATTTTGTTCTCCAAATAAACGCATTGAATGAAGATCAGCGGCCGTATGTGCAGCATATCGTCGAATTGCCAAGGGCTTTGGAAAGTTGAGCTCCTCCCCTTTTTTATAAACCTCTTCCTCCCTTCCTGTCGAAAGGAAATTAAATTTTGGCGTTCGAACCCCATTATTTACTTTATCTTTCGTTCGATTGTGTGAATGATAGGTTGCGGTACACTGTATGAATGCGATGTGACAGCTATATTCTAGAATTACACCTTTCTCAACTTGGTGATGCCAATCGCTTGAGAAACTGGTCAAACTTTGCGACGTCAAGATTATTTTTAAGCTTCTGCGCACAAAACAAAATGAACGTACACTTTTGACGCGTTATAGCTTCGTTACTAGATGGACGTCGCAGTGAACATTTTAATAAAATCTTCAGTTAAACTTGACATTTTGTACGTTTTGATCCATATATTTTTCTGTATATAAAAATAAATCGTTGTTAGTACGAGTTGTTTGAAGTTTTAGTTGAGCATTGGCCCTTCGGGGAAGTAGAAGAATATTTTCAACTGGTGGTGAATGAATGTTTCTTACGCCCGGTGTTTGGCCGCTGAAGTGGAAGCAGGCTCTTCTGTAGGGAATTCCCACTATGCCGTGAGAAGCAGCACTCGGAAACATCCCTCGAACGAGATGACTGGTGAAGAAGGATCACACTCAGGGCGAGTTCAATGAAAACAGTTACAGCAGGTTTTTCAAAACTTTTTTTTAACCCTTTCACTTTTTAGATCTACCGCATTTCCAAGTCAGATTTGTTTCTAATAATTGAAACTGAAGGATTTTATTTTATTTTTTGGGACTAATCCCGACAAAAATACGCAGAATTGACTTGAATTACAGTTTCCAAGCGATAATGTCTCATAACGCACTATTCCTGACTATTCGCGGTCAGCACTAGAGTATCGTTTCTCCCTCTCACGGTAGGAACTGAAAGCTCAGTGAGGGCCCCCCTTCTTGACCTCACTTCGGCTGAGGTGAAAATTGAATCAGCCACATCAATAAAAACCATGTTTCCTCTCGTGGTGCTCACGTGTTGAATAATGCAGCATACGTTCTCCTTTTCTCTTTTGTTGAGTTACAATTCGTGCAATCTACTTCCTTATATGCTGTTTTCAGGGTAATCTTCAATGTTTTTAATCCCTTGTTGACGGTCAATTTTGATAAATTTGTGTTTTTTGAAGAGAGAATGCACTGGAGTTCTTTCAATGTCCTTAATGGATTTTTTTCGGTGGCATCCTTAACCTGTGGAGTTAATAATGAACGCCGTGAACCTCCTACCACTACATCGCTGTAATTTCGTTTGTACATCATAACAATGTGCCTGTAGCTCACCTTCAAATTAGATATTGTAGCACCTTCCTCGTACAACCTCAGAAACAATACTTTTTGGTCCTTTGAATACTTTCCGTTATTACCTCTTGGTTGCACTAATTGAATTCAGAAGGAATAGGCATAACGAAGGAATACCTGACCACCAATAACTTCTGCTTGCTGAACCTCACGAATCGTAGCTCTTTAAGTAACTCCAGCGTTGACAAAATCAATCCTCTGCCTTCCACCTGAAGGATTTTCTATAGCCAAAACGTTAGATACCTACCGAACAATGCAGTAAGGAACTATTATAAGAGTTTTTAACGCACAAATACTGACAGATCACGTGGTTGGAAAATCTTCAATTTGATTAGAAAAACCTCGAGTTTGACTCGGAAGACCTTGGAATTCAACTCGGAAATGCTACATGTAACCATTCACAAAGTCTTTGTAAGAATACATATAAAAAAACGAACGTTACGTACCGATTAAACTATGCCTTGTAAATTATTAATATGGGCGTTCCATTTAGACTTGCTGAATGCCCGCTAAGCAATACATTCTGAACGACGACGTCGCGTTTATATTTTGATTTTAAGCCGGCTAGCGCGGTTTTGGTGGGGTTGAAGCCAATACTTTAGACGTTGCCTGTTGAATCTACATAACCATATTTATGAGGAATCTTTCTGTCACACCAACCCGCAGTTTTTTTGTAGGTTTTGTGGGCGATTTCGATCGATTGGAAGGGTGGTGGGGGACAAAAATGTACCCAAAACTAGGGGTTTTCGCATTTTTCTCGAAAACGGCTCTAACAATTTCGATTAAACTTTCAAATTATCCTCTACTAATTAATACCTAACTTTTCTTCTCCATACATATCTCTATGAAAATACGGTGAACGGAGATATAGGCCTATGAAGCAAAAATAGGTTTTTCACGCTTTTTGTTTTGTTTGTTTTTCCGTTACTTGGCTGTGGCGAGATTCCAATACTGCTGGCGTCCGTGTCAATTTAAACTCAACTTCGAATCAAGTTCACCGCTGTTCAAGTAACTCATTTTAGCTGCCACATAGCTCAGCGTTAGTAATATTAAACTCTGGACCAACAGGAGTTGCACAGGCTCAGTAAAATCCATTGTGATCCTTCGTAAGCAATTCGTTTTTAAAAGGTGGTAAATACTGATGAACTTGGTGGGTAGTCAAGGAGGTAGACAATTGATATGTGAAGTCCTTGTATGCTCCCTTTGGGTTGTTGGGAAGGACCTGAGAGGCACTGTACAGCTTATTTTCTGTTGAATACATAGGACAGCAAGGTTCTGTAGTGAGCGTTTGGTAGGCCATCTTTGGCCTTTGTGGCGTCCAGGGAAGGTAAAATGAAAAATGGTGCTACAAAATCGATTGTATTTTATTAGCAAACTAGTACAATGGACTACATTGAAAGGGGCATTCACCATTGCCAAGCCCATTAAATATAGTACAAAATATATTCGCTAAAGCACATGACTTATTTCTATTGTCTGGAATAAAACTAAGCGATAAAAAAAGAAAATATTATAAACTATAGTAGCTCTACTGCTTCTAAGCGTCGACAAGTAAAAGGCTCATTCTACAATACAAAAATCATAAATATTCCACACTCATCAGTCAATAGGATTCATTTCATTAGAAATAGGAAGAACATCTCCGTCGTCAGTACTTTCGACTTAAGAACACAGCGTTAAGTCCACCCTTAAAGCCGGGTGACTTGTATCAACATTAATGATTCGATTGGAAACACAAAAACATGGCACGAACGAGCTCTCAGTAGTAGGAGCATCAGGTTAATAATTACGGTATGAAATAACGGACAATACACTTATGACACGTGCAGGTAGACAGTTTTTGAAAGAAGCTGAGCGACGTGACGTGCAACTCAGCCCCATTTGGTGTACAATGTCTTTACGTACATCACTAAGGTGAATCCAGGTTGAGGGATGCGATAAGCATTAACTAGGTGTTCAAATTGTTGTGTTCGCCAGCTGCTACTTCATTTTTGTGCCGTTAATTCTCAGCCAGAAACGTCACACTACTTTCCTAGGTGCCACGTACATTCAGCGATGTGTATCACTCAGTTTATATGAACCTGGTTGAACTATTCCGTGGCTCTTAACGTTCCAAAATGTTGAGTGTCGTCCGTACTTACTTCACGAACTTAATTGAGTACCCAACGTGTTGGGGTAATTCAAGAGCCAGACATTATTTATTTTTGCAAATTGTCCTTACTCCTCTGTAATTATAAAAGGAACACTGAAAAGGTAAGTCTATGACACTAACTCAATGATTAGTTCAAATTCCGGAATTTCTGATGTTGCTTCGAATTATTTCGAGGCTTTTATTAAACTGCTATTGTATAGGGGACTTCTATAAGGATCTTTCCATTGTATAAGTGGAGTATAGAAGGAAAGAACTGCACTGAGATTGCTCATTTATCAATTTAGTATTGAAAACAATTTAAAATGGTTTGATAATTTATTGTGTTGCTATCGTTATTTTTAATACGGCTGGAAACGTTATAGCGTTGCTGGGATTATGAAAACCTTACCTATCAGTTGTATGAAGAAAATTATTGACGTGACTGACTAGGCTTGAAATAGCTAAGGCGCCACAGGATAGTAATAGGCACCTAGCAAACCTGAATCTCGTTGCTCACAGATTGTTGGAAACCCCTTTCATTAATCACGTGATTATGTCATGAGTACTTCAACATCATCGACACTCAGCTAGTGGACGCACACTAGGTCCAATCTTACACCTCTTGTACAGGGTGTGATTGAAAAGTATCGACACTTTCAAGGCGCAACACTTCGCAGTTTACTAGCAACAGCGGTTGAGTTAATATTGTCCAGTGCGTGAAAACTGTTTTGGCACTTGATTAGGTTCCCAGGGTTATGAAGATGATACGATCGTTTGAGGACCGATACACAATTAAATTTTCCGTCAAACTCAACAAGACTTTTGCTGAGACCAAGGATCTTCTTTTGGAGATGAAGTTTTGTCCAGAAAGCGAATGCAACCATGGCACAAGGGGTTCAAAGATGGCTCAAGGACCTCGAAGATGAACAACGCTCAGGAAGGCTGTCGACGTTGAAGACAAACAAAGACATCAACGGAGTGGGTCCATTTTTGAACATTTATCGGCGTACATGTCTCCGTGAGATCAGTGAAGCGTTAAATTTAACGTATAACGTGCAACAAATTGTGACAAACACGCTATGCGCAAAGTGTGTGCAAGATGGTAATGTTTAAACCGATGAAAAAAAAGAAAAAAAGTGTACAAGTCTCGTGAAGTGCTGGAAAGTGATTGACAGGAAAACAGTTCAGATAAAACTATCGCGTGCTTCGAATACGACCCAGACCAAGGGTCAGAGTGCAGAATGGCACACAAGCACGCCACCTCACCCCAACAAGGCACGCGTGTGTACAGAGAAGTGGTGGTTCAGCTCTGCAATCGAGTCGCTCAGTGTCAGCCGCAGCTTGTTGGTGAGTGGGCTTCACCACCAGAGGTGTGAGCAGTGGAAGGACCGCTATCACCGGTGTATCGAATATTAAGTGTATTCAAAACAACATTCAATTAAATTGTTATAACAACAAAAGTCCCGATACTTTTAAATCACACCCTGTAGGCAAGCAACCAACAAGAACGCAACAGCAATGTTTACAGACGACACTCTAATCCAAGTAGTTACTGACAGCAGCAATGGCGTCACTGATCTCTCTACAGGATCCATCGAGAGCCAATCTGTTCAAGATTAACATCGCACTTACTCTCAGCACTGCTGCCTCAACACACTCTCTTAGCTAAGAGCAGAATTGCCCGAACTTCACATAAACTAACTAAAGTAACCTATGCAGCCAGCGCTAGCAAAGAAGAACAGGGACGTAGGTTAGTACAATTGAAAACAGTACTATTCATAATATGAAACCCATTGATGACGTTACGAAGCTGCAAACGGTTCAAGCAGGTTTCGGTCTATCAACAAATGAAGTAACTGAATACATCCAAAATATACGACAGCCTGAACATATTAAGCCGATCTTCTAGTCCGCCATGTAAAAATAAAGCTGTCTTATACATTCTATCGGCACATTGGCACAGATTTAAAATCGAATAGTTCGTTACTAAATTGACGAGGAACGCTTCAACGTGAATGAAACTTATTGGGGCAAGTCTCTCATGATTGGGGAAAGTAATTGCGCCTCATTTACAGAAACAATGTGAATAAATGTGCTTTAAATGTCAAGAGGAAGAAAGAAATGTTATGGGAACGTGTTTCGTCCTGTTCTGGGCCGCCTAATTGGTTTGGTCTACTGCTAACTAGCAGCGAAATCCAATGTGTCAGGGATTTTTGGAGTACTCGAGCGAATGCGCTTTTCTTACTAAAACATGAGTTTTGATTCTTCTAAGGATTCGGTAACATGCAAATGGATACTGAAGATTATCACGCAAATGAGGTTTCAGGGTTTTGCAGGAAAAGGGAGAATCACCCAGTTTCCACTTGAATCTACTCAAATGTGTTCTTATGAGGTGACAGTTTGTCGCATTGTCATTGTCTATATCGTACTAAGTGTTGGAGGGGAATATGTGCCATAATGACGGAATATAATTTTAATGCGGAATATTATTCTCAATTTAGAGAGATTTACACCACAAACAGGGAGCTGGGTAAGAGCACGTCCGAACGTGATCGCAGGAGACAGGACGACGCCTCAATGAGACAAGAGCTCCGTTCAGACTGCCAACACCTAAGTTTTCTAGTAAATTACAAAAAAAATCTCGAAAATTTAGGTGTTGACAGTTAGACTTAGGTGTTGGTGCTGACTAGAGGCGCCTAGTCAGCACCAATCCTGGAAGAACCATTGTCAAATCAACGACTACGGTTCACCCCAGTACATCGTTTGCAAGCACACAAGCTCCAATGCCAAACTATTCGAAAACAGGAGGAGAAGCTCTCGATGGTGCCCATGCGGACTTCAAAGTGAAACTGCTGATCATATCCTGCAGTACTGCAGCCTATTCGTAAATGAACAAGGTGGGTGGAGCTAATATGGTCAGCCACTATACAGGCTAATCAATCAGCAAAAAGGTGGTTGCAAGATGGAAAGGTTTGTGGAGAAATGGCACAAAAGGCGGAGTCCTGGCCAGGATATAGCTGAGTGGGAATAGGTATATGTATGTAGGTAGGATTAAAGATCATCTGTGATGTAGTTTGCGTTAGGGTTGGAGGAGGGATGAATATCACAAGTACTCTCCCCCCTGCATCAATATTAGGTAGGTAGTGAGGCGGTTGTGGGGTGGGGGTAATCCAAGAACTCCTCCTGTGGTGCCAGGACATCACTATGCACTGACTATGCCGAACCCGCATTGATCAGGATACGATGTGAAAACTCCATGGGACGGAGCAGAGTGCCTAGCCTGACGAACTGTGTGCCTAACCTCTGCTCCTGTCCTTATACAGAAACAGAAATAAATAAAGGAGTTAGAATCTCCGTCTCAGCCAACCAACCTGGCTCTGCCACGAGGTCCAGCCTGGAAATACCATGAGGTGTGACTAATACCAGGTGGGCAAGGGGGAATGCTGTTCCCAAGCACGTCAGAAGGCATACCACTGTCAAGACAAAAGTGGTCCTTGCAGTCAATAGAAGAAATATGACGGGTGACTGGAATGAACTGAATGAGGAAGGATAAGCAATTGAATGGTAAGGCCACTGAAGTGCTGATGGGTTGATAGACTGCAAAATAGGCAGCTGGTCGAGAACAGCAGGTATGTCACATCACATTTTTCATGTAACAAACGTCACTTCGGTACGTGCTTTCAAATGGAAAAGTCGTCTCGGAAAATTCTTTCATCAAATCTCAACAGATTACGAGTTAAAATCTCAATAGTTATGAGTACAACGGCTCACCAAGTTGTTTTATCAGGCGCAGCACTTTCATACACCACAATTTTCCTCAGCCCATATACATTTGGTGATTTTTATTGCTCGACCAACGTTTATGTGAATTTAGTAGAACTCGACGTCCTACATGGAAACTGTTAGAGCACATTCCACAATCTATTGAAACGCCCCAACTCATGTCACAAGTTGAGCGAACATAACCAGTGCATAATTAATTTATGGTACTGTTGAAATGATTTGTTTGGGAAACGTTAACGTTAATAGTTTGGGAATTACAGGGCAAACACAGTGACAAAAGAGTCAAAGAGATGACAGCAGCGTGCATTGCGGAATTTCGTGAGCTGTTCCTAATTATTTTATGATCCCCATTAAGCTCGCATCGTGTACGTAATACTGGAGATAATGAAACGCAGTCAAGGGTGGCCGAGGATGGAATTAAATTAGTTAAATGATAAGTCAACAGATGGCCCAGTGGTAGGACTGAAACTGTTCCTCATTCGCAAAGCAACTCTTTAGGTGAATACAGAGTAAATAAGGCGACAGAACGTTGAAGAGGTTCTCTACTAAATCCTAAACTTCTTACCTAAAATAGGAATCAGTCTGTGATCCAAACCCCATTCCATCGCTAAACTATGAATCATTTACCACATGCTTTTACTCCCATTAGGTAATGTTGAGTAAGAAAATACAATCTTATTAATAATTGTGAACAGATCTTGAATGATTAATATCTATGAGGATCAACGTCACTGACAAAAAAGAGACATGAAGAGATCATTCAATAACATAAGAGGGACGCTACTGGACATAATAAGGCTAACTTAAAGCTGAATGAACTGAAGGAAGTCGATAGGAAATGGCGTACACCACTAGCAGTGACGAAATTAGCTACTTGAAACCCACAGAAAGAATAATTTATGCAGAGCCGCTTTTCGCTGGATTCTAAAGTTGCATTGGTTCCGGTACTTCACGTCAAGTAGTACGTCAAACTCTTAGTTTCAGGATTCAAAGAACAGGCAGTACAGAGCTTGAAAGCAGCCTTCCCCCGTCGCCTAGCTTTACTTTCTGAGATACCTCATAATATAATTCATTCTCCAACCTCCAAGACTGTTTCAGGCGCCCAAAATCCATCGTGGATGACCTTGGTCAGAGAGCTGTACAGAACCTTGAATGGTGAGGTTCCACCACAAATTGTAAAAAAAAAGGCACTGCTTAAGGGGCTCACACGGAGGGCACTCAATGGGCAGAGATCAACAAGCAGAACGACTAGTGAAAAAGGTATCACTTAGGTGACCAACTGGAAGGGAATTGAAAAACTAGAACAATCATCATGCCATTGCAGAAACTTCACAACTAATTATTGTCTCCTGGCAACAGCCACAGAGCCATTAATTTCCATAACTGCCTCATTATAAAATCCTTCAATGTTGGTGAAGGTGTAGGGAATGGAACTACACCCAAACAGCCCAACCCCACCTCTCAGGAACGAGACAGGAAGAAGCGCCAAGAGAAAGGTGAGGCCGTGGAAACAGAAGTCCTGTCCTTTGCCTCAATTTTCAGGCCTAGGGAAAAGATACATAGGGTAGCCATTGGCCATAGAGGACGGAATGAATGCCTATTATGCGTAGCAAATGACGAGAGCGACCCATTCACAGAGCACGAATAGTTCAAATGGCATCTCATGATCAGATCAGCGCAAGGCACCACTGACTGAAGAAGATATCGAGTAAAAAAACTATAGCTTTCAACTATCCTCAGATTTGGGGTTTTAGCGACAACAAGAGGCAATAGTTGACTCAATAGTTTCATGTGCAAGGCTGCCTTCGTCAAGAACTGCTGCTTCCCACATTAAAACTGGTTCAGCTACAGACCAAGAGATGCGTTACAATCTTTAAAATCGTTGGGCGTTTTTAAGATGGCGCTTATACCTACAGTAATCCCAGTCTGGAGAGAGCATAGTGGACTGCTTCATTTAAGAGGGGGACGAGATAATGGGAACTTTTCCTCCCACAGTTGTCAATCTGATTTAATCCTATTTCGTACCACCCCACATTCGTGAATTCGCTCTCTAAAAACTGGGATTCAAATCGTGTGGTTCCCAAGTACCTAATTTTGTGATGGCTACTGCAAGTCAAAACGCACTCATAGGATCCAGTTTAAAATTAGACATTACAAACCTTAAATTCTACGCATCACGGAAAATTGAAGTTCAACCAAAACCGGCCTTGTCAGCTTATCACTCAACGACTCATTTTTCTAAGCTACTTCATCAGAGGAATGGGCTAGGTTCAGAGACTCAATAGTTAATATTGATATGGTTAAACATCGTAACGCTATAAAAAGTATGATTATCTCGATCAGGCTACTTGGTTTCTTCAATCCAACTTCACAAAATCATCACCTGAAACAAGATAAAATTATAACTTAACTAACAGAATCGATGGAATCGCCTGGAAAGCCATCAACTGGACTGGGCCATAGGCTTGTTATTGTTCAGTAGAAGTAGGCTGTCGTGCTTAATTAGATGTGTACAAGGTAGTCTGTTCTGCTCCTACCCATATTTAACCCTTTGTACACAGCGATAAATTCAAGTGATGCCTGCCCATTTCTGGGAGCTAGCATTTTTCCCCTGGGTGATTGTTACGACGACATACCTTTTCAGGCTCGTCGGCACAATGTGGAATGAAAGTTAAGAAATAGGACATGCATGGGCCTATTGTGACACCAGCCCTTTCTTAATAGAAGGCGTCGAACACAACTGCTCTCCTTACGAAGCCAAGTATATCCTTGTATCTCCCATCGAGCCACCAGACGATTTAGGTGACTTTTCGTCAACCCCCCCCCCCCTATCCCTTTTCGCAAGGCCGTCAGCCTTTTTGTTACCCTCATGCCCCATGAACCTGCATCCAGATAAGAGAGAGCCTATTATGGGGACCGAGCCTCCTGACCGCTTGAAGACACTTCCATGCCAGCCTGGGCCTATACGCATGCCCTTAAGTCCTTTAGTCAGGATCTCATCTGTAGATTTTTGTAGCTAGGATTTTGGCTTGAAATATTGTGGCGTACTTTCCCGGCGGGTTAGCAAGACTGTTTTTAGTGTTTTCATTTTGCATGTGCTATCTACCGAGAGATACGAGCACCACAGCAACTCGTCGATTCTGCTCCATTCATCATTCGACTGCCGTCTTTCTTATTCTTCCGAAGAAACCTAATCCATTACCCGTACCAGTACGTCACATCCTCAATTAAATCTTCATTATTGCATTCCCACAGTAAAACCCACTTCTCATTCTGGCCAGCTTATTGTTTTACAGTTTGAGGCTCACCCCCCAAAGTTTTAAAGATCTTGTTTTTCGGTCACTCAACTCCCTCGTTTCATTTAAATCAAGACAAGTTTTCTTTCATTTCGCCTTTAACTTTCAATTTGACAAAAGTTCCTCATAATTTTATTCGATATTGCCGTTATATTAGTTTATTTGTACGATCCCCTGAGAAGTTCAGTTGCATATTCTTCTTTTTTTCTCCTCCACGTTATACAATTTTTTTGTTCAATATAAGTGTGGTGATCGTTACCAGTTTATTATTATTATTACTATATGTTACAAATGTTTACAACCAGCCGCAAATTTCAAAAATCATTTCATGTCAAATTCTTGGTGAATAAAGCCTTAGTCTAGAAAGGTTTATTTCATATCAATAAGCGGGAGTTCTTTTAGCATATTTCATTTCGTTTCCATTGGTTATTTATTTATTTATTTGGTGGTCGTGGGTTCATCCCCACGTGAGTGGTGCAGGTTTGAAATTATACACAAACCCCAGGGGAAGCAAACTTCAACAAGGTGAATTTTACAATCTCCATTGGGGGCACTGTAAACTTTGCAAACCAAAAATCTGGGACAGGTTGCGTCCCTGCCGTAATTGCAGAGACAAAATGGTATCCACCAAATCACCACTCGAGCCTAGCCAAAATTGTCAGCCATTACAGGTATGTTTTCTTATTTGATGACTGTTCCTAAACCCTCGAGGGTTATATCAGCCATGGACGTTGCAGTTTTCCTAATGTGCAAGAGGTATTTGGTCGTTAGCCAGTCTCCCAGTAGAGAGCTGCTGCCCGTATGTGACTATCTGCCATTACACAAGCCTGTTATGACACTAGATCTGCTGAACTTCTTGAGTTGACCAAATTTACTTTTAAGATTCACTGCTCAGCGTAATATGTCATTGGGACAGTTTTTTGTGCTCCTCACAGGGTGTGCGTGGGAGGGGGGAGGGGCTGCTTCTCATGTCAGGGACTCAGCATGGAATAAGTAAAACTTCGAACTGCCCTTGAGTTCATGAAAGATCCAGATGGGAAAGGGGTGGTTCCACGCTTGAAGCTGTGGCCATGGTATATTACACAGACGGGTCAGTGAGAGGAAGCATAGTAGGTGCCGGAGTGTATGGGCCAGGGATCCAGGCAGCAATACCTCTAGTCGCGCTGGCAATAGTTTTCCAGGCAGAGCTCTATGCAGTGTTGGTGGATGCGCTGGATCTATTTCGTTGGGGCTAGTTTGGGGATGCCTGACAGGTCAGAAGAATCTGGCAACAGAAAGCACTTTAACCTTGAGCTGGGCTCCAGATCATAGAGAAATAGAATGGAATGAAGAGGTGGATGAACTGGCAAAAGATGTATCTACTCTTCTCCCAATGGAACCTGAGCCCTTTTTTGTAGGGATAAGAAGGTGCAAGTGGGAGGAGAAATGCAAGGCTGCCTATTGGCAAGATGTGCCTAGCCAAATGCAGTTAAGGCTATTTACTAGACTCTCTAAGGAGTGATCATGAGAGATCCTCAGTCTGGGCAGAGAAAGTATAAGATTATGACCTGTTCCCAGAACAAATTGTCCACTAACGTACTACGTGTCCAAGATAAGTAAGTCAAAGGTCCACATTCTGCAGGTCAGTGCTGGAGTCAGTGGAGTAATGCAGTGCACCTCTGAGTGGTAAGGGTAACTCAGCTGTGATTGGACGAGATTGCAGGGATGGGCCTCAAGGTTGGCTTGCATTATGTGCGAGAATAGTGGGCATGGAACTGGGAGGACACAAGGCAGCTCACAATAAGCCTATTTGAGGCTGCAGTGCCATCAGTATATCGGGGGAAAACACGCAGTTACCTTAACTACTCAAAGCACACTCATACTCTTATGTTCCCCACTTATTCGGGCTTTGGTCCCATTTACAAATCTGAGTCTACGATTGACAAAAATTCCCACGCTTCACGCCATTATTATGTTCATTCAGATGTAAATAATGAAAATACAAAATACTTCAATTAACTCACTGACGATACAAAATGAAAGTACTCACGAGACTTTGTGATGTATAAAAGGAGGGTGAGATTGAGCGAGGGATAGTGACAAAGAAGCGTATGACTGGCTTGAATGTCTCATCTTAGGTGCAAAGGCCAGCCGAATCAGTGACGTCTTGAGTTTTAAAATGCGCCCGCAGGTGAAACATGAATTCAGTACGGTCTACAAAGTCCTGTCGGCACATGAGACAGTAATGACGATCAGGGGCAGGATACGGAGGAGGTTGATAGGGAGGAGGCGCGACTTGTGCATCCAAATGAGCCCTCGCATGAGCGCTCCACTCTTCTCTTGACGACAGAATTCGTCCACATAATTCACAGCTCCAACTTCCCGCTCCAATAACCTGCGTAGGAAAAATTATTATTATTCGAAGGTAAGTTACTGACCAGTTGAGTGAATTAAATTAATGTCCAATCCAGGGGTATAGAATATTTTTAAAAAGAAGGGGAGGGGGGGTTCATTCTTAAACAACAGTGTGATATTGAAAACATAAAAAGAGCGCACAACTTTCTTCAGTCTCACGTACATCCAGCGATTTATACGACTCGAGCCACTAATCAAAGTAGTGGAAGGTTTGCTGGTGAGGAGGGTGTCGACATGGGGGTTAATTAGACTGTGAAAACATCAGTTGCAACACATCACACAGCTTCCCATACCTCTATGAAAATTCACTCGTTTTCGTGCCTTTTGCTACTACTGTTTTTCTGAAGTTTCTCGTAACATTCGAGCGAAGTTTATAAGGAAAAAAAACGCACTAGAATCGATTTTCACTGAAACGTTTGGTAATTTATGGTGCTACTCCCGTTAGTTTCCTACAAATGAGAATTTTATGGTATTATCCCGTCATTTGGAGTTGTATCTACAAGAAATTTAATCACACTCGTCAGGGTCGTTTTTGAGAAATTATGTAGTGTTTTGATTACTATGATACCTATAGTTTCGGGGGAATTTTGCTCATACCCTGTAACGTGAAAGAGGAAGGATACTGACGCGGCTGGGTGTCTCCTCTCGCGCTAGTTAAAGCACCAATCGAGCCGCTTGGAATGGCACATGTCGGAGGAGAAGAAAGGGTTCAGGAAAGAAAAATGAACCAAAACCCTGCAAATTATTACACAATGGTTTATTATTCTCATGAACAGCTAGACCTAGTATTACTGCTCCGAGACCCATTCCATTCGATTCAGCATCGAAAAATACTAGTAAACCATATGAAACACGACCTGGCTACAATGGAACTACGAAAACTAAATATTCCCCCGGCGCCAGGCACCCATAAACGTCTGTAGGCATTTATGATCTGATGTAGGGGTGTGCGGAGGAAGTGACCCTAATCTTCCTCCGCCCCGTCGGGGAAATTGGGATGGGGACTTCCAGCGAACCCTCGGCAATTGACACGACGTTGCGAGGCGAGCGAGCGGGTGGTTTTAATGAGACGGGAGGGAGTACTAACTACGAAACGTTGACTTCCACTGTAGTTCCCGCGAGTTCTTGCAATTAGTTGACTCTAATAATTACTTTAATTTCCCTATACGCAGTTGTACATGTCTGATACTCATTCCATTCGACCCAGGAAATAAAAATACCTTGAAAATGATACGAAACACGGCTTATTTGAGATTATGCAGCGTTTCTTTAATTTTTTTAACCATTTTTTGTCCATAACAACCATGTCCGATCGGATTGCTGCGATGGCGGGCACAACTAGATACCAAATGGGATTTTTGTGCGAAAAAATGAGTTTTTTAGACCACGTTAAAGGCTCAAAACAGCCCGGATGGCGGACGGACATTGCAAATTTGGAATCCCCATATCTTGAAACGTAAAGTATCAAATTTTGAGGGGGGGGTTGTAAAAAAATTTTCGTGACCGAAAACATAGAGTTATTATTCAGAATAAATAATAAACCAAAAGGTTATTTTTTTCCCTTGGCTGATTTTTTCAAACACGTTCCCGTATTTCCCGTTCTGCTATATCTCGCGCTCTCTTCCCGAAGAAATACCTGTTCCTTAGAACATCATTTGTTCGAACGAAGAGAGAAGACTCCACAGTGCACAAGTCGGTGGATTAGTTTATTTATTTTCAGCAGGCCTTAGGTTAGGTAGGAGAAGACATTATTTTTAGTTCATTCTACCCAAATTCGTGATTTTAAATCAGTTTTGTGACAGTTCAATTTTGTTTTTTTTTTCTTTTCTTTCCTCTCTTTTTAAAATATAATTTCCTTCTTCAATTTATTATATTTGTTTTTATTTCAGTTCATGGGTTCATCCCCACGAGCAATTTATTTTTATTTATTAAGGTGCAGATGTATAGAACCGCTGATGAACAGCATTGTGCAGGATCTGAAATCAAGTTGAAGTGTCGTCTTTTTCTATTTTAATTTCACAACCCTTATTTGGGCGTTCCATAGTAACCTGCGGGCTAGATATCAAGTTTGAGCCGTTTAAGCTCATTGTGTAGACAGACCATTTTCCCTTATCGTGTTTTTCGGATTCTGTGGGGTCTGAAACATAAAGATATGAAGAGAACTCTTTTTTTTCTGCTGATTACGTAACTTCCTTTCTACTTTATAGAGCCAATGAAAGTAAAACATCAATCAAAGAATAGACTCCTGGCTAGATATCGAACTAGATCTAATAAACAGTTACCCGTTTTCTTTCAATCACAACCACAGTTAAGCAGATCATTTTCTCAAATGGCGCCTAAAACCTATGATTTGACACAAACGTGAAAAAAAATGTCAGCAGATTAGAAACTTCAAAAAGTAAAAACTGAAGATGATGGAGCCTGTCAGAAAGGGGATGGGAGGGGAGGGGTGCACATTAGAGTGATTGATGGACTCCCTCACTTACGTACAATGAATACTACCAAGAAAGGTGATGGTAAGGTACAGCTATATAAAATAAGACTTGAAAGGGGGAAAACTTGATCAGTACATACGGGTTGCAAGAACACATCTAAACTCAAAGTGGGTACTCCTGATGGAAGAAGCTATGCCTTGAGTCTCCTCAGTCAGCGTCGACAGGAATTAAAATAAACGCAATTGTGACGACTTTTGTGTCAAGTGATCAAGGTGCAGATGTATAGAACCGCTGATGAACAGCATTGTGCAGGATCTGAAATCGACGGCATAGTGGGACGATGGAGAGGGGAGAGGGATGTTTGAGTCTTCATAACTAATCTTACTGGCACAGTTGAAGTGTCGTCTTTTTCTTTTTTGTCCACTAAAACCCCTTGAGGCGTTGTTTGAATGCCGATTCCATGGTGCGTCACTTGAGGCGATTTGATTTCGAGAGGATTCTGATTTCTTTTGGCTAAAGGAGCCAAATTGGAGGGCGTCATGTGCTTAAGCTTATTGACGTGGATGACCAATTTATCTCGACGAGCGAACGCCTTTTGGCACACTTCACACACGTACGGCTTTTCACCTGTGTGAATCCTCATATGGATTACCTGCAAATGAAAAGTGTGCTATATTGTACAAATCTCTTTCGTTACTTTGCGTTTGCATTTATAACAGGGTGGTAATAAGTAATAGCAAAACCTGATCCTACAGTCCACCAATCGAGACTATTCCATTTTAAACCAACGTGCTACGTTCAGATTGGCTATTTTACAGCAAACCACATTGTTTCATCACACGGGGTACAGTGATGCGTGAGAGAAGGAAATTTGAGTGTCACGAATGGAACCAATGACCAATCACGGCGGAATGTAATTATGTTTGAGAACACAGTGAGGAGCACTAGGACAGAAGTCCCGCTCTTCAGAGAACTGTTTTGACATCCACACCACCACAACTTGAAGAATTACACTTCGTAGGTGACAAGGACCACATAAAACTATGACGAATTCAGATGAAAAGGTCGTCCCATAGACAGAACAATGCTTCACACCAAAAAATTAGGCTCTTTAGACTCCTCTTATCTCATTGCTCACCACCCACCATAGGACGGTGTAAAGACAGAGGAGCGAGAATGAGGAGAAGTTCCTCGGCCCTCCCTGTCGTCCTCACCTCACTCTGTCTGCCAAGAATGCGGAATCCGCTCCTCGGTCATCCTCTCCGTGCTCTGTCCATTCGAAAACAAATTTTTCAGCGTTTGTCCAGTTTATTCGCGTATTTGTTTAGTTATTTGTTCATTAATTAAGAACTCCATTCCAAAATTCAGTCGAACAGCTCCAGTTAGACTTATTAGCCTTTCAGTCTGAGCATATAGTGTGAGACTCTACACACGGAGGCAATAAAGACTTTAAAATAGTAAACAATGCATGGGGAAGGATCGAGGCTTGATTGGAACGTCAACAAATGAATTGAAAAATAAAAAAAGATTCAGATGGCGACATACTGGGGGTATAATAGAAAAATATCGGCTTCTCTGAAATCTGTAGCTTCAAGCGACGATTACAAACCAGTGTGGTTCGCTTATGATCATCTGACCAATTTTTGGGCACCTTCTATTCTAATATACCATCCAGGACAGTATCCACAATCCACAATCTCTTGGGTTTCCACTAAAGGCAATATGACAGGGATGTCATCAGCCATCGTGAGACTGAGGTGTAGGGGAGAGTGTGGGTGCGTTTTCATCTCGTCCCTTCAGTAACTTCAGCGAAAAGCTCCCTGAAGATACTTCGTGAGAGTCTGGAGGGGGTGTTACAGGGAGCCAAGAGCCAACAGCAGTCCCAGGCGCCTTATTCCAGTGTTGCCACACGGCACAGAACAGTGTAGACCTGATTTTGCCCAGATAAACAGTAGCGAGTGCTCTATTGCTCTAACACACTGCAACCTAGGCAGGTGATTCCCAACCTAACCCCATTTAATCATTGAGCTATCCATGATTTACCAACCAGGGACCTACACCTGCACATGAAGACAAGGAATTGAGGGAGGAGAGTGAAATGGGAGATTCACACCCATCATGTGCAAGACGAGGACTCATCTGCGGGGGTCAATAAAATTAAAAATCCCCGGAGCAGCACCCTCTGGGGCTTGAGGGTTCACAAATGCCTCTAATGTGTTTCCTTGAATTGCCGATGCACATAAATTAATCAAAATCGATAGAGCGGTTTTTGAGAGAAAAAATATTTGGCACTTTCCTTATTCTCACATCCCATGGTGCAGGCTAACTTGGTTCAGCTATTCTTTCTGAATGGCGTTCACAGACACGGACCATTTTCCCAAACGGCGTTAATTGAATTCAGCTCTTCGGATTGAAGAAAACTCACCCGATTACATATGCAATACCATATTACCTACTAAGCAAAGTACAAATGCATCAGATTCTTACCAATTTATCTTTTCTAGCTAGTCCTTTCCCACATTCGGTACAAGTGAAGCTCTTGTTGTTGTTTTCTACTTTCGGTTTGGGCCTTGAAACGACAATGACAGGTTGTGAAGGAGAAACTTGGGTTTGTGTCGAAGCAGTCGCTTTACGATCGTCCTGTTGACTGGGGCTGCCGAAATTCCCACTTCCTTCATTTCCGAAAGCCGATACTTGAGCGGTGTAATCTGGCGCCCTGAGGGACAGTCGAACAAAAATAGGGGAATGGTCAGATCACTTTTTTAGTTAGGAATCAATTACTGAAGGGATGCAATGTCGAGCAACATGATTCGAAAGTTTGGCAGTTAGCTGACTAATAATTGTACGTGCAACCTGTTACAAAAATGATTGCATGTAGCCCAATGTGGCCCTACAGATACGACGTGTCTGAAGTATAACAATTTCTAAATGCCTGAATTAAAATATCACGTGTATTACACAACTTTTCTTAGCTCTACATAACTTAGCTCACTGGTTGTCATTGCCTTTTCTAATAATTCAATTAATTTTTCACTTAGTTCATTTGAAATTGGTAAAAAATCACTTTACCGTGACAGAAAGCAGTAGAATTTACAGCTCCAGAATTTATTGCGCTGCTCGTACTCATGTCCTGGCCATTATTGAGCAGTCAGTACACAGAGAGCCGTTTTTAGAGAGAAAAAATATTTAGTGTTTTGATCGCTATAACTATTATAGTAAGTTATTATACTGCTCCTATTCTAACCTTATTTTGGTGTCGTGGCAAACCTGTGGGCCAAATATCAAGTTTGAGCTGATTTGGGTTTAGCCTTGTTCTGTCAATCGCCACTGACACACAGACCATTTTCCCAAATAGTGTTTTTCGAACTCAGTGGGCTCTGAAAGATCTGAAGAGAACTCAAAACTTACGTTTTCAGCTGATTACATAACTAACGTTTCTACTTCGTAGAGCCAATGAAAATAACAATGTACACTAACAGAAGATATTAACGTACCTACACACTTTTTTTAATGTTGAAGAGGAAGCTTGCTCTTATTGGTCCCACGACACGAGCAAAAAAGGTCAACCAGGAATTTCACAACAGGCAGATCTGCTCTCTACATCCTCCTGAGTGCTCTACACAGCGACTTTCATACACCCTCCCATAAAGAGCTAATGGCACACTGTACAATTATATCTTTTCTTACGTACCTGGAGGTTCTCAGAATTCCCAAGACCCGATTCAGACGGCACAGGGCGGACGAAGCATTATCCCCATTCTTTTTTATGTCCTCTCAGCACCAACTAGCAGCGTATCAAATATTTAATCCCACGGTCCACTTGTGCTGAAACTGCAGATCTCGTCTCTACAGTGGCGTTCAGGTTGATCCCCAATGTTCAGGGCGTGAGTAGATAAGGCTGTTAGTAGATATGTGCTAGTTATAATTGTTTGCTGACGACTCTCTTGCCCTAGAGTTCTTTAGATCTCGAAAGTAACCACTCGACTAACCGTTGTGAGCTGTGGAATCAAACTGCAAATACCACTTTTAGTCAATTTTCCGTTTTCACCGCCCAATTTTCCGTAGCCGCCCAAGTGACTGACCTCATTTTGTCTGTCATGTACAACGCGGGTTCCTACGTGGTTGAAATCGAAAGCTAAAAATTTCTTGCACCTAGCCCCGTGAACGAGGCCCCTATTGTTAAGGGCCCGATTGGTCGATTGAGAGCGGCAATGCCTACGCGAACAGACAACTTGCTTCAAACTCATCAATCCCCATCACAACTTCAACACCCATTTCGCCCGATCTCATCTCTTTTTTCTTCTCATTCGCGATCGCGTGTCCACCGCCTCCAAACCTCCATCCGTTTTTGGTAAGTGAACTTTCATTTCTCTGCATCCAATCTTCAAGGGCACCACTGAGATCTCTTTATTTTTATTCTTGAGCTCTAATTTAATTTCGATTCAGTTCAATTATTTTATGATAGCAGCAATACTCTATTTCCGAATTACTTGTCTTTCCTTATTTTGCTTTCCCTTAACTTTCAGTTATTTGTTTTATCTTATTTACTCATATGCACATTCAGGCAGTTGCCTTGGTCATCTAGCCAGCCCTATATATTTCACACGTTGAACAGAAGCTTAACCCTTTAGTTTCTCGCGCCTTTGATTCATCAATTAAGAGTCAAAGGCTCGCAGAGTGTAGAGGATTGGTGTAGGGGTGTGAATATCATTTTCTGACAATCACGTTTGACCTGAATCCCCCCTCCCCCTTCCACCAATCCAGCCCCAGTAATTTGAGTGGTGAGTGATATTTTGAATTATTTTGGTGTCGTCAATATCTGTTGCAGTAGACATTTCCAGTCTGTTACGGAGACTCAATTTGTTTTTATTCACTTCTACCCCAAAACAACTTTGCTCAGCTGTTAGTAATATCAAGTAACAGCTCCTATTTTTAACTGAAGTTCCAGCCTTACCTATTCACGGCCTGTACATTGGGAATCAACTGAGATCAGAACCCGACAATATTATACTTGGCCACAGAGCGACAGCCTGCTTCCTAACACTACCCTACCCTTAAACATCAAAACCAGTGGCAATGGGAATTCAAAATTCTGATACTGATCAGAAGCGAAAGCAACCGATAAAAATATACTTTACCAGGTTCCAATGGACCTGAGGACTCGAACACCGTCGTCGAAACCAAGTCCATCGTCAGCGACCATGAAAGTTTGCTGAGGTTCAGGTTGTGTTTGAACTGCTTGCTGAGGCTGAGGCACCTGTGGCACCTTTAATGTGGTAACGTATTCCATTTTAACTTTCTGCTGTTGGAGTTGTTGTTGATGCAGCTGTTGAGCCATTTGTTGTTGCATGACAGCGTGGGCTTCGAGATAAGCTACTTTCTGAGCTTCAGTCATTTTGTCCATTCTTCAATGGCCAGCTGTAGGAAATGAAGTAAATAGTATAAATTATATATGAAAGCGTCATGCAGTTCAAACGCTGGTTTCTTAACACTAGACATTATGGCACACACTGACAGAAAACAAAACAAATGGATTGTTTTGCAACAACTGAAACATCTACCAGACGAGGGGACAAGAGGCAGGAAATTCATTGCAGGCTATTTTAGACAGTTCCAAATTCAGCTGCTGGCCATCCTCAATGAGTTTACTCAGAATGCACCAGTAGCATAACGTTCCTAAAGAGTGGAACACTTTGAAGTGATTCAGTGGATTGACACCTCAGTGCACATTCAGATACATGCTCACCTCGAAGGTGCGGCTATTAAATTGTAAAAGTGGCACTTTAAAACCTTTTACTTTGAATTCACACATTTGTATTACCCTCTACAATGTGTGTCATTCCTCCAACCCCACAATGATAAATATGGTCTCTATCAGAACTCTACAGGGCGTGGGCAGCTTTCTCTTTTAGAACTTCGCTTGTCCAATTAAATGCTAACTTCACCTTGAGAAACTCATCCAAGTCGATGAGCCAGGCAAAAGATCAAACGTTAGGATGCTAAACTCAGGAGAGACAATGCAAAATGAACTGCAGTATTTTCTTGGTAAAAACCTCCAACAAACTTGTCCTTCATCAATTCAGGTCGCCCCATTTCGTTCGTTCACAAAGTTCAGAAGAACGAGAAGGTAGTAATAATGTTTATCAACAGTTGGTCCTTCAGGAACCCAGTGAACGTACACAATTGCAAGCATTCATTGCATTCATTCGTTCATTGCCTTACACTTCTTTCAATGAATTATTAGTTTCAGTGGCAGTTTTTTGCAATTCGATCCGCTACTGTTGCACTTATGTCGTGACCTTTGAGTTGAAACATTTATAAGACTACCAAGATGATGTTTTGGTTCTGGAATTACATTTGGGGTGAGAGTGGGGGGATTAGTCCAAGAAACAAGAGTTTGATCGTAATTTCTGAGTGGCTGGCCATCTTTTGACCATTATTAATCTTCCATCGTGCGGGTAACTTATTGGACTGCCGTTCCCTTCTTTTTTTTGTATAGAACGCTAGCATGATCCGAGCGGAATTTGTGAGAGGTAAAGTGCGCGTAATTGATGATTATTATTGTGCTATTCTCGCATTTTCTGAAGGACGAAAATTTCACGGAACTACAATACCATTTAGTGCTGTCCATACGAAATATTTAATCAAAATTGTTAGAGTTGTTTATGACATAAAAAGATTTGAGTTCGTTTTAGGCTGATTTTGCTCATACCCGTATTTTGGAGCTCCGCCTGCACGCTAAATACCAAATTAAGGTCGATTTGTTCGTTGCCTCTAAATCGCCACTATGGGACACAGAATATTTTCTCAAATGGCGTTTTTAGGACTCAAAAACCGATCAAAAACGTTAAGATCTGAAGAAAACTGAACAAAAAGCTATGCGAGTTCCCTTACTACTTTTTAGGGCTAAAGAAAGTAAATAAAAACATTACCTTATTTCTATTAGTAGAATTCGAGTCAATGTAACTGGAGTTACGGGGAAAACCCGGCAAAAATATCCTTTTCGTCGAAATGTTTAATTAATTATAGCGATGCTCTCGTCATTTACACACAAAATAAAAACGTACAGGAACTCCAAATTGTTTTGATCAAAATATTCCGTTTCGGAGATATGTTTTGGTCACTGTGGTAACTATAGTTTTGGATCGATATTATTCAGCACATTCGAGTACAGTTTCATTTTGGTGAGCGAGCCACTTATCAAATTTGAGTTGATTTGCTACATAAGCCGTCCAGTGACATACAAACAGTACCCATTCGAACTCAAGGAAACGTCAAAATACGGGGGGAAAACTCAGAATTACATAACTGTCCATGATAATCTGAACACCATGACTTAAGGGCGATATGGACCCAACTTTTGTTTTGACATGATTAGTGCCTCAATACAGAAATGTTCTGCGGAAGATATAACGAAATTGATGACATTGGATAATGGGCGTGAATGTGAGATCGAAATGCGAATGAAACTTGCGATTAATTTCAATTTTTAGTACGAAAAAATAGCGTTAAAGAGGAATTTTAGGAACTTGACGTAATTATCAGAAAACCCGAAGAACGTCGCCGGAGCCGGTTCGCACAATGAAGGAACGACCCCTTGGAAATCGTTTACCGACGGCCCGTAAATCAGGAAATTCCTCACCTTCTTCGGGGATACGAGGCGGCGGTC
The DNA here is from genome assembly GCA_020466155.1 of Pachypeltis micranthus. Classification (NCBI taxonomy): domain Eukaryota; kingdom Metazoa; phylum Arthropoda; class Insecta; order Hemiptera; family Miridae; genus Pachypeltis; species Pachypeltis micranthus. Next base: position 13,534,197 of record CM035775.1, read on the forward strand.
GGTGAAACAAACAAAACGTCCCTCGAGCGGGTCCAGGATTCGAGAAGGACCTTCCCTCAGCGCCTCGGCGGCGTCGGGCGACGCGAAACTCAAAACGCCCGCGACCCGATCGTCAACCGGCGGACGACAGTCGAAAGCATCGCGGCACAAAAACCGAAGCTCCGTCCGAATTTCCCCTAAAAGCCAATTCGAAAAATTCGGTCGCGGTAAGGGTGGGGGGTGTGTGATTGAATTCGAGGGCCAGAAACAAAATGTAAAGGGGAGGGGGCGGGGGTGAGAGGTTAGGAAAAGGAAGAGGAAATAAAAAACAAATCGCGGAGGAGCGAAAAGGGGGGAAACGAAGTTTGAGATTCGAAGATGGGGGGTTAAAAAAGACGGGAGTCCACGGCACCAGTTTCCTCAGCGACCCCCGCTGCCTCTTGATCAATAACAAACAACCCTCCGGGACGACGAGAGAAGTGGAAGGGGAAAAGTATGCGGACGAGATCCTCCCGACGATTCCGCCCTCCGCCAATCAAATTCGACTCCTTCCGTTCGAAAAAAAATTCCCTCCTGTTTATGAAACTGCGAAAGAATCACGCCGCTCTCCTCGACCCGCAGGTACCGAAAAGATCAAAAATTCAATTCATTTATTGACGAGAAGAGGAACAATCGGTCCCCTGAGCCTATTATCAGGGTAACTACGTACATGAGCGTACTCTCACCCACTCTGCAAACCGACCCTGTTGTTCTTTGTATAGGGCAGATTGTAACAATCATAATTTGAGGTAGAAATGAGGGTTTTTTACTTTCCTTGCCTCTGCTAAGTAGAAAGCAAAGTTATGTACCAAAGTTAACGTACCCGCTCGTATGTTGTGGGCGAGCACTTTCAATGTAAAGACTTCATCGTCTGACCGTTAAGTCAGTCAGTAGGTCGAGCTCTTTATATACGAAGAGAAAGGTGAATGGCATGGTGGAGCATTAGGGAAGGGGGAAGGAGGTCATGCACCTCTGGGGAAACCCACTAGATGTGAAGGGAAAGAAACGTCTTAAATAGTCTGTCGGTCTTTTTGGTATAGTGTGGTCTGTAAATCCGTCAGTTGGTTGCTTTCGTTTGTGTAGTGTTTTGACTGGTGTGAATATGGTGTCGCATTTTGTGTTGATTTGTTCGTTTATGATCAGTCCATTGAAGTTTTTTTGTTAATAGATTTCCATGTTTTCTAATATGTTCGGTTTTCATCGTTTGTATTGTTTATGTAGTAAGATGGCACAGTCCTGTATTTTGGTAGGTTCATGTCCAGTTGTTTGGATGTGGTTAGCAAAGTTTGAATCGTCTTTGTTCCTACTAAGAGATTTAATGAATTCTGAATACCTGGTCCGTATTTTTCGTCTTGTCTGTCATATGTACGCGTGCTAGTTACTTTATATACCCCACTTTGGTCGAGTGGGTCTGTCTTTTCAGTCTTTGCAGTTAGTTTGGTTCTAAGTCTGTCGTCCGTACGTGATGCGATTTGTATGCCTTCCTTTCGGAGGATGTTAGTTATTCCGTATATATTTGGTCCTCTGTACGTAAATGTGCAGCGTCTTGTCAAAGCCTGCACTGGAAGGAAGTATGCAGACTTCAGCTTTAGTGGGTTTCCCCAGAGGTGCACGACCCAATTGCTTTAATACCAAAGTTATATAATCGGCAGAAAAACTTTGGCGTTCTCTTCAGGTCGTTGCGATGCAGAGGCTACTGAGACCAAACAACACTATTTGGGAAAATGGTCTGTACGTGTATCTGTGAACGCGATTGTGAGAAATCGATTGAACTAAATCAGCTCAACTTTATATCTTGCCCTCAAGTCACCACGGGAGGTCAAAATCCACCCAAAACTAACTATACTTATAATAGTAATCAAAGGACCACATTTTTTTCTCATAAACGACTCTAACGATATTTTGGTTAAAATTCTGATTCGTGAGAAGATGACGTTTCCGCGAAAATATTACTGGAATCTTCATAAAAATTGAGGTGCTAGTCCCATTGAGTACCAATACGATAAGGGTTAAATAACGCTCATAATATATATAGGGGCTACTCCAGACATTCCAGTATTTCAACCACGGCCGTTTCACTCCGATAACTCAGGAAACTGATTATTATCCTCGTCAAAAAAAGTCGTGTCCACAGCGTCATTAATCATCTGTCTACCAATTGTCCAATAATGGTCTGAGCATGAGTAGGAGTATCATAATAAAGTCTGGAACTGTAATCGCAACCGCTTTCCACCCCCCTGAGGTGATGTTTTGCCAAGTTTAAGTGAACTGAGTGAATAATGAATTGCATTAGTAGTAAAAGCCATGAAAACCAGTAAAGCTAAGGAGAGTTGTGTGATGCGTCGCACCTGATAGTTCGGCTTGACGTGCACACTGGTGCAAAAATCTCTCAGCCAACTCCATCACTACACCCGAGAATGCCACCGAGGATATGGATGAAGCGTACACAGTAGAATTTATAAGAGTAAAGAATTTCAAGTGTCTAAACAACCATATTTCCTGATACATTTTGACTTTCATCGCTTTCAGCAAATAACTGGGGAAACATCTGAGAAGAACAAATTGTAAACAGAAATCGCATTTTTTCGTGAATTATTTTAAAACTCTAAATAATATCTAGCGACGCATCTCACAACTTTCCTCGATCCCATTTACACTTAACGCTTTTGATCTCACCACTAACTAATTCAAATTATTTGCCACCCTACCATTGTGAACTTGGTGAATAAACGTTCTGCGCGTTGCCACTGGCTCCGGAATGGTTGTTTTGGGAGGGTTCGTATTAACTGTTCTGGAATTACACGAAGAACATCAAAACAACTGGTGTAGTTCGAAGTGGAGTTCATCGGAATTTCGGAGTTCATTGAATTACGCCAAATAAAGTACCGACCTTTAATGAGTTTTTATTGTTTGAGTAAGTTAATGTTTACTGAGAAATAGTTGTAGAAGAATACCAATTGAGGGGGAGTGGTGCAGTCTTTTTATATGCTCGTGAGGTCAGAAAACAAATTTGGGCGCGGACGTTCAACAGTGCGCATTCTGGCTTCATTTCAAATATACTCACGAGGGAGAAATGGCGAAAATAGGTTGCTTAAAGGCACTCTTCCACTTGATAAAATTCTAATTGGTGATTACTGCGCTGAATTCTAAAAATTTAAATAATTACACATGTTTTGGCACATTTGGGTGCACGTGGTTATTCCTGTTCAACGAACCGTCAGAGGAACACTTATGGAGTACTGCTCGTAGGTATTGTCTATTTGAAGACATACTGTTAGTTTCTAGTAAATTGTTGAAACCGTTTTTGTAAAAGGCTTAAAAAAACTACATCGGGGGTTTCACACAGTAACTCATTCTCTAAATGAACTCACGGTTATAAGTCAAAATGCATCAGAGAGTTTGTTTCTCCAAACATCAAAAGATTGTTTGTCACATTTTATAAAGATTCGCTATAACGGTTTTGGTAAGTGAGATACATCTCAGATAATCAGCACCTACGTTTGTTTATAATATTCAGAATTTCCAAACGAAGGAGGAAGAGCAACTCAACTTGAATTCAATGCAAATTACTATACTGCAGGGCTATTGGATTTTCTGAGATCCGGCAACTTACTGGTGGAGAGTTTGTTTTAGTACCGCAGCTGGTTCAATTATGAGTCAAGCTCGTCTAACCTTGCCGCTTCCTTCTATTCCATTGTTAGCATTCATTCACGGTATATTTACGTGAATATTCGCACTTATGAAGGAAATGCATGATTTCTGTTCCGAAATCATCGAAAATCGATTAACGTGAAAGTATCGATTCATCCGTTCTCAAGTATCGATGATAATCGGCTTACGTTCGGACTACACGAAACCCATTTTATGTAGTTGCGTTGCTCCAATTTTACTAACAAAGATTTACCGTAAAGAAGTAGGAAAAAATCTTTGGTAATCATTCAGCATTAAACATAACGTTTTCTTACGTAGAAGCGGGGTTTAGGAATCGCTTCTCTGTCAGAAACATACTACATCAGATTTTTATCCTTAACATTACCTTCGAGCGCTCACGTTAGCGTTAACTAATGTTCGATCGTTAATTCATCTATTTACATTCATTCAGTTATCTCGAAGTTAGTAGTTTCATATCTCTCGTAGGGCTGTGGCGTTCAAAAACGCTCGGGGATGTGTCGTCATGGTTGTGAATTTCGAACAATGGTTGCCCCCTGAATAGAATTAGGCAATTTCTGAAGTGATAAATCGCTATCACATTTCGTGTAATACTAATGCAATGACATTGCATTTTGTAGGGCATTGAAGGTTAATTGTGTCCCGCAATAGTAGGAGGTAGTTGTTAGCACTTGAGTGTGACAGACAGTATATATCCACTTCAGTGTCATATTCGAACGGTGCTCTCGGCCGATTTAACTGATGATTAACTCTGTTTTCCATTGAAGCCTAACGTCTTTCTTACGTTAGTTTATTGATAATGTGGCGAAATTCTGCAAGACACCTTCCTCTACCTAAAGGTACCGTTATACTCTATTCTTTACTAACGACGTAAAATGAGTCAGATGTCTTCTTTCGTGCTATGAACGCACGTGTCGCTGATAATAAATCGTTCTTTATTTTCTCTGGTTCTTAAAATTGCCCTGCTAGTAGTGTTGACATTTGATTGTGATAGCTCAATGATTCAAAAGTTATTAATCTCCTGTAATTTCAGGTCCATGGGCTCCTGGTTGTATCGACTGGATGTCTGAATATGGGGAACGCGGTACATTCGCTCGTCTGTACTATCCAACCCCTATTCACAATAAAGAGGTCAGCTGGGCGATCATTTTCAATTTTATCCTCAACGTTCGACAGTGAAAGTTAAACCGGTTAAAGCATTAACCTCCAACGTTTCAATGACCGACAACGGTCAGACCGGTGTAGTGGGCAGTGAACTAGTATCGAAACCGACATTGCCTTTTACGCCCTGCTTGCTTCACCCAACAGCTCTGGCATTTTCTATCGACTTGACAGCATTAATGAAAACAAAACTAGGGAATTTGTAGACGTCAGGTGTTAATCACGAGCAATATGCACTCTGTATGATTAAAGCAGAGTTTGTACGACCCAACCGCCAAAGGCTGGGCCCCCCTCAATTTCGTTTCAAGGGATAGCAGCTCGATAATCTGCTTTTTAAGGGAAACTTTCAGAGGGACATCATCATTAGAGTGGCAGCATTAATAATTTTTTAAGGAAATGCTAAATCAAATTTCGTATTTTTAATCGCCCATATACTCAAGTCAAGGAAAACTTTACTTAATCTAAAGTAATAGTTGGAGGCAAAGGGTGTGAGAAAAAATTCGGTGTTTCGATCACTAGATAGTTTTTTTTACCATGTTAATAACCTTATTTTGGCGTCGCATTTTCTGGAACTCATTTGGTGCATCCATTTTCTTCCAGTTGCCCACACTGGTGCTCCTATATTGTTCTCTAATGATGTTTTTCGAATTTATGTGCCTTGAAGACGTCAAGATCTAAAGAAAACTCCTATTTTCTTTTTAGCAATTTACATAATTTTTCTTTCCACTTCATACTACCAAGAAAAGCAATAAGTGGAAGTAGGTGACCTATGTGTGAACATAAATTGCCCGTATAAAATAAAATCATTCAATAAAGGTCCCACATCTATTCCCTTTATGCAGCATTAATAAAACCCAGTTTTAAAAAACGCACTGCTGGCTGCTTTCTTTTCTTTACCTAATTTTGACGTGGTTCTATATTTATTTTATTCCTTGATAATTTAGCTGACCGCTGGTTTGATAATACCGTTAGGGAGTAGTTTTGTGCAGAGTACATGGTTCCAGATATCAATTGTTGTTTAGTTGGTTTAAAAATTAATGAAACGTTGAAACGTCGTTTGATTTTTAAAACTGAAAAATACGCTTGGAATCCCTCTTGATGTGGACTATAACATCTGCACCTTCATTTTTTAAATTATCAGTGGGTTGGTTTAGTTATTTGTGACAATGGTCTGTGAAATAATTTACTCGTTTTCTAGAATGATCCAACCAAGTGGTTCACTTGGTGTCCTCACCCTAAATACATCGAAGGTTTTGCCGAATTGGTCAGCCTATGGGGAAGTGTGCTGAAATCTGTTGTCTGGTTATACGGAGGTGAGTGTGACCATCAATTATATAGCTTGTGTGTTTGCTTGTTTGCGCTTTCCACGTTTCTGTTAACGCTAGTTCATTCTAAATTAATAGGTGAGCCGTTGGTTCCGTGTATGTGGGAAGCATCCCCGGCCAAACAAAAAATGCCTGTCATTGTTTTTTCTCATGGTTTCGGAGCTACTCGGTTTTTATCTTCGAACATTGCGACTGAATTGGCATCTTTTGGATTCTTTGTTGCCTCAATCGAGCACAAGTCAGTTTAGTTGCTTCAAATATTCATTGATTGCATTTAAATACCTGTAATTCAATATGGCAGTTTCTGTCATGTTTTTATGTGTATAATTTGAAGTTGTTTTCTCTTTATCGCGTTCACAGACATACTTAGACACAGGTCTGTTTCCCTACCATAATGACTGTTCCATAACACTCATGAGAGAGTTATACCAGTCAAAAGTCATGGAGGTTGCAGTTTCACTAGCGCGCGATAGCTCGGGAACTCAATCAGCCTCCTTTGAAATACGGCAAGTTGTCATTTAGCTAGTCTCTAAGTAGAGAGCTTTAGCCCATGTGTTACCACAGGGATGTGTGACCCTAGGGGAATTCGTGCCATCTGGGACACTAAGACAGTGGGCTTGCTGGATGTAGCCACAGATTTGTTCCATTTGGGTTCACAAGAGTTCTTGCCAGGATACCAGAGAGGGAGGAGGAAGCCACTTGCCACCTTCTGCGTTTGCTGGTTTGGATAAAGGGTAACATGCTCGTCGTCCAAAGGGCAAACCTGAGGACGAGATGCAGGTGGCGTTTTTACTGCTCACCCTATTTTTACTGGATATTTCATATAATTTGGGATGGAGAAGAAAAGCGGGATGAATTATATTCTAGTGAGTTTAATTGTTGCGTGGGCTAGTGAAATGAGTGGAAACTGCTCAAAGCAGTGTCCTGGGAGCTTCGCTTCAGGCATCTATTGATTTGACCCCCTTTTGCTGGTACATTGAGGGTCAAGGTCAGCCCTTAGCCACTGGTGATGTGGTGAGTGGGCACGCACTATCAGCCACGCTGTGAAGCCTCAAGCCCTGGCTTCACCCTCTTGATTCCAAAGGCCGTATCTATATAGGAGATCGCTCATAGGTATTTGTGAGCTACCCCCTGAACTTACTTCCGTCTATTATGAGTGTATTAGAGTCAACGTGTCCTGCATCACAAGATCGATGCAGTGTTGTGTCTACATGTTATGTTAGTGTCGTGAACAGTAAGTCTCTACGAGGCAAGCATTAGTGGCGACGCATAGGGTATAGCAGGAAAATCCTGTTCTCCCTCAACCTGTTGGATATGCGTTCTGCACTCCTAACTCCCTAGCATGTTGTGAACGTGAAAATAAGTTTGTCCCTATAAGTCTGTCTCATACAGACACTCAGGAAATACGGCAGAGAAATTCTGAATCCCCAACGGCGAATGTATACAGTGTTGCTCAGTTCGACAATTATGCCTCATTAGTTGTTTAGACCAGAGGTAGCTTATTAGCGATAGAAGAGTACTTACCAATACCACACAAACAATTTAGCATTAGTGTTGTTTGCAATCAGTAGGCCTTGAAACGTGCAGATTTGAAGACTGAACAGTTTTTTTTTGCCTATTTCATAATTTTCCTTTTTAGTTCGTAAAGCCAGGGAAAGTAAAAAGAGTGCGTGGCACATGGCGCAGATGGAACTTGAATCAACTGTATTTCAGAAGTGCCCTCTGACCCTTCGGTTCCTTCAATATTTTCGTTTGTTTGTTGCTAATCTGCACCCCATTCAAACAACTTCCATTGAGACCAATGGTTGCATGCTCTGTAACTATTAACGCTAACATAACCATCACGAGCTAATTACTGCTGGTTATAATTTGTATCACTTATCTATTTGTTTTGCACAATAGCATTGCTGGTCTAATCAAATTCTAACACTAACTAACTTTATTCTATGTTCAATATATTTCATTTGAACTCTTTTGTCGTACAAACTAAGACTTCTGTGATGACATCAACAAACCTGTGCGAATTTTTAACAAAAAATTAATACTAACATTTTTGATAAGCATGTTACACCACATGTACTGAGATGTTTGAAGGGCCGCTGACTCAGGCAAAAATTACTGCCACCGTGAACTGCCGATTCAATGAACCAACATTCGTCAGGATTATGAACCATTGTCTTAACCACTAGACTACAATCGCCCGGTGCCTTTAATGAGAGTCAGTCAGTACACGAACATTCACACATGTAATGTAAAGGAAGGGCTATGGTTCTTCTATCTCTTGGTATTCATTGATACTATAGTTAGGCCGATGCGCCAGTTTTGACTGATTTTAATGCATCGATGGGCTTGCTGCGAGACCGATGATTCGAATATTCAAACGTGTAGCAGAAACGTAGCTACTGTTTAGCTGAAAGCACTCATCAGTTTGATCAAAATAGTTAAAGCTGCTTTTGAGAAAATTGGTAAAACGATCGTTTAGTCTTAGGCACGTCTTATTTCCTTTTCTACTCATGGCTCATATCTCTGTTTAATAGATAGTCACAGGAATAGTTATAGAAAACAAAATGTGAGTGTAGGCTGTTAAATTACACTTCCTCAGGTTAATCAAATTCAGTTGTGCGCAGGAATCCCGGAAGTGTTGACAAAAAAACACGATTTTTGCTTGGTATCTCTCTTCAATGGCCTGCCAAAGGATCATTTATGTTTATAGAGAACTATACGGTGGTATTGACTAGTTACTACTGAGCGTTTGATGAAAATCGCTAAAGCAGTTTTTTCAGGAAAGATAAACAATCTTAAGCTTCAGAGGCCTAATTTGAAGCTTTATTCACGGAATTCAGTTTTCACGAAAATTCAAAAAAAAAACTTTTGGTACATTTGTTCGTCTCTCCCTCTCTGCACAGCAATTAGGCGTTTGGATTCAATAAACCTCTAAACGTAAATATCTGGTGCGTTGCAACACACAACTTTCCTTAGCTCTACGTCAATTCACTTTGTACATGGCTAATTCTATTTAATCAATTCATTTATCACTCAGTTAATTTGAACTTGGTCAAACAACGCTTTACGGCAGCAGAAAGTGGTAGCGCTTACAGTTCCGGAATTTCAAGTAATTGAAATTCAGGAATTTCTGGAGTGAGGCCCATGTATCTCATGAGTGTTTTTAAACACTCACCCTTTAGGTATTGGATTGGACTACAATACCAATTTTTTTTAATATTCTACAAGAATTCCAGCGGAGTTTATAAGGAAAAAACTGCGCGAAAAACCCTTTTGGTCGAAAATTTTGATAATTTATTGTGCTGCTCTCGTCATTTTCCCACGAATGAGAATGTTATAGTATCATTGCCTTATTGAGAGCTATCAATATAAAAAATGTAATTAAAATCGTTAGAGCCGTTTTTGAGAAAAAAAAAGGTGTTTTAATCACTATGATGACTATAGTTAACTTTCGGTGGATTTTGCCCATACCCTCATTATTGCGTCCCATGGTAACCTGTCGGCTAGACATCAAGTTTCAGCTGATTTGGTACGGTGGTTTTCTCTAAAAACTGCGCTAAAATCGATTTCGTCTAGAGTTTTGATAATTTATTGTGCTGCTCTAGTCATTTTCCCACAAATGGGAATTTTATGGTATCATTGCCTTATTGAAAGCAAAAACCTAATAAGATAACAACTCCTCTTCCTCTGCTCCGCGTAAATTCAATGGTTTTCATTCATGGCTTTTCCTACTTACGCAATTTATTTTTCACTCAGTTAATTTGAGCTGGGGAAAACATCACTTCAACGTGGCAGAAAGCGGAATTTATTGTTCTGCTCGTACTCATGAGGATTAATGAAGCTGTAAACACGATTCTCTTGAAAAGGATAATAATCACTTTTCCAGAGTTATCGGCTAAAAACAATTATAAATGGTAGTAAGTGGAAATTCCGGAATTTCCCGAGTAGCTCCTATGTATCTTAGCGTTAGTTGACGATAACTATAGTTAGGTTTGGGCGAATTTGGCTGATATCCTTATGTACCTGGGGGCGAGATATCAAGTTTGAGCTGATACAGCTGTTTTCTTTATCACGTTCACATGTACACCCACACCATTTCCCCAAATACTATTTTACAGACTCAGTAGGGTTTGAAATGTAAAGGCCAGAAAAGAACTCAAACTTTTTTTCCAGCCAATTCTTTGTAGCGCCATGGAAAGTTAAAAAATTAACTTTGTATATCTACTCGATTACAATACTATCGGTAATGTCCCTTTGGGTTGCGGGATGTAGAAATAGAAATTGAATCAATCCAACGAGAGGACAATTGAATGCAGTACAAAACTTTCTTCGAATACATGCTCTTCAGTTCTACACCATTATGCTAAGGAAAGTAAAAATATCTTTACACGACCTGTGATATTCTGGCCATCCCTACACAGTCCTAGCAGTAATCTGTAACTAACTCCGTATTGTTTCATAACATTATGATTGGTAAATTGGTAGTCCGGTTCAATCCAAGTATTGTGACCAGTGTAGTAATAATTTTTCTCGCTTCAAAAGATCAGTAAGGCCGTTAACTATTGAACCTTTCATAGATAAACTGACTAAGATGAACAATCTTCCATTTCAATCGCGTTCGTTTCATTCGTTTAAAGGGACACATCTGCAGCTGCGACGTACTACTACGATTCAGAAAAGTCCGTGAAGGAGGATGATCCAACTTGGATCGATCACGTGAAAATGACGTTTGGACCCGATCACTACAGAATTAGAAACTCACAGGTGGGTGTTTATTTGAATGTTTGTTTTTCCAGCGATACCCCCATCCTTTAGGAATGAGAAACTGGTACAGTGGAGTGTGGGTGGGATGTAATGCAGCCATCGTCTCGCTTGCATACTGGGAGATAGAAGTGAAGAGGGGGACTTGCTTTTTAGCTCAAGTAAAGTACCAAAACAATAAAAAAATGTATGGGAAGGAGGAAGTAATAAATTATTCAGGTCCGAAAATGATCACGCAAAAATAATTTTCGTTTTATGGAAAAAAAGGTTCTAATGTTTACCTCTAAAAATAAAATAAATTGCGTTAAAAGCTTCGATTTCAGATTAATTAATTTTGTTTAAATTCAAAGTAAACGAAAACCACTCTTGTTCTTTCTTTTGACTGGACAGACATTTTATTTAAGTTTCCAAAAGGTTTTCATGGAAGTACAGAAAGAAACTGCGGCTACCCGAGGCTGATATCAAAAGTTTCGCAAAAACTCGAAAACACAGAAGAAACGAGAGTGGCCAGAAAAAAATGCTGAGAGACTGCACCCCCTGGATGTCAGTTGTAAAGGAGACTCTGGCCAACTGGAAGAAAGGGGTGCCCTATGATCCTCAAGAAAGGAACCGATCGTTTAGCTCGTGTGACAAACGTGACTTCTACTATTAGTTTGTTGAACGTTTCAGATCCATGGACGGCTCAACGAGATAATTAGACTTCTAGTCCTTTTGGAAGATTTGAACGAAGGGAAAGCTAAAAATGTGCTGCCATGCGGTCTTGATCTTCAAATGTTCAAGGTAAGTGATAGGTTTTTATGAATTTTGGCCCAACTATGCGATAAGGGATAAACCTTTCGAAAATCTTGCTAGAGGGTTTGTCAAAGTTAAGAAATACTGCCGCTTGTTTCTTTACCAATATCTTTTCCTACTGTCGAGTCGGTAACCAGTATCTTCCTGGTCAATCCTAGTTCCCTCCTGATGAAATGTGCATCCTGGAAACAATTTACTGGAGCCGTACCTAGTTGCTAAGACCTGCCTAAAAGCAAACTTTCAATTTTGGTATCTTCTGACACAGACAGCATGTAAATCATGCTCAAGTGTTGTTTTCTATTCAAAAATCTTGTTTGGCTCTCTGTCAAAATTCAGTCTCAGGGTCTTACCAGGTCTTCCGCCTTAAGGCCTCTAGCAGCCATTATAGTTTTAACTTTCTAGATTGTCTAGCGTTGATAGCTGCATAACCTCGCACCTCCTGGTTCATTTCAGGGATCATTGGATCTATCAAAAACGTCGATGATGGGTCATTCGTTTGGTGGAGCGACGACTCTGCTCACAATGGCCAACGAACCAAGAATAAAGTGAGTGAACTATTGTGACCTGCTAACACGTTGCGCGCATTTCTGTCTGCCCATACTCTTTTCCTGGTAGACTAGGTTCATTCAACTCTCTATCTTTAGAAGCTCCTTTGATCAACGTTTTGTCTGTCTGCAAGAAGTACTTTCGTGCATTGTTTCAAGAGGTCAGGATGAAAAGTATCTTTTGGTTTGCTAGTTCTGTAAAATTGACTAAATTGCTCATAAATTGTTCAGGTGGTGCCCATTTGATCCAAGTTTGCAACTTTGCGCTGGTTTTGGGAAAGAAAAGCATGTTTTTTTTTTGTTTTTTTTTTCCACCATTTCTTTGGTGGCACTGGGAAAATCCCCACTACTACCACAATTAGGCCTGTTGTCTCCCTGGAGAGTCTGATAGACAGCCTTGGCTCCCTTTGGCCAGGCACGTCCCGCCAATAGGCAGCCCTGCAATTCTCCTTCCACTTACCAACCTCCTTGATCAAGTGATTCTTGGTGGTCCCTACGAAGGGCTCAGGTCCTTTCCTCGTTCCCTTCTATTCTTGTATGACGTGGCACCCAACACAGTGTTAATGTGTTTTCCTTTGCCAAGGTCATCAGGGCAGTCAGGCATTCCTGTACTGACTGACTCCTATTAAAACGCACTGGGCCACATCTAGTGGTTAAGACAATGGTTCATATTCCCGATGAAAGTTGGGCAATAATGGATCGGAGCTCCGCGCAATTGCTGTATTTTTGCCTGAATCAGTGGCAAATCCAAACCAAACTCTCCTGAGCGCAAGTACGAGCTCATGCTCGAGACCATCCTTGACGCATGGCAGGCCCGGAAGGACGAAGGCTCCATAGGGAGGCTTCTCCATGCCATCTGAGATCGCCTGGGAATGAATGGGTGGCACCTGTCCTTTCCTGCAGTCCAACTTCTGTCCGGGCATGGCACTTTCAATGGCCACAATTTTCAGCGTCTCTTCTTCTTCAAGAGTCGCACCTTCAAACTCTGCCCAAGTGGGTAAGAGATCTGTGAGGATGCATCGCACGTACTTTTCGAGTGCCCCCTCTACGAGGACTTGCGAACCAGGGTGCGAATTCCTCCTGCTGAGAGTACAGCCGCGCTTCTTTCCAGTGGGTCGGCCAGGCGAAGATTCGTCACTTAAGCCCAGGCAAGGGATGGGTGACCAGGCGACGCTCGCTTGAATAGTCTCCACCTGCGATGGCTGCCCCCCCCCCCCAACCAGTTCCTCAATGGTGGAATCAACCAGCCCTATCCCCCCCCCCCTACCAATCTCACCAACTGGCCAAAACTGGTCTGGCTCGTTAACCCATTTGGCTCCCCTCGTAGCAATCCCAAGCTGGCCCCGACGTGATGGTATAGGAAGCCAGAGCCTGGCTGTCCAACACAATGTAAATTCTTTTCTGCTTCAGCCCCATACGCAGGAGGTGCTGCATGCACACTGTCACAGCGAAGAGCTCTGCTTGGAAAACTGTTGCCAGCGCACCCCGTGGTATCACTGTCCGGATCCCATGGCCCGTAAACTCCTACACCTGCTAGGCCACCCCTCACTGATCCGTTTGTATAATATACCCAGCCTCAAGAGAGGGACTACCCACCCCCTTCTCACCTGGATCTTCCATAGATTCATAACCCAAAGGGAAGCTCGAAGTCATGACTAAAAGTATCTTCTGATTCACTAGTTTGTTAAAATTAACTAAATAACTCATAAATTAGTTCAGGCTTGTGGGGGTGCCCATCTTATCCAAGTCTGCAACCTTGTGCTGGTTTCAGGAAAGAAAGACATGTTAGTAAGTGTATTGGCCAAGAAGGCCTCTACTTGTTTATGATACCGGGACTGACCTCAAGCGGAAGGCAAACTGCCAGCCTGCTGGCTCTTCAATCTCTCTCCTTCTTCCCTTCGTTGCTCTGTAATGCCACTCCTCTGTTTATCCGCTAACCGTTTATTTTGTGAACACTTCTCCCGTAAACGAATTTCATTTTCCAAAAAAGCGTTTAATTTCATTCAACTGCCAGTTATTTATTTTGATTTTGTGTCATACTTCCGGCACAAATTGTGTTGCCTTTTTAACTCTCTCAGTACATCACAGCCAAGACTGATCTTCGCACTCACTCTGGCCAGGGAATCTCTAGGTCCGAAGCTGCATTGTGGTTCCGCAGACACAATATAGTAATTGCCAAAATTGGACACAGTTATAGTTCACAAAAATACAACCAGCGCTCCAGCGGATTCTGCCAAAGCCAAACAAAGACCTTCTTTTCTAAATTGCCACATTTTTCAAAAGATATAGTTAGAAGGTCGGCACACTGGTTCAAGATCTCGTTGATTTTGCGAGATAGTTACGATGTTTATCTGCACCATAATGCCATTTTTTCACCCGCTATGCTAAATATTTAATTGGCGTTAAATTCTACCAAGTACTAAAAACACACTGTATTAGTTGCTGCTAGAGTGGCAAAACTCAATTAATGCGTGTGGGGCTGGACAGTTTACAGGAGCAATTTATAAAATGAAAACCTTTTCAAATAAAAAAAGGAAAATTTTCTGCTACATAAAAAATTGGCCAACTATTAAAAAAGGAGTGGTTAGCGTGGAGTGGCTTGCAGCATAACCACACGCAGTTACAATTGAACGTGTTGTTGGAGGAACAAAACCGTCTTAAAATTGATACCAGCATAAACTTCGAGTAGCAGTGGGGTGGCTGCTGAGAAAGCGCCTTGGGGTTCGTAGTTGATAGCCACATCTGTTATGAGCGTGATGTTATTCGTTGAGGTAACATATCACACACGACCCAAATAATTTCTAAATCTCTTGCACCTCTTGCTTTTCAGATGTGGAGTGATTTTGGACGGCTGGATGTACCCCATCAAAGATGAACCTCTTAATATTGATTCTCCCATACTTTTCATCAACTCTCAAACATTCCACATTGAAAGTAACATACAATCATTGGAAAAATTTGTTAATCGGAAGCCAGACGAGAGAGAAGTCGTCACAATCAAGTATGTCACTCGACAACTTCATAAATGCCACAAAGAACTTGAACTGTTGCCCGTAATTAACCTGACGATTTTGCAGGCACAC
Source organism: Pachypeltis micranthus (assembly GCA_020466155.1). Lineage (NCBI taxonomy): Eukaryota > Metazoa > Arthropoda > Insecta > Hemiptera > Miridae > Pachypeltis > Pachypeltis micranthus. The sequence goes on from CM035775.1 coordinate 13,549,554, forward strand.
CACTCACGAATCTCAGACTGACACTCCTCATATAATGGGGTACTGGCTCAACTGGTTTATGTACAAACTTCACCCTGAAACTGGAAATAACATCAACAACTATCTGCTTCTCAATTTCTTGAAAAAGCACATAGGTAGGTCTTTCTTTCTTCGTGCCTTATTAACTGTTACTTTTTAATTACTCTTCCAACGTGTCTTTGTCACATTCTCGTATAGACGTGTTCGTGTGGGAAGAGCAAACACAACATGCGTCGTGCTCTAACAACCAAGCAGGAAGGTTTTCGTTGTTGCGAATAATTCAGTGGTTATCAAGGCAGAGAGTTGAGGGCAGGTTTCTTCTGCCTTGGTTGTTATTGGCAGCCAAACAATGCCAAAAACGAAATTTGGCAGTTTTTTGCATTTACATCGTGTTTGGTATAATTTTCTGGGAATTTTTGATGCTGAGTCGATCAGAACGAGTCTCAGAGGTGTAGGACTGCGTCTAGATGTGAAACAGTGAAATCACAATGAATGAATTGAGGCAGATTCTACTACTTGAAGGAACTCGTGGCCAAATTGCTGCGCTCATGACTTACACTGCTGCAAGTTTCATTGCCAATGGCCTAGCATCGCGCAGAAATGAAATGTTCATTGTACAATGGGTGCAGTCATGTAATGGTCAATGTGATGGGAAAGGAGAGTTCTCTGTTGAACGAAACCCTTGAACCACACGACATACATTAAATTGGTTGAAAAAAAAGAAATTATATCGTCGAGTAAAATAAAAATAATAACTCCAGTATTCGTAAAAGAAAAGGTTCCATGTGTACTGAGCTTGAGAAAGGGTTGAAAAACAAAAAGCAATTATCCCTACTCGGACAAAATAATAGATTTATATTAAAACGAAAAAAGTTTGAACAGATGAATAGCCTTAGAAATTAACTTAAAATAAAATAAAAAGAACGTTCTAACCAAGTGGCGGCGAAATGGAAAGATGAAAATAGGAGTTGGCAGACGAAAGATGAGTGCAACGTCGGGGATCCCCGAGATAGATGGAAGACCAGGCTTTCCGTGAAGTGGAAGAATTAGTAGGACTGCAGATATTCTTTAGCCGATGAAGGGATTTATAGAGAGAGGGTAGTAGACTGAGTAAATGAGGGAAACGTGGGATACTGATGACCCAGTTCGGCGAAAGACTGGCTGGTTCGGGACCGTGCTTCATCGAGGTCGGAGTGGAGAGCGTGTAGCGACAAGAACGAGATCATTGAGAGGTCGGTCGGGAGATCACCAAATGTTCCAATGACAACACTCATGCACTGGTAATTGCAAAGTATTATTTGTTGTCCTGAGGCGTCTCCTTCAGTTTTACGTCAATTTGGATGTGATGAAGTTGAGGCACTGGACACACGAAAATACAGGTATAATGCAGTTGTGGCGAGCTCACCATCCCATTAACGTCCGACTGGATTCCTAGTCGGTTGAACCAAACTACGCTTCCCTAATATTCGAACTGGATGCTTCGGGGTACAGACTGCCAACACGCACGTTCTAGATTACCAGGAAGTAATAGAAAACGGTTCGTGTGGTCAGATGTTTTTCAGGACGAGAACTGACAAGCTTGAAGCGTGAAAGCACGGCACTGAATGTCCATTACGTCATGAAGCAAAACAAAGGAATAACACAGGAAACGGAACTTACGACTAAGGACATTGAAAGGCAGTAGTGACGTTTGCCGAAAAACATTGTTTTTGATTAAGTTTTAGGGCTTAAACAAGTCATGTTTCGTATCATTTACTGGTGTTTTTTAATTTTCAATGGTGAATTGAATGAGATGGATCTGGGGGGGGGGTGATATTCACGCATTTTGCATATAAAATGTCGTTTTCCTATATGTTGATATAGTCACGTTTTCGACGTTTAATAATATATAACGTAACTTCACGTTTTGCGTAAAAAGTGGTAGGGCGTGAAGATTCAGAATTATTGACTTGCTTCCTACTCACGCCACGACCATTACTGAACAATCAGTGCACAGAAAATGTATGAGACAGCCAACGCGATATGAGAACGGTTGTTCTTTCTGTTTTGGAGTTATTGGGTAAAAATAGTTGGAAATGGTCTAAGTGAAACAGAAGTGAGGGTGAGGTGGTGGATAAAGACGCATGTAGGCACTTCAGGGAATGAGGAGGCCGTCACACTCGGCAGTAGATTCGTCTCTTTCTGCCCAGCTCTCACTCATGCCATGGTCTAGGCTGAAGAAGAAGGTTCAGTTAACTGCAGGGGATACACGTGAGATGTTTTCCCGCTAATTAAAGACAGGTTGGAGCTGAGTTTTCCTACCCCATGAAGGTTGACCATGCTACGCAGTGGGCATGGAGCGACGTCGTCTAGTCTCAGCAGGTTTAGCACTAACAAATATCGTCATTGCTCGTTGCTATTTGCTGTCAGCCAGGACTGGATGCTCTTGATCTTCGAATGCCTAGTCCTGGAGGCTCCGCAGCGTTTCCTGCAGCCAGTGCTTGTACTGAAAGGTGGTGGTTGGCCAATACCCTTTAAGACAGGAGCTGGTTATGTTTTCAACTAGTGTGGATTTCTCTTTGCTATGATATACTGTCATTTTGTTTCATTGCATGATCATTATGTTTGTGTAATTGACGTATTAAGTTGTCGGTGACTCGTAGAATGTATATCTAATAGCATAAGCTTGTAATCGTTGTCGGTGCAAACTCAAATAGATAATTTTTTTTATTTTAACGCTGACTACAAGCCGAGGTTAGGTTTTTTGGACGCAGTAGGCCTTAACACGTTAAGACCTCAAGAAAATACCACTTTTTTGTTACGATCACAATATTTTCCTAACCCTTACAGTCCCGGAAAGTAAAAGGGCTTTAAAGTAATTGGATTAGTTCCGCCGGTAGGTAAATTACTAAAGTTAACGACCTGTTACTGACTTAACGACCAGACGATTATGTTTTTACATCGAAAGCGCTCGCCCACAGTATCTCCCCAGACTCACTAAACTTCTAACTTTAGTAAAACGCCTTTCTCGACTGAGGGCTAAGCAGCTATTCTCACTCCTTTCGAACAGCCCACACCCAGTAGGGACGCCTCCCCAGCTTCCGCATTACCCTACTCTACACGTCTCCACACATATAATCGAATTTACAAGGGTTGTAGAAAGTTATGTGGTGCTTGGCGCCAGATATGTTGCGTAGGTCTGGTTACACCAGTTTCATTACCATCGATGTACTTTGATTACTGTTTGCGCGTAGGTGGGGTGCTCTAATTTGGACCAATTACTCACGGCAAACAAGGTTAAAATAAAAAAACAGATTCAACTTTGGCTGTCCTTCGTAAAAAAACAGAGATGTGTGTACATGAAATGAAACAACACAATAAATTAGGGCTCTTTCCGAAGTATAAATTAACAAATAAATTGGAAGTCAGTGTTCCGAAATAACTTGCGACAAGATGATTCGGCTTCTGGTAGATAAATATGGCAGTTCTTGACGACAGGAAAGAAGCTCTCCGATGGCAGGAGGCGAGAAGATATAGTAAACAGGCGGAATAAGATGAGAGGAGAAAAAAACTGAACAATATTTGGGAATGTTCGCGAATCTGCTTATCTGTTGGTGAACAGAAAAAACGAGGGATACGTTTTTGGCGCGCGAACAATTGTCTGTAAAGAAATATTACAGAAGTGCAAATTTTGCAGTCAACTTCACTATAATCAGCAAACTGTAGTCTCAATTTTATCTATTTTCGCAGGGTTGGTGAAAGATGATCACGAAGAGGGGCGGAGATTGTACCTAGAAATACACCGAGACGACGTCGTCGATGGAACTATAGATTACTATAAGAAACCAACGACTGATCGGTCTAGTAAATTATAGCTGGCATGACGCTCTTCAACTAAAGAACTGTCGTGCCTTGTCATTGACAATCTTCCAACTATCTTCTCTTTTAAAGGGCAATATTGGTGTTTAGAGGTTTTATTGTCAGTTTCGGGGGCTTGTTTATGAATCGCACAAAGGTGATTTTCCTCCAACAAAATAAATGTGATAATTAAATGGTTGTGTCAGGGTAACTATTTATTACTGAACTAATGAACAAACGCATGTGAGAAATATATTCTGCGACTGAAAATACTCCACAGAACTGGCGATGTGCTGGTTATTTCAATTTTATCATTCATTAAAGATATTTTTGTACTGTTCGCAATTTTATTTTAAAATGGAATCCCTTAAGAATTATAACGAAATAAACTCCTCCCCCCCCCGCCCCCATACACTTTTTTTCAGGTTGCCCTTCATCTGTTTGGTGGTGTCAACTGTGGCGTGTTAGAGCATGAATCAGCAGTTCCGCTGCCAATGTTCCTTCCACAACAGGGGCTTTGACGACTTCCAAAATCAACGCTGTTGAAATATCTTAAGGTTCGAGTGAAGTTGGCAAAGTCAGGGGCCACATGTTCGCCAAAAGGAAAAGGAGACTCACCAACAAACCCCCCTTGCCCTGTGTTGACCGAGGAACTTATCACGCATCCTTATCGCCGATTTACCTGCTTCGACCAAAGGTCTGTGATTGCCCTTGATCGTGGACAAACTTGTGACAAGTTGCAGTTGACTGCCATTGCTGAACAGTTCGAGACAATGTCCCAATTCTCCTTTTTTCGAGTTTGTTGGTGGCCACTGCTGTTAGTGTGTATTTCAACTACTATTTTCGACGTTCGAAGAAAACGATTTGCTGTGCAAATTCAACTCCGCAGCCTTTGTTTCACATAGGAGTCCTTCGTTTACAAGGTCCACATTCTGACATCTGTCTGGATAACAGGTCAGTTCGATCCATTTTTACTTTCCTTGGCTCTACAAAGTAGTAGAAAGGAAAGTTATGTAATCGGCTGAAAAAAAATTTTGAGTTGTCTTCAGGTCTTCACGTTTTAGACCCTCCTGAGTCCGAAAAACACTATTTGGGGAAATGGTCTGTGTGTCTGTGAACGATTTTTAGAGGAAACCACAGTACCAAATCTGCTCAAACGTGATATCTCGCCCGCAGATTACCAAGGGACGCCAAAATAAGGGTATGAGCAAAATGCACTGAAAGTTAACTATAGTTATCATAGTGATCAAAACACCAATTTTTTTTTCTCTAAAACGGCTCTAACGATTTTGATTAAATTTTTTATATTGATAACTCTCAATAAGGCAACAATTCCGTAAAATTCCCATTCGTGGGAAAATGACGAGAGCAGCACAATAAATTATCATAATTTTCGACGAAAAGAGTTTTTAGCGTAGTTTTGTCCTTATAAACTCCGTTGGAATGTGATTAGAATGTTAAAAATTGCTGTAGTAGTCCAATCCAACACCTATAGGGTGAGTGTTTCAAAACGCTCATGAGATACATGGGGCCCACTCCAGACATTCCTGAGTTTCAACTACCGCCGTTTCGCTTACTACCAGTTCTAAAAGTTCTTACCCAATAACTTTGCAAAAGTAATTACTATCCTTCTTCAAAAAATGTGTGTTGACAGCCTCATTAATTATCTGTGTACCAATTGCTCAATAATGGTCCTGGAATGAGTATGAGCAGCACAATAAATTTCGGAACTGTAAGCGCTACCGCTTCCTGCTGCTGTGAAGTGTTGTTTGACCAAGTTCAAATGAATTGATCAAGTAGACAAAGCCATATAGAAAGTGAATTGACGTAGAGCTAAGGAAAGACGTGTGTTGCAACGCACCAGATATTTGCTGCACGATCTGCTACAACTTCTCAGCAACCATTCCGTTCAACCGCCAAATAAACGTTCCGTTCCGAGTTCAAGTGTTTATCAAGTAAATTATTTATTGTCAACTGTTTCCCATGATTTATTGGCATTTCCCCATCCTACGTACAGTCCACTCATTTGTATAACTTGTGGGGTTAATATTCAGACGCTCAGATTTGGAGCATTAGGCTACATTTCCCTATATGACAAACGCTCTGGATAACTTGGCGTAGCTGATTCATTTCTTTACCGTTGTAAGGCCTTTAAGCGTCTTACTATTTAATAGCAGGTTGGAACTGTTGAAAATTATTCGAGACAAGAAACAAACATTGCAGTCACAAACAATTTAATAAATAAATTCAACATGTTGCCATGCTTCCAACAATCAACATGTGTTTCAGCCAGGATTCAAAACAGAATAATTTAGTGTAGACACGTACTACACGCCCTTATTGACATTGATATCTGGAAGTCCCAGGACAGACCGAACTTGGCTTGTGACCTATTTATCCCACTGAGAAAAAACGGCCAAACTTTTTGCACGAGGCGCCAAAATATGAACAAATCGGTTCAAAACTATAGTTATCAAAATATCAAATCACTCGACAGTAACAGTTTGCAGGAAAATAATGTGAGCGGCATATTTATCAAAACGTTCGAAGAATCGATTTTTTGTGTCCTGGCCATTTGATACAAGAGTTCTCAGGAAAATCAGGGTGGTAGTCCAAAAAATACCCATACGAGAGGGTATAATAAAGTTCTTAAGATAAATAGGAGCAACCCGATAAACTCCGGGATTCAAACCTTTTTCGTTCTTTGTTCAGAGTAGTAGTCCCATAAGATAAGTACACAATGGAAGTTAGTAGTAAGATAACCAGGAGAAACCTCATAAATTAGAGCTGTTGTCTCCTTGCCAACAGTTTTGTTGTTTCTCTTTTGATACCACTTCACTGGAGTAAACACGAACCTATCCATAAAATCACCTATGGGGTAAGCACTTAAGAAAGGTCTTGACAGAAGTAAGAACCCAATAAATGCCTCGACATTGGGCACCAAGTTTCAGTAAAGAACTTAGCGCAGAAAGCGATACAAATCGTCGAGTGTGCGTGGGGTTGAGGCTAATTGCGTGATGGTTCGCGCCAAATATTTTAACTACTACCTTCTTGGCCAATTGAGTGATGCTAGGACGTTAAAAGCTTGTCTTGAACAGTTACAGTTGACAGGTTTGAAGTAAAAACTGCAGTGCAGCGTCATTCGTTGCCTCCAGCCATACAGGCAAGATTTTTCCACACAAAATACGTCCTCGTCAAGACTCAGCTCGACACATTTTCCTGAGGGCACACTCATCAACCACTCAATTACAACAGCAGAGCTCAAAGCGTTTAATAACAAGTCGAGCAAATTCACATAGAACATCAATTAACGAAGAACGCACTCGACCTAAGGGTCGATACAAAAATTAAAAAGAAAACAATAGGAACACGTTAACAAGTTTTTTTCTTTTAAGAAATGGAATACATCAACAAGGAATATTCTCAACAGATTTAAACTTTCCAAAACGCTCTCTTTCGAGTGGACAACGTACCTAATTGTTCTACTAATACAATAGAAAAATGTATAAAAAAATAATTGTTTTCCTCCTCAAATTCAACAAAGTTAAAATTCGAAAATAAGTGGTGGCACGGAGTAAATAAAATTAACAAATACTGGCAGGAGCCGGAGACGCCATTTTCAAATTGGGCTTCCAGAGCGATAACAGCTAACATATCGTAACAGCAATTCTAAAAGGTATAAACCAACGAGTCAGTCTTCTAAATTTTTTGAGATGATACAGTACGCACATTAGAATGTATTCAGGGGGATGACGAGGGGGGGGGGGCAACAGCTAAAAATAACGAGATTTTTCTAAATAAACGACAAATATCCGAACATTTTGTTTTGAAGTCACTAGGAACTACACCACTCAATTAGAAACCTGTTTCTAGTAACGTTGAGTTATTTATTCTATTTGTGTTGTAGATTGCGTTGGTTATGGGCAGCAGTTTGTAGAACGAACGTTATGTTCAGTGGAGTCCTGAAGGCCTGCTCAACGCAAACACTATAACTAACCCCACATGTCTCACACGCGGCACACCAGCTTTATAAGTCCGTTAGGAACTCACGCTCCTAATAAACTCTCCCAAGAGAGAGCACAGTGGTATTTATAAATTCGGGTTGGTTCGCGATCAAAAAATCGTATGAATTAACGGGAAAGTGGTTGCTCTTTGTCTAGTTAGCTCTCTTTTGGATAAAATAGGGGTGGATTACAAAAAAAAGACAAAGTTTACTTTCCACTACGTAAGGAAAGAACTGCGTGTAAAAGAAAATAGTTGAGTTGTTCATTTATTGTTCGGCAAATCTCATTTTCCAATGTATCGAGGATAATAATAATTGTGAGGATCGAAATGTGGGTAGAGGTTACAGGACACTCCTTCAGATGGATCAAATTTCAAGGTAATGCATTTACTACGAAAAACTATAAAACTGTCGAATTTTGGTTATCCTCTTACGACAGAGACATATTCATGTGGAAAAATAGACTAGTTAAGAAATTCGTTAGAACCGTTTTCCCCACAAGTTAAAACAATCTCATTTAGCTTTGCAGACCGAACTTTCAAAGATATTTATGGAGAACAAACGTTAAGTACCGATTAGCACAAGGTATTTAGGAAGTTTAATAAAAATAGTTACAGTTCGAGAAAAATGCGAAAATCCCTCGTTCTTAGTACGCTTCAACCATAATAAAATGAACGAGTTCGATGCAAATAAACAGCGGTAAATCGTTAACTTGCTCCGTCTGCTCGTCGATTCATTTTGGGCGACGTTAGTGAGTGGAAGTATTGTTCAATGATTAAATTACCCATTTCGTCAACTAAACGTCCATTTAAAAAAATTAGGTTTTTTAGATTCAGTAGGCCTGAACGTGAAGATCTGAAAACCCAACTTTTTTTCTACACGATTACAATACTTCATTTTCCCTTTGGGTAGCGGAAAGTAAAAATAGGTTAAATCGGCCCTAAATGGCAGCCGCGAGAAGTGCGAGGAAGTGTTGGTTATGAGACAAAATGAAGAAGGCTAGTTGAGAATACTGCTGTGGGGCGTACCTATTCAATATTATTTTCCTTAAGCCAAAATAAATCAAGAACGAGAGGAAATAAGAGACATTGAGGGCAGCAGGTTCCTACTATTTGATTATTTCCTTATGGTTAAGAAGTCTAAGATGTTTTAACACAGCATAGAGCCAACTTTGAGGCCCATTTTCGAAATTACACCGCTATAGAAGCGTAATAGATCTAATATCAAGGTTACCAAAGTGAACAACTACCCTACGATACGTTTTAGAAGGAACATTTGACCCCCCACGAAATATTCCATGTAACAGTAACCCATCAATATCTTAAACTATCAACAATTATAAAGTAACTTCCTTTGCAACTCTACTTACTTTAGCAGCGACATAAGAAATACTTGGGAGTAATACGTCAGACATCGGTAGGAACCGCAAATACTGAATCACGGTGGGTCTAGAGCCAACATAGCATCAAACTTATAGGCAACAATGAGGGCCCGTTCTCACTACAAAACTACATTTATAACCAAAGCCGAGAAGAGATAACGTAAATTTTCTTAACGCTAAATATAATTGGATAAACAGTTCGAAAATGTGTGGGAAGTTTCAACAAATGAGTTTCACTTGTATGGTGCGTTTTTGTTTTTTTACACTCGACAATATAAATTATTAAACATCTCTCGTTGTAGCGCGAGTAATTGACAAGTTCACGAATTTCACTCAACCAGTCTTAAGGATGTATAGAGTCCAGGGATCAATAATGAAAACAAGTTCAGAGCTCGAGAGTCGACGCAAACTGCTGCATAATGATTCAACTATGGTAGGCATGTCAGTGGCAACTCGAGTTCTGAACCTGTACGCGTGTTTTACTATAAATACGATTTTTCGCGCTCAACTACCACCAGAGGCCATCAATAGGAACAAGGCAATGCAGAAGTAAAAACGTTTCTTAAGTAGAGAGAGAACCGCATAGTTGTAAAGTGGACAAAATTCATCAATTAGCGACAAAATCACGAGTCAAAAATAATTGACTTGATATCACACGTAAGCAAACCACTCAAATAGTAAAGAAACAAATATATGGTCCACCGTCATTCATTTAACGTCCACAAACACCAATGAAGTACCCTCGAGCCAACATTCACTTCGGGGGAGACGTAAATAACAGTCGGGGAAGTACATTCCTTCTACAACTTTCCCCCCTCCCACCGAAAAAATAACTTTCATTTCGCAAAGGAGAATTCATCAATCGACCAAATACAACGGAACCAAGATGACATTCGAACGTAAAAACTCAACCTGAGCAAAACCTGAGTCGTGAAGGAAGTGAAATTTGGCCTCAACATGACTAGCCCTTCCGCATTTTAAAATTCAAAAGACTATACATGGGACACCACTAACAATCCCTTCAAACGCTGTCGAACCCAATACATTCGCTCATTCATCAGGGGTTATGAGAGGGCAGAGATGACACCAGGTGTCTCGAAGACTTGCATCCTGCTGCCTCGTGGAGGGGGGGGGGGGAATCTACTCAGGCCCTTAGCCCAGCTCTAGACGCTGCCACTCCTCCAAGTTTTTCCTCTGGTTCACACGAAGAGAGAAGTTCATACGCTGTGTTCCATTGGGGAATTCTGGCGCTGGTCCTCACATCCTCGTACAAGCCTCAGTCAAAGATGACGTGGAGGGCATCTACATCAAATGCGCGCCTCTGAATACCCCATCCCCAGACAGCAGTTGTGCCACCTCATGTCCAGGCAATCTTTCACTGAGGGCATTACCTACCATAGATCCAGTAGCCAGTTTTTGGCCAGTGGTATTCTCATTTTGGCGAAGTCCTTGTGGAATATCTCCGGATGAAGCCTGCCAGTGGGCCTCAGTATAACGCCAGACCACTGGTTCTGACCTGCTGGCACATGAAGTCGCAGTCCACCTGAACATGAGCACTCTGGCGGGAGGTCACAGAGTGCCCACAAGGAGCAGCTAAGGCAAGGTGCGACGTAATACCGTATGCCAGGAGAACTGCCAAAAGTGTGTACCGTTGCCTATCCAGCTTGGGTGGTGCAATTCACCAGGATGCCATTGCATACCCCACTAATGGGCAGGAATACTGCCGGGTAATAGAGATGCTGGTGTACAGCGATGCCCCCAATAATGATTCTGCCAGGGCTCAGGCATGGGCTGGGAGGGCTGACACCTTGCTGCTGAGGAGGGCAAGGTGTGCAATGGGCCTTTGTCTCACGCAAAAGGTCACACCCAGGTATTTGGCCACAGTCGTTGGCGCCAAGCTCATGCTGGCCACGTTTTGGCAGTGGCAAGCTCCAACCGCATGTTCCGCATCACCCTGTGATGAGCCATGTAGCCCTCTCTACAAAGAGTAGGTGGCCACAGGGCTGTCCAACTACAGCCAGATCGTCCATGTAGGCTAGGGGGGTGTAGCCACTGTCTTAGAGGAGGTGGAGTAGGGGGATCATCTACAACAAGGTCGATAATACTGCGCCCTGTGATGGCGGGGCAATCCTCCAAAAAGCTGGCAAGGACGTCATATAGTTTGATGGGGATCACCCCAGTCACCATACTGTGTTGAATGCCCTCTTGACATCGAAGAGTGTGTTTTACCACAACATGATGTGGGCAGCCCTCACCACCTCCCGAGGGCAATTTATGGCACCCACGATGTTACGATGGAGGGTGCCTCCGTATTAGTGAGCCTGGAGAATTGGTTAGACATGCGAAGGGTAAGAGAATAAGTTTCCCCAGCAATTTCCCTTCCACACACAGAAAGCTAATGGGGGCAATAACAGTTCAGGGTGTTGGGTGGATAGTCTGGGCCATTGAGGAATACCCAGCCCCAAAAGCATATTTCACTTAACTGGATTTTGTGGTCAAAACTGTAAATGTTTAATTTTTTCTTAGAAAAATTCTTCACCGTTTTTAAAATACTTTCTGGTAATTTACTTTCTTTATAAAAAAAACGGAATAATTATTTATTTTAGCCCCGTTTTCCAGTTATTTGTATTGACTCCAATCTAAAAGGTAGGTTTTTGGTTTTCGTTACTTTAAAAAGTGATTCTCCCTTTTAATAAATTTTAGTGCAATAGAAAGGAGGGCCCAAGATTAACTTCGTGCATGCAGTACGAATTGGAATGGGAGTATCAAGGGATTTTTAAATGAGTAAACCAGTTTCAGTCTTCACACCATCCCCAGTGTAGATAACATATTAGAATACCACCCTTGATTTTTTTTTTAGAATGTTAATATCACGTGAGCATGATTTACGAGGCGAAAACTGTACTTGTGGATATCTGGTGCTTCAGTACGATTATTTCTAGTTTTTCTTCTACATGATGCAGTATGGTTGTGAACACACTCACGCTGCCACAATGAATACCTTTGGATACCCTGAGCAGCAAGCGCACACAGGCCAGGGGAGGAGGGGGAAGCCGGATGATCCTTCATAAACCTAAAACCTCAATTACAAACTTAACCAGAAGTGGATACTCTGTACATCCTAAATTGAATGGGTCGGATGAGTATCAGAGAGAAACGTACCACATTTAAGTAGTTCTGCTCGTACTAATTAACAAACGATTTGTTCCAGCGGGGAATGTCCGAGTTGCAACCAACACAAAATTATAAAAGACTCAATAAATTCTCACGTTAATTGATCTGACACGATTCACAAGAAAGAGGAACTTTTGACAATTTTGAACCTAAAAATTACAAAGCCGCTAAATTAGACCAGAATTAGACGAACGAGGAACAAGCCTAAAAGCGAATCAAATATCACCGGATCTCTGAAAGCTGAGAAACACATTCGTGACAAAAGCAGGTCAATTTTCACGTCTTATGCTTTTCGTGCAGCACTAGATCTTCGCTTTGTTGCATTCAAGAAACGCGCAATAAATCAGGAGCCTGTTCTACTATGGACTACATAGGTATTGACATAAAATGAACAGAAAAGCGATTAAAAGAAAACGAGAGGCTAGGCAGCAGAGGGTAATGAAGTATACGATATTGGCATTCAGTTTCCGGCATTAAATATGGAGACCATCTCATTTGTGGGTAAAGTCAGATGTGATAGGGGCAGAAACCGTGGCAAATCTAATGTATCGAGCTTATACTGACAGCAACTACATGCCCAGAAAGTGATTGGGGGCTCGAACCATTCTGGAGATACTGTGAGCGTCATGTACTTACGCATTCCACAAAATTATCATCAACGTATCAAATCCGTGTAAAATTTTGATACTCTACAGTATTTTCAGCTCATTAGAAGTCACAAAATAATCGATTTTTCTTCTGGTATGTGAGAGAGCCACATGTTGAACTAGTTACGCGTTGGAGGAATAGAGCAGTGATCCCCTGGGAGGAGGCCCTGGCCGAGGACACCAGCGTAATACTGTGTTGGGTGCCGGGGCATCAGGGAATAGAGGGAAACGAACAGGCCTATGGGCTGGCGAAGTAGGAAGAGGCCCAAATCCCTGTCGGCTGAGCCATTTGTTGGGACTACCAGGAGCCACCTATGTAGAGGTTGCAAATGGGAGAAAAGGTGCAGGGCTGCCCATTGGCAGGAGATGCCCAGCCTTAGACAGTCAAAACTTTTCGTCCGACTCTCCACAGGGAGAGCCAGGGAGGTACTCGCACTGGGGAGGAAGGATATGAGGATCATGAGGTGGGACTAGAGACGGCAGAGCATGAGTTGTGCATATGCGATCGACTCACGGCATCGAGCACCCTTTCTACAGTCAGATGAGGTGGCAAGGGCAGAACTAGCGGATGTCCTCCGCTTTAAGCAGGTGGTGGGGGTGTGTAGATGACGTCGCACTAAGTGACCCCAGTGCTTTGGAGTCTGGTGGTGAAACAGGAGGAGCCTTGAGCGAAAGCTCATGAACGCCCTTACAATAGGCCCGTTTGTGGCCGCTGAGAAATTGGTAGGTTCAGTGTGATATCCTTCCAGCAGCTTCTTTCGGATTTTTCACCCGAATTCGGAAAGCTACCAAACGGTTTTTTCGATTGTCGCACAGGAAGAAGGCAAATTTCAAACTTCTGAAAATATTCATCAGGAGGGCAATGCAACAATTCTAAAAAAATGTATCAACACCTTCAAACCTAATAATCTGAAGTGTTGAGGTGTCCCAATCTCTTCAAGGGCTTAGTTTGCTTCTCACCTTTCCCGTCATTCTCACCTTTCCGCCTTCAGCTCTGAGTTAGAGCTCTTTCACTGAATTATTACCCGTTCCCGCTTTTTCTTTTAGCTAAATTAACAAATTAAGAACTTCGTATAAACACACTAAACATAACGTTGGCTCTTCTTGAAATAAATTGTTAAGAATCGACAAAACAGTCAAGATTTTTGCGTCCTTAACAATCTTCTCCACCAATTACTGTGCTGTGGTGCCTCAAACTGTGAAAGGATAACCTGATAATTTCACACACCAATGGGAACTTGGAACGCTGACCTCACGCTACCACCTCGTGAAAATCAATCTTCACAATTCAACGACCACTGAACGAAATATTTCATCAAATACAAAAAGCGAAATAAAAAACAAACCAAACAAAACATGACTTTTCAAAATGAACAACAGGTTAAACATGAACAACTCATCGACCGAACTGGCTATAAAAACTACTCGTACAAAAATCACTTTCCACCGATTAAATGCATTCATCAGTCAAAATTAACGGAATCGACCCAAACAGGTTGCTGATCGATCCCCTTCGGACCTAATTGGACCCTCTTAACAACAACAATCAAAATAGCAACTGATTAGCCAATTACCGCCCAACAATAAGCGGAATGTGATATAAAAACTAGTTGAACAAAACTGCGCTACGCAGCAAACAAAAACAAAATACCAACTTCGTTTAAAGCATCTATTTAGTCAAGCGCAACCGTCAAACGATTGAACAATACTGAAACGAAAGAATTTGTATTCAAACTCACGAACAACAAAAAAACAATTAACTTTGTGGTAAGAATGGCACGAAAGCTCGAAAACTTGTTATGAGCAGTTCAAAACAACAACTGATTAGAACGAAAAGGAACTAGCGTAAAACTGAAATAACGAAATTGAGTAAAGAAACAAACGAAATTGAGTAAAGAAAATGGTTAAATCTTATCAGTCTTCACTGTCAAAAAACTAATATAAAAATACAAAAAAACTCCTCCTGTATCAAAACTACTCTCCTACACTTTCTCTTCGAAGAAATAAAACGTCTTCCCTTACTTTTTTTTGTCATTTAGAAATAAAATATTGACTTCTAGCACCATAATGTGGACTCAAATATTAAAATTAAAAAAAATATTATTAGGGAGCTTAGAAGTTGGTTTGATATATGTAGACCCTGTAATCCTTCGAAGTGAGGACGACTGACCCTTCGCTAGAAATATCGGCGTCGAAGCACTGGGCGTGTTTGACTTTGGATTCGACTGCAGCAACGAATTGCCCTTCTTGAGTGAAGACAGTCAGGTTGAAATTGTTATGATTGTCCGCCACTATGACCTATGTGACAAGAAAAAACAACAGCATTTATAATTACGAGTGAAGACACGAATATTTTGAATTAAAATCCAGAACATCGTTCGTCTGTATTAATCCTCTAAGATGAAACTGCATATAGCACACCTCCGCAATTAGTAGAGGCAAAACGATACGTTACACACTTACAGGAGTAAAAAAGAATACGACGTATGCGACCGCATTTTAAAATATTCGAACCGCCGCTTCTCCCCAATGCTCATGATGTACACAGAGCACATCATACACCATCACTACGCATCATTTCATAAAATAAGTAATGAACTTATCTCCGTTCACCGAATTGTCACGGGGATATTTATAGAGAAGACAAGTTGGGTACCAATTAGTAGAAGATAATTTGAAAGTTTGATCGAAATCGTTGGAGCCGTTTTTGAGAAAGATGCGAAAACCCCGAGTCTTTGGTACATTTTGGTGTTCCCCCACCACCCCTTTACAATTTATGAAATCGCTCATAACCTTATTTTCGCGTCTTTAAAAAATCACAAACAAAACTAAATAAAAGAGTCGGCTCAGCTGTTTTCCCACAAATAGAACTACAGCTACGAGCACACAAATTAACGAGCGGTGCGTAGCAACATACAAATTTCCGCCACCCCTGTAAGTTCGAACACCAGCTAAATATGCGGGTGCTATACCTTCATTCGACGCATTTCTACAGAAACATTTATAGAGAACAAAATGTACGTGCTAATTAGCTAAGAGTACTCCGTAAGTTTGATCGAAATCGTTAGAGCCGTTTTTGAGAAAAATTGGAATACCGATAAATTATTATTCGACAAATCTCCTTTTCAGAGTTAACTTGGCTTACTCCTCCGTTCAACAGATATACACAGAAATAATTATAGAGAACGAAATGTGTGTATGGGTGGCTAAAAGACACTCTGCAAGATTGATCATATCTGGTGAAGCAGTTACCCGGGAATTTACGGAAATGTTAGAAAAAATGTTATTTTCGACACATTTTGATTTTTATCTCTGTTCAATGGACGGTCAGAGGGACATTTATTGAGAACAATATGTAGGTATTAACTATTTGAAAACATCCTGAGAGTTTGGTGAACATCGGTGAAGCCATTTTGCCAAAAAGCGTAAAAAACCTATTTTTGCTTCATAGGCCTATATCACCGTTCGCCGTATTTTCATGGAGATATGTATAGAGAAGAAAATTTAGGTGTTGATTAGTAGAAGATAATTTGAAATTTTAATCAAAATCGGTAGAGCCGTTTTCGAGAAAAATGTGAAAACCCCTAGTTTTTGGTACATTTTCGTATAAACAGTTCCCAACCATGCACATGGAGGTACAGGAAGTCGAGTAATGCGTCGCTCTAGATCTTTAGGCGTACTCTGGCGTTATGAAATAAAAACTATACGCGCTTCTTGCATTCGATGATGATTCACGTTCATTGTATCATTTATCCAGCGCCCACTCACCCACTGCTACTCTTTTGCCTTCAGTGAAAGGACTGATTCAGAATTCAACCAGTAAGTCCTTTCTTGACGTTTAATTTACACTCCAAGGCCTCGTCAACAAAGCTGACCATAATGACCCACGCGAGAAGCTCTCAGGAGTCGCCTCTGTATTGCTATTATAATAACTATACACTAGTTGTACAACCCCTGTACTGCTATTAAAAACTCATTTTGCCCATAAGAAGCCGCATTATTAAAGAACACCCTGTACAAATTATGCGGGTAGTCAATTATGCTTAATTATAATTATTAGCAATTATTTCCAGCTAATGCCCATGGTCCCAACAATGGCACAAAGGACTTTTCAAGAATTATATGAGTAGGTGTCCAGTTACAGTTCATTGTACCACGAATTTCATCAGTACAGCTTAACGAAGAAGAAATATGGTCTACGCCCTAATAGGTCAACTTTCGTGTAATCCCCCCCCCCCAACGGTTCGTTAAATTAAATTATTATTGTAAACCTTCCCTTTTCATGGGTTACTGCCCCCATCCTTGGCACTATCTCTAAACCCCAGCTGTTCAAGTCCACATTTCTCCAGTACTGCAGCTCATTAACTTTACTCAGCTCCCAACTTACGATTTGTCCAATAAAGCAAGCTGCTGCCACTTTCTTGATCTTCCAGGTCATCAGCATCCCACCTGACGCTTGTTGATCAGCTTAATCAAAACGGCATCAATCGCCCTGCTGTTCATAGCTGAAGATTGCCAGTGCTGTTCTCCAGACTTCTCGCGAATAAAAAACGGCCAGACTCACAGTCCCATTTATTTGTTTTTCTACCAGTTAATCACAAGGGTATTATAAATTAAGATAACCCTCTTTATTTCAATCTTTCAAACCTTTTTGGTTTTACGTTACTTAAAAGGAGCTCCTAATTTATTCAAGTTTGTAAGAAATATACCACTTCCGTTTGACCTTTGGGTATCAACAATTTAAAATACCGCTTCTGCGTAAACAAACAAATATTATCGTAGAATATTTCGAGAAGAACCAAGAAATAAACGTATTCAACTCCAATATAAGTAGGAATTGAGGGACAAGTATATACCAAACCAAGCATTACTTATTTGGATACAAAACAATAGCAATAGTTTCAAGTATTCGAGAAATGAGTGACTCACCTGCCCTTTGCGATTTAGCATGACTCCAATTGGATAATTCGTGACGCCTTCTTGTCCGATAGTGCGAATCAGAGTCCCGTAGTAATCGTAAACGACGACACAGTGAATCCTGTTATCAGAGATGAATATCTGCTCACGGTCGTTGACAGCCACGCTATTGGGAAAATGAAGGGTCTGACTGCAAGTGAACTTCCTCAATATTTCCCCCGATTGGTTGAATATCAGAACTCTCATCACTTTACATTCCACAACGATAATGCGACCTTGTGAGTCAACTGCTACAGCCCTCGGATGTTGAAGAATGTTAGCCCCGAACTTTCTTATGAACTGCCCGTACTGATTGTATATTTGCACTTGATGAGTAGGGGCTCTTTCAGTCACTACGATGTCCCCAGTTTTTTCCATGACAGCCACTCGATTGGGGAACAACAAATTTCCAGGGTCCTTCGCTGCAGAGCCTTCTCCGAAAAGGTACTTGAACCGCCCTACTTTATCAAATATTTGCACTCTGTTGTTGTTAGTGTCGGCTATTATGATATCACCAATTGCGTTGATAGCAACTCCATTTGGTTCCGTAAACTGCCCTTGGAGAGCGCCATATGTGCCAAATTTATGAGTGTAGGTGATAACTTGTCTGGTAACAGAAGACTTAAGTGAATACGAACGAGTTATAGGGCTGATCAAGCAATCATCGACAATCGATAGTTCGGGAAATTTCAAATCTTCGAGACAACTGGACCATTTGTCAAATTTATAAAAGACTGAGTTATAAAAGTCTCGCGAAAAATCGTTTTCAGAACCAGTGTTGATTTCTGATACAATGTGCCCGAATGAGCGGTACAAAAATGCGTAATGATCGCAGGGTTCTGATACAAATTTCAAACTACAAGTGACAGGCTTTGGTTTGAATAAAGACAGCCTTTTGTCTTCCAACATTTTCTTGAACATCAAAATTTGTGGAGTTGAGCCATATTTCATTAGCCTCGCGTGGAAATAAGCAACTTTGGTCGTTTTTTCTAAAGTATCTTGAGATAAATTGACGTGATTTTGAAGAACAGCTTTAGCACGAAAATAGGACGTCTCTAATAACGACAATTGCTGCTGACGATACTTTTGAAGCTGCGCATGGTGCAAAGTGTAGTTTTCATTCACTTTCTGACAGATATCCATATATTGGCTTTTCAAGTAGTTGTCTATTCGTTTGGCGCTTTTTAAGGACATGCCCAAGTCGCTCAAACGCGATTTATTTTCATCCAATGCCATATTCAAAAGAGACACCAAAGTATCCCCCACTTGGTCCAATGCATCAACTCGATGACCTGGATGAATTTCAGTCATACATTCATCGCACACAGGCTCATTGCACGGTAGACAGAAATGAGTAACGATGGACGAAGGGTGGAATAAGCAATTGAGTGGCGTTTCATCTACTGAGTCAACAGCTACGTTTCTATCAGCTTCCGCAGCAAGAAAATCCAACGGAAACTCAATAACCTCATGACCCTCGAAGCAATGCATATAATTATGAGCGCTAACGCAATTATGGCACAAAAAATTGTCGCAATTGATGCATTTAGCAACAGCCGAGACCATATCAGTGGCCACTTTACAGCTATTGCAGAAAAGATGCCCTTTAAGAGATCGGATGAAACTGATGATCCCGTAATCAGGAATGAGTCCCTTGAGGCCATTGGGAGGGAGACAAAAATCCATATGGCAATCGGGGCAAATGACTTTCTTCTTCGCTTTGCAGGAATTAGCTTCCAGACATGAGTAACAATAAGTGTGCAAGCAGGGAAGAACGCGAGGATCAACGAAGGTTTTCTTACATCCTTGGCAAGCGATTGAGCAAAGGCTGAAAGGCTTGTTTTGTAATGACAGCGGCGACATTGGAGACAGGCTCATGTCGGTCGAATGTGTTGAATCATAAGCGCTATCTGGCTCCATTTTCTCGAAGACTTGGGGCAGATTTCCTGAAACAAAAGTGAAGCGACCGAAAACTTCAGCGATTAATGGAAAACTCAATGACAATATCATGAGAATGGCGAATTAATGGAACTTCAGTACAAGAAACTGGTAACAACACCCTAAGAAAAAAAAATGTGTAAGTTGTGACGGAAGCAGAACCCAAATTCAACAGCTAACATGAATTATTCCCTTCAAAATTTATTGAAAGAGTAGTGAATGTTGTTGTTAGGTGTAACACCAAACTCTAACTAGTTGATAAACTCTATTCTTACTTATTATGGGTCAAAAACAAGCGCATTCCCCGGAAATGTACACTTTCTTCTGAACGTTGCCATTTTAAGATCATTCAGATTAAAACTAACGTAATGAAGAGCCTATGAAGCAAAAGAGGGGTTTTACACTTCTTGAAATTAACGGCTCAATCGATTTTTATAACTCATGCGGTGTATTTTGTATTTTACTGGTCAGTACCTATATATTGTACTAGATAAATGACAATCTAAAATCTAAAAATGGCAATCCTTAGAATAGAGATAACAACCAACGTGTGTCAAAAATGTTATTATTTTGAAAGTTTTCGAAATTTCCACAGTAAACGGAGTTTATATAACGAAAAAATAACGAACGGTTGTATATTTCCACCAAACATAACATGAGTTACAATGTTAAGTCATCAGTAACAAAAATGCAACTGATGATGACTTAGTCGTCGAAATCGATCTAACGTAACTCAAATTTAGTGGAAATAGACAATCGTTCTTGCTCTGGTTTCCACTACTTCGTTGCAACCTATACCCACATTTTGTTTCCCGCAATTATTTCTGTAACTGCCCGTTGAATGTAGATAAAAGCCGAGATATTTCGGCAAATTAGGTATGCCGAACGTTAATTGATGGTGAAGATGTGAATGTCGATCGATTTTGATCCTCACTTGGGATTTCAGCTTCTTCATAAACATTTCTATAGAAATAAGATTAACGATGATGTACCCATGTAGCAAATAGTATTTACAGGGGTTGTGGGATGCTTTGCACGTTTTTCAATTGCCATATACACAGGAGACTAACGATAGGTCGATGGAAACCTGTCGCAGATGATTTAGCGCTGGAAATATTCGTAGTTCTGGGCGGGCAAATAAATTATTGGACTCTCAACATTATGTAGGAATAGAGAAACGACAAAGAGACAAATAATTAGGATGGATTTCAGAGTTTTGTGGTTCAAACCTTATTTTATTCGACAACCATATACTTTGATCGTATAGGTATAGCACTATCTGTACGAGAACTTGGATTTTGGTGAGAACCCTCCTGTCGTATAGCGAAATTTACACAGTGAAAATCAGTTCAAAACCAACTTTTTTGTAGGAATGGTGAATAGTTGTTTGTGTTGCTCTCGTCATATCTTTCCTATGATGAAAGTCGCATCTCACGCTAGTTTAGAATTATCCATACAAAAAAAAAAAGCAATCCTTGCATGGTTGATAGGATAGTCTTTACAAGAAGTTCGCAACTTCCATATTTTCGAGAGTTTCAGACATGAAGACGATGACAGTACTTTCTTAGGGAACATTAAGAATTGCCCAGCAGGAAGGGTTAGTTATTGATTAGTACTAAAGAATTGATCGTAGTTCCTCCAACGACCTTGAGCTCATTTAGTTACCACCTCATGCGAAATTCATTCGACTACTACTGCCTCTAATAGTTGGTTGCATTTCCGAGTGAACAGATAGATTTATCGAGGAATTTCTACGAAAAATTATTTGCAGTTGTAGCACTTTAAATTGATAATTCCCGCCTTTTCGAGTAACAAAACATTTAATTCTAACCATTACAACTAGTATTCTGGGCGAAAAAATGGTTGGCAGCTTGAACTACTGGTACAAAACTAATCGTACCGATTTGGCTCATACCCTTATTGAGGATTTGAGCTTAAGCTAAATATCAACCTGAGCTAATTTGGATGGGCTGGCCTCTCTCAATCCTGTTCACACATACATAACATGGCACCCAAAAAATCTAGACAAATTAAGAGTAATGAAATTGAGGAAGTGTCCAGACAACCCACACACCAGCCCTAGAAATGGAAAGGGAAGGAAAAAAGGATAAGCAGAAGTTCCATGATACAACTTAATTACTTGAGATATGAAACAAGCATGTGGATACAGCGGAGAATGCGTGCTGACACATCCAGCCTATCCATATCCTCAGGTCTTTTCTTTTATTACACACCACGCCACACTACACCAGAACACGGATGTAGAATTGAGAAGGAGACTGAAGGCAAAAAAATTGTAAGCCTTTCTACATCGTGGTAGAGCTAAGGAAAGCGCACGTTTTAACTGATATAGATCACCAGCTTTTAACTTTCCATAGCCCTACGAAATATGAAGTTATGAGATCGGCTGACCTTCTCTTCTTTTTTTTTCATCCAGATCTTTAAGTTTCAAAGGCCAAGTCTGGAAAACGCCTGTGGAGAAAATAGTCTGTGGTCACAAAGAAAACGGATGAACCAAATCAGCTCGCTTGGTACTTGGCCAGCAGATCAACGAAATATGGGTACGAGCAAAATCAAGTCCAAAGCTAACTATAGTTAGAAATGTGGCGTTCGATGGGCATGGTGGCAGTGACTATTGGCTGCACACTGGACACAGTTCAGACAAAGATGGAGCAGGTAATGGGCTGGGTGAGTGAGTAGATGGGAGTTCATGAGATGTCCCTTGCCCTGAAGAAGACAGAGCAAGTACTGGCGATGACATGAAGAATGGATACTATCCTGCCCATTCGGGAGGAGGCCACCCGACAACCATCTCGAATGCTTGCCAGTACTGCAGTTTCTCAGGAGGCAGTACATATTGGTAGTGGCGAGTGTAATCTCAATCCATCTTCTGGCAGACGAGTGCATCCATCCACAGGGCACCTGGCATACAAACACCAGAAGAGAAGAAGGGCTGTCACCCTTGGCAAGTTGCAAGACGAGTGAGACATAGCCCAAGGGCAGTGAACCAGGCACTTGGTAGAGGGACACAGGTGAATTCCAGCACTTGGTTCTTGGCTCGGGTGGCGCCACAGTATGGTGAATTTTTACCTCACACACTTACTAACAGGACATGAAGCATTTAGGACAATAAAGGGTGATGTTTCCCGCATGCAGTGGTGTACAGTCAGCCAACTCACGCCAAAGGCATTCGTCAGCTCCATATTGAATTCCAAGCAAAACTGGAGGTGCATTGTTGAATTTGCCAAGAGAGTGCTCAGCCTGAAGAGGATGGAGCTTGCTGATCCACAGGCAGGGATGAAGAATGAAGACATGGAGGGAATACCACTTCAGAACCTTCCCAAGTGCAGGGTAGCATGGGAGGATGCGTGCAAATTGCTGCACACTAGCAACATTCTCGTGATAGTGAAGATGACAAGGCGAGCTGTCGCAAAGCGGCATGAAGGCCAACCTGATGCAATGTGCTAAATGGTTCCAAGTTGGTTCTCAATATGCAGAAGTAAATTTATAGAGCCACTATAACAGATCCTCGCTCCTATGTCCAAAAACAAATTATCGTAATAAAACGTTAAATTTTTCGAGTGAACAGTTCCAAATGACATACTCCTACTATATAATGGCACGAGAGCAACACAACAATTATCAATGAAGTTGGAATTCTCAAAAATTAATGCTGGGAGTCGAATACGCCACCTATACGATGAATTTTAAGTACAGTCGTAGGATAATTAGGAGCAACCAGATAAATTCCAGAACCTCAACTACTGTCGTTTCACTAACTGGCTTTTTTACACGGTGTTTACATAAACTCTAGACCAATAACACAAACCTCCCCAAAATAAAAAGCTTTGATGGCACCAGATATGTTTTCTTATAAAGGCATCTGGGGTTGAATCCCAAAACAATGGCCTCGGGTACATTTGCCCGGTTCACGACTCGAAAAGTTTACTAGCGTCACTGATACTGAAGTTAGTTACAATTTTCATCACTGGCAACTGTTGGTTCTTGAAAATACGAATTAAATCGCTCGACTAACCGTTGAACTATGGAATCATTGCATGAATCTCGCACTAAGTATTTTTCCGTTGTAACCTAATATCGTCCTTCAGTCGACGAATAGCCGCCACACTGTACTGCACGTGTATTTTTTCGCATCCGTCCACCTTCTGCTTTAGAGCTTTCCCCACTACCCTCTTTGCGTTCATTTTTCTTCATCTTTTTCAGCCGACCATGGATAGGCCAATTAATACGACTTTGATTCATCGATTAAGAGAGAAAGGCTTGAAGACTGTTGTGGACTGGTGTATGAATGTCAGTTTCACCTCTTACAAGTATGAGTCTCCTGAATGTAGTGCATGGATGAAATTGTGTGAACAGGCTGGTTCCTTAGATGGGTTTGAATGGAGATGTAGATTAGGCAGCCACAAATCCAAGCGATCAATTCGTAGGGAGTCGCGTGGTTCAGCCTGAGTAAACTGAGTATGTGTGACATCATGCTTGTCACCCTTAGTTGGGTAGTGAGACTGCTGGCAAAAATGTGTGGGATAGATTTGAATGTTTCGAAGAACACAGTGACTGACTGGATGATTTTCTGTAGAGAAGTATGCATGATAGATGTTACAAGTTCTCAATGTATGATTGGGGGTCATGGTGTCGTCGTAGAAATCGACGAATAGAAGATCAGCAAACGTAATAGGGGTAGAAAGGTAAGGGGAAAAGGGGGTTTGGTGGCATCGAAAGAGAATTTCATAACTGCTTTTTCAGAGTTGTTGAAGACAAGCGAGGAGTGCACTGTTGGCAGTCATGCAGGCTCATATCTGGCCCGGAACAATTATAGTTTCGGACTATTGGAAGTCGTATTACTGCCTTCAATCGCAAGGTTTCCAACACCTGTGTGTGAATCACTCCCTCCACTTCAAGGACCCTGAAAGCAGAGCTCACACCAACTCCATAAGAGTACGTGGTCGGCAAGGGGGAAGAAGCGTTCGACTCGTACTTGTACAAATACATTTGACGGCGACAGCACAAGCCGTCAAATGTAATGACGGATTTCGTTGAAGCCATCAAGGCAGCATATTCCCCTCAAAATTCAGACCCGTAATATGAGAGGTGATTGTTTGTTTTTTTAAATTTTTGTGTACGTCAATGCGTGTTCTGTTGCACTACGCGAGTGATATTTATTACTGTTGTGGTCGTTAATGTCTGTTGCATTAGGCCTGCACAGTTTGTCCATGTTGACTCAGTTTCGCTCGTTTTGACATTCTTCCTGTTTCTTTTACGCGCTTTGGTTACATTCACTTTTACGACAAAACTTTGCTCAACTCTTACTGCTAGTTAGGCTCACTAGTAAACGTTCAAAATCGTGAACCGAAGAACCAGGCAAATGTACTCGCGGCTATTATTTTGGGATTCAACCGGCATCTTGTGGTCACTACACTACTTGTGGTCACTACCATTTAAATTTCTAGTTGAATTTCAATTCTTCGATACAAGAAGAGGAGAACTCAGTGGTAAAGTTAAGTTCATGAAGCACTGTAAGCGGAATTCATCGTCAAACTCAATGAGGGGCTTTACCTCAACCGTTTAATAAGCCTCAGTGACCTCTGACATGAACCACTCGGAATACCATAAGTTCTAAGGATGTTCTTCCACTTATTTCTTAATCCTTTTGAGCAACAACTAAAAAAGTCGATTTTCCGGGAGTCAATTCTCATTTTGGTCAAGTCATTCACTCGCCACCTAACTCCCCACACCAAAAAATATTTTCCCCGCCCCTAAAAGCTTCCTCGCCGTCATTCAGTACTAAGTGATTCAATCTAACATTCAGATATGTTCAGAGATGGTTAAGAACGTTTGCTGGGAAAAAACTAGAAGTGCAACCTGGGACTTCGAATTTTTTTTAATTAACTGCTACAACAATGACGCAGTAGTTGAATGGTTGAAATACGGCACGATAACAGGAAGGTAAAGCGATATGATACACTTGTATACAGAGCACACTCTCAGTAATGCTGCCTAATTGTTGATTCGGTTGAAACCAAAACATATTTACTCGCATAATGAACGTCTCCAGGTACACATGCTGTACGTGGTTATTCTTGATAAGAATCGACCATAACCTTCATTCTAAAAATACGTACTTCCCTTTTTGCGTCTCAATGTTTTTATTAAATAAACTAAAAGTTGTTAACATTGTAACTTACGATATTTCAATCCGAGGGAGTAAAATGTGATATTGTGAACTGCGTAATCCCTTAGAAAAGTCAAAAGTATTCTAAAGGTAAGGATACAAGTAACATACCACTGCCATTGAATCAGTGTTGTTTGCATCGGACCAACTTGCTAAGGGAAATGTTAATAATGAGAAAAAGGACGATGAAAATAGCCAGGATAGTGCGTTTCACTGCAATCGACTAATCGGTAACAATAAAACGTTTACATTTCTCCAGCCATTAAACCAGAAGCTAAGCAGCAGCGCCAATTTAATGCAACATTTCGCCAAAATCAGACCTGTCAAATTGAAGAAGCAAGAGGCATAAGAATTAAGTCTCCATCTTTAGCTCAACAAATGACCATCGGAGGTTAGAAGTAACTTCCAACAAGCGAAGCCTCTCCAACACGATAATTGTGCACGAGATAAATACCAAGGCGCAAAGAAACCTTCACAAATGCCTTCAGTGTAGATTTCATACGTCATGACAGAAGAACGCTCAAGTTAGTCATGACGATTTCATGAATTGAACCATAGTCTCCGTCAAAGGCCTCTGAATGGTTGGGAGAGCGTGGAGGAAAATTATAATTTCGGGTAATGTAGAATTGTAAACTACGCTTTGATGGGTTTGACAAGTGACGTACCGCAACTTCACTGCATCTGTCACGAATAATGGTTATGGGGAAATAAAAAACCATATGTTCTAGCCCTTCGAAACTACATAATAATGCACATACTAACAGCAAACGAACATATACTAGCTCACTGTCATTAACAAGGATTACACTAAAGCCGGGGTACTAGCTTCTAGCTTGCTGTCGGCCATTTATTTGCTGTGACCAAGACTCACAAACCTAACTTAATCATTAATTGAACTTACGATAGTCACTAAGAAATAAAGTATCTAACGGTCAACCAATATGACAAATTCAAACATCAACTCACTTTTATCGCATGAATTATCGAAGAACGGAGAGTTCGACACGAGGCAGTAACAAATTATAGAAAACAAGGGCACAGCGTCAAACACAGCGGGGCTACGGAGAGAGAGCAACTGAAGCCCAGAATTCAAACGCTCTGGTTAAGGGGAGGGGAGAACTGCAAATCAGCTGACATTCTGATTTAATTAGTAGTAACGAACAGTTTGAAAACAAACTACTCATGAATTATATCCTTACTACTTTCAACAAGATACAAGAGTTCTATTGCTACCGGTTCTTCCACATGAACAGCTAGAAAGTTACTTGTTATGCTTGAAAAAATGTCGATGAAATATTTGATGCCTACGGCATCTCGAATGAACACACCAAGTCGTATGGATAATTGACACTGTAACAGTCACGACAGATGACTTGCTCCTCAATGTTGTACTTTTCGTATTATGAAACTCTTTCATGAACCCACTGAAAGAATTGAGTTTAACCGATAATCATGAAATGGAAAATTAAGACAAACGAGAAATAATAGCTGGTGTGATACATCACTCAATGTTATGCTACCCCTGGGAATACGATGTGCTATAAGTGTAGCTACTCGTTTATCTGTTGTTACTCGTACCTCTTAAGGGCTATCAAATCTTTTGATCCGTTTTGGAGAAAATCGGAATAATGGTCATTTAAGATAGAGTAAATCTCACATATCTTGTTATGTATCTTCTGTCGCTCAGTGGTAGTGTGGAACGAAACGATATCCAGGTTTCGTTCATTTGAAGACAATGAGAAATCTCTTTGATCCATAGATAAAAAATCATTCACTCCTAAAGTTACAATCTACAAGAGTTGCCACTTTTTGAAGGTGAATAGAAGAGATAGTTGTGTGTTTGTAACCCAAAAGGTTGTTGGTTATTGAGATAAGCAACCCGATAGTAGATGATGGCTGGTTGTGTCATGCTAAGATGAGAGGAGCAAGTCGTCTGTCGTGACTGTTACAGTGTCAATTATCCATACGACTGAGCATGTGTCGTTGCAAAGTGTCTGTCCTAGCTACCAACAACAATTCTTCCATTGGCTTTGCTATTCTCGAAATTAAAATAACTCATTATTCTGCATACTGAGTAGCGAGCAATGGAATATAATTAGCCAATCAAAAAAACCTTGTGTTAATATCATTCTAGTCCTGTAACTGAAACCTTCAATGATGGGCTGAATATTGTAGATGTGTCACTGACAGTCAAGAGTAATGGCATAAATAAATAATTAAATACTATGAGTTATTATTCAGTCATCCACTGACAGATAGGCACTAAGGAGTTGTAGTTTCCTCATTTTCCTATAGTACTCTCGGTATAGTTACGTACTGAAGGATGGTTCCTTCTCCCCGCACCTTCATTTATGGACGTTGAGGTACCAAAGGCGTAATGTGATTGTATATTAAAGGAATTAGATCCCGGAAATATTATAATGGAAGCTATAGAACACATCTCAAAATGAGCGGGCTCCCTTCAGTTCGGCAACCCGAAGTTATCAACACCCGTGAAGTCCGAGTTCAATCCCGCTGTGCTTTGATTTGATTTTTCTCCAGTTTTAATAGATACGTGTTTGTTTATTAAAAAATCAGTTTGACTCATGACTAACTGAACATGGCTGTGTGCATTGCTGTGATTGGAAAGGAAGTGAGAAAGCCAATAGTTTATTGGTCGCTTAGTATTTGGTTTACTACTAGTATATTATTTGTTAACTCTCGTTGTTTACCATTTTTTGAGGAGCATACTGTTTCTGCAAGACAGCAAATTGACCAAGGACACGAATTAACGAGTTTCTGAGTCACAGTGTTTTATGATTATACTAGCAATAACGGTTGAGGTGAAGTTTGAGAGTAAAAGAGGGAGAGTAAACTATGACAGTTCGACAAAGTATCACAAAGGAAGTAGAAGCAATGACGTCGAACCCTCCATTCAAAAACCATTTTGCGAACCATCCATTTCAGTCGACCACATGAATATACCTCACCCATGAACATTTTTTATAGATATCAAACCAAAATGCATATACCAACCCACAATGCTCCATGAGTCTTTCACATTCAATCGATGAATCAATTTTAGTGTGATTTTTCTATCCATGGCTGATTTGAAAAACACGAGAGGACCCTTTTCACAGTGATATGATTACGGAGCAGCCTAATCACTATCTTGGTCATAGGATCAAGTAATCGGGCATGCACTGAGGGTACCGAGTCTGGTAAGGGCTCGCTGGAGTCTAGATTTTCACATTCTGATTCATTTTTATTCTGCTTGGGAGCAAGCAAGTATTCATTGACAATATGCTGTCTTTTCCAACCACGTTAACAGGCAAATCAACGTCAATTGCGCGCGCTACCCAATCTGCAACTAATCTGATTGAATGCCACCAACTTCAAACATTGTTTCATTCCAGAATGCTCCCAAGTACATCGCATGCGTAGAAAAGGAAAACGAGCTAGATTTCCATTACAAAGCTCATTCATCTCTTGACATCATTGAAGAAAAACTTTCGTCCACACCTCTCACGAAGGCAGCTGACATTCGAGAGCAGTACTTAGGTCTTCTGTACGCTACTGAAGAGCATAAAATGTATCCTTTTCAAAATATCTAGTGCAACTTGCATAATTTTATACCCAGCCCCGCATAAATTCATCTTTTTTCTATCACTGTACCAATTGATTCAGACTTGTTTACTCAATTAATATGAATACTGCTGATTAACTTTATATGAGCGAGACAAGTAAAAATCAGCGCAACTAACGAACTCACAAACTGCACTTTAAAAAGAAGATTCGACAAATTTATAGCTGGTGATTTGTCTAAATTTCTGTAATTAAAATTATACAAATTAATTTTGGCGACCCACTTTTGATTTTTGGTGTCAATATTGAACCTAACTTTAGAACACATCTTATATGAAGCGTGAAGAGCTTTTGAACGTGTTAAGATATTTTTTAGTATCATCAAGTCGAGAGACTTAAGCAATCTTAATTTATTGAGGAAAAAAAAAAACCGTTTTATCTTAACAATGAAGAAAAATCAGGAATGGATTGATAGTGAATTTTTAGTTGTATTTTTATTTTTTGAAAATATTTATGTGTTAGAAACAAAGATCATTTTTAAATATAATTGATGCATTGATTTATATTTGATGATTTCTATTAATGAGAATAAAATAATACAGTCAAATGTAAAATATTATTTTATTTTTAATTAGTTTATTATTCGTTTAGAATGTTAAAGATAATTTATAAGAAATAAATACTTTTTCTCAATAATAGATAACTTTATTTTTAATTATTATGTTGTAGTTGTGATGACGCTTTGATATAAGTAAAAATATGATGCTAGTTGGTAAGGTTTTGGACATTGACAATCCTTACAAAACCACATTGGATACTACTGGTAATCTATTGATATTTGTCACGAAGATGGCCGTTGATTCTGAGTGTATTCCATCAACAGAGAAATAAAATAAGGTTAGGTTTAATTGTACCGGGTTAGTTTGTGATAAATTATTATACTGCTGTTGCCATATTTAATTTGTTTGAGAATGGATAAAACGATTGCTTCGGAAAAACCTCATCACGAAAAACTATGTCGTCCAAGTCACACTCCTCTGTTTCTTATTTTCCTTTGTTCCTGATTTATTTTAAAAAAACAACCAAATCGCATTTCATCTTCATAATGTGTTGTGGGGATAGAATGTTCGGCAAAGTTGTTTAATACGTTTGCTAGCAATTTTTTGTTTGGGCGAATGAGCCAGTCTAGGTGTGTGATGAGCTCTGTAAATTGAAGTTTGTTCTATTAGCCGACTGTTTGATCTTTCTTGTATCTTTGATAACGAGGTAGAATAATTAGACATTTTATTTAAAAAAGGAGCCCCATATCAAGCGTAAGGAAGTCACAAAATATGTAGAAAAATTGGAAAAAGAACACTCTGAGATGATATAAACGAGCGTGGAACAATAATTCAGAAAGCGACATCAAAACGAAGAGATTTAGAAGTTAAGACTTAGAACGACGATGTATTGAAATAACTTTGAGAAATGCTGCAATGACTACCAACAAAGTAAAGAACTGTTTCAAAACGTCCCTAAATACCCTCCGACTTCGACTCGATGATATTTGAACCTTCTATCTTCCTCCAAAGTTAGATCAAGTCGATTGACCATTCCAGTAAATAAGGGAGATCATTTTACTTACTCAGAACCCCTCTCACCCCTTGTGCTTGATGGGGGCCTCGCGAGGTGGACACTCAAATACACAGGATTGATAAGCTGGGTGCGTTTTGAGCACGTGTTAGTTATTCGCTGTGCGTATGTGTACACATCATCAGGCTTACCTGTGTATTTGTAGGGTTGTGTTTTGTGCATACCCTTCCCTGGCGTTGAACCTGGCCACCCCATCAGACTTGTGGGGAGAAGAGAAAACTATGAAGATTTTTCCCTGAAAGCTTTTCAAATGTTTCCTTTCTAGTTTCGTATCTCTAAAAGTAGTTATGTTTTTATGGAAATTTGATGGAACCTCTGCTGATTCGTTAAAACTCATTGCAAAATAAATCATAAACTATTCTGACTGTAACGAGAATAATACATTCAATAAAACTGAATTTACCTATAAATCTGTATACAATCACATCAAATATCACTGGAAAAATGCATACGAAAAACCTGTACTTCGAGACATTAGTAGGTCAGGTTTTTCGTATGCACTTTTCCAGAGACATTTAACGTGATTGTTTCCAGATTTATAGGTACATTCAGTTTTATTGAATGTGTTATTTTCGTTATAGTCAGAATAGTTTAGTGGCCAAGCGCTGAGGCTCATTCCACGATACATGAATATTAGTGCTGGGCGTCTTGAACTTTAAGTTCAATGTGTTTCTGAAAGAGGAGTATGGTATTAATTTGCATCATTTTTGTGCGTTCACGTAATGAAAGGAGTGAACGATGAGTGCCATCTCAATGTGTGCGCGTCTCTAGTTTGTTAATTTGCAAATTGTACAAATATTCAGCCTTACTTCGAAATTCAGATACGGTTATGTGACCAACACAAAGATCAAAATTGTGATAGTAATTGACGCTAATTATCAAGGTCTGCGGGACAATGAAATACGAGCAGTAAGTCAGTTGCTTTTTGTATCATGATCTAACGCATACGCATATTAATTATTGAATTATGAGTTTGAAACTAAAGATTCCCTCTGTTATTGATGTTGCCCAGTGTGGCAGCCGCCACTCTCCACAACAAAAGTCGCCTCATCCCAACAGAGGGCGCTAGCCACAAACCACTCCTGGAGGGAATAGCAGGCGGCCAACCAGAGAAGGCGA
The DNA here is from genome assembly GCA_020466155.1 of Pachypeltis micranthus. Lineage (NCBI taxonomy): Eukaryota > Metazoa > Arthropoda > Insecta > Hemiptera > Miridae > Pachypeltis > Pachypeltis micranthus. Next base: position 13,582,013 of record CM035775.1, read on the forward strand.
CTCCCTCCAGGAGCAGGTATAAAACGGCCTGCCTGCTCAGACATTCAATTCATTCCATCTTCCGCTCTTACACCAACCACTTCATCCGACACTAACCGACCACCTTCAGCGGCTCCAGCGGGGACAATGAGTCCGCCCTCTCGCGTTAGAAGAAGAAGGAGCGACGATTCAACCGAATCCCTCACCGAGAGGAGCTACGCTCAACCGAGCCCTTCAAACGACGCTTCGACGCCTGAGGAACTCGTCCCTCGCCCGCTGCTCGACCGAACAAACTGACTCAACCGAATCCCGCATCTCGCGTCTCTGACAGAAGGAGCGACGATCCAACCGGATCCCTCACCGAGAGGAGCTACTGCTCAACCGAGCCCTTCGACCTATCGACGCCCGAGAAATCCGATCTTCACCTCACACACTCTCAACTGACAGACACAACCAACACACACACAACAACAATATTTCGTCGGCCCTTTTCAGGACCTCACACACAATCAAACAGCGCAACTTCTTGAAAAGGGAGGCCCCGACACCCAGGAATGGGCTTTTTCAGTCAGACGTAACACTGATATTGTTCCTTCGTTTTTGCTGGCACATCTCACAATACTAAACATTGTTACAAGGGGTTTTTGGAAATGTTCGTAGAGCCACCGACTCAGGGAAAATTGCAACGACCACGAGCTCTGATCCATTAGCCCAACTTTCGTCGGATTATGAACCTTCGTCTTACCACTAGACTATCACCTATGTTCGCTAGGATGCCTACAGTGGGAGTCAGTCGGTACATCATCATCAAATTTGTACTAATTGGCAAAAATAAAACTGCTGTCTCACACACTATTTCCAAACAAAACTATATAGCTAAAAATGGAATGTTCATTATAAGTGGAAGCTTAATCCAACTGAAATGCCTAAGGTGGCGTCCTCACTGAGCACCAACTACTGAATCAAGGAGAGTAGCTAAGGTCCAGCAGTCACTAGCATCATTTCTCGTTATAAAGGCCTTGCAGGTTTGAAGAAGAAGGCAGTGTTTTTATTTTCCTTGGTTCTACTAAGCAGAAAGGAAAGTTATGTAATCGGCTAAAAATGTCTCTCATATCTTGACGTTTCAAGGCCTGAAAAACACTGTTTGGAGCTATGATCTGTGTGTGTCTGTGAACGCAGTTGAGAGAAAATGGCAGAACCAAATCAGCTCTAAGCCAGCCTGCAGTTTCACCATGGGAAGTCAAAATAAGAGCGTGGGCCAAATCTGTCCAAAACAAACTACAATTATAACAACGATCAAAACACCACACTTTTTTCTCAATAACGGCTCCAACGATTTCGATTAAGTTTTTGGTCTAGACAGCCCCAAATGACACGACAGTACCATAAAACTGGGTAGGGATGGGGTTGTAGTAACTAGAATAGCTCAGTAAATTACCAAACATTTCGACGAAAATCGATTTTAACGCAGTTTTTTCCATATTAACTCAGCTCAAATGTTACTAGTCTCTTCAGGGAAATTGAGGTGGTATTCCAATCAAGTACCTCTACGATGAGGGAAGCTACTAGAAGTTCCGTAATCTCAACCACCTCCGTTTCACTTACTACCATTTCTCACAGTTATTACCCGATAATTCTGAAACGGCGATTATAATCGTTCTCCGAAAAATCGTTTTACAGTTGCATTAATTCATTGTGTATTACGTAGGAGCACCACAATAAATTCTGTAGCTGTAAGCGCTATCACATTTTGCCACAATGAAGTGGTGTTTTACCAATTTCAGTAAACTGACTAAAAAATAAATTGAATTAGTAGCGGAAGCCATGAAAACCAATGAATTTACGTAGAGCTAAGGAACGTTGTGTGATGCGTCCTGATTTTTGGAGGAGCTGTTGTCAAGTTTTCCACGAAATCTGTTGGAATTAACTAATTGATTTGAGATTTCTGAAGAATTTCACGTTATTCGATCTATTTCATTTTCATTTCACTTAGTGCCAAGTATCTCGAGTGAGAACCAGGTGAGCTGCAGCCACAATAGTTTTTCTTTGCTTTAGTCAGTCCCATTTATTTTAATAATTTTTCCTTTCGCGTTCTTGGGAAGATCTTATGGTATTTATTCACTTGTTGAATATATTCAAAATAAAAACAAGAAGGAATGAACTGAGCAAGAACTTTTTTCTTCTATTAGGCTGATTGCTGCATTTGCCCCAAAGACTAGCTTAATTGTTGTTTAGCCTAGCAAAGAGAAAGAGATGTATTAATTTGGAATTTTATCCTTTTTATCTACTTTAAAAAACCTTAATAGTATAAAGTGAGGAAACGATTAAAAGTCCTTGGTCTGCTCACTGAGAAGTTTTAGTCACAACGTTCAACATCTAAGTACTGCAATGGTGGAGTCTGAGCCTGAAGGATGTTGTGATACTAAAATTTACAACACCCTGCTACTGGACATAAGGTGAATCAGGGCAGTATATGCTTAGAGTAAATGACGATTTTCTGGCAGTAGATATTCAGATTGAGAGGCACTAAGTAGAAATCACTTCCACACTCATTCACCAAAGAAGGTAATCAGATGTGAAGTGCAAGCTACTTGCTTAAATGACCTAATTCTCTATTTTCGGCGCTCTTCATTGCCACCAGTTGCTTAGTAGTTCATCTTCTTTACTATACATACCATATTCTTCACCACTAACAGGAAGCCATTCATCACTTGCTCTTCTATTTGGCAGCAGACTGCTTATAAAAGTAAATGGCTCCACATCTCGACTGTTGGTAGTTGGTCCTGTCAGGGTCTTTCTATACAGCTCCATTGGCAGAACCGGACCCTTTCCTTCACCATTCACAGAGCAACTATGTGTGATTAATCAATGTATCCCCTTGCTTTCTACCCACCCAAACCTGTAAGTGGTTCATTGTTTAATGCAATTCGCCCTAATTTATACTGTGTTTTGTAGATGTTCAGAAAACTCCATGGGGCGTACGCAGATGCCATTTGCAATCCATTTTACGTGCCTGGGGACCAGATCACTTCCAAGTAAGTTGGATGATAATGATTGTATTCTGTAAAAGGCGTGGCAAGACAGGCAGCAATTATGAAGGGCTATGACAAAGTATCAAATGGGCTGATTATCTATAAAAAATTAGATAACAATAAATGCCAAATAACGTGTGACGTAATGGAAACTGCTAAAGAGGCTTAAATGTGGATTGATGTTAGTTCTGCTCATATCCCAACAATATTACATATTGTTACGTTCAAGAGACATCAGCTTTTCACACTCAAACATCGTCGCAGTGTTTGATCTGACCAGCACGGGGTAGTCTTGGAAAGAAACCATATGGGAACATGCTTGTTAAGAAAAAGTTGTACATCATTTCAATTGCCACTTACTCCTGGTCTATGGTGCATTAAAGCTACTCTTATGAGTTGACTAGGCTACAAAGACGCATCTCATACCAAACCGTAGTATACATTTTCCCTGTTTGCCTCAATCACTGAAGGATTTGAATTGGATAATATTTCCTATTTTTTTAATGAACTGTTTATGTTTCAGGAAGTTCTGTGACACAGTGCATGACATGCTGGTGAAGATTTGAAATAATATATCGAGCCAACTGAAATTGTCCATCTCCATCTAAATCCATTTAGATTTATTGTCAAATTCATTGCCACGTTGTGTCTAATTTGGTAAAAATTCCATGTCACTGTATTAAATAAATACTACGTTTACTGCTCCAAGTTCATTCCTGTGCTTGTATTATTATTATTTAAAGCAAGAGAGATTGAATAATTCTTAGAGATGTGTCTGTTTGCTCCTTATCTTTGCTAACTTCTTTTCACTAAACATGGATTCACAAGCTTAATGGTTGTGGATGGTTGGAGCCAGCAGCCTGACCAAAACAGGATAGTGCAACAAATGTAGCACTCTTTTGCATCAAACTTGGGTCTTGACCGAGACCTTAACCAAAACTACCATTCATTCGGTATTGTAGTCTGTCAATGAAGTCAGTTGTGTTGACTGTGTCATTCGTCTAATGTGAACTTAAGAGTAGTTTTAGTTTGGGTTGCATTCAATAGATAGTGGCAGGGTTTAAACATTATATAAAGTGAAATGTTAACAAAGATTTAATTTCGATGCAGGCGTGTGATTCAACAACTGTTGAAATTAATTAATATGATCTTGTGGACATTTTGATACAACTGTACAATGAGACATGTACTATGTTAACTAGATCAAGAAAGACTAGGACTGGTAGTTAGCTCTAAGTTTAATATTGTGGTGTCGAATCCAAGCAACGGAAGTTGTGATGATGTTGCTAGGGATGGACGACGGGGACGCGAGTAACAACGAGAAAAGATGGTGTCGTGTCGGGATTTCCGTCTTGAAAGTTGTTGTGTCCGGTTATTGAAACGTGAACGATTTGTGTGCTCAAGAACATTTGATTAATAGAAAGAGGACTGAAAATACAACAGTTTGTTTAGTTTTTATGTTATTGTTCATAAAGTTTAGACAGTTCACACGTTAGTTGTGTGTTGTTATTGTTTTTCAGAGTTAAGCCAGTTTTTATCAGATACGAACAATTGGGAAACGGTACAATATATATGAGTAATAATTTAGAATAGTGGTTTAACAACTTTATAATAATAAAGTAATTTTGGCATTTATAGTAGCTAGATTAGTTTTAACTCATCGTTGACTGTTACGAACACACCTAAAGTAGAAGACGAAGTTCGTGAATAAAACCTCCCAAAAGCTGCAAGTCACGAAGGTTACATTCACAATTAGACATCAGTGTGAGGTGTTAGCGGCGTTGTTTTAATTCTCCTGCGGTTTTATTCTCTTCTATCAAAATGGTGTGTATTACTTACGTCGGTCTTATTAAGCATGATCAAAGTTAACTTACAATAGTTGATACTAGCAATGCTCCAAATGTATACCACAACACTTGCACTTTTTTTTCACTTGAAGGCAATAGAAGAATTCTGCGGGAGTAAATCACCGAATTTTTTATGTGTAACGGAGACTGTTGTTGCAATTACGAAGCATTGGTTTTATGTTATGCGTTTAAGTAAATTGAAGACGTAGAAACAAGTTATTTGTGGCAGTTTCATCACGTAGCATCTTCCGCTCACGTTTTGATTATGAGAGGCCACAGTTCTGTTCCCTTCACATTTGGAAAAAGTCAGTGTGTGCTATAAGCTGTACATTTCATCACCGATACTACCTCGAAAATAATATTCTTTTTAACCTGACTTCCTAAGTACGGTGTATCCGTATGTATCCGGCCCTATCTCAAAATTTATACGATCATCAATCACCAGTGTTCCTGAAGTTGGCGCCACATTTTACATATATGTTTTCTTCGTCATTACTAGGTGGCAACAACTGTGGCCTAATGTGCTCATCCGTAAATATTCGTGAGGGTGGACTCGTAACCCCCATAAGACCGAAACTACTTGTAGAAATGCAGTGACAAGGCTGTGACGAGAGTGGCTTTGTTTCTAATTATCAAAACCTCGTCTACTAATGGCATCGTGACCCCATTTGTACCCAACATTCGAATAAAGTCGCCGCATTTGTCCCTAAATATATCGTGCTGGATGGGAGTTGAGGATTCACAGTATTCGTGAAACCCATTATGGAGGGGTGGGGGATACCGTGTGTACGCACATATGTAACAGATATCTTTGTTTCCCCCGAGGGCATACAGGACAAAGTATGCACACTAGCGGCCGCGCATGGGCCTATTGTGACGCTAGCCCTTTCTTAGTTGAAAGCACTCCCTTCAGGAAGCTGATTATATCCTCACCACAGATTCCACTACGATTTGGGGGTGAATGCCTGGTAGCATGGACGTGCTCCTGGGAAGAGAACCCAGAACCAAGACAGATATCATATACATTGCAAAGGGTGGAATTTACTATACGTTTGGCAGTGTTGTTGAAGTGTTAATCAGCCGTAGTGACAACAAAAAGAATAAACTTATGGCTTTCACACCAGAGTCCTCCATTTATGGCGATCCATTTTGTATGTTCTTCTCAGACACTGACAAGCTATCACCAATTGGTCTGTCCAAAGGATCGTTCTCTGCATCTTCTCATAGAGCACAACCTTCCGTGATTCAATTTCGGGTTCACGAAAAAATGAAACAACACACGGTATACCCATACAAGACCAAGTCAATGGACTACTGTATTCGTATCAACTACTCATTCTTCACTAAGAAGTTGTAACTGAAGCTGTAACAAAGACCTGAGGTCAGCTGAACAACATTATAGCGGAATATGTGCCCTCAATGAAGATGGTATTTAAGGTCATTGATGCACAGTGAGTGATATGCTATGTTGAGACTATGAAGAAACTGTAACTGAAATGTCAATATTTCAACTATTCCAGCCCAAATGTGTTCCTGTATGACTATGAGCAGTGTTTCAATCCCATTGTCTTGCCCTTATACACTATGTGTTTTCCAATTTTTGATTTGTCGAATGAAGGCTACATTATAGGCATATTCTTCGACGTAGGAGGCGCCTTTGAACACTTTTCCTTCCCTCCCATATTAGACACCCAACATGAAAAGGGGGGACCTAACACAATTGTGTGGTGCAACAACTACCAAATGAAACAATCGCTCGTTGTCTGGTATCAATAGCCACAAGAATTGCAAAACACTACCACACTTGAAGCCCTCAAAATGTTATATGAAATGATCATTTGATTGAAATTGAATCATTGATGAATTGACTGAAAAGCCGTCCTGAACCTGACTGTCAAGTTGATCAAATTCATTTAGACAGAACTGTGGAAAATTTGAAAACATGTGAATGCAGTTTTTGACACATTTCGGGTTTCATCTCTGAAGAGAACATTATTTAAAAAGTTGAATAATACTTCATTTTCACGCATTTTCTCAGAGATGTTTATTGAGAATAAACATGTATTAGCTATCAATAAGTTCTTCGTTTACATTAGAACATTTGTTCAAAATTGCCAACACCACTAATTACTTTCCTTGGCTCTACAAAGTAGAAAGGAAAGCTATGTAATCGGCAGAGAAAAAAATTTTGAGTTTTCTTCAGATCTTTACGTTTCAGACCCTCCTGAGTCCGAAAAACACTATTTGGGAAAATGGTCTGTGTCTGTGAACGGTTTTTAAAGAAAACCACCGTATCAAATCAGCTCAAACTTCATATCTCCCCGGCAGGTTACCATGGGACGCCAAAATAAGGGTATGAACAAAATCCACCGAAATTTAACTATAGTTATCATAGTGATCAAAACAGCAAACATTTTTTTTTCTCAAAAACGGCTCTAACGATTTTGATTAAATTTTTTATATTGGTAGCTCCCAATATGGCAACTATACCATGAAATTCCCATATATGGGAAAATGACGAGAGCAGCACAATAAATTACCAAAACTTTCGACGAAAAGCGTTTTTAGCGCAGTTTTTTTTCCTTATAAACTCCGCAGGAATTTTTGTAGAATGTTAAAAAATTGGTATTGCAGTCCAATCTAATACCTAAAGGGTGAGTGTTTAAAAACGCTCATGAGATGCGTGGGGGTCACTCCAGAAATTCCTGAATTTCAACTACTGCCGTTTCGCTTACTACCAGTTCTAACAGTTTTTACCCAATAACTCTGCAAAAGTTATTACTATCCTTCTTCAAAAAAATTCTGTTTACAGCCTCATTATCTGTGTACAAAGTGAATTGTTGTAGAGCTAAGGAAAGTTGTGTGTTGCAACGCACCAGATATTTTTTGTATATTTTCGACCCACCCCCAATAACCTTAGTTTGAGCCTCTAAGGAATATCTGGTGCGTAGCAACACACAACTTTCCGCCACCCCTTTAAGTTCGAACACCACCTACATAGGCGGGCGCTATATCTTCGTTCAACGCATTTTTACAGGAACATTTATGGAGAACAAAATGTAGGGACTAGTTAGCTGAGAGTACTCCGAAAGTTTGATCGAAATCGTTAGAGCCGTTTTTGAGAAAATTGGAATACCGATAAATTAATATTCGACAAATCTCCTTTTCTGAGTTAACTTGGCTTATATCTCCGTTCAACATATATATACAGAAATAATTATAGAGAACGAAATGTTGGTATGGGTGACTAAAAGACACTCCATTAGGATTTATCACACCTGGTGAAAAAGTTACCCTGGAATTTACGGAAATGTTAGAAAAAACGTTATTTTCGACACATTTTGATTTTTATCTCTGTTCAATGGACCGTCACAGGAACATTTATTGAAAAGAATATGTAGGTATCAACTATTTGGAAACATCCTGTGAGTTTGGTGGAAATCGCTTAAGCCGTTTTGCCAAAAAGCGTAAGAAACCTATTTTTGCTTCAGGGGCCCATACCTCCGTTCACCGTATTTTCATGGAGATATGTATAGAGAAGAAAAGTTAGGTATTGATTAGGAGAAGATAATTTGAAAGTTTAATCAAAATCGTTAGAGCCGTTTTCGAGAAAAATGCGAAAAACCCTAGTTTTTGGTACATTTTCGCCCCCCCCCTTCCCACCGGCCGAAATCGTCCATAACCTTATTTTAGTGTTAAAAAAAATAACGAACAAAACAAAAAAAGAACCAACTCAATCGGATCAGCCATTCTCCCGCAAATCGAACTACAGACACACACACGGACCACGCGCCGAAATTAGGTTTTTTAAACTCAGTAGGGTCTGAAACGTGAAGATCTGAAGAAAACCCAAATTTTTTTTTGGGCCGATTACTATACTTTCCTTCCCTTCGGGTAGCGGAAAGTAAAAAATGAAGAAACGCTGCACAACGGTTTATTATTCTCTTGCCCAGAATGATTGCGGCATGTTCTATTCAATACAACGTTGAAAAATGTTAGTAAGGGATATGAAACAAGGCCATTACGACGGAAAAACGAAAAGTGACATTGAGGCGGCACCAGGTAAATGTCACAATGTGACGAGTTGAGCGAATGGTAAATGAGTGTTGGCCAGGGGGAGACGATAACTTGTCCCACGAGGACCCTCAAGTAGTAGACTTTGCCTCATTATATTTACTATGATTTCACCGTTTTTTACCTAACCGCAGTCACCACTGAGACCCGTCCTATTCGAGTCAGTATCAAAAAGTACCTGGGAAACGATACCAACCACGACGTAAATGCAATAAAACTGTCGAAATTTCGTTTTAGGCTATTTTTTTAAATCATTTTGTTGCTCGTAACAACCATGGGTCTCGTCTAATTGGATCGCCGAGAAGGCGGGCACAAGAATTCAATTGTGCAAAAGAACCGATTTTTTACGACCACACTCCGTGCTTTGAATGAATAATAAACCAAAATTGGGGAAAACAACGAAGTCAATTGGTTAGACTGTTATCTTACAGGTTGGCTGCTGAGTGTAAATTGAAATTAGATTTTCCCAATCAGTGGGCTCGAAAATTCCTACTGATCTTACGTAAACCTACCCCGTACTGCCTCAAAATTGAGGATCTGGATGCTTGCAGTGTTAATAGGTTATTATGGTGCGATTTTTAGCCAACCTTGTTCAGGAGGGACTGCGTACTGTTGGGAAGGCAAGCAAGTTTCATTAAAATTTTACCACGTGTACACATCTTTCTTAGGGACACTCGTTTGAAGAGATTTCCTTTACTGGGATATCTCAGTACGATAACACATAAATAATTTCGTACTGACTTTGTAACCAATTTCACTTTTTTGCAGTCGATTATGACGTACAATGGTGGTGGCATTGTGGCCATGAAGGGTAAGGACTGTGTAGCGATCGCTTGCGACCTTCGCTTTGGAGTTAACAAGAGCTTAACAGTCGCTACGGATTTCGAGGTAAAATATAATCCATAGAAGTTATATTGGTAACTTGAGATATCATCCTTGCAATTCTGTCGAGTGACTTCCAGTGTTACAATGTCCGCATATAATCAAGTTTAGATCCTCCACTCAATCCATTTTTAAAAAAAGAACTTTATTTTTTCAGAAAATTTTCCAATTTGGGCCACACTTGTTCTGCGGTCTTCCTGGACTGGCCACTGACACCCTCACAGTAAAAAACAAACTTCAATTTCGAGTGAACATGTATGAACTCAAAGAGGATCGGAAAATGAGTCCAAAGGTGTTTGTGTCGATGTTGTCTAATCTACTTTATGAAAGAAGGTGAGTTTTTATTAAACTCCCGTGGATTAGATTTGGGGAGAAGTTTGGTTCAGGCAACAGCCTCTAACAGTCGAAGGAGAAGTATTACAATGTGCAGTTTTGTCAGGAAAAGCTAAGTTTTGAGCACAATATGCGTGTATGTCTAGTCAACCTTGCTGGAGAAAGTTTGAATCGATTAAGTCCGTTCTTCGTTTTGTGTATAATTTTTTTAAGATGTTGAAGTGAGGTTGTGCATTGCAAGAAAGGGAATTGGAGCACACACGATTCGTCGTGTGATAGTGAAGTGTATTGTATTGGTATCAAAATACTAGTTAGCTTGACATGCACCAAGATATAGAAGCGAAAGTTCATTGCTTCCACTTAGTGGAGGGCTTAGGAGAGAGTGAACTGTTCGAATGTACGAGAGAGACAGGCACACTAGTATGATAGAAAACCCCTCTGGATAATGTAAAGGACTGTGGCCGTTTCTCCTTTTAGGGAACTTCATTCAGCAGGTGAGCTGCATGGATGAAACAATTGGCCAACGTAGGGTTTATGGCTGCTTGGGGGAAAGAGTTCGGACGAATTCGAGGGGTTGGAAGCCTTTGGCTTGAAAAATGTGGCTTTCGTATTGGTTTTGGCCTACGTGAAAATGATGAGGTTAGGGTTACCCAAGGAGCAAAATAGAGTTTTGTAATACTTTTTACTAAAACGGCTTTACCATTGATATAAACTTACTGTCTGTTTTTCAGTAGTTATGTGTATTTACTCATAGTAGCTAACACGTTTCGAGTAAATATAAATTGAAGCAAAGGAGAAAACTGATAAAGGGAAAACACTCAATGGTGAACACACTAATTAGCATTTAGCTTCTGACTCGATGTTGTCGTTCTGAGTTGGGTTCCTGTTCTCTCGAGGGTCAATTGCTGAAGAGGACAGGGAAGTAGAGGGAGTGGTATATGTTTAAGAGGTTGAAGATGTGAGGAGGGAGGTAAAGGTCAGGAGAAATTAGCGTAAGAGCGGGAATTAAATGGTGGAGGTAGATTAAAGTGGAATAAATAAAACCAAACAGCTCTTCGGGGCTCTGCCCCTTGACCGTGGATACATGCCGCTTAGAGCCTGGGGCTAAAAGTCAAAAGCTTGGAACATGATTTAGCCTCCTGGTTGTCTGAGGGCTGGTTTTATTATGGTCTCTTGACTCCTAAATGATTCCTAAGTTCAGGAAACGTTAGATTGGCGAAAACTTGAAAAAAGTTATTGCTGGCTTGGCGTCAGATGGGAAAGGGATTGTTGTGACTGATGAAGGTTCCAATGAAACGGTTTCTGGCAGTTAGGTGAAGGCTAAAGAATGTTCCATGTTGAAATTTGATGAGATGGAAAAAAGCTGCAAATTGTTACACAACGGTTTATCATTCTCATGAACAGCTTGAGACCCATCCCACCCAATTACTGCTCCGAGACCCATCTCATTCGATTCAGCATCGAAAAATACCAGTCAATAGCCATATCCATACGAAACACGACCTGACTACTTTGGTCTGTCGACAACCAATTATTCCAGTTGCCCGTAAGCGCCTGTAGGCAATTGGCACGACCCGTGAGCCGGGAGGAAGGGAGTACAAACGACGAAACGTTTACTTTCGCTGTAGTTCCCTCGATATCTTTCAATTAACAGACTTTGGCTCACTATAATTACTGTAATTTCACTATACGCAGTTGTATACGCCTGATACTCATTCTATTCGACCCAGGATGCAAAAATACCTTGAAAACTATATCAAACACGGCGTATTTGCGATTAAACTGCGTTTTGTTAATTTTTTCCAAACAATTTTTTGCCCATAACAACCATAGGCTTCGTTCGATCGGATTGCTGAGATGGCGGGCACAATTAGATACCAAATGGGGGTTTTTGTGCGAAAGAACGGATTTGTTAGACCACGTTGCACGGGCACAAAATGGCCTGGACGGCGGACGGACATTGCAGTTTTAGAATCCCGATGTCTTGAAACGTAAAGCATCAAATTTTAAGGAGGGGTTGTAATAAAATGTTGCTGTCCGAAAACATAGGGTTATTATTCAGAGTGAATAATAAACCAAAATGAAGAGTAGAGACATTATTATGTCTATTATGTCTGTTATTGTGTTTTTGATTAATCAAAAATAAAAATAGAAGAACAAAGTATATTTAGTGTGCTATCGAATCCCCGAGGGTACAGTGAGTTATTTGATGCTCCCCTTCAGACTTTTTTTTTAAATACTGCGTTAATTTATTGTGTAAATATTCAATTGTTTATAGCGTTTGCAGGAAATTTTTCAGACATAAAGGAAGGAACAACCGTAATATTTAATTTTTAGGATGGTGTATGACTTGGCATAAAGTATGTGGAAGCGTGAAGGTTAATGTAACTTGAGCTTTGTAGTATTCATTTTAATTTTGCCTAGGCTAAATGAAATGGCTCAGGATTCCTAAGGGGACCTGATGTATCACTTTAGCGGACAGATATCATAATTTCGCGATATTTCCCCTCTAGGTTTGGCCCCTTTTTCGTCGAACCCGTGATTGCAGGATTGGACCCGAAGACCCACGAGCCTTATGTCGCTTCAATGGACGTCATTGGTTGTCCCGAACAACCGGAGGATTTTGTCGTATCGGGCACTTGCACTCCTCAGCTGTACGGTATGTGTGAGGCGTTGTACGAACCTAACCTGGGGCCTGACGACCTGTTTGAGACAATATCTCAAGCCTTAGTCAACGCGTTCGACAGGGATGCTCTTTCAGGTTGGGGAGCATCGGTGTATATTATGTAAGTAGTCTGGTGTTTTGATGTGAGTCTTCTCCTAGTGGAATCGATTGTTGTCGCTAATTTGGCCTTCTTTATTGACAGAGAAAAGGACAAAATCACTCATCGAAATCTGAAGACTCGAATGGATTGATTTCGTCAGCGAGAGTCGCTCGTTTATCGTTTCATGGTCAATATTCTTTGTGCAGCTTCTCCAACATCAATCTTTTGCCTTACGTTTTTCTAATAAATATTTTGGATTTCGTGAATTCTATCGTCCTTATTTGATCTGAACCGTTTCAAGAAGTCACCATCTCAAATGTGCCTGTCTGACGGTATATAGCAAAGTAATTTCATCGGATTGTTTCGAGGTCTGATGTTCCATTTGCAAGCATGGTAAGGCACTTACCATAGAATTGAACTGACTGATAGACAACACAGTAAAGCTGAAGTAATAACCACCATGAAAAAGTAGTCACAAGTATTGGTAAGGGGAGAGAGGGAATCTACATGGACATCACAAAGAGGTAAATGTTAGGATATACACAATGATATCACTCCAGTCAGTAACTGCTAGAGGTTATAGGGACAGCTAGCTTATTACAGTTACGCTGTGGGAAGCTGAGAGTTGTAAGATGGTTGCCGGGCAATACGTGGTCATGGAGAGAACATTAGTCAGGAACAGCCCATGGAGCATGATACAAGTAAGTACCCTGGAGCCCCACACCCTTCCAGGATTACATCAGTTAGCATCTTAGTTACATTTGGGTGACAGCCTTCTTTTTTCTGACAACAGCATTCATGGTGCCAGAGTTCTTAGTAGAATAATTGTTGGGTAGTAAATGGCTGCTTGCAGAGTGGTTGACAGTGAACTAAATATCTAGTGCGCAGCAACACCCAACTTTATGCCACCTACATATGAGGGCGCTATATCTTCGTTCAACTCATGTCTACAGGAAGATTTATAGACAACATGTAGGGACTAGTTAGTTAAGAGTTCTTCGTAAGTTTCATCGAAATCGTTGGAACCATTTTTGAGAAAATTGGAATACCGGTAAATTAATATTCGACAAATATCCTTTTCTGAGTTAACTTGGCTTATATCTCCGTTCAACATATATATACAGAAATAATTGCAGAGACCAAAATGTGGGTATGGGTGACTAAAAGACACTCCATAAGATTGATCAAATCTGGTGAAGCAGTTACACCAGAATTTACAGCACTGTTCGAGAAAAAAACGTTATTTTACACATTTTTATCAAAGCACTTTCAGAGGAATATTTATTGAGAACTATATATAAGTATTAACTATTTGAAAACATCCTGAGAGGTTGGTGAAAATCGCTGAAGCCTGGTTGCCATTCACCGTATTTCATGGAGATATGTATGGAAAAGAAAAGTTTTATGCTGACTAGTAGAAGATAAGTTGACTGTTTAATCAAAATCGTTGTAGCCGTTTCTGAGACAAATGGGAAAACCCCTAGTTTTTCGTCCCCTACCCCCTTTTTCATTGACTGAAATCGCCCATAACCTTATTTTGGTGTCTGCAAAAAATAACGAACAAAACAAAAAAAGAACCAGCTCAATCGGTTCAGCCGTTCTCCCGCAAATCGAACTACAGATACATGGACCACGCGCCGAAAACGTAAAGATATGAAAAATCCATTTTATTCACGATTACAATAATTTCCATTCCCTTTGGGTAGCGAACAGTAAATAGTCGAGTTATCTTTACGCTTAGAGCCCAACTGACTCCAAAAAACCTAATTTCAGCAGCCTGCTTAGTTCAATTCGTGAGAGAATTGCAGGACAAGTTACGCTGGTGCTTTCATGGTTTGTACGGGATTTTTTTAAGGCACGAAAAATAAGGTTAAGAGCGATATCCGCCGATTAAGGGGGGGGGGAGGGAATGCGGACCCAATGTACCAAAAACGAGGGCTTTTTGCAGTTTTCTTGAAAACAGGTATAACGATTTTGATGAAACTATCAAATGATGTTCTACTTGTTGCTACCCAACTCTCCTCTATAAATATATCCATGAAAATTCGGTGAACGGAGATATAAGCCATTGAAAGAAAAATGGGGGTTTTCACTATTTGGCAGAATAGCTATTTTCATCAAGATCCTGTCGTGTCTTCAACTAGTCAATAAATATATATATTTCTCCAATAATGTTCCCCTGGCTGTCTGTTGAACAGACTGCAACCAAAATGTATTTTTGAAACAATTTCGAAGTAATCACGTGACGGAAATTTCTGCGACTATCCGTAGAATAGAGATATGAGCTTTGTCGAAGTTGCACTTAAGATTTCTTGTAAACGGCTCCAATGATTTCAATCAAATTTATGAGGAGTGTAAACTACTCACAATTCGTTATCCTTCAACTGTTTCCGCAGAAACGCGTTGAACGGACAAATAACGTCGTATTTATGAGAATTTCGGGAAAGTTCCGTGAACTACGCACCAGGTAATGTGGAGTATTTTCCCTACATTCCCAGAACAGCACACCTTGAAAAACCGTGTTGAGCATCCCAATTGTGTTGCGGCCACCTTTCTACTTTTCATGTCAACACGATGCTATTTGATAAAGGATTAGGGACCTTAGAAGAGAGAAAAACGAAAGATTTAAAAAGTGTTTAATAAAATACGAAATTCCCACGGTAACGGGGAAACTTAAACCAGAATTTTTAACAGGTATCGGTATTGTATAACTAACGCTAGGTCTAGAAAGTTAGCCGTTCTTACTTTCCTTTTCACTTGACTCAACAGCCGCCTGACTGGCCTCTCTGTTCGCCTTCCTCGTCCTCCAGGCCTTCATATACGAGTCGGGATGAATTGGAAGAAACCCAGCGAGACCCAAGAGCTCGGCTGTGGGTGTTGAAATGACCGCTCCTTCTCCGATCCAGTACTGTAGCCTTTCGACGTTAAGAGCGACGAGCACTTCGTTCCTGTTGTTGGGCATAGGATCGTAGGAACCTAGCTGTTCGATCGGCTGTTGGTACTGATCCCGGCGCAAGTGATTGACGACGATGTGATAAAATGGTCGATTGGTGCAGCCGTAGCGAGCGAGGCGGATTCCCTTTTTGGCGGTTTTGAAAAAGGCAGCTCCTCCTGCGTGCGGAAATATGGTTGGCAAATATCCCATTTCTGTCACAAATAGTGTGAATCGCTAATGAATCAAGCAAATACTCAATGTTTCATAGTATGTACCCGCTTAACTTGGCGTGAAACGAATTAATAAGTTTTTCCAACCTTATCAGTTGACTTGTTATCAATATAACCTCCTGGTTCTTCTCATCCTGATGGCAAACAGCAGAAATGATAGTATTACTTAGCTATCCGAATAGGTTCTTCCACAGGGGCTCAATTAACATTACTTGCCGCAACCTAAACAGTTATGCAAATACGGTAATCGTAGAAAAAATGAAGTTTTTGTAATTAGCCCTCGGAGAACTCACTCCAGATCCAAAATGGATAACTAGGAGGCATTGCAGACACAAAAACGTGATACTGTTTCCTATCTCTCGAATAGTAATACCTAAATATTTAGATTAACGTCAAGTCAACCCACTTAAAACCACAACAGCAACAGCTTAGCAACACACAACATCCCACCACCCCTATAAATTTGGCGACAGGTGGGATATATATAGGTATTAGTTAGCTGAGAGCAGTTCATAAGATATATCTGTTCATGGGACTGTCGAGGAACATTTATTGACAACGAAATAAAGGAATTAATTAGTTGAAGATACCCTGTTTGTTTGGTGAACATCGTTGAACCAAAAAGTGAAAAAACTTATTTTTTGCTTCATAGGCAAAAGCAAAAAAAAAGTAAAGTTCCTGGTTTATAATGATAACATTTATACCTAAGAAAAGTTGGGTGCTAACTAGTAGGTTGAAAGTTCAATCAAAATCGTGATAGCCTTTAGTACATTTCCCCTCAACCATTTGTTCTTTCAATGAAAATAGCTCCAAACCTTATTTTCACGTCGTCAAGAAGCAATAAAACTAGATATCAAGTTTGAGCTGATTTGGTTCAGCCTTTCTCTGATACTCATTCACAGAACAACAGACCATTTTCCCTAATCGTTTTTAATGGACTCGGTAAGGTCTTGAAGGTAAACTTTTTTTTTCAGCCGATTACAAAACTTTCCTTTCTACTTCGTAGAGCCAAGGAAAGTAAAAAGACCAGCTCAATCAGTTCAGCCGTTCTCCCTCCAATTTAACTAGACAGACCATTCCTTCATACTGCCTTCATACTCTATTGAGTCTGAAAAACACTATCTGGGAAAATGGTCTGTGAACAATTTTAAGAAGAAGAAGAAGAAGAAGAAGAAAAAAGTTTATTGACAAAATAAAACAAAGTAAAAGATTCCTTCTGCATTACAAAAATAAACAATTCCGACATGGTTTTTCAAACCGTCTGTCGGGGGCGTCAGCAGGTTATACTACAAACATACGAAAAAAAAGAAGCTACCGCGAAAACAAAATACAATAAAATAAAAGGAAATTAAAAATTAAATTCACGTACCAACGAAGAGCGATACCTCCAGGCCATCCTACCAAAAGCCACCAACTGAGGATATCCACCACCATCCAACAAAGCCACAGCCTCATTCCGTGAAAGGACAGGTTTATTAAAAACTGCAATCCTAAACTCTCCAAGTACTGGGCAAGTACAGAGAAAGTGGTGCAAGTCTTCCCTCTCATGCCTATTGCACAGAGCACACTCCTCGTTGGGGTTAGTGTTATACGGCTTTGCATTGAGATGTAGCAGTTCTCCCTTCAACTTAAAAATCCACCTCGCCGAGAAAATATCCATCACTGGCTCACTGACCAAGCTCGCAGCCTTGAAGCGGGTGTCAAGCTCCCTATATAGAGTGAACTTCTCCGAGTCCATAGCCCTCTGCCAGAACCACTGCTTTTTGTGCTCCCTGAACCTCTCAAGGATTGAACAATTTTAAGAGAAAATGGGGCAATCAAATCAGCTCAAACTTAATATTTAACCCGCAGGTCACCATAGCACGCAAGAAAACCCTGCAAATTATTACACAACGGTTTATTATTCGGATAATCAGCTTGACCTAGCATTAATGCTCCAAGACCCATCCTGTTCGATTCAGCATCGAAAAATACCATAATGAAACCCAAAAAAAGGTCGAAAAGAACTGAATCGTAATGTTAAAATAAACAAAAAAAAAGAAAGTATCTAGAAAAAACTGAATTTTAATATGAAAACATGCACGCTAAATACTAACATCAAAATTTAACCACAAATCTATGAAAAAAGCCAAAATGAGAATGAAACGAAAGAATCTAAAAAAATTGAATCGTATTAAAACCAAAACGTTGGGGAAATTGGAACGGGGGCGCTCGAAGCGAAAGGGGAGTTGGGTGGCGTCGTTGGGAGGCGAGCAAGCCTTGAGCGCGGTTGCTTTTTTAATGAGACGAGCGGGAGGGAGGGAGTTCAAACGACGAAACGCTGTAGCTCCAGCGTTGTACTGCGTTTCGTTAATTTTTTTAACCGTCTTTTGCCCATTACAGCCACGGGCTTCGTCTGATCGGATTGCCGAGATGGCGGGCACAACTAGATACCAAATCGGATTTTTGGGCGAAAGAACGAATTTTTTAGTCCACGTTAAAGGTACAAAACGGACCGGACGGCGGACGGACATTGCAAATTTGGAATCTCCATGTCTTGAAACGTAAAGTATCAAATTTTGAGGGGGGGGGGGTTGTAAAAAAATGTTTCGTGACCGAAAACATAGGGTTATTATTCAGAATGAATAATAAACCAAAAGGGTACGGGCAACATCCGCTCAAAACTAACGATAGTTATCAAAACACCAAATATTTTTTTTCTCAAAAGCGGTAATAGCGATTTTGATTAAATTTTTTATATGGACAGCTCTTAATAAGGTCACTATACCATAAAATTCCCAATTGTGAGAAAATGACGAGAGCAGCACAATAAATTACCAAAATGTTCGACGAAAATCGATTTTAATGGGGTTTTTTTCTAATAAAATGCGTTGAAACGTTTGTAGTATCTTCAAAAAATTGGTGTGGTAACGAAATTTATTACCTACAGCATGAGCGTTTAAAATCATTCATAAGATATACGGGGGTCACTCCGGAAATTCTGGAATTTCAACTACCGCCATTTCTAAAAGTTTTTACCCAGTAACTCTGAAAAAGTGATTATTATCCTCTTCAAAAATCGTGTTTACAGCCTCTTTAATTCTCCAAGTATCAATTGCTCAATAATGGTCCAAAAATGAGAATGAGAAGCACAGTAAATTCTGGATCAGTAAGCGCTAAAGCTTTCAAATGAACTGAGTGAAAAATAAATTGAATTAGTTGAATAAGCCATGAACACAAGTGAATTTAGGTAGAGAGAATAAAGAAATGTGTGACAATCACACATGGTAGAAGTGAAACTTTAACGTGCAAAACCGAATCGCAACTGACAAGTGCAAAACCGAATCGCAACTGACAAGTGGAAAAACGAATCACAACGGACAAGTGGAAAAACGCATCGCAAAAAAATTTTTACTCGAAGTTTTACGGGCAGGTTTTCAAATTCGACAAGTACATTAACAATTTGCTTCTACCATGTGTGACTGTCACACATTTCTTTATTCACAGGTTTCCTGCAAATTATGATTTGGTTAGGGTAGGTAAATTGTAATGAATGCATTTTTTATATTACTTTATTAAACAGGAAAACAGAATTCAATCCGGGGAAAAAAACATCTATAGTCTAATCTACAACGCAGCAAGCTCTATTGACGCCGCCGGGCGAGAGCACACGAGCGAATTAAGAAGAGCAAAAACGACAGGCAGAGGCAACGATGCCCAGCCACGTGGAGAGCGGAAATAAGAAAATAACAGTTGAGCACACGCCGCTGGGACTCTGGTGGAGGACATATCACATGAGAGCATCTGCTCAGCTGTCCCTCCTATCCCCACTCTTGGCTGCGCATTATGCAGTTGCCCTCTCTCCGCCGCCCCTAGCCTTCCCTCTCTTTGTCGCTGCTACACCTGCTCTCTCCGTCGTCTTGCCCTACCACATGACCAATAACAGATTTTCGTGACTCGAAAATCCTAAGACCCCCCCGATCTATATAGAAGTTTCACTTCAAAAGTTGTATTGCTACGCACCAATTTATTTTTTTGACACAATCGCAATACTTTTCTTACCCTTTGGGTTGTGGAGAGTAGTAATCTTATTACGGCACGTGGCAGTCCGTAGTTCAATTATGTTAGGACTTGTTTCATTTTCCTATATTTTCAGTTGTCTTTTTACTTTTGGTGGCTGAAATTGAAATATACGTTCTCATTCTCCTCAACAGAATATACATCAAGTTATTTGTGGTTAGAATTGCACCTTCAATCCATTCTACTGATAAGAATAGCTGGACTGTCATTTCAACCTCACTCATGTGATATAGCGGGAAATGGAGATAAATACAAAAAAAGTCCAAGGCCTACCATAGTTGACTAAGTTGAAAGTCTTCTACGGAGAAAGTAGCCAGAGTATTTACCGCTCTCTTCAGCACGATTTGTTGCGTAGAACTTGAGAAGGGAAATGGATAAAGGGATGAGACTGGGGCTTTCTCCCAGACAGTTGATAGATAAAGCAGAATCCAACACTTCTCAACATTATACATACAATGAACCTTCGCATCAACATAATTCTACATTATGCCAAAGTCATCTGTTAAGAATGATGTGGGATGCCCAAATGAGTGGATGTCAATAGACTGGCAGGATAACAGTACTCAAATAAACAAGGTGGTTGTGGAGTAAAAATACATTAGGATGCGATAATATTTAATTAGATAATTTTATTTAAGAAACGTAAATTAGAAGGAAGGTTAAGGAAAGCGTATTCATTTTTACTCCATTCAAGGGAGTCGACTGATCAGTCAGACCAATCAATCCTCCAGCAGATTCAATTTCTTCTGAATGGCCTGAAAAGCAGGAAGAAAATTAGTTAAGATAATGCTGATCGTATACAAACTATTTATGTTTTGGCGAAATAATATTAAAAAATGCCCTGTAAGGTGCTGCCAGGTGTCGTCGAGAAGCCTCCCTCTCAGCCGAGGATGCGGCCTTACTTCGCCTTCAACAGCCATTAGCGCTAATTCGCCCATTTCGTCTCCTCGCATCAGACAAGTATTTTGAATATGATGAAGGTTTAGTTTTGTTCTTTGTGAAGAGTTTTATTTTCGTTACGTAGGCAAATTACACTGTTCCATTGTCACCCCTCTTCATCTCCTACCTTGGAAGATCGTCTGCAGCTTCAGAACTGTGCACCTTCATTATTAATTTGCCAACATACCAATTAATTTATTTTATTTTATTTTTTTTTTTAATTTCCAATCTAAATTCAGCACCTGAACTTTAATTCCCCTAAACCTTCACCTGAGGAACGATTCGTTCCAGCCCCCAACAATTTATTTATATCCGACAGAGCTTCCAAATATCTTGTTCGACGCATCACACAATTCTATGTAACTAAAAATCACAGTGACAGTCCAAAACGCTAAAAGCGTAATCGTGATAATAAAAAAAGGATTAATGACGTCAGAAATTCCGGAATTCAAACCACTTCGACTAACTTATTCACTGTATCCGCAATAATTTAAGGTACAGGTAAACCAACACTCCCATGTATTGCCTATACAGTGTTTACTTATCTGTAGTGACAAAAGTAGGACAAAACCAATAAATTTCGGAACGTTAAAGACTACCAATTTCTGCTTAAAAAATTAACTTTTCTATAGTTTTTTTGTAAACGGACTTTACGTATGCTTCTATCTTAGCCAAACTACAGAAACGAGAGGCGCACAAGTGGACTGTATCATTCAGAGAACACAAAATGAAACAGAGCCGGATTTGGGTTTGGCCTGTTGGAGCAGCCTCTCGTCGACAGGGCAGATCTTCCAGCTTCCCTGCGGTGGAGAGAAGAGACTTATTGGGATTGGTTGGGTTTGGAACGAGGTGAACCCGACGAATTAGGGACAATGGGAAAAAGTAATATTAAGAAAATGAGGAGATTTACACAATGCGAAGAAAAAGCCAAAACGCAACTGGATTCAAGGGGAGTAAAGGAGCGGGGATCAGACATTTCACGTTCGCGCGCGCTGTGACGGATCTCTGTTGGCAAGGAAGAACTCTCATCTCCTTCATGGGGATCAAACACTGATGATAACAGATTGGAATAGCCGCTAGAGCGACAAAAAAAATCTGAATGCACAAACCAATGGAAGTTATGTAGAGCACTGAATATTTTCCCCAATATCTTAGCATGTCTCACCCCTAGGCTACTGGTCATGCTGTGAGTTGTGTCTTTCTGATTCTCAACACATTAAATACGGCATGACGTGAATTTGCGTCATCGTGCCCTCGCCAAAACACCGGCATGACGCACATTCGAGTCATCGTTCTCTCTCTTCCAAATACAGCACTGAAAACTTACAGGTGGCTGGATTGTCTCACAACTTTCAACACACCTTCCTTGGATGGGTAGCTTTCAGACGGGAAGATTTGTTTTGGGGTTGTCATCCACAAGTATTCGAGTGCTACCTGACGTCAGTCTGCTGCCAAACCTCTCTAAAGCGTTCTGAACGAGTATTTTTGGTTGTGTGCGGTGTTTTTGGTTTATTATTCATTCTGAATGTTTTCGGTCACGAAAAATGTTTTACAACCCCCCCTCAAAATTTGATACTTTACGTTTCAAGACTTGGAGATTCCAAATTTGCAATGTCCGTCTGCCGTCCGGGCCATTTTGTGCCTTTGACATGGTATAAAAAATTCGTTCTTTCGCACAAAAATCCGATTCGGTATCTAGTTGCGCCCGCCATCTCGGCAATCCGATCGGACGAAGCCCGTGGTTGTAATGGGCAAAAAACGGTTAAAAAAATTAACGAAACGCAGTACAACGTGGGAACTACAGCGGAAGTCAACGTTTCGTCGTTTGAACACCCTCCCTCCCGCCCATCTCAATAAAAAACAACCCGCCTCGTCCTCGGCTCGCAACGCTGCCGGGCGGCCGGCTCAACTCCCCTTTCGCCTCGCAACGGGTTCGCTCGAAGCGCCCCGTTCCAATTTCCCTGACGACGGGGCAAAATCATCAGACGTTTTGTTTCCGTAGTTCCATTGTAGCCAGGACATGTTTCGTATGGTTTACTAGTATTCGATGCTGAATCGAATGGGATGGGGGAGCACTAATACTAGGTCAAGCTGTTCATGGGAATAATAAACCATTGTGTAATAATTTGCAGGGTTTTTCTTTGTGAGTTTGGTTTCTTCGTCCAGAAATGGCATCATCTAGAAGGGTAAGTTTGACTTTGTACTTTATACTTCTTTTGGATTATTTATCCTACGTGTTATTGTCATCATTCACGCAATGTTGCTTGCACCATTTCATACTTGCAGGTGTTCACAGATGAAGAAATTCGTTATCTCTTGGATGATATGTGTTTGGACACAAATGAGGACAGTATGTGGACGATATGGAAGTCAACGTGATGGATATTTCTAGAGTACAAATTATTATTGCCCCGATTGTACTGAGCAACCTGCCCTATGACTAGAGTTCTTCAGGGAGTACTATTAATACTAACTAATACGTCCGATTCTAAATCAGTCGTATAAATGACGTTGCATTTGATTCTTGCTCGTATATTTTTCTTACTTTGTAATTATTCTTTCCTTCAACTTTGTAATTAATACTCCTAACTTCGTAATTTATTTGTAATTACTTACTTTGTAGTTCTATCTCTATTATTATTAATCAAATGTTGTCAAATCAATGACTAGCCCGTCCTGTGTTTTGCTTACAAAGACTTGCCAAAAAAACCCATCGTTACGTGCCAAAACAACGACTCGAATGTGCGTCATTTATTAATTTATATACAACTAACTATCTCCGTATTGAATGCATTAAAAGATAACACTAATACAAACCGCATTTAGAGTTGAGTCAAAGCTGAGGTACTCTTTCTCCATCTGGCACATTTCTTCAAACGTTTTTTGCAATACTTCCTCATTAGCCAATATCTTGTTCTGGTTGTTTCGAATGTCATCTTCCAGGTCTGTCTGTTTTCTATCGACATAAAACAACAGGCTTGTAACGTATTCGAGACAAAAATACGAATTTAGTCGAATACAAACTCACTTTTTCAAATCCCCAATTTTAATTGAATAATCCGCTTTCAAGTTTTCCATATTTTGAATTAGTTTCGGTAGTGCTTCCTCCTCATCGACTTTTTCGTTGTCTAAAGCATCCAGTTCTTTTTTCATAGTGACGACCGATTGTTCGAGGGCTGCCATTTCTTTTGATGCCAGGGCAACAATTTCTTCTAATGTCCTACAAATACGCGTTGAATGTTATTAATTAATGGAAATCAAAATACTGCGCTGTTCAGATTGGACTTCGATCTGACGCACACACATATGTAGGAGGGCATCTTGGCGCAGTGAAGGAGCTTATTGATTCATTTTTTAGTGATAAATCAGCGGTTTTTACATAGTATGTTGAGATAAGTTCTACCAGGTTCATACACCTATCCCCCGGGACAAACCAAATTCTTCGATTAAGCAGAGGCATGTTCAGAGCATTTGAGCGGACTAGGCCCCTCAAACGTCCTCATTTACTCGAAACTGTGGTGTTGGCTCTTGTCTCTTCACTCACCTTGACTCCCATTCAGTTCACTGTTTGTAACGGTCAACAGATATTTTCCATTACTTCTAACCTGACGATTTACTATATCTGCGACAACGCATTTAAATAATTCCTTTTGGATAAAAAAGGCCAACCAAATCGAATTATATTATCTCAACTCGTCTATTTGCAGCACTAGCAATCCACTTGGTGACACTCTACCTCACCAATCAAACACCTCAGTAGTTCAATGCCACTGTTATTTCTCAAAAGAGGGCCACTATTCCCCATCCTAGTAGTCTCAAGTAAAAGGAGCTTAATTAATATTGTACTCTACCAAAAGAAATCCACGAAGCATCACTAGTTCGAATGTAACCAGTAACGTAAGTAACAGTGTTCATGAAAAACGTCAAATTGCCCATTTCTGGTCCAATTCCGACTCGCAATATTAACGTTCAGCTTTGGTACGAGTTTCTGAACGTCAAATAATAAATTATAAAAAGAGTACAACTGTTGTTTCACGTTAATATTCGTTACGAGATATTGAGGGTGAAAAAAAGGTGTATCAACAACATCTATTATTCGTTTCGTTCAACCTCAGGCCTTTATTACACAGTGATTGTCGTTGTGGGAGTAGAATTAAGTACAGGAACGTTTAGTATTATAGGATGTGACATAAAACATCTCAGAGAGCGGTTTCGTGAAGGAATCGACTCTTTTGAGAACGTTGATGGCGCTAGAACGGAGCTGCGATTATCAGTCGTAATCTCGAGCTTGATCCAAACGCGCTTTGTGTTGTTTTCCGGGCATTCCCGTTTTGTTGAAGTCGCCCGAGAACTTTACGAAGTTTTTCCCATCTCATTCAGGCACACAGACTCCGTTTCTCTTTCTCCAGTCTCTCCAACTGTCAACTGACGAGTTGCCCTCTATTTATTTTATTTCGGCCGTGGAATTTGATTCTTTTGTGAAGTTCGTTTTCTTTCTTATATTTGTGACTCTTGTAGGAGCCCAAATTTATTTGAATTAAATCGATAGTTTCATTTACATTAGCATAATTGGTTTATTTCCTTTCGTTTTCATAAACTTCGAGATTACTATCATTTTATTCATTATTGCTGTCATTGAACTTAGTAGTGGGTTCATCCCCCAGCTAAGGATGAAGTATTCGTCACATGGAACAATACAATGACCAAAGCTATTTCACGGTTACAATATTCCCCAACCTTTCTGATCACCTGCAAAGGACTCTTTCCTTACTACTTTAAAATCGTCCATTCGAAAGTCTAACAACAACCACTCACTTGGCTTCCTCCAGCAAAATGCAGATTTCATCATTTTGCGAGACGATTTGTTTGACCACTTCTTGAGCGACGACGTATTTTTTGCGCAATGCCGTCTTCAACATATATTCCTTTTCCAGCTCAGTTTTTTCTTTTTCGGCTTTTCGTTTCTGTTCTTCTTTGCTTTCCAGCGATTGTAATCCATCCAGCTCTTCTTTGAGATTCTTGACAGTATTTGAGAGCTAAAAAAAATCATTACGAATATCTACAAGGAGGTCTGTGCGAAAAGTATTGAGTTTTAAAAAATGATTTATTTATTTGATCCGCTTCAAAGTAATACTCCTCTGTTAATTTATATCAACGTTTTCCCCAATCCTAGAAGTCCCCAAACACTTTTGGTTTATTATTCATTCAAAATAATACACCTATGTTTTTGGTCGGGAACATTTGATACTTAACCTTTCAAAGCACCAGGATTCCAAATCTGCAATGTGCCTGCCATTGTCTGGACCATATCTTGCCCTTAACGGGGACTAAAAATTCGTTCTTTGGCACAAAAATCCCTTTTGGTCATCTAGTTGTGCCCGCAATCTCGACAATCTGATCGGACGAAGCCCATGATTGTTATGGGCAAAAAAAGGGTTGATAAACGCAATTTTGGCAGTTTTATCGCAATTACGCTGCGTTGTTTTCTTAGGTATTTTTAGATGCTAGTCTCAGAGGTGTACGACTGCATCTATACCGAAAAACAGCGAAATTACAGTGATTATCGTTAGCCAAAGCTAATTGAAAGAACTTGACAATACAGCGAAAGTAACTACTCCCTCTCGTGACAGTCGAACCACCCATCAACTCAGCTTGTTATGTCGTGCCAATTGCCAACAGGCGCCTGGAATATGTAACTTTAGTCACTCTGTTATAGTCACATTTCGTATTGTTAACTAGTATTTTACTTTTCTTGGCTCTACAAAGTATAAAAGAAAATTATATAATTGGCCAAAATAAAAAAGTTGAGTCCCTTCATATCTTTCAAGTTTAAAGGGTTTCTGAGTGTGAATAACACAATTTGGGAAAATGGCCTGTGTCTGTGAATGGGGTTGAGAGAAAACGACTGAACCAAATCAGCTCGAACTTGATATGTAGCCTGCAGGCCGTAAAAAATGCGAGCCGTAAAAATACGAGTATGAGCAACATCCGCCCAGGACTAACTAGAGTTATGGCTGTTCAAAACACTCAATTTTTGTTTTCTCAAAAACGGCTCTAACGATTTTGATTAAATGTTTGTACAGACAGCTCCACATAACACAACAGAACCATCAAATTCTCCTGGGGGGGATAATGATAAGAGCGGCACAATTACCCAACATTTCGCATTCCTTTTCCGTATAACCTAAGCTCAAATGTTACTAGTCTTCCGAAAAATAGAAATGGTAATCGATAAGCACTGAGTAACGCTCATAAGATATGTAGGAGCTACTCCAGAAATTGCGGAATTCCAACCACCTTCGTTTCACTTCACTACCATTCATAACAGTTTCTACCTGATTATACAACACGATCCTTCTCAAAACAAAAACCCTGCAAATTATTACACAATGGTTTATTATTCTCATGAACAGCTTGACCTAGTATTACTGCTCCCCCATCCCATTCGACTCAGCATCGAATACTAGTAAACCATACGAAACATGTCCTGGCTACAATGGAACTACGGAAACAAGACGTCTGATGATTTTGTCCCGTCGTCGGGGAAATTGGAACGGGGGCGCTTCGAGCGAACCCATTGTGAGTCGAAAGGGGAGTTGAGCGGCGTCGTCGTTGGGAGGCGAGCGAGGGAGCGGGTGGTTTTTTAATGAGACGGGTGGGGAGGGAGGGAGTACAAACGACGAAACGTTGACTTCCGCTGTAGTTCCCACGTTGTACTGCGTTTCGTTAATTTTTTTAACCGTTTTTTGCTCATAACAATCATGGGCTTCGTCCGATCGGATTGCCGAGATGGCGAGCACAAGTAGATACCAAATGGGATTTTTGTGCAAAAGAACACATTTTTTAGACCACCTTAAAGGCACAAAACGACCCGGACGGTGGACGGACATTGCAAATTTGGAATCTCCATGTCTTGAAACGTAAAGTATCAAATTTGGAGGGGGGGTTGTAAAAATTTTTTCGTGACCGAAAACATAGGGTTATTATTCAGAATGAATAATAAACCAAAATCAAGTCAACAGTCCCTTGAATCACCTGTGAAATAATTGCACAATGAATTCGGGAACCTTAATCGCCGCTTGTTTTTATGGACAATCTGCTCAATGCACGTGGGGCCAAGGAAAGTTGAGTGATGCATCAAATATGTTTATATAAATCTATTTCATATGACACAACCGTCCTCAAAAACATCAGGATGGAAAATCCAACCAACTATCTATAAGGAGGAATTTTAATAATGGAAATAAAATAATCGAGAGCATTTTCAGAAATTTCTTGACTAATTCCCACCCCCATGCATGACTACAGTCACTGCAGCTAACATGTTACTTTACCTCTTCCTTTTCTTTCAAAGCAGCATTCACCGTGTCTCGTTTTTCCGCCACTTCCCTGAACATCTTTTGGCTGATTTCGTTACTTTCGTCGTACTCCGTTTTTATCTGATGGGCGTTCATTTGAAGTTTGGCAACTTCATTCTTCATCTGGAACAGAAATATTTAGAGAGAATAAAAATGTCTGAACGCTAAGTAAATGTCAGCAAAGAGTAAATTAACTAGACAGTGCGAGACAACATGTGGAGTGTCTGTTTCAAAGGTTGATTTAGAGTACTGGGAAGGAGAGTAACGTTTTATTTGTGAAGTTAACGCACCTGTTAGGTGAGTCCGTCTCCTCTGGCTGGTGAGTTACTGGGGGCAAGCGCATTCGATGTAACCCAATTGCTTTAATGCCCAACGTTTTATTTCTTTTCCCAATGTACTGGTGGCAACATAGACCCCCCCTGGTGGAGCTGGTTTTCCCCGATGCGACGTCCTCGTCATTCTTGCATGAAACGCAACGCAGCCTTGAGTTACATCTCTGCAACCTCATCAGGCCACAGCTGAAGCGAACTGCAGCCTGCCCCTTGCAAGTACACGGTCCATGCTCTGTTGGCTCCAGCCCCGCTTCTCCAGATAGCAACTCTGTGCCTCTGACTTACCAATCTTGGCCAGGTGGTTACCTTAGTGGACAGTGTCCAGTGAACTAGGCACATACCATCTGTATGCTTTCTCTCACCAGCCTGAGGGCCTCTGTTGATCACTCCCCAGAGTCTAATAAATCACTTTGACTGCATTTGGCCAGGTACATCTGGCCAATAGGCAGCCCTGCACTTCTATCACTTGCCAACCTCTTCCTTCAAATGGCTCTTGATGGTCCCACTGAGAGAAATGCAGAACCATTTCTCGCAAGTTTATCGGCCTCCTCATTCCCTTTTATTCCTCAATGACCTGGCATCTAGGACAATGTTGACGTGTTCTCCATTTCCAAAGTCAGACTAGTCAGCTATAGAATAAGAAGCCAGGGTCTTAATTGCAGCCCCTTGCACTGAAAGTGCTACACACATACCATCACTGCGAAGAGTTCTACCTGGGATGCTTTTGCCAGGGCACCTAGAAGCTCGCTGCCCTAATCCCTACCCAATAAACCTCTGCACCCGCCTCTTGAAGGGGAAAGTGAATAATCCACCCACAATACGCTTTGGCGGCCACAGGCTCCTTCTTGAAAAGCACGTCAAGTATTTAGGAGTGAATATAGGTGAGAGGTGGGGTTTCAACCAACTCCTCC
The DNA here is from genome assembly GCA_020466155.1 of Pachypeltis micranthus. Classification (NCBI taxonomy): domain Eukaryota; kingdom Metazoa; phylum Arthropoda; class Insecta; order Hemiptera; family Miridae; genus Pachypeltis; species Pachypeltis micranthus. The sequence continues at coordinate 13,611,689 of CM035775.1, forward strand.
AGTCCCTTAAAGGCACTACCATTGCAAGGTTTGCCTCACTGCGTGCCATTACTAAGGCCACTTGGGGTGTGTGTTACCATGACACCATCCTCATGTATAAGGCCATCTATTCAGGTGTGATTGGCTACTGCCCCGTTGTCTGGGGTAGCAAACTAACAGTCAATCAAAAGAGAGTATTGGCCCAATCCCAGAGAGCTGCGCTCCTGTGGATCACCAAGGCCTACAAGACTGTATCAATAGAAGCACTCCAGGTGATCACTGGTCAGTTACCAGTTGATTTGGCTGTTGAGTGCATGATTGACAAGTGGAGAGTGAAACGGGAGCTTCCCCCGCTTTGGGCTGAACTCCGTGCGGATCTCACCACAGAACAGAAACTTGCCGCCATCGATGAATGGGCTCTAGAGAAATGGCAAGCGAGATGGGAATCCTCGTCAAAGGGACGTGATACGTATGAGTTCTTCCCGAACATCCGTGAACGTCTTTCTAGAAAATGGGTTGAGCCAGACCACTGGACGAGCCAGTTCCTCACGGGACATGGTGACTTCAATGCGCGGCTCCACTTCTTTTCTCTGAAAGACTCTCCATTATGCACGTCTTGTGCCTCCAGTACGGAGGAAACAAGAAACCATGTGCTGCTCCACTGTAGTTTCAACAACAGTGAGCGACGGTTGTTGAGAGGGCAAACGAACTTAGCAGCTTTGACTGCTACAAAGGAAGCCTATAACCATTTTGCAAAGTTCGCAAAGAAGGTAATGGCTAAGAAACGTGGTTATAGTTGATCAGTCCTTTTGAAACTTGCCACCCAAGTAAACAGTAAGATCAGGTAGGGAACCAGATTAAGAACTACTCCCAGATGGTACGGGATTCCTCAGGTGGTCACCTCCGTGCGGTAACACACGGGCAACAGCTCTCTACGGTGAGACTGGCTAACGACCACATACCTGCCGTACCTCCACAGGTCTGAGTTCGGTGGATGCTGCAGGGGCCGGCCTCTTGCATATTAGCGAAACCGCAACTTCTTTGACTGATATAACCCTCGTCGAGGGTTTAGGTACAGTCATCAAATAAAGAAACAGATCTGATCTGTCTGTATAATACACCATTGCACCAGCCTGAAAGTGTGACCCCCCCACTTCCCATCTCGTTCTTTCATGAATCAATATTCTGAAGGGCAGTTCGAAGTTGTTCTTTGCCTGGTCTGAGTCCCAGTTCCAGTACATGCATGTGGAGATGTGCACAAACCTGCAGAGCAGCCTTGGAGGTCCTGCACTGCAGTTTACTTAGCTGCAGCTGCAAAGTCTTCTCTTCTATCCTGTTCTGCCACACCAGGACATCATAGGTGGCCACGGTGCATCCCAGCTATTCAGGCCCTGTACATCCACAGGATCCCATGTAAACCCAACTATCTTCTGGACAGCTCATATAGGAGAGTAATGTAGTCAACAGAAATAGCCTATAAACCCCTCAATGTCTGTTTTAGGTTTGGCATAGAAGATACACATCCCCCAGAGTGAAATTGATGAAACTAAAAATGACGCTTAATAACGCTTTTATCAAACTTTCATGGACGCAATCGCGTCAAAAATAAACAGTGACGATTTTCTGAAATACACTAAAATACGTTTTTCATTCCCTAACGAATCATAGAATTCAACGTCTTTGCATATGCGTCATGTTGAATAAATTTCGACAGAAGTGAGCTTGGGAGTTCAGAATTGGCACGGCTATTGTTTAATTAGCTAAAGCCGTGAATACAGCTAAATGTACGTGGTGCAGATCAAGGTTGTATGATGTGTCGCACGAGTGACGAAGTTCCAAAAAGGAGGAACTAGTAACTCGTTGAGTTTTGGGAATCTGTTATGGAATTTGTCGGAATTAGGTCCTCAAAGTGAGGCATAGTCCGAATTAGGACAACCATAGGGAATGCCGGTTCAATCAAATGTCGATCCGAGTGATTAGTACTTTGAGCCCGGTGGCTCTTTTGAATTGGAGTACTATTTGTTCGTAGTTGGCCCTGAATGTTTGTTGATTACTGTGGTGCGTGGTATATTTCGTATGTATTACTTGACTCACATGTGGAATGTGCGACGCACTCTAGTAGGTGATTACCAGATGTTCAGGTGGTTCGGTTCCCGATGGTGTCTCGGCTTCGCCTCGTCCCCTATTCTTATTCTCGCATCGCTTGCGTAAAGTATTGTGTCATATAGAAAACTGACTTTTCTTACGAGTACAGAGTTATATTCTCCTATTTCTCCGTGTGCTTAATTGAACTTAAACCTTTTATTAACACTAAAAGGACTTGGAACTGGTAAGTGTTTTTTGAATATTTACAGTATTTTGACTCGGCTTGAATCAGAATGATAGTCTCATTCACCTCTGAAGTAGCCTCGTTTGAACCGTTTAGCTGGCAGAATTTCCTGAAACCAAAGTCTTAACCAATTTCATTGTGAGGATAAAGTTTAATTTCTTATATTGAGGGTTACTTAAAACACTTTGAACAATAATACACACAGGGATTACTCAAGTAAAACGTTTACGAACGTTGATGGGCAGTGAAAACCATCTAGGGAATATTGAAGTGGTTTTGTACCACCTGAGGTATGGCCATCCCCGCTTCAAAGATTGTGGCAAATTGCGTGGAGGGATGACAGCTGAGAGGGCAACTGAACGATAACACACATCTGATGGAATTTTGAGTGGTAATCTAGGGTTGACTGTCCCCAAACGAGTGCAGGATAAATTCAAGTGTTTCATAGCGTATAAGTAGGGAATACGACCGCAACTACGACTTCATCTGCCAAAAACAGCTTGATGTCCGCTCATTATTGCTGTTCCACCTCACTTTTCCCTCCTACTACAAGAATCCCCAGTCTCAACGTAGTTTATAGCCATTAAAATAAATTATCCTCTCCTATGGCTGTTACACCTGATAATATTTATGAACCACTCAGTGTAAAATCATATTCTTCGTCAATTTGCATTCGGCAGGCTGAATTAACTGGGTCTTTGACCTCCCAAATGTCCCCACTTGTCCTAACGGAAGGTCATCAATTCCCCGTGCCCCGAACCCCTTTGTTGTACCTTTGGGAAGTCCTGTTCCTAAGTTATTTCCGAATGACAACGAATTTCCCCTTCTTCTGGACTTACCCAAATATCCTTTTCCCCTCTCCTCAATTTACATTCCTCTCCACAACAGACAGCTCCTCTCAACCCCATTCACCTACGAATACTCCCCTGGTCTACAGTAGTCCCCCCAACGATTCATCTCTCAGCTTACGCTTCTCACAACTCAACTCTACCTCTCTCATTCCACTTAGTGTCTCACAACCAGTTCACGTGTATTGAGAGCCCCTTGTTTGCGTTTATACACTCACACTCAAACTGGTAGCACTATTCTGCCAAGTATTCACTAACCACGTCCATTTATTTCTCAGTTTCAAGCTCCCTCCTTCGTGCACCCAACAATATGTAACACTATTTTAGATCTCGTTCTAGTTTTCCAACTTTTATCTCCTCCCCCTCTCCCTCTCTCTGTTGAACGGATTATTTTCAGTTTACAGAGTGCGTTGGCTTTCCCGTAAATAATGAAGTTACCTTCAACCAGGCTTCATTAATTTGACTCTTCTCATCATTTAACTCGGTTATGTTGTTTTTCAACTGTTCGCAATCTCGTTCCATTTCATTCAGACTGGATCTAAAATCCTTGTATTGATCGAAGTCGTCGATCAGACAATCCATTAAACCATCAGCTGCCTCCACAAAATCCATCACTTTCGCCATTAGATTGACTGTGCGCCTTGGGTCGTCCCCTGGAAGGGAAACAAATAAAGACGTATTAGAAACGCATAATGTTCCAGAATGTGTGAGTTGGCCCTTGCTTACGCCACTACTATTCATCAGTGATCACTCCATAATCCATTTATAAGACTGCCAAGGTGAATACTGACAATTCTGGAGTTAACTGAAAACGCTCTAACATAAAAAGATATACAAGTTCGAATTTCGGAATTTCGTGGGATGTCTCTAGCTATTTTATCACCATTATTAAACTAATATCGTGTATTGGAGCACCAACGACATTTTTGTGAGAACGCTAGTGTAACATGAGCTGGACATTTAAGGCGTAGAAAGTGCACTAAAATCGCTATTCGTCGAAATGTTGATTAACTTATTACGCTGCTCTCGTAATTTCTCGTTACCATTGTTTCAGTCAGGCATAATTACTTACGTCATTCTCACAAAATTTAATCGAAATCTTTTTAAGAAAAACAATAGGTGCTGTTTTGATTTATACGATAACTATAGTTTTCAACAGATTCTATTCATATTCGTAGTTTGGCATCCAATGTTAACCTGCAGGCTAGGGGTTTTATCAATTCTCCATTTAAAACGTCGAATTGGCCGCCGTTAACGATATTCGGTGAGTGGAAATAGCGGCAGTATCAGACGCGGATGATTGAAACCTAGCGCTAGCCAGGCATCAAAGTGAAATGGTGTTTTTCGGGGGTAAGAAGTCTTAGAAACAAACAGGTCTGACGATAACAAAAAAGAAAGTTTTTCGGGCCATCACATAACTTTCCTTCCTACTTCAAAACGCTAAAGAAAGCAAATAGTCTCACCAAAGCAGTACAGGATTTTCGTTCTGTTCATTCATTTTCAAAGCAGCGTTTTCATTGATCTTTTGAACTCTCACAGACCCCTATTTACTACAATGAATCTTGGCTGAGGCGCCATAGTTGCTGGACCGTTTGCGGACCCTGAAGGCGGTTTCACACATCACCTCGCCACCGTCAGCGAGCTTTCAAAAAGATCTGCTCCCTTTGTTTCGATGGGTCAATTCAAACAGGCATCACAGACATCAATGAAGGCGGCCGAGGTCGCCGAACGCTCAAAGGGCGTTTGTTTGGAAAACGTCGGCCGATGTTTATCGTATGAATTTGAATTGTGAATGATATAAATTAATATGAACTTCACAGGAATGACAACCTTGCAACCCATAGCAGTTTTTATCTGAAGTTTTTTATTGTCTACCGGCTGTTGTCAACACAAGCTCTTCAGCACTACTTGAACTCTTCTCTTCTAGTAACCATGGTACGCAATTATCAAACGCGGAATCAGACCATGATACAGCTTCCATCCAGTTGAGAAGACTGAAGGAGTAAACGTAGGCTGGTATCACTGCTCCCCCCACATTTCGTCAGCCGACAATTCTGCCACTGTTTGAAGTGTCACGTCTGCGAGCAGATTAAATACCCACCGTCGGGTTCATCCATCGCCAACGTCGGCGAGGTCATGTGTGAAACCGCCTTAACAAAACCCCTGAATGTCTCCAACCCCAACCATTCGCCACTCGCACAAACTCGTACCACAATAATCCCAGCTCTCATTGCCGTATTCCAACTCTTTCTCCATTTCTTATCTATTTCAACGGTCTCTGAATCCGAAGGCTTGTCTTTCCAACAGGACATTTCTGGACAAGGTAAAGTGCCATTCAACCCTAACACTGCTAATTATGCCGTTTATTTTTCTCACGTCATTTCTAGCACTCTTTCTTTTATTAATCAACCTTAAAATTGAGCGGAGCCCACACACGATCTGCACAACTTACGCCACATTTTGTTTATCCTGTAAAAAGATGTGAGGTGACGTACCTGGGCTAAGTAGATCGAAAAGTGCAAAATCGAGGAAATTGAAAGCTCTATTGATCGCAGCACATAAATTAATATCTTCAGAAATTTTCTCGCAATCTGAGTCCATACCATCGATCAAATGTGATGCCTGAAATAATGAAAACGAATATTATAGAGTAACGTGTTTCTGCGGAGAATATGAATATTGTACCAAACCACAAGTACCTTGGTATGTTTTTTTATTGCACTAGCACGCCGTTCAGCCTATCACATAATTTTCCTTAAGCTGAGGAAAGAAAAACGGGATTTTTCAAATCGTCTACAATATGTTGGGCTTCTTCGCACTCATCCAGCTTTCAATTCGATGTAGAACGGTACTAGGCATATCAGGACCTGAAGCAGTCATTGAATTTTCGATGTCTTAACGCTTCCTACAGCTATGTCACTATGATCGTTGGCATTAAACTTAGAACTTGCTGAGGCTTTTGTCAAGTCTAATTCATCAAAACCCGCACAAACAGTTCGTGGAGACGCAGGTACATTTGCCTCCTAGGTGTACGAACCAGACTATACATTTTACGCCTTGCACCAGTGACATAATTTTTCACATTCCTTGCAACTGTCCATCAAAGTACTTTTATCTTATTGCACTGTTACGAATCAAACTACCTGAACTAGCTAATGGTCGTCCAGGGCCTTCTTAGCTGACCAGGCGCCTCCAACTCCACGCAATTTCGATACCAGAAATACTGGGCAATAACAGCCCAAAGCGAAATCCTCGCACGTAGCAAAGAAGTGCAACAAAAGACAATGCACAATTTTAAAATTAGCAATTAGCAGCTCGTTGAAACCCAGAATAGACAGCATAAATCCACCACTAGGTACTGCGTCTAGCTACCCCTTCAATTAGAAGTGCAAAACATTCAATTCAGTTACACGAAATCTATGCCAAACTGCGGGGACGACTTACCTTACGAAGATTATCGGTGTCTACTTCAAATTCTATGAGGGCTCTAGTATAAAAGTCCCTCACGAGAACGTAAGTAGGCTTTTGTAAATTGGGAACACTAATTTCAAAATCATCAAAAAATGACCTGATGGTCTCAACTAAACTTTCCAAATTCATTTTGTAAACAGGGGACAACCTCACGAAGGCTTTCTTCGAGGCGATAAAACGAACCTATTCTCCGCAAAGTTTGGATACGTAAATTGAGAGGTGAGTGAGATTTTTATTTATTTTTGTGGTCGTCAATGTGTTCTGTTGCACTACGCGAGTGATATTTATGGATTTGTGGTCATTAATGTCTGTTGCAATAGGCGCGCACTGTTTGTCCACGTTGGCTCAGTTTTGCGCGCTTTCCGTTGTTTACAATTCTTCCTGTTTCTTTCGCGCGCTTTGTTTACATTCACTTTAACCACAAAACTTCGCTCAACTCTTACCGCTACCGTTACGTTCACCAGTATCAGTGACGCTACTAAACGTTCCGAATCGCGAACCGAGGAACCGGACAAAAGTACCCACGTACACTATTCTGGGATTTTACCTCGCAACTTTCTAGCGCTAGTACTCTTCAAAATATGACTTAAATCGTTCGACATAATTTCATCCATCCACCGCATTCATACTTGTCAGAGATAAAACCGTAACTCATACACCAATCCACAATACTCCTCGGGCCTTTTTCTCTAAATTGATGAATCAAAGTCGTATTAATTCGCCTATCCATGGCTGGTCGAAAAAGATCAAAAAAATAAACACGTACAGGGCAGTGGGGAAAGCACTAAAGCAGAAGTCGGATGGGCGTGAAAAAAATTGGATTCGTAACGAATAGAACGTGACGAAAGACGCATACGGTGGCGGCTACTCGACAACTGAAGGACGATATTTCGGTTACAACTGAAATTTACCGAAGGGTGGGTTCGCGGAATGATTCCATAGTTCAAGGGTTAGTCGAACGATTTAAGTCATATTTTGAAGAGTACTAGCGCTAGAAAGTATCAGTGACGCTACTCAACGTTCCGAATCGCGAACTGAAGAACCGGACAAATGTACCCGCGTACACTATTCTGGGATTTAATCGAGGACGCTGGCCACTGCAATATAACCGTGTCGACGGGTAGCACTTTTGGCAAGAAATCTGACTCGCTAGGGCTTTATGCACAGTACTACTCGAACTAGTTATCACAATTCAACGAACAAATTCAAACAGGCTTTTCACAAATCCCGCTCGATTTTGGTGGAGTGACAATGAAAACATTGACCACACGTAGTTTCTCAAACTTTAATGAAACCTTTATCCTTCGCATTAGATTAGCCTCCCGATTTTTGCCGCAGTTTTGGTCTCATAGATGAAGTGTTCTCGGCTACACCAACGTTGCGGTTTATTTCCGTCCGTTTTAAGGAAAGACACCTTTCGAAATGAACATTTGGAGTGAAAAATGGATCAATGAACTTGTAGAATCGAATAAGCTGATGGCGATTATGGAGTGAATGCAAAGTTGAGAAGCAGTGTTTGGTTTTGGTTATCAAGTTAGATGAATCCAACCTAACCATGGGTGACACCGCTGCGTATCCGTTCATGGCAACACTGCGTATTTGTCCATAACCTTTTCGTTAGGAGAGGTTTGTTAGGTGGGGTATGGTTATGACAAGTGTTGATGAGTGTTGATGTTAATAAACGTAAAGTGTTAATAACGCCGTTTATCATTTCGAGTAGCTATGGTAGTAATTTATTTCGCGTTCTGTTGACTGCGCATCTCAACCGCAGCGCTGCTTAAATTGTGTGATTGACACAGGTAACATTTCCCATTTCTTCTTTCACGATGAATCTGTACATTTCGTTATAATATTTTAAATGTATCGTCATTGGTTTACCTTGCTGCGGAATTTTCCTTGAAAATTACGCGTTGAGATCCGAATTCTTCTTGTTAGTGTCGCAATCTGACTGTTCGCTTGTTTTTGACAACTTGTCGACGAACACGAACATCCAGTTTGTACTATAAGTAGTACCGGTGAGATTGGTTGTATGTCACTGCGATTGGTTACGTTGGTAACCTGGCGGCAATGTTTCTGTGTGGGCCCTGCAGTTGTGGTCTAATGCTTGTTGCTATCCCTTTGGTTCTTACGAGGTGTTTAATGCTAATTAAATTCGGTACTCAGATGTCTCACTGCCGCTGTGTGCTTTCTTTACCTTCCTGTGTGGCCTCATTTTCTATGGGTTGATACTGACGAATTTGGACTGGGACTAGGTCAAAGTGAACCGACATCAACCTCTTATTTTTGTACTGACCTCTTGTGTCGTTAAATCTCTTTATTTTTGAGTCATAAACCACGTAAAGTAAATCTGGGGGACATCATAACAGATACATGCAATGATTGTATGATTCCTCCACGCTACACAATCCGACGATTGCATAATCATTGTCTGCATGGGGAGTGTAACAGAATTTTCTCGGGGCCCTCAATGTTATGTAATCAGCGGAAATGTGCAGGGCCTCAGCTCAGCGTCCGTTGTGCGATTTGCGGGAGAATGTCTGAACCAATTGAGCTGGGTTTTTTCGTTGTTTAGTTTGTTTTAAATGAAAAAACGTAAGGCTATGAGTGTAGTGAGCCCAATTTTTGTTCTCTGTAAATATCTCAGTGAAAATTTGGCGAATTGAAATACAGGCCCATGACGGAAAAAGAGAGGGTTTCAGCGTTCATTTTGTTTAAATTCGCAAGGAATTTTCTACCAGTAAATATTGTCCACAATCAATATAGTCATTAGTATCTACAAATTGTTTCCATTAATATTCCTGTGACAGATAACTACTAAAATGCAGCATATATTGACAATTTGTTTTTCTTTCAGGACGCACTTCGTCTAAGCGACTCTAAATATGGCTCCTTTACCCTTAGAAGGGCACCAAACGCCCGTTGGAAATAACATTGGACAGGAAGGCAGTCGTGGGGGCAGCATCTCGCTTGCAGTTCTCATTGAGTTTATCGTTCAGCGAACTTACCACGAACTCACAGTTCTGGCAGAACTGTAAGTAGTTGGCATCTGAGAAATGATATTCAAGAAGTTTGAATGATACGTAATATTGGGAATGGAATGGTTTTTAAGATCATTTGCTTAAAGTGAAAGGTGTTCATCTGAAAACAGAGAGCCTTTGAGGTTGAATTCCAAACAATTGCCGCAAATAGATTTGCCTGGTTCATGATTCGGAACGTTTTCTAGCGTCACTGATACTGGTGCTAGTTACAACTTTTATCACTGGCAACTGTCCAGCGGTAGTATTCTTCAAAATACGAATTAAATCGTTCGACTAACTGTTGAACTATGAAATCATTGCACTTCATCTATTTTCCGTCGAGTTGCTGAGTAACCATTTCTTTCCGTGTCAGTTTGTTTTTCGCGCCCGTCCGGCTTTTCCTGCTTTAGTGCTTTCCGCCCTGCTCTCTTCGCGTTTATTTTTTCAATATTATTCGACCTACCAGCCATGGATAGGCATGGATTAATACCGATTTGATTCATTGATTCAGAGAAAAAGGCTTACGAAGTGTTGTGGATTGCTGTATCAGTATACGAGTATGCACGTCCTGAATGTGGTGCATTGATGAAATTGTGTGAAAAGGCTGGTTCCTTAGATTCATATTTATATGAATATATTTGGAGGTGACATCAGCCGATCAACATTATGTTTGCAATTCTTCGAGACCATGAAAGCAGCCTCCCCCCCCCCCCGTTCAAATTAGGGTGCGTGACTTGAGAAAATCAAATAATACATAATTTTTTTCGTCGTCAGTGTCTGTTCTGTCCCATTACGCGAGTGATATTTATTATTTTTGTGGTGGTCAATGTCTGTTGCATTAGTTTGCATTGACTCAGTTTTGTGCGTTGTTTACATTGAATTTTACGACAAAACATTGCTCAGCACTTACCGCTACTATTAAGCTCACCAGTATCAGTGACACTGGTAAAAGTTTCGAATTGCGGGTGAACTAAAGAACATGGACCGACCGCTTGATAACGCTTCGACTGCATGTATCGATAGTTCGCTTGAACGCTACGACTGCAAGTATCGATATGCGTCACCGTCGCAGTTGGTGGGGGGGAGCCTATGAGCGATGTCTGGTATATCGATAACCTGACCTCGGTCGTGATATATCGATATATTGCCTTACCAGAGGGAGCGGTCCATATTCTTTGCTTTTACCCGAATTGCAACTGAAATTTCACGCAATTGTACCTGCGACCACTGTTCTGGGATCCTACCAGCCTTTGATTTGCGCCTTTTTTTTTATTGCACGATTTTTGTGAGTTCGACAGTTCGCAGTGAAATAATAAAATAATTTTGTCTGTTAAAGAATTCACAAATAATTAGAATTAACAAAGAATCACCTGGTTTGCCTCCATTTTTTAATATGATTCACACGCGTCACCTCCTTATTCATTTCGTTTTCTTTAATTATCACGTATTCTAGTTATTTGTTTAGGGCAAACGTTCGAAGGAGTAATGAATGTACAATACGCCCACGTAACCTTTTTGAGCAAGTTCAGCTCTCATTCAGAGGGTGTTGATTTCTTTGCCAATACGCATCATATTTTGTGTCTCACTTTCCCGCACATTATAATTGAGCCCAGCTCATCCATCGTTCCTCGATATAAATGAATTTCCCTGTACAGCAATTCGTTCCAGGATACTCTTGAGTTGGGCAGTTGTTAAACATTCCACCAAATCGATTGCCACTTTCTTGTTATCACACGTTTTTCTCAATGCTCAAACTAAATAAATTTCTTTTTTGTTTTTCGCAGCCTCCCTCGGAAAACAGACATGGAAAGAAAAATAGAAATTTATAATTTCTCTATTCGCACCAGACAACTCTTCGTTCGCCTTTTGGCTTTGGTGAAATGGGCTAATAGCGCGTCCAAGGTTGATAAATCCGCAGTAAGTATTGCAAAAATCAACGCCTTTTTGATTTATTATAATCATTGTATTTTCTATCAGTTTAATGTATTTCTTTTTCCCGTTTAGCACATCATGGCGTTTCTGGACAAGCAATCTATGCTCTTTGTCGAAACTGCGGATATGTTGGCGAGAATGTCACGTGAAACTTTGGTGCATGCGAGGCTGCCTAATTTCCATATCCCTGCTGCTGTTGAAGTCCTTACAACCGGATCTTTCTCTCGGCTTCCGTCATGCATAAGGGTAACTTGAAATTTGCTCTTCATTGACGTTTAACACCAACGTTAGTTTAATAATTAATTAAGATCCATTTTTTGTCGTAAATATCAAACTTTGACGACAAATAGAAGACAAACTTTTGACGAGTCAAATCACGAGTTGTATGCAGTTGTTTAGTGATCACTTTGATGGCAATTCAAAATTGGGTTGTCGGAGTGTCAAAGGGAAAAGTTATATACTGTTGTCATCATGGAAAGAAAAACGCTGCAAATTATTACACAACGGTTTATTATTCGGATAATCAGCTTGACCTAGCATTAATGCTCCGAGACCCATCCTGTTCGATTCAGCATCGAAAAATATCATAATGAAACCCAAAAAAAGGCCGAAAAGAACTGAATCGTAATATTAAAATAAACAAAAAAAACACGAAAGTATCTAGAAAAAACTGAATTTTAATATGAAAACATGCACGCTAAATACTAATATCAAAATTTAACCAAAAATCTATGAAAAAAACATAATGAGAATGAAACGAAAGAATCTAAAAAAATTGAATCGTATTAAAACGAAAACGTCGGGAAATTGGAAGAGTAAGGCGAATGGGGAGAGACCGGTCGTTGGGAGGGAAGCGGGCGGGAGGCCGCACTCGCTCGCCTCGAGGGCGGTTGGTTTTGGTTTTTAATGAGACGGGCGGGGCGGAGGGAATTCAAACGACGAAACGCTTGTAGCTCCCGCGTTGTACTGCGTTTCGTTAATTTTTAACCGTTTTTGCCCATTACAACCACGGGCTTCGTCCGATCGGATTGCCGAGATGGCGGGCACAACTAGATACCAAATCGGATTTTTGGGCGAAAGAACGAATTTTTTAGACCACGTTAAAGGCACAAAACGGCCCGGACGGCGGACGGGGGACGGGGGACGGCGGACGGACATTGCAAATTTGGAATCTCCATGTCTTGAAACGTAAAGTATCAAATTTTGAGGGGGGGTTGTAAAAAATTTTTCGTGACCGAAAACATAGGGTTATTATTCAGAATGAATAATAAACCAAAAGGGCGAGAAGAAAACAATAAGCCGTCAAAGAGCGGAAAAATAAAGGGGAAACTAACTATAAATATGGTTTGTTAGTATCTGGGGATCTGGTTGCAATGAAGACATTCACCGAGAGTTGAAGCTGCAAAACAAAACCTCCCTTCCTTCCTTCCTCTTCTGTTGCCTCATCTTCAACTGTGTCCTTTTGTGTAAATAATTAACGAATTCCACGGATAACTCAACCTCGAAAAATCTTGTGAATGCATCCTCTACAGGAGCAGTAACTAATAGAAATGCGCTGACTGACTCCTGTTAAGTCACTAAGTGGCAGTAGTGTAGTGGAAGAGCAAGAAGACAGCGGTTCAGAGGTATCGTTAATGAATACTGTTTCAGAACTTCAAGGCCAATTACCCCAGATCACAAATTTTGTTAAGTCTGACATAATTTGAAATAAAAAACAAAATATGTAAGTTAAGAAAAGATATTTGCGTAGTAGGTAACTTTTAACCTTGGAAGATTCTCAGGATTAAAAGACTAGCTCAGCAATCCACCTCCCTACGAGGTGTCCTTAGACAAGCAGCACTTGAGAAACTTCACTTTTGCGTTAGCTGTCTCCAACGATTGTACCGTTTGTAAACCAAGTAATTCCGTAAAAAATTTTAAAAGTTTTTTTTTAAACTCAGTTTCCCTTTGGGCAAAAATAATTTGTATAAAAAATAAATAAACAAGGAACTTCTTCTGGTATGTAAGCAAATTAGTAAAAGAAATAAAACTAATATTTTCTCCACAAGTTTGCAGCGAAATAGAGCAAAATCATTCGGCGGAAATGTCCGGAGAATGCCCAAAGAGAAAAACAAAAAAGTCTCCGACTTGTAATGACTTAATACAAGTAGCAGCTAGTGTTGAGGTAGTCAAGTCTTTTGGGTGAGGTAAAATGGCAAGTTTCGATGTCCGAATGACCAAAATGACGGAAAACTGCGGTGAGCCATCTGTACCCTTTCGTCTTGCTGTGTTCAGTTGTAGGCTCGAATGCACAAACAATAAAGAAACCAAAGTAAAGAAGAAATGATTAGTTGGGATGCTGATGACCCAGTAAACTGTAAATGAGAAAATTCGTCGGGATTCTGATGACCCGTATTCGATTCGACGAGAACAAGAAGAATGAACGAAAAAAAGAAATTGTCGCTTCGAGGTTGCGGCACATCCGACTCAAGTTGTCACAAATTTTCATCAATCTTGTTTTACCTTCGTTTTTTTCTTCCCCATAAGGCGTTATCAGCGACGCGAGTTCAGTCAAAATTACCTGCAATAAGTTTCCGATTGAAAACAAAACAATGGAAGACGAAAACCGTAATTGAAAATAATTTGTCGCGCGCCAACAGCTCTTCATCAATTCAATCCCACATTGTAACCTTTTGAAAACAAAAGTGTTGGTGGAGTGTGGGGGGGGGGGAGATAAGTCGCCAAAAAGCGAAAAATTGAACCATTTTTCTTGAGATATTCGCACTGAAAATGCGTCAAAACTTCTTCAACTGGCGTTTTTAAGCCTCTAACACACTGACGATCTTTTCTGGGAGCTAATTAGCAGGATTTTGAAATCTTCCTAGCTCTAAAAAAATAAAATAGTTGAAGTTATCTGACCCATAAATGAAGGGGATACTACCTGACCCAGGGGGCTATAGTGTAGCAGTTTATAGCTACTGAATAATGGATACGGGTCAGCCCAGGATCGTCGTAATTTTTCCTGTTTTTCGTGGCTCTCAATCCCCCCATGCCTGAAATGTTCACACACATTACAAAGTCGTAGTTGGTAGTGTACACTCTGAACTGTGCTACTCTGATTTTGTAAGGTTCGTGCGAATTTCAGGGTATGAACGACGTATGAAACCTTTGAAAAATTGAAATAAAATAATAGAACTTGACCTTAAAATGAACGAGAATGAAATAACTATTATACTTAGGAAAGCTGGGAAATTCAAATAATGCGAAAATATTAACCCCACGTGAATTTAATGAATGATAGAAAATAAAATACTCCTTACACGTAAATGGGAAACTAAATTGCTCAAATTGAAAGAAATTGAAAACAGATTATGGGGGAATATTTAGGCGAAGGAACAATTAAGAGTCAATTAAACGATCGCCTTCGACAGCTCACCTTACTGATTTAACCGTCGAAAAATGGGGATAATTTTACTTGAGCTTCGAGTATGACAATGTGGAAGAAAGAGGACATTGTTTGCTTTGAAGGGAGACTATCAGGTGCTAGATGCACTCTCCCCCTCCCCTCCCCACCATCCTCATCCACCACGTTAATAGACCAGGTCATTCATGCTCCACGTGTTTTGGAATCCAGAGATTTGTGTTGTGTTTGTGTGTGGGACAGTTCAATCGCGTGATTCATTCTACTTTGGTCGTCAGCACAAACCATGAAGGATCTTAATGAGCGTATTTTTTGCTGGGCGCTATTTATGTGGTTGTGCAGCGTGGTAGATAAGGCTGATGGCCCTGATTGGCCCACCGCCGCCCTTGTCCGTAGTTGGCGTGTTAGGTTGTCATTCAAATTGTCCCATCCTGTCGCTGGTGTCTTGGTTTATTGATTCATAGCCACGGCGCTACTATTGCAGCTCATTAGCGGTCATTGGACAAGGTTTAGCACTCATTTGAACTGATTCGACCCCTGTGTAAGTTGAATTGGATCTCTCTCTCTCTCTCTCTCTCTCTCTCTCTCTCTCTCTCTCTCTCTCTCTCCCTCCCCCCCCCCACTGGTGGACACTCAAGATATTGGAGGAGTAGGAAGCAAATCTGGATACTCATCAACTGTACAGCAGTTCACAAAAGTAAGAGGGGAATTTGCGAAAGGAACCGACCAACTAACTTTTGAACGAATTCGATGGTTAAACACCCCTTGCTCCTGAAGTTTCTTCTAATCTATGGAAATCGTGCCTTTTCGATCTCCCTCGGGTCTAGTAAGCAACAGCGTCAATAATTTGTTGAAGATCGTCTGATTTGTTAAATGTTTCATTACAACTGGCAAAATATATATGTACTGAGGTAGTTTGGAGATGGTTTTGAAGAGCTGCTGACTCAGGCAAAAATTCGGCAAATCGCGAGGAGCTCCAATCCAAAATTCCTGACTATCGTCGAGAATTATGAACCAATGTCTTAACCACTAGACCACAATCGCCCGGTGCCTTATATAGGAATCAGTCAGTACATATAAACTGGATTAACGCAAAAGGTTTTTCATTAAATGAATCTAATACCACAAAAGGTGTCTTCCCGATTCGTCCTCAGTTGAGTGTAACCAAATTATTGTGACGTTTCTAGATGTTGACATGGACCCTAAATTAATTGGACGTGTCATTATAATCTTCGAACAGCGCCAAATTATGTTCTCCACACCCTGGGTCGACCATCTTGCTAATAAAGTTAATGTACCTGTTAGGCGAGTCTGTCTCCTTTGGCTGGTGAGATACTGTGGACGAGCGCTTTCGATGTAAAGACATCATCGTCCGGCAGTACTAACTCAAGATCGAAAGCGCTCGTCCACAGTATCTCACCAGCCAGCGTTAACTTTAGTAATTTGCCTACTGGCAGATCTAACCCAATTTGCTTTAATATCTTGCTAATACCCCACTCTTCTCGAAGGTCGTTTTTGGCAGAACAGTGGGTACTAGGGCCAACGCGACAACAACAAAACCTTTTCCCTCGTCTTTAATTTAATAACTGTGGTTAGTGTTCTTTAGCCTCAACTGAGTGATTTTGCATCCAGGATCGAATAGTACCTCCAGACCCCATCACATTAATGGAAAAGAAAACCACCCTTCAAAGGCTCAACCAGGTCATACAACACAGGCTCGTCACTGGCAACCTTCTCCCTCAAATGAGAAACTTGGAGGTAATATGAAGATCAATTGTGGATAATTGTTGTATAATTCGGCGATAACGGTTCATGACGGGATCACCTTTACTTTTAGATCGAAAGCGGAAGAGTGACTTTTATAGTCGACCACGAATTCAAAGTTAGTTTGACGGTGATGGGAGATGGACCTAACATCCCTTGGAGGCTCTTGGACATTGACATTTTAGTGGAAGACAAGGAAACTGGAGGTAAGTGAAAGATTCAGCGTGTTTTTCAAAAGAAATTTCGCTTTGGATTTGACTTCGTATCGACTTATGATCTGTGCCGTCATTTCACAGAAAAGAGGAAGGGACGAACCCTTCGGAAGAAGGATTATTTTAAAATAAAAGGTTGTGTTCCTGTACCAATCCCATTTGGTCTTCTAGTTGTGCCCTCCTACTCGGCAGTCGATCGGACAAAGCCCATGGTTAAAAAAATTAACAAAAACGCAATTTTATCGCAAATACGCCGTGTTTGGTATCGTTTTTAAGGAATTTTTAGATCCTGGGTCGAATGGAATGAATATAGTGAAATTACAGTGAGCCAAAGGCTACTAATTGAAAGAACTCGCGGGACACTTCAGTACGTCTCGACTCCCAACGTCGTGACAATTGCTGGCGTGCCGTTCCATTGTAATCAGGTATGGTTTATAGGCATTTTTCGACGCTGAATCGAATGGGATGGGTCTCAGGTCAAGCTGTTCAAGATAATAATGAACCGCTATGTAATCATTTGCTGTGTTTTTATTAATATAACTGACAAACTTAATGAAATACTGGTGAACTACTGAGCTCGTGACAAAAATAAACCAACAAAAAGCGACACTTATTTAGTAAGAAAGAAGGCTGGAGCCCAGTTCCCAGTATTTTACAACTTTACGGAGCTTTATTCCGTTACGAGAATCAAATGAATGAGGGATTCAGAAATTTGAAGAAAACTAGAGTTTCTATCTCAACGATGGCAGGTGAACGCATTGCACAACTTTCCACAGCCCCCGTGAATTCCAACCCATTTCTACGAAAAGGCCAAACATGAGTACTTAGTGCTCAGTACTCCTGTAGGTTTGTTCCAAATAGTTGGAGCTTGTTCGGCAATACTCATTTTCCGATGTATCTGTATTTATATCTCTGTTGAACGGATAGGTAGAGAAGTAGTTGAGGGGAACGAAATATTTGGTGCTTAGCAACACACGACTTTCCACAACCACTGTAAGTTCGATGTATGCCTGTGTCTTCGTTCAATGCATTTCTATAATAACGTTCATGGGGAAGGATATGCAGGTACTAGTTAGCCGAGAATACATCGTAAGTTTGATCGAAATCGTTATAACCCTTTTTAGGAAAATCGGGAAAACGATAAATTAGTATTCGACAAATCCCGTTTTGATTTCTATGTTTTTGGTCAGGAAAGTTTTTTTTTACAAACCCTCTCCCCTCGAAAATTGATACTTAACGTTTCAAGGCATCGGGATTCCAAATCTGCAATGTGCGTTTGCCGTTAGGCCCTTAACGTGAATGAAAAAACAAAAATCCCGTTTGGTATCTAGTTGTGCCCCCCTGCTCAGCAATCGGACGAAGCCCATCGTTGTTATGGGCGAAGAATGGTTTAAAACAATTAACAAAAACGCATTTTGGCAGCTCTCTGTATAGTTTTCAAGGTATTTTTAGGTGCAGGGTCGAATGAAATGAGTATCAGACGTGTACAACGGCGTTCAGTGAAATGACAGTAATTATAGTGAGCCAAAGTCTACTAAACAGCGAAAATAATCGTTTCGGCGTCTCACACTAACCACCCGTAAGCTCGACTCCTAACGGTAGAGAAGTAGTCCCTACGGGCGCCTGAAATATTTAGTTTTCGTCGTTCCGTTCTAGTTAGGTCATGTCGGAGCTGTGAGACTAGGTCAAGCTGTCCAAGAGAATAATGAACCTTTGTGTAATAATTTGTAGCGTTTTTCGTGTTATCGTGGTTATATCTCCATTCAGCAGGTAAATGCACAAATAGTTGCAGAGAACAAATGAGGGTATAGGTTGCTAGAAGACAATCTGTGAGATTGATCAAATCCAGTGAAGCGGCTACTCAGGGAATTGTGGAAATGTATAAAAAACCGTTATTTTCGACACTTTTGGCTGTTAGCTCTATTCAATGGACTGTCAGGCACGTCTTGTGCCTCCAGTGCGGAGGAAACAAGAAACCACGTGCTGCTCCACTGTAGTTTCTACAACAGTGAGCGATGGTTGTTGGGAGGGCAAACGAACTTAGCAGCATTGACTGCTACAAAGCAAGCCTATAACCATTTTGCAAGTTTTGCGAAGAAGGTGATGGCTAAGAAACGTGGTCATAGTTGATCTGTTCTTTTGAAACTTGCCACCCAAGTAAATAGTTAGACCAGGTGGGAAACCAGATTAAGAACTCCTCCCAGATGGTACGGGATTCCTCAGGTGGTCACCTCCGCGCGGTCACACACGGGCAACAGCTCTCTACCGGGAGACTGGCTAACGACCAAATACCTGCCGTACCTCCACTGATCTGAGTTCGGTGGATGCTGCAGCGGCCGGCCTCTTGCATATTAGCGAAACTGCAACTTCCATGACTAATATAGCCCTCGTCGAGGGTTTAGGTACAGTCATCAAATAAGGAAACAGACCTGCCAGGGGAACATTTACTGAGAACAATATGTAGGTAGTAACTATTTAAAGACGCCCTAGTCAGCACAATTGCCCCAGGTGGGCCTTCGCTAAATTGAAGAAATTCCTCAGAGTACTAAGTCATTAAATCTGTGTTTGGTTATAACCCTATCAGTCTGCAAGCGTTCAACTGGTTTTTCAAGGTTCAATAGTGTCTGTGTATTGGCGAAGTCTGACTATTGAATGACCATATAAACGACAGAGACGCTAAATATTAGCTCCAAATCTGTTTTTACCATGATAACAAGAAGATTTTTGAAAAATAATAGAACGCTCTGGGCCATTCTCACCAACTGCGTTGATCCCGTTGAGACTCGATTAACAGTGCCTTATCGCCTCCCTCCGCAAAAACGGGCTTCACCAGAGCTCAAGTTGGTTAGGGCTGGTTAGCCGTTATCGTTCTTTATCATATCCTGACATTTGTCCGCCATTACCGTGCTCTATAGCGTATTCTCTTCTATTATTGTGAATAATTTACATATGTTTTGCAATAATAATAATAAACAAAGATGCTGTTTACAAGTGCGCAGTTATTGCAGTTGCTTTTCCAGTTCGATGATGATCAATATAGATGGTTATCGTCATCTCACTCGGCGCCTCAAATGGATATGAGAGCGTTCCGACGACTTCAAGATATGAATGTGTGTTGGGGAGTTTTAGAAACAACTCTAGATGTCATATTGCTGTGTTAGGAAACCACCGTTTTCACTATATGCTCCTCACCAGTTTCCACTTGGGCAGGGGTTAATGCGACCACTTTGGCTTTTGACAATTATTAGAAACATTAATTTGGTCAAATCTGGATTGTTGAGGGTTGGGCATCTACGGGAAGTACAGTTATGGGGCCATTTACGTGTACATAACAGTTATTTACGAGACAGGATGTTTAACGGAGGACCAATTTCGTTGCTTTACTGTAACCTCATTAGTCCACTGCCTTCTCCATATGGCTCAATTGCAGCATAATCACGGCCATCCTAACTGCAACAGATATGAAACAGATTAGCCTTGATTTACTTATCTAGCCGTGATCAGTTGGCTCTGTGTATTATGAATGGAGAGACCTCTTTTTCTTTCTTCCAAGATTTGGTTGCTACGGACAATCAATCAAATTTGTTTGCCAAATATTGTGTCTGTTCCTGCTTGAAGTATTTGACTGCGTCAGTGCTGAGTAGAGAAAGAATTCGTACTTCGGAACAGAAAACAACTGTGGTCCTTTTACTACTTGTACACTAAAAATGGAGAATTTTTCTACTGTTTTAACTTCCCGTTAATCCAAATGCTTTATCAAGTGAGATAAGACACAGCCTTCTGAGGATGGAGAGGAAGGACGTAAGGCAGATTGTTGGGATCATCACTGGGCACTGCAGAATGAACAAACACATGTATCGACCCCCCTCGATACTGGTGGTGTGGCACGGATGAGAAGACTCCCTACCATGTCCTGGACCAGTGCTGGAGACTTGAGAGGGAGCGACTTTTGGTCTTTGGCGCCACTTCTCCTAGGATGGATACCAACGAGTGCTCTTTCAGGAAATACCTGGCTTTCCTCAGAAAGCTAGGCATTGACCTGTAAGACATTAGGACTGGCACAATAGGCCATATGGCCGCGGTGCACATCCCACCAGTGGGACAGTCAGAAGACTATATATATACTTCCCGCTACCCCAAACGGAAAGGAAAGTATAGTAATCGTGTCAGAAAAAAATTGTCTTCAGATCTTTACGTTTTAAGGTCTCCTTAGTCTAAAAAACCTAATTTCGGCGCGTGGTCCGTGTGTGTGAGTTCGATTTGCGGGAGAATGGCTGACCCGATTGAGCTGGTTCTTTTTTGTTTAGTTTGTTATTTTTTGTAGACACCAAAGTAAGGTTATAGGCGATTTCGGTTGATGGGAAGGGGGGGTGGGACGAAAATGTACCAAAAACTAGGGTTTTTCGCATTTTTCTCGAAAACGGCGCAAACGATTTGGATTAAACTTTCAAATTATCTTTTACTAGTCAGTACAAAACGTTTCTTCTCTATACATATCCCCATGAAAATACGCTGAACAGAGATATAGGCCTATGAAGCAAAATTAGGTTTTTTACGCTTTTTGGCAAAACCGCTATGAATTTCACCAAACTCTTGGGATGTGTTTGAATAGTTAATACATACATATTGTTCTCAATAAATGTACCTCTGACATTCCATTGAACAGAGACAAAAATCAAAATGTGTCGAAAATAACGTTTTTTCGAACATTTCCGTAAATTCTGGGGGTAACTGCTTCACCAGATGTGACCCACATTTTGGTCCTCGACACTATCTCTGTATCCATCTGTTGACCGAAGATATAAGCCAGGTTAACTCAGAAAATGAGATTTGTCGAATAATAATTTACCGGTGTTCCAATTTTCTCAAAAACGGCTCTAACGATTTCGATCAAACTTACGGAGTAGTCTCAGCTAACTAGTCCCTACGTTTTGTTCTCTATAAATGTTTCTGTAGAAATGCGTTGAATGAAGATATAGCACCCGCATATATAGCTGGTATTCGAACTGACAGGGGTGGCAGAAAGTTGTGTGTTGCTATGCACCGCTCGTTTAAAGAAAAGAACTATGCAAGGTTAATTTGTAATGGAAGCACATTTTACAGTGTCACACGAAGAAGTATTTTTCATATTTGAACTGACAAACTGGTCATGGCATAACATGACCAACTGCTTCCAGGTCGTGCAATGTATTTCTACTGTTTTTACCCTCCCGGCTGGTTTACCGTTACTTCTAACCATATTATTAATTAACATTTCAAGTATCAAAATCATTATATTCTGCATGAAAATGAATATTTGTTACATAAATTAAAAACAAAAAAAAGAAGGGGTTAACTGTGTGGAGTCAGTGGCGCACAAATTATTAAGGAAGGTCCTCCCAAGGGATGACCTTGAAAACCTGGCCAGCAAAGCAAAGCTAACCTTTTCACGGCGGCCATATTGAACGTGTAGTCAACACGAAGCACCACTCCTTATGGATGGGGGGTTTGAAACTCACGTACATTCCCGTTTATTTATAACGGGGGATAATCGATAGTGACTTGCGATAAATCGAAAAGTGACGATTTCCAACGGTGAATTGTGTAAGGTGGTATGTTTGTGATCTTTGGATAAACGCGCGGTGTGAATTGGTAATGGATTTTTGTTCTCGCGATCGTTAGGTGTTTCCCTCAACTTGGAACGATTGATAAGTTATCACGGTTAGCATTTGTGTGGTTGTGCTTAGAATGAAGGTAACCTCCTTCTCAGTTTGATGCTGTCCAATTATTTGTAAGGTGGAAGTACACAATGTTTGAATTGTGTGTCGTCGCCAAGGTTTGGCGGTGGATGTGGTCGTAGTCTTCGCCGTTAGTCCAAGTGGTTTTGAACGATGTGGCCGCGAGTGAACGTGATCGCGATCAGCGCGGAAGCGGACGGAGCCGACCCGTCGTACGTCGATCAGTACGCGCTCGAATGCGGCGAAGAAGAACTCAGCGATGTCCAATTGGACGTGTACAAAAGCAACAACGAAGTGTTGAATTTCGCGCGGACAATTACGAACCTTCCGGGACCGACTCCTCCCGGAGCCGAAGCGGCCATCGCCAAACCGACGGCTCCGATCAGTGTCGGTTCCGTTCAGAATCAACCGATCACGACCTCGAATCAGCA
This sequence comes from Pachypeltis micranthus, assembly GCA_020466155.1. NCBI lineage: Eukaryota > Metazoa > Arthropoda > Insecta > Hemiptera > Miridae > Pachypeltis > Pachypeltis micranthus. Next base: position 13,634,789 of record CM035775.1, read on the forward strand.
ATTGTACCTCTCGGCTCAAAACGGTTTTCAAAACGGAGGTTACGTCGTCGTCGACCCGAACGTCAAATTGTTGGTTTCGCCCAATTCGACGTCGGCGACGAGGCCGCCTGCCGTCCGTTTGGGACAACCCGTTCAATTGTCCAACGTCTGTCGAACGGCCTCTCCCCGAGCGCCGATGCCTTGGGTCCGACCTCCGGTGATCGCCAAAGTCGCCAAAACTATCGTTCCTCCCGCGGCTCCGCAAGCGATCCGACCTCGGTTGCCCTACTCGAAGGGAGGAGCTCCGCCGACGCCGACCCCTTTACCGCCGACGGTCAGACAACCTTCGTTAATACCGACTGGAGGGAGACAAGCTCCGCTCCCCAGCGTCGTCATCCCTCAACCCGTCGTCGACCTCACTGACGATTCCCCGTGCGAAGTGAACGTCGCTCCCGATGAGGTTCCTCAAATCGTTCCTGGGTCCTCCACAGGTTCCGGCCGTAAAGACCTCCCTCAAGAAAAAACCTACCCCTCTTTAGTCGTCACCGCGAGAACTACTTTGTGCAATAAGTCCTTCACTCAAGCCGTCATTAACGCGGAACGCTTGATGTTAGACAATAAAATCCGCAAAGTGCTCTCAATGAGCCCCGCCATGTTCACCGAACACCTTCTTCAACAGCGTCTCCTCAAGTGCGAACAGTACTGCAACGTTCATCCCAAAAATAAGCTCAAACTCGGCATGTACTCGGACTCCGCTCGGTTTCCTTACACGGGAGGCTACGTCTGGATCGCCGACTGCTGCCCAGGAACTTTCACCTCCCTGTTTCGAGGATCGATCTTCGAAATCGGCCCTCATCCTCCTTCCGTCATCCTCAAGCTCATCTACCACTGGTCCTGCCAGACCTCAGTGTCCAACATCCTCCAGTGGGTTAAAGTGGACAACAACTTCCTCAAAACTTTCTTCACGTACCTGAGGGGCGTCTGCGTCGCTGCCGTCCACGAGAAATGTCCCGCTTTCGGCGGCCGCTCCGTCAAAATTGAGGTGCGTTGTAATTTTACTTTATTTGATGAAGCAGACATGTTAATAGTTGAGTAGTGCACGCGCCACACAACACATCACTCCCCTTCCATCACTACACAACACTCCTATTAAGATAGTGCAATCAACAAGGGTGGAGTGTCAATCCAAACAAAACCAGCCCGATCCCACTCAGCAGGAAACACAATGCGAGAACTATGGCTCCAGGGGGGAGGTAGTGACTGGAGGTGAAATACTTCTTAGCCTTCCTAGATACGAAGCTCACATCAAGAGAACCATGTAAAGAGCTTCCAGAAAATGGTTGGGAAGACCTAGAGGCTGCATCTGAGGTGTACAAGGTGGGTCACCTGGGAGGACCAGGACAGGAAAGGCTGCAGTGCACGACCTGCATAGCTGTGGCTGGCGGTCCTGCAGGGTCTTTCACCTCTTCACAGATATCGCTGTGTACTTACAGGCACGTATGCTGGAACTGGGCCTTGCCAAGCAGGGTAAAAAGGCTCTGCACTGTGATATGGACACAGGGTGTGTGTGGGAGCCTGCTTCACAGGTCAGGGACTTTGTATGAATGAAGTACAACGTTGAACTGCCCTTCAGGCACGAAATATCCAAATGGGAAGGCTGGGGGTATACTATACAGACAGATCAGTTGGAGGTGGATTAGCGGATGCAGAAGTGATTCAGGCAGCAATACCACTAGGTGCCCTGGTAACAGCATTCCAGGTGAAGCTCTTCGCAATGATGGTGTGTGATGGATTCCTGTGCAAGGGGCTGCACGTAGGGCCCTGGCATCTTATACCATGCCTGGCTTGTCTCAAGACCTTGACAAAGCAGAACGCTTCAACACTGTGTTTGAGAGTAATAGAAGGGAATAAAGATGCAGACAAACTGGCGTGAGAAAAATCTGCACTTGTTCCCATAGAACCTGAGCTCTTCGTCAGAATCAAAAAAATCCACTTAAATAAGGAAGTTGGCAAGTGGGAGGAGAAGTGCTGGGCCGCCTCTTGGCCAAAGGCAGCCCAGGCTTAAATTGGAAGTGAGAGGTACAGAGTTGCTATTGTGCGAGGCGTGGCAAGTACTCAGTACTTGTGAGGGGTGGGCTGCACTGCCCCTCAGAGTGCTCGGGGTACCTCAACTGTGGCTGGATGAGGTTGCAGGGAATAGTGGGGACATGCTTCTGGGAACACCAGCTCCATTGGAACTGAGAGGACATGACGCTTCTCGTGGACACTACACAATAGACCCATCAGCGCAGTGGGGTTTCCTCAATTGCCACCAGTATATAGGAGGAGGGGAAAAAGCAGTTCTTGAAGGGACGATAAGAGTTATAAGCCTAAGACAGGAGGGGGAGTGAAGGATTGTTGTTTTTGCAAGAGAAAGTTCGAAAATAGAACTTCCCCTTCATCTCTACGTAAACCCCCTGCGCTGTCCTGATAAAGTGTAGTGTCAGGAGTGGGAACTTGAAGCGAGGGCTCATTCTGGTAACAGGACGTAACAGTAGCAGTGACAGTTGAGGCGACGTTTGGCCGAAAATGCAACAGAAAGTGAATAAACGTAAAATCCCCCTCTCCTCCAAAGGGAATAAAATGTTTTTCTCCTACCAAAACCTCTTGGTAGAAGGAGGGGAGGGGGCTGGTGAAAGACACATTTTTTCGCGCATTTAATGGGTCAAGGCAACAGGGATTTCTGAGTTTGGTTGTTTTAACAGCTCCCTGAGACCTCAGTACACCCTCTGACTGTTCTGACCAAAGGAGATGGGCGAGGAAGGATTCTGCCGAACTGGCAACACGAGCGGCACTTGGGCAGGCAAAGTTAGTGGACCAACAGGCTCATCTTGGAGATCCTCAGCTTTGACGAACTTTTTTTTCACTTTCACGTGTGTAATGGAACGTGCGTCTGCTGAGGTTTGCGTTCTTTGGGTTCCTCCCGTTGGAAAGAGGTGACCAGGAATCTCAGATAGTGTTGGGAACGTTGGAACACCAATCACTTACACTGAAGAGAATGATGCGTTGTGCGAGTTCTGGCCTCGTGTGTTCAGCTGCAGTTCCAAACCATTAGTTGGTTGTAAAATCAATGTGATGGGGTACTTGTGGTGCACAATCCTACAGATTGAAGGGGGATGGGTTCGTCCAGTAAATCTTAAAGGAAGGAAATAGTAGTAGTCTAGCTCCTCTATAAATATCTGGTGCGTTGCAACACACAACTTTCCTTAGCTCTAAGTCAATTCACTCGTGCACATGGCTCTTTCCACTTACTCAATTCGTTTATCACTCAGTTCATTAGAACTTGGTCAAACAACACTTCACAGCAGCAAAAAGCGGTAGCGCTTACAGTTCCGAAATGAATTGTGCTGCTCGTACTCATTCCCGTACCATTATTGAGCTATTGATACACAGAGGCTGTAAACACCATTTTATTGAAGAGGATAGTAATCACTTTTACAGAATTATTGGGTAAAAACTTTTACAACTGGTAGTAAGCGAAACGGCGATAGTTGAAATTCCAGAATTTCTGGAGTGACCCCACATATCTTATGAGTGTTTTCAAACGCTCACTGTATAGGTATTGGATTGGACTACTACACCAAATTTTGTTAAACACTAGTAACATTTCAGCGGAGTTTATAAAGAAAAAACGCTCCCTAAAATCGAAACTTTTGGTAATTTATTGTGCTGCTCTCGTCATTTTCCCACAAATGAGAATTATATTGTATAATTGCCTTATTGAGAGCTATCAATATAAAAAATTTAATCAAAATCGTCAGAGCTGTTTGTGAGAAAAAAATATTTGGTGTTTTGATCACTATGATAGCTATAGTTAACTTTCGGTGGATTTTGCTCATACCCTTATTTTGGCGTCCCATGGTAACCTGCGGGCTAGATATCAAGTTTGAGCTGATTTGGTACGGTCGTTTTCTCTAAACGACCATTTGGTTCACAGACCATTTTCCCAAATAGTGTTTTTCGGACTCAGGGGGGTCTGAAACGTAAAGATCTGAAGAAAACTCAGAATTTTTTGTTCAGCCGATTACATAACTTTCCTTTCTACTTAGTAGAGCCAAGGAAAGTAAAAAGAAGAAAGCTCTGGTTGATGGAGGAAGAGGATTTCGGTTGTCGAATTTCCAATTATCCAACCATTTGCAAAAAAAAAAACAATGAATGATAACGAAAATTTATTTGGAGGGTGAAACCGGGAAAATTGAGAAAAATAAACTGAAAATAAAATAACTCACTCTGGTAGATGGGATAAAAATTATATCTAAGAAATGAAACAGTATAGTATCCTAGGAGCTCCTTACATTATAATTTGAAAGCTTGGGAACGACGAACTGATTGGGCTGTGTAGAGGTTACTGGAGGAAATGGAGATGAGAAAATAAAATATCGATCTGACCGTAGGTACAGAGTGGAGATGATGGCGAAGTTCAGTGAAAAAGGCTGAAGGAGGTTGGGTGGTGTCTGATATTCGAAGAACAAGGAGGTTCCAGCTGATAAGTCAACCAACTGAAAAGAACAGCTCGCATTATTCGCAGAAATAATTGGGAAGCCTCTGCACAGAGCTCGAAGTGTAACACATTGTAACTTACAGTCGTTGATGTCAGAACTTTTCTCAGTCGGCGGTTTGGGATGCTGATGACCCAGTTTTCGAGAAACGTGGCGTTCTGTAGGCTTCGAGTCCAATATTTGCAGTGAATCTGGCAGAAACTGGCGATGGGAGAAGTCGAGTAAAGAGAGGGGGCTGAGGCAGCTTGGAGGTGGTGACAGAGTTGATGAGAACGGTTGAGAAGAGTAAGCGCTAAACGCGAGCGATAACCGCTGAGATCATCACGATAGTTAAAAGAAAAAAAAGAAGAAAATAAGAAACAGAAGAGAAGGAGGCTCACTTCGCCTCTTCAAGGACTAAGTGACGCCTCTCAGAGTCGTTAACACTGGTAGAAGGTGCTATAGTCTGAAGTCATGCCACAGTGATGATGTCAGGGCTCTCAATTGATAAGAGTGGCGCCACATAAATGGGTATATCCCGAGATAGGAAAATAGAAGATACTGCCACCATCAGGACAGGATACCAGTTTAGCCAAGTAAACTCCAGATCTAGATACAAAGAGACAATCCTCCTAAGGCGTTAGAGATCAAATGGAAATTACAGTAGGTAATGACGTTTATGATGAACTGTCCCAGGTTGACTGAGATGAGGACACTTCCCTGTATCTAACCTCAACGGTTCATTAGTTATCACAACTTTGGTTGTGCTGTGGAGGTTTTGAGGAATTATCCAGTGGCGAGGCATTCACGTAAGTTGGGCACAGAAGTCTAATGACCTCAGTTTTCTCTGACCGCCCAAAGCATTATGTCAAACGGTCCCGAGTTTCTATAGCCCAACCAGCCCATAAAAGGAATAAGGGAAATATATAGGGCTCCAAACCATGTTCATGCACTTCAAGCCTCCTCGAGATCAACAAATAAATTCGTCGGTCAGCCTGAGCAAACACTTTGGGAGAAGTCATGAACTTGTGATGTGTTAGCTGCGCACACTTGAAGGACGAGGCCCTGTCTGTCATCCTCACCAAGATACATTTCGTACTATTTACATTTGAAGAACATCACACGTTTATCGCTGTTTGAGAAGATAATAGGAAGGTTATAAAGGTGTTATAGAACCTTCGCATTCCTGGACAGCCACATTGACAGAGACGTTCAAAGATGCTCCTAAAGACTTTCATTCTTTGCTTTGCGCCCTTCCAAGTCCCCACATGGGCTTGCAAACGAATTTGTGTTCCTAAAGAATACCGTTTGTTTTGATGTGGAGGAATGAAATACTAAGTGTTGAATAGCAGAGCTTTAAACTCTTGGACACGGGTGATCAGTGTTTTTACACATTGAAGATGGTAGCAGAATGATATTTAAATTGGGCTAAACTCATTATTTAGTAGCACCAATAAAAAGAGGCGAGTTCAACATCTAATTGTGAGAGCGTGTTTATGCAACACTGCCGAGGTGAGGCCATCCTAATACTCCAAAAGTCAACTCAATCGACTTGTTGGCAACTAAAAGTGTTTTGAAAAGCATAGCTCCACTAAAGAAATTCATATCCAAATGACTTTTAACCTATTGACAAAAGTTCAAGAAAACAAATGGTCACAACCAATTGTGAGGAGATTCATCTCTTAGCAACGTAGTTGTGTTTATGTAGAATGTCAGGGGTTAAGAAGGAATGATATCACCCCAAAGTTCAGACAACTGATCAGGCTACATAACACTTATTGTCTGGCACAGGTTTAGAAACACAAACACACTTGAACGTTTTGTGCGAAAATATTTTGTTGTTAAATGTACATGGATCCTTGTTACTTATTTCGTCAAGTTTTCACGTGTCACTCATCTACTCGCCTGCTCTGGTTTTCAGGTTGGAGTCATCAGCCTTGGAACATCATTGGGGTCCGGTGGAGTTAGGGAAGTCAAAGTGGACATTCTCGGGGTTATGGACTATGAAACGAAAAGGCTGCGACTTTTGGCTCTTGACCACTTGAATGCGCACGACACGAGACCGTCGGAAGTGTATTTAAAGAAATTTCAAAGAATTATGGATACGTTGAAGAAATGGGTTCACCCTTCATCGACCGTCATTTGCGATTTCGTCGTCGATCGAGAAATGTCGTTGCGCTACGGTTTCACCAATGTCGTGCAAAGCGGTGCCGGTGGGTACAGCAACACCCATATAATGGATTATTTGAGGTATTGCGTCCCTCGAATGTTCCAAAACACTTTGAATCTCCTTTCTCGTCACATCATACAACAATTTTTGGACGAGCTGGTTTGGCGGGAAACTTGGGGTCAAATCCCGTCGTTAGCGTACGACTCCATGATCGATCATTTAGCCGAGCAGACGAAATTGGAAGGGCCCGAAGACCTGAGCACTAGGTACACGTTGATATCTTCCAATCCTCAAAAAGACTGGAGGTACTCGAGATGGCCCGGTCACATGAGTTTAGCGAATTTGTTGATCGATAAAAAGGGGAGTGGACCGTCGAGGCGTATGGCGACGACGAGGAAGAGAACGGCTCCGATTAAAGCTGTGGTTCCCTCTACATCTTCAGCGCCTCCCGCTCCTTCGGTTGTTTCGAGCGATACTCCCGATTATCCTGAACTCGCTAAAATTGCTCTCGAGCCGTACTATTACGGTACTATCCCGGGAGACCCGTCTTTACAGAAAAGCACTGGATTGTTTGGCGCCTCTCTCACTGAGTGTACGCTGTGTAGTAAAGATCTCTACAGCAGCTCGGCGTTCACGAATCATTTGATCAATCACGCTCTGAACAGTAACAACGCCGTCATGTCATCTAACGTCAGTCCATTACGTTTAGTATGCAAGTTTTGTATGAAACCAACTAAATTGCTGGAAAGTCACATCAAAGAATACCACAATCAGTCGCATTTGACGAAAAACACAATGTGTAAAATATGCAATTCAATCCACAAAGACGCTCCAGCTTTAATTAGTCACATGACGTATACGCACTGCGAACTGGATATGCCTTATTATTGCGAAGTCTGTCGCTATCGAACTTCAATTTATCAAGATATGCTCGTTCATTTCGATAAGTTCCATAATAAAGATACGTGCGTTCAGTGTCCATTCTGTTTGAAAGTGGTGAGATTTGCCAATAGCAGCGGGGAAGAGTTGCCGGGGAACCAATTGTATTTCGTTCAACACATTCAAAAGCACACGGTCAATCGACACGTTCGCAAATGCGAAAAATGCGTTTTGACTTTTACTAATTTGGCGACGTTGAGGCACCATCAAGAGAATTTCCATTCGAGTTGCGCGGAGTCTGAAGGCGTCGAGCGGTACGATCTCAATCCAAACGATTTCATCCTCATGGCAGCTCCGCTCACCGACCCGTTTCCTCCGATGTCTCTTTCGGCTTACGACAAAGTGCACACGCTTAATGGCAAACCGCTCACGCCTTCCATCAAAATTCACCCCAACCTGAAGTATTTCTCGTGCGCTGAGTGCGACGGGCCTATTTATCAAAACCACTTCTTCGTCAAAATGACGTGCACCAAATGCTCTTATCAAACGTGTTGCGCCAACGCCATTAAAGCGCACAACGCCATGTTTCATCAAGCGAATCAACAAATTCTCAACCGAACGCCTCTCATCGGCGGTCGCCCGATATTGAGCAAACCCCTTTATTGCGCAGGGTGTATGTTCTCAACCTCCAACGGCGACCAAATGGCGGTTCATCTGGCGGATTGCGGGGATGGCGAATTCGTAGCAGTCGGCGACAAACGAAAAGCGTCAGTTATGAGCGTCGAAGGAGGGTTACTCGATGAATTCGGCCAACTGAAAAGGCAGAAGAGTGTGTAATCGTACGAATGAACTCGGTGAAGTGATTGTGTATTTTATCATGCAGCCAACTCGCTGGTCATTGAATCCCATACTTTCGTGATAACCCTGTTCCTTTTTTGCATTAATTGTGCTGTCTGACTAAAACTAGTTGCCAATTCTCTTCCTCTTAGTAAAATGAATGTTGAAGTTTTAGTTTTATTTAATTTCGTTTGCAAATTTGTTAAAAAAGCGAAGTGGCTGCTGGAATATCAACTTGAGTGTCGCACTAAGAGTCAACCCCCCCCCCTCACACCTTTCAACGTCCCCTCTCCCCCTCAGAGACTGCAAAGCTCACATCCGGTTCGTGCTGCTTTGTTTTTTTCATGTTGTGCTGCCATCTTTATGAAAGTGTAGTTATTGTATTCACAATTATTTCCTTCGTTAAATGTTAGACTTTTATATTAATTCGTTTGAGTCCGGTTTTTTTTTCTGAATATTTCGCGTTTTTTATAATGATGTAACGTTTGACTGGCGAACTAGTTATTCATTCCATTATACTTGTAAATACTTGAGTGTTCGGGCGAGAACAGTGGTCTACTTTAAACGATTAAACTTTTTTTTTTTCCAATTGACTTCCCCCTTATTTATCATTTTGCTCTTTCCGTTCCCCCGAAAAACCGACAATTTTCTCAATCCTCCACCATACTGTACGCAGCGTTTCACAGCTCTCAAAGTATAACTCGCCTGTAAAAGGCGAAAGCAAAGTAAACCCCCAATGTGAACACACTGTACTCTGCCTAGTAGATTTCTACGTAGCAGTTCATAAAAATAACTCATCACACAACTTTCCTCAGTTGATAAAAATATCGATCCATCTAATCAAATCTGTTTTTCTTGAAACTTGGAAGCTCAATGTTCTACATAGAAACTGGCGGAGTTGAGTATATTGAGTCACCCCTACCTATGCCATGATCAGTGGCACGATGGTTTGGAGAAGGATCGTGCTCACTTTTTTGGAATTATTGGGTGTTCAGCAGGTCGAATTGGCAAGGTCCTTGACCCCCAAAATGTCTGCAGTAGCTCTAACAGAAAGTCATTGTTCCCCCAAACACCTTCGTCCTTGAGCCCTTTCTGTTGCCTATGGAAAGCCCAGCTCCTCAGTTATTTCCAATTGACTATGGATTTCCCCTGTCCTGGACTTCCCCACCCCTCAATTTTAGAGACCTTTCTAGTCCTTTTCTCAACAGACAGCTCCTTCCATGTCAGTCATTCTTCAGCTCTTGCGATACAGTCATCTCCCAGTTCTCTCAATTATTCGTCTCGCAAGTGTCGCACTGCTCCCAACTCAACGTTATCTTTGTCTCTCTCTCTCTCTCTCTCTGTCCCTCTCCTTCCCATCAGTATCTCACAACTGCTCACACTGTGGCGACCCCTCCCTTCCATACTGTAGGAGTAGATTATGCTGCTATTCCAACAATTCTGGCAGGACACCCGAACAAAAAATACTACCTCTTTGCCTTGGTGTGTTTCTCCTCAAAGGCTGTCCACCTCGAGTTTGCTTCAGCCCTATCCACTGTGGCCTTCATTGCAGCTTACAGGCGTTTCTGTGACCAACGTGGCAACCCCTCTCAAGTATATTAGGACAATGGCACAAACTTAGCAGGCGCTGCTTCTGAAATGAAGAAACTGAAGGCCCTGATTTCAGGAAACATCCATAGAAGAGCTATCTCCATGGCGCTTCATTCTGCCCTCGGTCCCTCATTTTGGAGGCGGCAGTGAAATCAGCAAAGCGACCCCCCTTCGCCTGGAGCGATTCATCTCCCTCATGTCCCAGGTTGAAGCAATTCTCGCCCTTTCAACCTCTGTTTCACATGCGCATTTATATACTCATACTCTACTGGATACCGCTATTCTGTCAAGTATAATACAGTCCTCACCACGTTCATTTATTTCTCAGTTTCAAGCTCGCTCACTTGTGCGCCCAACATTGGGGGAAAACAGAAACGCGTCAGTGGAACAGTGGGGGTTTGAGTTCCGGAATTACTGGTGTCGCTCTTAATTATCCTATGTTAGTTAGAAAACGTGGAGCATTTAGTTAGTTAACTGTCTTGATTATTCTGAGAACGCAGGTGTAACGATTGGGGCTCCAAAATCAATTTTCTTCGTGTTCTGTTCATTTATTGTGCTCCTTTCATTTTTCAACATTTTTAGATGTGTGTGGCTGTAGTGAAATTTACGGGACAACAGCTGAACCGTTTTTATTTTTTGCTGAGGCAAAAAATACGGTTATGAGCTGGGGGGGGGGGGGGGGCAAAATGTACCAAAAACTAGGGATTTTTGCCTTTTTCTTGAAAACGGGTGTAACGATTTTGATTAAACTTTACAATTATCTACTACTAGTTAGTGCTCAACTTTTCTTCTCGGTAAATATTTCCATGAAGTTACTTTCATTTGGCTTAACGGCTTCAACGATGTTCACCAAACTCACAGTATGTCTCCAAATAAGTAATACCTGTATACTGTTCCTTTGACAGACCATTGAACAGGTCTTACCCTGGAATTATTTCTGTATCTATCCGTTGAACAGAGATATAAGCCACGATAACTCGGAAACCGAATTTTGTCGAATATTAATACATCGTTTTTACTTTCCTTGGCTCTACGAAGTAGAAACGAAAAATATGTAATCGGCTGAAAAAAAAATTTTGAGTTCTCTTCAGATCTTTACGTTTCAAACCCCCCTGAGTCCGAAAAACACTATTTGGGAAAATGGTCTGTGTGTGTGTATGTCTGTGAACGATTTTTAGAGAAAACCACCGTACCAAATCAGCTCAAACTTGATATCTCGCCTGCTGGTCACAATGGGACGCCAAAATAAGGGTATGAGCAAAATCCACCGAAAGTTAACTATAGTTAGCATAGTGATCAAAACACCAAATTTTTTTTTCTCAAAAACGGCTCTAACGATTTTGATTAAATTTTTTATATTGGTAGCTCCCAATATTGCAACTATAACATAAAATTCTCATTACTGGGAAAATGACGAGAGCAGCACAATAAATTATCAAAATTTTCGACGAAATCGATTTTAGCGCGGTTTTTAGAGAAAACAACCGTACCAAATCAGCTGAAACTTGATGTCTAGCCTACAGGTTACCATGGGACGCAAAAATAAGGGTATGGGCAAAATTTAACTATAGTTATCATAGTGATCAAAACACCAAATTTTTTTTCTCAAAAACGGCTCTAACGATTTTGATAAAATTTTTTATATTGATAGCTCTCAATAAGGCAAATATACCATAAAATTCACATTCGTAGGAAAATGACGAGAGCAGCACAATAAATTATCAAAATTTTCGACGAAAAGCGTTTTTAGCGCGGTTTTTTCCTTTTAAACCCCGCTGAAATGTTAGTAGAATGTTAAAAAAAAGTCGTGTTGTAGTCCAATCCAATACCTATAGGGTGAGTGTTTAAAAATGCCCATGAGATACATGGGCCTCACTCCAGAAATTCAAGAATTTCAACTACCGCCGTTTCGCTTAATACCAGAGTTATTACCCAATAACTCTAAAAAAGTTATTACTATCCTTCTTCAAAAAATTTGTGTTTACAGCCTCATTAATTATCTGTGTACCAATTGCTCAATAATGGTCCTGCAATGAGTACGAGCAGCACAATAAATTCCAGAACTGTAGGCACTACCGCTTCCTGCTGCTGTTTGACCAAGTTTAAAGGAACTGAGTGATAAATGAATTGATTAAATCGAATTAGCCATGTAGAAAGTGAATTGACGTAGAGCTAAGGAAAGTTGTGTGTTGCAACGCACCAGATATTTCTAATTATTATCAAGCACGGGGTACTTAACTAACTAGTAATTGTTCACAATAAATGTACCTCTGACAGTCCATTCAACAAACATCGAAATAAAAATGTATCAAAAATCCCTTTTTTACATTTTCAAACGTCCTAGTGTAGCGGCGTTAGTGACAATAATCACTCTGTCGGGTAGTCTTCCAGCAACCTATATCCATATTTTGTGTTCTAATAAATAGCACGGAGTTCAGGATTGGTGATTGTGAAAGAAGACAGACCTGTTATGAATTCTAACTAATTCACCTTGTATTGGTGATACGTGCGTATATCAGACAGTTCTGCAAAGTCCGATTCTTCCTCCTCTGCCGTTTGAAATCTTTCAGCCATTCAAGTCACGCATGGCACTTTCTTTTCGCCAGTTTAATGTGGCACGAAATATCAATTGAATATAAGATAACACGACAATCAATTCGAAAGTGTTGCAAATTACTACACTGCGGTTTATTATTTTCTTGCGTAGCGTGATCGTGATATATTATATAATTATATCTAACGTCGAAGAATATTAAAAACACAACGAGGGTATATCAACAAGCCGGGAAACGACACCTGATATTTTCGTAGAAACTTCTGAGCTCCTGTTCGATTCAGCATCCAAAACTAATAATATAGTCCAGTTAATAATAGGAAACATGACCTGATTACTAAGGAACAACAAAAATTGACGTTTTCTAGGCGACACAAAGCAATCGGCACGAGCCGAACTGACGGGTTGGAATGAGAGGAACTTTCGCTGTTGTCCAGTGAATTTCTTGAAGTAGAATTTACCGCACTGCGATTTCACTGTTTTCCAACTCGACAGTTCTACACACCTGAGACCAGTTCTTTTCGACTCAGCCGCGAAAAATACCTAGGAAATGATAAACGCTACGTAAATGCAATAAATGCGACGCAACGGTTTATAATTCTGTTTCACAGCTTGACGTGGTCTCACACATCCGAGACCCATTCGTGACAGCATTGAAAAATACTAGTAAACGATACAAGACATGACCTGACGGAATAACGAAAATTTACAATTTCTTGGCGACCTTGGCCATTGGGATGACGGAACGAGACGAACTGATGAGCAGTTGGAGTGCGACGGGAGGCAGTGCTGTGCTGGAATCGTTTCCAAGCGCTAGACATGTTAGACAGCGTGTCACTGTCGTCCCCATCAACGAAAACTAACGACATATCGCCTCGTCAGTCGCTACACCTCTCGATTACGGTGAATGCCGAAGTTTCTTTTTATTATCAAGGAGTCGGACTTATTTCCACGAGCGTGCGCGTCCAGTTATTTATTGGCCAGGTTTGGCTCCCCAGTGTGTACATTTTCTTTTATTTAAGCCTTCGCATTACTGTACGATTTATTACTTTCCTTGCCTCTACGAAGTAAAGGTAAGTTATGTAATGGGCTGGAAAAAAATTGCAAGTTCATGATGGGCAAAATACGCCCGAAACTAACCATGGTGATCAAAACGCCAACATTTTTTTTTCTTCTCAAAAGAGGCTCTAATGATTTTGATTAAATTTTTTATATGGACGGCTCCCAATAAAGCAAATATACCATAAGATTCCCATTCCTGGGAAAATGAGAAGAGCAGCACAATAAATTACCCAGGGTTTTTGACGAAAAATCGATTTTAACGCGGTTTTTTCCTTATAAACTCGGCTGAAATGTTACCAGAATCTTCAATCACAAAGATAAAACTCCAGAAATTCCGGAATTTCAACTACCGCCGCTTCGCTTACTACCATTTATAAAAGTTTTTACCCCAATAACTCTGGAAAAATGATTATTATCCTCTTCAAAAAATCGTGTTTAAAGCCTCATTAATTCTCTTTGTAGCAATTGCTCGATAATGGTTCGGAAATGAGTACAAGCAGCACAATAAATTTCGAAACTAAGCGCTTTTTGATGCCGCGAAGTGTTGTTTGACCATGTTGGAATGAAGTGAGTGATAAATGAATTAATTAAGTACAAAAAGTCACGAACACAAGTGAATTGACGTAGAGCTTAGGAAAGTTGTGTTGCGAGTTGCTTCGTTTTCGTTTTACAAACAGCGTCCTTTTCATTTTATAACCTCATGTTTTCAATTCCATTATTTCTCATTATCATGTTTACTTTTAATTCGATTCCTTTATTTGGTTACTCCCCAATATTCACGTATTTATGTGAGAAGTGAGTGCTGATTGTGACCGACTGAGGTTCACATTGCTCAACGTGTTATACAGTCCATCTCAACGCGGTATTATTCAGAATAAATAATAAACCAAAAATCGTCAGTCCGCTTCATAAATCCAAGCTCTCACCAGATGGCAAAACTAAGTTAAGTTGCGTTATGAACGTTAACGAAACGTTTTATAAAGAATCTGAGTACTTGAAGCGCAGAATTAACAGATCATGAATAAACAAGAGTCAGCTAGTCAGCAAAGCATTGCAGGTTACATCGTTCACAAATTAAGGCTCGACGTAGAAACTGTATCCTGTAAATTACCTAAACACCGGTGACTCAATAAAGGAAGGGGCTTGTACGAGTGGAAGTATTAAATTTATTAAGTTATGCAAACCCACAACGCATATTAGTCGTGAGCCTGACCGTTTGAAGACGGGCAACCCGCCACGATCGATCGAGTTCCAGTTAGTGTTCAACCTTCTGGTAATTCTGCAACGCTTAAGTTATTAGTTTACGTTTTTCCGAGTGCTTTTCGTTAAAAAGAGGTCGAAGGAAGGGAGATTGATTAGAGGTCGTTCTGCATACCAAATAAAGCGCCCACTAGATTGAGCGTTGCGAGTTGAAGGCTTTCCGTAGAAATTGATGCAAAGCTAAGCTCATTCATGCACAGAATAGAAGGGAAGTCAAACAACTTCCGCATATTCTTGGTGCTGACGAATAAGTGATTTATTGAGCATTACTATCCCTGAATGGACGATGAAATGAGCTTAGGAAAAACATCCGAGTAAAATACGTTTTATTGCATTTTTTAAAGGCAGGCACTGCAACGAAAGGGGAACAAAATAATTCTCGAAAAGATGTGAATTTCGCCATCTTAACTCACCTGGTCCCACCTCAAGATGCCGGTGGTATAAATAATTGAAATAAACTTCAATCACCAAAGCATCCATTTTCGACGCAGAACTCCCGTTTTCTAGGCTGATAAGAGACATTCTGAGTTAGAATGTGGCGTTTTATGTAGAAACTGCTACTTGAAGTTGCAGAAGTACCAGGATTTTGTTTTAAATTTATCGTCTGTAATATCAACGAAACACGGAACGGAGAAATAGTTTTAAACGGAGCCGACGGAGACGTATGACAGCTGAGTTGCCGAGCGTTTTTAAAACAAGGGCTAATAATAATGACCAGATGAGCGGTCCGGATTTAAATTGTGACAATACAAAATTCAACATTTTGAACGATCGTAAAGGATTGACTTAACTGCCTTCAAAAGTTAGCTTACTGTTTCAGAACACCAAATACGTTTTCCCCTCAAAATAGACTAACGATTTCGATCAATGTTACGGAGTAGTCTCTACTAACTAGTACTCACATTTTTCTCTATTTAGCGGATCGTCGCATTTACGCGGGTTGGGAAAAGTTTTGTGCTGCTACGCGCCAGATATTTTCGCGAAAGACCGTGTTTACTGTTTAGGAATTATCAGGTAATAACTGAGAAACGGCAGTAAGTGAAACATCGGTGATGGGAGTTCGCAAATTATGTTATCAGCGTTATTAAACTCGGTATCGTTAGTTAATAGCACTGCCACTCTCATTTTTCCAAGAATGCTAGTATTATATGTGTAAGATTTATAAGAAAAAAAATGCCCTCAAATTTATTCTACTGGCACGTATTTTCGTGTTTCCCCGGATGAGAATTGCATTGTACTGTCGCATTATTTGGAGCTATCCGTACCAAAAAGTTAATCAAAATCGAACCGTTATTGTGATAAAACAATTTGTTCCTTTAATCACTCTAATAGATGAGATTTATAAGGTAGGGCCTGGCAAAAATAGATTTTTTACAAAGTATCGATAATTTATTGGGGTTCTATAATTATTTTCCATCGGTTGAGAATTTTATAGTGTTCTATGATTATTTGGAGCTGTACGTTCACAAACTTTAATCGAAATACGGTTTTTGAGAAAATGAAATGTTGCTCGTACCCTCATCCATGTCAAATGGAATCTGGTTTGGTTTTGCCGTTTTCTCAATAGCTATGACATATTCTAGGCGTCTGTGTGCAATTACATGACGTGACGTGGTTGGAGTGAGACGGGAGGTAGTTTAGGAATTGAGAGGAGGCTGGGAAGAAATGATAACTTTCCCAGTACTGTCCTGTGATTGATTTACTGTGATTTCACTGTTTTCTGTTCATTGGTGACTATTCGGCAATCCGATCGGATGAAACTCATGGTTGTTATGGGCAAAATATCCTTTGGTATTGTTTCATACGAACAGGACAAGTCTCAAAAGTGTAGGACTGTGGCTAGATGGAACAATGAAATAACTGTAAATATAATGAGGCAAATTATACTACTTGAAGGAACTGGAGGGACAATGTCCCGAGAGTTATAATTTCACCAAGACCCATCGTTCAACTCACCACGTTGTGTCAACTGCCTAGCGTAGCCTAGTAATTCCTATTTTCTAGCGTTCTTGTTTCGTATCACTTACAAGTATTTTTTAATGCTGATTCGAATGGCGTGGATCTTGGAGGTGCTCTACAAGGATATGAGTTGTCGTTTGCCAGGTTGCTGATATACCCTGCGAAACAGATTAAGAAACCATTGTGTAATAATTTACAACTTATTTTAGAACTATAGTGAAACATTAGCGAGATATATAATGAAAAAAGCTGCAGATTAGTGTACAATGGTTAATTATTCTCTTGCAACGCATGACTGCGACCTATCTTATGCAATCCAACATCGAGAAATACTAGTAAACGATACAAGACATGGCCTGACTACAGCGAAATCGATATTTTCTAGACAGCCTAGGCCATTGGCATGATGTGACAAGACGAACTGGCATGGCACAGCAGATTTCACTGTTTCTAGACGCAGTTCTACACCTCAGAGACCCATGCCACTCGAGTCAGCATCAAAAATGCTTATGAAACGCTACCAAACACGACGTATTGCGATAAAACCGCCAAAATGTAGTCATAGGCCAATTTCTAACTACTAAGTTAACAATTTGATACGAAAAGCGAAAGAACGGACCACATAAAACACAGTGTGTGGCCTGGGCGTCGGACAGACATTGAAGATTTGGAATCCCTGTCTTGAAACGTTGTGCCAAATAGGGTAATGAGGGGGGGGGGTTGTAAAAAATGTTTTCTGACTGCACAGCATACCTAGTGTTAATCACGTGTTTTCAAAAACCAAAACCACCCTGCCACTCGAAATGCTGAAAGAGGAGGAGGCCAATTAGCGTAGCAAACTTCACTTATTGATACCTAATACATAGATCCAGCACAAGAGGAAGTAGACAATAACTTGGTCAACCTTCACGTCTTATTCCACTTTACTATATAGAGGTTGCTCCGATACTTGTCATGTCAATTGACAATAATGTGAGAGATTGATCAACCTGCACCTGCACAACTTAGATTAAGCTGTGACTGTAATCTGATGATAGCAACTTTTCATTTTCAGATGGCAAAGCTCTAGTTCACTCATTGCAAGTTAATTACATCCATCAAGTTCTTCAAGCTCGACTGGTAGACCACACCAACCCACTTGCAGAAGTTTATTCCTTTTTGCACTATTTTTGTCAGTCACTCCAACTTGAGGTATTATAGCTAACTAATGGATACAGTTTCAAACCCCTGTTCTCTCCACAGCTGCAGTATTGGGCACCGGTAATATCAGAATCACTTATGTCGGGACTGAGGAGACTGGAAGTAATGAGCAAAGTAGTTCAGCTCAGAGAGCAGGTCAAGTCTCTGGGTGTGATTCTGCACTGTAAGCTAACCAGGAAAGAGTGCATTAGCTATACGACAGGAAGACGACAATGGCCCTGTGGATGTGTCAAAATATGTGTGGGAGAAGTGGGAATTAAAAACCTAGAATGGACTGGTTTTATGAGGCTGTTGGGAGACCAATCATCTCACATGCACAGAGCTCCCATCAGAGAGAACTGTTGCGGTCTGGCAAAAGTACAATTGCTGGGGTGCTCACTAATAGCGGGGGTGTTGGAAACTGCACCAACCAGTAAGTATTATGAAGGAAATGCGCCTTCTTCTCTTTGATATATTTGTCAAGGCGGAGGCTATGAAGGACAGACTGACTAGGCGTGGAATAGCTCAAGTGCCACAGGCGATTAATGAATTAGGAAACCTTCACGGAACTTGACATGGTCACTGACATTATGGTGCCCATGTATGTGTTGGGTAGGACATACAAAGTGCAACCAGAAGGAAGCCCATGGGAACAGGGAAGCGTCGTCAGTTTTGGCCAGTGCAACATTAGGACTGCGCTAAGGGTGGGAACCCTGAGCCTGGGCAAGAGGTATGTGCCGCATTGCCTACTTTATCAAATGGCCATTACCACCCCCTTCCACTTGCTGTTCATTCAGGAACCTTACAGTGCCCTCTACTGCCATGTCATGTCTCTTGCTCCCTACGTGACACCCCCCCCTTCCCCAAACACACGCACTCTGCTTACTAGCTACAGCTTACGTCTATTGTCCTGCACAGGAACCTACTGAAGGTTCAAGGGGCAGGCACTTGCCCCCGTGGCTGTGGTTGTGGCAGGTGACCTCAATGCCCAGTGTCCCCTCAGACCAACCCACTGGGTCTGGAGGTTGCAACTAAGATTGCCCTTTAGGCCCGCTAGATGAGTCCACCTTCGTCAGCACCCAGGTATCCTCCATCTGCACTTGCCACCTCATCCCTCGTGTTGGCTGCTGGCTGGACTCTGCAGGATGTCAAGAGAGCGGACCACTCTCTGCTTGCGTGGGTCTAAAAGAGCCCTGGGAACTCTAAGGGACCCCATCCAACTGGCCAAAAGGACCTCCTGGAGCTGCCTCGACACCTGCGAACTGGCTGGGAACCCCTGGGCTTCCCCCTTCAAACTGGTGCATACTGTGGGGGAAATTTCCTCCTGCATCCCTCCCCCGTGAACTCCCAGGCACCACACCCACCTGCAAGACCAACATGGCCTTACTGACAACAGCATTCCCACTATGGGCCCGTATGACAGGGAGTACAGGATGACTGCCTCCCTCCCCACCAACTGTCACAAAAAGGTGCAGGAGCAACCACACTCCCTGGCTCCCTATGAAGCACCAGGACCGGCTGCCACATACATCAATTTACCATTTATGATTATGAAAAGGTAGGTGTATGTTAGTTATATGCCAACTATAAAAGCATGCGTAAAAAACTATGGACATGCATTCTTATCGAATGTTGAATGGGTTTTAAATCTTTCATCAACATTTAAGTACGTTGAGTGACAGAATGAATATACTCAAGGTCCAACTGAGAAATATCTATTAGAAGGCATATAATAAGCTATTGGAGCAAAGAAAAGCAGATGAGTCAATGCATTTTCAATGGCTGGCGAGCCTGGTCTGCTAGGGTGACTCATAGGAGTTGTGAGGCCATAAGCCGTGTTTTCCTAGAGACAGGGTTTTTCTGTCACATCGAGCTGAGGCACCCTGTCGGCAGGGTGACGTCGACCACTCGTTCAATGAAGAAAGAATACAACCATCTTCCTAGAGAGTGGAGGACGTCTCCAGCTGGTATGATTCAGGAGGTATCATGATGCTCGATGCGACGGGAGATTGAGAGCAGCGCTACTCGTGGACCTTTGGAATAGCTGACTCTAGTGAGGGAGACGTCATATTACATTTAGCTCACCATTCTCCCATGGTCGTTCGTTTCGTTGTTTTTCACTTGACTTCACCATGCCAAGTGACTGTTTTTCTGCGGAAGAGGATGAAAAAATTAATAGAGTTAGTGTTTGTGTACCCAATGTTATGAAACATAGTGAAATCTTTGAATTTCATCGCATTGTCGAGGAGGTGTCGAGTAATTAGAATATTATAAGCTCCTTCTTTATCCCTTTCACGGAACATTTCATCTGTGGGCTTCTGTCGGAGGAGTTCAGCAGCTGTTATATCTTCTTCACTCCACGAATACAATTTAAATGGTCCCTGGCCACCAAACACATTTCTTTCACACGGGAAGATTTCAAGAGAAACTGGTTGTTCCATTACAGGACATAAAACATTATCACGCTGCATGGTGCATCACCCTGCTGTCGGACTAAACTCTTCACTAGGAAAACACGGCATTAGTAGCGTATATCCCAGCACACTGCGTACAAGCTGCCCAATTCCAATCATTTCCGATCTGTACACTGTTATTTTTCCCCGTTCTTATTTTCGAATAATTCAGCCAGGGTACTGATATAAATGTGATTTTACTCAGAGCGTTCCCAGTTTTTTCGGGCGATACAGCTAACGATAACACTAATGCTAATTTTTCCAAACCGAAATATTAACAAATATCTGGTGCGACGCGTCACACAACTTTCCTAGGCCTCATGTGCATTCACCGATTTTCTTCACTCTATCAACCAATCAAATCGGTTTTTCATTCGCTGTTGGGGCTTAAGGTTCCGAAATTTATCGTGCCGTTTCTACTCATTCCGCGACCATTATTGAGCAATCAGTTCACAGGAAATTCTTGAAGCTGTCGACGCGATTTTTTTCGTAGAAGGATCGTGTTTAATGTTTTGGAATAATCGGATAACTGTGACAAGTGGTAATAGTGAAACGGCGCTGGTTTGGATTTCAGAATTTGTGGCCATATTCTCTGTTCCTTAACCTAAAGAGGCGCACGAGAGACGATAAAATCACAAAAACTTGTTTTTGAGTGCTTGATTTTGGAAAATGTTGGCATAAGCGCATTATAGCATAGAGGAATTACTTTCAACCAAATTTCAAGGGGAAATCGTTTTTAAAAAGTTGTAAGTTGAGATAGCAGAGTTAGGACCTTCTAAACTCACCTACATAAAACCATCGAGAATCAACCTTTCACAGAGAGAGAACTTGTCACAATTCTTACGAAGATCGAGAGAATCCTCAACTCGCGCCCTTTGATACCAGCTTCGTCAGATCCCAAGGTGCTCCCTTGACACCTGCTCACCTTCTCATTGGTGGTCCAATCAATGCTATCCCTTAGCCTACCTTCAAATCGCCTCTTCAGATGGCAGTTCCTTCGACAAAGAGTGCAAGCTTTCTGGTCATGTTGGAAAAGGGATTACCTTCATACCTTACAGCGACGCCGTAAATGGGCTAAGCGCTCCCCAAACCCCAATATCGGAGATTTAATTCTGGACCATCCCCCCTCGCCATTGGGTACGATCCGGGACGTCCACTCTATTTGAATGCTGACCATCAAGATCTCTACCTCTCTCTCTCTCTTGGGGGGGGGGGGGATTTCCCTCAGTCCCGTCACCAAAATGATTCCTAAACTGACACTCCTCTCAAACTGCTCATTAAGAGAAAATTTCTCGATCTAAAACCCACCTAACTGCGCGCTTTCCTTATTGCGGTCCTCTCTGCTCCTTCAGGTCACAACAGAAAGGGGCAGCAAACAAGGGTAGCCTTGAAAACTTTGTTAACCCAATACTCATCAAGACCCACAAAACAGGCATCACACCACCCCACTTTCCTCTTTCTGTTGAGCTGCTCATGCGACCAGTGCTGTTCTGCCCCTCATGCAGTTTCTCTACGCACGATCCGATTCCGCTTCCGTCTATCATCTCCGCAGCTTGTGGGCCTCTGCCTCCCAATTCCCTTCTGCACTTCACGTCGCCACATTCACCGTATCTTTTCATCAACAACTCATCGCCTCATCAAGGGCCCCAACGAAAGTTATTTCTTTGCTCTAGCTTTCCTTGTATATAAATTTCCCTAAGAGAACTCCTTATTTTCCTACAAACATCTTTACCCTTTTTACTTTCGAATTACTTTTCGCATTGTTCTCATTCAGCATCCCCTTATTCACCCTTTTTACTTTCCTTGGCTCTACAAAGTAGAAAGGAAAGTTATGTAATCGGCTGAAAAAAAAATTTTGAGTTTTCTTCAGATCTTTACGTTTCATACCCTCCTGAGTCCGAAAAACACTATTTGGGAAAATGGTCTGTGCGTGTGTGTGTGTCACTAAAGTGTGTCTGTGAACGATTTTTAGAGAAAACCACCGTATCAAATCAGCTCAAACTTCATATCTCGCCTGCTGGTCACAATGGGACGCAAAAATAAGGGTATGAACAAAATCCACCGAAAGTTAACTATAGTTAGCATAGTGATTGAAACAACAAATTTTTTTCTCCGAAACGGCTCTAACGATTTTGATAAAAATTTTTATATTGATATCTTTTGATAAGGCAATTGTACCATAAAATTCCCATTCGTAGGAAAATGACGAGAGCAGCACAATAAATTATCACAATTTTCGACGAAAAGAGTTTTTAGCGTGGTTTTTTACTTTCCTTGTTTTTTATAAACTCTGCTGGAATGTTAGTAAAATGTTTTTAAAAAATTGTTGTTGTAGTGAAATCCAATACTTAAAGGGTGAATGTTTAAAAACGCTCATGAGATACATGGGGGTCACTCCAGAAATTACTGAATTTCAACTACCGCTGTTTCGGTTACTACCAGTTCTAACAATTATTACCCAATAACTCTGCAAAAGTGATTACTATCCTTCTTCAAAAAATTCGTGTTTACAGGCTCATTAATTATCTGTGTACCAATTGCTCAATAATGGTCCGGGAATGAGTACGAGCAGCACAGTAAATTCCAGAACGTTAGGCGCTACCGCTTCCTGCTGCTGTGAAGTGTTGTTTGGCCAATTTCAAAGGAACTGAGTGATAAATGAATCGATTAAATAGAATTAGCCATTTAAAAAGTGAATTGACGCAGAGCTAAGGAAAGTTGTGTGTTGCAACGCACCAGATATTTTCTCATTTAATTTATCGTTATTTCTACCGTGGTCCTCCAAACCAGCTCTATGTGATAAGTGATGTGATAAGGAAACACGAAGTTTTCGTTTACGTACACCTTAACATAATTTCTTTTATAACACTTGGTTTAGTAAAAAGAGACGGTTGAATTTGGCGCTTGAACGTAAGGACAAATAATGGGTATTAAAGCAATTGGATTAGATCCGCCAGTAGTTAAATTACTAAAGTGAATGTACCTGTTAGGTGAGTTCCCCCTTTCCCGACGGTCCAACATCCCGTTTACCTTATAAAAGACCACGACCAACTGACTGACTCTAGCGCTGACTTAACGGCCAGACGATGATGTCTTTACAACGAAAGCGCTCGTCTACATTATCTCACCAGCGGGAGGAGACGGACTCACCTAACAGTTACGTTAACTTTAGTGACAAATAATGGATTTGGAACGGACGACGTACAAATGGACAGCAGAATTGACCTCGCCGCCTCGTTACATAGCCTCTGTCTGCAGGTGTCAGCAAAATAGAGGCGATTCCGTACATAATTTAAATAAATACGTTTTTGAATTCAATTCGAAATAATCTGCTATTGGTATCGTTGTTATACCCAGTACTGTCTTATTGTGCTACCAAAATAGACACATCATTCTAATGATGTTAATCCGTGCTCCAACATTGAATCGCTCAGGAGAGCAAAAACGACGTTTATTACTAAATTGTACAGATTCACAACTGGTTGTACATTCGGAAGTAAATATATTTCAGGTTTTGTACTCACAAACGCTGCGGCTTTGTAAAGACCGATTGGACAATCACATTCACGTCGATGAGTACACCCCAGGAAAGTGCCTCTGCATATCGTATTGGAGGTGAGTATTGGCCATTCTAACTTTTGAGACGATTAATTTGTGTGTGTCATTGTGTCGCGTTACTTCAGCCGCCCTGGAACTGACGTGAAATTGTGTCCGTTGGTTCCCCCCTGTCTAAAAAACTTGACAATTTCCAGCAACAACTAACCGCGATAAAAAGTGAACGTAGCCGTAATCTTCAGTCTGGAGGGACGGAACTAATTCCGTGGAGGAAGGGGCTCGCACTCAACCTCTCAGGCGGAGCAGGAGAGCGGTAATTTCTTGCGTGGAAATCATGTTATGAAGTTGAAAAAATATAAATACTACTGTTCACTATGCTAAAACGAAAAAGTGATTTATTTTGAAAAAATTGTAGAAATGCCGCGTGAAATTGTTATTTTATTTTTGATAAAATATCCCTCACATGTCTTGTCCTATTGACTGTTCCTTAATCTTAATATAAATATCAGGTGCAACGCATCGCACATCTTTCCTTCGCTCTGCGGCAAATTCCACCGGTCTTCAATTTATTTTTCACTCAGTTCATTTGAACTTGGTAAAACATCTCTTCACGGTGGCAGAAAGTGGTAGCGCTTACAGTTCCAAAATTTACTGTGCTGCTCCTACTCATACCCTGACCATTATTGAGTAGTTAGTACAAACATAATTTATGAGGCTGTAAACACGATTTTTTTTAGTAGGATAATAAACACTTTTCCAGAATTATTGGATAAAAACTGTGAGAAACGTTAGTGAGTGAAATAGCGGTGGTTGAAATTACGGAATTTCTGGGTAGCTCCTATATATCTTAAGAGCGGTATTAAACGCTCATCGTATAGGTACTTAATTGGACTACCGCCTTAATTTTTCTGAAGATTCTAGTACCATTTGAACGGAATTTATAAGGAAAAAACTGCGCTAAAATCGAGTTTCATTGAAATGTTTGGCAACTCATTGTGCTGCTCACGTCATTTTCCCAACGATTGAGAATTTTATGGTATTGTCGTGTCATTTGGAGATGTCTATACAAAAAATGCATTCGAAATCGTTACTGCCGGTTTTGAAAAAATATATTTGGTGTTTTGATCACTATGATAACTATAGTTAGTTTTTGATGGGTTTTGCTCATACCCTTATTTTGGCGCACCTGGACGACCTGTGGGCTAAATATGAAGTTTGAGCTGATTTGGTGCAGTTGTTTTTGCTTAGTCGCGTTTGCAAACCATTTTCTTCTCAAATAGTGTTTTGGTTTATTATTCATTCTGAATAATAACCCTATGTTTTCCGTCACGAAAAATTTTTTACAACCCCCCCTCAAAATTTGATACTTTACGTTTCAAGACATGGAGATTCCAAATTTGCAATGTCCGTCCGCCGTCCCCCGTCCCCCGGCCCCCGTCCGCCGTCCGCCGTCCGGGCCGTTTTGTGCCTTTAACGTGGTCTAAAAAATTCGTTCTTTCGCCCAAAAATCCGATTTGGTATCTAGTTGTGCCCGCCATCTCGGCAATCCGATCGGACGAAGCCCGTGGTTGTAATGGGCAAAAAACGGTTAAAAAAATTAACGAAACGCAGTACAACGCGGGAGCTACAAGCGTTTCGTCGTTTGAATTCCCTCCGCCCCGCCCGTCTCATTAAAAAACCAACCGCTCTCGAGGCGAGCGAGTGCGGCCTCCCGCTCGCTTCCCTCCCAACGACCGGTCTCTCCCCATTCGCCTTACTCTTCCAATTTCCCCGACGTTTTCGTTTTAATACGATTCAATTTTTTTAGATTCTTTCGTTTCATTCTCATTATGTTTTTTTCATAGATTTTTGGTTAAATTTTGATATTAGTATTTAGCGTGCATGTTTTCATATTAAAATTCAGTTTTTTCTAGATACTTTCGTGTTTTTTTTGTTTATTTTAATATTACGATTCAGTTCTTTTCGGCCTTTTTTTGGGTTTCATTATGATATTTTTCGATGCTGAATCGAACAGGATGGGTCTCGGAGCATTAATGCTAGGTCAAGCTGATTATCCGAATAATAAACCGTTGTGTAATAATTTGCAGCGTTTTTCATACTCAGAAACCCTTGAACCGTAAAGAGAACTCAACTTTTTTTTCTCCCCAGCTGGTTACCTGACTTTCCTTTCTACTTCGTTGAGCCAAAGAAAGTAAAAAATGATCGATTACATCTCTTTCTGATCAAAATTTAAATGACAACTTTCTCTATTCTTTACAAAATATTTCATGAAATACACTTCTGAGTACAAAATGTTTTTTCGTCGTACACGGCAACAATAATCATTAACGAGTTGATTAAACGCTTTTGTGGAAATTTGGACAATCGCAACAGTTCAGTAGACACCTCAGTTTTAGTTTGTGAAACCATCGCAAGGTTCGTGAAACTATTAGCCCAAGCGTTTTGCCATAACAGCTTCAAGTAAACCCTTTCGTTTTGTTGTACCCATCTCTAAATTGATCCTGAATTTACTGGCCATGTACCCGTTTATCCTACGTCAATTTGTATCTTCTGATGAGCTCTAAATCATGTCCTAATTACATCAAAATTTCAGAGAGCTCACGAGCAAAGACCCAAAGTCCGAATTGGGGTACAAATTGACTCTCCAAGTGTGCCAACATGATCCTGCTCGTCCCTTACAAGTTTGCCACGTGCCGGCTCTCGGTGGCAAAGATTCCGAGCTCGTCGATAAAGGGCTTAAACCCGAACTCGTTTCAATGGAACATCTTTTGATCCAGACGATTTATACCAGAACTCGTTCGAGGCTTTCGGAGCTCAAGACTCATTTGCAGAGAATCGTAAACAACCTTAATTGTGAGTAGCTGCCAGTTGTAATTACTTTGAACTGCCTCGATATTGAATTATATATATGTACAGCAGTAGTGGCGGAATATTTGTTATAAATACAATACAGGTCTGTTTTATCTCTTTAGTTATCATTGCTGAAATTATGAATATTATGGAGATTAGGTTTTTCTAGCATTCAGGAGCCAGCCCTCAGTATCGACCAAACACA
The DNA here is from genome assembly GCA_020466155.1 of Pachypeltis micranthus. Lineage (NCBI taxonomy): Eukaryota > Metazoa > Arthropoda > Insecta > Hemiptera > Miridae > Pachypeltis > Pachypeltis micranthus. Next base: position 13,661,838 of record CM035775.1, read on the forward strand.
GACCTGTGTAAGTACTGCAGGTAACATATCGAGTCCCAATCAACAAGACCAATTTTTTTGCATTACCAGTTACAGCCGTTTAGGGGCTCTTTAAAATGGGGAAGAAGCATACCTTTCGGCCTTTAAAATACAATATGAAACAGTTAGCTCTGGAGTAAATGATATACACTTAAAGGCAATATATTGAAAATAAAACAAATTCCTGGGTAAATTAACGGCGAATTTCAGTAAAAATGTCCAATGTTCGAAAATAACTACTCAACTCTGACCTGAATGCTTCGTAGGGTGAACCACGATGATGTCGATTAAACAGTGACAACCATAATTTAGGTGGATATCCACGTGGATGGAATTGGCAGTGAGGAAGTGACGTGCACTTAGTTGTATCCCCAAATATGACCTTCCAAATGCCGGATGGTGCTTCTCCATCGAAGCCTGCAACGCTGACTCAAAATTAGACGACCAACAACCTGGTTGCTAGGTATTGTGGACTTCGACATTTGGAGAATGCAGATCCACAGGTGAACAGAGGGAGGAGAAAAACGGGAATGGCTGGTTCTTTGCTGAACTGGGCAATGCCTCCCATGTGCTGCCTGTGCCATCTGGATCAGCCCTGCGCCTTATTATCACTTTGCCAGTTGATTCAATATAACATTAAAAAAAACAAACAACATAATCCTTTTTAAACGGAAATTACAAAAATGATATAAAAATAAAACAAAGAATATAATTATAAGGTGTGTCAACCTTCTTCGCAAACTGGTCGGAACTGTCGAAAAGAGTTAGAGGGTGCACTGTTTTGCTACTTTGTTGCTTTCAAAGTACCACTGCTGATGCCAAGGGGGTTTTAAAATTGTTCAGCTGACAATTTTGACTAAAGTGAAGAGTGCGATAGTCAGCACCGTGGACCTTGTGGGATTCAAGATGGTGGGATGTTGGGTAGATGAAGGCTAATAGGCCCTTGCGATGCAGACGTGCAGATGTACATGTAATAGCATCCTTCAAGAAACCCTTCACGAGTACAGGCTCATGTAGCATATTATGATTAAAAGACCTGTTTCAAGGGTTGAAAATGTGCTTTTTCAGGTGTGATGGAAGGGTGTCCAGCTGTTCTCTCGGTGCCGGTGCTCAATCCATTCCTTCGCGCCGAACAACTTCTTGTGACGGTGGACACTCACACGGGAATGCTTCGCTGCCACATTCCCAACTACGACCCTCCGATCATCACCGAATTGGAGTCAGCTCTCAACTCTGATCATTCACGAATCCCCACTCTCATATCTGAATTAAGGTATTTTCACTTCTTTCGAATGTCTTTCCGTGAAGAAAGTGGGCTACTTATGGGGTGAAAAAGTAAGAGAAATGCTGGGAAACGATACATTAAGAGTATAATGAGAGATGGAAAACAATTAGAGCTGGTGAACCTGTTATGTGAATCCGTTTTCTCTTGCAAGTAGAATACTGTGGGCGAGCGCTTTCGATCTAAAGACATCATCAAGTTAGTCAGTTAGTCTTTATATAGGAAGAGAAAATTGAGCAGGATAGTGATGTGACGGGGGGGGGGGGGGGATGAGAAGGGCGACTGGTCATTCACTTCCTGGAAAATCCGTTGGAAGTAAAAGGAAAGGAGTGTAGGGACAGTTTTGTATGCCTTTAATTAGTTGGAAAACTCTTTTGTTCATTGTTCGTGGAAATCCAGAGAGACAAATTATAAATTGTCCTATTTTCCACCTCAACGTAAAATTTTGGGGTATAAACTGCAGACTTGAAGGTGAAAGTTCGATGTACTGTTACAATCAACATGTAGTGACAACGGAACAGAACGATATCAGGTACTCCACCCTTGAGAATGTCAACTGGAAGGCAAGCGCAAACAGTGAAGATGGAAGAAGAAGTCGGACGGAGGTCGCTATAATGGCGTGTCAAGAGTTACCAGACTGAACAGACTTTGTGTACAGTACTCTACTGTTTATTCAAGGAAGTGGCTTGTTATTGAGTACTGATACAGGAACCATTCCTATTACACTGGAGATCCACGTTGGGAGCTAATCGAATTGGATGGTACACAAGATCCATTCAGTTCAGTCTGACAGCCTATAAAAGATCCTCGTCTGGAATGAGCATGATTTGGCAAAACCACTGTCATTCTTGCGATACCCCCCCCCTCTCAACTTCATCTTCTATCTATAACTTTAGCGTCGACGTTCAATGAGCTTACTATTGTCTCACTGCATGTTCAAATTGTGCTTGTAACAGTACTGAATGTGAACGGTTGTGCTTAAACGTTTTTGAACTGAAGCTTTCAGAGGCCAAACAGTATCGAAATAAGTGAGCAGAGGAGCATTTGTGAATGTGTGTAGTTTGCCCCCAAACATAGTATAGAATAGTCAATCAGTACTCACCAATGTTTACGAACATGAGATTGAGCATTGCATTTACCTTGGAGCGTCTTTCCTTTCAGTTTCTGCCCCCCTAATGCTCTCAGTCTCTGACGCATAACTTCCAGTCAAGCAAGCCCTTCGTCGTTCTCTACGCGAGCTCTATTTCTCCTGACGACGTTTGTAGGTATGATCACTACCTCGCCTCATTGACGAATCTTGTCCATTCGTTTTATTTTACGACCTCCAGGAGGCGACGCTCGTGACATTTCCACGTTGCCTGGTACATTTACACACGCAAATATTGTATTGAGCATGTTGGGTGCCAATGTAATGTGATTGTTGGGGCAATTGTAATAAGCCACTTCCTCGAATAATCGGTGATGTATTGTACGCAAAGTCCAGTCAGTCCAATAGCTGTATAAGATTCGAATCTGGAATGAATATATGCAATGCGTGGCAGAGCCTGCTGTCGTCGTGACGCTTCCCCCTCCCTCCTCAGCTTCATCTTCCGTCTTTAGCTTCGACGTTCAATGAACTGGGTATCGTTCTGTTCTGTTAAACGTTCTGATATAAGTTCCGCCACAGGATCCAATTTATTTGATTTTCTTCAACCCCACGTTTCACCACCTCTTACCTTCTATTCTGCAACATCACGCCAGACGCACATTGTGCTATTTATATTTAAAAGATTTAGTTGGGTTTCTCATTAGTTTCACTGTGGGCTCACACGATCATATTTGTTTTCATTCTTTCAATATACAGTCCACATATCACATTTTGAGAAGTTTTCCTTGGCGTATCATTGGTCCAAAACCTCGCCCAATAATCAGACAAAATCAGTCTAGTCCTACAAACGGTGAAGAACAGTTTCGTAAAGCTAGGGAATTTATTTTGCCGCTACTTCCCCCACAACCTTCATTTAGAAATCAACGTATTGGTAATTGATGGGGATGTCAACGCCATTTTTTTGGGGGGACGTTCACGTTGGTCAAAAACGCAATTCATTAGGTTGCTCTCGATTATTTTATGACCATTATTAAATGTCCAAAGTATCCCCCCCCCCCAAATAAGCCCCAATCATCGAAACGTTTGTTAACTTATTATTTCCCTTTTATTGTGGCTCATTGAAGGTACTGGATCGTTCAGAGGCGCTGTGAAAAAACCCTGCAACACCTTCCTGCATCGCCCTATGAGCGCCTACCGTTGCTTCACGGTCCTGACCACCCCATGTGCAAAATTGGCAAACACAGGATGTTCATAAGACTTCACAAACATCGAAATATCATTCTGGTTCGTCGTTATAGCGTGACGTTTTACTATTTTGTGTTTCTAAAGTCGTCAATTCGTGATTTGTCGTTGGCTCGATGACGCTCATAGTCCAATTTTCAGATTGTGGAGCTTAAAGAAAAGGAATCCAACAGCACTGAAATGGATTATATATTCTACGTGGCAGTTGTTAAACATTCGTCGATTGAAGATGATCCCAACGACGATACGATTGAGAATGAAATGCCGAAGATGTACCTCAGAGTATTTAAATTGATTGAATTTGACAGTTTTGTGACAACGCACGGCCCTTTCACTTCTGTTGATGGTGAGTTGGCACTGAAACATTTTACTTACCTTCCCCTTAAATATATAATACACCTCAACAAGATGGGCATCTCAGAGGCGGTGGAATGCAGACTCTGTGGTGAGGAGGACGAGACGGCGGAGCACATCCTATGTGAGTGCCCTGCCTTAGCAGTCAAACGCTTTGGATACTTTGCCCAGAGTTAGTGTCACAATAGGCCCACACGTGGCCGCAGTGACCAAGGGACTTGTCCCGCACGCCCTCGAAAAAGAAAAAAAAAAGTATATATATATAATACTTGACATTAGTTGTGTAATGGTCCGAGTAGGGGATTCCTTCAACTTTTGAAGTGAAGCTTTTATATTCAGCTGCTACAGTCCTCTGCAGGTACCATCTGTAACGTTGTGCCATAATTGCAATGTGTAGTCTGTGACGATTATCGAGTATTTCTCTCCTTCTAAAAGAGTTGATTTTCTTCAAATCTTTCGTTTTGAGGCCTACTGTTCGAGCGGGTCTTTTTTGTGGTTTTTTTGAATGCTCGAAAATGAGGTTATGAGGAAGATGGTGGTTCATTTTGTTTTCAGGAAACTTGGTACTTCTTTCATAACCTCGTTTAATAATTAATTCCTTAAAACGTTTGTAGGTATACAAATAACCACTCTTAGTCGAGTAAAGTGTGCTAGGGAACTGAGATTTTACAGCGTATCTTTTTGAATGCATCCAGCTACGCTTGACAACCTCTGCCTTGTGATTATCTGTCATGTAAATGTTAAAACTTGAACGTAAAATTGTATTGCCCTTGGCTGTCTAGTAACACCAGTGCCAATATATGTATACAATTTTGATTGGTGGAAGTGGGGAATCAAAAATTCAAGATGGAGGCGAATATGTGTGTGCTACAACGTCATTGTCTCAATCGTTTACTTTTTTCTATTTTCTGCAAGGGGAAGGCGCGAGAATGTTTAAAATGTGAAAAAACGGGTGTTCCGATACATAGAAAGTTAATTACGTATCAATTAATAAATGACGCACGTTCGAGTCATGCGGTTGTTTTGGCACGTAAAACGACGCAAATCTGCGTGGTGAGGGGTTTTTTTGGCAAGTCTTTGTAAGCAAAACACGGTTCGGGCGAGTCATTTATTTGACGGCATTGCGTGAATGACGACAATGACTCGTAGGACAAATAATCCAAAAGAAGTTTAAAGTTCGAAGTTCATTCCATTTCTGGATGAAGAAGCCAAACTAACAAAGAAAGAACACCCCACACAACCAAGAATACTCGTTTAGAACGCTTGAGGGAGGTTTGGCAGCAGACTGACGTTCAGTTAACAATAACTCGAAAACTTGCGGGTGACAACTCAAAAACGAACCATGCCCTCTGAAAGCTACCCATCCAAGGAAGGTGTATTGAAAGTTGTGAGACAACCCCCCCCTCCCCCCCCGCCTGGGCAGTTTTCAGTGCCATATTTCGAAGGGAGAGAACGATGCCTTTGTTTTGGTGGTGCTTTCATCCCTGTGGCACCACCACAGGCCGTTATAGTCAATTTAATAAACGTGTACTTAGTGTAAGGAGGCTTAAAGAAGACGAGAAAACTCCTCCCTAACTAAGAGGCCTGCTGCCCCCTTGGACTGGAGGGTAGAACGCCGCTACAGATAGAACCGCTTCACTCCTTTTGGTTTATTATTCATTCTGAATAATAACCCTATGTTTTCGGTCACGTAAAATTTTTTACAACCCCCCCTCAAAATTTGATACTTAACGTTTCAAGGCATGGAGATTCCAAATTTGCAATGTCCGTCCACAGTCCGCCGTCCGAGCCGTTTTGTGGCTTTAACGTGGTCTAAAAAATTCGTTCTTTCGCCCAAAAATCCGATTTGGTATCTAGTTGTGCCCGCCATTTTGGCAATCCGATCGGACGAAGCCCGTGGTTGTAATGGGCAAAAAACGGTTAAAAAAATTAACGAAACGCAGTACAATGCAGGAGCTACAGCGTCCCTCGCTCCCTCCCGTCTGAATAAAAAACAACTGGTGGCGGGGCGTCCTCACCTCGCGGGTGGGCGGCTAAACTCCCCATTCGCTTCGAGCACCCCCGTTCCTATTTCCCCAACGTTTTGGTTTTAATACGATTCAATTTTTTAGATAATTTCGTTTCATTCTCATTTTGGTTTTTTCATAGATTTTTGGTTAAATTTTGATATTAGTATTTAGCGTGCATGTTTTCATATTAAAATTCAGTTTTTTCTAGATACTTTCGTTTTTTTTAATATTACGATTCAGTTCTTTTCGACCTTTTTTGGGTTTCATTATGATATTTTTCGATGCTGAATCGAACTGGATGGGTCTTGGAGCATTAATGCTAGGTCAAGCTGATTATCCGAATAATAAACCGTTGTGTAATCATTTGCAGGGTTTTTACTGTTCATTAGAAACAAAAAGCTCTCCACCTTTGTGCACTAGTGACATTCCCAGTTGACTCGTTATTTTTTCTCCTTTTCTAATACCATTATCAAGTTACAAACTCTACTTCACCGTGTAAGTCGAAACCAATTCAAGCGTTTTGTGGCACTTTATCCCCGGGGATTGTGGTTGCCCTTCTGCGTTCGATTTAAATGTAACAATAGTCATGATAGCGCCGTAAATGGGTGCCTTTGCATATTCGCCTTCATTGGGCCTGTGATATCTCGAGGTGCGTAAAGCAACTTACGCCTCTGGGACATCTGCTGGTGCTGAAAGTGCTGGTGCGTAATCGACACAGAACTGGTTCACATTTAACCAATCCCATGGGGTATTTTATTTTGTGCCCTCAACGTATGAAGAGTGTTGGCGCAGCAAAAAGGGGGTTAATAAGCGTAATTGCCGAATTTCTCAGTCCAACAAGTGTTTTAACTGCTCTTGTATTAGGCACAAATGATATTGTAAAATACTGGTACAAGTGATAGATTATACGCCGTATGTGCCAAATTATAAAATCGGAACAATCTGATCGGGAAGAAGTCCAAGGAAGCCTTGAAAGAGCTGGAATACTGGGATCCAGAAGCGGTGAGAATTCTCGTGGAAGATGGGCAGATGCACACGAGGGATACAGGGACGTTTTGTGTCACTCACGTCGAAAAAAAGTGAATAATAAAAAAAGGGTTTTTTTTAAACTGAAGGGTTTTGTCGTCGCACGGAGCTCGGATCGGAATGGCGGTGGAGTGGCATTGGGTTGAAGGCATTATCTCTTTATGTCCTACCGTGTTCGTGTCGTCTTCGTTTCTACCCTTTGTGTCAAGTTCCACAACAAGGAGGAAGCCAAATCATCTGTGTGGAGTTAGAGCAATCACTATAAACCATTCGTTTTTCCATACAATCAAATGTTATTGGCCGTTGAATTCCTACTTTGTGAAGCGTTGCTTTACTCTAAAACCGCTTGTTTTGTAATTATACGAAATGAATCCTGTTTATGTTTTGTTAAATATTAACGGCCCCGTTGCTCATTTCATTGTTCCTGTTCGTTGCAGAGCAAGACAAAAGTGACGGGAAAAGAAAACTCCCTTGGAAATCCGAAGGCACTCCCAGTAAACGAGTAAAAAACCCAGCGTACTTCATTCCTGAATTGGCTCACGTTGTGGCTCTTTGTGAAGAGAGAGTGCCATTCATCACTTTGGCTCAGGAAGTAAGTCAGTTTGTTTCGAGCTTCGATGAACGTAGAAACTAGATTTTATCGTTTCAGCGTAGGGTGTGTTAAAAGTATACCAGATTCGGTGATACCTACAGATAAGTAGTTGATACTGTTATTCTATGTACAGGGACAGACAGCTTTCAAATTGTTGTGAGGGATCACTCAACCCAGGAATTGCTGTACAAACTTTTAAGCTTTCTCGACCTTAAAATTAATTATAAACACAATTTTGCTATTTACAGAACACCTACTTAGTGATGTCACCATCCGCGATTCACCAAACCACTCACAATTTTTAAACACGCGGCTTTTCGTTGTATTAAAATGTTTTCTCTCGGTCCCTCTTCTTTCCTTAGAATGAAGGAGCGTGGTCGGAACTTTTAACACCATTTGTTACGAGAAGATTGAAATTTTGAGGTATGAATCTTCATCTATGACCACTTGATAACGATCACTGGGGCGCCTAAAATGAACAGTATGAGAAAGAGAGCTATGTCTGAGTGAAGACAAATTAAAATTAGAAATAATTATCAAACAAGGAATTGTAAGCGCCATCAGTTTCTACGTGACACTTTTATCCAGCCCTTACCCAACTGAAAAGTTTTTGGATTAGTAGGTAGATATACGCACGTGCGTGTAAATATAACCTGATGTATAAAATCCAGAAAGGTATAAAAGCCTTCAAAATGAAGAGAAGTGTTTAATGCAAAAATACCTGAAGGTAATTGGAAGCAGCTAGCCGCACATGTGAGTAGCTAGCAATCTGTCAAGTTACCCACTATCCTGCTGGAGAGACTGGAGTGGGCTCCCTGAAGGTGGCAGTAAAGACCAGAGACCGCTAGCGTCACTTGTCATGGAACTTAGTATTGTTGCGAGACCGAAGACAGGAATACAGTCTCCGCCTTGGACAACTAGTGTCTCGTGTCGCGCTCGAAAAGCGCATTTAATAGAAAAATGGCTGCGTTTGGTGACGAAGATAGCGAAATTATTTAGCGTCATCTCTGAATATGATATCTACCTTGCCCTGCAGAGGCTGCCACCTGCTGGGGCCCTAACCCTGGGGCTGTGCATTCCCGTGGTACCATGTTCGGGTCAAACAACCCTTAAGGCCAGAATGGTCACAGGCCAGCCCCATCCTAGGGCGAGGCAGTTTGGACTCACTGGCCTCCCTGGGGTTTGAAGGACCCCGGTAAGCTGCGGCACAGGGCCTTCAAACCTCCACCCACTACTCAGGGGTCCATCCGCCGGGCGTCCAGATTTAGAAGAACAGGAAGACAGACTACGATGCAGAATAAATCGCAGCTTTGGTCGCCGTCTCGTCTCAGCCGTAGTACTAACTGCCGCCTTAACAGGTCCGTTCCAGGGGAGTTGGGAAATGGGCCTCCATTCGACAAGGTTCAAGCAGCATGTGGCTGACTCGCAGTCATCTTTTATTGAGCTACCTCACTGGTTACCTGCGACTGATCAGTGTTGGGGGGTGGGGTTTAAAGGCACATTAGTTGAACCAGTAAGTGACATTTCTCTCCCTTCCTGTATGTTTGTGAGAAGAAGGAGATTTGTAAAATTGAACTTGAGTTGTCTACCCCCTGCCCAACACATACTGCTTGTTGGAGGTCATCGCAGGGATTTAACTGTAGTTTTACAATGTTCTCGTGGCACTAGCGCGTTCTATGCGACATTTATCTTACATTCTGACGTCGTTTTACAGCTTGGACGGCGGGATATCGCTCATCAGGGCCTTCAGGTTGAAGCAAATGCGACAGCTCTCGTCTTGAAAATCGTTCAGATGCCACCGCCCACTGGAATTTCCACTACATCGCCGGCTTGGAATCACCTCCTCAAACTTCTACTTTCCGTTTCAATTCGAGTTCATTCGAATAAATGCACGAGTAAAAGCTGGATTGTTGAATTCGTCATGTTTGGAAGCCCTTTGGTTACGCAGAGCCCCAAAGAACAAGGTGATTTTTGAGTGTTTATGTCTTACAATTGTATAAAATGTGCGTTAATTTGGCTTTAAGGCTATGTCGCATCAGCGCTTGTGTTTATTCGAAATATAAGTTAACACGTTCATTCGCTGCTAAATCATATTTGTGTCTCCTCAAAGACACTACTGTTTCACCTCTAGTCTAGTCACGCGGGAAGCAGGCGAACATTTTCAGCTTAGCACTTCTATTGAGCTAATAATACGCGAAGGACGAGAAAGGTAAAGGGAAACGAGTTGTAATAGGCTCAACATGACCTTAAGATTGGTTGCTCAATTTCTGAGGTGCTGCTGATGTAGCACCTTGAATCTTTAATATTTCGCACATGTTTGTGCACAAAACATTGTTTCCTCTAGTCTTAGTTTGATCTAAATCGCCGTTTAGAAAATGATAAAAACCTTCATTTTTGGTACTGTTACGTGTAAGGTATCGCACTAAGTGAGTCGAGAAGTGAGGTGCAGCAATGGGAACAAGGAGTTATATTCGCAATCACACTCGGATAAGTCTTACCACCACAAGCAGGGAACTGGGTGGGAGTGAACACGAGCGCTGGTGACAGGGCGACGCCTAAACTGGCAAGATCAGTTCGTTTGTGTACAGCACATTTCGGCAGTCCACACTATAATATAGAAGTTGTTGCAAATTCTCGGGGGAAGGAGCTGCCATTCAAGCGCCACCTTCGTGACTGCCTTCTGCTGCGATCATTTTCCCAACAACTCTTCATTTAAAATATAACGCATTTCTGATTGGACTGCCAACACGATTTTGTGGAAAAAAGTGTGGCAACTGCACCTATCAATTTTCTATTCTAAAACCCCACTTTCTTCGTAACTGTAACAAATCAAAATTATAAGTAGGGGGTTGATTTTTAAGTTTTTAAAAATGACTTTTATTACTTTAGTACAAAATACAAGTTCAACACGGGCAGCGTTACGTTAAAGGGGACGGGATCGGAATGAAGCTGCTCCCCATTGTTTCAGGGGGCTTTTATAAGTTTTCTTAACAAAGGATGCACTGTTCGTTTCTGCGACGAAGCTGCTGAGGCAGGCGAGATCAGCGAAGTCAGCAGGTTAATGTCCTCTGAGTCGGATGCGACGATCGCGACGTTCGATTGAGACAAAGGCGCCCATTGTTCATTAGGTGTTAACTCCTCCCACCCGAGATTCGGCTTATGGGGGTGAACCTGTCGAAGGTTGACACACAGAAGACGGTGTTTGCAGTGACGTCATATCGATCTGTAACGGGAAAGGAGAATTAGAATCCGTGGGATTTGACGAGATGAACCTTTTTCGCCGTCGGATCTCGAAGATAAAAATAGTTAACATCGCGGCCACTAATATACAATAAATTGGACTCAGACTATAGGATAAGTTTTGGTCTGGCTGGAAGTCGGACGACGTTAAAAGGGGCCAATCAGCATCGAGTTCCGAAAGGGTGTCGAAATCGCGTAGTGAAAATTGTTGTTGGGTTAATTCGAAGTTGGACAGGTCCATACGGACTTGGGGGATTCTTGGCATCGCGTTAGTGCTAGAAGAGCTTTGAATGACGTGATTATTAACGTAAATTGTTTGACCTTTCGTTTGAATAAGCCACGTTCCATTAAGTTTTCTAATGCGTTGAGTTCCTGACTCAATGGTCATAACAGTAGTTGTCGTAGGAGCGGTAATGAGAATTAAGTCCGTATTAGGAACGAACGTATAAATAGTATTGGGGATGTTTAATCTGATTAGAGTGCAATTTGCAATTGAATTGAATTTAAAAATGTTTTGTTCGCAATCTGCTGGTTCCGTGCTTAAGTTATCGTTAGTACAAAAATATTCATTATAAGGGGTTTTATAGCACTCCTTCGTAAGCGAAAAGGTTATTCTGTTAGTATTATCAAGCAATAATAGTTTCCGTCTTACATCTAGGGTTACATAGTTATCGTTATACAATACTGGTACTGGATTAACAGAGAATAGGGATAGTCCCAGATCTTCGTACATTGGAATTTTTATCAGATACAATATGTGGTCGTTTTTCAAGGCACATAAAAGTTTCGAATTGACTTCGTATTCCAAAGTGTGGTTGAATTTGATTAGTTTTGCGTTCTTCGGACTTATTTCAAAAACTCTAGAGATTTCATTGGAGAAATCCTTCGTCGGTATTATACTGGGGTGTAATACTCCTAATTTGCAAAACGTTAGTGAGGTTTCTATTTCTCTGATTTGGGCGAGTAGCATGTTCATGTTGATGAGGAGTTGCGAAGCTACCTCTGAGATGCGCGATATTTTATTTCGCGTGAATTTGGCGTTTAATTGTTTCTGTATTTGACGGTTATTGTAATTCAAGGTGTTTAATGTGTCGTTATATCTTTGGATTAAATTTTGAATGACAATGTGCTGTGTGTTGCTACGTGTGTTAGTCGCAGAGAGTTTATTTGTGAGGTTTTCTATCAACTCGTCGTATTTTCTACGATCTTCATCGTCTAGATTTCCAGTAATGATTTTAATAATGGATCCTAGTCCGTTTATTAAACCTCTCTTCGTTCTGTTCGTATGATGTGTGTCAATATTGGATAACTTGTCTTGTATGTTTGACAGGGTGACACGTATCATGTTATAATAATTCATTGACGTTTGGGATGTAGAGTGGTGTTTCGATGTGAGTGTCTCGAAGCTTTGTTTCAGACTTTCGAAGGTTGTCTTGAGTATTCGTAAGTCATAGTAGTGTGTCAGTAGGTGTTCATTTGTTTCTACGTAGGCGGGTCCTAGTCTTATTGGTATTGAACCACCTGATTCCTGTAGACTGGTAAATATGGCTCCTAAGGCGCGCGTTAAGAACCTGAAATCAGAATGAATACTCGGTTAGTTTTGAAGTGTTTGGGATTTAATTTCATCTTCAATCGAAATTCTAAAGTGGGGTATATCCTTTTGAGTTATTGCGGGGAATTTGTTTTGCGCGAGGTAATCTGCGTATTTGCATACAAAGACTCCACAATCATACCCGTTTGTTTGTTTAGGTAATTGAACTTGGTCTAGTCGCCATTCTTGAGAGTTTAATTGTAGCTTCTTTTTGTGGTATAATTCGTCTGTGAGATATTTAAGAATTTTATTAAGGATTGCGATTCCTTCGTAACCTAGCGAATCATAATAGCTTATAATTTTATCTTTTATTTTTATGGCGATTAGGCGCCAGTGGTTGTTTTCGTGTATTGGAATTAGGACAATATCTTTGTCGAAGATATCGGTTTTTCGGGTATAATTCTTCACTCGTTCGTAACCGCACTGGTATGAGACGTACAAGAAGGTGTTAAACGCGTATACTCGCGGAAGGTTGGGGTTCTTTTCACTTCGTTCGTTAATAAGTTCCATATAATAGTTTATTATGTTATCATTGATCCATTCTTTGTCTTTGAGGGTTTCGAAATCTGCGGGTGTAAGGTTAATTCCGAATTTGGCGGGTGTGTCCTTTATTAGTGTTTCTTTTTCTTCAGAGTCTTCGGAAGGGAGTTTTCGTGGTCGTTTAATATTAGAGGCGTGTATTTTTGTTTTAGTGTTAAAATGTCTTGGGAGTATTTCGGTTGTTTTCCGCGGGACGTCGACATTCTCGACGGTCTCTTTATTATATTTCTTTTTGTTTTGCACTGTATTTGTTTAGTTTTCACAAATATTTCGGAAGGTAGATCAGGCATTTCTTCCTTATTTTTGTTCCTATGGTCAATTATTTTTGTTTTTCGTTCTTCTTGTTTTTCTGCTATGATTCGGTATAATTTTTGAACTTTATTTTTGTGTTCTTCTACGTAAAGGTTAGCAATACCGGATTCTATCTCCGTCGGTATCGGGTTGTTAGATTCTAAATGACCATTCATGACTTCGTGAGGCGTAAGATTTGTGCTGGAGTGAATACTGGCATTATAAAAGATGATGGCATATTTTACTTTTTCTTTTATGCTGGACGATCTGTACTCGACACTTTCTGACATGAGTCGTACGATTTCAATTAACGTTGAATGGAAACGTTCGATAGGGAATTCGAATTTGGGTTTTGAGTACTAGTATAATGGAATGCTATACCTTGCACTTTTAGGAATTCGCGGATGAGCGAGGAATTAAACTCGTTTCCGTTATCCATGACAATTTTGTTTGGATTCCCGTGGTGTGATATAAATTTCAACAGTTTTTAGATATTTCTATGTTTGTTGAATTTTTGAGAGAGTACACTTGAGCATACTTCGAAAATTTATCTATTATCGTTAGGTATTTTGTTTTTCCAGTGTGAGAGTGTCTATGTGTAAGATCTCTAATGGTTTTGTCGGTGTTTCCGTAATGTTGAGTTTTAAGTTGAGTGGATGTCTGTCATATTTACATTTTAAACAAAGCTCACATGTGTTGATGAAATGTGTTATTGTTTCTTTTGATGTGGCCAGTAATATTGTCTTTTTATGTGGTTATAGGTTTCATCTATTCCTCTGTGAAACCTTTCTTTGCAGTGTTGGTGTGATATTATTTCATTTTGCTCTTCAGGATTCATTACATCGAGCAATTTCTGTTTGTGTCGGATCATTTTAATCTCAGAGAATTTGAATTTGTCCATTAGAATATTGGCAAATTGTTCGTACAAATCTTTTTCGAAATAGATCCCATAGGATCTCTTTGGTTCTACGTAAGTCATAACGAAATTGACCACTTCTTCTTTAAAATTCGTTTCTGGAAACTTTACCGTTATTCTGCACTTATCTTCAAATAGTTTCTCAATATTGACATCAGTGACTAATTGTTTCCCTATGTCTACAATGATTTGGTTTTTACAATGGTTTACGGCGGTTTCTCTGATTGGAATTTGTGTAACAGTGTTGCCTTCGATCATGGAATGTATGGTTTCTTTGCAGTCTTCGGATTCGTCTTGTTGAGCTATCATAGACAGAGAATCATCGTCTTTTACGCGATTTAATTCGCTTGCGTGATGTTCAATTCGCGATAGAAAATCTGCGTTAAGATTTTTGGTTCCTTTCTTATATCTGATGTCAAAGTCGAATTCTTCTAACTTCAATTTCCATCGAAAAAGTTTACTGTTGACGTCTTTTAATGAATTTAACCAAATTAACGGTTGATGATCTGTCTCGAGGATGAATTTCCGTCCGTAAATATAAGGTCGAAAGTGTTTTGTCGCCCATACGCATGCGAGAAGTTCTCTCTCGATAGTCGACAATTTTTGTTCGGTGTCGTTGAGAGTTCTGCTGGCGTAAGCTATGGGAAGTACAGCGTTATCGAATTTCTGACTTAAGACTGCGCCCAGTGCAAAGGCGGAGGCGTCGACTGTTACGATAAACTGCTTCGTAAAGTCGGGGTATTTTAAAAGAGGGTCGTTCGTCAACAGCGCTTTGCTGTCATTGAAACTTTGAATGTAGGCCTTATCGGAGGGGTCGATTCTTTCTCCCTTTTTTAATCCTTTCGTCATCGGCTTGATTACTTTCGCGAGGTCTTTGCAATATCGACGATAAAAGCTGACAAAACCGAGATATTTCCGTAGCTCTTTCACAGTAGTCGGCACAGGATAGTCATTTATCGCTTTTATTTTATCGGGATTGGGCTTCAATCCTTCGGGGGTCACTACGTGTCCTAAATAAGCGATTTCTTTTCGTAAGAATTCCGTCTTATCAAGTTGGATTTTTAATTTCGCGGATCTTAGTCTTTCGAAAATCTTTTTAAGCCTGACTATGTGTTCTTGGAGGCTGGTACTGAAAATAATTATATCGTCCATATAGACGGAGCAAATCTCGTTTTGTAGCCCTCTTAGGCAATTATCCATTAGCCTTTGAAATGTTGCAGGAGCGTTCTTTAAACCGAACGGCATTCGTTTAAATTCCCATTTACCGTTTTCCGTACTGAAAGCTGTTTTGGGGATGCTCGATTCTTCCATTTCCACTTGATGAAATCCAGATACTAAATCGAGAGTTGTAAAATAGTTGCAATTTCCCAGCTTTGACAATATGTCTTCTATGTTCGGAAGATCATATTTGTCGTCTATTGTCTGTTCGTTTAATTTTCGGTAGTCAATTACCAATCTAAATTTTCGCTTGCCCGAGGCGTCTAGTTTCTTCGGAACCAACCACAAGGGTGAATTGTAAGGGCTGGAAGATGGTTGAATAATATCATCGTCTAACAATTTTTGGACTTGGTTTTTGACTTCCGTTTTATAAATTTCTGGGTAACGATAGGATTTAGTATACACTGGTATTTCGGTTTTCGTGCGGATGGCATGTTGAGTAGCGTTCGTGGAACTTAAGCTTTCGTTCTCGTCGTAGAAGATATCGGAGAATTCGTGGATTAGTTTTTCTATTGCTGTTTTTTCCTCTTGGTTTAAGTGGTTTAGCCGTACGTTTTTCATTATTTCGCCTAGTTTCATATTGTTGGGTTTTCTTGTTTCTGTGGTTCCTAAGTATCCCTTTTTCTTACTTTTCTTGAAATAATTTTCGGGTATTACATCGTAATGTTCCTTTTTTAAACTCTTTACTGTTATTTTCCTCCTCTCTATCCCTTGGTTAATTGCGATGCAATATGCTTTGTTGTCGTGTACATCGACAAGGCACTCAGGGATCTCAATGTTCCCGAGCTTTGCATATTTGATGGCAACTGTTCCTTGTTTGAGGTCTGTGAGGTGTAGTTGAATTTGTTTACCCGAACGGGGTTCTATTTCAAATTCTCTTTCCTCTTCGATTTGAGGGATTTGATAATACTGAATGGGAACTGTCACGCCGTTTATTACCAAGTTATTCTTTACTAGTTCGACGGTAGCATTTAATTGTTTTAAATTATCTAACCCGATTAGCATATCAAAATGTTCGTGGAAATCGAACACATGGAATTTGCACAGTTTATTCGTGCGAGGAAATAATTCCGAGCTTTTAATTATCAAACATTGGTTTCCGACCGTTTCGCCGTGCGAAGTTCGTACTATGAATTTTTCGTTTTTCAAAGAGTCTGCATACAGTCCGTTTGCTAAGTTGGAATTAATGAAACTGTTGGAACTTCCTGTATCGACCAAAATTTTCAAGTTTTTATGTGTGGTGATATAAGGAAGTTCTTGGGATTTTTCGAGATGCATTAAGTTGATCCGGGAGGGTTTTCTTGGCCTCCGTCTAAAAAATGATTAGTCTCTTCGTTAGGTTGCGGCTGCATTTCCTTTAATTCATGATTCATAGTAGTTTGATAGCTCATTTGGTCGCGCGTTCGCAGATGATGCGGAATAAATGGAGCAGATGTTCTTTGCGTTGGAGCGTTATTCTTTGGGGGGTAATAATTATTAGGGCGAGATTGGAAATATTGTTGTCCATTATTTCTTCTCCAATCTGTGTTGGGAGTTGTTTGTTGCGGTTTGGGGAATTGTTTCTCTCCAGAGGTTTGGTTCTTCGAGAAATGAGGTTTTTCTCCGAACGTTTGGTTTCTAGCGAATGGTGGCTTCTTCACGGTTTGGTATACTTTGTGGTTTGGTGGACCTTGAGAAGTTGTCGGCCTTTGTCCCGGTTTTTGGAACATTCTCCTATTTGCTGGTAACTGATATTCGTTATTCAGCATTTTTAGAGCTTCTTTTAGGTCTTTAGGAGCTTTTGTCATAAGGAGTAGACCTACGTCTTCTTGCATTCCGTACAAGAGGCTTCTTAATGCCACGCTATCAATTAATTTTAGTGTTTCGTACGTAAATCTCGTATCGTTTTTCATTTTGGATAATAGAACGTTCGTTAGCGTTTTTACTCTCTGGTAAAATTGAAGAACCGTCTCGGATGAATATTGCTTAAATTTCCTAACTCTAAAATTAGAGTTTCCACATCGCGCTGATCTCCAAACGTTGCTAATAACAGGTTTTTTAGTTCACTCCAATCTTCGATTGGTTCGGTGCAAATTTCCTTCGCGGCTTCTCCCTTGATTTTAGACAATATATTATTGAGTAATACTTTATTCTTCGGATTTTCCGGGTTAGCTTGGTCGAAAAATGATTCGATTAAATATTCGCTTTGTTCTAAAAATCTGGCTAATAATTCGGGTTCTCCTCGGTATTCGGGGATTGCGTCGAAATGACATCTGTCGATTTTAGTTTCGTGGTTTGTACGTTGAGGTTTTAATTGATCGATCAGATAGGCCAGTTGTTCGGATGACATTATTATCGGAGCTGTCATTGCTGAAGGTTGCGAATTTATTTCAGAGTTAGAAGTATTGTCGTTAGTCTGAGAGTCAGACGTCAAAGGTTGCTCAGGCAAAATAGGCGATACTGAATCGAGAAGCGGGTTAACTGTTGGTTCTGTACTTACAGTAGGAGAGTGAGCATATCGTCTAGGAACTGCGTAAGGTCGTGGTTGACTGCCACGTCTGAGACTCGAGCGGGCGTCTTTCCTGTGATCCCGTTCTGCCGTGTTGAGAATCGTTCGAGCTCTTCAGAGGGGGTGTAGGGTCTTCCTAAAACGTTGAGACGTAACGTAAGTGCAATACTTCGGGGAAGATGTCCTACCGACTGCGCCAATTATAAGTAGGGGGTTGATTTTTAAGTTTTTAAAAATGACTTTTATTACTTTAGTACAAAATACAAGTTCAACACGGGCAGCGTTACGTTAAAGGGGACGGGATCGGAATGAAGCTGCTCCCCATTGTTTCAGGGGGCTTTTATAAGTTTTCTTAACAAAGGATGCACTGTTCGTTTCTGCGACGAAGCTGCTGAGGCAGGCGAGATCAGCGAAGTCAGCAGGTTAATGTCCTCTGAGTCGGATGCGACGATCGCGACGTTCGATTGAGACAAAGGCGCCCATTGTTCATTAGGTGTTAACTTCAATGCACAACTATAGCAGAGTATTAAACCCTTTCTGTAAAGACATCTTGTTTCTTTGTTTCAGGGATGAGACGCCCCGTTTATTTCAGTTACGATATGCTCCCTGCGGAATCAGTTACCAAAACAGTCGACGCTCTTCTCAACGACTGGGCGCAAATTGTCCATCTCTATTCCCTCGTCGAGGACCTCGCGGAGTATTTCAAAACTTGTGAGTCAACTAAACGGAGGATGAACTCACTCTACGCGAATTGTGAATTATTTATCAATTTCTAATTCCTTTTTTTTCTCAAAGGTGGTGGAGTGAATTTACTCATTTTGTATCTTTTTTATCGTTTTAGCTAAATACAATATCTCATCTTTGGTGACAATCAAGTCTTACAGCTACAATAAACTGGTTCTCGGTTACGGCCCTGAAAGAGCGGCTACTGTTTCCATTCAATGGAATTCCAGCTCGAAAGCATTCACGTTAATATTCGGTGAGCTCCTCAAAGTATTACCTTACCTAATTTTGATTTTGTTTTGAAACCCGCTCGTCTCATTTTCCTACCTTTCAACAGGCGGCGGTGGTAATTGTGCTTCAGCTCACAGCATAATGAGGGAGCAGCTCGAAGGAGAGCTGAACAGATCGAGAAACTTGGTGCAGTTGATACATCTTTTGAATGACACTTATTCCCCCCTCCTTTCTATCAGCAAGCTCCCGACAATACCTCAATTAGGAGTACACAACAACGTAAGTAAATTATTGTTTATAGAAATCTGAATGAAGCTATTTTAATCGTATCTAACGTAGTTAATAGAACTATAATAATCGGTTACTCGCTCGAAATTGCTTGTAAAATTCCGAATGTTTTCAAGTAAAACATGAATGGAATTTATTGTATCTCCTTCCTGCACTCCTCACCCTCCCTTACGGCTCTGGTAGTCCAGCCATCTAATTCTTCACCAACACGCCATCGCTTTCCTCAGATGTTTTTACCTTCGAACTTTGCTTTGTGACGGATTTGCCCTCCTTATTGACTGTGAACGTCTTCCGTATCGAAATCGAAGACTGAATTTGTACGGTTAAAGGCGGGAAAAAGTCTTCTTTTTGTTTGGGATAAGCATCCAGCTATATAACTCTTTTTTCCTACTTGAAGCGCAATCGTTTATAGGTTATATAGTAATAATATAGTCCAGGAGCCGAGGGCTAAAAACGTTGACTGTTGAGTTGAAAGTTGGTTACCATTTTTACTTTCCTTGCTCTACGAAGTAGAAAGGAAAGTTATGTAATCGGCTGAAGAAAAAATTTTGAGTTCTCTTCAAATCATTACGTTTCAGACCCCCCTGAGTCCGAAAAACACTATTTGGGAAAATGGTCTGTAGAAAACCACCGTACCAAATCAGCTCAAACTTGATATCCAGCCCGGAAGTCACTATGGGACGCCAAAATAAGGGTATGAACAAAATCCACCGAAAGTTAACTATAGTTATCATAGTGATCAAAACACCAAATATTTTTTTTCTCAAAAACGGCTCTAACGATTTTGATTAAATTGTTTATATTGATAGCTCTCAATAAGGCAATTATACCATAAAATGACGAGAGCAGCACAATAAATTACCAAAACTTTCGACGAAATCGATTTTAGCGCAGTTTTTAAAGAAAACCACCGTACCAAATCAGCTGAAACTTGATGTCTAGCCTACAGGTTACCATGGGACGCAATAATGAGGGTATGGGCAAAATCCACCGAAAGTTAACTATAGTCATCATAGTGATCAAAACACCAAATTTTTTTTCTCAAAAACGGCTCTAACGATTTTAATTACATTGTTTATATCGATAGCTCTCAATAAGGCAATGATACTATAAAATTCTCATTCGTGGGAAAATGACGAGAGCAGCACAATAAATTATCAAAATTTTCGACCAAAAGCGTTTTTCGCGCAGTTTTTTCCTTATAAACTCCGCTGGAATTCTTGTAGAATGTTTAAAAAAATTGGTATTGTAGTCCAATCGAATACCTAAAGGGTGAGTGTTTAAAAACGCTCATGAGATACATGGGGCTCACTCCAGAAATTCCTGAATTTCAACTACTGCCGTTTCGCTTACTACCAGTTCTAACAGTTATTTTCCAATAACTCTGCAAAAGTGATTACTATCCTTTTTTTTTTTTTTAAAAAATCGTGTTTACAGCCTCATTAATTATCTGTTTACCAATTGCTCAATAATGGTCCTGCAATGAGTACGAGCAGCACAATAAATTCCGGAACTGTGTTCACACATACAACCTTCTGCAGCCCCGAAAATTAAACGACCTGCTACACATAGGGGCGCTATATTTTCGTTTAAACCGGTTTCACGGGACCATTTATGGAGAACAAAATGTAGGTACCACTTAGTTGAGAGTACTTGGTAAGTTTGATTATAATCGTTATAACCGTTTTTGAAATAATTGGAAATCGTTTTTCGAGCTACTATAGCTTATATCTTCGTTCAATAGATAGGTACAGAAATTATCACGAAGAACAAGATGTGCGTATATGTTGCTTAAAAAGATTTCATAAGATTGATTAAATCCAGTGGCTCAATTACTCAGGAAAGTACACAACTGTTCAAAAAAACATTATTTTCATTTCTGTTCAATGAACTGTCAGATGAACATTTATCCTTAACAACGTATACGTATTAACTATTTAAAAATAGTCTGCGAGTTTGATGATAACTATCGAAACTATTGTGGCAGAGTCGGGGTTTTCGACTCAGTTACTTGATGCGAATCCACCTTATAAATTTCCGGTGTCAACTAATAAGTCAAAATTTGGTTCAAAATTCGACGAATTTAGATTTATTTTGCAACTTAATGGCCAAGCATGGGAGGTAGCAGAGTTGTGAATTTGGAAAATACAAGCCAATTCTTCAACTGTGGTAAATATTGTAACTATCAACTAATAAGTCAAATTTTGACTTTTTTGATGAGCCGCCATTTTGTTGGTCCATACTTCAGAGAGAGCAGAGAAGCGGGGTTTTACCAAACATTGAGGGAACTATTAGAAAAAATAGTAACCAACTTTCAACTCAACGTTTTTAGCCCTCGGCTCCTGGACTATTAAATAAAGAGTTGCAAATCCAAAGTTGCTGCTACCGAATTCGTGAAACATCCCCTTCCGAACCCAAAGGTGTTTCTGGTACAGCTTCCACAACTTCATCTCAAATATCTCTCTTCGTAAATTTGTTTTCTTCCGGAAGTCCCCACCAAGGAGTATTTCTGTTAGAGATTGTCACGTAATTTATTGCTATTCAGCACATTTTGAAGTCCCAGATAAAACTACACGAGTTTCATTTATTTATTTTAATTTTATCTCGTCTTGGTGTCGGAGGTCGAGCATTTTGTGGTTGCTATTGCCCGTTCAGTTGAACATTGTTTTCTCCGATTGTACTTGTGGCTGCTACACGACTTTTAACGTCTTGGTTTCAGCTGACTAATAGATTCTCTCTTTCATCTTACACATTTTCTAGCTATTCGTGTTTTCCTGGTTATCTGTATCTGCTCTTACAATTTATCAATAAATAATCGTGTCTTTACAAGTGTCTCAAGAGTCGTAGTTAATTATTTAAACCGGTTCACAGTGTAGCAACCATATACTGTTTACTCCTTGTTATTTTCCCTTTTGGATTTTTCTGCAAAGCCATGTTCATTTTACAATGCTCGTCGACCATATTTCTTTCATTGTGTCCTTTATTAGTTTCTTTTGGGTCCTTCACACTTCTCCATGGTTCCTGTCTGTTGTGGAAAACTGAATGCTCGTATCATGCATTTTGGATCATTCTTCAGGCAGCTAAGCGTTTTGAAGAAAAACTCTCTTTTGAATGCCTGAGAATTGCTGCCAGAAACACACTGTGAAGTTTGCAGGTACATACCGCATCGTACGCTCATGTCGACCGCACTGCTATCCTCCAGCTCATTGTATATTTCTTCATTAGTCATCGTCGTCGTCTTCTGTTCCTGCAACGTAGTCGTCGAGCGAAAAATTGTTATTAACCCTGAACCTACTAACACGCTCTTTTTAATTATTTACAGAGGCCGCAAGTACCTGTGCAGACGTTTACAGTGATAGCCGAGTCTGAGTGCGTGATACGAGTGACATATTTGGGGCTTTACTGCCTTGAAATGCGGTTGAGAGCTGGAGGTTTGGTGGCTGTACGGGATGCCGCTTTTTCCAGGTTCGATCGAATTACTGCTGTCAGCGACTTCACGCCTACTCCTTTCCTTAAGGTACGCTCGCTGACGTTAATTTTATTTGTGTCAAAGTGTAACGTCGAATAGGGCACAAGTAAGAATTAGTTCCGCTTGTAGATGTGCATGTTTACAGACAGAGAAATTACAAGGAATTTTGTTGAATATGTAAAATCATAAATTTCTTGAAAATCTCAGAGATTTGGCGGGATTATCACTCTCCCGACTAATACAATGTATTCTTCACTCAGTTAATAGAAACTTGATAAAACAAAACGTAGAAACTTGTGGCTCTTAACTGATCCAGAACCATATGAGGGCTGTCGAGGACGTCAAAAGAAACTTCTGCGACAGAGTAAAGGACGACATCGACAATAACAGAGGCCTTGAGTTCTTTAAGATCAGAGGGACTACAGGGTACAACAAACAAAGTAGGAATAAAACTCAATTTAGACGATTAATGGGTATGCTCAGTGGTCATTATGCCGTTGGAAAATCACTATATTGGAGCACTCGCTCCTATGGGGAGGCAGAAATAGTTGAACACTTCTTATGCAAATGCCCAATATGGTTCAGGACCAGACTAGAAAGACTGGGGGCGGTATAGTGGACAGGGAAAATGTATGACATAAGGAATGGAGACCCCTCAAATGCGTGGAAGTAACAAAGATTCCTGGAGCCAAATCCAGATCCCCGTATTTCTGAAGTGATAGCGCCACGGCCATGACCCTGGTCATTGTTCCCTCAGCTTTGGCTGATGCCCTGCAGTCTTCTTCTTCTGGTGGCTCTTTCTATAGTCTTCTGGAATTCATTTTCCTTGAGATACTTGTTTCAATTTCGTTTTTCTACATAAATTTTTGTATTTAAATAACGTAAAGTGTGTGACTAGTGCAAAATAGGAAGGGGTGAACTTTGAGGAAACACAGCAATTAGTTGGTGAACTGTAGAAAGCGGTAATGTTCGGAATTACACAGGTTGATAAGATGAGCGCGTAAATACACTCGAGGTGACGGTGGAGAAAGTTCAGAATGAAGTCAGATGGAGAGGCGACACTTTTCACTGAGCTCATACATGAGTGTCAATTCGGTTAGTTGAACTGACACAACGCACAGTTATAGACGAGAGGGCGGTGATGAGACTCCTTATATCTCTGGGATTCAGTGGGAAAATTTCGGAACGAGAAAGTCCTTTAACGTTGGCAGCGTAACTGACCCGCTTAGGGAAGAAAACCCTGATGTTGACCAAGATTTTCAGAAACTGCGAACATTTTAATTCATTTCTCTTTGGTTATATTTGTTCAAATTGGATATATCTAGTGTGAAGTACCACAACACACCAAAATACGGCCTCAAAATCATAATGATCTGAAGAAAACTTAACTTTTTCCCAGCCACAACGCTTTTCTTAACCCCTGGAGAAGTGATATTATTGTTTCGACACGTTTCAAAAATTGCTGTGGGACTATCCCCAAAATAGGACATCTGTGGAGAGTCAGAATATATTCATGTCAAAGCTGTGAGATTAATAAAAGTAATAAAATTAGTGTAGTATTGTGAAAAGTCATACAGTGCCTGATAATGACGAAGTGTTGTGCAAAGGTGTTATAGAGAGGAGCGCAGTATATTGGTTAATTCCAAATATCTGTTTCTATTTCAGAGTTTCCTCAGTAAATACGTTGACGAGAGCGTCATGTATCGACGACGATCGCAATCCGAAGATGACAACCCACCTTCACCAGTCACGCTCGACTCGGGAGATCCAGTTGGGACGTCGTCCGTAGGTGGTTTTCTGGGGAGAGGCTCAGGGGGTCCAGGAAGCCCCGTTAGAGGCCCAGGGAGCCAGGAACCGCCTTGGGGCGGTGCTCTGAGATTCCCAGCGCCGCACACCCCACCGTCAAACCCTCATACTCCCGCTTCGCCCCACACAGCCCCAATGTCTCAGGTTAGTTTTTAATTTATGTTAATTTTGGTACAGCGCGACAGTTATGATACAACGTATATAATACCTGCGGCGCCTTACTCAGCTTTCTTCAGTCCCACTTACATTGAGTTATTTTGTTAACTCAAGCAACTAATCAAAGCTGTTTTTCGTCCAATTATATGAACTTAGAACTCACTTCAGCGTTCTACATAGAAACATTTAGGTTTTATGTCACAACCTTCATTGAGTGACCACTGCATGGAAGACTAGATGGGTGTTTTGGGAACGTTCCCGTTGATAATTCCGGAATTATAAGAAAAACACTTTAAAAAGTGACCTAAAAGAAGCAACAGTAGCTTGAATCGTTCAAAAATTCGGAAATTACTGCTATAACTACGGAAACATCATGGTTCCCTAAGAGATGATTCACTGATGCCGATTTTTGAAAAGCAAAGATTGTTTTTTGTCAGATCTTTACTTGTCAAGGGCTACTAATTCGGAATAAGTTGGTTTTTGTGTGTGCGTGTCCGTGAAACCTATTGAGAAAAAACGACTGAGCCAAATCAACTCAAATGTGATGTTCAGCGTGTAACATTGGCTAATAAGGTTATGAGCAAAATCGGTCCAAAACTAATTATAGTTATCATAGTGATCAAAACGCCACTTTTGTTCTCAAAAACCACTGCAACGATTTTGATTAAATTTTGTGAGCGGGAAGTTTCGAACAAGTTAACTGTAATATAGAAATTTCATTTGCGAAAAATTAACGAGAGCAGCACAATGAATTATCAAATATTGGACGAAAATCAATGTTAGTGTCGTGTACTCTAATAAATTTCACTAATGTGACGCTACACTAGCTTTCTCAACAAAATCCTGGAATCCTATGAGCTACCTACACGATGGAAGCTTAATAATCCTCATAAGATTATCAGGTGCAACCTCAACAATTCTTGAATTCAAACTAACGTCATTTCCCTCACCAACTTTTTTCCCTATAATGCCAGAACAGTACGCACGAACCCTTCCTAATGAGTCATTTGGGCAGTCCCATAAATTATCTATACGCAGATCACTCAGTAAAGGTGTTGAACCCAACTAATTCTGGAGCTTTGGGTACCACCAGTTTTGGTAGTGTATGGAAAATCAGTTCGACAGTTCTGAAAATCACCTATACGGTGATTACTCTATTGGAAACATGAGCACTCGTTCTAGCGCCACCAGTTTCTACTTAGAACGTAAGTTCGCCCAAATTCACATAAACTAAATAAAACTGATCAACAGCTTGGCCTAGTATTACTACTCCTAGATCCATCCCATTCGATTCAGCTTCGAAAAACACCAATAAAGCATGCGAAACATGACCTGACTACAACGGACTGAAGAAAACCAAATATTCCAGTCGCCAGTAAGCGCCTGTAGGCAATTGGCACGACGTGGCGAGTCAGGAGTGAGACGGGAGGGAGGGAGTATAAACGACGAAACGATTAGTTTTGCTGTAAACATTGTTCCGCAAGTTCTTTCAATTAGTAGTCTTTTGCTCATTATAATTACTGTTATTTCACCCTCCGCACTTGTACACGTCTGATACTCATTCCGTTCGACCCAGGATTTTAATACGATACCAAACACGGGGTATTTGCGATTAAACTGCCAAAATGTAACCGTTTTTTGCCCATAACAACCATGGGCTTTGTCCGATCGGATTGCCGAGATGGCGGGCACAACTAGAAACCAAATGGGATTTTTGAATGAAAGAACGGACTTTTTAGACCACGTTAAAGGCACAAAACGGCGGATGCACATTGCAGATTTAGAATCCTGATGTCTTGAAACGTAATGTATCCAATTTTGAGGGGGAGGTCGTAAAAAATTGTTCCTGGCCCAAAACATATTTATGTATTTTATTCACCAGAAGGCGCAGCCTTACGCTGCGGGAACTCAGGCTGGGTGGCAAGGTGGTGAAGATCCAGCATGAGATCAAGTACTTGGGAGTCTTTCTTGATGAAACGCTCTCTGGGCCACACACATGAAAAAAGCCTTACAGCGGGCGTCGGTGGTGATGGGGGCAGCTCAAAGAATGGTGGGGAAGACATGGGGGCTGAGGCCTGGGATGATCCGGTGGCTGTACACTGCGGTTGTTAGGCCTGTAGTCACCTATGGAGCCCTGGTCTGGTGGACTAGGGTGGAAAACAAAACAGTGCAGTTGCAGCTAAATACACTGCAGCGTAGGGCGTGTCTGGCCATTACAGGCTGTATGACAACATGCCCTACGGCTGCACTGGAGGT
The DNA here is from genome assembly GCA_020466155.1 of Pachypeltis micranthus. Classification (NCBI taxonomy): domain Eukaryota; kingdom Metazoa; phylum Arthropoda; class Insecta; order Hemiptera; family Miridae; genus Pachypeltis; species Pachypeltis micranthus. The sequence continues at coordinate 13,688,661 of CM035775.1, forward strand.
CTTGCTAGATTTAGCTCCGCTCCACATACATGTTAAAAGGATGGCATTCCTCCAGGCTGTGCGTATGTTGGAGTTGGGTCTGATCATGCAGGGGAGGAGGAGTTCCTGCCACTTGATCCTTGACAAGGTGAAGGTGGGGGGGGCCTGAATTGCATGTGGTAGACTCAATGCCCGCGAGGTTCAACTTCGTGCTACCCTTTCGGATACTCATTCATGAGCGATCCAGGTGGGTAGGGGGAGCTCCCGCTTTCGAAGCTGGGGCCCTGGTATACTACACTGATGGCTCGGTGCAGGGTGGCCTTGCAGGGGCAGGCATCTTTGGGCCAAGGATCAGAGCAGCGATCCCATTGGGGTCGCTGGCCACGGTGTTCCAGGCAGAGGTGGCTGCGGTGACAGTCTGTGTGCAGCGGCTGCTGCAGAGGGGACTGAAGCGGCAGAGAATCTACATCATGGTGGACAGTCAGGCCACTCTCAAGGCCTTAGCCTCATACTGTCTTACATCGCGGCAGGTGTGGGAGTGTCTGACTGGACTGAAGGCCCTGGCCGAGGACAACAGTGTAACACTGTGTTGGGTGCCAGGGCATCAGGGTATACAGGGAAACAAATGGGCTGATAGGTTGGCTAAGAAGGGATCAGAGCAGATCCCTATTGGCCCTGAGCCCTTGTTTGGGACTACCAGGAGCCACCTACGTAGAGAGGTTGGCAAATGGGAGGACAGGTGCAGGGCTGCTCATTGGCAGGGGCTGCCCGGCCTTAGACAGTCAAAACTCTTCATCCGGCTCTCCAGAGAGAGGTCTAAGGAGGTGCTTGTACTGGGGAGGAAGGATATGAGGATCATATGTGGCCTGTTCACAGGTCACTGTCTGCTGAGGTACCACCTTGCAAATATTGGCAAGTGCGAGGTACAGGTATGCAGGTTCTGCGAGGTAGGGCTAGAGACGGCAGAGCATGTGCTGTGCATATGTGATGGACTCGCGGCATCACACCGTTCTGTGTTTGGGAGGCCCTTTCTTCAGCCCGAAGTGGTGGGAAATGCAGAACTTGCAGATATCCTCTGCTTTGTGCGGGGGCGCATAGGTGACGTCACACCAAGTGAGACCAGTGCTGTGGGGCCTGGGGGTGGTGCAGGTGGGCCATGATCCGAATATCATGGACGCCCTTACAATAGGCCCGTTTGTGGCTGCAGTGAGGGTATTGCCTGCATCCACCGTTTCAAAAAAAAAAAATATATATATATATTTATTATTATTCAGAATTTTGTTTTAGCCAATTAAGTTATTTCCCTCCTTACTTCGTAGGGCTAAAAAAATTGTAGAAGAATTTTAGGAAAAATTACTCGTGGTGTTAGAAACAGCCCTGTTCCTTGACTCAAACTGCTGCAACTTGCATGGTCTAAAACTAGAGTTTTTGTACTCTTGATGGAGTCAGAAGGTTTCGTTACGGAATGTGTCGAACCTTATCAAAACCGAGTGAAGAGGCGTGTTCATGAAGAACTGACAGCAGAATTAACATGTGAGGGAGTGTTGAATGTGGATGCTAGCAGTTCATTGTTCCACACATCTCAAAATAAATTATTTTAAAGCAATACATCAACCAATCCTAGCGGCATTAGATATGAAGCAGCTATGGTGAAATCTACTTCTAAAGTTCCTGTAATAGAGCAGCCAATGTGAGGAACGATTTTGAAAATTCTTACCCACCTCACGTTTGTCACTTGACCTGGAGTAATGGAAAATGGAAGATTCTGGGAGTGATACTCGATCCGCAACTGTCCTGGAAAGACTACATGTCCAGGAAGGTAACAAGGAGCCTACAACAGCTTGCTGACCTTATGGGGCCTATTGTCGTAGCATTTGACACAGGGCATTTACTACTCCGAAAGTGACTGATGCGAGAAGTACTCGAAGGCGGCTTTCCAGATCGATTATGATGTGCAACAGGTGATGAGGGCACAATTATGTTGTGCTCCGTCATTGTTGGGCGCACGAGAGCGGGAGCTTGAGGACCAAAATAAAAATGAAACTCGGTGAGCGTGGGGAGGGCTGTAATATATGTGTGGAATTGAGTTGAGATGGTGTACAAATGGGCGACACAAGGGCAGTAATCAGAACGTGTGAACTGGGGCAATAGTTGGAAGCGGAATGAATTTGGAAGTGCTCTGTCGTCGATAGAAAAATGAAATTGGGGAGGAAGAAATAAAGAAAGGGGAAAACCTGGGAAAGGGGGCTGTTAGAACCAACCGACCGCAGGTGAGGGGTACATATTGAAATAGTCAGAGACAATGATGCGGGGAAGTCCGAGGTCAAAGACTTGAACCAATTTGGCGCTTTGCGTCGAACAGTCATAATGCGTGAAAAAGGATGTAGCAATAAAACTATCAACGTAATGACTGATAGTCAAGGGTCTTGAAGGCGCTGAAGACCTCTAATAGTGTAAATGTTTACTGGATGTCTGGGCGTTAAGTAACATTTGGCCAGACTAGGTTGGTCTACTGTACCTGTAGAGCCTGGACTTGATAGAGTTTTTGACCTCTGAATGTCCGCACTTGCCCTAATGGGACTCATTGTCCATCTTACTGACTTCAAAGCCCTTTCGTTTGGTATCTGTGGAAAGTCCAGCTCTTCAGTGACAACAGACTTCCCAAAATATCTTTTTCCCGCCCCTCAATTGACATTCCTCTCCACAACACACTGCTCTTTCCAACACTCAGTCATCTATCTGTACTGACTGACTCCTCTTAAAGGCACCCTCGGGATTGCCGTAATTTTTGCCTGAGTCAGCAGCTCTTCAAACATCTCCAAACCCCCCTTCGTAACGATTGGCGCCCAACTAGTGGTCGAACTTAATTAATTAGAGACAAAAATTAAGAGAGAAATAATGAGTCGAATTCTTGGGCTGGGATTCGCTGATGTTGTGAAAGTTCTAGAGCGAAGGGAAAAATTGGCGAAGCGCCTACTACAATGTGAAAGAAAATACTTTCCTTGCAGCCAGCCCCCTCGTTCCTCGAATCAAAGATCGGATTTTACGGGGATTCGCTCAACTCTCAAAAATCCGTTCATTAAAAGAATCCGCTCCAGGAGCAGGTGCTAACGGCGAGGGCGGAAATGTACTGACTGACTCCTATTGAAGGCACCCTCGCGATCGTAATCTAGTTGTTAAAGACGATGGTTCATTATACCGACGAAAGTTGGACAATAATGGATGGGAGCTCGCGATTGCTGTAATTTTTGCCTGAGTCAGCGGCTGTTCAAGAACATTTCCAAACTCCTCGTAACATATCAGCTCTCGCGATCGACACTTATATTCCAGCTCTACTGACTCTCACCATCAGTTCACGTATTCAGAGAACCAAGTGACTGTGCAATCAAAGCTCTATTGTGGTAAACAAGTGTATTAATACAGTCCGATATATCGTTCAATTCATCTGTCTATCTCTCTCTCTCTTTTTCGTGTACCCAACATAGCCACTTTGTGGTATCTCCTTCACAAGTCATGAGGAATGTGATAGAATATGCCAGGGGGATGCATAAGACTGCCTGGAATGCTGCAGGTGGTGTGGCACACATGAGGAAACTCCCTATCAAGCCCTGGAAAAGGATCAATTTTTGATCTTTGGCACAACTTCTCCAAGGATGGACATCAAAAAAGACTCTTGCAGGGAATACCTGTCATTCCTTAGGAAGCTAAGCACGGACCTGTGAGACATTAGGGCTTTAGGCTACTTGTGCTCATCCCACATAAAAGACAGTCAGAATTTCAGAAAACCAAAACATACTCGAAATTCTTGTGTAGTTCGGTATTGTGCGGAGCTATTCATTGGGAAAGTATTAGGCGAAGAACTGATGAAACTATATTATTTAAAATAATATTTGTTGTATGATTTGTTTTGTTGAGCAGTACAATCTTTTCTGGCGCGAAAAAGAAACAAAATTGATTTCGCTCCGCTACCAGTTGCAAAAAGCGCACCAAAAATTTCTTCGGCGCGTGATAAATAATTTAATTGATTAAAATGATGAATTGGGTCATAAAGGGCAATAAAATAATAAATAACATCCTCCTGACACGCCGCTATTTGGATAAGGCGCCCACACATTTGCCAGATTGGATCGGATCTCTTCTCAGTGTCTCATGGAACTGAGTATGCTCAATAGACCTCGAGAGATTCGACAACAAATGTGTGTGTGGGGCCAACAATTCGCTACTTTCAGAAAGTTGAGCAGTCTAAAGGAATATTGCCGAAATTCGAGAACAATTGAGATAACATCCCCTGCCTCGCCCGTTGTTCTAGGCTTTAATGAATTTAGTTATTTCCAAGTTTACTTTCTGTTTAAACCAAAATTCCTATTTGCAGGGTCAATTCGGCTCGTCTCCGGCCACAACTTCGTCGTTCAACTTGGCTTCCCCTCCATCTTTGCCACCGATGCCACATCCATCTCCGGGAGGCGGACCGTCCTTTCCAGCCAACTCGCCGTCAGCTCCTCTTCACGCCCCATCGCCAATGCCCATATCATCCCCAGGGCCTTCTGTCCCTCTCGGGCATTCTCCAGCCAACGCTTTGATGCACACAGGTGAGGTCTAGGTAGAAGTACTCTCTTACATTTTGTGAGAAATAGATTATATTCGTTTTCGGGCGAACTCAATTCCGATAAATGTTCAAAATGCATGGTAGTGGTTGTCAGAGTACAAGGCGATAAAATAAAATAAAAGAACGAAATACGACAGAAAACAAATGACACTCCTTAAGTATGAGGAATGAAATAAGACAAATTGAGTATGATGATGGAAAATTAGAATGAAAAAATTAACTAAATTGCGTGATGCTAAAATATATGTAAATTAATGTATTGTAGAGGTCGGGGACAATCGTTTTCTCCCTCCAATTGCTTTCCGAAAAAAGAAACATCCACCAAACTTTTTAAACAAAACTCCTTCTTTCAGGGCAGGGGGCCAAACAGCCAACCAGGCACAGGATCTTCAAAAAGGGAAACTGATAAATAAACGAGCCCACCCAAATCCTAGCCGCTACTAACACAAAATGGGCTAAAAAAGATGTAAATCAAAAAGAACAAAAAAAAAATGTGGCGGCAGCTCACCTGGCTCTCGCTTGTTTTAAGCGAGATGATGATTTCCTTCAAATATTTTCCAATGCTTAGCTTTTTTGCTTTCCAGAATTGTGCCTCCACAATATACCTAAAATATGCGTGTGAAATTTTTCACACAAAAGGCTGTAACTATTTTTGTTATTAAAGTTAACGTACCTGTTTGGCGTATTCGTCTTCTCTGGCTGGTGATATACTGTGGGCGAGCTCTTACAACGCTAAAGATGGTCTGGCTATTAGGTCAGTACTGAAGTCAGTTAGTCCAACCCCCTCCCCATTACACCATCCTGTTCGCCTTTCTTTTCCTATATAAAGACCACGACTAACTAACGGACTTAAGTACTGACGTAATGGCTAGACGATGATGTCTTTACAAATAGCGTTACCATAATTCATAGTTTTCTAATTAGGTTCATCCCAATAATTGGTGGCTACATTGCTAGACATTTTAGCACAGTGCTCAACCCAGACCTAGCAATTCACGTAGATTACTATGTAGAAAACCATGGATTCAAGCCAGCATTGTACACCATCCCCACTCCACCTTAAACTTTCTTCAGCCCTAGATAGAATGCCACAGAGCATACAGGCGAATTGCGTCAATTTTTCAAACTCTTTCAGCGCGCTTTATGGTTAATTTAGTTAGTAAAATTATTCGACTCTCCAAGGCGATTTATATCGAACTCAGTTCGTGGTCCCCGCTGCATTTCTCTACACGCAGCGATGAAAACTAAAAATCGACCAACGAAATGATACAACAATGCAATCTACCTTCGTTTTCTACGAGTTGATTCTCCAGGCACAACTGTGACGTCTTCGGATTCTTCATCTGCGAAAGAATTGGTGGGAGATTACACTCAGTGAGTCAGTCAGTCGCCTAGGCTTTACGTGAGATTTGAAGTCGTTTCACCCGGAGAACGAGGCTCGCACGTTTTTGCGACGAGTGGATTAGGTATTTCGTCAAGTGCGGGTATCGTGGGACTAGCACTATGTATTCCTTGTACTCTTCTCAAGAATAAACGTGTCAACTGTTATCTACAAAAAAAATCTAATTCCTCCCCCTTTCCACAGATGAGCCAATTTTCATAGCCCAGTGCCGTGAATCTCCCTAGAAAAGTCGGTATCACACAACTTTCCTCAGACTCACTTACATTCGGCTATTTCTAAAGCTTTCACTGAGAGTACCTGTTAGAACTTGACGAAGTGATTGCTGAAATTTATTGTGTCTTTTCTACGTATTTGTTGACCTTTTTCGATGACCAGCTACATATCAATCACCAAGGAAAAAAATACTTAGTGTTTTGATCACTATAATAGCTAAAGTTAGTTTTCATTAAATTTTGTCCATACCCTTATTTTGGCGTCCCAAGGTAACCTGAGATGTAGATATAAAGTTTGAGCCAGTTTGGTTCAGCCGTTTTTGCTAAATCGCGTTCACAAACCATTTTATCACATTGTAATTTTTGGACTTAGAAACCTTAAAAACGTAAAGACTAAAAAAAAGTTTTCAACCGATTAAGGAGCTTTCCTTCCTATTCCTTCAACCTAAGGAAAGTAAAAAAATACGTATATGGGCAGTAATATACTAAAAAAAAAAAAAAATCATTTCATCTCTTAGATCTGTCAGGTAAATATTTGCCAAGTTCGATAGTTTTCAACTATTAAATCGGCGTAACATATTCTTTCTGAGAGAAGGCAAATTCCCGGAGGAATCCCATTTCCTTCAACGCCCGTCTCACCCCCAGGTTCGACACAATTGTATCAAGTGCTTCGGTTACAGGTCACACGGACGGCAGCCCTTTTCCATCGGGGCAAAGCATGGCCTCTCCAGTAGCTTCCAATTGGCCTGGAAGTCCCGGAGTTCCTCGTCAATCGCCTAGGCCCGGAATTTCTCCGAACCCAGCGTTGCACAGCCCCACAGACGTCAAAGCTGGTAAGTCACAAGCCCGTTCTTATATTTTGGAATCTTTTAATTTGTGAAAACTCTTATTAAGCGGAAAACAGAACAGTTGTAAGAGTTTTGATAACAGTTGAAGGTTTTAGCAGACACCTACAGTATGAAAGAAACGTTATGAAAGGTAGATTTGGCTAATGAAATAATGACGTGGGTGAATTCTGATAGACGACTTTAATAAAAACTAAAAAGTATGTTGCTAAGGAGCAATCCTTTTTGCAAAGAAGACCTGTGAGACGCTATTGGCCGTTTTCACCAACTGCTTTGATCCCGTTTAGACTCTATTAATAGTACCTAACTGCCTCCCGACCCAACCCCACTAAAATGGGTTTCGCCAGATTGGATTAAGCTCTAGCCCAGATCAAGCATTAACCCCCAAAAAATTGGCGGTTAGGTCTGTCCATTGAGTATTCTCTTCTATTATTGTGAATAATTTTATGCTGTTTATTATAACATGTTAGGTTATCGTCATCTCACCAGGTGCCTCAGAGTGTCAGAAGTCAGTGCCTACGACTTCAAGATATGAATTTAAATTCTGTTGTGAACAAAGCCAAGTTAGTTGTTGATTGCGTAAAATATGTGTTGAGCAGTTTTAGAAAAAAACTCCAGACGCCATATCGTTGTGTCAGAAAACCCAATGGCACATGGCTTATCTGGGTGGATTTAAAAGCAGATTAGGAAATGTTAAATAATAACACCCAGTGTATTAAACAGGATAATTCTCCCTTGCTTGTAAATGTTGTAACCTCACTGTTTCAGTTTTTATTACTTCTCGCTCAGCTCTCATTTTCTTGTACACCTTCCGATTTTTCCTATACACACAGAGCATTCTCCCGGACTAATTTGGCTTTTTCCTGCAGCTCTTGCAGTTGGAGTACGCGTAATTTCACTTTATGCTCCTCACTAGCTTCATCTTCAATTATTAGAGACAATAATTTGGTCAAATCTGGTTTTTTGAGGGTTGGGCATCTAAGTTCACACGATACTTGTTTACGGGACGGGATGTTGAACAGAAAAAAAAACAAAAAAACCTTACTTTACTGTAACCTCATTAATCGCTGCGTAATCACGGCCATCCTAACTGCATCCCACACTGATCTCGGCTAGCATGGTAGGAACTAAACAGATTAGCCTTGATTTACTTATCTAGCTGTGATCAGTAGGATCACAATCAGTGCTGGTTTGGTGAAAACGGCCCTAGGGATGGCACAATGGAACTTCATGGCCCAGTGCATATCTCGAAAAGGACAGAGTTCAAATTATAAATAACAAAATCAGAGTTCAGTAGAGTTGTACTGAAGAAGGTTGAATGAAATTGTGGAAGCCTACCAAAAGCGGATCCCAGAGGCTGAGTCATCCAACTGATTGAAAACCAGAGCCCTCGTAATAAATTGGGAATTGGGAACTTCTGTACTCGAGGTGCTATCGAATGGAGATTAGCAGAAAGAGTTGCTTTAGAAGAGGCTTAACATTTTGTTCTCCGTTTTGGGATGCTGATAACCCTGGTCAGATAAAACGCAGCGATGAGTCACGTCAATGCCTCGCTGCAAATGTGACTGAAACTGTCAATGGGAGGAACAGAATAGAGAAAGACGAAGAAAGTTGATGGGGAAGGAAGTCAGAGTTAGGTTTGTGAAACAATGACAACAGAGGTTCAGACCTAGTTAAAGGACCAAAATTCTCGTTTCACGTTTTTGTTTCCCCAATGTTCCATCCATAATGATTGCGTACCTCAAACCTGCCTTTAAAAGTCCTGCAACGCTCACACTTTATCCATTAAAGCGCGTAAACGCGTTGAACAATTTCTAAGATTGTCTTCTTTTTTTTGTCGTCATATTTGTATCATGTGTGTGCCCCTTGGCGCAGGCTGTGGCACTCTCCGAGTCCTTCCTCAACGATCTTGGGCGGGAGCAGTACCTACTCTGATATCCCACGAAGCGTTGGAAATACTCTGCACACCATCCATTCATCCTCAAGGGCTTCCTGGGCCTGAGTTAGCTCCGTTGGAAAGGTATGATGACGATTGTTATGTATAATAATTGGTTACACGCAGCGTAATTTTAATTCTCACTTCCCTTAGAGCTACGAGGTAGACAGAAAAGTTGCGTAATCAGCCTGACAAATATCATTTGTGTGCGTAAGCTACAGCAGAGAACAAACACAACAGAAAGTCTGGCAGAGCGAGGAGACGACTGAGAAACCACGGCAATTCTTTCCATATTCTCGCTCCTCACAAGTTTGGAGGGGTCCAGAGGTGTTCCCTCCGTCTCTCACTGGACCTATTCAGTTGCGTTCATGTTACTGGGATTACTTAATAATCAAAATCGACGTAACATTGTTACTCATATTTAGTGGAAATAGACAATAGCCCTAACTCCATTTAATTAGTGAAATGGGTTTAGTTCGCCGCGTAGTTTTTACTTTCCGCTTCCCAAAGGGAAGGAAAGTATAGTAATCGGGTCAAAAAAAAATTTTGGGTTTTCTTCAGATCTTTACGTTTTGAGGCCTACTGAGTCTAAAAAGCTAATTTCGGCGCGTGGCCGTGTGTGTGTCTGTAGTTCGATTTGCGGGAGAACGGCTGATCCGATTGAGCTGGTCCTTTTTTGTTTTGTTCGTTATTTTTTGTAGACACCAAAATAAGGTTATGGACGATTTCGGCCGTGGGAAGGGGGGTGGGAGAACGAAAATGTACCAAAAACTAAGGTTTTTCGCATTTTCCTCCATACATATCTCCATGAAAATACGGTGAACGGAGATATAGGCCTATGAAGCAAAAATAGCTTTTTGGCAAAACGACTTCAGCGATTTTCACCAAACTCACAGGGTGTTTTCAAATAGTTAATACCAACATATTGTTCTCAATAAATGTTCCTCTGACAGTTGAACAGAGATAAAAATCAAAATGTTTCGAAAATCACGTTTTTTCGAACATTTCCGTAAATTCCAGGGTAACTTCTTCACCAGATGTGATAAATTCTAATGGAGTGTCTTTTAGTCACCCATAACCACATTTCGTTCTCTATAATTATTTCTGTATATATATGTTGAACGGAGATATAAGCCAAGTTAACTTAGAAAAGGAGATTTGACGAATATTAATTTATCGGTATTCCAATTTTCTGAAAAATGGCTCCAACGATTTCGATCAAACTTACGGAGTACTCTCAGCTAACTAGTCCCTACATTTTGTTCGCTATAAATGTTTCTGTAGAAATGCGTTGAACGAAGATATAGCGCCCGCATGTGTAGGTGGCGTTCGAACTTACGGGGGTGGCGGAAAGTGGTGTGTTGCTACGCACCAGATATTTATAATTATGCTGAATTGTGTAACTTGACGTTCAGAGAAACAATAAGTTCTAGTAACACTTCATACACTTCTAAGTTGCCTTCTGCAATGAGATTGTACGAGTTTGTCTGAAAAGTTGATAAATGTTTGGGACTGAGAGATCTAGTTCACATCAAAGATAGGCTCTTGGGTGTCCACGTTCGGAAGAAGCTCAGCCACAATAGATGATAGTGATTGCAGTTAAACGGAAAGGAAATGGAAAAAGTGGCGTTGAAAGCGATTCTCATTTCATAAAGTAATCAATTAGTTTTTTTGTTTTTTTTAACATCCCCTACGATACATGTTCATTTCATTTGAATCGTAGTCAGTCGTTAAAATAACTGTTGCAGGTTTTTGGGTTGTGTGTTCATGAAGCGGCAACTCCAACGGTTCATACAAACTGACGACTGCGTAAGTCATATCCACATTTGTACTTCAATTCTTGCGTGTTAACGTCCTACACCTTCTGATAACGCGCATTTTTGTACAGTTGACGAGCATGCAAAATTCTGAACAAGGCGTCGTGACGTTCAAAGTGGATACTCTTCAGTGTCGAGTTTCCCTCAACCCGCAACACATGGAATCCTTACACATCAAAATTACTCCGCTTCCAGAACACAAAGACCTTTGGTCACTCGAAGAGTTACAAGTTAGTTTTGTTTATAACGTTTTTAGTACTGATATTCGGGTATCGTTTTCATTATTGATACGAAAAATAGTGAAGTGTGATGTTTGAGGTATTTATGTTACGTTTAGTTCGATTGTTAGCCAGTTCAAAGCAAAGCTCAATTCGATTGTTTCGCCCTTCCACTTTTCCCATGTTGGACTTCCAATCCCATCTCCCGTTTTCCTCCATCTCTCGAGTCACTCGTGCCAATTCGTCTACTAATACGAAAAAAAAAGCTGGCACCGTGTTCAGAGCCCTTGTACGTTTTGATTTGTGTCCCATGCGATTTGAGCTTTGCAGGGCCGATTATCGAATGTTTACTTCGTTTTAATACGAATTTAGCCCCCTATTTTTGTTGTTGTGTGGAGCCTCGGCTACCACTTCCCTCTGGATAAGTGCTGCACGTTAATCTTGTCACGAAGAAGGAAAAACAGAATGTGTGTAGTTGGTAACTCAAATCGCATACATTACTCTCAAACCCAGAAGAGTTTCCTCAAGTGACGCTATTTGTCTTTGGCCTATTTCACGTTCGTGTTACATCACTGTGTCCCACACAGGGCACTACATGAATTAGAGTCACAAATCAATTGGGCTTTAAGCTGAATAAAAGTTGTTCGGGTGAAAATCCCTCTTATTTTTGTGCTCAAGGAGCTTAGTGGACTGTATCACCATGAGTCACAGAATAAACCCGAAATGACAATTATCACGAGGGCGGGTAATTATAATAGAATTACTACGACCCTTTGTGTGGTTCAGATCGTTGGATGGATCACTGTCACCCAGTGAGCACCTGGACAATTATAAAGGGAATCAGGAAATGAAAGAGGACTCACCCGAATTTCTCTAGCTCTTCGATTGGCGCCAACGGAGACACGGAAGGGTTTTTTGACCAGACAACCGAATCTGTTGCACTTTTCACATAGGAAACGGGGTGAAAAGAAAGGGGTATGAAATGGCTATCGTTTATGAAGAAAGTTGGATCAGAATGAGCCAAAAAATTGTAAGAAAGGAACAATCAGAGAGGAATAGGAAAATTGAAGAGCAAAGGGAGGGGGAGTGGCAATCCCTTCCAGCTCCCCCGTGCAACGCATCAATACAACTTTCCTCACCTTCACGAATTTTCATCAATTTGTACCGCTTTAGCAATACTCAATGTGAACCTGTTTGAACATGACGTTCTATAACGAGAAACTGGTAGAGCCTCGCCTTCCAGAATGTATCTCATTGCCCGACCTTTATTGAGTTACCAACGTATAGACCCTCGATAGGACTGTCAGTTCCAGGCGCTCAGATTAGTGACTGTTCATGAAATATAGTTGAATCAGCCTCAGGTAGCCGGTGCAGCAAGTGATCCTGATCCTGTGGTAACGAGAAGTGGCGGTTGAGACACAAACATAGACGCCAAACCAAAGACAGCAAGACAGTCCCCACCTCACACCAGTAGTGTCTCGTGTCGTGCTCGAAATGCCTTGTCTTTATTATTTTAAAAATAACCGCGTTTTCTGAAGAAGACTGCGAAAGCTTATTGAGCAGATCAGGCATTACCCTGCGATATATGAGGTAAGAATACTGAGGCCGGTACATGCAGGGGACATTATCGTTTCAAATGTTCATCACACTGCGTGATGTAGGAGGTCCTCCTGAACACAACGCGAACTAAATGACCTCAGTAGTATCCAAACTGCCTTCGTGGTGACCGTTAGCGTGAAACATGTTGATAAAAAATCCCGCCATGCGGTGAGGAGCGCTCCGTCATCCAGTTCCTTGTTGCAGAGGGTAAAACGCTGACGGAAATTTTTTCAAAGGGTTTAAGACGAAAGTGGAAAGTGTCGTGAACAGAACGAATGTTTTCAAGTGGTACTGTGAGTTCAGCGAAGGAAGAACGAATGTTCACGACGATCAGAGGAGTGGAACGCCTTCCATTTTGACTTGTTGGTAAAACAAATCGAGGACGCTGTTTGTGAAGACCGCCGATTGACAGTGAATGAACTTGCTGCAATGTTTCCACAACCCTCCAGATCCTTCGTGCACGAAACAATAACTGAAACTCTCGGATTCAGAAAATTTTGTGCAAGTAGGTGCCATAACAATTGATACAACACAAAGTGAATCGGGCTACGCTCGCGAATTCCTTGAGCGATTTGAATTGGAAAGTGAGGATCTCCTTAGCTTCATTGTTGCTGAAGATGAGGCCTGAGTGGTTCATTACACTCCAGAGTCGAAAACAAATCATCTTTGTGACAACACACGTTTTCTCGCTAAATAGTCGTGGCCACCATGTTTTGGGGCCAAAAAGGAATCATACTGGTCGAATTTCAGCCCCAGGAAGAGAAGCGACAGCAAAAACCCTTAACAAGCTCAAGAGAGCAATCCAAAACAAGCGGAGGGGAATGTGCTTGGTGCACGACAACGCCCGCCCTCACACAGACAATGTCACCAAAGAGCTGTTGGATTCATTCAGTTGGGGCATTGAGAACCACCCTCCATATTCTCCTGACTTGGCTCCTTCCGATTTTCACTTTTTCACCTCCCTGATAACTCACGTGGGTGGACAACGCTTTTCAACCGACAGAAAGAGTTGACGGGAGAATCTTTCGAAGAAGGTATCAAAAAGCTTGTGCCGAGCCTCAAAGCTTGCACATAATAGGACAGTCTAGTACCCTGACTTTCCGGACGTGCCTCGGACTCTAGTTAAATGTAACTCGTTAATACGTAATCTTTTTGTTGATTTGTAATAACAATATAAGAGCGAATCCTCGGCTTCTTCTTCTTCTGATAACAACTCATTTACTTAACATTTCATAACAGTGAACACAATTACACAACTGACTTTATCTACAGATTACAATACTGAATGGACCCCTAGTTTTGGTTGCAGTCTCGATGCGCCACAGTCCACGGTCATTGTCTCTGGTTTCACCTTTACAGCGGTTTATGGAATCATCGTAAACTAGCCCTCTTCATAGTCTTTACGCCACATTCGCTCATCTACCAGCTTCTCCTTGCTCCTTTGTAGTTCTTCGACTCTTCATGAACAACTTCTTTCCACGTGTCCCCACAATTCACGCGTTAAAGTCCCCTCTTCTGGTATAACTTCAGACTTGTAGATTGACTGATTTTCTCCGATCTGTCTAATATTCTTCGTCTTTTTCCAGATTCTCGAAAGTTTCTTTGAGACGAAAGCAGCCGCCCCTCCGTACAAACCTAACGCTCTTTCTGGTTTCGGCAAAACTTTGAACGTTCCTCAAAATGTGCTAAAGGATTTCATTCAAATCATGAAATTGGAACTGGTAAGATTACGCTGACTGGCAACTATATAAATTGGTACTTAGGGCTAAAACTCTTTCAAAATATCTTTTAATGACGAAAGAACCGTTAATTAGCACAATGGAAAATATCTGGTGCGTAGCTACTCACAACTTTCCACAATCCCCCTAAATTTCACGGACGTGCTATATGCACGAGGGCTGCATCATCGTTCAACGCATTTCTACTTCAAAAATCATGGAGTACAATATGTACGTTAGTTGAGAGTCACGCATAAGTTTCTTCGACATCGCTCTAAAACCGTTTTTAAGAATACTGGAAATACGATTAATTAATATTCGACAAATCTCATTTTTCGAGCTATCATGGTTTTTATTTCCGTTCAACAGATTGATACAGAAATAATTGCGGAGAAAAAAATATGGATATTGGTTGCTAGACAACACTGTAAGAGTGAGCAAATCCAGTGAAGCAGTTACACTGGAAATTATAATGTTAAAAAAACGCTATTTTCGACACATCTTGGTTTTTATCTCTGTTCCATGATTTATAGGCTTATATCTCCTTTCATCGAATTTTCATGGAGATACTTATGAATAGGAAAAGTTGGGTACTAACTAGTTTAATCTAAATCGTTATTGCCGTTTTCGAGAAAGGTGCGAAAACCCCTAATTTTTGGTACGTTTTGGTCCCTCACCCCTTTCCCATCGATGGAAATCGCCCAAAACCTTATTTTCAGATCAATAAAAAAATCAGGAACAAAACAAAAAAAGAACCAGCTCAATCAGTTTAGCAGTTCTCCTGCAAATTGAACAACAGAAATACACATGCACGTAATTAATAATTAAGGAAATGGGGAGGGCGCCCAGACAACGCTACGCTCTAGGGATTGAAGAATTGGAACAGGGAAGGAAAAAAGGATCAGAAGATGTTACGACCTGATCAACATGCAGGTGGTGATGCCTCAGAAAACACCTGCTGACAAATCCAGCCAACGTATCTCCTCAGCACTTCTTCTTGCACCACAAACCACATGGTTAATGCTGCAACCCTGATGTTACCGGCCTCCACTCCCTGAGCTGTCTTACACCAACATAAGAAGATCCGTCCTGTCATATTAGCCCCTCTTGGCTTGCCAGGTTAGCGGAAGATCAAAGCTGCTAGGTACTATTTGAACATCCAGGATTACTGCAGACTTGGGGGAGCCAATGATGACGATGTCAGGCCTCAGTCCTTCTCTAGAGACAACTCAGTAGTGCTGCTCCCTCTCCACTTCCAACCTGCTTGAGTACGCAGACACACCTGCACCACATGATTCAGCGACTCAAACTGATTACTACAGGCTTGACAGCAGCGTGTATCTGCAATGGCCTCTTGTGCATCTCATCGCTGTATGCAGTGATGCCACATGAACAGCGTTAAAGTGCCAGTGATTCCTTAAACGGATGCTCTCTGAAGCCCAGCTCACCCACGCAGAAGAGTAGAGAGAATCAAGACACTGCTGAGTTCCTGTCTGTCAACTGAACCATGAGACAGAGGCATACAGGACTTAGGGGAATCCAAGACCAGCCAGACGTCTACAAAGCAAGCTGGCGCTTATGGTGCTGGACCCCCCCCCCCCACTATTGAACTGGAGCACCAATGTACACATGTGGGAGGCCTGCAGAGGAAAGTGCACTCTTCTGTCAGCTCTGCTATTGTATCAAGACTTACCAGCCCGTAGGTGAGCTGTTTGGGAGCAAGTACGTCTGAAGGGGGTGAAACCTTGGCAACTTTCCCAAGGTAATCACCAAGATCCAAGCAGCCAGCTGAGGAGGTTGCTCCGAGAAACTCGATTCCAAAGTACTGCTACATCTCGAGAACGCATCTGCCACACACACACACAGACCACTCGCGGAATATTAGGTTTTTTGGATTCTGTAGACCTCTAAGGTCTTAAGAAAACCGAACTTTTGTTATACGATCGACGATAGTGTAAAGTAAAAACATACATCGAAACCGAAAAAGACCAAAGAATGGGACAATATTCTTTCAAAAAGACCATAAATATTCTATTAAAAAAATGTTGTGTAACCGACTGAAGGAAATGAAATTTAGTTTACTTCGGATCTTAACGATTCTAAGGTTCAAAAATCATCATTTGAAACGCGTATGCGTTTAATCTAGCTAATTACGTCAATTTTTCAATCAGTGGGTCGCGACCTGTAGGAAAGAGAAAGTTAAGGTTCTAGTTTTTTTCAATAAAAACTCAATTTTAGTGAGAAGGATGGGCTGTCAAGTAGGCGAGCAAAAATGCACATTCAGCCAGTTAATACGTTTCATATCATCTGTTTTGAGGGAATGAGCAGCGCCGAGAGAAAATAAGTTGTGTTATGAGATCGGAGTGAAAATGTGTTCTTAGAGTTCAAATTTAATTTAAAACCTATTTTGTGAGAATTACGAGCGACGCTCTTCCCGACAAATATTTTGTAAATGTTTTTCGAAGCGTGGTGTTATTTTTGAGGCGATAATAATCAAATCAGTTTCTAATTGAAGCCTATTGCTCTATATTCTTGCTTTCTTTTCATCCAAAATAGATCGACATTTTGTTGTGACACCAGTTTTGGTTTATTATTCATTCTGATTCTAATCCCATTTGGTATCCAGTTGTGCCCCCCCCTGCTGGGCAATTCCATCGGACCAAGCCAATAATTGTTATGGGCAAAAAATAATTTTTAAAAATTAACAAAAACGCAATTTTGGCAGTTTTAACGCAAATACGTCGAAAACCGTAAAATTACAGTAAATATACTGTTTAAAAGAATAATAAACCGGTGTGGAATCATTTGCAGCGTTTTTTTTTAAATAAATCTCTGTGTGTAATAATTATACGTTTAGTATTTATTTTTCGTGCAAAAATGGTTTCATCGCAGTTTGGCCCGTGCAAGCCAGCTTCAAAGTAAAAGTCGCGAGTAGCCTTACCAACTTACCTCTACCAACTCACGGGTTTTTTGCAGACTAGTGTTGCGGTTGGAAGTATAAGTCCAATTGGTTTACTTTGTAACCAAGCAAATTGTATTTTATTGTGTTCCACATGTTACTTAGATAATTATATTCATTCTCGGATTTGCAAGTGAACGTGATCATTGTGTTGTAAAATAAGCTTTCCGTTATCGCCGTATTTATAACAGGTCCCAGGAGGATCCTATGCATCGGAGGTTAAGCTTAGTTCTCTTAGAACACTTATGGCAATGGCGGTTGAAAATGACATGAAAGTTGAACAAATAGACGCTGAAACTGCATATTTGAACGGCGATTTAGATGAGGGTATTTTTATAAAGACGCCAGAATTTTTTGAAGAGACCCTAAGGGATCTAATTGCGGCTGGAACACCAGAGATTCAAGAGCTGGCGAGGATCATGCTTGGAAGACTGGGAAAATGGAAAGACGGTTTGTCATTTGAAAAGGTCTCCGCGTGGGTTGAAACAGTCTGGGCGACAGCAGGACAAAACCTGCACAAAAAATTGCGGTTCCTCGGAATGCGAGAAAATTATGTTGAGCCGTGTGAACTCTCTGAACACTAAAGTTAACGTACCTGTTTGGTGAATCCGTCTCTTCTGGCTGGTGAGATACGGACTCACCTAACAGGTACGTTAACTTCAGTAATTTGCCTACTGGCGGATCTAACTCAATTGCTTTAATACGTTCTGAAGGTATATACGGCAATGAAGTTGAAGTATGTTTGGCAGTGTATGTATATGATCTCACCATTGCATCACGAAACCTTGAAAAACAGAGAGAGGTAAAAAAAACAATTGAGAGTGAGTTCAAGAGGAAAGACATGCGACGAATACATTATTGTTTGGGATTAGAATACAAAAAGAGAAATTCATTTATGTAAAAAGAGTTATTTGATGGAATTGCTCAGAAAGATATGGAATGGAGAATTCCAACCCAGTTTCAACTCCCATAGAAGTCTTAAAATGTCACGACGAAATTCCTAAATCACATAAAATAAGTCATATTTCATATCAATCATTAATAGGTTCATTTTTATATTTAGCGTTAGGCACTCGCCCAGATATCACGTTTGCTGTTAATGTTTTGAGCCAATTCAAAACAAGTACACAAAAGCACACTGGAAAGCAGCAAAACGGGTTTTACGATATTTGAAAGGCACTGCAGATATGAAATTGACATATCGGAAAACAAATCAGCCTTTGGTCGGTCAATCAGCAGATTTTATACTCCAATGGCTTTTTTAATGGCTGGTGCAGCCATTACATGGGAAACCAAGAAACGAAGAACTGTGGCAACTTCCCATACGGAAGCTGAGTACTTGAGCCTCACTGAGGGGATAAAAGAAGGTCTTTATCTGCGGAGATTACTATAAAATCTTGAATATTCGTTACACGGAATGCTGGCACTCAAGAATGACAACCAAGGAGCATAGAACCCGCTGACATATTGATCAAAGCAACTCCCTGTGAGAGGCTGACGAGGTGTTCACAGGCACTGGGTTTTCACTTGAGGTTACAAATGTTACTTCAGCTGGTTTACTTCGTAACCAAGCAAATTGTATTTTATTGTGTTCCATATGTTACGTAGGAAATTATATTCATTCTCGGATTTGCTAGTGAACGTGTTCATTGTATCGTAAAATATGCTGTCCGTTACCGCCGTATTTATAACATAGAGGTACCAAAATAGAAACAGCTTTAAAGCAGTCTTTTAATTAAATTATTTCTTTGTCTGTCTGTAGCACAATGGACCGACAAACCTTTTCCTGTGGCCAGCCAGAATTGCACCCCATAGAAGGGTCGCGAAATCAAAAATATTGATATTGTATAAAGACTAATAAAATAAGAAAATGGCGATGTTTATAAAATCAATGAAAATATTAAGTCGACCAATCGCCCCAATTCACCCAAGAAACCAACTATCCTCAGCAACTAGGCTCGTCCACCTCCGTCAGTTTGCAGTCAGCAATTGGAACCTCTGAGATCCCTAGTAGTCAGCAGCAGGGTTCATTGTTTTCATCATTTTAACCGTGCGCTTCAATGTGATGGGTTTTAGTGATATGAGGCCCCAAGAGGCTTCAGCTTAACGAAAGTTCTGTTAATATATAAATTCAGTTCATCTTACCTGTCAGTCATTTCTTGACTCCATGTACAACTTCGCTGTCAATTTCAGATGCCTGCGTTGATTCAGCAACATCAGTTCAAGTGGTCTGTCCAGTGGTGTCTGCGTATTCCTCCTGGAGCCGCTTCTTTGGTTCCAATCGGGATGGCTGCTACTGTCATGTGCCGTCAAAAAATATTGTTCTTTGTGAGTAATTTCGTTCATTTTATTCGTGCTTTTAGAACTGAAACAATAAATACGTGGGGGGAAATAATCGATTAATACGTGCTATTTGACAAATTTAATTTGTATTTTTCGTTTTCAAGTGTTGACCAACAGATTCGTATTACAATTGTTGGAGAAAGTTGGTGAATCGAAATCAGCTTGATTTGACATGAATGGGGAGAGAGCTGCCTACTTTCAGGCCGGAACTGAGTCTTTTCAGGCAGCTGGGTAGAATGGTTCCGCACCATCAGATATTGGACATGGCGCATGCTTAGGAAAGAGGCGGGGAGGGCTGCCCAGTACAACTCTTACGCTTTCTGGTTGGGGCCGAGGTATATTATGCAGACAGTTCAGTGAAAGTGGCCACAGTGGAGGTGCAGGAGTTCATGGGATACCACACTGGACAGCTTTACAAACAGAGCTCATCCTCTGATTACATAACTTTTCTTTTTAATGGGGGTCAGGTCATCTTGCAGCCCATTGGTCCATGTAGATCTTGTTTGCGTGTTCCGCCCGCAGTGTGTCCAAGAGTGGTGTGAACAGGAACACTGGATGGGGGGTGGGAAGGAAGGGGGCTGCCCATTATTTGCGAATGGATGGGAGGGGGGGGGGGTCCTTCCACCATTTAGGCCCTTATTATATGGTGTCTGTGACTGCAATGCCCATTGGTCGTGGCTCTCATGTGTCGAGTATTTTATGGCAGTTTGCGTGAACGCGGTTAAGCATCTAATGGAGGGCTTTGAGGCAAGTAGGGAATTAGCGGCCCCTCTCTAAGGTGAGAGCGCTCTCGTACAGGGGGCAGCCATTGGGAATGTGCGAAGCATCCTCCATGGCGCCTGTCTCCAAATGTCAAGAAGCGTGTTGAATCCACCCCACCGCATCCCCCTCCCTTTGTCAATGAAAACTGCTCTTCTTTTATATCTTCAACAAACGAACGAGCTCAATCGATTCAGAGTTCTTCCACAAATCTAAATTCACGAGTTCCCCTTCCCTCCTTTCTCACTTTCCCTCTGCGCTAGTTGGCTTCTTGTGTTGTAATAAAGCAATTACTATTAACTATCTTCAAACCCTTCATTTTGGAGAGCCTCTCGTTAAAGTTGGTGTTTTGTTTAATCGTTTTCAGTTGCAATTAACGCGAGTAATGAACTACAGCGGAGGGGCTTCGCCTCCAGGTATTGAAGTGCCCTCTCTCATTCTGCCGCTCGTCTACGATGTGTCGACGAACAATATTCAACTCCCGGACAAGAGGGATCCTGGACCGTCTGTGACAGCGTCTGCCAACCTCCTCCTCAAAAGGTTTTCCGACTGCAACACTATGCACTCCGAATGTTCCATCTTCCCTGCTGTCCGGGATCTCCTTATGAACTTCACTCTTCCTTCAGAACAACAACAAGTGAGTTTTTCCTGTTCCTAATTAAATTACTTTGTTGTATTGGTGGCAGTTATGTGTACCCCTTTTTAATACCTGAAATTTTTTAATTTTATTTAAGCGTGTGAAATTTAAGTTGCTCGTGTAGGCACGTAGCTTAGCGTTGGCTAGAAGTTGGCGCTTAACTTTTCACTCTTGTAGCGAAGTGTTTTGTTTATGTGGTCCACGTTTAACTCGATTTCACATCTTAACGTAATAAAGACGCCCGTCTCGTCTATTTCGATTTGAATACCCTCACATGTAAGGAACACTCAAGGAAAACATGTTTACAGGTGGCGTCGTCTCCTGTCGGCGTAATGATGCAGTCTCCAGTGGGAATGATGCACTCTCCTATTCCTGGCCAGTACGGAGGAGCCGTCAGCGGCGTTCCCATGGCTCCCTCACACCCTATGATGCCTACCCAGTGATATACGGCCTCCCCTCTGTCTCATTCGCCCAGTCACTACGGCAGTATGTAAGCTCTAGCTTCTCGTATTCTGCTTTGTGTAACGGACCTAATCGGTGATTGAGATATGAGGAGAATTATTGGACTGTGAATTTAGTTCATAAGGCGTTTGTCGTACACTTCCAATGAAACTGTTGTAACTTTACGCCAAAGGCATTTGAAAGCCTTTCCAAATGTCATGAAAACTTTCGATTCGTATTTTAACTGTTTTTGCACTGTACCGTTGTCAGTGTTTGACACAACCGAAATTTGATTTAATACGATTACTATGTACTTAGAATCATTAAGTTTCTACGATGTCCTACTTTATTGTTCTTAATCTCAAATTGTATCATCAACATGATTTTATTTGTCTGCAATTAACTATCGTCAAATCTTTATTAGTGTTAACTGTGTGCAAAATATGGTGTGTGTAGCTGTCTATATTATGTGTTCAAGTATTACTGCGGAAAATAGATTTTAATATTAATCATTTTCTTAAAATTCATAACATCCCTTATTTGTGGGAGTAGTTTACATCCTGCAGCCGCCTCACTCTAACTTTTTCCTCAACCCCCGTCCTCCCCCCCAGTTATGGGCCCTGCGTCTGCTCAATCTGCGGAATCAAGTTTGGTAAATCGTGATTACATTCGTTCGGCAGTTGGCAAACCTCTTGAAGAATTGGTAGACTCGCCTAATAGGCGTAGTGGCTTTATTTATTTATATTTATTTTTAACGAAGAAACATTTTTGTGCACAGCACTATATAGTGAGATAACAAACTGTTGTATAAACAAATAACATGAAATTTCACCGTAATTACTAGGATAAGTCCATCAACTACCTAGTATTGAAAAAAAAAAATCCGCGAGTACATAACAACTGTACTGGTGAGTTTACTGTTCCTCTGAGCATAGTGTAGGAAGTAGAACCTGAGTTTATAGAAAATAACCTTCCTTGTTGATATGCATAAAAGGTATCACCACGAGTTCGTGCGTTTTCATTTATTTAATAGGACCTAAAAGTACATTTGGCGACGAGGATAAACCGAAATTAGAGGATAGGCGGTAAGCGGATAACTATAGCTGCAAAAGAGGTAAGCAGTTGTTGTACTCGTGAGTACCATGGAGTTACCGGCATTACCTCACCTGAACCTAACTAGCCCTAACTTGGGAAAGGAATGGACCGAGTGGAAGAGGGCTTTTGAAGTTTATGCATTAGCAAAAAAGGAATTAGGTCCGACAAGAAAAAAGAATCTGTTATTACATTATGCGGGAATGGGAGTACAGGATATATATTTCAACTTACCATCCTCAGAAACTACTCCGCCGAAGATAGATGAAGCAAAGGCAACTAAGGAAGAAATCAAGGCCTATTTAGAGAAGGATTACAATATGATGATCGACGCGTTAGATATCTATTTTCTTCCTAAATCGAACCCGGCTTTTGAAAGGTTTGAATTCAGTCAAATCAAACAGGAACAAAGCGAAACAATGGCCCACTTTGTTACTAGGTTGCGCGATAAAGCCTCGAACTGTGGTTTTAAAACAAGTTGCGACGAACGATTGAGAGAACAGATAGTCTCATCTTGTTATTCTTCTGAATTACGTCACGAGTTACTGAAGCATCCGGATTATGATCTAAATAAAATTCAGGAGGTAGCCAAAACAATCGAAGCAGTTTCAGTCCAAAGTAAAGTGTTGGATCACCCCATCAGTCGTCAATCGGAACAAGTTATAAACAAACTGACATCAAAAAGTCGTAAGACGGGAGGTTGTTTACGTAGAAAGAAACAAGGAGATAAAGTCACAGATACGATGCGCTGCTTCCGATGTAACAGGCCAGATCATTTGAAAAACGATCCTTCGTGTCCTGCTCGAGATAATGGCTGATGCTAGCCCAGTGGGATTGGGAGCAATTTTGATGCAAAAATCTGGAAAACATAAACATATTGTTTGTTATGCTAGTAAAAGTTTGACAGAGAGAGAACAACGTTATTCTCAAACAGAACGGCAGGCTTTGCTTTAGTGTGGGCAGTTGAGCGCCTACATACTTACATTTATGGCAAACAATTCACATTACTCACTGACCGTAAACCTCTTCAAGTCATATTTGGACCAAGTTCTCGACCATGTGCAAAAGTTCAGAGATGGGTACTTCGCCTTCAATCCTACGCATTTAACATCAAGTACATTCCTGGGAAATCGAATATTGCAGATCCGTTGTCTAGATTATGAGTAATCAAGATAATACATTTCAGAAATCAACCGATCAATACTTATTTGCTATTACTGGATTGTCAGTACCAAGAGCACTTACACTTCAGGAAATGATTTCTGCCACTAAGGAGGATTCAGAACTTCAATCGGTACAAGACAGTTTAATGGAAGGTCACTGGTCAAAGGAGCTGATGGCATATGAATGTATAAAAGGGGAACTAATGGAGTTTGATGGATTGATCTTGAGAGGAACGCGAATAATAATACCTAAAAGTTTGCGGAAACATGTATTGGAACTCGCTCATGAGGGTCATCCAGGAACAACATCGATGAAACAGAAACTTAGAACCAAAGTATGGTGGCCAAAAATTGATTTGGATGTTGAGAAAAAGGTAAAGAATGCCTAAGTTGCCAGGTTGTGGGATGACCACCTAGACCAGAACCTATGAAGCGTCGAGAGTTGCCCCAAGTGCCATGGCAAGACATAGCGTTGGACTTCAAAGGTCCTCTGTCTGATGGCTCTCAATTACTTGTCATCACGGACTATTTCAGCAGGTATATGGAAGTTCGAAGCATGAGAACCATAACTGCAGAAAAACTTGTAGAAAATTTGGAAATTGCTTTCTCTAGATATGGGCTACCTGAGTCCATAACTTTAGATAATGGCCCTCAACTTTCCAGTCAAACATTAAAATCATTCTGTGAATGGAACAACATAAAACTGCATTACGTCTCTCCATATTGACCACAAGCCAATGGTCTCGTTGAAAGACAAAATAGGTGTCTTTCTAAAATTCTCAAAATCAGCCAAATACAAAAAAGTGATTGGAACAAAGAAATAATGAGATACCTATTTCAGTACCACGTAACCCCCCACTCCACAACTGGAGCATCTCCATCCAAGCTCTTCTACGGCAGAAAACTCCGTGATAAAATTCCTTCCATAAGCATAGATATTAAAAGAAGAGAGGATATTGTTGATGTTGACAATTTGTCAAAATTTAAAGGAAAAGTATATGCTGATACGAGGAGGAAAGCAACAGAAAAGAAATTTGAGGTTGGTGAAACAGTTTTGAGGAAACGGGAATTATCACACATTCGCAATCTACATTCTTTGAAGAACCTTACAAAATTGTTGCAGCTTCTGGACCACAGATTACAGTAATATCACCAAGTGGGAAGCGAGTTACAAGAAACTCTGCTTTCTTCAAAAGATTGGACGAGGAACCCTCTGAAATCCATGAATCAAATGACACCCCAGTAAGTAATACTGCACCCAGATCTGAAGAAACAGATGTCAATATGAGCCCCACCGATCATACTGAAGGAGGACAGTCTGATACGAATAACCAATATCTACCAAAGTCATCTGAAGTCTCAACACCATTAAGGAGACCTACAAGAGAGAGGAAACCACCATCCAAATTTGGTGATTTTGAAATGTGTAGGTGACTCTTGAACACAATGATCTTGAAAAGTGAAAGTCATTTAAAAAGAAGTGAAAGTTAATTTTCTTTAAAAAACAAAAAAACATTTATTAATAATTAAGAAATAGATTTTCTTTCTGAAATAAGGAAGAGATGTAGGAAGTAGAACCTGAGTTTATAGAAAATAACCTTCCTTGTTGTATCACCACGAGTGCGTGCGTTTTCATTTATTTAATAGGACCTAAAAGTACTTATAGCCCTTTTTGTTTTTGCAAATTTAAAAATGAGGGGGTGAAGGAGGCTTTATTCAGTTGAAGCCCTCTGAGAAGTCGGAGTGGTGCTTCCTTTTAAGGCGTCTCAGATGTCTGAGCAAGGGTCGTTCTATCAGAATATTGCTTACATACGGACGTGAATGGGTTGATGCTTTTTGGTAAGGTGTGTGGAATGTGGCGATTAAGCAGTCTTTTACTGTTGGTACTTCAAGGTCCTTGTAAAGTTCCTCGTTCTTGATGTACCAGTCGGCGCCAGTGATCAAGCGGAGAATGCGACTTTGGAGGACTTGCACTCGGTTTATTTGGGTGTTCGAGGCGGACGACCACAGACCCCCTCCGTAGCACCAGATGGGTTTGATTATGGAATTGTACATAAGAAGCTTGTTTTTAATACTGAGATTTTTGTTAGTGATGAGTGGTTTAAGATGGCTGATTCTATGGCGTATTTTGGCTGTTATTGCATTGATGTGATTTGTCCATGTGAGTCGTTTGTCCATAGTCAAACCCAAATACTTGACGTGCATTTTTATCTCAAGAGTTGTTGAGTCCATTTCTACAGGCTGGCATGTAAAGTTGCGATTGTAAGTATAAACGCACAGATTTGATTTGGAAGCGTTTATTTTTATTCTCCTTTTTCTTGCCCATTCACTGACATCATTTTTTTTTGACATCATCCTGAATCGACTCACTTGCATCTTCACCAGTCTGGTGTTTGGTCAAGTACGCGCAGTCATCGACGAATTGGGCTGTCATTGTAATATTGTCGTTGTAAATGGGCAAATCGTGGATGTAGAAAATGTACAATAAAGGCCCAATTACACTACCTTGAGGGACGGAGGAGAAAATTGGCAATCTGGCACTAATGGCACCCTCTACACATACGTTGTACATCCGATCCAAAAGAAATGATTGGATCAATCGAAAATACGTGTCAGTGAGATGGGGCTTGAGTTTGGATAAGAGACCAGCGTGCCACGTCTTATCACAGGCCCTGACTGTTTCCCACTGACTGAGTTTCTCACACTGCAGGCGCCACTTCCATGCTCCTGTCTTGTTCTGTCCATAACTGTTCTTGTCGCTTGTGAGGATTCACCTTTGCGAAAGAGGCCAAATCAGATCAGGCAGATCTGTCAGACTTGAAGAATTCAGCTGCATCCCTCCCAGGGAGCCAATTGTCATAAAGGCGACAACTGTATAGAGGACATGGGGGACATTCTGCACCAAGCCGAGTGGCCATGCCTGAATAATTTCAGCCTTGTATTGGAAGCATCATGGCCTGAAAGGAGTTGAGTGAGAGGAAATGTAGGGTGCCACCAACGCATGCTAACGCGTGTAGTGATGGAAGATATGATGGCAGACAGGAGATTAGCACCACCGAATCAAGCAGTGTCTAGAGCTTGCATTCTATTGCGCACCTTTATAGTTAGTGAGCAAATGCTATGCAACCGCAGGATGGCAAAATCCTGAAGCAGGTCCATCGGAGTAGTACCAGCCAAGTATGTACAAGGCGTGATGTGAAGTAGTCTGGTCTGGACTTTGTCAACTGATAAATTTAATTGCTTTCCATTGTTAACAGAATTTGTTGTCCTGTTTCCAACTTGCCGATTCTCTTCTAGTTTATCATCTCAGATTGGATTGTGTTTTTCAATTGTTCAAATTGTTCTCTTTCGGTAGTCAAACCACAAACCAGTGCGTCATTTTTACGAAAGATTTTAAGTAAAATGTTGGTTTTACCCGATATTTCTAGTCGTGTTCAAGTGAGTAGGGCCGTATCAAAAGAACTAGGTGAACTATGAATCTCGAGAATAACAGCATCAACTTTGACTTATGAACTAGTTCACGTCAAGCCTGAACGACTAGTTTGTCACATCTCCCGCTGGATCTTACAGCCCGGAGCTGCCCAGGAGCGCTCTGCGTTGTAGCAGCTCCTCCGTTCCGGTTCCGCCTCCGAACCGTCAACCGGTTATGATTCGAGCAGCTGCCGCTAGAGTCGTCCACGACGATCGTAATCCTCGAATAATCGTTCCTGAGAAGAGGCGATTACATTGATCAGTCGCTGACGATCGTTAAAGCGCGGAACATGGCGCCTTCATTTTCCGATTGCGACGATGAAATACTTATCGTGGAAGTGGCCAAACATCCGTCACTTTGGCAGTTGACTCATTCGTCCTACAAGGATCAACGAGTCAGGGACAATATATGGGCCGAGATCGCCAAGACAGTCGGCCAACCACGTAAGATTTTAATTTAAACGTGATTCTCAATATATTTTGACGTTTTTCGACCACAAAACTTTGATTTAATTTAAAACAACAGTTTTCACGAACTTTCCCGTATATTATTACTCTAGTTGCCAACAACTCTTCATTTTCCAACAATTTTCCACCTATTTGTTGTAAGTAGTTAATAAGTCGTTAAGCCAATTAACTTAGTTCTTACAATTAGTATTTCTTCATTTTCCTATAGTTTTTACATTCGGAGTTTTTAAGAAAAGTTCTTCAATCGGTAAATTTTTTTTTCAGTTTTCTTCGGATCTTTGCGTTTTAAGTCTAGTCCGAAAACGCCATTTGCGAAAACAGTCTGTGAACGCAAATGAGGGAGAACGGCTGAACATAATTGGCTCTATATGTGGCGCCAAAAAAGGGTATGAACAAAAACGGTCATTAACTCACTACAGTTATCACACTGATCGAAACACGAAATATTTGTTTTTTCGAAAAAGATTAAATTTGGGCCGTTCCAAATTACGTGACGGCGCTACAATTTTTTCACTCGTAGAAAAATAACGAAAGCTACGCAATAAATTATGGACAATTTCTTAGAAAAGTAAATGTCGTGCATTTTTGGGTCATTATTCACCTGTTTTCGGTTAGGAAACTGTTTTACCCCCCCCCCCACTCAAAATTTGATAAATTGAGATGATAATAATGGTTTTAAAAAATTTTAAAGTAAATACGCAGTTTTATCGTAAATACGCCATGTTCGGTATCGTGTTTTAGGTATTTTTAGATGCTGGGTCGAATGAAATGATTCTAGACGGAAAATAGTGATATCACAGTAATTATAGTGAGCCGAAGTCTACGAATTGGAAGAACTCGCTGGACGTTAACTACAACGAAAGTTATCGTATCCTCCCGTCTCATCAAAACCACCCGCCCGCTCGACACGTTGTGCCAATTGCCTACGGACGCCTGGAAGTATTTAGTTTTCGTCGTTCCGTGGTGGTCAGGTCATGTTTCTTATGGTTTACTGGTATTTTTCGATGCTGAATCGAATAGGACGGGTCTCGGAGCTGTGAGTCTAGGTCAAACTGTGTGATCAAAAGAATAATAAACCGTTGTGTAATAATTTGCAGGGGGTTTCCCTCATGATTCTCGCTCATATGACTAGCGTTCAAAAAAAAAAGAAGTTATTGTTCATTCATTCATGTTGTATTCATAAAATAAACAGAAGCAACCTCGGAAATTCTGACATTCAAACTCGGCTAACTCGCTCGACTAACGTGCAAAGTTTTCCATATAATTCCGCAATTTACTACTATTACCCACGCTTTGGGTTTTCAATAAGTGTGCAGTAGCTCAGTAATTTCCGGAACTTTAATCGCTATAATTATCTACGTAGAACGTCACGTTATGTTTTATCATGCAAACCGAGTAAAAAATATATTGAATTCGTACTTAGAATGTACGTGGGACGGAGGAATGTTGTGTGCCGCGTAGCTCCAGATATTTGTATCTCATTCTCGGTGTCAGCGCCCAAACAATCAGTAGAATAAGAATGAGTTCAATGAACAGTTTTTTAGTGGTTGGTCTGTGTTGCCTAACAATTTTACTTCGGTTAACGTACCTGTTAGGTGAGTCCGTCTCCTCTGGCTGGTGAGTTACTGTGGGCAAGCGCTTTCGATGTAAAAACATCATCGTCTGGCCATTAAGTCAGTCAGTAGGTCGCGGTCTTTATATACGAAGAAAAATGTAAACGGGATGATGATGGGGCGTCGGGGAAGGGCGGGGGGAGGAGGTCATGTACCTCTGGGGGAAAACCCCCTAGAGGTGAATGGAACGTCTTGAATGATCTGTCCATTGTGGAATCTACGTCTTTTTTGTATAGGGTGGTCTGTAAATCCGTCATTTGGTTGTTTTCGTTTGTGTAGTGTTTTGAGTGGTGTGAATATGGTGCCGCATTTTGTGTTGATTTGTTCATTTACGATCTGGCCATTGAAGTTTTTTTGTTTATAAATCTCCATGTTTTCTATGTTCAGTTTACGTCCTTTGTATTGTTTATGTAGTAAGGTGGTGCAGTCCTGTATTTGGGTAGGTTCATGTCCAGTTGTCTTGAGGTGGTCGGCAAAGTTTGAATCGTCTTGGTTCCTACTAAGAAATTTAATGTGTTCTGAATATCTGGTCCGTATTTTTCGTCCTGTCTGTCCTATTTTCGCGTTTTTGCAAGTACAGGTTATTTTATATAGCCCACTTTGGTCGAGGGGGGGTTTTTTGGGTCTGTCTTGGGTTTTCCCCCAGAGGTACATGACCTCCTCCCCCGCCCTTCCCTGGCGCTCCATCTTCATCCCGTTTACATTTTTCTTCGTATATAAAGACCGCGACCAACTGACTGACTCCAGCACTGACTTCACGGCCAGACGATGATGTCTTTACATCGAAAGCGCTTGCCCACAGTAACTCACCAACCAGAGGAGACGGACTCACCTAACAGGTACGTTAAGGGCCGGTTTATCAATTCTTTAGTTAAAACGTTGATTAGGTAGCGATCTGTTAACGATAATCATGGAGTGAAAAAATTCTCGAGCTCGGATCGTGTCTATCAATCGGCAATTGACTAATAGTTAGCTAGAGAGAGTTTTAACGCAGGGAAAAAGGGCTGCCACTATGCTCAAACGAGAATCCCTCGAACGAAGAGGCGACTTGGCGAGTTTTCCTCCAAAACAATGAGTTGGAGAGTTGGTACCATTGGGCCACCTTCATTTGCCGTCTGTCGATTTCATTACTTGACATTGTCACTCGAATACCGAAAATATCAGTTGCAGAATTGTTAAATAATATATTTGTGATCTCACTTGATACTTTTCTCTTTTTTTCTTATCTTCTTACTTCTCATTCTTTTCTTACTCCTCTACTTCTCGTGTAGCTCATTTTTCGTATTGTGATTATTTTTGTTAAGTGTTTGTCGTGATTTTTTCCGTCGATTTTATAACTTTCCGTCGTGAGTGGGGCAAGCATAAGTAAAAAAATGTTCCTTCAGAAAACGTCACGTGTATTATTCAAAATTAATCATACACCAAGCAACTTTAAAAAATTTGAAAAACGATACATGATGCTTCTCAACACCAAATGTGCGGCGTGTTTCACTCAAATTGACATTTTCACGTGTGTACAGTCGATAACACCAGTGGTAAAACGCTCTTCGGGCTTTTGAGATTTTTTCTTCTCCGAATATCGCCTTTAAGAAAGTAGGGGCAAATGAACAGTGGTCTGGGAAACTAGTTTCCCAATGAGGGAGCCAGGAGTTTTACTAACGCCACAAAAGTCGCCTACAGCTATTAGCATCGAACCTGCAAAGAGAAAACAAAAATGGTTATTTACGTGCTCTACTACCACATAATTCTAAAATGTATACGAATAATCGCATTGAATTGTAATGCCCATTTTCTTTATACAGCCTCATTAAAGTAGGATGAGAGCTACGTGATTGGCAAAAAAGACAATTCGATTGAGTTTTCTTCAGATATTTACGTTTCAAACTTTTTCAAAGCCCCCATTTCAGAACATGGTGTGTGCGATTGTGGACACGATTGAGAGAGAATGACTGAACCCAGTCAACTCACGCTTGATATTCACGATCCCACACCCACATTAGACGGGTACACAAAATTATAGTTTTCATTGTGGTCAAAACGCATAATTATCACCGCCATCGTTCACGTCAAATTCGTGTTGGGAATCCAATAAGGTATGAAATAGAATTTCAATCATAATCAGCAACAACCAAATTACGGCATTCAAACAGCTAATTCCAAAAGAATCAAAACAACTTCCCACAACATAATCGTCTTGGCATAGTCTCGTCAAACGTGACTCATTATTCGTTACTCAAACAATGACATAACGTAATTAGGTATAACTATAGATTCCTCGACGTTCTTCTTTATCAGTTTATACGTACACATTGTGAACACCATTGCATTATGCTGCATTATTAGTGCATTGCGCTGAACGTAAGAGGGGACTAGAGAACTCGTGATTAGTCGAACCCAGACAATTGAACTAATAGAATTGAAACGTAAACATTCGATGAAAGCTCTTAATTACTTTTCGAACTTGACGTAAGTTATATCATGCACATAAGTAACGTGGTAGGTCGATAAAATATTAGGTGTGTACTTACCGAGACCGTAGAACCTGAGCGTTAAGAGGAGTTTCGTCATAGGCGTAATTGCGTTTGCTTTTCGATTCTATTCGCGTTCGAATTAGCGAAAGTACAAACACCGTTGTTTCTTTCGACAACCGGAACCTAGAATGAAAATCTACGTCGTCAAAATATTCGATTCTCGGACGGACCTGGTACGGCCTTCTCTCCCACTCAAGAAACGCGTATACCTCTTCGTCGGAGAAATCAGAGTCAGACAGATCGTAGTCGAACTCCATTGTTAATAAAATTATTTAAAATTTATGTGACGAAAACCCAATAGAAAAGAATATCGCGAAAGCGCAAACGAAAACAGAACGAGGCTAGCGAAACACAACCGAAAATGGCTGCCGATAACGGTTCGTTATCCGATAACTAACGAACGAAGAGACGAGTTAAAACGTAACTAACAGGTAGCGCTAACGCGGTGTCAAAGTGAGTTGATGGACGCGTCTTCGGGAGTTAACGAACGATTTCGCTTAGTCAACCTTTAGTCAAGCTAGCAAATGACATTGATAAACCGGCCCTAACTTTAGTAATTTGCCTACTTCGTTTCCCAACACAATTTTCACCGAAATTCTTAAACAATTTTCCATAAAATTTGTCTAGATGCTCCTACAAATTTGAATCATTTGCTTAACAATTCCTCTCGTGTTTACTGCAATTACCTCAAAACAACCCAAATAATTTGATTCAATTCAATGAACTGAAACTGCTTCTAAAACGTTCTCTTAGGTAGGGAGTTCATAAATCTCTTCAACTCCCTATGTTGTAACAGGTCTGTACGTCAGGCGTTCTGAATCCGGAGAAAAACCTCATTTTGACGCATGGTCCGCGCGTGTGTGTGTGTGTGTCTGTAGTTCAATTTAGGGGAGAACTTCTGGACCGATTGAGCTGGTTCTTTTGCTTTATTCTCGTTCTGAATAATAGCCCTGTTTTCGGTCAGGAAAAATGTTTGACATGAAACGATAAGTATTTGACACCCCTTCAAAATTTGATACTCCACGTTTCAGAACGTCCGCCGTCCGTGTTACAGTAATTATAGTGAGCCAAAGTCTACTAATTGAAAGAACTCCCGGGACAATAACTACGCGGGCGCATAGAATATTTAGTTTTCGTCGTTTCGTTGTAGTCAGGCCATGTTTCGCGTACTGGTATTTTTTGACGCTGAATCGAATGGGATGGGCCTCGGAGTAGTAATACTAGGTCAAGCTGTTTATGAGAATAATAAACCGTTGTGTAATAATTTGCAGAGTTTTTTTTTTCGTTTTGTTCGTGATTGTTCGTAGACGCGAAATGTGTTTATGGGCGATTTCTTCAGATGGGAAACGGGGGTGGGAGACGAAACTGTACCCAAACAAAAATCTCGCATTTTTCCCGAAAACGGCTGTAACGATTTTGAATAAACATTAGAATTATCTTCTTCTAGTTGGTACAAATGTTGTATTCTCGATAAAAATACGGTGAAATAATAGGTATTTTACGCTTTTTGGCAAATTGGCTTCAATGATTTTCACCAAACAGAATCTTTTTAAATAGTTCATACCGTTAATAGTTATTGTATTGTTCTCAATAAATGTTCCTCTGAATGTCCAGTGAACAAAGATAAAAACTAAACTGTGTCGAAAAAAAGTTCATTTGAACAATTTAGTAATTTCTCGAGTAACTGCGTCACTGGATTTCATATCAATCTTTTTAAATTGCTTCTAGCAACTTTTACCGATATTTTGTTCCCCGGAACTATTTCTGTATCTATCTGTTGAACGGAGACGTAAGCCATGTTAGTTGTGAAGTTAGCTGAGTAAATTTGTTGAATATTAATTTATCGATTTTCTAATTTTCTCAAAAACGGCTCCAACAATTTCAATCAAAATTACGGGATACTCTCAAGTGACTAGTACCTACATGTTTTTGTACATAAATGTTCGTGTACAAATGCGTTGAACGCAGATACAGCGCGTGTGTAGCTGGTGTTCGAAGTTAACGTCAGGAAACTGCAACGGAAGAATTTACAAATACGCCGTGGAATAGTGCACACTGTGGTTAATATTTTCGAATCTGTCGTTTAATCGTTTCAGCTTCAGATTTGGGGCCCCTCCCAGACATTGTTGCTCTGTTGTCGTTCTCAGAATATCACTTTTTAATTTGTACTGCGTCGGGTTCTCATTCGGTTATAGCACTTTTAACGCTCGTCTTACGCGCTTGCTTCGAGCGTCAAACAAGTTCCCATTTGGGAACTTCAGACGGCTGGCCGTCTAAAGCCTTCTTCACATTACGAGACATTCACATATATATTAGCAAATGTACGTATTACGGCGATTGAGGCGTCTGCCGACAGGTGGACGTCGAAAACCAACGCATCTGTTGGACGAGCTCTTCCTTCCTGGCAGGCAGTGTAACGCGGACAAAGGCTTCAGTAGCTAATACGTTATTGTACGGTAAAGTTTTGTGGCGGCGATTGTCGCTTGTTGAATAATGAAAAGAAACCTGATGTGCCTGTCAATTCTGTGTCAATATGTGTGTATTGGATCGCTGATAGTATACCGTAAATTCGATCAAAATCGTCACACGTTAAAATCATCGTTGTTCGATAGATTTCATCTGAGAGGTACAAAAATTGACACGGGGGAACAAAATGCGGGTATAGATTGCTAGAAGAGGTTGACTGAATTAAAGTATGCATTTATTGTAAGAAACTCGATTTTTGGCTATTATCTCCGTCCAATGGACTGGCCAGGATTGAATCTCGATATAGTAGTAGACATTCTTCCCCCCCCCCCCCCCCCAACATCCCTAACCATCACCCATCAATCGCACTTGATTTACCTCATTCTCCCATTACTTTGTTTACAGTTGAACAATGCAAAAAACGTTGGAGGAACGTAAAAGACACTTATGACAGAAAACAGAAGAGGAGGGTGGGCTCAGTTTCTTCGATGAGAAAAGGGAAAAAATGGCTTTTGGAGGGAAAATTGTCGTTTCTGGGCAGTGCAGGTGACACCGTCGGGTTTGTAACTTACAGTACCAACTATTATTCCTACCATTACTGTACCAGCCTCGTTTTTTGTCCGGTTCACTTCACTTTTCGACCTCAAACACGATTTTTGTTAAAGCTTTAGCGTCGTGCGAGTGGGATTTATAAGAAATCAGGTCGACCACATTCGGAGCCTTAATTGGATTAAATTGCGTTCAAGAGAGATTATTTACATTATCAAGCGGCTTTTGAAACTTTGCATCCTAAACGACCACATTTCCATGGATTTAGTGCTCTCTTCTGTTGAATTATATGCAAGTAATGATACCCGATTTTCGCTTTTCGCGTTTATGTGCCCGGGTAAAGACACAAAAATGTCAAAATTACTTCGACAATAAAATTAATTACGTACTCTCTGGTTATTCTGTGAACATTTCTCTTGGCAAATAGTCGTCAGGAGGGATATCGTTGTCTTCTGTTGACAGAAATTAAATGAAACTTCAAGTCTTTCGGTTTAGAATTCTAGTGAGAATGTGTGCTGTTTGTTCACCTCTTTCACAGTCCTTATTCATTCACCGAACTTTCTCAGATATTGATAATAGAAAGTTAGGTAATGATTAGTAAAAGATGATTCGAACATTTAGTCAAAATTCCCACATCCGTTTTTGAGAAAAATGCGGCAAATTATCGTCCCCCCCCCCCTTACACTATTGTATGCTTTTGCAAATACAATTACAGAAGAGCGTTTTCGATTTTGTAAGCCTGAAAATGTAAATAACTGAAGAAACTTTTTGTTCACGTTTCAACGCTGTTACAATTCCAGTAGTGATGTAAAGTAGTAAATGTTATGTGGTGAGTTGAGATTTATTAAATCAATCGCAAAAATAACGCACTTATTTTCAATTTAATTTGTGTTTCAGGGCACTTACGTCGGCAGTAGATGAGGAAGTTGTTGATTCATCTTGGCGTGGTAGTGAGAGAGTGTCACTGGATCAAACCACAACTACAACAGAAACTTTACAGGCGCATACCTCAACAACAACAACCACAACGCCACAAACCTTAACGAGGGAACCGACGCTGTTGAGATCGGCCTATCGAACTGACGTCAGCGGCCGAAAAAGACGAAACCATCGGGAAAACAGGAGAGTTGAGCGTAATAAAATGTCGAGGCAGTTGCTCGTCGAAGATGGTGAAGACGAAATCGATCTTTTTTTCAAAAGTTTGGCCAAATCTGTCAAAAAATTGACGCCCATTCTTCAGCAACGAGCTAAAACCGAGACGCTTCAAGTCGTCACGAGGTTAGAGACCGAGATGTGGGAGCCGATGGGTAATGGCATTTTGAACGCAGTGGATACTTCGGGGGATGTTTCGCCTGTTTCCATCAAATTGGAGGCAAGCTCGTATTACGATTAAATATACAACCTTTTATCAACTACTACTTGTAAGGAATTCAGCTTTTTTAAAAATATTAAATGCGTCGTACGTTCCTTTTTACCATCCGCGTTCTTCATTGATATTCAGAGTTACGCAGAGTGTAGGAAGTAACTTGTGTTCGCAGCTTTCAACCCAACAAAACACCTGCCATTTACAATATCAATTACTTTTAGGAGCTTTTTCTACTAACTCGATTCATTTCCCTTTCAGTTCATTTGAACTTGGACTGTCAACCTCCCAAAAAAACAACCTGTAGGTCAGCATTGGGAGCAAGTACGCCTGAAGGAGGTGCAGCTTCTGCTGTGGCTTCAATGGAGCCTTGGCAACTTTCCAAAGATAATCACCAACGGCCACATGGTTTCCTGCAGAGGAGGTTGCACCGAGAACCACAAGATACTGCCACATGTCAAGGACGCCCCTAGCAAGAACCCGAGATTTGTCAATGACAAAACCTGCATCCACGACCTTCACGCCTTAACCTCAATAGGACAGCATCAATGAAACTGAGCCACACTACTCCGGATTCACCCCCAATCCTCACGTGCTTAGCCGCCTCACAAACTTGTCAAGGGCGATTTGCAAGCCATTCGTGGTACCTGCAAGGAGGACGATATCATCCACAAAGGCTAATGCGCCCACCCGCACACCAGGGGTGAGATCAAACCCTAATTCTTGAGGCAATTATTCTGAGCTTACCCAGCACAATATCAATCACATGATTGAAGAGCATAGGAGACAGAGGGTCCCCCTGCTGAATACTACGCCCTATTCCCACATCCCCAGATATCTCCGCTTCAACCTGCAAGGCCCTGTATACAGGGAGCTCACATAATCGATGAGTCTATCAGGAGACCCCACACCATGGAGGCAATTGGTCAAGGCCTATTAACTTACCGTGTCAAAAGCCTTAGCAATGTCCAGGGCAGCCATATGCACTTGCTTCTTTTTCTTCCAAGCCAGGGACAGCACCATATGAAGAATCGAGAGATTCTCAGCAGTGACATCCATTGGCCGGAATGCCCTCTGGACGTTGCCAATGACACCAGCCACCTGGACCACAGACATTACTGAAATCAGTCAGTGGCCCCCCCAGCCAATCATCACTTTTCTTGGGGACAAAAGCAGTTCGAGTACACGACAATCCAGCAGATAGTTTTTCCATGAAGAGAAGTAAGTTGAGAACCAGCAGCTTAATAGTTTTCGGGGCCTTATTCCATTTGCAGGGTGAAATACCATCAGGTCCAGCTGAAGTGGAGTTACTGACACGGCATTTATGTGCCTCATCCTTGAGAACGGGGGAACTCATGATGCTGCCTAAGGACTCCCTAGAGGGAGAGGGGGACGCCACACTCTCATGAGAGGCTCCCAAACGCCACAAACCCCTGAAGACTTCAGCACCTCAGCCATCACTCTACCCAGATACCTCCTCCACAACTTCTGAACCCGCTGGTACTGAATCCGCCTCATCCTTTTAGCCTCCCTACGACCACTTGCAGAGAGCAGATTTGAGAAGTCTCGGTTCTGCGCCCCCACACTGGCTGGGTTCTCAACTCATGGGAAAATACAGCGAAGATAATCTGCAACCTCGTCCACAGAAGCACCAAGACTAGAAACAGCCCTCCACCCCCTTCCCTAACAGCCTGTGCCTAGGCAATTGCGATGAGACGAATCTCTTCAGAAGCATATCTGTATACAACCCTATCGACATTTATCTCATGCTTTCTGCCAGACGTGGGCCCTCAGACCTTCGGCGTTTATGAATGCGTGACCACAGTACCGGCACTGGCAGTCAACTATCGAAGAAGAAGTGGAAGGGGAAGGAGGCTGCCGTACTGCCTGGGGCAACCCTGTGCGCCTCCCCGATAACCTCGGGTGCCAATGGGCAGTCATGGGCATCGAGGCTTCTCTCAGTTTTGGCGAGGGAATGGCAATAAAGAGGGCGAGGAATCCGTTGGCATGCCCCCCCCCCTCGTTCGCCAGAGCACCAGTTAGCCACCCAAGAGGGAAACCAGGACCCCCTGCATAAGGATCCATTGAAAGGAGTCCTATACCCCTCTAGGGTGTTACCATTGACCACCACGAGGAGGTTGATGATGGCTAGGGCGGCCTGGTCTGATCAAGACACGGCTGCATCCCTCTGGTCGACTAAACACACACACACACACACAGACCACTCGCCGAAATTAGGTTTTTTAGACTCAGTAGGCCCTAAAACGTAAAGATTTGAAGAAAACCCAACTTTTTTACTTTCCTTGGCTCTACAAAGTGGAAAGGAAAGTTATTTTTGACACGATTACAATACATTCCTTTCCCTTTGGACAGCGGAAAATAAAAAGAACCAGCTCAATCAAGTTCTCCTGCAAATTGAACTACAGAAACACACTCTTACGTAATTAATAATTAAGGAAACGGGGAGGGCGCCCCTGCACACAAACGTGGAAGGAAAAAAGGATCAGAAGATGTTACGACCTGATCAACATGCAGGTGGTGATGCCTCAGAAAACACCTGCTGGCAGATCCAGCAGACGTATCTCCTCAGCACTTCTTCTTGCACCACAAACCACTCTAAGACATGGTTAAAACTGCAACCCTGATGTTACCTGCCTCCACTCCCCGTCTGGAGCTGTCTTACGCCAACATAAGAAGATCCCTCCTGTCATATTAGCCTCTCCTGGCTTGCCAGGTTAGCAAGCTTGGCTAGGGCCGCCTGGTCTGATCAAGACGTGGCTGCATCCCTTTAGTTGGCACTGCACCCCTTTGGTCACACACACGGACCACACGCCGAAATATGGTTTTCTGTTAATTAGAATTCAGTCGGCCTCAAAACGTGAAGATCTGAAGAAACAGGAAAGCATATCGTATTGTGGTATTATTTGGAACTGTTTATACAAATAATTGAAACAAACCACTCGTTCTGATCACTAAAGCAATAGTTAGTTTAGGGGAAATTTTTCTCACGCCCTTATTTTGTCGTCCCATGGTACTTTGAGGGCTAGATAGTAGTTCAAATATAGTTAACTGACGGTCAAGCGGTGAGTGTGAAGAAAGTTGCGCGATAGACGGCACCAGATGTTTCCGCGCCATCGAACCAATTGCTCTTCGAATTTCGGATCGAATTGAAGCAGAATTCGTGCGATGGATGGGCAGTGATGTGGGGGGGTATGTGCGGTTAGGGGGAGGGGGGAGAAATAAAAAAGTCCGTGGAACGATGGTGAAGGGGTCGAGCGGGAATGAACGGGATGTGCGGTGAGAGGGGTTGGCGAGGGAGAGAGAAGTTTTACGACGTTGCCGGATCTACGTTCTCTCTCCTCTCCTCCGCACCCTAACACAACTTCCTCGGCTACCACCGGTTTCGAGGAGGCCCCCCCTCTCCACCGCAACGTCGTACAGCCTTCGGCAGCCTCCTCTTCGAGACGAAATGGACTCGCCCAATGGCTGCTCCGAAACTCCCCTCCCTCCCTCTCGTCACCCATCTCACTCTTTACCGCTCGCCCTTCGCCTTCGGCCGAATCCCCCTACCCTCACTTCCCCCCCACTGCCACACACTACCCACCGCACCTTTCCCCTTCCCTACCACCGTCGGCCGTAAACACACAACACACCATTCTCTCCTTGTGCCCCTTGCAGTGAATAGTGCAGCGAGTCATGTTCTGTGCCCAAGTGTTCTTCAAAAGGTTCAGTGCAGTGTCAACGATTTTTGTAGGGCAATTCAGTTCTTGAGGAATATTTTTGTTTTTGTAGTTGGTTCCGTTG
Organism: Pachypeltis micranthus; assembly: GCA_020466155.1. Lineage (NCBI taxonomy): Eukaryota > Metazoa > Arthropoda > Insecta > Hemiptera > Miridae > Pachypeltis > Pachypeltis micranthus. The sequence goes on from CM035775.1 coordinate 13,728,652, forward strand.
CGAAAGTCAAGTTTTGTCGTGTTCGCCGCGCTCGAAAATCGGAGTTTCACAGCAAACGCCGTTCCGTTTTTTTTTTTTTTTTTTTTTTTGTTTTTCTTCCCGGCTTCAAATCGAAAAGAAGCCTACAACTTCACGAAAACTACACGAAAAGCCCGCGCGCTTCTCCGCCAGTTTTTCCGAAGGGAGACGCTTCCGTTTTCCTCTCCCCCACCCTCCTCGCCCGAATGTCTTAAACGTCCGACCTTTCGAGTTCTGTCCGCGGTTCAATGTTCCATTAAGTTGGTTTTTTTTCGATTCAACGCGCCGGGGGGGGTTCGTTGAAAATTCGAGGGGAAAAGCCATGTGTTCAGTGAGTGGTGTTTGAAATTTGGTTGTTTTTTTTTCAAGTGAAATGGTACGCGGAGTCGTAGGTCCCAAATGAAGAGTGCAGAACAAGATGGTTAGAGAGACACGACACCTTTGGGTCGGAAACTTGCCGGAGAATATCCGAGAAGAACGAATACGAGATCACTTCAAAAGGTATATAAAAACATAAAGCACGTTTTCAGGGAGTTTCCGACGTCGTTCGTGAAGCTCTTATTAACACTTAAATGTTATTACCGTACGATTATTGTGTTCCCGCCCCCTTTTTATAACCCCCTCCCCCTCCCACTTCTTCCTTTTCATCTCTTACGGGCGTACAACCCATCGCTGGTACAGAATCATACGAACAGTGCTCTGTTTCCTCACACGTCCCTCATTTCCACTGTACTCCCCCATCCCCATTACTTTCACGGCTCCCTCATTCGAAACTGTACGATATTCTGATGAAGCCCCTTAACTGGGAATAAGCTCGAGTATCCTCGTCGAACCTGAGCGGTTCAACGCTCGGAATAGCGTGTTACATAACCTGAAAGAGTAACATTGGAGAGAAGGAGCCGAGGACATTATCGAAGGAAAGATTCGTAGTAAACTTATAAAATACCAAATGGCAATCGAAATGCCTTTACAGGCGCAAAGAAAATGCAAAACGTGCAAGAGAGAAATGAAGATATCTTCGTGGTAATCGCAAAATATGAAACATATGTACGTACAAAAGATAATACAAACAATTAAATCTGACCTGCTCCAGAAATAAAAAATACTATAAATGGATAGAAAAATGAGTATAAAATTCACGAGACGAACGACCAACTTATTCCTAGCACTAGGCAGAAGCGACATTAAATATGCGTGTCCTCTGTGGTAAGTTCTCGTGAAATAATTGAATAGAAGCTCTTTTTATCTCGAAGTCTTCCAACGTCTTGAAATCCGTTCATCGTTACATAATCTACCTATATAGTGGAGACCGTGGTGTGTCGGAGGGGATTAGGATGATGTAAAACCCCTTCCATTTGCCACCGTTCCCGCCTCATTCCACAATTCGCCTCTTGACTAGGAACGTGAGGTTGACCTACGCCTAACGTTCGAGTTAATTACCGCTCCGCTCTAAAAATTCGTTTTGTGAAAAAATGTCCCGTTGAATTCGTACAGAACTTATCAATTCTTGGGCAATTTCAGTTGAAACTTGGAGCTTTTTCGTTGAATTGCTAAACCCCCTCATTAAAAATAGCGTTGTGGGCCTAATTTAATACTTTACGTCATCGGTGATTCGATTGGTCTTTGCAACCGTATTTATGTGTTCGACTCATTCCCACATCTTTCAGTTCTAGGGTGAAGGGTAAAACACACACTTTAACTCACGAGCTCATGAATCATTAACATTTTGTCGTCCTTCAATTCCACTATTTGTAAGCGATAAAGTTGGGAATAGTGGAGCGCGTAAAACTGAGAAACCCGTCATAACGTAGAGATTTGCGTGCACAATTAAGAAATACGCTTGTAACAGTGAAGTCGAATTGGAAGATTCGGGAATCTTTCGATTTAATTTTGTTTATAAGAACTCAAAAACACTGGAACGTTCACATCTATAGCCTTGATCTGAATGTTCGATAAATTACAGTAGTTTCTGCCATCTGATAATGTTCCAGTTTCCCCTTAGAGAACTCCGAACCCCACAAATTTAAATGTACTTCCGGCCGAGGGTAAGGCATTCATCCCAAAACTAGACAAAAAGAGTGCATTCCAATGGTGATTCCACGCGTCTGTCGTCAATTTCATAATTTTCAACCGGTTTTGTTGGCATTTTCCTCGAATTGTGAGTGTTGGCTCCGTCTTATTCGGAGTGGACGTACGAATAGCGATGTGTACGCATCCGCAAACTTGAAACCCCACTAACAATCGGAACTTCCAACATTTATCACCTGATTTCGTTTCGATTTCAAAGGTTAATTGAATATCCAATATCCTGGGACTGTAATTTCAAACTTTATTCACACTAATGGCAAATCAAGGGGTCAAACCCTACATAACCTCCACAATTTAGACGATTCTCATCATCTGCGCATGCGCAAACGTGACATTTTGGCCGTAGGATTGAGGAGTTGTGCTGGCACGTTTGATAAATCGGCATTCGTTGTACACAGTTGTGGTCTGTTGCTGTTGCTAGTCACAGCCATTCGTAGCATAGGTTAATATTATACATAATTGCTCTGAACTTACGTGTAATGCAGCACCTCTGACATCGAGGATCCCCAGTTGTTCGTTATATTCAGTTCTACTTCGTTGTTGAGTGACGAAACTGAGAAAACCCCTATCATCGAGCAGAGATGTGGTTACTTGTAATAAATTCTAACGGTGAAGCCGAATAGGAAGATGTTTTTCAGGAAAATTTGTACGTTTTAGTTTCCCTAAAGCAAGTATCAAACCTCATCATCTAAAAGATCCTGTTTTGCTTGTTTCGTGTGCAGGTAAGACAGCCTCTTATTCTTACTCCAAGTAATAGCAAAATCGAATCTGGTTTCGCGTCTGTCTGGCGCATAACTTATTCACTTATTTCATCCGATTTTGTGGCAATTTTCTGGAATTGCGAGCGTTGCCAACGTGACAGGTCGTCTACGCGTGCGTTGAGAACTATTAACGATCTTAACTTCTATTTCTAGCTTAACCCATCATTACTAATTACTTTCCGCTACCCGAAGGGAACATTTGAAAATGTACCAAAAACTAAGGTTATTCGCATTTTTCTCGAAAACGGCTCTAACGATTTTGATTAAACTTTCAAATTATCTTCTACTAATCAATACCTAACTTTTCTTCTCTATACATATCTCCATGAAAATACGGTGAACGGAGATATAGGCCCCTGAAGCAAAAATAGGTTTTTTACGCTTTTTGGCAAAACGACTTCAGCGATCACAGGGTGTTTTCAAATAGTTAATACCTACATATTCTTTTCAATAAATGTTCCTGTGACGGTCCATTGAACAGAGATAAAAATCAAAATGTGTCAAAAATAACGTTTTTTCTAACATTTCCGTGAATTCCAGGGTAACTTTTTAACCAGATGTGTAAAATCTTAATGGAGTGTCTGTCAGTCACCCATACCAACATTTCGTTCTGTATAATTATTTCTGTATATATATGTTGAACGGAGATATAAGCCATGTTAACTCAGAAAAGGAGATTTGTCGAATATTAATTTATCGGAATTCCAATTTTCTCAGAAACGGCTCTAACGATTTCGATCTAACTTACGGAGTACTCTCAGCTAATTAGTCCCTACATTTTGTTCTCCATAAATGTTCCTGTAAAAATGCGTTGAACGAAGATATAGCGCCCGGCTATGTAGGTGGTGTTCGAACTTAAAGGGGTGGCGGAAAGTAGTGTGTTGCTACGCACCAGATATTTTTTTACGATTTTCGTCTCAATTTTATTTCTACGCTATCCATGAGTTCAACGATGACGGTCGTTGGATCATGGAAAGTTCTCAATAGCATTCATCTACATCTAAATAATAGCGTCGTGTTCATTTCATGTGGTACAGTTGAATTTCAAATAACTGCCATCATTTTCACTCGGTTTCATGAATATTTTCAAGGATCGTGTGAATCGATCGGGTCTATTGGTTCTGAATTGTGTCGTGTACCTGAGCGTCAACTATTCTATTGTATAAAAACAAATTTGTTGAGACGCAATACACATATTGTCATAGCCATACACTCACGGCGATGAATCGAGATAGTTTCTACAATTTGGCGTGATTAGAAACTTCCAGTAGCCAGCTTTCAATGGATTACGTTCCCCGAGGATTAGTAACGTAATAAACGCGTCATACAATCAAATATTTGAAGTGCTGGACCGATATTAATGAACGTGGTGATGTGATAAACCGATGAAGGTAACTGTTATCGTTCGCCTGGCTTCCCACACCAACGATAGCGTCTCCACCAAATTAACGTAGAAGATAAACTCGAAGGGAAGTCGTCGCGTATTTTTACTGTTTATGTAATCCTCATTTTACGTCACTGTATCGTCCAACTCATTTTGGACCTTTGACTTTTTTGACTGAATCAAAGTATAAAGTAACAAATGCGACTTAGACTGTCGTTATTAATTCTGTAATGTATATCTGTGAATTTAACCAGCAATCTGCAGTACTTGGTAAGGTAATGAATGTTGTCGGACTGTTGTATCGTGCAGGTCTTGTCATAAAAAATCCAACGCTGAAAATTTGGAAATCATTGCGTACTGAGGAGCTGAATATATTCGATTCTGGTTGATAAGGAAGCAATTTTCGTTTGGCTCATAGTTTGCAGAATTATGTATCAAGAGCGAACTAGTTGTAAATCCGGGTTCGTCTCTGCTGTCAAGGACATTCAGTTAGGCTTTTCATCGAACCTGCGAATCCGTTTTGTTCGTCTTCATAGCCTCTTCTGGAACACGCGGCTTAATTGCGCCTCTCATGCTCAAAATGTCGACATTTTTCAATAGCTCACTTCTCGATCCTCCGGGTTTGTATGTTTCTCGCATCCAACGTCTTCATTTTCGTTTCAATCCTGAAAAAAGGCTGTGTAATTGGTTGAAATGTCTTCTTTTTTTTTTTATTCATCAGGTCTTGACGTTTTAAAGGTCGACAAATTTTTTTGAGGAAATGTTCTGTATGTTTTTGAACGTGATTGAGAGAAAATGTTCGAACCAAACCAGTTCAAATTTAATACTTTGCCTGCAGATCAACATGGGGCGCTCAGATTCTCATGAAAGGCACCACTTATTGACATAACCGTAATACAAAATTTTCAAACCTGAGAAAATGATGAGTGCAGCACAATAAATTAACAAACATTTCGACGAAAGCGATACAAGTTCAGTTTTGTCTTGATAAATTTCGATCGTATCGTGCTAGCATTCTCAACTAAAATCGTGTTAGTAGTCCAACTACCCAATGGTATTTTGGTAACGTTTGAAAAGTAATTAGTAGCATCAGACGAAATTCCTGAATTCTAGCGGTTATCTTTTTTTTAAACTTTTTCCAGTGCTTTCCCTATAACTCTCAAACTATAAACGTGAGCGTTTTCAAAAACATTCGTTTTAACATTTTCATGAACTACCCACACAACGGTCGTGAAGGTCGGGATATAAATCGGGAAACTCCAATTAATTTCGGAACGTTAACGCTACCAGCTTTTATACAGTTCCTCTTATAAACAGAATGAAAAACAGATTCGTTGGTAGAGGGATAAAAATCGCTTAATGCGCGTTGGCACTATTTACTGTCGTCAGTTAACATTTAACTAAAAAGGAATTTACTCCAAGGATCGTAAACATAACTAATTCAATTTTACTTTGTTATCCTAATTGCATTGTCATGTGTAGTGTACTAATCTCATTAATTAACGATGTGTAGTATAAATCTTCAATTCTATTACTGTTTGGTTCCATTTGTGTATTTTCCGGCGTTCCTCCTCTTTAATCAACAGTTACATCCGTCGGCAAAGGCGATAATATTCACTTGACTTTCGATCTTTTGTTTGATTGGATAAAAACTTGTTGTTTGTGCGAACCTCTAGAAACAAGGTGCTTTGTTTTATTTCGTATGTACATCAAATATTCCTATAAATTTATTGGATATTCCGTTTTATTTGTGGATGCTCAGAGAAAATACAGTTTACTATCGACCTGAAAGATAAATACTGAAATATATCGAAAACCCGCTTCTACATAAATCTCGAAATTGCGGAAACTTGTGTTTATGGAGACTCGTAGGAATTATGTTACAATTTGTAGTATCTTCGAACCAGCTCAAATTATTCTAGTGTGCAAACGAGTTCTATCACTAATACTCTTATATTTCATCTTAGTCACTCGTCGCGTTGGAATAAATCCTCAACTCCACCATTTCATTCGTTTGTGGAGGCTTCAAAATGTCCAACAGTTTTTTTTCTTTGAATTCTGCGTTATATTGACATTCTGAAATTAATAACGACGCTCCTATTGGTAGCTTATAATTTGGGCACTGTTCCTTTTCATAGTTCACTACCTGCCTGATATTTGGAAACATGAGTAACTGTTGAGAGAGCGTACAGACACGAATTGAATCGTAAAATCTGATTTATGATTTTCAGTTGGATGCCTCCGCTTTGCACCCCCCCCCGCCATATCATCATCATCATCTTTATCTAATAAGATCGTTAATTTATTCTTTAAAAAATCTGTTCAAATAATCTACTACAAGAATCTACGTACACGCTGCTAATAGTTCTTGTACATCAACCAATTGAACCTTTTCTGTTTCGGTTTCAGCCTGTCACTTTTCGTTTTAAATGTGACTATACCACGAAGTATCACAGTTTCACTGCACCAAAAAACGTCTGGTATGGTTGAAAGCCGTATTTGTCAAAGTGCATACGCTTACTTTCAGCCGAAATTAGCGAGTGCGTCGTACTATTGTTGTCGGTGATAGTTTAAACTGTTAAATACTACATAGATAATTGATTTGCGCAAGGATTTCTGCAGTATGAGTGTGGATGAAAGCTGCGAAAAGAACTAGACGAGGTCGATATAAAAGCACGGTCTTCTTGCACCTGTGCAGTCCCTGTTCCGATCGTATTTCTGTTTAGTGTGAATTGAGCATACCTTCCTCGTGAGAAGCTTCCACTTCACGCTCGCGTACTTCCTCCTATAACCTGTCGATGGGAAGTTCAGTAGGGTTTTGTGGAGCTCAGGCTTTTCATTGAAATTTGATCATAGCATCTATTGTTTTTCGTTTGGAATCGGCGGTATTATTCGATAATACTAATACTGCGCGGATGTACTGTTGCTTCGTTGACAACCTGAACGTCGGTCTCCAGATGAAGTTTTCAGGTTTGTTTCGAATCATTAGACGTCGAAGAAAGTTGTAAACATAAACTGCACATTCGTTTGTATTGTGGTTAGGCGAACGTTTAAATTGTTAAATACTACATAGATAATTGATTTGTGAAAGGATTTCTGCAGTATGAGTGTGGATGAAAGCTGAGAAAAGAACTTGACGAGCTTGATATATAAGCACGGTCGTCTTGCACCTGTGCAGTCCCTGTTCCGATCGTATTTCTGTTTAGTGTGAATTGAGCATACCTTCCTCGTGAGAAGCTTCCACTTCACGCTCGCGTACTTCCTCCTATAACCTGTCGATGGGAAGTTCAGTAGGGTTTTGTGGAGCTCAGGCTTTTCATTGAAATTTGATCATTGCATCTATTATTTTTCGTTTGAAATCGGTATTATTCGATAATACTAATGCTGCGCGAATGTATTGTTGCTTCGTTGACAACCTGAACGTCTGTCTCCAGATGAAGTTTTCAGGTTTGTTTCGAAGAAAGTTGTAAACATAAACAGCACATTCGATTGTATTGTGGTTAGGCGAACGTTTAAATTGTTAAATACTACATAGATGATTGATTTGTGAAAGGATTTCTGCAGTATGAGTGTGGATGAAAGCTGCGAAAAGAACTAGACGAGGTCGATATAAAAGCACGGTCTTCTTGCACCTGTGCAGTCCCTGTTCCGATCGTATTTCTGTTTCCTATGAATTGAGCATACCTTCCTCGTGAGCTCAGCTTTTTCATTGAAATTTGATCATTGCATCAAATTGGCATTATTCGAAAATACTAATGCTGCTGATTCGTTTACAACCTGAACCTGTCTCCCGATGAAGTTTTCAGGTATGTGGCGAAGCACTAGATCGTCGAAGAAAGTTGTAAATATTTACAGCATATTCGAATATATTGTGGTTTGGCGAATGTTTAAACTGTGGTTCAGCATCGAAAATACTAGCAGCTGATTCGCAACATGTCCTGGCTACAATGGGACAACAAAAATTGACATTTTCTTACCAACACTAGGCAATTGGGCACGATTTTTTGCAGAGTAGGCGGGTACAACTGGATACCAAATAGAATTTTTGTGCGAAAGAACGGATTTTTACTTTCCGCTACCCGAAGGGACGGAAAGTATAGTAATCGGCCTAAAAAAAAAAATTTGGGTTTTCTTCAGATCTTTACGTTTCAGACCCTACTGAGTCTAAAAAACCTAATTTCGGCGCGTGGTCCGTGTGTGTGTCTGTAGTTCGATTTGCGGAAGAACGGCTCCGGATCCGATTGAGCTGGTTCTTTTTTTGTTTTGTTCGTTATTTTTTGTAGACACCAAAATAAGGTTATGGACGATTTCGGTCGATGGTAAGGGGGGATGGGGGACGAAAATGTACCAAAAACTAGGGTTTTTCGCATTTTTCTCAAAAACGGCTCTAACGATTTTGATTAAACTTTCAAATTATCTTTTCCTAATCAATACCTAACTTTTCTTCTCTATACATATCTCCATGAAAATACGGTGAACGGAGATATGGGCCCCTGAAGCAAAAATAGGTTTTTTACGCTTTTTGGCAAAACGGCTCCAGCGATTTTCACCAAACTCACAGGATGTTTTCAAATAGTTAATACCTACATATTCTATTCAATAAATGTTCCTGTGACGGTCCATTGAACAGAGATGAAAATCAAAATGTGTCGAAAATAACGTTTTTTCTAACATTTCCGTAAATTCCAGGGTAACTTTTTCACCAGATGTGATAAATCCTAATGGAGTGTCTTCAGGTCACCCATAGCCACATTTCGTTCTCTATAATTATTTCTGTATATATATGTTGAACGGAGATATAAGCCAAGTTAACTCAGAAAAGGAGATTTGTCGAATATTAATTTATCGGTATTCCAATTTTCTCAAAAACGTCTCTAACGATTTTGATCAAACTTTCGGAGTACTCTCAGCTAACTAGTCCCAACACTTTGTTCTCCATAAATGTTCCTGTAAAAATGCGTTGAACGAAGATATAGCGCCCGGAAATGTAGGTGGTGTTCGAAATTACGGGGGTGGCGGAAAGTTGTGTGTTGCTACGCACCAGATATTTATATTTGGAAGCGTCACATTTTGAGAGGGAGGTTGTAAAAAAATGAACCGATAATGAACCAAAACTAGGCACCACTTCTGTAGAATTGACTACGAACTTGTAAGTCGACCTCTTTGGTCGTTAGGTCGGTTGTTACGAGCCGGAAATATTGTACAAGGGTTCTATTGAATTGGAAGGGGATAACTCCATTTCAATTTACCATCCATTTCCGTTTGGAATTAAGAAGTGTACGAAAATGGCTTTTCACGCGTAATTTGCCACAGTTTTCAGATTTGTACTCACTCACTAGCCTTGACCTTAATTTCGCTGGTTGTATTTAAAATGAGGATAAACTAATATTTAGTAGCATGCTGCCGTCATGAGCCCCTTATGGCTGTTAATGGCTAAGAAATTATTCTTCTCAGGAACGCACTGACGTTAGTACGCAGATTGATTAATACTAATGAGAGCCACGGTACTCAGCTTCAACTATAATTAATTAGCGGCTCTCGTCAAATTGAATTGTTGAGGCTTCACAGAGAGCTTCTCTCAGCTCGAACTAGTTTACTACGCCTTACTGTCCATCATTTAGCGGACTCGTGGTCAATCGTTCGTTTCACGAAACTCTGGGCTTGCGGAATGAATTTGAGGAAGTATTTTTGGTTTAGTTCCCTCCCTCGGCTAACGCGATCCGGTCGGTGCCCTTGACTAACAAAACACGTTTCTGTCGAGGTCAAATTATTTTTTATTTTTTTATTTTTACTCCTTTTTCTTCTCCTCTTTTCCTACTTCTTCTTATTTGCCTTCCCCCTTAAATTCCTCACGTGTTCGCAAGATGCGGCCTTCTTTTTTCGACTAGCGAAATCGTTTCCGAAATGCGGAGAAGAGGGATTTTAGGTTTGGCCTGTCGTGTTTGCCTTTAATTGATGTGAAAATTATACGGTACAATTTGAGACTGTTTCGTTTCGCCTACTCATTTCACTTAATCGAATGTAACAGGTTTTGCAGTAAAGGCGGGAAGAGAAAGAATAAAAAGAAATGGAAATCAAACTTGACTTGTGAAACTAAAGTTATTTATTAAAGAAACACGACTCTGATTTCGCATTCGTAGTTGTGCGGGTTTTTAGGGGGCGCTAAAGATAATATTTTCTTAGATTTATCCAATTTAAGATGAATCATGACATGAGTCAAGTTCTTACCTAAACGCTTCGGCCCGGTGTTATTCTTCATACCAAGTACCCCACACTCGAATCAAATTATCAAAATGGCATGATCAGGTGTTATCCTTTGGCGACTCCTCTGCTTTAAACCACGGAATACGGCTATGAATCTGCCTGATTATCGTTTTCTTCTCCAAACTCTTCGTACGATTGGCTCTACGAAGTAGAAAGAGAAATTGTGTAATCGCCTGTAAAAAAAAATTCTGTTTTCTTTAGACCTTTGCGTTTCAGATCCTACTGAGTCCGAAAAACACAATTTAGGGAAATAATCTGTGTGTGAACGATTGTTAGAGAAAACGGCTGAACCAAATCAGCTCAAACTTGATATCTAGCCCGGAGGCTACCGTGGAACGCCAGAATAAGGGTATGAGGAAAATCCGCAAAAAACTAATTATAGTTACCATAGTGGTCAAACATTATTTTTTTGCTCAAATACTGCTATAACGATTTTGATTAAATTTCTTGTATAGACAGCTCATAATGACACGACAATAGCATAAATTTCCTATTTGTGTGAAAATGACGAGAGCAGCACAATAAATTACCAAACATTTCGACGAAAATTGATTTTACGGGTGTTTTTTACTTTCCTTGGCTCTACGAAGTAGAAAGGAAAGTTATGTAATCGGCCGAAAAATTTTTTTTTTTAGTTTTCTTCAGATCTTTACGTTTCAGACCCTCCTGAGTCCGAAAAACACTATTTGGTAAAATGGTTTGTGTGTGTGTCACTAAAGTGTGTCTGTGAACGATTTTTAGAGAAAATCACCGTATCCAATCCGCTCAAACTTCATATCTCGCCCGCTGGTCACAATGGGACGCCAAAATAAGGGTATGAACAAAATCCACTGAAAGTTAACTATAGTTATCGTAGTGATCAAAACACCAAATATTTTTTTTCTCCAAAACGGCTCTAACGATTTGGATTAAATTTTTTATGTTGATAGCTCCCAATAAGGCGACTATACCATAAAATAAAATTCCCATCTATGGGAAAATGACGAGAGCAGCACAATAAATTACCAAAACTTTCTACGTAATCGATTTTAGAGTGGTTATTAGAGAAAACGACCGAGCCAAATCACCTCAAATTTGACCTCCAGCCCACAGGTTACTATGGGACGCAAAAATATGAGTATGAACAAAATCCACAGAAAGTTAACTATAGTTAGCATAGTGATGAAAACACCAAATTTTTTTCTCCAAAACGGCTCTAACGATTTTGATTAAATTTTTTATATAGATAGCTCTCAATAAGATAATCATACCATGAAATTCCCATTCGTGGGAAAATGACGAGAGCAGCACAATAAATTATCAACATTTTCGACGAAAAGCGTTTTTAGCGCAGGTTTTTTCTTATAAACTCCGCTGGAATTTTTGTAGAATGTTAAAAAAAAATGGTATTGTCGTCCAATTCCATACCTAAAGGGTGAGTGTTTAAAAACGCTCATGAGATGCATGGGGCTCACTCCAGAAATTCCTGAATTTCAACTACCACCGTTTCGCTTACTACCAGTTCTAAACGTTTTTACCCAATAACTCTACAAAAGTAATTACTATCGTTCTTCAAACAATTTGTGTTTACAGCCGCATTAATGATCTGTGTACCAGTTGCTCAATAATGGTCCTGCAATGAGTACGAGCAGCACAATAAAATCTGGAACTGTAATCGCTACCGCTTCCTGCTGCCGTAAAGCGTTGTTTGACAACGTTCAAATTAACTGAGTGATAAATGAATTGATTAAATAGAATTAGCCATGTACAAAGTGAATTGTTGTAGAGCTACGGAAAGTTGTGTGTTGCAACGCACCAGATATTTCCTTAAAAATGCCGCCCAAATATTACTAGAATCTTCAGAAAAATTCAGGTAGTAGTCCAACTAAGTACCATTACGATACGTTTTAATAACACTCATAAGATATACAGGGGCTACTCCAGAAATTCCAGAATTTCAACCACCGCCATTTCACTTCGAACGCTATCGCTTTCGGCCCCATGAAGTGGTGTTTTACGAAGTTCAAATTGAACTGAGTGAAAAATAAATTGAGTCGATAGAAAAAGTTATGTACACAAGTGAATTGACAGCTAAGGAAAGTTGTGTGATGCGGCGCACCCGATATTTTGTGTTTCCATTACGCCTTCTGTTATAATCAGTGCCCTTCCACACGATATTGATGATGTTCCTCATGCTACGTATTGTCGCGAAATGATTTTATGACGGTAAATTTTCGTCATTAAGAAAGTCAAATGGGTCGTGTTAGTATCGCTTCAAATTGTTCGTTCTGTTTGTCATATTCGTACAAGTTATTGGGGGCAACAAATGCAAAATATCTTGTAAGAACGCGGCGATCAAATGAGCCTGAAAATTCGAACATTTACATGAATTCGAGTTGAATTAAATCGTCAACGTTAGTCTTAAGTGACTTCATTTCCTTAGTGGCAGCTACCTAGAATAGCTCAAGTGGCTGTGTACGCCTCAAAAGTCCACTCGACCGTAAGAACTACACAATTATGAAAGAAACTCCGTGCATGTTTATTTGGTTTTGACTCGTGTTCCATGAAGAACGCATGTACGTATCTTAATTTGACATTTCTGCTTTAAATCTCACTGAATGAATTCGGCGACTAGTTGACGGGCCTTTCACCAAGCTACACAATTTTAGAAATTTTATTGGATCGAGGTTTAAATTGTGTATTTCTTCCACGAATCCCATCTCTGCCATCTGTTAGAATCTGCCTCGATCATGTGCCCTGACACTCACGAAACTCAACTCCCCAACATTCATAATTTTAAGGTAAGGGATATGCAGCTTTTGTTCAACAAAATGACTGTTGCCTATCCTTAAGTCTTCCTTTGCCTTTCTCTATTCGATTTCGACTCGGTCTTTTCTTCTGCTCTCGCGTTATGATAATTGCAATTGTCGGGTTATCTCCCACTTGGGCAAAAACAGGGTTTCTCTTAAGAATATTAATGGTTTGCGCTAGTAGTTTTCTAATCAAACTCATAACACCTAATTTTCCAAAAGAATTAGGTGTTATGAGGGCTGTGATAACTGCAGTTAGTTTTGGTAGCACTAAAATAAACCTATGGATTTTAAGCAGAAAAAAGAATCTCCCAAAAACAGTAATAAATGGTTAGCGAAATAAATCTTTAATAAAATAAATGTCTAACAAAATACAATTTTTCATCTTCAGATCTTTTTCATTAAAAAAAATTTTTTTTTCTCCAGCCTCAGGGTTTTAAGCAGAAAATAGTTGAAATTTGATAATAAATTTCTCCGCAGTTTTGAAGAAAATATGAAAAACGTACATTTGGGTTTGTACATCGTGTGGCATTCTCAACGTAGAAATATCTGGTGCGTAGCAACACACAACTTTCCGCCACCCCCGTAAGTTCGAAGACCAGCTACATACGCGGGTGCTATATCTTCATTCAACGCATTTCTACAGAAACATTTATGGAGAACAAAATGTAGGGACTAGTTCGCTGAGAGTACTCCGTAAGTTTGATCGAAATCGTTAGAGCCGTTTCTGAGAAAATTGGAATTCCGATAAATTAATATTCGACAAATCTCCTTTTCTGAGTTAACTTGGCTTATATCTCCGTTCCACATATATATACAGAAATAATTATAGAGAACGAAATGTGGCTATGGGTGACTTAAAGACACTCCATTAAGATTTATCACATCTGGTGAAAAAGTTACCCTGGAATTTACGGAAATGTTCGAAAAAACGTTATTTTCGACACATTTTGATTTTTATCTCTGTTCAATGGACCGTCACAGGAACATTTATTGAAAATAATATGTAGGTATTAACTATTTGAAAACATCCTGTGAGTTTGGTGAAAACCGCCAAAGCCGTTTTGCCAAAAAGCGTAAAAAACCTATTTTTGCTTCATGGGCCTATATCTCCGTTCACCGTATTTTCATGGAGATATGTATAGAGAAGAAAAGTTAGGTATTGATTAGTAGAAGATAATTTGAAAGTTTAATCAAAATCATTACAGCCGTTTTCGAGAAAAATGCAAAAAACCCTAGTTTTTGGTACATTTTCGTCCCCACCCCCCTTCCCATCTGCCAAAATCGTCCATAACCTTATTTTGGTGTCTACAAAAAATAACGAACAAAACAAAAAACGAACCAGCTCAATCGGATCAGCCGTTCTTCCGCAAATCGAACTACAGACACACACACCACGGACCACGCGCCGAAATTAGGTTTTTTAGACTCAGTAGGCCTCAAAACGTGAAGATCTGAAGAAAACCCAATTTTTTTTTTGACCCGATTACTATACTTTCCTTCTGTTCGGGTAGCGGAAAGTAAAAACCAATTCGAACGCTTAAATCGAAGTAGAATCCTGGTAGTTTCTCGCGTTTGGCGATTAACAGTTTTGCTTATCCTCGTAAAAATGAATCGGATGGTTGGTCGGTGATTAGTATTTTCGTCGCTGCCTGCTCATGTCTGATGGACGTTGAGGGGCATTGGCTTCCCCCGTTTTTTTTCCCCCTTAGCGAACACCTGGATCCTGGTTCAGTCTCTCACATTTCCCTCGGTTCTCTTTTGTCCTTGTGCCTATGACATTATCCTTTGAACAAACTAAGGATTTCGCCACTGCTGGAGCTGTTCCACGTGCTCTTTTGATGTCTTTTGTCGAATTGAAATCTAATTTTCCGCTCATCGTTCCCACCTTTTTTTTCTTTTTTTTTTTTTAATTCCCTCGCGAAGCGCTCATTAGCGGCTGCCTACTCTGAAAGGATGTAGTGTGTACACAGAGGATCAAAGCTCCGAGTAGCTTTTATAAAAGGGAATTTTCTTAGAAAAGTTGAACTGGGAGTTTTCGAAAATATCCGATTTACGTATTCCCTTACAAATTATGAGGTAACGTTATTTGATTTGCGCGCACACAGTTCCTTTATGACCAATCTCAACCGTTACGCTTACTACCATTTCTCACAGTTTTTACGCGATAATTCCAAAACAGCAAATACGATCGTTCTAAAAAGTCACGTTACGAGTCTCATGAATTTATCGCGAATAGGAGCGCCTCGATAAATCATGGAACATTCGTGAAGTTGTTTTACCAAGTGCAGATGAAATGAGAGAAAAATTAGATAGACTTTGTACCTAAAGCCATCAAAATCGCTGAATGTTCGTGGTAAGGCTGTGGAAAGTTGAGCGATGCGTCCCAATAGAAGAACCAGTCTGGGAAAGTATTTCCAAAATGCCATTTCCGAAATGTAATTGTTCAGATGTTTCGGTTGTAGTTAGAGATATATCAAGTTCTGACTCGTCGAGTCGTGAAATTATTACGACTTTGAAAAGAACGTGTTACATGACATCGTTTTATTTTTGAAAAAAAAAACGAGATAGAACTTTATCTCATTCATGCGTTCGTTAAAAGCGTTTAATAGTATTTGAGCATTATTTTTAACTCACGCGATACACGAAGCGCTCGTTTATTGGACGAAGTAAAAAACGACCGTTATCTTTCCAAGTTGATAATTCATTTACTTCCGTCGTGCGATGCGAATCGAAGATCGTTAAAATACCCGAGTGAATTGAGTCGAAGAGGATTATAATTGCAACATGAACGAGCAGTTGACGTTAATTTAATTAGTAAAACTCTCACAAATTCGTTACGTACGTTCAGGTGCGCCCCAACACACAACTTTCCTTAGCTCTACGTCAATTCACTTCTGTTCATGGCTTTTTTTATTAACTCAATTGATTATTATCACTACTAGGCGGAAATCCGAAATTTATTGTACTGCTCGTATTCACGCCCCGACCATGATTGCACAGAGTGCAAAGAGAACTAATGAGGGTGTAAACTCGATTTTTTTGAAAAGAATAATAATCACTTTTCCAGAATTATCGGGTAAAAACGTTTGCTAATGGTAGTAAGTGCGGTGGTTGAAATTCTGGAATTTTTGGAGTAGCCCCTGTATATTTTATGAGCGTTATTAAAAACTCATCGTATAGGTACTTGATTGGAGTACCACCAGAATTTTTGTGGAGAACCAAGTAACATTCTAGCGGAGTTAATAAAGAAAAAACTACGCTAAACTCGATTTTCGTCGAATCGTTTGCTAATTTATTATGCTGCTCTCGTCATTTTCCCTCAAATGAGAATTTTATGGTATTGGCATCTCATCAGAAGTTGTATACAAAATTAATCGAAATAAGAAGAAAAAAATATTTGGTGTTTTGTTAGTTTATAGTCATTATAGTTTAGCGTCCCATGGTCACCTGCGCGCAAGTTTGAGCTGATTTGGTTCAGCCGTTTTCGCTGAAATCGTTCACACACAGACCATTTTCACGAATAA
Organism: Pachypeltis micranthus; assembly: GCA_020466155.1. Lineage (NCBI taxonomy): Eukaryota > Metazoa > Arthropoda > Insecta > Hemiptera > Miridae > Pachypeltis > Pachypeltis micranthus. The sequence goes on from CM035775.1 coordinate 13,745,483, forward strand.
TGTTTTTCGGGCGCAATAGGGTCCAAAACGTAAACAATAGAAGAGAACTCCAACAAAAAAATTTTTTTCAGCCGATAGCACGTCGTACGCCAAATGGGCCTAATTACTGATCACGATTTTTTTCTTCTCGTGGTACATTTTGTTCCAAGGTTGGCAAAGTGTTAAACCGAAGTGTGACTGCCGCAGAATTATTAGTATTGTCGCCTGTATCTAAATCGTGGTGATGGAAAATGAGAGCGAGGCTCTAAATGCTTGTCTAAAAGGTTGATCCTAAATGGATAATTTTTTGAAATTTCTGAAATAAGTATATTGTTTAGTGCAACAAGTTGAAGAGTGCTGTGTAATGCGGGGGGGGGGGGGTCTTATAGCGAACGTCTCGATTTCGTTTTGTCAAATTAATTTATAACAATTAACTTGGTTTTCGAGGGTAAACTCACTACTTCATTTTCGTATAAAACGCAATTAAGGGAAAAAATAATTTCTATAATTCCAGTTGCTTCGTGGGGACAAACTGGGGCTGCCCGTTTCTTTAGAATTTTTGCTTTTTCGTTCGTGGTTTTCCCCATCCCCCGATAAATCATCGTTCCATTATGTTGCGTAACTCTGATGACCACGTTGAATTGGTACATTCCCAATCCCCACGGAGTAGGAAGGAAAGTTGAAGTTATCAGCCGAATGAAAATGTTTTCTTTTTATTTTGTTAGATCTTTAGGTTTAAGGGCACGTTCTAAAAAAATAGGCTGATTGGTAGTCCAATAAGTCGCCGATAGCAAGTTTTAAAAAGCTCACGCGATAATTAGGAGCAACATCAAACATCCCTATCTCGATATTTGGGAAAGTGTGTGTTTGTGAACGCGATTGAGCGAGAAGGGCTGAACCAAATCAGCTCAAACTTGATATCTAGCCCGCAGGTTACCATGGGACGCCAAGATAAGGGTATGAACAAAATCCACCGAAAGTTAACTATAGTTATCATAGTGATCGAAACACCCAATAGTCTTTTTCTCAAAAACGGCTGCAACGATTAGGATTACATTTTTTATATTGATAGATCCCAATATGGCAACTACACCATAAACTTCCCATTCGTGGAAAATGACAAGAGCAGCACAATAAATTACGCGATTTTAGCGCGGTTTTATTTTTATAAACTCCGCTGAAATGTTACTACAATAGTTAAAAAAAATGTGTGTAGTAGTCCAATCCAACACCTATAGGGTGAGCGTTTATACACGCTCATAAGATATATGGGAGTCGCTCCAGAAATTCTGGAATTTCAACTACCGCCGTTTCGCGTACTACCAGTTCTAAACGTTTTTACCCAATAACTCTGCAAAAGTAATTACTATCTTTCTTCAAAAAAATTTGTGTTTACAGCCTCATTAATTATCTGTGTACCAATTGCTCAATAAGGGTCCTGGAATGAGTACGAGCAGCACCATAAATTCCGGAACTCTTAAGCGCTACCGCATCCTGTTTCCCTAAAGCGTTGTCTGACCAAGTTCAAATTAAATGAGTGATAAATGAATTGAGTAAGTAGAAAAAAAAGCCACGTACCCGAGTGAATTGTCGTAGAGCTAAGGAAAGTTGTGTGTTGCAACGCACCAGATATTTTTAAACCAAAACCGGGTCTAACAATTTTCCGGCACAAGTGGGGAATAGTTAAGGAACGGTTTAGCGTTATCTAGTTTTACGCCAGGTGTGTCCAATTTTTCCGTATCCCCTGGTTCCTCCTGCTGTTCAAACTCCGCTATTTTGTACTTTGTACTTCTGTATTGAGCAAACACAAATATTGACCCAGCTGGAAGATTGCATTCCTCGTTCGCCGCTCTCTTGTTTTCGAACGGCTCAAATCTGAGTTTGAAGAGGAACTGGAAATGTGCGTCAGAAAGACATTGACACAGCCCTTGAGCCAATTCATAACTGTACGTGACTCTCGATTTGATGCGGAGCGGTCGTTTGTTCAGTTCTATGTTTGAGAAACGCGAGATATCGACTTTTTTTTTTTTTTTGGCGTGTTAGCATACAAATCTTACCGCTATCATCAATTACTGGTGGCCCTTGTACTATATGAGAGTTCCTGTAATTCTCCAAGATAAATATCTTGAGTATCGTGAATTATTACGAAAAACGTTGAAAATAATAAAATACGCTACGTACAATGTACAAAAATCACGTTCTTGGCTGTACGTCCTTTATTCATTCACTTCGTCTCATTTTATTTACACAAATTGTTGAAGTGAGTAATAAACATGTAAACGTTAATTAGCGGAATTAATTAAATTATTGCAGTTACTATCAGGAACTAATTATGCAGAAATATGAAATTAACATTTAAAAAATTTAATAAACATAAAATGGTATAATATACAATTTATATACTTTTTTTTCAAATTGTAAAACGAAGTAATTGCAACTCCTGAACAATGGAATATTGTGCGTTGCATTAAGAATTGTTCATACGAAAAATTTAATCAAAATTGTTTGAGCCGTTTTTGAAACAAATTATAACTATAGTTGGTTTTGATATATTTTGTTCATACCCTTATATCCCAAAACCCAAAATAGTTGTAATAAGTAATGTTGTTACCTGCAGATTAAGTATAAAAATGTTTCGTTTTCTCTCACGAGTTCACGAACACACTCCGGTTCCGATTATAATTCTTTCTTTCCTACTCCATGGGGCTAAGGAAAGTGGAAAATATTATTCTGATCGAAATTTGTTGCTTTTGGTGTTTAGGGAGTGAGGTTTATTAATTCTCCAGTTAAAACGTCGAATTGGCAGCCGTAGGTCAACGACATTCGGAGAGTGGAAATAGCGGGGTGCCGATGAAGTCATCAAACACCATAATCGAATATTTGATTTGGTCGACGTTTATTCGGGCCTCCTAATGACATTGACGCGGGCTGAAAGTAGTTCTGGTGGGCCTTCGGCGAATCAGCCAGGAAAAAAAAATCCTCTTCTTAAATATAAAGAAAATGTTGAGCAGTTCATCGGTGTTCTCGTGATGGCAGGCCTGCGTCGTAGAAGAAGCGTCGAAGCGAAAATGGATGCGTCGGTTTCGAACCTTGCAGGAGGGTTGCTAGTGACATGGCACGACGTACTAGTTTTAGAGTTTGGTCGTTGAAATTGACTACTTCGGCACTTGCAACAGACTGGAAGGGTAGTGTCTATGGCGGAGCCTCGTATCGTGGCACCCGAAGGGCAGCACAGTTGGTACAGGGACTTATATGTTCTGAGCTCCTCTTTCCAGCAATAAGTGATCAAACGGGTGTAAACGTTAGGGCCCACCCCATACCTGGAACTGACTATACTGCACCTCTGCGTTGTTTTGTTGGCGCGTATTAAAGTGTTATTTCTCGCACAACATGCCACAACTGGTTGAGTCGATTAATGCGTAGTGCGGCTTGAACTGAACCACCTTTCCGAGCTCTTCGCTTGTTCCCAGTTGGAAAAAGAGGTTGGACGTCGGTGCCAGGGGTCGTTAGTTCAAAAATAAAGAAGTTGGCCAAAGGTGATCTTTCTATTTATAAATTTATTTCATCCAGTCGTTCCGCTCCTCCGTTCCACCTTTTGTTTTATATTTTCTCTCCTTCTCAAACCCTTCGTTTATCTAATTATTGATCGCCTATCGACGATGCGCGATTCTTGCGCAGATTAATCCAAGCAAGCCTCCATATTGCGTGCTATTGTTATATTCTTCCCAAGAGGATTAGACATCAATTTCTATTTTGAAACACAATTTATTTCGTGTAGTTGTAAAACGGAAAAAAGCTTTTAATGGATACGGGGGCAGGCTTGAAATTGTTAAATAAAAAACTCTTCTCGTAAGGCGCGTTCCCCACCAGCGAAATTCGATTCGATTTGTTTCTGGAAGTTACTAGACATTTCCAAATTCTAAAGCTGTCAACCACGTTCGTTTGGTTATTTTGGTGCGAAACGATCTGCATTCTGGTGAGTATCTCGACTAAGATCGTATCAACCCTCACGTGGCTTTCGAAGCCCCCATCAAATACTATGTTTTAGGTTTTATTCTTTATTGAGTAAAGAACGTCGTCCGCTCCGGTGTTATTCGCGTAGACACCGTGGAAGCCAAATCAAAACCTGTTTTTTTTTTTTGTGTTACTGATGATGAGATAATCTTCGAAATTGGTCTACCGAGCAGTAAAGATTTATCGATCACTCGTTCCGTTTTGAAGGGGCTTACTACTGCTTAACATGCCCTCAAAAATTAGGTTTGTGACTTAATCGCAAGATGATCAACGAATCACTTTATCTATAGGATGGGTAATGGAGATGAAAAGGTAGTGGAGTTATTGCGTATCCGCAAATAACGTTATTTGGAACGAAATGGTTTTTTTTAACCTCTCGCAGCAGATTTTTACATTAGATACACGGTAAACGGAGATGTAGGCCCAAAAAGCCAAAATAGGTTTTTTACGCTTTTTGCCAAAACGCCATCCACCAAACTCGCAGCATGTTTTCGAATAGTTAATACCTGTGTATAGTTCTGAATAAATGTTCCTCTGACATGCCATTCAACGGAGACAAAAATGAAAATATGTGTTGAAAATGAAGTTTTTTTGACCATTTTTGTTATTTTCTGAGTAACTGCGTCACTGGATTTCGTCAATCTTGAGTGCTTTCTAGCAACCTGTACCCACATTTTGTTCTCCACATTTATTTCTCTATCTATCTGTGGAACGGGGATATGTGTCATGATAGCTCGGGAAATGAGATTGGTCGTATTTCCCATTTTCTCGAAAAATGGCGGTAGGGATTTGGATCAAACTCAGGGAGTACTCTCAACTACCTATTGCCTACATTTTGTACTCCGTAAATGTTACCGTAGAAATGCGTTGAACGAAAATATAGCACCCGTACGTGTAGCAGGTCGGTCAAATTTACAGGTGTTGGGGAAAATTGTGTGTTGCGCACCAGATATTTTTAATTTAAGGATAATTTAGTGTTGGTAGGGAGGTGAAGAAGCTTAATGCACCCCACGGTTTACGCTTGAAACCATTAGTTTAGGGGTGTCGACACATGTTCGAGGCTCGAGGTGCGTTTGGTTCGGATTTCCGGGGGCGAAAATGTGCGAAGGTGGAGAGTTACGAGTCTAGGAGCCGTTCAGTTTCTCCCCCCCCCACTCGCAGCTCCACACCACCGTGCCCCTTGTAGTGCTGTGCAGACCCCCTTTCCCCACCCCCGCCCGCTCCCTTCTTACAACGCTTTACGACCAGCGGAGTAAATACGAGGTGAAAGTCCGCTCGACCTCCCTTCGATTTTTCTTCCCCTTCCACTGCCCCCCACCCCTAACTACCCCTTCCCCCTTTGGGGAAGCTAAAATACAAACCGCCGCCTCCGCCTAAGGTTCGGGGGTGTAGCGGGTGTGTGGCCCGCGAGGGGGTGGAAATCCCGGAGTGAAGGAATGCGGCGGCCTGGGCCCCATCGATCCCATCCCGAGAACTCGCCTCCCCCGCGTTGAAAACTCCTCTTTCCGGCGACGTTGCCAAATCTACCCTTCTTTCAAACCCCCCACCCCACCTTCCATACATATCCCTTACGTCCTTCATTTCACCCCTTTTCAAGTTAATGTCGAAGCGAATGTGTGCGCTCGTTGGGTGCGAGGGGGGTGGGGGTGGCTTCCGACTGAGTTGAATGGAACTGGGCGTGTAAAATGTAGGAATTGGGGTGACAAAGGGCGAACAAAAGGCTGTTGTTGGTGATGAACTCGCTTTGGAGTTCTTATTTTCGAGCTCCTCTTGGAACTTGTCAGTTGACTCCTATTAAATTATTACTACTACGATAATACTCTCATAGATGACAAGCTAACCTCTCGGTAGTGGAGGGGTAAGTGGTGTGATCCCCACAATCCTCAGCCTAAGGAGTAGTACTGACCTCAACGAATGAGACCTGATACTGGTCCATTTTCTAAACTACCATAGAACAATCGCTTCGAGCCAGTGATTCATCTCATAGTGACTACCTTGACATTCTAACAGGAATGATGTGATTCATAAAGGGGGTTAAAGGAGAAGTGCTGGGCTGTCTATTGGCGGGATGTACCTGGTCAAAGGCAGTCAAGGTTGTTTGTCACTCTCCAGGAAGCGAACGAGAGAGATCCTCTGCTTGGAGAGAGACAATATACGGATGGTAGGTGGCCTGTTGACAGGTCACTGTCCACTAAGGTACCACCTGGCCAAGATTGGCGAGCCAGAGGTACAGAATTGCAGATTCGAGGCGGCGCTGGAGACAGTGGAGCATGTACTGTGTACGTGTGAGGGGCTGGCTGCAGCACGTCTCAGAGTGCTTGGGGTTCATCAGCGGGGATGGACCTCGAAGTCTTGCGTGTTGTGCGAGAATCGTGGGGACGTATTGTGGACGCCGCATCAGGGGGAGTGGAACTGGGAGAACCTGGGGTTATATCGAGTCATCAGGTGCAGTTAGCAGACACTGGCTGCGGTGCAACTAGGCAAAAGTATGACGGGTTTTTGGTCGTTTGACCGCTTCTCTTCTGCCTGCATGAGACAGGTACTATGTCTGGCCATGTGGAAGCAGACGCGGAAATAATCCCGTACTTTCAATGCGCGCCCGATCTCTATCGATGTGATTGTGACCCTGGCAAGTATCCAAGGGCAGCAGTCATCATTTGCTTAATAGCAGTCAGGGCAAAGAGATGCGATCCCACGTCCAACAACCGTCGCTTATTACTGTAGGAATTTACAGCAGTTTCCATCGGTTCGACGTGCAGATTGTCCATTCGTCCCAGCCCCCACCCCCACCCCGCCATTCTCTGATTGGCCTAGTCAACTTGTAACTAACCTACTTGTTCAAAGTCTAAATCATTTTTGATAAGTTAAGGAACTACCTTCGCAGTGAGAGTTAAATAACGTCCATGAGGTCCGTAATACAAACAACTGCTGTTTCATTTATTAGCTCAGTTTTACGCGATGATTCCAGAACGGCCAACCCCAGGGCGTATGGCAGCTACGAACGTGAAGTAATCAATCAAGTTGCCTTTGCTGTTTGATGGGCTCTTAACAACTATTTAGCTGCAATGGCGACAACTAACTAATTCAACGAACGTCTATTAAAATGTTCACATTTGTCATTAGGCGACCATTCGCCAAATATCGATTGTGTTGAACCACTGCTTTAGGTTATCGCTCTGAAGGAAATGAAGATTTAATCCTGTTGGTGAGTCATACAATGTTATTTCGTTTGACGAATGTTGAAGGACCTTGAGCCCCTTGTTCCCGGTGCTCTGGTTCCTTCCGCTGTCTAACAACGTACCCTTTTCAGCTTAGAGACGTCCTCACGCTGTTATTAGGTTTCTGGCTCTGTGTGAATGGCGTGACTCGGCGTGCAACCTCAGGTTTCCCGTGACAAAATATTTATTTTCCAATGAGGCATCGACGAAAAAATCCCCTGCATTCCCCTCATTATTGAAAAGAATGGTACAGCTCTCCCGAGTTTCTCCAGTTCTTTCCAGCCACAAAGTACGAGTCTCTCCCCTTCTTCTTGTATTCAACTGTTCCCTGGCTTCCTCCCACCACGTACAGGGGATTCGCCGCCGAGCTCGTTTTTCTCTCGAAGTGGGAGAAAAGTGAGGAAACTAGGGAAAAGTTTGGAATGGCAAATGGGAGGGAAAGAGAAATATTTCATTTCACGGTTCAATGAAAAATTGGTTCCTTCCCGTTTTCGCATCAACTTGTAATTAGCAGTATCCGCGGGCTGAAACTTCTCGTTCGTTTCTTTCTTCCTTTCATCTTCTTCTCTAACCCCCCCACCCCACCCCACCATCACCAAAACTAACGGCAAAACTTGTTTAAATGCAACGCCTGAGGTAGAATTTGATGTGGAAGGAATTGCTAACTAGTTTGCTGCACTTTCCTCCCGGTAAGTCGACATCTGATAAAACTGAAGCAACTCCTCTCTCTCTATCTATCGATCTATCTCTACACCCCCTCCTCCCCCTCTCACTCTCAACAAATTCTCAAAGTCGACCAATTAATACAATACTCTACGCTAGCAAAAATGTTCAAAATTACTTCTATAATAAAACCGCCATTCTTAAATTACCGTTTACCACAATGCCGTAGCACTGCGTATAGATCATCATTCATCGCACAATGCATTTCACATTGCGACGAACTCTCATCAGAAATAAAACGACAAATGTCATACTACATTCAAGAAACGCGTGGTAGAATATTTTCTATCTCTTTACTAAAATCCTCAAAAGTCTTGACTCGACAGGAATTTAGTTTGTGAAGAAAACCACTAGGAACATTTTATGTATTTTATTTTGGTTTTTTTAAATGCAATGATAACTACGTTTGATTGTGCTCGTTGATAGTTTCGATATAATGGCCGCGTCAGTTGCAATTCACATCATCACTTAGTCACTGAGGTTATTAAAACGTGTGATGTTACCTAGCGTTAGATTTTGTAGCAGACGTTACCATGCACCTAACCCAACACAAATTTCGTGACGCATCTCAGTTACATTTCCGAGTTTATGTAGCAAAGTAAAGACATAAAATGTCAATAATAAATATTAGCGCTTAGCAACACTCAACTTTCCGCCACCCCCGTAAGTTAGAACGCCAGCTACGCGTGTGGGCGCTATAGCTTCGTTCAACGCATCTCTACGGGAACATTTATCGTTAACAAAATGTACGTACTTCGTAGTACGTAGTTCTTCGTAAGTTTGATCGAAATCGTTATAGCCGTTTTCGAGAAAATTGGAATACCTATAAATTAATATTCGACTCATCTCCTTTTCTGAGTCAACTTGTTTTATATCTCCGTTCAACATATATATACAGAAATAACTATAGAGAACGAAATGTGGTTATGGGTGACTAAACGACACCCTGTAAGATCTATCACATCTGGTGAAGCAGTTACCTCACAATTTATGGAAATGTTCGAAAAAAACGTTATTTTCTAGACATTTTCATTTTTATCTCTGTTCAATGGACTTTCAGAGGAACATTTATTGAGAACAATATATACGTATTAACTATTCAAAAACATCCTGTAAATTTGGTGAAAATCGTTTAAGCCGTTTTGCCAAAAAACGTAAAAAACCTATTTCTGCTACATAGGCATATAACTCCGTTCACCGTATTTTCATGGAGATTTTTATGCAAAAGAAAAGTTTTGTACGAACTAGTAGAAGATAATTTGAAAGTTTAATCAAAATCGTTAGAGCCGTTTTCGAGAAAAATGCGAAAAACCACAGTTTTTTGGTACATTTTCGTTACCACCCCACTTTTCCATTGATCGAAATTGTCCATAACATTATTTTGGGGTTTACAAAAAATAACGAACAAAATAAAAAAACAAACCAGCTCAATCGATTCAGCCGTTCTCCCGCAAATCGAACTACACACACACACACACGCGCGCGCGTAAATTATGTTTTTTTGACTTAATAGGCCTCAACACGTAAAGATCCGTTGAAAACCCATCTTGACACGATTACTATACTTTCTTTTCACTTTGGTATCGGAAAGTAAAAGTAGAATAATGAGGTGTTGTTATAGAATAGAAAAGTAGCTCGTAATACGAAGAAATGATAATTGTAGACGGATTTGTATTTATCGGTTAAATTGGAAATTTCTGGTTAGGCGTAAGAATGGTTTAGTGCGACCAAAGCTCGCCAGATATATTAATAAAGACGTCATTCATTCATTCTATCCCTCTCTTTAGGCCATAAGATTAGGATTTTTCGATTCCGTTGTAGTCGAGACGAGCATGATCAGTTTGTGACGTCCTCCGGAATAACAATTTCACATTTTTTTGTTCACGGAACTCTAAAATGGGGTAGATTGTTGTAGCGCCCATTGATTGTCGTGGGAATGTCGAGAACATTGTATATACACGCTGAGTGCATTGTGGCATCAGTCTTTTCATTCTCGTGGCTAAACTCCTGGACTTTATGTTACTACCGTGACTTTGATCTTGACCGCGATTTATCATTACTGGAAAACATGTACGACCACTCATCAACATCTACTAGAGTGACTAAAATTCTAGTCGTCTTACTCAACGACTTCCCCGAAACGCTGAGGGTTCCGTATTTGAAATCTTCGAAAAACGTGGTAGTTCACCAAGCTTCGAAGAGGATATTGCGAAACGAAACATTTCACGATTTCTTGATAACGTATTATCACGACAAATATTTTGTATATGTACTCTCTCTCCCCTCCCCCTTCCCACCACTTCCCTGTCCATTATTGAAGAAATTGATACAACCCGCCGCCCCAAAAATAATTCCCTACACGGGAAAACTATTTATGGGAAGTCGACAAGTTAATCGCGTGGAATGAAGAATTGGCCTGGGGCCCCGGATCTTGAGCAAGAGCCCTTGGCTTAGGTCGCCAATTCGAGAAGACTCGTTGCAAAATACGTTTCAGAATGTGGAAATTACTTGTCGATTTCGATTTCGCGGCAAAATTCGCCATTTGCGTGGGAACGAAGAGTGTGAAATTTGACAATAATTTTCACCTTTTTACCCCCCCCCCCACCTCATGCTATTACATTTGGGCGAAACGAGTCGTAAACTGCGTGTTTATATATCGTACGTATCACAAGGGCAAAGTGGGGGAACCCATTACAACAACATTCAGCAACTTTCATTGCTTTATCAACTAATACAATCTATTTTTCAACTCAACTTATATGAACTTGGTAAATCAGGTTCCGGAAAAGCGATTATGGCGCAGTTTTCGCCATCCAATCTCGCCATATGAAAAATGGTAAATTCGATGAGATACCTATTCAGTATAAGTTTAATTATAGTCATAAAATAATCAGGAGCGACCTCGGAAATTTCGGGAAAGCGAAGGAGGCAAAATTTTTTTAGCGGTTTTTCCAAAACTGAGTAGCGGCAGCTCAATAAATTCCAGAACTATTAGCACCATCAGTTACTAAGTTGAAGATACGCTGATGATGTGGGTGTTGTGCTAATGGGAGCAGCCTTGGGGCTTGGTGGTGTGCTTGTGGTGCGGGGAGATAGGGCTGTCGATCAACCCAGCTAAAACGGTCATAGTGCCATTCACAAAACGAAGGCAATTGTCTGGACTGAAACCGCAGGAAGTTATGGCCAAAGTAATTCCGCTCAATGAGCAGGTCAAGTATCTGGGTGTGATTATGGAATCGGGAACTAACCTGGAAAGAGCATGTCAGATACACGACCAAAAAGGCGACAATGGCCCGGTGGACCTGTCGAAGGATGTGCGGACAGGGACATGGGGCTTAAAGCCCAGAATGGCCTGCTGTTTGTACGAAGCTATTGTGAGACCAATCACCACATATGAGACTCATATCTCATAGAGCTACCATTGGAGAGAATAGTAGCAGCCTGGCCAAAGTGCAAAGGCTGGGGGGCTTACTAATAGCGGGGGTGATGAAGGTTACACCTACCAGCACCATGAAGTGAATGTTCGACCTTCTTCCCCTGGACTTTTGGTGGGGACCTGGAAGGTACAGACTCACTAGGCTCGGTATAGCTTTAGGTGCCACAGGCGACGGACACTGGACTATATTCAGGAACTTGGAAACCTTCGCAGAGCTCAGCATGGTCATGGACATGATAGTGCCCATGTATGAGTTTGATAGGAAATACAGCTAAAGTCGTCAGTTTTGGCCTCCTAATGGCATCAACATCTACACTGGTGGATCGAAAACTCCGGAGGGCACTGGCTCTGAGGTATAGATAAGTGGCTCTGGGAGGAGTGAGACGCACATTGCCCTAGGCCCTACTGCAACGGGTTTTCAAGCAGTGATCTATGCTGTCATCGCATGAGAAAGACTGTAGCTACAGAACTATCAACATATTGAATGATTGTCAAGCATCTTGTAAGGCGCTGATGAGTTACTGGACAACGTCAAAACTGGTGCGAGAGTGCAGGATGTGCCTTAACTCCTTGGCAAACGTGAATAGAGTTAAACGGGGATCATTAGAAACGAGAGGGCGGACCATCTGGCCAGACGCGGTTCGCCAAGGGTACCTACACTCTGCATGCATCAGATAGTCTGGAATGCTGCTGGAGTAAGGCACTCTAAACAATTTTTCTGCAAACAAGTGAGATGAGACAGAGAACTTCTGAGGATGGAGAGGAAGGACATAAGGCAGACTGTTGGGATCATCACCGTGGCGCTGCACAATGAACAAACGCATGTATGTTATGGGCATAGTCGACACCCCTAAATGCAGGTGGTGTGGAACGGATGAGGAGACCCCCTACCATGTCCTGGCCCAGCGCCAGAGACTTGAACAGGAGCGATTTCTGGTCTTTGGCACTACTTCTCCTAGGTTGGATATCAAAGAAGACTCTTGCAGTCCCCTGTACGGACTAGCACAATAGGTCGGTTGACTGCGGTGCATATCCCACCTGAGGGACAGTCAGAACGCTGTATATACTAAGTTGAAGGTTATTTCTTATAAATCTAGCACGTGTGACAGTAGAGCGTTCTCACAAACATCGTAGAATGGAAGCTGAATAACCAATAAAGTAATTACACTTACATGAGGAACACATCACATCCCAGAATTCAAACTGCAGTCGTCTCTGTATATTTTTTGAGTTTTACCTTTAATTCCCGTGGAATCCCTCCATAAAAATCTTGACGTGAGTAGGGACTGCCTAATAAATTCCGCAGCATTAAGCATTACTGGTTTCCATGTGTTGAGAAAAGTTTTGTGATGCGCCGTACGTATATGTGTTTTTATTTATTTATTTATTTTGCGACGCGACTCCTGATTCCGCTGGTTTTTCGAGATTGAGCAACCAGGTCGTGAATACGCAGTTTACAGTCTCTGCTTTCTATGGGTCGTTGTCGGATGGTTCTGTCGGATGGCTGGTAGCAGCTCTCTCGATACAGTTACCCTTCGCCGAGAGCTAGCGGAACCTCAGGTTTCCAACGGAACCTCAGTTCCTTCGTCCTGAATCTCCTCCGAAGAGTTGGATTCGATTTTCTTCCGCATTTTTCTTCATTTCCGTTTATTATTCGAGGATATTTTGATCGTGGGGGCTGGAGGAAAGTTTCACCTAAATCTACTACGAAATGAGCCCAACAATTTATACTGATATCGGAAATATCTATGGGGTGCGCAGTAATTAGCTTCACAAGTTTTGCTTAGTTTTTACGATTCTCAGTTATATTCCTTTTTCATTACCTTTATTCCTTTTTACCCTTCTTGGCTCTACGAAGTGGGAAGGAAAGTTATAAAATCGGCTGAAAAAATTGAGTTCTCTTCAAATTTCTGCGTTTCAGTCCGGGATTCCGAAAAAACGCTACTTGGGAAAATGGTCTGTGAACGCGATTGAGATAAATCAGCTCAAACTTAATATCTAGCCAACAGGTGACCATGGGAGGCCAAAATAAGGATATGAGCACAATTCACTCAAAACTAACTGTAGTTATCAAAGTGATCAAACCACTAAATTGTTTCTTTAACTAAAAACGGCTTCGATTACATTTGCATAGACAGCTCTTAATGACACAATGATACCTTGAAATAAGTCATCTGTGGAAAATGACGAGAGCAGCACAATAAATCACCAAACATTTCGACGAAAAACTATTTTAGAGCAGTTTATTCGTCAAAACTTCCGCTCAAATGTCGCTAGAACCTTCAGAAAATTTCAGGTAGTAGTCCAATCATTCCGGAATTTCAACCACCACAACCACTTCCCACAGTTTTGTCAATAATTCCGGAAAAGTGATTATTATCCTTCTCAAAACGATCGCATTTACAGCGTCAACGATTCTCTTGTGTACCTACTGCCCAATAATGGTCAGGGCATGAGTACGAGTAGCGCAATAAATTCCGCTTTCTGCCATCGTGAAGTGACGTTTTACCCAGTTCAAACGCACTGAATTGACAAAAGGCCACGAAAACCGGTGAATTTGCGTAGTTGCAAGTTGGGGCGCAGATGGATTTCAGCGCATTCGTCCGTACTCCCCAATATTTTATCTTAACTTTCATAAATAGTATTCTTCGTTTCCTGTTGTTTGCTATTTAAAAAAAAATTTGCCAATGGATTGATTCACCATCCACTTTAATTAAATATCCCCACAGATTCTGCTCAACTTTACACTTGGTGCACTATTTTCTCTGATTGTTTCATCGATTTTCCGTTTTTACTCTATTTATTTACGAGTTTTACCCAATGTTGGGCCGCACAAGAGGGGAAGCTTGAGAACGAAATAAAAGCGAACTCAATGAGCGTGAGAGAAGACTGTATTAAACACGTAACGCGTATGTTCAAGAAAAATAGACGAATGAATAGGCGGAAAGTTAGCAGAGGACACCTATGTTAGCTGTGAGCGCGAACGAGAGCATGACACGAATTTCCCGGAGGTGAGTGATTGGACGAGGAAAGGGGGGAGGGAATAGCAAAATCAACGGAATATTTTGGAGGAAAAGGGAAAAATGTGTAGTTGGGCAAATAGGACTAATCCCCTTGTCGGCTTTAAGGCGGCTAGCACCTCAAAGGAAGGGTCGGGAGCCCCAACCAGGAAACCCAAAGACTGAACATTCGCTCGCCAATTGACCACATGGCGAACACCCAATATTGCTAATATTTTCACTCGCGTGTTTAAATGGATTTCCCATCCAATTGTTTATAATTAAATGTCCATTCGCTTTTGAACTCATCTCGACAATTATTGAAGTTAACGTACCTGTTTGATGGGTCCGACTTCTCTGGCCCGCAGTGTCTCACCAGCCAGAGGAGACGTACCCATCAAAAAGGTTTACTTAATAATTTACCTACTGGCGGAATTAACCCAATCACTTCAATAACTCAACAATTCTTAGCTATTTTGCCCCTTATTGGGCCAGAAATAGTTTGTATTTAGACTAATTCTCTAGAACAAAGATAAACATGAGACAAGGACTGACCTGCCTGCTGTTCCCCATTCGTGTATTTTGCCTCTAGGGTGCCTATAGTTTATCAAATGTACGTGGTTGGCTGATGCGTTGCTCGTTCCATTCTCGTGGTCTAAATCGATGATCCGCCTGTACGAGATTTGAAAAATATCTGTAAGTTGTGGGAAATTGACGATTTGTTCGGTTCCTCTAAATGCACTACGTTAATCTGGACAGAGTTATCAAGTAGTAATCAGCGTTTTTGTTCGCCGCCTTTGGTTGAGTCTTACAATCTGCTCTGTTAATAAAAAGCAACTGTTCGGAACGTGTCTACTCGTATTCTTTAGATGAATCACGGTATTAAACGCTGATAATGGTCGCGCGAGATGAATTCAGTGGCCTCTGTTGCAACACCATTTCAGATCTACTTCGACTCTCATCCAACTCTCGGGTTCGGAGCCATTTCACTCGGGGTTTTATTTGTTCAACTAATTATTCCGATTATCCGCCGAAGGTCGTCGTGTGACGTCGGAACGTTGATCCGCGGATAGTCAGTTATCAAGATCAAATAACGGATTCGAACGCAATTAGGTTTTTTTCTCTCTCTCTCGCATTTTCCCTCTTTTTTTTCCTCCTTTTGTCTCGTAACGTCCACCTGCAATATTTATGGCGGCGATCTCGACGACTTCATGAATATTTAATGGAAGTTGTGCAACGGGAGACTGCAGAGGCAGGCCGGGTAATTGAAGAGCATTCAATGAGTCGCCGTTAATGTCAATCTAGTACGAAATAACGACGAGCCCCGACAAGTCACCTCAAGGTGATGGGGCACGTTTACTAGTTGTTATCGTCGACTGTAAATTGAAACGGTTTCGAGTTATTCGAGCGATTACAATTAAAATGGTGCAATACCGTGGATTTATTACCGGCTGAAGTCGCGCGAAAGAGCAATTAGTTCATTTACAGGCCCCCCAACTATACGAAAATATGGTCGCATTAATTTTGTCAGTGTTGCGCTTCTTGATCCACCTCCACTGAGGTGAATCACTTGCACGATTCAACTGGTAGGTAAATTGCTTCACATGATCCCTCACACGCTCAATAATTAGTTGAACTTGGGAAACAAACACAGACGCCGAAAGAAAAATGTTCAGTGTAGAAATCGCTGTTTCGTGAAAAAACTAAAATTGTTCTAAAAGTACGAACTCAAGATTATTTGAGGTATTTCGAGTGAGCGTAGTAAATGTATCGCTTCTTGTATTAAAAAATAAATTCTACTTGCTGTTGTCAGACGAGATGTTATGCTCGTGTTGGGTCTAGGTGCCCTTGTTCGATCAAAACGTCCAATGATTAAATCGCTAATTGATAAATTAAGGAAAGTTGTTGAAAATACAAAATAAGCAGATGTCATTATTGAAATCTAGCTGAGGGAGGTGACACAATTAGCTGGGTATTCGAACTCCCCCCACACACGTTTGTCCTCAAGCCTTTTTGTTACCTATGGAGAGT
Source organism: Pachypeltis micranthus (assembly GCA_020466155.1). NCBI lineage: Eukaryota > Metazoa > Arthropoda > Insecta > Hemiptera > Miridae > Pachypeltis > Pachypeltis micranthus. Next base: position 13,761,883 of record CM035775.1, read on the forward strand.
CCAGCTCTTCAGTTATTTCCGATTGAGTACAGATTTCCCCCTGTCCTGGACTTTCCCATCTATCTTTTTCCACCCCTCAATTTTAGGTTCCTCTTCTCAACAGACAGCTCTTTCCAAGTCGGTCATCCTTCAGCTCTCGCTACACAGCCATTCGTCTCTCTCTCTCTCTCTCTCTCTCTCTCTCTCTCTCTCTCTCGCTCTCTCTCTCTCGCTCTCTCGCTCTCTCGCTCTCTCTCTCTCTCTCTCTCTCTCTCTCTCTCTCTCTGTCCCTCTCCCTCCACTTAGTAGCTCCCAACCATTGGGAGTCCCATGTGCGCGTTTATATACTCATACTCAACCAGATGTCGTTATTCTGTCGAGTGTAATACTGTACCACGTTAATTTATTTCTCAGTTTCACGCTCCCCCTGCTCAGGTTGGCGACCGTGTGGAATATTTGCACTTTTGACGATCCTCTTCAATTTTTCGTTGTTTTGAGCTGAGGTTCTGACAGTAAAGTTTAATTGGTCAGTTAGTGAAGTACTGGTAGATGTATTGGCTTACATTTGTCTGTGAAAGTGTAAAAATAAGTCAAACGTGCCGTTCTTTCTTTTTCTTCATAAAAGCGTTGGCTAATTTACTCAATTTTACGCTATATACTTGTTATTAGTATTCGCTACGTTTTCGAATGTTTTCCCGAGGGTTCAGAGACCATTCAGGCCATTCTTTACGTGTGCAGACTAACGAAATCATTTCGAACATGCGCTTTTACCTGAAGGGGGGGGGGAGTAAGTGCATTCTATGGTGCTGAAGTAATCCTGTGTGTGTTCCTCGTGATGTTTGTAGACTTCGTGCCAACTGAGCTAAATTTAATTCAGGAAAAACTGACTTTTTTTTTTTTGTTTTTTTGCTTGTATTTTGGGCATGCCGTTAATTCACACGAAATGCTTAATTGAAATCATTGAATGAGTTGTTGAGATAATATTGATTCGGCTCTCATACGAATCGTGTCGACAGCTCGACATAACGAACCCCTGTCTTGAATGGAAAAGCTTCCATCATTCGTTCTATTGTTGTTGAGATCGGTATGTTAACTGTCTCCCGAGCCTCGGACTTTCTTTGCGGTGACGACTAAACCCTCAATTCGTTCCAATGTTAATAGTCAGTCCTGCCAGTGTGACTATGCGGTTTTGCCGAGCACGAACGCTCTGGCGTAGTGCGGCGTACGAATTAGCGCCGTTAGCGGTCGTACGAAAGGGCTTGTCGAAATTTTCCAAGTTACCCGAGACCAGTTCGATGCATTTGGCTTCTGAAGAAATCGAAGAGTAAAGACGGGTAGCAAACCAACCGCTTCAGTCGAGCCCGTTATAACAACGGTTAAGCGTTCCCTCGAATGACGGAATACCTTAGATCTTAACACCTAGTTTCAGTATGTGAACGGCTCCCGTTACTTTCTACTAATGAGCTATGAAGTTGTCCTCCTGATGGGTAAGTTGATAGCGACGAACCTCTAGTTTTCTTGTTTCTGCAGTCATTTCCTTCGTTCTTCCTCAGAGAATAGTTTTGAGTGTCGTTCCGAGGAAAGGCGCAGTCGTATTTTGCTCTCTTTTCAGTTGACCCAAGTGTTTATTCTTCTTACCCTTCATTCCACGCGATAAACCAATCGACTTTCCAACAATGGTTTTCCCGGATAAAATATAGTTTTTGGGCGATGAGTCGTTTTAATTTCTTCTTTAGGGGGAGAGAGATGTTAGCCCCAACTTTTATTTCATATTCGGCTTCAGGGTGTCTTACACACACACACAAATCTGTTTCCTTATTTGATGACTGTTCCTAAATCCTCGACGAGTCATGGAAGTTGCGTTTTCGCTAATGTGCAAGTGGCCGGCCCCTGCAACATCCACCGAACTCAGACCTGCGGAGGTACGACAGGTCGTTAGCCAGTCTCCCGGTAGAGAGCTGTTGCCCGTGTGACCCGTACCATCTGGGAGGAGTTCTTAATCTAATTTCCCACCTGATCTATTTACTTGGGTGGCAAGTTTCAAAAGGACTGATCAACTATGACCACGTTTCTTAGCGATCACCTTCTTCGCAAACTTTGCAAAATGGTTATAGGCTTGCTTTGTAGCAGTCAACGCTGCTAAGTTCGTTTGCCCTCCCAACAACCGTCGCGGTTTCTTGTTTCCTCCTCACTAGAGGCGCAAGACGTGCATGATGAAGAGTCTTCGAGAGAAAAGAAGTGGAGCCGCGCATTAAAGTCACCATGTCCTGTGAGGAACTGGCTCGTCCAGTGGTCTGACTGAACCCATTTTCTTGAAAGATGTTCACGGATGTTGGGGAAGAACTCATAAGTGTCACGACCCTTTGAAGAGGATTCCCATCTCGCTTGCCATTTCTCTAACGCTCATTCGTCGATAGCGGCAAGTTTTCGTTTGATCACCTGGAGTGCTTCTGTTGATACTGTCTTATAGGCCTTGGCGATCCACAGGAGCGCAGCTCTCCGGGATTGGGCAAACACACACCCCAAGTGGTCTTAGTAATCGCACGCAGCGAGGCAAACCTTGCAGAGGTACTGTCTTTAAAGGACTGGAGGTGTTGGTTGAAGCCCCACCTCTCACCTATATTCATATTGAATATCAACTGGCCTAAGAGTTTTGTCGGTGCAGCACGTATTATTGATTTCGTGTACAGAATGACGCTTAATTGGCCGTTGAAAGAAATCACATGATCTCGACACAAGATTGAGATGCCATTTTACAAGCTCAGGCTCACAGGCTTCGACGTTTGATTGAATGTTCCTTTGTCTACTTCCTATCGCCCATTAATCCCCCCCCCCTTCACCGCGTAGGAAGCCTGGAGGTTGGATAATATTTGATTGCTTCTCCCCTAAGTCGTGCATTTCATTCTGCAGAAAAGGAAATCTCGTTTGAAATCGGACGGGCGAGGGATTACTACGCGGTTGCCTCGCAACGGGTCGTACAGATGGCAGGAGAGGCTCTTGTAGAAACGAAGGAGTGAGAAAAGACACAGTTGGATCGGAGGTGCAACCTAGTAACTACATTCAGGTTCTTAGGGAAGTGCTAAAATCATTATTTCATCTCATTTTTGTATCATTCTCCCCTCGACTGTGTGTTTTAAGTATAGGACTTCCTAAAATGAGCATGGAAGAATAGTTTACAATATAAATTGCAATACGTGCGGAAGAAGGTCCTTGAAGCGAAAGCGTTGGCTGCCAATACGTAATCGTCCCACAAGTTGTTCTTTCAACTTTTTCGGCAAACATCGAAATACTAAGAAATTTACCATTCTCACGTTTCAGCCCTTATTTTCACCCAATCAAGCGACAATTGTTTGGATGTAACACTTTTTTGAAGGCTGCTCCGAACATGCACTTATTAAGAGAATGCCCGTCGTTTTTGTGATGTCCAATGGAATACACGAGATTGAAAAAAAATTATTATTATAAAAAAACTGGGAAACGACGGAACTTTTCTGTCAGGAACGACAGCAGTCATTTGCTTCTTCGAGATATTATTCTAATTCTAGCCCGCAGGTTCCTAACATTTGTTACCGCTCCCTTTACATAATAGTTAATATCACCACTTTCATGTGTCTGTCCGTTATCTCTCAATAATCATAATTTAGAGATTAATTATCTTTTTCTGTAATCGTGCTACTCATGGCTGAGGGTCGTGATAATGATTTAGTTCAGACAAAGGATTAATAAAATTTCGGGTGCGACGCATCACATAACTTTCCTTAGCTCTACGTCAATTCACCGGTTTTCATGGCTTTTGTTACTAATTCAATTCATTTGAACTTGGTAAAACATCACTCCGCGGAGGTAGAAATTGATAGCGCTTACGGTTCCGGAATTTGTGGAGTAGCTCTTTCATACCCTGTGGGCGTTATCAAACTATCGTCTCGTAGGTACTCGATTGGACTACCGCCTCTATTTTTCTGAAGATTCTAGTAACATTTGAGCGGAGTTAATAAGAAAAAAACACGCGCTAAAGAAGGTTTTCGTCGAAAAGTTTCGTAATTTATTGTGCCGATCTCGTCATTTTCCCACGGATGAGACTTTTATTGTATTGTTGTGTTATTCAGAACTGTCCGTACAAATAATTTAATGAATATCGTTGTAGGCTTTATCTATAAAACAATTTACTGTTTTGATCACTGCTATAATTAGTTTTGGAGGGATTTTGGGATTTTGCTCGTTCCCTTACTTAGGCGTCACTTTCAGCTGTTTTCTCTCAATCGCTGTCACAGACGAACAACATAATCCCAAATAGTGTGTTTTGGAGTCAGAGGAAAAGGAGGAAAGTCAAAAACAAAATTCAATAAGAAACGTAAATATCAATGAGAGGGTTGAGGCTGGTGGAGATTTAACAATTCGTTAATTAAGGATTTTAGTTAAAATAAGTCGCAAATCGCCACTCTTAATTATCTGCATTCTTTTCTTTTTCTTGCGCAGTAAGTTTTCCTCCGAACTAAACCCACGTTCAAGCAAATATGATGAAGGACGCGCAATCGATCATTTTCCTATGGCTTCGTCTGGAAACAGGTTGCTGCAGTTCCCCACCCCCACCCCCACCCCCACCCCTGTTTTTTGTTGAAACATGCTTGCTGAAATAAATGTTTTTGCTCGCCAAATTGTATAGACTAATTACCGACAGAAAGAAAAGCAAAGCTCTGGGTACCGCCACGTTGGGGGTTCTGTCTGATTATCTCCCAGTGACCAATAAATCCCCCTTAAAAGTCTGTCAAACAAATAATATTTAATAATCGCTTCCAAAACGGTTCACTTCGGCCGCCAAAAAGGTGCCACGTCGTAAACAGGCGCAGTGCCAGTTTCTAATAAAATGAGGGTAAATTAGGAACATGTCACTGCTCATCGTTTAGCAGCCAATTCGACCCGGAAAACCCGCTCGTGAAACCGATGAACTGACTGGCTGACGACGACGTATTGTTATGGCAGGGCGGAGGAAAGACTCAACAAAATCGAAGAAGGTCGCGGTTGAGCTGAGCGGTAGTGGGCAGCTTTTTTAACTTCCTCGGAGGCCCACTCTTCTTGAATATACTTAGCTGCCCTGGCTCTTGGGATCTGATCCGGCTGGAGACTGCTGTCATGGGACTTCCTCTTGGCTCGAGATGTTCCCTCTCTGTCTCTTCACAAGTTTCGCGGCCCCGACTCTCTGGGTTGTGTTTTAAGCGAAGCCTTCGTGGTACAGCCAGTGCGAAAAACGAGAATCCTCTCACGATGTACCGTCTGTCGAAAAGCTCGTTTTTGCGATTGCCTTTAGTACTCGTGGGGTAACTATTGTAGCGCAACCATTTAGATTTTTTAGACTAAATCCAAAATTACACACATTATTACAATTTTTTTTTCTTCAGAACTTGAAATTCCTCAGTTTTTTTAGTGCAGAAAATCGTTAGTGACATGACTAAGAGACACTTCTGACACAATAGTTACATTCAACCTCTACCATGGGACGCCAAAATAATGAACGAAATTGGTCCGAAACTACACTTATCATAGTGACCAAAATATGAATATCCTCCCACCCACACCCTGCTATGCCGATTTTGTTTCAAGTTTGGTATATAGTAAGTTCCTAGCAACTGAACGGTAATATAACATTTTCATTGGGGGAAGAATGATAAGAGCAGCGCAATAAACTATCAAACAGTTCGACAATAACCTATTTTAGTGCAGTTTTTTTTTCTCATACATCCCGCTCGTGCGATTCTAGTGTTCTGAGATATTCGGTTCGGCAGAAGTTAATGTTCATAATATAATTGGGAGCAACCTGAGAAATTCCGAAATTTGAACTACTGTCGCCTCATTGACAAATTTCTTTCTCCGTGTTTTCGTTTTCCCCATAATTCCTTAATAGTAAAGACGAAATCTGGTGTGGATTCTTGAGAACCAGTCAGGATGAATGAAAAGCTTTCTCTAGGCCGACGTTTCGCTTAATTTATTAAGCATCGTCATTAAGGTCTGTTTGTTTGTTTATTTTGTTTTCTCCGAATGTCATTATTTTTAGAAACTATTTCCCGAGCCCTGATGGTTAATAAATGAAGCGAAACATCGGCCTAGAGAAAGCTTTTCATTCATCCTGACTGGCTCCCAAGAATCCACTCCAGAGTTAACTTCAACAGTCAAGAACGGCCCCACATCGTAAAGATGAAAATGTTGAAAGAAGAATTCAAATGGTTGAAGAATTGTAATTAGTGAGTGGGGATCATGATGATTGAATGGCCGAAACCGGTAAACCCTCAACTGACGTGTAGAACAGATGGTTTCCTTCAGTTCTTGTCTCTTCTCCACAATTTCTCTGGGAATGATGTAAATGGTACTCTACCAAGTACGTTGCAGTTAGGTAGTGTAGGTAGCACCGTACTATCCTGACATTTCAATCTCGCGCCTCTTTTGCTCTTACAACTGTTGTTCACTCTTGTCAACACCAAATGAACGTAATTAGGGCTTCTTCCCAAAGCGTATCAATTACATTACCGTAATATCCATTTCCTCCAACCCGTCATTGGTAGAGTAATGCTCCAGAAACCAGACGTCAACGTTTTGGAGCGATAATGAAATTAAACAGATTATCTATTACCGGCCGGAGGAACTATCAGGCGCCACTTCCCCCTAAACACTCCCAATTGAGTGCTCTTCAACTCCTGAAACGTATATTAATTACAAACTATCCGGCACCTCCTTTGCCCTAAACTCCGGAGTTGTTCAAGTGGCTGCTCTGAACTTAGATGGCCTTTCCAAGGCCCTTTATTTATTAAGAAGCCTTTCGTAGTCCTTTGCCTTGACCCCTTTGACCTTTTCACGGGCTATGATTCTTCCTCCTCACTTTCTTCGACGGCATTGTCAGAAGCGCTAAAGGCACTTTTCTTACTGAACTGCTCTTTGAGAAACTCCCCTTTGAGAGAGGTTAATTTGAATTGCGGAGACTTGAAGAAAAAAAAGTTTACGTTCAGAATTGAAGTGAAACCGTGTCAACGTATTTAATTATGATGAATAACCACGCATTCAAGCGAGCATTACTTTCTACGCTACACTACGACCTAAATTCATCGTTGACTTGGAATACTTCTACATTTAGCTTTTACATTAAAACTGAAACTGAGAGCGTATTCTCTGAGCAGAGCGAGTTGGCTAATGTTATCATAACTGAGAGCAAGATGGAAGAGACTTGAATCCTGAGAGAAAGCTTAGGGATGATTCTGCGAGAGGAACTTACTAATGAGGGGGGGGGGGGCGTAGACAGCTCGAGTGACCAACTTCCAGCCATTTCCAAATGTCGTAATTCTCAAGTCCCCTGTTCTGGACCTGTAGCGAAGACATAAAATCCTCATTTTCGTTGGCTACTTATGTACCACGGCGGCGGTTTAAGAATACATTTATTAATGACGACCTTGTGCCAAACAGAACGCATAACGAATGGCATAAATCGACTAATATTTAAATACTATCTCATCGCACGCTCAAACGAGACAAAATGTTCAACATTATAGTTATGTACCGACTGCGCCAATTGTTACGAGGAGTTTCGGGGATCCGCTGACTCAGGAAAAAATCACAGCGACCGCGAGGAGCCCCGACTTTTGTCAGGATTATGAATCATCGTGTTTAACCACTAGGCTACGATGTGCCTTTAATTCAGTCGGTACATCTCCCCTATACGTGGTGGACAATCCGTTCAAGTTCTTTCTTATTCTTTCTTATTAGCAGAAATTAACTGAGGACAGGGAATCATTGAAATCGCGAAAACAACGCACATAGTGGAACTTTTCCTCAGGTTTTAACAATTTGCAGGCCTTCTGAAAAACATCATTTCGACCCGTGTAGTTTGGTTTGAACGGTTGAACCCATCGAGCCAATTCTTTTGTTCACGATTTTTTGAAGGGGAAATGAAGCGATGAGCCAAAGTTCCATTGACGCGAATGGTTGGGGGGGGGGGGGTCAAACTGTACCAAAAACGAGGGATTTTTCGCATAATGCTCGAAAACGGCCGTAACGATTTTGATGGAACTTTCAAATTATCTTCTACTAATAGATACCTAACTTTGGTTCTGTATGAATATTCTAGTTATATTCCGTTGTACAGAGATAACAAAAACGACGTTATTCCCTCAGTAACTGCCAAACTAAATTTGATCAGTCTCTTCTAGCAACCTAGAAGTGTAGAGCATTTCTCCACAACTATTTCTGTGATATTTGTTTTTATTGCAACGGTTACACAAGCGAAGATGAATGAGAAAATAAAGAGTTGCCAAATTCGTTAACGTAAAAATGCGTTGAACGTTGTTGCCAAGGGCCAGGTACTTTTTGAATGTGTACTAATAAATAAATTTCGTTATTGCTACTCAAGGAAGAAGAAAAAGAAGTTGAAACAATTAACAATTGTATTGCGTATAAATTGGCTAATCAGGAGGAGCAGAGATTGTGAGTGGGTTGTCTTATTGTTTCAACGTTGAGTTCAGTGCTGCGTGTAAGATCTATCGTTATCGCCTTCTATTATCTTGCACGTAGGTCGTTGTCATTTTCGTAGAGACGCGTCGAGGGTTCCTGTATCGCTAGAACCGTATTTGTTGGATTCCTTTCTCGGCTGAGTGGCCTCTCACTCGCTGGGTTTCTCTAACACTTTCCCTTCACGATTTCATGTCTCTGCTTGAATTGATATGCAAATCCGCCAAATGGTACTGGCTGTTTTGTTGAGGAATCTGTTTGCTTTTACGTTTATTTCGCCGACAATTTTGCCGTTCGTTGACGCCTCACTAAGGAGTTTGTAGTGAGTCTCCCGCGATCGACTAGAAACGACAATTTTAGTCTTGTTCTGTTCTTGAAGTTTCCGCCATGGTGTGCATGCCAGCGGCCTCTTTTAAAAGAAAAATACTGCGCTAAACCAGCACAAATTTGAGATTAAGCCTGCAGTGGGGGGTGAGACTCAAATAAAGGTACGAGCAAGATCTGCTAGGTATAGTTATTCCAGTGATCAAAACGCCAAATAGTATTTTCGACAAACATGGTGTGGGCGCATGAGAGGGCGAGAGTGAAGATCGAAAATAAACGAAACTCGGAGAGCGTGAGGAAGACTGTTAAATGCAATGAATTGAGTTAAGTTCATGTACAGAAGGGTGACACAAGTGGACGACTCGTAAATGCGTGGCGCGGGCACTGATCGGAAGGAGATAGTGAACTGTATGGGCGGGGAATATATATGGGAAAGTGTCTGAGTGGGCACAGGGACACGAGTGTCTTTCGCGAGAGTTTGTAAGTGAATGAATTTGGGAAGAGCTGTCTGTTGTGGAGATGAATCTGAAATTGAGGAGAGGTGGAATTTCTGCAGGTACGAGGGGGTAAGAGGAGACAATGACATGCAGGTGTGGGCAATTACAAATGATACGACTCTAATCAATTTTAGTTGATGGAAAAGTGACGAAAGAAGCGCAATAAATTACCAAAAAAAAGTCTGTTTTGCTACAGTTTTCCCTCAAAAGTCGCGCTAGTAGTCCGAAGTGGTGCCTATACACTGAATGTTTAACAATGGTCGTGAGATAATTAGCAGCAACTCAATTATTCGGGAGTTGGATGTTAAGCGTTACCTTTTGCTTGGTTTTTGGTGCATAGTTTTGAAGGTGTTGTTAGGTAATTGACATCTTTAATTGCACCCACGTTGAACAAGCCTGCTTGTGTCGTTGTTCATGATTCTTGCAGAGCGTCGGGTATGAAGGCAATTTGTAAGCCTGATACGGTGTTCTGGTCCTGTAGGGTCCTAATTAAATGATACGCCCAGCTGTATGAAAGGGCGGGGGTATGTTAGTTAGTCAAACGAACTGAAAGCGTTGAATTTTATTTCTTTCTTTTGAGAGTGTAGTTGCCTAAGTAAGATTTCTTCTTCCCCCACACGTTCAGCTTATTCTGCTTCGGACTGAAAGTGAATTGCTACACGGGGAATACCTTGTTCAGACAAACACGAGAACATTAAGGCAGTTCAACCTTCAGGCGCCTTCAACCTTGCGATCTCCAAGGCGTTCTGCTCGAAAATATTCTCGTCCGCCATTGGACTTTCCGACAGTTCAGCGAGGTGAATTCTACACAATGTCTTTAATTACCATTCGTACAAGTTGGGTGTTTGTGCAGGCGGGAAATTTTCGAACTCGCTTCCGATTCTCTTCTCAATCTTCTCGAAAATATTCCAGAGCATGATTTTACTTGACTGATCGTTTTTGTTGACGATAAACCACTCTGGTAGGGTCAATTTCCTCAGCTGACATTTAATGAAAAACAGGTCGCAGTTAATTCAAACCGGGACGTCTGGAAGTATCCTTTGAGACTCGATGACATTCGATTCCAACTATGTATCGCCCTGCATGAAGGACGTCCCACAATAACTCCAATAATTATAACTGAATTGGATCTACTGGACGTATTGTCTTCTAGCAACCTCTGCCCACATTATTTCCCCAGAAAATATTTCTGTAACCATCCTTTGAGTGAAGGTACGCCTGAAAATCACATTTGAGAGTTGCAAGACGGAGGACGTTAAACTCATACCCATGCCATGGATATCCTAACGGGATTCTGGCATGCTAGGCATTGCCTGGGGGTTATGTTTCGCTTCCTGCAGACATTCAACTAGCCTACTAGACCCTGCACTGCAAATGACATTGAGAGCGTTCGAAGGTTACAATACTGGAAAGGCAGAAAATTAGAGTTCCCCACGGCTTCAGGAGCCAAGTCTCCAGCACGAGACCTTCCTGATTCTGCCAGAGGGCAGAACTCGCTGGGGAGTCTGGCAACCCGTGCTACCAGTTGCTTGTGAGTACGGTTGCTCCCTTCTAGTGTGCCTCGGGGAGTCAGGTCAGCGTTTCCCTGAGGGGAGAGCCTCTTGGGCTACTGAGTTTCCTCCAGCAAAACCAACTGGCCCCACCGACCATATACGCTCGAGTACGTGCAGGTGTCATGGAGAGGCAGAAAACTAGATTTTGGAATATCCCTCTGCCGAACGCTCGTTTACTAATTTTCTCAAAAAAAAGGCACTAATACACGGCGCTTTTGATCAAACTCACAAAGAAAGTTGTGGGGTGCATCGCCATGTCATAGACAATGCTTTCAGTCGAGGTTCTGCGTGTGACAGTTCAACTCATTTTATTTTTGTTTTTTATGCACACGGGCAGGTGCTCCAATTCAAAATAGAGTGATACAAAAAAAAAAAAAGCATGAAATCAGTGAATTCAAATAAAAAGGACCTTATCAGTGGTTTCCTTTCAATCGTTCTAGTAATGAGATCTTTCCAATGGAATTGAGTGAGTATCTACATTCTTGTCCGTACCCAACACATTCAAAGATCCTTGAGCGCTCTTGTGCACATCCCAGTTACGTCTACTTCGATTGAACTACAGCACATTGCGCCCTCAGCGAGTTCTCCCTTCGCCGGTACTTCTAAGTTTCTCTTACTAACCAGAACTTACAGTACCGAGTACCGGTCTCATGATGGTCCGGACGACTGGCGGTTGGCGACCCGCGATATTTTGGAAATGGCGAATCGGAGAAGAAGGCAAATTACCAGAGGTGTACGGAAGGGCGAGCGGCTCCCGACAGTCGAGGCGGGAACCGGTTCAGATCGACCGGTCCCGTTACAGCTTTTACTCCTACCACAGAGCAAAAAGCACTTCTTTCGGAGACCCCGCTGAGGATCTTTCTCCATATTACCTTCTGAAAAAGGATTTCTGGAAGAGGTTTTATATCTCTAGGCTGAGGCTAAGAGAGCGTCTCAAACGAATAAGGAGTCTGAGCCGCAAAAAGGGGGGAAAAATATAAAAACGGGAAAATAAAGGGCAAGTAAGAGATAATGACAGTGCTGAAGGCGACTCTTGAGGGCAAATAAAACTTCGGCTCGAAAAATTCGAACTGTACTTGTAATCCGATTGAAGGCCGTCGAGGAAATTCCGTTGTTTAACGGTAATTACGAAGTGCATCGACGTACTCTCAATGCCATCGCGAATTGTTGATACTTTTATATAGTTATCGCAGCTGTTGTTGAATAAGTAGTGCTGTGCGGTGCATTTTGTTTTTTTGGGGGTTGAAGGAGGGAGGGTATGCTCCTCCGTGTTGATAGGAGCTCTTCTTCGTGTCCTCACCACCCTCATGAGAATCTTGCAGACTGCCCAGTAGTTCGGGTCTTTCTCCCATGTCTTCATCTTGATCTTCTCGGGAGATACTGGTCCTGATCATCCAGCTCCATCTCTTATGGTTGAGCACTGCCCGAGCAAATTGGCGCAACGCGCCTCCATTTTTCATCGGAATTCAACATGGTGCTAATGAATGCCCCTGTTGTGAGTCGTCCGACTGTCTCCTCCTCCGTGTACCGGGAGACTGCTCACCATTAGCACGAGAAGGTGTCATCGGAAGCATCATCCACCGTAGCCCCGCAGTGCTGGCAATACAGGGGTTTCCGCCTTACGAATTCAATGCAGGTACGCTTTAAATGCTCCGTGTCCTGTTGGAACTGGGTGAGGTTGAAATTCACCTCACTATGGCGCTGCCTGGGTTTCTTGGCTGTGACACCACTCGTCGCGCCACCTGCAAAGGGTCAGAACCCTCCCTTTCTTCCGGTGACAGTAGTCTGGTTGCCCCATTGTTGAGTACAGCTTTTTCTAGTCGCTATTAGTCATATTAGGATAACACCTGCTCCTGAGATACTCTCTGGTACGAGCTATGCTTTTAACGATATTAATTTTAAAACTGATGTTGATGGCTTATTGTCAAAACACATCTCTATTCGCAAATATCGACCTCCTTCCTGCTGTCTTTGGCGTGCACAATTTTCGAACCGTGGTCAAACGAAGTAAGTACTATAAATTGTTGAGGAATGCTACTCCATTGATCCACCCTGTTCCGGGTATTTCTGACGTTTGACCGATCCTCTTTTCAAATATTAATATCGTTAGAACACCTGTTGAAAGGTCGTTCCAATATGAATTGCTTGACTCGAGCTTTATTGGGATTGAAGAATTTCGAAGAGTTAGCTCGGGGGAATGTAAAAATACCGCGTTGGATTTAGTTTGCCAATTTCGCTCGCTAAATCCGCTGTATCGCTGAGGGCTACGACAGGTGTAGTGCCGTCCCTTTCACATAGCGGCCTCCATAGTCGTTAAGGCAATTCACTTACGAGACAGAATTAATCCGTTTAAAAGTCAAACGTCGCAGTGCCTTAGAAGTAACCCGAAATGACTGCTGAGCGATGAACAGTTGTCTGTCTGTGTGTACGAGTGCCGAGTTCTAGAAAAAACCGTACAGGATAAACTTCTTCTGAAATTGTACTCGTCATCGTCTCTGAAATTCTTGCCAACGAGCTAAACAGAAGGGCGGCAGTGAATAAATGGATAATACTCGTTACATTTTAGTTGGCGTTCTTATCTTGAATAAAACACAATGCGGCTTTGTTCAAAATAAGAATACGAACAAAAATGAGACCGCGACGAACTCTCATGTAGACACGTCGACAGTGACCAACGTACCGAATAGAACACACTCATTCCTATACCTATCTTTCATGACCGCTGGTTCAGGTGAGAAACCCACCAAATCGACCCCCTTAGATCTTCATGCTATTTTTACTTCCCTTAGCTCTATGACGTAGAAACAACATTTCAGACAGTTTTTACATATCGCGACCCACAGCGTAAGGGAAGTACAGTGATCGTGTCAAAAAAAGGGTTTTTTTCACATTTTCACATTTTGAGGTCTACTGAGTCCGATAAATCTAATTTCGGCGCGGGGTCCGTGTGTGTGTGTCTGTAGTTAGATTTTTTAATAATTTCGTTGTAAGGGCTACTGAACCCGACAAACACCGTTTGAGAAAATACTCCGTGATTTGAAAAAAACGGCAGAACCAAATCAGCTTGAATTTGACGTTTAGGTTGAGGTATGAGAGACCAAAATACGGGTGTGAGCAAAATTGGTTCACAACTAACTATAGTTATCATGGTAATCAATTTTTCAACGTCAAACAACCGCAGCGTCTCGTTTTCCTTGTAAATCCAGCTCAATTGCGTACCAGCATCATCAGGGAAAATTGTGGTGGCCGACCAACGAAATACCTATACGACGAGCTAATTGGGAGCAACTTCAGTATTGGGCGCACAAGAGGGGGAGTTGAAGGTCGAAATAAAGAAATTCGGTGGGCGTGAAGAGGACTGTGTTATGTGCGATGAAGTGAGTAGAGTTTATGTACAATAGGGCGACACAATAAAGGGACTGTATCGGAAGATAGCGAACTGAATATAGGAAAAAGTGTCTGTGTGAGCACAGGGAGACGAGTGACTTTTGCAAGAGTTCGCAGGTGAATGAATTTGGGAGGAACTGTCTGTTGTGGAGAGGAATCTGGAAAAGGAAGAGAGGGAAAAGATGGGAAAACCACTTCAGGGAAATCTGCGGTTGGAAATAACCGCGGAAATTTTATACAGGTACGAATGTCATTGGGGAAACAATGACTTTATCGTTAAGGGCCAGGGAGTCCCTTTAGTGCAGGTGCGGGAACTCCGAAGTCAAAAAACTGATACTGATTCGTTATTTTGCGACGAACACTCAGAATTCCGCTATTCAAACCACCGCAATTTCGTCTGTCAGTTTTTACCTGGTAGTCCCAAAACGACCGAACATGATCCTTTTCAGAAAATCGTATTGGCAGTATCATAAATCTCCTATGCGTTGATTGGGTAATAACGGTCGTTGCGTAAGTAGGAGTAACTCAATAAATTGCAGAACCCCAACTGCCGCCACTTCGTTTTAAAGTTGAGCTATCGAGAAGTACACGAACATGCCGTTAGTGGTAAAAATGACAGAGGAAAGTTTTGTGGTGCGCTGCAACAGATATTTCTACCTTCATCGTGAGTTTCCTGAACTTGTCATTATTTCACAAATTTTTACTCTCTAAAATCGGTTGTGTACGCTTGTTTGACATGCTAGCGGGAATTCCGTCCATTATGTATTGACTTAGTAGCTGTACGGATTTCGTAGTTTTAGTCGTGAACCTCATGTAGTACTCTTGATTCAATCAATTCCATGATCTAAATTATATTTTCGAGGGTTTTGTAATTTTGTAATAATTTTACCATTTGTTGAAAAACCTTCATACCTTCTAGTTCTCATTTTGTTACGCGTAATTTTAATAAAACAGCAATATTTTACATTCCACCTCACAGTTACCTCACAGGTCTGTTTCGTTATCAATAACTGTTCCTGAACACTCGAAGGGAGTTATATCAGTCGACTGTCATGGAGGTTGCGGTTTCGCCTTAGAGCAAGAGACGCCTGTACTGGTACGAAAGGGTGTTATTTTGCCAGAGCGGTTGAGAGCTGTTAGCTATGGGTGAGGTATGGCTGTGGAGAATCCCGTACCATCTGATAGGAGTTCTTAATGCAGTTTCCCACCTGATCTAACTATTTAGGTGGCAAGCTTCAAAGGGACACACACGTTTCTTTGCCATGACCTTTGTCGCTAATTGGGCGAAACTGATATGGGTGCCAATAGGGGCACGACTCTGTTATAGAGAAAAGAAGTGGAGCTGTGCATTCAAATCACCATGTCCCGTAAGGACCTGGCTCGTCCAGTGGTCTTGCCCAACCCACTTTCCCCAATGTTGGGGATGTGATGCCTCTTTGACAAGGATTCCCATCTCGCTTCTCGCTTGCCACCTCACAGTCTTTGTCTTCAGCCTCTCGACAAAACAACTACTAAAACCCTTTCACTCTTAATCCAGTGTTAGGCTCTAAATTAGGTTGGTGGGACCTTGGAGATTTTCCTCATCCAGTCTAAGAGACTGCTCTGAGAACCCAAGGCATACAGATTGCGAGGGTAGCTTTAGTTTTAACCTGGCACACATTGAATCCTACATTCATGCGCCTCTATAGGGCAGTACCAAGGTAAGGGTCCTTGGCACTTGATTAAACAAAACGATTTTAAACTCATGAACTGCTACATGAACCCATTCTTCGATATACGTTCGTACTTTGTGGTCAAGTTTTGGAGGGAAGGCGCCATCTTTAACTTGTTCTATGAAAACGTTCCCTTCTAGTTGAGTACACACAAAACGACTTGCTCTAAAATGATTTTAAAAGCACATTTCGCGAAACGTATTTTAAGTTGCTGACGTCGGAGCATTTATAAATATTTTGGCAAAGTACGCGGCAGGTGGTGTCGACTGAAATCTCTGTTTCTCTGATTAAATTGCCAGTCCGCGTAATGACTGTTTTCTTTTCGTGTTTCTTTTGGGCTTTCGAATTAATTTAATTCGAGCTTCTTTTGGTCGTCCGAAAGTTACATCTTTTAGTTGCGCAAGAGTTCGGATGATTTGGATTTCTGACCGGTTTGACCAATGTTTACGTGCGTTACGGATCCGACGAGAGCTCGTCGGTATCAGACTGTAGAAGATACGTGTCGCCGCTACGACCAAGAGTGATGGTCTGATTTGACTGACACGGAGACGAAACCCGTTCAAGCGGATGCCGATGAAGGAACATGAAGTTGTGCGACTGTTACGGGTCAGTGGCTCGTTAGTCGTGGACGGGTAGTTTCACAGAAGATCTAGGAAGTCAGAACCAACCAACCGACAAGCGCGAGCACACGACAGCGATTAGGTCAGTATCCGCTACTTCTTCCACACTACAGGAAAGATAGCACTCCGTGGTGTGTCTTGGTTTCAGGCCAATCTGATTAGGTGCGGAACGCGGCAATTTATCTTTTCTGTCATTTTTGTCGGGGGATGACTCGCTGGAGGATCTATTCTATGACAGACCATGTATGCAGTTACAAATGTGACATACGCGTGCGTAACGTGAGCTGTTCGCCTGAGAGTTCCTAACTTTATTTATTTAAAAACAAGTGTTTACTTTCCTTGGCTCTGCGAAGTATGTAATCGGCAGAAAAAAAAAAAATTGACTTCCCTTCAGATCTCTACGTTACGGACCCTATTCAGTACGAAAAACACTGAGAAAATGGTATGTGCGTGTCTGTGAATGCGATTGAGAGAAAACGGCTGAGCGAATTCAGCTCATAAGACTGACTCATATTTGATATCTAGCCCGCGGGTCACCATGGAACGCCAAAATAAGGGTACAAGGAAAATCCGCCTAAAACTAACTATCGTCGTCATAGTGATCTGAACACCAAATAGTTTTTATTTCAAACACGGCTCTTACGTTTTTTATTAAATTTTGTCTATAGACAGCTCTTAGTAAGACAGCGATACCATAAAATTCGGTTGTAAAATGACGAGAGCAGCACAATAGATTACCAAACATTTCGATTTTAGCGCATTTTTTCTTAATAAATTCCGGTCAAAGAGTAGTAGAACATTAAGAAAAATCCATGTGGTACTTCAATTACGTACCTGTACAATAAGCATTTCAAATGCTGCAGGTTCACTTCCTACCATTTCTACACGTTTTTAACCGAATAACACTGGAAAAGTGATTTTTGATCCTTCTCAAAAAAATCGTGTCTGCAGCCTCTTCGATTCTCTGTGCACCTATTGCTCCATAATGACCAGAGTATGAGTACGAGCAGCGCTATAAATTCCGGAACCATAATCTCTACCGCTTTTTACCAGCGCGAAGTGATGTTTTACCAAGTTCCATGAAAACCAGTGAATTTATGTAGAGCTAAGGAAAGTTGTGTGATGCACTGCACCTGAATTTTCCGTTTTAATTTAAATTTTTGTGGGAGGCGAGTCCAGTAGGCCCAGTCTGTCGCACCATTTATAACTCAAGAACAGCTGAACCTATTTTCACTTTCGTTAGCCTTCCTTTCTTAGTACATTTTGAGTTTTAAGAGCTTCTTAGTCCCAAAAACACCATTTGTGAAAACGGTTTGTGTGCGAACGCGATAAAGAGACGACGGCTGAACCTAATCTGCTTACATTTGATATTTCTCTTCAACATGGGCCAAAATGAACGAAATCGCCTCCAAACTAACAGGTATAGTTATCATAGTGACCAAAACGCCAAGTTTCCTCAAAAACGGCTCTAACAATTTTGATCAACATTGTATGGACTGTTCCAAATGACACGGCAGTACCGTAACATTTTCGTGTGGAGGCAAAATGACGAGAGCAGGTCAATAAATGATCAAAAATTCCGTATAAGGTGAATGTTTAGCGACGTTGATAATTACTATCAACCACAGAGATTTCCAGAATCGAACCGCAGCCTTTTTATTTACTAGAATTTCATGCTGTAAACACCTCAAAACAATCATGTTGACAAATGTGATGAATCACTTTAGACTGATCATTCATTAAAGGTCGTAGCGTAATTAAAAGGAACTCACGGAATTTCGCAACTAAGCTTGAACACTTTTTATATAGAAATCCGAGTTAAGGTTCGTGTAAAGTGAGTAAAAATTGGTTAGATTAGTTGCTAGGGCGGTTAGAATGTACTTGGGCTGAGGATAGTTGTGTGATGCGCAGCACCAGATGTTTAGTATTAATGAAATTTCAAATTAAGTTCACCAACAATGTAACGCAACGTTCGTCGACTGTTGAATATTTCGTTGGTCGCATTGAACGA
Source organism: Pachypeltis micranthus (assembly GCA_020466155.1). Lineage (NCBI taxonomy): Eukaryota > Metazoa > Arthropoda > Insecta > Hemiptera > Miridae > Pachypeltis > Pachypeltis micranthus. The sequence continues at coordinate 13,780,453 of CM035775.1, forward strand.
CATGTTCATCGTGCAGTTCCGATGTCGATAGGAAATGAAGGTTTGAAAGAAGTAACCTGAAGTAAGTATTAGTAATGGTAATTTCATCGCCCACGCTGTAGCTGATGAGGGTTGAACTTTATGGTTGTCATCTTAGTCTCCCTTAGTCGTTCGTTAAGCTGCTTTATAGTTCCTAGTTGGTTGCAGCGATTATCCACCCGAAGCTTCAGTCGACGCATTAAATATTGCTTTTCCGGTTCTAGGCTGTCCATTGTACTTGAGGATCCGTATTTATCTGTCGTGACGTTTATCTCTTTTTCGAAATAAATTCTGCCTTATGATTTACGGTCGAGGGGAGCGTACAGTTTTATTTGAGTCATTCGTGTTGAAAATTGAGTGCCGATGTAAGAATTGACCTTGGAACCGCGCCACGGAATGTCCGCAACCTTGGGGTTGGACGACGTATCAACTTAGATGTCCTTTTGTCCTCTTCCGCCCTCGCGACAGTTACTAAAAGTCGTGGCATCACGCAACTTAACGTTGTCTGCTTAACGTACCGGAATTGTTCGGATATGTCGCGACTTTTTGTGAGTAATCAGTTCGTGAGATTGTCAATATGCGTTATTTTTTTAAGTTTTGTGTTTACTATTCTGAAATTCTGAAAACACCGTCCCACGCACATTCAACTGCTAATCCAATCGTCTCTTGACTGTTGTCGTTTCTATGGAGTAGAAAGGAAAGTTACGTGGTCGGACGAAAAAACACCATTTGAGCAAATAATCCGTGTGCGTCTGTGAATTAGATTGAGAAGACCGCTGTACCCAATCGTCTCAAAATATTTAGCATGCAGCTCAACGTGAGACGTGAAATTAAGGGTATGAGCCGAATGACTACAACGTAACGAACTACAGTTATTACAGTGATCAAAACACTAAATATTTGTTTTCCCCGAAACCGCTTCAATGATTTATGTACGAAACATTTTCGTCTGAGGGAAAATTATGAGAGCAACGGAATAAATTATCGAAGCGAAACGCCTGTGTCGATTTTCACACAGTTTTCCCTTCATAAACCCCTCTCGTGTTGAGACAATATTCTCAAAATCGTGCTGGTAGTCTACCGTGCCATGATACAAAGGCCTTGAAATAATTAGGAGCAACCTAATGAATTCCGGAATTCAGAATCCGATCAACATTTTTCCCAGCGATTCCTCTCGTCACTTCAGAACTATAAACGCTGGACGTTTCCAAAAAAAAACTCTTGAAAGGCTCATAAATTGTCTTGCAATTGTTACTCAATGGTCGCAACGTAATAAATTCTGGAACCTTAAGCGCTACCAGTATCTACGTAGAACGTAGGGCTGAGGAATGTTGGGTGATGCGTCGCTCTAGATATTACACTTTCAGTACGTAAGTCATTGAGTCCACTTCACACCATTACGTGTCGAGGACTGCAAACTAACTTGTAAAGAATGTAAAAACGACGAAATATTGAAAATAGCCAACTTTTCTAAGGGGAAAAAACAAATATCTAAAATATCTATTACAAAACGAAACGAACTACTTCTTGTCAGCCTGATTGAACCAAACGTGAACTGGTAGTGAAATACTAGTTAACCAGTTAATTGAACTTTTCGTGTTTGAACGAGTAAATATCTGGTGCGTTGCAACACACAACTTTCCTTAGCTCTATGTCAATTCACTCGGGTACATGGCTTTTTCTACTTAATCAATTCATTTATCACTTAGTTCATTTGAACTTGGTCAAACAACAGCAGAAAGCGGTAGCGTTTACAGTTCCGGAATTTATTGTGCTGCTCATACTCATTCTTTGACCATTATTGAGCAATTAGTACAGAGAGAATTAATGAGGCTGTAAACACCTTTTTACTTTCCGCTACCCGAAGGGAAAGAAAGTATAGTAATCGGCCCAAAAAAAAAATTTGGGTTTTCTTCATATCTTTACGTTTCAGACCCTACTGAGTCTAAAAAACCTAATTTCGGCGCGTGGTCCGTGTGTATGTGAGTGTGTGTGTGTCTAGTTCGATTTGCGGGAGAACGGCTGATCCGATTGAGCTGGTTCTTTTTTTGTTTTGTTCGTTATATTTTTTGTAGACACCAAAATAAGGTTATGGACGATTTCGGCCGATGGGAACCCCCTTTGGGACGAAAATGTACCAAAAACTAGGGTTTTTCGCATTTTTCTCGAAAACGGCTCTAACGTATTTGATTAAACTTTCAAATTATCTTCTTCTAATCAATACCTAACTTTTCTTCTGTATACATATCTCCATGAAAATACGGTGAACGGAGATATGGGTCCCTGAAGCAAAAATAGGTTTTTTACGCTTTTTGGCAAAACAGCTTCAGCGATTTTCACCAAACTCACAGGATGTTTTCGAATAGTTAATACCTACATATTCTTTCCAATAAATGTTCCTGTGACGGTCCATTGAACAGAGATAAAAATCAAAATGTGTCGAAAATAACGTTTTTTCGAACATTTCCGTAAATTCCAGGGTAACTTTTTCACCAGATGTGATAAATCCTAATGAAGTGTCTTTTAGTCACTCATACCAACATTTCGTTCTGTATAGTTATTTCTGTATATATATGTTGAACGGAGATATAAGCCAAGTTAACTCAGAAAAGGAGATTTGTCGAATATTAATTTATCGGTATTCCAATTTTCTCAAAAACGGCTCTAACGATTTCGATCAAACTTACGGAGTACTCTCAGCTAACTAGTACGTACATTTTGTTCTTCATAAATGTTCCTGTAAAAATGCGTTGAACGAAGATATAGCGCCCGGCTATGTAGGTGGTGTTCGAACTTAAAGGGGTGGCGGAAAGTTGTGTGTTGCTACGCACCAGATATTTTTTTAAGAGGATAGTAATCACTTTTGCAGCGTTATTGGGTAAAAACTTTTAGATCTGGTAGTAGGCGAAACGGTGGTAGTTGAAATTCCGGAATTTCTGGAGCAACTCCCGTGTATCTTATTAGCTTTTATCACCCTATAGGTGTTGGATTGGACTACTACACAAAATTGTTTAACCATTGTAGTAACATTTCAGCGGAGTTTATAAGAATAAAATCGCGTAATTTATTGTGCTGCTCTTGTCATTTTCCCTTGAATGGGAATTTTATGGTATAGTTGTCTTATTGGGAGCTATCAATATAAAAAATTTAATCAAAATCGTTGCAGCCGTTCTCGAGAAAAAAAAAATTGGTGTTTTGGCCGCTATGATAACTATAGTTAACTTTCGTTGGATTTTGCTCATACCCTTATTTTGGCGTCCCATGGTAACCTGCGGGCTAGATATCAAGTTTGAGCTGATTTGGTACGGTCGTGTTTTCTAACAGAAAAAAAATCATTTTCACAAATGGTGTTTATCGGACGCAGTAGGGAAACGTAAAGATCTGAAGAAAAGTTATAAATTGTTCGTCAGCGGATTACATAACTTTCCTTACTACTTTGTAGAGCCAAGGAAAGTAAAAATCAATTGAGTGGGAGTGAAGATATTAAAGAATTGGAAACTCCAGTCAGATCAACTACATGCTGAGCATGCTACTATGAGGATCCAGGACGGTCATAATTTACATCATTGTTTCAATCTTCACCACTGTTCATTTTATTTAACGTACTCAAACAACACGTCCGCGTCTCCATTAGCTGCTCAGTGAACCCCTCACGGCCTTCTTCTAAACTGACGAAAGGTAGTGATGAGGGCTCCTCACCTTCAGGTAGCAGTCAACATTCTGTCATGCGTGGTTGTCAATGCTCTCGTGTTTAGTTTCCGTGTCTGCAGTTATTCAGTTTTGAAACCTACTGCTATTTAGTGCCGTCGAGGGGAGAGTAGGCTTAGTTTGAGTCTTCTAGACAGTTGTGCCCCAAACGTTATAATTAAAACTAGTTTCGTTCGGAATACGCGTGTGCCTCACCCTGTCTTTAGATTACGAAGAAGGAGAAATCCCGAATGTAAACGTGCAAGACATAACATATCGGCGTATTTGCTTCTTTTTAAAGTGCAGAATAAGTTATTTTTCGACCAGCATGATGACAATAATCCTGCCTATCTGTCCACGGACATGCGCGTTGTGGTGTGGGAAGTTGAGCTCGTTAGTGAAACCCACCGCTTGGATTGTGAGGTCAACAACTTTCATGCGGGAAACCGGAGAACCTGAAATTCAATCTTATTTATGAAAGACGTCTGTTGAGAAGGGGGCTCGTAACAATGTGGCAACCGTGGACTGAGATGGAACTTTAGTCGACTGCCGCAGAGGTTTGCTCGGGGAAGGGATGCCTCTTGCCGGATTAGAAAGTGAAGTCGCCTGCGTTCCCCTTGAGTTATGTTTGGCCTAAAGAGTCGAGCTGGTCGAATCGTAGAGTCGTCGTTAATTTATTTCTTGATGTTACTTTTGGATGGGGTGTTAAGGCTTTTTCGTTGATCAGTTGACGTGAATGCTAAGTGATTCAAACAGCTAACTCACGACTGCATTTACAAACTGCACTCTCCGAACAATTCTACCACTGAGTGGCACTGACATCGCTGTCGAACCTCCTCCCCACTCCAATGAATAAAAACCAGTTCAACCAATAAGACCAGAAGTGCTGCGTTCCTGAAGTAAACAGAAAGGATGTGTTGAGACGCACCGCAATACTTTCCTCAGCCGCAATTGACAGCTACAAATTCAATATATTTACTTTCCTTGCTCTACGAAGTAGAAAGGAAAGTTATGTAATCGGCTGAAAAAAAAATTTTGAGTTCTCTTCAGATCTTTACGTTTCAGACCCCCCTGAGTCCGAAAAACACTATTTGGGAAAATGGTCTGTGTGTCTGTGTGTGTGTCTGTGTGTGTGTCTGTGTGTGTGTCTGTGTGTGTGTCTGTGTGTGTGTGTGTGTGTATGTGTGTCTGTGAACGATTTTTAGAGAAAACCACCGTACCAAATCACCTCAAACTTGATATCTAGCTCGCAGGTTATCATGGGACGCCAAAATAAGGGTATGAACAAAATCCATCGAAATTTAACTATAGTTATCATAGTGATCAAAACACCAAATATTTTTTTTCTCAAAAACGGCTCTAACGATTTTGATTAAATTTTTTATATTGGTAGCTCCAAATATGGCAACTACACCATAAAATTCCTATCTATGGGAAAATGACGAGAGCAGCACAATAAATTACCAAAACTTTAGACGAAATCGGTTTTAGCGCGGTTTTTAGAGAAAACAACCGTACCAAATCAGCTGAAACTTGATGTCTAGCCTACAGGGTACCATGGGACGCCAAAATAAGGGTATGGACAAAATCCACCGAAATTTAACTATAGTCATCATAGTGATCAAAACACCAAATTTTTTTCTCAAAATCGGCTCTAACGATTTTGATTAAATTTTTTATATAGATAGCTCTCAATAAGGAAATTATACCATAAAATTCCGATTCGTGGGAAAATGACGAGAGCAGCACAATAAATTATCAACATTTTCGACGAAAAGCGTTTTTAGCGCAGTTTTTTTCTTATAAACTCCGGTGGTATTTTTGTAGAATGTTAAAATAAATTAGTATTGTAGTCCAATCCAATACCTAAAGATTGAGTGTTTAAAAACGCTCATGAGGTACATGGGGTTCACACCAGAAATTCCTGAATTTCAACTTTTGCCGTTTCGCTTACTGCCAGTTCTAAACTTTTTACCCAATAACTCTGCAAAAGTAATTACTATCCTTCTCAAAGAAATTTGTGTTTACAGCCTCATTAATTATCTGTGTACCAATTGCTCAATAATGGTCCTGCAATGAGTACGAACAGCACAATAAAATCTGGAACTGTAAGCGCTACCGCTTCCTGCTGCCGTAAAGCGTTGTTTGACCAAGTTCAACTTATCTGATGAGTGAATTTGATTAAATAGAATTAACCATGTACAAAAAGAATTGACGTAGAGCTAAGGAAAGTTGTGTGTTGCTACGCACCAGATATTTTTCACTCAGTTCTCACAAAATTGGTAAAACCAAAACCTCCTACGTAGAAACTGGCGGCGGCAGTTCCGGAATTTATTGGTCTGCTGCTGCTTATCACGCGACTTTCGTTGTTATATCTACGTGTCGGTAATTGATTGAACTCGAAAAAATAAACAAAACGTTAGAATTCCGAAATTTCCGTGGTTGTTTCTGATGACCCAATCATCATTATCAAGCGTTTGTCGTGCAGTTATTGGACTACCTGAATTTGTTAAGAACGCTAGACTTTCCCATTAAAATCCCGTCGGCAGTCCCGTAAAGTATTCAAGTCAAGTTTGGTGTAGCTCAGAAGGACTTTGTTAAAAGAACTTTAGTACACACAATTAAAATACAAAAATGTGACTCGAGACTGAGGTGAAAGAAGATTGAAGTGTGTAACTGTGCCTCAACCTCTTATAAAACTTCATTTGTACGTTCAGCAGATTGCCTGAGGGGCCATCAAGTCATCGTTAGTCAATACCATAACTTCCATGCGGCGGCCACCGAATAGACCAGGCAGTTTGTGTATAGAACGTCAAGTAGTAATTAACTGAGTGAAAGGCGCATTTTATTTGTTGCTAGAGCGACTAAAATCTGTTGAGGCTCGTAGACTGCAATGCGGAGTGAAAACCACCTAGACCAGTTAGTCGAGATATACTCAGCAACTCCCTTAGCCTTGCGGCGAGGATATTGTGTCACTCCCCTCAATGCGGTCACACACCTTAGAACGCAGGGTCCTTCATGACTTCGTTGACCCTGCGGACACGTTGGAGATAGAAGAAGCCAGCATTCTAATTAGAAAGTTCGCCCGCTGGCAGTGTGATTACGAAATGACATTGGGAGTGTCCCTACATCCCCCAAATCATTGTTTAACTCATTAACGACAATGGCTCCCTCGTAAAACAGATTTTCGATTTTAAAAAAAGTGCGTTTGCCTTTCAATTAAATATCTGGTGCGCAGCAACACCCAACTTTCCGCCATCCCCGACAGGACACCAGCTACACATGCGGGCGCTATATCTTCGTTCAACGCATTTCTTCAGGAACATTTATGGAGAACAAAATGTAGGGACTAGTTAGCTGAGAGTACTCGGTAAGTTTGATCGAAATCCTTATACCCGTTTTTGAGAAAATTGGAATAACGATAAATTAATATTCGACAAATATCCCTTTCTTAGTTAACTTGGCTTATATCTCCGTTCAACATAAATATACAGAAATAATAATGGAGAACGAAATGTGGGCATGGGTGACTAAAAGACACTCCATTAGGATTTATCACATCTGGTGAAGCAGTTACCCTGGAATGTACGGAAATATTAGAAAAAAAGTTATTTTCGACACATTTTCATTTTTATCTTTGTTCAATGGACTGTCAGGATTTATTGAGAACAATACATAGGTATTAACTATTCAAAAACATCCTGTGAGTTTGGTAAAAATCGTTGAAGCCGTTTTCGAGAAAAATGCGAAAAACCTTAGTTGTTGGTACATTTTCATCCCTCACCCATCGACAGAAACAACATGAAGAACCAGCTCAATCGGCTCAGCCGTTCTCCCACAAATCGAGCTACAGACACACGGACCGCGGTACGTGAACGTTAATACAATTTATCGCCTAAATTTCCTGGTTAATTTCATGAGTAAGTTTCGTTGTCGGTTGCTCTTTTATGCTAAGGTGGGACAAGCGCTGCGGTTCATCGAAATGCTCATAAAAAGTTTTTAGGTATAACTCTGCAATAGCGGTTTCCCACTGAGCGTAAGACTCCTTCAGCCAACACACAGAAAGTCTGCCCATTCGGCTTTTTTCAACATTAAATAATAGTGCCCATTAAATATACCCTACACGCGGACATGTGTACATTAGTTTTATATATTAATATTTACAACTGGGCGGATACCCTCCACATTCAAGTGAACCGACAGTATTCTAGCACTTGCACTTATAGTAGTCCTAGTAATGTAGTCTTGGGGTAATAGAACGAGCGAGGCCTCCTGCCACCAGATGGTTGGTGTGGGTGGAGTAGTTTTCTTAAGAATCGTGTCATGGCGTGATAATGTAGTTCCTCGGCGGTGTGTAACATGAAATCGGCATAGTGTTGAGTTCCTCACGAATGGGAGTGGGAGGGGTTAGAATCTGTTTTTGAAGGACGTGGTTTTGATTGCGTTGAAATTGGGGCTTAGATTATTGGTCTTATTCAGCCTACCGACTACCAAAGTTTGTTATAATGTTACGAGAGGTGCTTCTTCGAGGTTTTAGTCGTCATTTGCCCAAAGAAAACCCGGTTTTTCCTGGTGTGCGGTGAGAGGGAGTCGCTTTGCCCCTTTTGGCACGTTTCATAAAGCGAAATTTAAAGCGCGTAAAGTTCGTATCTTGCGATGCGAGGCGTCTCTGGGATCTCTCGGAGACTCCAGCAATTTACGATCTTAACTACTGATGCTCGGCGCTGGCCCGTGTGTGAAGGAGTAATGAGATTGCAACGGTCGCATGCTTGAGATGCTATCACCTTGCGCGATTCACAAAAGCCTTCCACATTCCTGCAATCCTTCCTCACTGAAGACCCCTATAGCGTTACGTATTTTCCAACCCTGTGCTCGATTTCAATACGTTAGCTCTTTCCGTTTCTCCAGTTTTCTGTTCGTGTTTGAATTGTACTTATCTGTACTAATCTGGAAAATGATGAATGTACTGTTCTGATCAAATTTGAGACTTTAAGGTCGTCGTTTCCACGTATTGCTTTCGTATAATTGGTCCCGTCTGGTCTGCAACGAAAGCAGCACAATAAATTACCAATTTAGATTATAGCGTAGTATTTACTGTTATCGTGCCATAAAAAAAGTGGAGTTTTGAGGCCTGCCGAATCTAAAAAACCTAATTTCGGCCTCTGGTCCGTATGTGTGTGTATTTTCAGTCAACTCCACAGACTTTATCAGTTTTGATGGTTATTTTTTGACGACGCGAAAACGTCACGTTGACGCATCTAAAATTAGGTCTATGAAAAGCAAATACGATTATGCTATTAACGTGGCCTAACAAATCCGTTGTTCTGTCTTTTACACAAAAAATCGCATTTGATATCTAGATGTGCCCGCCCGCTCGGCAATCCCATCGGACGAAGCCCATGGTTGTTTTATCGCCAATACGCCTTGTTTAGTATCGTTTACTAGGTATTTTTAGATGCTTGGCCGAATGGAATGAGTTACAGAGGTTAACAAGTGCGTCTAGACCGAAAATAGTGAAATCCTAGTAATTAAAGTGAGTCAAGGTCTATTAATTAAAAGAACTCGCTCCAACCACCCGTTAGCTCGACGCGTCACGTCGTGGAAATTGCCTACAGGCGCCTAAAATGTGTAATTTTCGTCGTTCCGACGTAGTCAGGTCATGTTTCGTATAGTTTACTGGTATTTTTCGATGCCTAATCGAATGGAATGGGTCTCAGAGGTGCAAGAGAATAATAAACCGTTCTGTAACAGTTTGCAGTATTTTCCATAGTAACAGCTCCACTGAATTTGATCTGCGATAAACCGCGATAGCTCGGAAAACGAGATTTGTCGAACATTAAGAGTCATTGTTTTTCCTATTTTCTCAAAAACGGTTCAACGATTTCGATCAAACTAGCGACGTTCGCACACAATTCAACAATCTATTCGAGAAATTACGTATTTTCCTACCGTGAGTGAAAATCCCGCCCAGCACTCCATTTCGAGTCACCGCAGCATCTTTTGTAGGTAACTCTCGCCCTTGTTCTTCCAAAGCGTAGCAACACTTGACTTTCCGCAACCCCGGTAAATTCAACGACCGATTTTGGTCTCCATAAACGTTTCCGTATAAATGCGTTGTACGAAGATATTGTCGCCGGCACATATAGGAGTCGTCGGATTTACTGGCGGTGCGGAAAGTTGTGTGATGTTTGACACAAGAACGAGGCTGTGAGCAGTTTTCATATTCGGCGAGAGGAAGTTTTGCTCTGGACGTTTCGAATGAATTTTGAAAATGTCGTCTACTAATGCACATTGTGCAAGCGCTGATGGATGCAGTATCTCTTTGTCTGGTTCTAGTCTATGTAAATCTGCTGACTAATTTCCTAACCAACTGCGTGTTAAGAACCGTCTGTACGAATCAGTGAACGTTTTTTCCCCCATCTATGACTGGTTTCAGAAATACCATCTAAGCTTTTGAGCAGGATGCTGGGTTTGTCGAGACGTCCGATTTCCTTCGAAATTGCGACGGGAGATAATCGACTTTAGAAACCGTTTTCAACGACTGAGCGCAATTAATAAGGAGAACGATAAGTGGATTTAGAAGGAAGTTGTAGATAAAATCCGGTGTCTTACAGCTCAGTAAATCCATTGATTCGATCTCCTCAATGTCCCTTTGAAATAGAATTACTCGGAAGTGCCGCTACTTGGAAAGATGCAGAGCTGGCTCATTTAACTTGATTTATCGAGCGACCGGCGTCCTGTGCCCCTGGGAACAATCTGATACATCTGCACTTGACACGAGCAATTCCCGCCGAATTCGGATTTTGGTAATCGCCCTAATTGACCGCGAGAACTTCATTGTCGTGTGTGTTATCTTCGTGTCGTAACTCTGAGCCGAATTGTCGACTGTGAGTATTGAGCTAGTATACTCAACAAATTATAGTCGAATCGTCCGACAAAAAAACATTTTTTTGTGTGTTGAATTGCAGATTTCGGTTGCGTGTCAACTTCAAAAGTGAAAGCCGGCTCGTGTTTCTTTTCTGACAGGCTAATGCATGCGCGTCTTGTAGAACGGCTTGCATCACTCGGTAGCGTGTTGGAGCGAGTAGGTTGCAAGATTGGTCCGGTACTTGATTTCGCAGACGCCTAATCACCGTTTCTACTCAACTCCTTCGTGCATTTGACTTTCAAATTATTTTTAACTCCGCGTCTTAACAATTTTCGTCGTGGACTTCGTTTAAATTTTCGCAATATTTTCAGTAGTTGGCGTAGTAATGATTTGGTCTCCAGATAGTGCAGGGTGAAGTGAACTCGACGAAAGAATTGACCTGTATTGAGAGTAAGCAGGGACTTGGGAATGAACTATGACAGATTATAGGAAGAAGGAATTTATTGACGGATGATTAACAGGAGAGTGGTGACACATTCACAGGGACCAAAATGCAGATTTCGGCGTCTTGAATCACCAGTGAAATGATTGCTCACTAATGGTTGTGGCACGAGTAGGAGCAGCACAATGAATTCCAGAACTCCAGACGGTTGGGCGCCATCAGTCACGCTAAATGCTGAATACCCTCTTCCGGAGCTTTCCTAACCATTAATGCTTTCATTTTAGACCACCGAAAATTAGAAAAAGTGAGCAGGTTTAAAATCAGAAAACACATTATAAAAAATGTAAGACTTGTCAGATATGGTTTGGACATTATCAGAGCAGGTTAGTTCTCTAAAGCCCCAAGAGACCTTGCCAAATCCCGAAGACCATATAATAGAGCATTGAGCTTGGTAAAATGAAGTAAATACTCCGCCTCTAAGGTAGGATGGAATCGATAACTTCTGTAATAGCGTCTATGAGGCCTGACTGCATTTTTTCTACCGCTACGTTTAAGTGGTTTTCCAAGCCGTGCAGTACCTACGGTTGAAATATCGTATGGGCAGTGTTGGACGCACGAGAGAGCGAGAGTTGAAGCTCGAAATATAAGAAACTCGTTGAGTGTGAGGAAGACTGTATTATGTGCAAAGAAGTGGGTAGAGTACAGAGGGCGATACAAGAGGACGACTCGGAATATGCGTGAACTGGCGCAGCAAGGAGATAAGTGAGCACAGGCAGACGAATGTATTTTGCGAGAGTTCGTAGGTGGATGAATTTGGGAGGAGCTGTCTGTCGTGGAGAGAAATCTGAAATTGAGGGGAGGGAAAACATGGGAAAACCACTTCAGGGAAATCCGCTGCCATTGAGGGCCAGGGAGTGGTGCGGGAACTCCGAGGTCAAACTGATACTTACTGATTCGGCGTTTTGCGTCGAACAGGCAGGAAGCTTCTGGAGAGACTAGCTCCCGAAAACGTTCAGCCTACAAAGAAAAGCATCGTCTTCAAGCGAGGAGTTGGACGTAAATATAACTAAACCTTGAAAAAGCCTTACAAAAGTACTTTGTTGTACACAGGTTTCCCTTCAAGTAAAACGATCTACGAACAGTAGACGGATCGAAATTCATTAACAATTATTACCTTGTGGTGCGACTGTAAATCAGCTAAGTTCAAGCCGTCGATATACAACACGACAGAAGTTGCCTCGCGCACTAGATTAGTAACAATAATGGTCTTACCAGTATCCGGAGCACCCCAAACATAGATGTTTTTTACTGTGATACCAACTGGTCGAAACGTGATCGCAATAAGCAGAGTAGGCCTAGTCACCATAAATTGACAAATCAAAAACGGAAATAAGAGGATACTGCATTAACCTCTCTGTGTAACTCTTTCATACATTTGCAACATTGCCTGTTATCAAATTAACGGTCAAAACTGAAAGTGTTCCCCTTAGCACGCCAAAACGCATGAACGCAACCAGAAGCTTCTCAAGTGCCAATCACCGAATCCACGTGAGCCCAAGGAAAGTTGTGCGATGTTCTCCAAAACGGCCCTTTATCACTCATTTGTAGAATAAATCCCACCCAGCAGGTGCAAAGCCATCTCAAAAATACTGTTGATATACCTGTACGATAAAGGTATACCATTTTTTATTAGGTGATTGCTCAATGAATATCGTGACATGAATAGGAGCTACTGAAAAATTCCCAAGTTCAAACTATTGTCGTTTTATAGGGGCTTAATTTTTTCCCTTGGGTTTCCTGTAATTTTAGAATTGTAAATATTTGCGTTTCCGAGACAAATCGTGTGGATAGTCCTCCAACTGTTACTCAATTGTTACATCGAGGAACTCAATAAATTCCAGAACCTTGTGGATTCACTGTTTCTATATAGAAATTACAAATATGTTCATATAAACTGAGTGAAAAACAGATCGTATCAGTTGGTGTAGTGATAAATATTAGCGAATGAACGCGGAGCTGAGGAAAATTGTGTGGCGAGTCGTTCCGAATATTAGTACTGTTCTGCTGCTCAGCTTCAGTTACGAAGCACGTCCTCTGACTGGTAATTCCAGAAAATCAGAAATCATTCCGAAAACCAGGACCAAATATTCACAATTTGATGCAGGTCTCATGCAAAAAAATATGTTATTTGAGATTGAACGGACTTTAGGGTTCTGTATTGGGCTCTGGGTACAATTGGTGCTCCCCATGTTTGAATAATCTGAAGCAGCTTCATCTTACGTGGTACGTTCTCCGTAGCATTCAAGTTGCTTCTATCAAGCTCATGTCAACTCATTATTTTAAAGCGCTTCGCTAGGTGGATAAGATTTCACCGTGAACTGGAAGATCATGTCTCAGGATCTTTTACATGAAAGTTATCGCAAAGGTGCGGCCCAGTGGCTCACGAATCTGAACGTGGAGCAGTCGCACCATAGCTCTTTGGAAGATTGAAGGAGCATTGGTGAGGTCAAATGGCATAAATCCCATGGCCCGCGCAGAAGGCTGTCTTTTCCTTGTCTTCATCTGTCATAGGAATCTATCAGTACCGGTTGAATACCGACAGCTACCCTCTAGATAGCGTATGATGTCAACAATTTCAGGCAATGGGTGCGAGTTGTTCTACGCGATGTCATTCAATTGCCTGTAACCTATACAGAACCGTGTGCTCCTTTGCTTCATATCCGAAACTTTCATCTACCGTAAGGATGGGAGCCTTTGAGGCGGCTGACGTATTGGGTGATTGGAGCCAACATCCACAGAATATGCGTAGCCTTCAATCCGCCCTACGTCAGCCGCTGATCGAGCAAAACCCCTAATATTCCGGAATTACGCGGATCGTCCCGAATTGTTTTATAACTGCAATTAAGCGATATTGCCAACGTAGTTTTCTGAGAAGGTTCGTGTTTAAAACTTCTACAAATAATAAGTAGGTCGAAGATAGTCTTGGTGGAGAGTAACGGGAGTGGAGTGCTCAGTGCTTCTCTACGCCATTAGGCCAAAGAAAATAAAACCTACATTCCGTACAGTTCAAAATCGTTTTTTCCGTTTTGTGGTCCGATGAGATTTACAATAGCGTTCTTCCTTTGGTCAATAGAAACGCGCGCACGCATTGCTGACGCCGCTCTCTCTTGAGGACTTCGTCATTTTCGAGCTGTAGCTTTTCCTACATCTTATCAACCAAGAAACGATACGACTCATCTCGAATTAAACAGAACCCTTCCCACGACCAAACATTTTCCCCGCCCCTGCTGCCGGTTATTTAACAAGAATTGCCAAATCGGAAATAGCAGTGTTCGGCAGGCTGAATGGCTGGGTCTTTGACCTCCTTCAGTCATTGTTTTCCCCACACACGTTTGTCCTCAAGCCTTTTTGTTACCTATGGATGTTCACCTTTTCAGTTATTTCCGATTGAGTACAGATTTCCCCCTGTCCTGGACTTTCCATCTATCTTCCCCCCCCCATTCTAGATTCCTCTTCTCAACAGACAGCTCTTTCCAAATCAGTCATCCTTCAGCTCTCACTATAAGGCCATTCATCTCTCAGCTCGAGCTACTCCCAACTCAACTCTTATCTCTCTCTCTCTCTCTCTCTCTCTCTCTCTCTCTCTCTCTCTCTCTCTCTCTCTCTCTCTCTCTCTCTCTCTCTCTCTCTCTCTCTCTCTCTCTCTCTCTCTCTCTCTCTCTCTCTCTCTCTCTCTCTCTCTCTCTCTCTCTCTCTCTCTCTCTCTGTCCTTCTCCTCCAGAATCTCCCAACCATTTCCACATGCAATGGGAGTCACTTGTGCGAGTTTATATACTCATACTCAACCGGATATTGCTATTCAGTCAAGCGTAATACAATCCTCACTCACGCTCACCACGTTAATTTATTTCTCAGTTTCACGCTCTCCCATTCACGCTCTCCCATTCCTGCTCTCCCTGTGGAATATTTGCACTTTTGACGATCCTCTTCAATTTTTCGTTGTTTTGAGCTGAGGTTCTGACAGTAAAGTTAAATTGGTCAGTTAGTGAAGTACTGGTAGATGTACTGGCTTACATTCTTCTGTGAAAGTGTAAAAGTCCCTAATTGTCCTGGACTTTCCCATGTACCCCCCCCCCCCCCTTAATATTAGATTCCTCTTCACGAAGGATAGCTCCATCCAAGTCAGTCGTCCTTCGGCAGGCTACATTCGTCTCTCAGTTCTCCCAATGGTTCATCCCTCAAGTCTCACGCTCCTCCCAATTCAACTCAACTCTCTCTCTCTCTCTCTCGGTTTTGTCTGCACTGTGCTACATACTATATGTAACATAAACTTTCTCAGAGGGGACAGAATATACTGCCTATGCGGATGACCTCCAGTTGCGTGCGATGTAGACGAAATTGATGGAACAGTCAGAACACTCAGTAGTGATCTCTCACGAGTCGCTGAGTGGTGCGTATCGGATGGTATGCAAATTAACCTGCGAAAAACCAAGATGATGGTATTGGGATATCCAAAAATGCTCAATAAAGCAAAGAATTTAGGAATCCCAAACATCATCCACAACGAATACTCCTCTTGAATACGTAGAGTCTGCAAGTATCTTGGGAATCTCAATTGACAATAATTTATCTTGGACCCTTCCCGCCACGTCGATCTGCAATAGGCCTTCCGCAGCATCTACCAACTACTGCGAATTGCCATGGATTTTCCCACACACGTGCATGAACAACTAGTGCAAACCCTAATGATGCCGCACTTTGATTACGCTACCTCCGCGCTATGTGATCTAAAGAGCTGCGAAATCAGTCGTCTGCAGAAAGCACAAAATGCGGCGCTCTCTCTCGCACTCTCTCCGCTCCCTCCTCTCATGGACATCGCAATTCTGTCAAGTGTAATACAGCCCTCACTCTCGCTCACCACGTTAATTTATTTCTCGTTTATAAGCTGTCCCATTCGTGCGCCCAACAAGCAGCATCTACGTTGTTTAAATCTTGGCAATTTTTTTTCCTGTTCGCAATCTGCGTGATGAAACGAGTAAGTAATGGAATGGAAGAGGCTAGCAGGTCGTGAATTCGTGGCTTATTGCGAATAAGTTATCTCTTAACTTGAAAAAAACAGTGAACTCACGATATGACACTATCCTCGTTCATACAATATATTGCGATTTGTGCCCTAAAATAGTCCAAAGCTCTGATTTCAAGTATTGTGACGTATTTTTTGAATCCACGTCGAAATGGCAGAAGCAGGTGGTGCATGTTAATAAAAACCTACGAAAGTTTATTTATATTTAGGTCAGATTTCGATCTGTGCTTCACGGAATGATCTACTTTGCTCTCGCTCAGTCAATAATTCTGTTTTCTTCCTGTACGACGCTGAAATCCATAATTCTGACACAAAAAGCCCTCATTAGGATAATTACTGATGGCTGCTAAATAACTCATACCCGGTCTTTGAATGAACATCGCGAACCTACACAATTTAATTCAAGTTCGATTGAACATATTCCCGCAGCATCTGACTCCGACTCGTTTTCAACTGTCCGGGCACGTGGTACTCACTCAATGCCGCACAATTGCGGCGCAAAATATATATACGAGGGAGTAGAAGTGCCTAATTTGCTTTCTTTGAATTTAAAAAAGGGATTATTTGATCGCCCTCTTTAAATGAATAAATTATTGAAATCCTTTTTCATTAACAACCAAGACCTGTAATAATAATCTTGTTTCATTTTATTATTAAATTAAATAATTATAGGTTTGTATTATTTGTCCCACGTAGGGGAATACTTTCCGTTGCTCGTTCTGTTTTTGATTTTTGTCTGAAATAAAATAAATAATATTTAAATGCGCGTAGTGAGTGGAATTGCTGAGTTGTGAGCGAATGATAGCGCCAGCATTTTAATTTAGTAGGAAACGCGATGCAGGTCGTTGCATTCGAGTCTATTTTCAGCTCATTCATGTTTATTCATCTGGCCATTACTACGAAGCCTTCACAGGCTTGTCGTTGACCAAGTCTCGTAATGTCGGAAACTTAGTTCCCCTCTAAGAATTGACCTTTATTTTTTCGACGACTCACTCGTTACGATTTGTAAACAACAGTTTCTCGAGGGGGGAATTTAGAAGCTCCCCAGATTTGATAAATATACTACGTGCTGTAACAAACGGCGTGAGTTGGAATTGTGGAATTGTCGGGGTCTACCGATTTTACGAATTCACGATATCCGTGAGAATTGTCTTAGAGGTGGTTTGTTTTCAAACGTTAAAACTTTTCTATTGGCCAACGAGCACGCTGCCGTGACGATAGTAATTTCTCACGCTGTTATTCCCGGGAATCTTACTAAACTTTCGAAAAAGCTAGAGATTGCCAAAGTTTGACGGCGCTTTCCAGAAAATATGAACAACTTCGTCGCGTTTTGTTTTATATAAATTGAGTAGAAACTCGACACGCGTCAGATGAGGTTGTGATGCTCACATTTTTACTTTCCGCACCTTAAAAAATATAATTTTCTTCAGATCTTTACGTTTTGAATCCACAAAACCATGTGGTCTGTGTAGTTCAATTTACGAGTGTGGTTTTTTGAAGGCTCGAAAGGGCGGTTACGAGGGATTTCCATGTATGGGAGGGGGGACAAAATGTACCAAAAAACAGTAACAGTGAGGATTTTGATCGAGCTTTCAAATTATTTTCTATTAGTTAGTACCCAATTTTTCTTCACTATTTACACCTCCACGAAAATTCGGCGAACTGAGATACGGAAGCAAAAATGGGGTTTTTTGGGAATACTGCTTCAAAGATTTTCACCAAACTCACAGGATGTGTTCAACTAGCCAATACCAATATATTGTTCTCCTTAAACTTTCGTGTGACGGTACTTGGAACACAGATAAACAAGACGTTTCGAAAATCGTGTTTTGAAAATGTTTTAGAAATTCGCTGAGTAGCCAACCGCATAACTACATTTGATTAACCTGACGGAGTGTCTTCACGTGACCTATTTTACTCCGCGCAAGTATTTCTGTCACTATCCGTTGGAGGTATGAGCCGCGTTAGCTCGGAAAATTAGGTCAAACTTACCAGGTCGTCTCAACTAACTGATACCGACATTTTGTCTCTCTTTATTATTATATTAGAACATGAAGCAAACTCGAAATTCTCTCCACAAGCTGAACATTGATTCGTTGAGTGTGGAAGCGGTTCGTTTGTGGTTTATGTTGGGTATCATTGGAGAACGAGAAGAATGTACAAGTACTCGCCCTTCTCATTTCTGGGGCTGCCTCGGGATTTTTACCTATTTTCTCGCCGCTGGAACGAAAAGTGCCATGCCTGGAGATACTGGACCGCGTGACTGAAGATTTGGTTTATAGTTACTGTTTTCAGTGTTGGTGGGACCGTAATAATTGATGAATGAGCTTACTGAAAGCTTTTGTGTAGAGAGAGAGAGAGAGTGTGTGTGTGTGTCTAGTAAAAAACGTAATACTAATTGACACAATGCCTTGTTCTTGGTGGCCTTTCTATATTGAAGTTAAAAGTCTCCTTTTGCTGAGGGGCTTACTAAAAAAGGTTTGTTAACTTTTCCACAATTGAAATTTAATAAAAATCTCAAAGACGACAGAGGGGGAGCTAGAAACGAACAACGAGACGTCTGATTTGGGAACACAGCGAGCTGTGAACATTTATACCTCCTTATGAGCTGACGTAGCAGCAATAACTAGGGTTTCAGCGTCTTTGGTACAAGCAGCAGATTCCAGTGATGTAAGTTTGATGCGTTAAACTACTAGGAAGTTTCGTATTAGAGTCCAGGGTAAATGGTAAAGAGGGCTTGCATGTCCCCTAACTTTCCCTGGTCAATAAATCTCTCTTTCTGTTTCTCTCTCAAATTAAGAGAAAAAAAAACAACAAACCGGATGCCAGGTGAACCGTGGCCTCAAAATAAACGAAGATGCATCTAGTCAGGTGGTAGATGTAGCGGTGATAAAAAGGGAAATGATCTGGCAGTTCTCTGTTGAGCTGGGCAATGCCTCAAACGTTCTGTGCCGCCTGGGTAAGAGTTTGTACCACGAAGTGGCAGTAAAATATCTGGTGCGTTGCAACACACAACTTTCCTTAGCTCTACAACAATTCACTTTGTACATGGCTAATTCTACTTACTCAATTCATTTATCACTCAGTTAATTTGAACTTGGTCAAACAACGCTTTACGGCAGCAGCAAGCGGTAGCGCCTACAGTTCCATAATTTATTGTGCTGCTCATATTATTATAGGACCATTATTGAGCAATTGGTACACAGAAAATTAATGAAGCTGTACACGAATTTTTTGAAGAGGGATAATAATCACTGTTGCAGAGTTAATGGGTAATAACTGTTAGAACTGGCAGTAAGCGAAACGGCAGTAGTTGAAATTCAGGAATTTCTGAAGTGAGCCTCATGTACCTCATGAGCGTTTTTAAACACTCACACTTTAGGTATTGGATTGGACTACAATACCAATTTTCTTTAACTTTCTACTAACATCCCAGCGGAGTTTATAAGGAAAAAGCTGCGCTAAAAACAATTTTCGTCGAAAATTTTGATTATTTATTGTGCTGCTCTCGTCATTTTCCCACGAATGGGAATTTTATGGTATAATTGCCTTATTGAGAGCTATCAATATAAACAATTTAATCAAAATCGTTAGAGCCGTTTTTGAGAAAAAAAATATTTGGTGATTTGATCACTATGATAACTATAGTTAAATTTCGGTGAATTTTGTTCATACCCTTATTTTGGCGTCCCATGATGACCTGCCGGCGAGATATGAAGTTTGAGCTGATTTGGTTCGGTGGTTTTCTCTAACAATCGTTCACAGACACACACACAAACACACAGACCATTCTCCCAAATAGTGTATTTCGGACTCAGGAGGGTCTGAAACGTAAAGATCTGAAGAAAACTCAAAATTATTTTTTCAGCCGATTACATAACTTTCCTTTCTACTTCGTAGAGCCAAGGAAAGTAAAAATCACAACACAAATCACACATCTCGACTGATGAACGAAAGCACGAAGAATTTTAAAACATTGGCGATTTCAGCCATATTAATTTGTGTGTAGTTTTATTGTTACTTATGCGCAGTAAATAATGAGAGATACGTGGTCAGCTGCCCATCCCCCGTTAATAGCCGTGCGTGTCGATTGACGTTAGGCCAGTGGAAGTTCTATCGAATCGGCAATACATTTCTGAGCAAAATGTCTATCGTTCATTGCCCCTTCGAGTCTATTCTTTAACCCCTCCCCCTCCTCCTCTTCCTCATCATGCAACAACCCCTTCAATCTATTCGCGAAGTATTTGTTACCGTTTTAGAGGAACTGCTGTTAATTTAAAAGGAAAACTGCCCAGGTTTGTTACCGTTTCGTCCCTTTTGGCATTTAGATTCTGATTCCGTTCGTGGAAAAATGATGATAGATTAATAAATTATACTGTCTTTCAATTAACAAAGTAAATTGGAAGAACCTCCACGTAGTAAAATGAGTGATGATACAAAATTACTTGTAAGGCGTGCCCAACACTTTTGATTAGTCAATATACTGCGTTGTACGGGACCATCGATGCTCACTTTATTGCTTCTTGTTCGTGAAAATTAGGTCAGGAAAGCTGATGTATTCGCATTATGGTTCGAAATGCTTAGAACAAAAATGTTATGAATTATCAAATAATCTCAGTGGGAGGAAAACAGCAGAATTTAATGACGAACGGTTGGTTATTTTAAGGTACTTATTTAACCTCAATGTTACGAGTTGAACGTTAACAGTTATGTTTTTCTGTTGCAGGTGCGTTTCTGAATAAAATATTTCACCCTCCGGAGAGTTTCCTTTGCATGCGGTGAGTCTCCCATGAAAGCTTACTTATTACCTAAATTCAAATAGTTTCAGATTATTTAAAGGTAGTAGCGATTGCGTCACTTCAGAGTGTGGGTTTTGAAGTGGACGAATTCTGAAACTCCTGCAAATCTGTGCGACTTATTCGAATTGAGCGGCCGTGAACTGTTTTCGAAATGTACACGTTAACTGCCGTTTTCAAATAGCAGTTCTTCAGTCGACCGGAGATTTCGGTTGTCGAAGGAACGGCGGTGTTAAAAAAATAAAATTGTACCGTTTTTCGGGACAACTACCTCATTCGACGGTTAACTTAATTCGAAAGTTAGTTGACATTCGCGTATGTTTCTGTTCACGGGCCTAGTGTTCCTAGTATTAATTGTGGCGCTGGGTGCGTAATACGCTTAATGATAGCTTGTCTCTCGGGAAATGATAAAATTGGGTAAAACAAAGTGTGAGTTCTCTTCAGATCTTAACGTTTCAGGGCCTACTGAGTTGATTTGTGAAAATGGTCTATGTGTGTGCGAACGACTTTTACAGAAGCCTGCAGGTTACCATGGGACGCCAAAATAAGGGTATGACGTTAACTATGACGTTATGATGTTAACTATAGTTATCATAGTCATCAAAACACCAAATACTTTTTTTCTTAAAACGGCTCTAACGATTTTGATTAAATTTTTTATATTGGTAGCTCTAAATAAGGCAATTATACAATAAAATTCCCATTTGTGGGAAAATGACGAGAGCAGCACAATAAATTATCAAAATTTTCGACGGAAAGCGTTTTTGCCGCGGTTTTTTCCTTATAAACTCCGCCGAAATGTTACTACAATTGTTGAAACGAGCGGTGCGTAGCAGCACACAACTTTCCGCCATCCCCATCAGTTCGAACACCACCTACGTGTGCGGGTGCTATTTCTTCATTCAACGCTTTTCTACAGAAACATTTATGGAGAACAAAATGTACGTACTAGTTAGCTGAGAGTACTCCGTAAGTTTGATCGAAATCGTTACAGCCGTTTTTGAGAAAAATTGGAATACCGATAAATTAATATTCGACAAATCTCCTTTTCTGAGTTAACTTTGCTTACATTTCCCTTCAACATATATATACAGAAATAATTATAGAGAACGAAGTGTGGGTATGGGTGACTAAAAGACACTCCATTAGGATTTATCACATCTGGTGAAGCAGTTACCCTGGGGTGTACGGAAATATTCGGAAAAACGTCATTTTCGACACATTTTGATTTTTATCTTTGTTCAATGAACGGTGAGAGGAACATTTATTGAGAACAATACATAGGTATTAACCATTCAAAAACATCCTGTGAGTTTGGTTTGCCAAAAAGCGTAAAAAACCTATTTTTCTCCGTAGGCCTATATCTATCTCCGTTCGCCGTTCAGTACATCCCTCCCCCCCCCCCCCCCCATCGATCGAAATCGCCTTTAACCTTATGTTGGTGTCTAAAAAAAATTAAGAACAAAACAAAAAAACCAGCTCAATTGGTTCAGCCGTTCTCCCGCAAGTCGAACTACAGACACACACACACACATGGACCACTCGCCGAAATTAGGTTTATTAGACTCAGCAGGCCTCAAAACGTAAAGATCTGTTGAAAACCCAACTTGATACGATTACTATACTTTCCTTTCCCTTTGGTCCAGAAATTCCGGAATTTCAACTAGCGTCCGTTTAACTTACTACCAGATCTAAAAGGTTTTACCCAATAACTCTGTAAAAGTGATTACTATCCTCTTCAAAAACACAGCCTCATCAATTTTCTGTGTACTAATTGCACAATAAATTCCGGAAGTGTAAGCGCTCCCCTTTCTGCTCTTGTGAAGGGTTCAAATAAACTGAGTAAGTGGATAGAGCCATGTACACAAGTGAATTGACGTACAGCTAAAGAAAGTTGTGTGTTGCAACGCACCAGATATTTAGTACTAAATCTGTATTAGTTGCGATAGTTTCGCAAATGATCATATTTACTGCATTCAATCATTGCGGTCAGTGAGTTGTATAGGACTAGGACCTAGTGAGGCTTAGCAGGTTTTCTGGGGCAGTATACCCCAACTTGGCTGTTGAAACGGTTGTGTAAGCGTTTACTGAATTTAGTCGTTGCTTACAACAGAGGTCAACGTCTCCAAACGTTGTTTTTTTTGCTTTCTTTTTTTGTTCCAACGTCGTGAATTGTGTTAAGAGACCCCGAGTGTATCAATACGAATAATATTTGTGTTTTTTTGTGAGGCAGTTGTATTTATTACGTGAACGTAGAACCCGGGAGCCCCATCTGCCGGTTTTATAAATGACGCGAAGGGCGCGCGGAGAAAACGAAGTCAGAAAAGAAGAACGGCCTGGGGTTTCCTTTCGTGGGGTTGATGATGACTGGGATGAGTGGCCGTGGTGACTGGCGAGGAGCGAGTGGGGTGGTAGGGGGAGCGGGCGATCCGGCAACGCTGTTTCGACACGGTCGGTGGAGAGCCCGATTTGGCAACGCCGCGACCTCTCCGGCCGTCGCCTTCTCTCTCGACCGGCTCCCGTCTCCCTCGCGCCCTTCTTCTCACGCCGCGCTGTTGCCAAACCGTCCGACGTCTTCCCAACTCTCATCTCGGGGGTTTCCCGAGGGCCTCTTCTCTTCATCTTCTTCGTCCTCCTCCTCCTCCTCCTCCTCCTCATCTTCTTCTTCTCTTCCTCCTCTTTCTCTTAATAAGGTGAAACCTCCATTACTCCGCTTCTCTCGAGCCGTCAATCAGGAATTTTCGTGTCGTACCTCCTCCGTTGCGTACGAATTTACTCCCGTTCTTCATCTTTTCGGATGTTTTGAGGGTCGCTATGGAAACTGCTCAGAATCAGCAGCTCGTCTCGTCCACCTGTCAACTTCCTAGACCAATTATCTGACGAATAATACCCTAATTTGATTGACTCACTGCCAAGTGGTTCTCGTGAGACACGACTATTCTCCACGATTTGTAATTTTTACTTTTTACCTGAACAGCCAAGTGAGCAAAGTATTGTTCAATGTCAAAAGTAAAGTATCGAATTTTGAACTGCCTTTTACGTTTGGAGCTTTACTTAATCTATAAAACCTCACAGCCCAGTGGAAAAAATGGTGTTGACGAGAGCGCGCGCTGAAGCTACAACCGAAGTTCGTAAATTGTATGTTCGGATGGCGGCTAATTTGAAATCGTCGATACAGGAAAATCGATCAAGAAGAGGAGATTCTTAAACGATGTTAGGATCAATTGGTAAACGAGGTTGAGAAGATAATTAATTTCAGTCTAGTACTACCAAACATAATCAGATGTTTGTGACACAACTCAATCGACATTTGTCCGAACTAGAGACCAAGTTACAGACTTGGACCGCATCCGTAAATAATAGATGTAGGTAAATAGCTGAGAAGTGATGGAGGGATTTCCTGGTAGTATATCTCATCATTCTCCGACTTGTCACGTTTATTTCGCCTCGGGACCGCGTTGTAAAATGATTCAGGCTTGTTTATTAGACCTAACGTTGACGCATGGATGCTAAGTTAAAGAATTGACGGTGCATCATTTAGGGGATAATGAAGGACCTCGCCATTATGTCTTCAAAACATCCGAACGAGCCTTGGGTTGTGGGCTGAACCGAGGACTCTCGAATACGACCAACTGCCATCGATTGTACAAAAAAAAGAGACCAAATGTGCGCAGTTTTTGTTCGCTGAAGGATCGGAAAAGTGTGCTATTCGTCAAGATTTGATCGGATTAGTAAATACTATGCAAAATTGTGCAGCTTGGTAAAAGTAGGAGTTTTGTCAAGATTGAGGACAATTTTCGTTTAGTCATTCGAGGGTTCGCTCGTTTTTCAAGAATTAATCGAGGAATTATCTGTGTTTTGAGCAGATTTTACAGGAGCAAAGATATGTTACGTGTGATTCTATCAAATGTACACTTGGCCGTCTATAATTTATGTTTTCTCTCGTTTTACTCAGCCCGCCACTTACCTCTCCCTTTGGGTACCGGAAAGATAACGTTTCGTGACCTACTGAATACAAAAAACCTCATATCGGACCGTGACCTCGTGTGTTTTTGTGCAGATGTCGCTCAATTTGCGGGAGAACGGCAGAACCGATTTCGATCGATTGGAAAGGGGAGTGGGGGACGAAAATGCACAGAAAACTACGGTTTTTCGCATTTTATTCGAAAACGGCTTCAACGATTTTCAATAAACTCACAGGATGTTTTAAAATAGTTAATACCTACATATTGATCTCGGGTGTGGATTATTGAGAGCCAGTCAGGATGAATGAAAAGCTTTCTCTCCAATTTATTACGCATCATCAGTGCTTGATCTCCATATAGCGAATGTAGAACCGGAAAAACAGGACGAGTTCTGCTGTGATTGGCTGGAACATGTTCTGAATGTAGTATAATTGCGATGCGCTGTCGTACTTGACTGTAGAAGTTAACTCTGGTGTGGATTTTTGAGAGAAGCTCTTCTAAAGTCAAGAACGACCCCACGTGACAATTATATATTGTTCTCCACGTAGATGTTCCTCTGACAGTCCATTGAACAAAGATTGAAACAAAAACGTGTCGAAAATAGTATTTTTGTGAACTTTTTCCTCATTTCCAAGCTTCGCTGGATTTAATATGTTTGGAGCGTCTGTACGCAACCCATACACATATTTTCTGTATGTGTCGGTTGAACTGAAGCCACGATAGCTCAGAAAACGAAATTATTCGACTGTTACGTCACAGTTTTTCCCATTTTTCTCAAAAACGATTTCGATCAAACTTACGAAAAACTCTCAACTAACTAGTCCCCTACATTTTGTTCTCCATAAATGTTCCCGTAGAAATGCGTTGAAGATACAGCGCCGGCAGGTCGTCGAATTTACGGGGGTTAAGGAAAGATGTGTGTTGCTACGCACCAGATATTTTGAACGAGGGAGTACGCAGTTTTCATGTATGGGAGCCCAAAATGCACCTTAAATGAGGGGTTTTTCGAATTTTCATCGAAAAAGACTATTTGGATTGAACTAGGTAAGTGCGTAACTTTTTTTTATAAGAGTTGAAACCTCCGTGAAATGACCTTGAACTTCGGGTGAAGAGGCAACAAGAGGGGTTTTCAAAAAATTGAACTTGAAAATATCTGGTGCGTTGCAACACTAAATGTAATGCCAAAGGTTATATACGAAACAGGAGCGCTTCCTAGAGGAAGCAAAAAAAAAAAAAAGAGTCAGGAGGGAGGGACTTCAAACGACGAAACGTTGACTTCCGCTGTAGTTCCCGCGTTGTACTGCATTTCGTTAATTTGTTTAACCATTTTTTGCCCATTACAACCACGGGCTTCGTCCGATCGGATTGCCGAGATGGCGGGCACAACTAGATACCAAATCGGATTTTTGTGCGAAAAGAACGAATTTTTTAGACCACGTTAAAGGCACAAAACGGGCCGGACGGCGGACGGACATTGCAAATTTGGAATCGCCAAGTCTTGAAACGTAAAGTATCAAATGTTTAAGGGGGGGGGGTGTAAAAAAAATTTCGTGACTGAAAACATAGGGTTATTATTCAGAATGATTAATAAACCAAAAAGAACCATCTCAATTGGTTAAGCCGTTCTCCTGCAAATCAAACTACACACACGCACGGACCACGCGCGTAAATTAGGTTTTTCAGACTCAGTCAGTATTTCTCACAACGTCAAGATCTGAAGAAAACTCAAATTTTTGTGGCCCGATTACTATACTTTCCTTTTCCTTTGGGTAGCGGAAATGAAAAGAAAAACGGAATGATGTAGATCAAACTCTCAGCCTGTCAACTAGTCTATACCAGCATATCTTTGTCCATGGTTCTCTTGCAGTCAATCGAACGAAAATAACAACCAAAATGTGTTTTTTCACGCATATTCGAGTCTTACCCAATAAATGCCAATCCTGACGGTGGGACGTTTCTCGTAGAGCCACACCTTGTTCTGCAAATATTCTCTGCACGGAGTTACAACATCAAAATAACAAAAAGCGCATTAGCCTTTTCATAAAAGCGGCTTTGACGATTTTCTTCCAGCTCTTGTCTACTTTCATCGGCATTTTGTATTTCATTCATCTCCGTAAGCGATCTGTTGAGCATTGTACCTGATCCTGATATAATTTAGCATAAACATACTGTAATACTGCTTAGTCCAACGCAAATAATAATCATCAAAATCAATCGACAATACGGAAAGTATAATAATTTTAATTATCTTCCCCCTCGTGTCGTGGATTTTCGCTTATAAAGGAGTTTTGGCGTAGACTGGCAATTGAATTTATTTTAACAAATCACAGGCTGATAATAGCGGAAACATTCAAGTTTTATTATCCTCCCTCTCTCGTTGTCATACGATTGGTGGTTTACCTTACTCAACCCCGAATTGAATGGGGGGGGGGGAATCATCAAAATCGTTCGAGTATTGCGTAAGTATCGCCATTTGCTTCTTTCGATCCCTAGAAAATTTGCGTTGATGATCCTATGAATCATTTTGTGCACTGTCACTCAATGAATATCGCGACTTGAGTATAAATAAAGGCTTCTTTTCTGTTTCTGCGTTGAACCCACGTTACTCCGAAGAAAGTTTTGTGATGCGTCGCCCCAGATGAGACAACTGTTTGAAAAATACGTAAAAAAATGTTCCTTTCTGCCGCGTCACAAATCGTGCTACGTTTTTCTCAGCTGCGAAGCCTGAGAGTTGTAATTCCCAAGTCTGTGGCCCGTTCTCAGGTTTCACTATACAACCGTCTTAAAATCGACCACTCCCAGACCCATTTGAACCGTTTTTGTTCCTTTCGTTCTACCTAGCAGCTTCAATACCGAAGAGTTTTCACATTCGATTAGAATTGTTCGATTTCCCTCGTTGTCGGAGCTATAGTTGTTCAAGGAGAGGTTTATTAAGTCCTCGATGTGTGTAGATTGTAGTGTACCGATGTCCCGACCTGTTATCTCTAAGTTGAAAACATCGACGTTTTCTCATCTGGTGTTTTTGGACTCAGAAGTACTAAATAACTTTCCACAACCCGCGTACGATTAACGATCACGAATATTATACCAGCCCTCTGTCTTTCTTCGACGCATTCCTACGGAAATATGTGTGTACAATAAAATGTAGGTACCAGTTAGCTGAGTGCACCCCTTGAGTTGGATCAAAATTAATGGAATCGTTTTTGAGAAAATGAGGAAAAAGGAACCTTAGAACCTCATTTTGCGGAACATCTTGGCTTGTGTTTCTGTTCAACGGACAGTCACGAAATAGTTGTGAGGAAAAAATGTAGATTTGGATCGCTATAAGACCAAGCGCCCTCTCAACTCGCAACGTCTCAATTGCAGAGAGTTCGCTGGGTTTATCATGAGAATTCCGAAAAACGTAAAAAACGCGATTTTTTGAGTAGTTCTCTGTTCAACAGTCACACATTTACGGAGAATGATGCACGAGTGTAGACTTTTTGAACACATCCTGTCAGTTTAATCGAAATCGTTAGAGCGAAGTACGAAAATTTTGTTTTTAGTACATTGTGTTCCTTCAGTTCATTTTCACGTCTACTTAGAATCATGAACAAAACAAAAAACACTGCAAATTATTGCACAACGGTTTATTATTCTCATGAACAGCTTGACCTAGTATTACTGCTCCGAGACCCATCCCATTCGATTCAGCATCGAAAAATAATAGTGAACCATGCGAAACATGACCAGACTACAATGGAACTATGGAAACTAAATATTCCCCCAGCGCCAGGCGCCCGTAAACGTCTGTAGACAATGATGATCCAATGTAGGGGTGTGCAGAGGAAGTGGCCACAACCTTCCTCTGCCCCGTCGGGCAAAAAGAGTCGGGGAAATTGGGACGGGGACTTCCAGCGAAGCCTCGGCAGTTGAGACGTTGCAAGTTGAGCGGGCGTTGCGAGTAGAGCGGGCGGGTGGTTTCGATGAGAGGGGAGGGAGGGAGTAGCAACGACGAAAAGTTGACTTCCGCTGTAGTTCCCGTGAGTTGATTCGATTAGTTGGCTCTAATAATTACTGTAATTTCCCTATACGCAGTTGTACACGTCTGATACTCATTCCATTCGACCCAGGATGTAGAAATACCATGAAAACGATACGAAACACGGCTTATTTGCGATTATACTGCGTTTCGTTAATTTTTTTAACCATTTTTTGTCCATAACAACCATGGGCTTCGTCAGATCGGATTGCCGAGATGGCGGGCACAACTAGATACCAAATGAGATTGTTGTGCGAAAGAACGATTTTTTAGACCCCGTTAAAGGCACAAAACGGCCCGGACGGGGGACGGCGGACGGACATTGCAAATTTGGAATCCTCGTCTTGAAACGTAAAGTATCAAATTTTGAGGGGGGTCGTAAAATATTTTTCGTGACCGAAAACATAGGGTTTTAATTCAGAATGTATAATAAACCAAAAAGAACGAGCGCAATCAGGAGCTCAATCAGTTCAGCCGCCGTACTCTCGCAAATCGATCTACAACCATTTTGGTTCATTATTCATTCTGAATAATAACCCTATGTTTCGTTCAGGTTTTTCGTTTCCAAAGCTCACGGTAAGGTGGCTCCCGAAAAAGGAGAAACTAAATAAATAATGAGCAAGGAAATGGGGAGGGCGCGCCTGTTCTAGGGATAGAAGGATGAGGACGGGGAAGGAAAGGAGGATAAGAGGATGTTCCACGACAGAACGACCAACCAGTTAAGGTACGACTCGAGCAATGAGTGGGTCGTGATACCTCGGAGAACACCTCAGCACTTTTCTTGCACCACACACCATGCCAGAACACAGTCAGTGCTGCAACCCTGATGTTACCTGCCCAAGCTCCATGAGCTTCCAACTCTACCATACGAAGATGCGTCCTGTCGTTAGTTACCACCTGGACATCCAAGATCACTGCAGACTGGATGGTACCAACGGCGACGATGTCAGGGCTCAGTCCTTCTCCAGAGACAACCTGGTAGTGCCGCTCTCTCTCCACTTCCCAGCCCTGTTTGCAGAGCGCGTCATGACGTTTGACACGACCCCCATGAGTACACGGACATACCTGCACCACATGACCCAGTGACTCAAACAGGTGACCACAGGCACAACAGCGAGCATTCACAACATCATGACCCCTGCGTCTTGTACACCTCATCGCTGTAGGCAGTGACGCCACACAAATGGCGTCAAAGTGTTGGTAATCCTTCCCGTGAATGCCCTCTGAAGCCCTCTCCACCCTCGCAGAAGAGTAGGGGGGGAGTCAGAACAGCGCCTGAGTTCTCATCTGTCAACCGAATCATTCAGAGCAGCCACAAACTCTGAAGGCTAACTGGGCTTGGGGGTAGTCGCCATGTCACACCACTGCAGCTGATCCTGGAAATCCAAGACCAGCCTCAGAGTGTGCGAAATCCCAGCAGATACCTGCAAAGCAAACAGGCGCTTATGGGAGAGATGGAACGCCAAGTCCCCCAGATCGAACTGGAGCGTGAATGTACGCACATGGGACGCTA
This sequence comes from Pachypeltis micranthus, assembly GCA_020466155.1. Classification (NCBI taxonomy): domain Eukaryota; kingdom Metazoa; phylum Arthropoda; class Insecta; order Hemiptera; family Miridae; genus Pachypeltis; species Pachypeltis micranthus. Next base: position 13,810,846 of record CM035775.1, read on the forward strand.
TGTGAGAGGCCTAGGACCATTCTATCATGGCTTATCAACCTTCTGACGGTCAACCTCCTAAAAACCAACCCGTAGGTCAGCTTTGGGAGCAAGTACGCCCGTGGGAGGCGCAGCTTCTGCTGTGGCGTCAGTGAAGCCTTGGCAACTTTCCGAAGATGATCACCAAAGTCCACACGGCTTCTGGCAGAAGAACTCCCAAGGTACTGCCACAATGACGCCTCTAGCAAGAACCCGAGATTTGCCAATCACCTCCACGATCTTCACCCTGTAACCTCGATAGGATGGCGTCAATAAAACCGAGCCACACTTCTCCGGGTTCACCCCCAATCCACAGAAGCTTAGCTCACACACGAACCACGCCCCAAAATTACGTTTTTTGGAGTACTTTTTTCCACGATAGCGATATCCTTTCCGTACCTTTTAGATAGCTAAAAATAAAACATGTGCCCAAATCGTTCATTTTTTGCAAATTTGTGACTCGTCGTGTAAATGAAAAGCTTTACTGCGAGTGGGAAACACTGTGTTGTTTGATCACTACGATAACTAATAATTTCGTGCGACGAGAAGATCTGAGGAAACCACAAATAATGTTTTATTTACATAGCTTTCTGTTATACTTCGTCGTGCTAAGGAAAGTGGACGCGTGTTGCTCGCAAGTAGAGGGAAAGTATTTTATACGCAGGAATCTAGTTGTAAAATCGCTCAAGCGATCATGAAGGTGAGTTGGAAATCCACAAGATGCAATCAAGAGGCGCGTTGAGTTCCCTCCAAATAATTTGGGGTTGGATGCTCCAGGTCAAGGAAATAGACCATCTCCCCTTCTGGTTCAACAGGAAATCCCCCTTCGAGCCCAGTAATATTAGATGACTGGGCAACTCCAACCTTCCACGAGTACCGAGCCTTGAATCCTTAAAAAGGCCTTGGAAGGAGACGGACCCCTCCATCATCAGTATTCCACCGACTATGTACTTTGTAACGGCCCAGGGTTCAGTTCTTTCTGAACCGAATTTCTGAGATTGAAATCGCGAGGAGGGCAATCAAAAACGCCTCGAGAGTTGAAAGAAAACTACCTCTTCGAAAGCGTTGGCGGTAATTCGAACCTCCGCAGACATCAAATTAGGAACTGGAGCGTCCCGATGGGAACTCGAGTCCCGAGTCTGCGAAGTTATCAAAGGAACGGACGGGGGCTGCGAGGAGACGACTCACGAACTATCGGATTCTCAAGGAATTTTCACACGAAAGAGCCTTGTGACATTTGAGTTCAGGAGATCGCTCCTGGGCGCCATGTTTGTCAGTGGATGCTTCAAAACGTCGATATTTGGAAGAGCACCATCGGATTTTCCGCCTACTTTTCACGTTCCTTAGCTTCTGAGTCCGAAAAAGAACGTTTGAGTAAATGGGATGTGAACGAGGTTGAGAGAAAACGGCCGTACCCTGCAGGTCGACGTAGGAAGTCAAAAATTAACTATAATTATAGCGACCCTGGAGTGGATTGAATGAAAAACTTCTCATCAGGGCTATTTCATCACAGCAGGCAAAAAGCTAGTCTTGTTTGTTTTCTTCTTTTTTTATCCGTATGTCATTATTTTAAGAAACTATTAGCAATTTCCCGAGGTGTGTTTTTCAACATTAATTCAGTTCAATGTGTTAGGAACTCAAATCGCCAACTCCGATTTTGCATGCAGCCAAACCAGACCATCCCTTTAACCATTAATTAACAGCACTCCTTCCCATTTCACATCCACCACACCACACTTTCCCGATACCGCTATTTATTGTTTACTTTACATTAGCAGTTATCATCAGTTATGCCAACAGAGCAGCAGAAATTCCCGCACACTATTGTTCTTAAATCTGACCAACAGCGCTGTTCCCAGCAGCAACTACCACTGGAGGTTCTTTTTGCGGCCTCGGGTGTGCCGCGTTTCTTTTTCGTCGCCGAACTTATTGAACCGTTTTGTTTTTGCATCGTTTACGGCATCTTATACGCCGCTCATCTCTCGTTCGGAATCTCACCACCGTCCGGACGTGTTAGACAGCGACTCCCGACCATCCAACAGGGAAGACACTGGAACGGGTTTGAACGATTTGGCGCGATCACTGAGCGTTCCCCAACTCGTGATTCCGAGTTGGATTTATAGAAGTACCAGACCATTTTTTTTCATTTTGTGTTTCCTCGGCCGCTAATTGTGAATAAACTCTTTGAACTCCCCTGTTGCCCTTTGTAGTTGTATCCGGTTGCTCTTATCAAAATTCGCCATTTCTTACACCCATCACATATTAGTTTCTGAAGCTGGTAAGCTGTGCACCCCGCCAGCCAATGTCAAACGGCAGGCCCAGAAGATACTCAAACACAATGCGTCTCTATATGCTTCTTATAATTTATTGTAGTTTAATTGCCTGCTGTGATATCCCATAGCCTTGACGATCCTTATAAATGAAGCGAAACGTCGGCCTAGAGAAAGTTTTTCATTCATCCTAACTGGCTCACAATATGTCACACCAGAGTTAACTTATACAGTCAAGAACGACCCCCACGTCGCAATTACGGCGACCAATATTTTGATAGGGCAGCTCTAAATGATATAACAGTACCATAACGTTTTCAACGAAAGGGATCCAATAACTTATCAAAAATGTCGGTAAAAGCAAAGAATATGGACCGCTTCCTCTGATAAGGCAATATATCGATATATCACGACCGAGGTCAGGTTATCGATATGCCCGGCATCGTAGGCTCTGGCGCCATGTTTGAAATTAGAAATAACGACAGCTGTACAATTATGCCAATTATTTAATGTTCATTATGCAATACCCCGTTATATAATTATTTTAAATGTACAAAGACTATGAAAAGGAGTGAATTCAATGAAATTAAGAATGGTTATATGAAATAAATATGAGATAACTAACGGATTGATATCGATACATGGAGTCGTAGCGTTATCAAGCGGTCGGTCCATATTCAGTGTTTCACCCAAAATGTCTATGAAAACTATTTGTTGACAGTTTTGTCAACAAAAAGAAAACCATCAGAACCTTTTTATCCTTCTTCCATATAATTTTCTCTCATATGGCACTACTTGTTCGATATAAGATTAATAGTGGTCATGGAAACCACAGAAATTCCAAAATTCTTACTGTCGTCGTTTCCTAGACCTCTTTCGCTATGAAAATCACGTTGACAGTCTTGTCAATTATTCATGAAGGTTCAGCGAACTTTGAGGCCACCTGTTTCTACGTGGAGCGTTTATTCGTGTTTTTTTACCAAGTTCGAATGAACGGAGTGAAAAATAAATTGGAAAGGCATTTGGTGGTGAGGAAAGTAATGTGATGCGTCTTTATGATACTCTTCGCGCAAATAAGCACCGATTGTTGTTCACTTGTGATCGGCCTCAACGTCAGAGTACGGTCATGTGTTTTGTGTGCATCTACAGTTGCGTCAGCCCGTCAATACTGTTGAAAACCGAACCCAAAAGAAAAATAAGGGCGTTAAGTGGTGACAAAGTGGTTTCGCGCCAATCTATCGATAAGTGGCGTGAATTGTTTCCTAACCGGCGCAGGCAGACGAATGATCCAAATCGAAAAGGCGGCTGACAGTCGACGGCAAACGTTTGAGAGGTTCAAATGAGTTGATTCAGCTCTATCGACTCTAGTACTGGTTGATGAGATAGTCGAGGAACTCTCGTAAGAGCTCGACAAATATTTTTGGACGAGCTCCAGTTACAGAGAGTTAACGTCAGTTCTGTTATTGATTGAGGATCTTCAGATCGTGAACGAGGGGGTTTTACTAGGGAACGATAAACAACATTGTTGACTTAAGGTTATTTAAGGTTGAGAAAAACGAAAATTACAATGAAAAAACGCGGCAAATTATTTACGCGGCGGTTTATTATGTTCTTGCACAGCTTGATGCAGTCTCACATTTTCACCCATTTTATTCAATCCAGCATCTAAAAATACCTAGAAAACGTTACAAAAACACCATGGATTGCCGGCGGTACAATACTAGTTTTGTGATGCGTCGCACCAGATATTGTTAACTCCAAAACTCGGGGGTCAAGAAAGGTATTTTCGGTATTTTTGTATTGAGGAAGGTCAAAGGATGACATTTTCACAGGCTCTACAACGCATTGAGAAATTATACATAATATACATAAATAATCGCTAATAGTTTTTGGTCCAATCTGGTTCAGACTGTTCTATTGGTACACCGTGATGGCCTCTCCCCCCTAGTTGCTGCGAAAGAAGGTACATATGATGAATTGCAGAAGAGATGGAAGGTACTATCTCGTCTAATAGTCCTACCCATTTTCTTGAACATGTTTTCGGATGTTGGGGAAAAATCGTTTGACGCCTTGCCCCTTTGCCGAGGTTGCAGCCTCATTAATTCTCAGTGTACCAATTGCTCAACAATGGTCCGGGAATGAGTACGAGGAGCACAATAAATTCCGGAACTGCGATCGCTACCGCTTTCAACTGCCGTTTGACCAAGTTCAAGTAAAAGCCATGTACACGAGTGAATTGACGTAGAGCTAAGGAAAGTTGTGTGTTGCAACGCACCAGATATTTTCATGAGCTTTTACTTTTCATTAAATGACTCGTGTCACACAACGCGGTGTTTTGTCACTATGGCAACTAAAGAAATCTGTTTTTCGTTCAATTAACACAAACTTGGTCGAAAGTAGCTCAACACTCAACATAGAAACTCGTGGAGCCGGAGATTAGGGTATTTGTTGAGATGCTGCTACTTATGCAATGGTTTTTATTGTTTATCCAAGAACGCAGTTGTTTGAATTCCGGAATAGTTATCCAATGAACGCTATTAAGGTTTCGTCGTATTAGGTAATTTATTGGACTGCCTATCCTGATTTTTTGTTTGGGACGACGTTTATAAAGAAAAAAATACGCAAAAATCGCTTTCCGTCGAAATGGTTAATAATTTATTGCGCTGCTTTCGTCGGAAATGACAATTTTAGGATACTGTCGTGTTTTTTGAAACTGCCCACGTTGCAGATTAAATCCAAATCGTTAGAGCCGTTTTCGAGAATGTATCTTTGGTCGCTAACATAACTATAGTTTACTTCTGAACCGGTTTCGCTCACACCTTTATTTTTGGCAATCTGGAGGCTACATATGGCATTTGAGCCGATCACGTCCACTGTACTTTGGAAATTGATGTATCGATGGTATCGTAAATCTGACCAGACCACGCGTCGAAGGTAGATTTGTCACGGTGTTGCCGCCTCAAAACATTTAAAAACCGACAAAAAACTACCGTTTCGCGCTGTATCGTTTAGTTTCCTTTCCATTTAGGCGGCGGAAAGTGAAACTGGAACGAGACGTCAATAAAATGGCTACATATAGGCGTTTGCCGTTTTAGAAGTAACAGGAATAGGGTAAGAGAATCGGAAGTGGTTTGAATTACGGAATTTGCGGGATCGGTCCTATATAATTTAAGAGCGTCGTTATACCTTCCCTGTATTTTTAGTTTACGGTGCTACCAGCACGAGTTTTCTAAGAAGGTCGGAACGTATTAAGAAAAATCGTTTTCGGACGAACTATTCGATAATTTATTGCGCTTCTCTCCTGTTGGTCCTAAGTCCATCTATCGATTTTCATTAAACACACAAAACGTCTTCAACCAGTCAATACCTAAATGGTGCTCACTGTAAATGTTTCTCTGAGAGTCCGCTGCTTGGACTTAACATCTAAAGTAAGTCAAAAACCTCGTTCTAACAACCTATACCAACACTTCGTACCCGCATACATCGGAAAATGAGATTCTATTTATACTTTCCGCTACCCCTAAGTTGGTTTTCTCCAATTCTTTACATTTTGTGCCGAACTGAGTTCTGAAAACCTGATTTCCTCGCGTGGTGGGAGAAGGGCTGGACCGATTGAGCTGGGTTTTTTTAATTTATTTTGTTCGTTATGGGCAAATTCCATCGTTGGGGAAGGGGTGTGGCGAACGTAAATGTACGAAAAACCAGTGTTTGCCGCCCTTCTCTCGGAAATGGTTCTAACGATTTCCGCCAAACGCATTTAAATAGTTAATATCTATATATTGTTCTGCATAAATGTTCCTCTGACAGCCCATGGAACAGAGATAACGAGCGGTGCGTAGCAACACACTACTTTCCGCCACCCCCGTCAGTTCGAACACCACCTACATGTGCGGGCGCTATATCTTCGTTCAACGCGTTTTTACAGAAACATTTATGGAGAACAAAATGTAGGGACTAGTTAGCTGAGAGTACTCCGCAAGTTAGATCGAAATCGTTAGAGCCGTTTTTGAGAAAATTGGAATACCGATAAATTAATATTCGACAAATCTCCTTTTCTGAGTTAACTTGTCTTATATCTCCGTTCAACATGTATATACAGAAATAATTATACAGAACGAAATGTGGGTTTGGGTGACTAAAAGACGCTCTGTAAGATTTATTACATCTGGTGAAGCAGTTTTCCTGGAATTTGAAGGAATGTTCGAAAAAACGTTATTTTCTACCCATTTTTATTACTTTCCGCTACCCGAAGGGAAGGAAAGTATAGTAATCGGCCCAAAAAAAAAATTTGAGTTTTCTTCAGATCTTTACGTTTCAGACCCTACTGAGTCTAAAAAACCTAATTTCGGCGCGTGGTCCGTGTGTGTGTATGTGTGTGTGTGTGTCTGTAGTTGGATTTGCGGGAGAACGGCTGATCCGATTGAGCTGGTTCTTTTTTTGTTTTGTTCGTTATTTTTTGTAGACACCAAAATAAGGTTATGGACGATTTCGACCGATGGGAAGGGGGGAAGGGGGACGAAAATGTACCAAAAACTAGGGGTTTTCGCATTTTTCTCGAAAACGGCTCTAACGATTTTGATTAAACTTTCAAATTATCTTTTCCTAATCAATACCTAACTTTACTTCTCTATACATATCTCCATGAAAATACGGTGAACGGAGATATGGGCCCCTGAACCAAAAATAGGTTTTTTACGCTTTTTGGCAAAACGGCCTCAGCGATTTTCACCAAACTCACAGGATGTTTTCGAATAGTTAATACCTACATATTCTTTTCAATAAATGTTCCTGTGACGGTCCATTGAACAGAGATAAAAATCAAAATGTGTCGAAAATAACGTTTTTTCGAACATTTCCGTAAATTCTGGAGTAACTGCTTCACCAAAATTGATCAATCGTTCAGAGTGTCTTCTAGTCACCCATACCCACATTTCGTTCTCTATGATTATTTCTGTATATATATGTTGAACGGAGATATAAGCCAAGTTAACTCAGAAAAGGAGATTTGTCGAATATTAATTTATCGGTATTCCAATTTTCCCAGAAACGGCTCTAACGATTTCGATCAAACTTGAGGAGTACTCTCAGCTAACTAGTCCCTACATTTTGTTCTCCATAAATGTTCCTGTAAAAATGCGTTGAACGAAGATATAGTGCCCGCCTATGTAGGTGGTGTTCGAACTTAAAGGGGTGGCGGAAAGTTGTGTGTTGCTACGCACCAGATATTTTTTATCTGTGTTCAACGGACTGTTGGAGGAACATTTATACAGAACAATATATAGGTATCAACTATTCGAAAACATCCGGTGAGTTTGGTGAAAATCGTTGAAGCCGTTTTGCCAAAAAGCGTAAAAAACCTATATTTGCTTCATAGGCGTATATCTCCGTTCACCATTTTGTCGTGGAGGTATGTACGGAGAAGAGAAGTTAGGTATTGATTAGTAGAAGATAATTTGAAAGTTTAATCGAAATCGTTAGCCGTTTTCGAGAAAAAGGCGAAAACCCCTAGTTTTGGTATATTTTCGTCTACAAAACATAACGAACAAAACAAAAAAAGATCCATCTCAATCGGTTCAGCCGTTCTCCCGCAAATCGAACTACAGACACACACGGACCACGCGCCGAAATTAGGTTTTTTAGACTCAGCAGGCCTTAAAACGTGAAGATCTGGAGAAGACGCTTTTTTTTTTACACGATTACGTAATAATATTTTTCTAATTTCCACAGTGATTGTTTCACTGAATTTCATTAATTTTATGGAGTGTCTTCTAGCAATATAACCACATTTTGTTCTGTGTAATTTTTTCTATACCTATCTGTTGAACCGATATTTTCCAATTTTCTCAAAAACAGCTGTAATGATGTCAATAAAACTTACGGAGTACTCTCAACTAACCGGTACCTACATCTTGTTTTCCATAAATGTTTCCGTAGAAATGCGTTGAACGAAGATATAGCGCCTTTATAAGTAGCAGGTCGTCGAATTTACGGGGGTTGTGAAAAGTTGTGTGTTGCTACGCGCTAGATTTTTATAAAACGTCATCGACAGTTATGATCGGACTAACAAGGCATCCCCAGGCAACCAATAAGTGCGACGAAATTGTTTCAGGCTGAAAAATAACCAATTCTTAGTTATTTCCACCGGGTATTCACACATAACCGTGAATTTCGCGTATTAGGTCTTGTGTTTATGATACAGTAACGTGTCATTTTTATAAGCTCAATTTTTACTTTGTTGGGAAACGTTAGTTTTTTGAAGTTGCCACACTTGTCAACTGACAAAACCAAACGTTCCATTTGGAGTTAATAAAGTAATTTTGTAGTCCTGACAGTTTGAAGTCATTTCTGTCGTTTTCTTTTCGGAATTTATTGTTTTTTAGCGTAAAATGTAGTAAACCACAGATAATTTATATTATGTTTGTGGTGAAATAACACTACGTCACAGAAACGCATTCTTAATCCCGCTGTTGTGACTGTCTATCAGAATTACTTTGGCATTAAAGTGGGCGAGCACGATAAGTCGTGAGCTCCACATAAATGTATTGTAACTCTTTTTCAGTTACTTTATGAGGATGGGTCTAAAGTGTAAAACGGTCTATGACTTTTATGTCGCCCATGGTCTGGAGGGAGCCAACAAACCGTGTAGTTGCCGATAAAGTTGGGATTGTTAACGAATAAAATAGGAACATTACTTCGGCTGTTCGACAAATTCCACGCTCAGATAGTTTACCAATACCAACTCCACCCAATAATGGAAAATGAAGGTAGTGAAGAAGAATTCAACAAGCCTAGCACAAGCACGTGCTGCAACGTTAACGTGTTGATGAAATGTTCGGTTCGTGTTCGACTGAACGGAGACAATTCTTAGATTCGTTCGAGCTTAGTTTGAAAGCTGTGTTAAAAAAAGGTAACCGCGAACCCACGGTGTTGTAGATTAAACCCACAACTTTGAAGATTCTAGTAACGTTTTGGTGGAAATCGCAGAAATCGATATTCGTCGAAAATGTTGGTAATTTATTGTGCTGCTCACAAAATAAAAAAATTTAATCAAAATTGTTAGAGCCGTTTTCGAGGAAAAAAAGGTGTTGTGATCACTATGATAACTATAGTTAGTTTTGGGTGGATTTTGCTCGTACCCTTATTTTGGCGACCCGTGGTAACCTGTAGGCTAGATATCAGGTTTGAGCTGATTTGGTTCGGTCGTTTCCTCTATAAATCGTTCGCACACAGTCCATTTTCCCAAATAGTGTTTTTCGGACTCAGTAGGGGAACCAAGGAAAGTAACAAGCGAATTTGGATAAAGCGTTCTTATCGCTTTTTTCGTTCGACAGTTAGTTTTAGTGTACCTGTGGAAATGGAGTGTGGTTGAAAGTAAAAGCTGCCGGAGGGGCTTTTCATCATCCTCTTAACCACTTAACATTTAACTCTCTTCGGATCGGGTAGCAGGTGAATTGTACCCGATAATCGTGGAACAGGTGGGCTTTGAGGATTGAGGAACGTCTCTTCTCTTTACGGTTGGGTTGGGGAAAAAAAAGATAAGCTCTTAGCGGGTAGTGGGAGTCTCTTAGGCCTCAGGTCTTGGTGGGGCCCGGGCATCGACCGATGGGGGAAAGAGAAGCTATTACCCTGCGATGGAAAACAGGTCGGTCAGGTTTTGGGCCAACTTGTTCCTCCTTTCCGTGTCGTGGAGCCTCGTGGTGGGAAGGTTCGGTTTTTTAATATCAGCTCCGCGTTTTATTTTCGTGGCCCTCCGCTCGTTTTAATTCGAATTAAAATCAACGCGGATGTGTGATATCGCGTTTTTTTGTTTCAAGTAACGGATTGACCACGCGAGGTTCTCATCGTCGGAACTAAGTTCTATCCGGGGCTTAATCCGATTAGTTGTAGGCGACCCCTGAAGAAAGAAGTAGCTAAACGTTTTACTGTCAAAAGGCAAAAAATAATTTTGTTGACGCATCCTACAACTTTCCTCAACATTCGACGATTTTTATGGCTCCAGCAACTCATGAAATATGTTTTTCACTGAGTTTCCGTGAACTCGATAGAAATTAACAACTATACGAGGTCTGATCAAAAAGCTCCAGGATTTTCTGAAAAACGCTTTATTAAATTATCTTCAACATTATTCCCTTCAAAGTACTACCCTAGGCTACGCAAACACTTCTCCCAGCGGTGTTTCCATTGGTCCATACACCGGGAAAACTCATCTCCTGGCATGCTGTAAAGCTGCTCCTGCATTTTTATGCTTGATCTTCTCTATCGTCTGAATCCGCGGTTCTTTCATTGGGTATTTGAGTTTCGGGAACATCCAGAAGTCGCAGGGAGCCAGGGGCTGAGGAAGGGGTTTCATGGAGTTTTTGGCTAAAAATTCGCGAATGAGGAGCGCGGTGTGACAGGGCACGTTGTCTTGCTGGAAAAACCACTCTCCTGTCGCCCACAATTCCGGCCTCTTCTACCGAATCTTTTGGAGCGAATTGCGCAGGGTTTGATGGTAACGAAAAGGATTTTTGTTTCTCCTTGTGCGAGGGTTTCGTGGTAAACAACGCCCTTTGCATCAAAGAAAACATTGAGCATGACTTTGACACTCGATCTCACCTGGCGAGCTTTTTTTGGGACGTGGAGAGGTTTCCGACTTCTATTGAGATGATAGAGATAAGTTTCCATGAATGATTTGTCCGATTTTACGCAAACGCGCTGCTCTTCCTTCGCGTTCATCACACCAAACTCGAAAAACGCAGAACACAACAAAGAAGTTCATAAAAACAGCTATAGATTGGACTGGGGAAGGTTAGAGCAGCAAAACAAAAAGGAGGTTATTTGGGAAGGTTCAGGCTAAAACTTGAGCGCCAAAGCAACCCTCTCCGTTATCGTGAAGGCGCGCAATTCAAAAAGTCCTGGAACTTTTTGATCACACCTCGTATCTGTGCCTGAAGTTATTGAATAACCTTCGTGTTATAATAAATGAACGTGGTGAGCGTGAGGGAGGGCTGTATTACACTTGACAGAATAGTGAGTATATATAAGTATATAAACGCGAACCAGGCGTGAAACTGGTTGTACTGGGAAGGAAGGAGAAATCCGCATTAGATATCGATGAGAGGTGAAACCTAGTGTCTGTTGGTAGAACTGGGAGGTGTCAGTATGAATGGCTAGTAGGTGTAGGAGGAGCTGTCTGTTGTGGAGAGGAATGTAAATTGAGGGGAGGGGAAAAGGATGTTTGGGGAAGTCCAAAAGAAGGGGAAATCCGTTGTCACTTGGAAATAGCTGAGGAACGGGGAAACCATGACTTCGCCGGAGATTTGGAGGACAAGTACCCAGCTAATTCTGCGAGATGAACACATCGCATGAGTAACGTGAACTACCAGCAAAACACTACCAAACAAGTTTGTCGATAGAGCAACCCGGAATAGGCTAGACTCCTGTAATTTCGTGTGTTTTGTCGGGAAGTATAACAGGATAAAACAGCTGACATCATAATTCCTTTTCTTGTATTTTTTAAAAGTATATTTGTACGTATTTTTACCAATGCAAGGTTTGCCTCACTACGAGCAATAGTAAGGGGTGTGTGTTACCGTGACACTATCCTTGATGAGCTACTGCTAATGTGGGGTAGCAAACTCACACTCCATCAAAAGAGAGTATCGACTCAATCCCAGAAAGCTGCGCTCGTGTCGATCACCAAGGCCTGTAAGACTGTATTGACAGAAGAAGACCGGTCAGTTACCAATTTACTGGACAAGTGGTGTGTGAAACAAGAACTTCTCCCTTTCTGAGCTGGACTCTGTGCAGCTCTCTACTGAACGAAAACTTGCTGCCATTGATGAACGGGATAAATGGCTTGTGAAAGGGAGTCCTCGTCAAAGAGACGTGACACGAATTTTTCCCCCGACATCCGCAAAAGTCTTGAGAAAAATTGGGTTGAACCACACCACTGGACGGACCAGTTCCTTACGGATGAAACGATTTTATTTCGTTCGGGATTTAAGGGCGTCTACTATTCGATACCTAACGTTCGTTTCTGAATCATCGTTGAATGGACTAGTCTATGACACTATCTGGTGCGTAGTAACACACAACTTTCCGCTACCCCAGTAAATTCGGCAGTGCATTTTCACGCCTACATTTATGGAGAACAGTAGACGTACATTACTAGTTAGTTGAGTGTACCCTGTAAGTTTTTGAGACAATCGGAAAAACGGTAAATTAACGTTCGGCAAATCTCGTTTTCCGAGGTATCGTGGCTAATATCTCCGTTCAACAGATGGACACATAGATAGTTACGGAGAACAAAATGTGGTTATTGGTTGGTAGAAGACACCACGTTAACTTGATCAAAACCAGCGAAGCTGTTACTCGGGAAATTCAAAATGCTCGGCAAAAATGTTCAAAAAAACACTGTTTTCGACACAATTTGGTTTTTATCTTCGTTCAATGTTTTTGAAGGCATTCCTCCTCCCCCTCCCTCCCGTCGTTCCATTCGAGGAGGTAATAGCCAAAAATACGCGGTCGCCACTGAACTTGCTGCATTAGTGTGTAGTTAGATCCCTGGCATCCAATTCACAGGTTATTGCGGCTCGTTGATTTGCACTGAGAGCCTCCGTGTGGCAGCGCATAGTTGCAGTCCATTCAACAATTGATAATATTTCTGAGCGAAGCAAGAAATACATCCTTATCTTTATCTTCACTGATGCTTCATGGATGGTGGAGGCCATCGTCTCGTATTCTGGCCCGAAATCCCTCTGCTATAACGTTATTTTCCAGGGTTCTGGATTGAGTCGTCCATCCAATCCTTTATTCTAAGATTAATCGAGGAGTTCCACTGACGCTGTGTTGGCCCAGTGTGCCCTGCAGTTTCCCAATTTTGTCAGTAGCGTCTACGTACCCTTCATTAAGGTCCGTCTAACAAGCTGCTGCTCAACTCTGCCGCGGGTCTAGTTGGAAATTTGCTCGAAGCTTCTCTCCAACTGTGAAAAGCTCATCAAGCTGGCCTTGATTCGGTCCTACTCGTCCTCTCTCTCCCTCGTTACGTTCTTCCAGTCTTCTAATTTCGTTCGGCTCGAGTGATTTAAGGCCTTAACATAAGAACGTGCTGCAATCGTGACCATTTCAACGATTCTTCATTACCCTTTAAAATGCTTCTCGTTCGTGTAGGTGTTCTCTTTTTTGTTTCGTAACTTGGGAAAATGGAATGGGACGTTAAGTGCCTGTGTTATCGCTAAATAGGCGTGTTGTAACCGGTTGACTAGAGCTTAAAGAGCACTTCGCTAACTATCGTCATTCAACTTGGCGATCGTGCTGTCGCGGACCTTCGCAGACCTTTAGCTCAAAATCGTGTCTAGGGAGATTTTTCTCAGTTTGCAGAGAGAATTTACGAAGGTGAAAGGCGCCCTTTTGCCACTTGAATGCTGAAGAGATGGAAGATTCTTATTACCCGTAGAAACTCATGTTTCGAAGCGAAAGGAATTGATTTAAAGGATCGAAAGAGGATAGTACTTGGTTCTCCGGTTCCTACCTCAACTTACTTATTGTTACGTAAGAGAATAAAACGGCGTTTCACACCATAGTCGTTTCTCTTCTGGCGAATGTTATGAAATGTTGAATCCTCCGCACCTTCTTCCTTTAGAGGCCCAAGAAAAGGCGCAATTTCCACACATTTACGACATAATTTTACCAACAATGCGTACTCCGTTTCCTAATGTTTTTTTCTACTACTTTAACCGAATTCGTCCTCAAATTTGTACTCAGTTTCTCAATTTGTAATGAAATTCGAAATAGTTTTCGACTTGGAAGGTTAATTAGGTGGTTGTGTGAAGTGAGCGCAAATGGTGTTTTTTGAGAAAAAAAAATGGTATTAGAACATGGTGAACATAGAATGGCGGAACGAAATCAACTCAGATTTGCAAATCAATTCGTGACGTCTAAATAAAAATCTAACTATAGTGGTGGCAGTGATCAGAACACTAAGGGCCGGTTTATCAATTCTTTACGTTGAAACGTTGATTAGGTAGCGATCTGTTAACGATAATCAAGGAGTGAAAAAATACTAGAGCTCGGATCGCGTTCATCAATCGCCAATTGACTAATAGTTAGCTAGCGAGAGTTTGACCGCGGGGACGAATCCCTCGAATGAAGAGGCAACTTGGCGAGTTTTCATCCAAAACAATGTGTTGGAGAGTTGGTACCATTGAGCCACCTTCATTTGCCGCCTGTCGATTTCATAATTTGACATTTTCATTCGAATACCCAAAATATCAGTTCCAGAATTGTTAAATAATACATTTGTGATCTTACTTGTTACTTTTCTCTTTTTTTCAATTCTCTTCTTATTTTTCCTTACTTCTCATTCTTTTCTTACTCCTCTTCTTATTGTGTAGCTCATTTTACTTTCCGCTACCCGAAGGGAAGGAAAGTATAGTAATCGGCCCAAAAAAAATTTGGGTTTTCTTCAGATCTTTACGTTTCAGACCCTACTGAGTCTAAAAAACCTAATTTCGGCGCGTGGTCCGTGTGTGTGTCTGTAGTTCGATTTGCGGGAGAACGGCTGATCCGATTGAGCTGGTTCTTTTTTGTTTTGTTTGTTATTTTTTGTAGACACCAAAATAAGGTTATGGACGATTTCGGCCGATGGGGAGGGGAGGGGGGGGGACGAAAATGTACCCAAAACTTGGAGTTTCTGAATTTTTCTCGAAAACGGCTCAAACGATTTTGATTAAACTTTCAAATTATCTTCTCCTAATCAATACCTAACTTTTCTTCTCTATACATATCTCCATGAAAATACGGTGAACGGAGATATGGGCCCCTGAAGCAAAAATAGGTTTTTTACGCTTTTTGGAAAAACGGCTTCAGCGATTTTTACCAAACTCACAGGATGTTTTCAAATAGTTAATACCTACATATTTATTTCAATAAATGTTCCTGTGACGGTCCATTGAACAGAGATAAAAATCAAAATGTGTCGAAAATAACGTTTTTTCTAACATTTCCGTGAATTCCAGGGTAACTTTTTAACCAGATGTGTAAAATCTTAATGGAGTGTCTGTCAGTCACCCATACCAACATTTCGTTCTCTATAATTATTTCTGTATATATATGTTGAACGGAGATATAAGCCATGTTAACTCAGAAAAGGAGATTTGTCGAATATTAATTTATCGGAATTCCAATTTTCTCAGAAACGGCTCTAACGATTTCGATCTAACTTACGGAGTACTCTCAGCTAATTAGTCCCTACATTTTGTTCTCCATAAATGTTCCTGTAAAAATGCGTTGAACGAAGATATAGCGCCCGGCTATGTAGGTGGTGTTCGAACTTAAAGGGGTGGCGGAAAGTAGTGTGTTGCTACGCACCAGATATTTTCGTATTGTGATCATTATTGTTAAGTGTTTGTCGTGATTTTTTCCGTCGTGAGTGGGGCCAGCATAAGTAAAAATATCTGGTGCGTTGCAACACACAACTTTCCTTAGCTCTACGTCAATTCACTTTGTGCATGGCTAATTCTATTTAATCAATTCATTTATCACTCAGTTAATTTGAACTTGGTCAGACAACGCTTTACGTCAGCAGAAAGCGGTAGCGCTTACAGTTGCGGAATTTATTGTGCTGCTCGTACTCATTGCAACACCAGTATTGAGCAATTGGTACACAGATAATTAATGAGCCTGTAAACACGATTTTTTGAAAAAAGGATAGTAATCACTTTTGCAGAGTTATTGGAAAATAACTGTTAGAACTGGTAGTAAGCGAAACGGGCGTAGTTGAAATTCAGGAATTTCTGGAGTGAGCCCCATGTATCTCATGAGCGTTTTTAAACATTCACCCTTTAGGTATTGGATTGGACTACAATACCAATTTTTTTTAACATTCTACAAGAATTCCAACGGAGTTTATAAGGAAAAAACTGCGCGAAAAACGCTTTTGGTCGAAAATTTTGATAATTTATTGTGCTGCTCTCGTCATTTTCCCACGAATGAGAATTTTAAAGTATCATTGCTTGATTGAGAGCTATCAATATAAAAAATGTAATTAAAATCGTTAGAGCCGTTTTTGAGAAAAAAATTTGGTGTTTTGAGCACTATGATGACTATAGTTAATTTTCGGTCGATTTTGCCCATACCGTCATTATTGCGTCCTATGGTAACCTGTAGGCTATACATCAAGTTTCATCTGATTTGATACGGTGGTTTTCTCTAAAAACTGCGCTAAAATCGATTTCGTCGAAAGTTTTGGTGATTTATTGTGCTGCTCCCATCATTTTCCCACAAATGGGAATTTTATGGTATAATTGCCTTATTGAGAGCTATCAATATAAACAATTTAATCAAAATCGTTAGAGCCATTTTTGAGAAAAAAAATATTTGGTGTTTTCATCACTATGATAACTATAGTTAGCTTTCGGTGGATTTTGTTCAAACCCTTATTTTGGCGTCCCATGGTGACCTGCGGGCGAGATATCAAGTTTGAGCTGGTTTGGTACGGTGGTGTTCTCTAAAAATCGTTCAAAGACACACACACACACACACAGACCTTTTTCTCAAAAAGCGTGTTTCAGACTCAGGGGGGTCTGAAACATAAAGATCTGAAGAGAACTCAAAATTTTTTTTTCAGCCGATTACATAACTTTCCTTTCTACTTCGTAGAGAAAGTTAAGTAAAAATGTTCCTTACAGAAAACATTACGTGTATTATTGAAAATTAATCATACACCAAACAACTTTCAAAAAAGTTGAAAAACGAACTTTTCAACACCAAATGTGCGGTGTTTCACAAAAATTGACATTTTCACGTGTGTACAGTCGATAGCACCAATGGCCTGTGGCATTCTAGCCCAGTGGTATAACGCTCTTTGGGCTTTTGATATTTTTTCTTCTCCAGACATCGTCTTTATGAAATTGGGGGCAAGTGAACAATGGTCTGGGAAACTAGTTTCACAATGAGGCAGGCAGGAGTTTTACTAACGCCACTAAAGTCGCCTACAGCTAATAGCATCGAAACTGCAAAGAGAAAACAAAAATTATTATTTACGTGTTCTACATAATTCCGAAATTTATACGAATAATCGCCTCGACTAGTAAGGACCTTTTCATTCGTATAGCCTATGTGATGGGTAAAAAAGATAATTATTGAGTTCTACAGATATTTGCGGAGGTCAAAACGCATAATTCTGGTCTATCGTTCACACTAAACTCATTTCCAATAAGCTACGAAATGGAAGGTCAATAATAACCAGAAATAAGCAAACAACGTATATTTTATACGGTTCACTTTTTCCTATAATTCCAAAAGAATCAAAACGGAACTTCACAACAAACGTCTCCTCATACGTTAACCATGTCACAACGTTCTTCTCTTATCAGTTCCAACGTACACAGTTAGAAACCCTATTGCATTACTTGGTAAAACACGCCGAACGTACCAAGGGATTAGGAAAACTGTGATTCGACGAAACAGATTTTGGGACTAATGAAATTGAAATGTAAACATTTGATGAAAGCTCTAAATTACTTTTCGATCTTGACGTAAGTTATATCATGCACGAATGTAACGTGGTAGGTCGATAAAATATTAGTCTGTACTAACCGAGGCTGTAGAACCTGAGCGTTTGGAGTTTCTTCATTGAAGGAATTGCGTGATTTCGATTACTTGGCGATTCTATTCTCGTTAGAATGAGCGAAAGTACGAACACCATTGTTTCTTTCGACTATCGGAACATAGTATGACAATTTACGTCGTCGAGTGTATCAACAAACTCGACTCTCAGACGGACCTGGTACGCGTCTATCTCTTCGTCGGAGAAATTAGAGTCTGTGAGCTCCCAGTCGGAGTCCATTGCTTATAGAATGATTTTAAATTGAGTTGGCAGAACCCCAATAAATAATAGAACGATAATAGTAATATGATAACGAGAGCACAAACGAAAACAGATCGAGGCAAACGAAACACAATCGAACATGGCTGCCAACAAAATTTTTCAGATAACTGTACAACTTTCTGATAACTGAAACAACAGATCAAAAATAAATAAACGCAGATAATAAATAAATGAAAACAGATCGAGGCGAGCGAAACAGATTATTTGGCAGATATAACGGTTAGTTATCCGATAACTAAACAGCGAAGAGACGAGTTAAAAAATAACTAACAGCTAGCGCTAACGAATTGACGCGTCTTCGGGAGTTAACGAACGATTTGACTTAGTCAACCTTTAATCAAGCTAGCAAATGACATTGATTAACCGGCCCTAAATGTTTTTCATCATGATTTTGATTCAATCGTTTGTATGGACAGTACCAAATAGCGCAACAACCAAAAATGCGTTCAATAAACCAGTTCGGGTTCTAAGAAAATCTTCCAGCATTCCAAAGAAATGTTCTTCTCATAGTTCAACATTTCTCCTCTCTGCTCTGACCTGTTTACTTCGTTTCTCACCTCAACGTTAAGAGACGAAGTACAGTTAATTTTTACCCTAAAACCTCCAACTGGCTCCACGTTGAGTCTAGTTTTGGAGTTTTGTGCCCTCAACTAACTAAACCGAACGTTAACTCCCTAGTACCGTCCGCATTTATGGACCGCGTTGCTCTGCCAGCTGGCCGATAGTTAGGTCGATTATTAATGGCCTCCCGGGTTCGCCGATTCTATACTTAGATTTTCGGATGTTGGCGCGCTCGGTCCATTTCAGTTGAGTGGAATGGTCCGGTTTGGGGGGGGGGGGGGTAATGAATTATTGCGTCCTCAGTCAACTTGAATGAACTGCTTGGAACGTTTAACCGCTTAGAAAGTTGAACTAGTAGCATTTTTTTTAAAAGTATTTTTATTTCATTATTACGGTCCCCCTTAATTTGGATTTGTTTTGTTGTGTCACGTCATTTGAGGTCCCCTAAAACCGTCGCTAACTTGTGTCGATGAAAAACGTCGAATCAAAAAATTTTAAATGTCACAATAAAATAACATTTGCTTGGTTACGAAGTAAACCAACTGGAGTTGCACTTGCAACCTTAACACACCCCCCACAGGTGCAGACCCAGTGCCAGTGAACACCTCGTCAGCTTCTCACGGGGGGTTGCTTTGGTCAGTATGTCAGCGGGCATTCTATCAGTTGACATGTAATCGACGTCCACCAACTCGTTGTTTATTGCTTCACGAATCTCAATGTGTTTTGTTCGATTGTGATGAACAGGATCCATGACAAGTTTTAATGCCCCTTGCTTGTCATCCTTGAGTGTCAACGTTCCCTGTTAGTGATGTCCAAGACTTTTTAGCAATCTCCGCAAATACAGAGCTTCTTTTATGCCCTCGGTGAGGCTCAAGTACTCAGCTTCTGTTCTGGAAGTCGCCACAGTTCTTTGTTTCCTGGTTTCCCATGTAATGGCTGCACCAGCCATTACGAAAGTGATTCCAGTATTAGATCTGCGATCGAATGAACAATTCCCCTTCGTTCGATGTTTGACGCCCTTTTACAACTTTCAGTTCAGGCGCGCTAATGGACAAAATAATTTTTGATTTCGCTTTCCTGTCATTCTTCTCCCATTCACCGCTCTGGCTTCTTCGTACCGTTGGCATATTCCAGTAATTCGTACTCATCCAGAAGCGCTTCAATATGAACCACCCACGTATCGAAATTTTGTCTTCCTAGCACAACTATTTTGAAAAACATGCTCCACATGCGTTATCCTGGGCCCATAATCTGTTATTTTTGTCGATGTCGGAAAGCTTATTTTATACCACAATAATTACGTTCACTTGGCGAAACCGAGAATGGATATACTTAATAAAATAACGTTTGCTTGGTTACGAAGTAAACCAACTGGAGTCACACTTGCAACCTCAACAGAATTATCGAGGTATAGTTGTGGTGTTCACGCGTCAAACAACTTCAATCAATCCCAACTCCATTAAGCGATTTTTATCGCCCTAGGAACTAATCAAATTTGTTATTCGTTCGGTTTGTACGAACGTGGTGGAACTTTATCGACTACGTAGAAGTTGCGGAATTAATTGGGCTGTTGCTACTTACGACACGGTCTTTATAGTTTACATTTGTGGGATTATGGGTGGAAACAGTTGAAAAAGTTATTCGGATAAGCAGTTTGAATGTCGAAATTTCTTAAGGGGCTACTGATCATTTTACTACTATTTCATGACTTTTACTATCACCTTATACGTAACTGATTAGACTGTCATCTTCATTTTATAAGGAATATATCTCAGGAGTACTAACGCTTTCGCTAGTACTCAGTTAAGAGTATCCCGTGAAATTGATCGAAATCGTTAGAGCCGTTTTTGAGAAAATTTGGAAAAACGATAATTTACTTTTCGACAAGTATCATTTTCCGAGTTATCGTGACTTATATATCCGTTCAAGAGATAGATTTCCAGAACGCACACCGTCAGGTTGATCAGTTATGAGGTTACTGTGAAAGTTAAGAAAACGTTAACAAATTTCTGTTATGTGGACTGTCAGAAGAACGTTTATGAAAAGCAATGTATTGACTAGTTGACGACAGTATGATTGGGACCTATCCCATTCGATTCAGTATCGAAAAATACTATTAAACCATACGAAACAAGATCAATACAACGGAACAGGTTTTGACTGGTGGTAATTGAGATGTGTAGCGTTATGTTTCCCAGCATCTTATTATTTCAGTTTTAAGCGCTGTTTTTTTGTTCACTTAATAATCCCAGAAGAAGTGACGATTGTTTGGGACAAGCCCCAAAATTGTTACGGGCGAAGGGTCGTCATGCAGAGCGAAGACGTCAACATTGCAACATGAAGGACAGATGGAAAGAATTTTTTAACAATTATCAGGGAGGACGCCGATATAATAGCCCATTTACCAAGGGCGTACAGTCTTGGTTTGAGCGAGTGAATCCATGGAAACCCAAAGGGTTTTGTAAAAATATCACCGGGTTGAGGAGCCCTGAATTGCCCCTAGGTGTTTCCACTACAGATAGCCCCCGTTACTCACTCTCCAGTTGGCGACTACTCTCTTGGCCATCAACTTTTCCCCCCATTTTATTCTCCACTTTTTGAAAACAGAGACACAATTAATCCCTATTATTTGTCATTCATAAGTATCTCAGTTCAAATTATTTTAACGGAAAAATTGACCTTTGATGCAGAACAGTAAAATCCCCTATAGTTTGCATAGTGATAAAAACACTCGTTGAAGGTGGTCATTCAATCAAGTAACTTGGTGGATAGTCTTTTTAATCGCCTTTGTACTAATTGCTCAATAACGACCGTGGTACAAGCAGGGGCGGCGCAAAAAATTCCAGAACGATAAGCGCCTTCACCTGTCACGTAGCGCGTTATTAATAAACAGAATGAAATACGGATTTGATTATTTGCGAGAGTCAAAGAGAATCGCTGAATACACGTGAGACCAAGGAAAGTTGTGTGATGAGTCGCTCCATACGTTTTTTGTTGCTTGTTGAAAAGACAACCCGACCAAACTCGCAGTATATCATTTAACAATACTTGAATATTGTTTTTCATAATTGTTCTCAGTATTTATTAAGACAACATCCAAGATTTGCCCAAAATTGTCTTTTTAACATTTTTGAAATTACCGCTGTAAATGAACTCCTGACGTAGTGTGTGTAATCTTCCTTTTAACTTTGCGGAACGCCAAATTACCATTTTTCCAATTTTCTCGAAAAGAGCTCCAAATATTTGAATCAAAATCACTTCAAGAAAATATCTCCTGAGTACCAACGCTTTTAACTTTCAACGCATTTATACGGCAATGTATATGGAGAACAATGTACTAGTTAGTTGAGTGTATCCCGCAGGTTTGATAGAGATTGTTAGAGCCTTTTTTGAGAAAATGAGAAAAGCTATAAATTAATTCAAGTTAAATTAATACATTTAATTAAAATTAAATCAGTCGCTTCGTCAGTTTGATCAAATTCACTTATGTGGTTACTCTGAAAATTGAGGAAACGTTTAAAAAAAGACAATTTGGTTTATTATTCATTCTGTTTTACAACCCCTCCTCAAAATTTGATACTTTACGTTTCAAGACATGGAGATTCCAAATTTGCAATATCCGTCCGCTGTCCGGGCCGTTTTGTGCCTTTAACGTGGTCTAAAAAATTCGTTCTTTCGCCCAAAAATCCGACTTGGTATCTAGTTGTGCCCGCCATCTCGGCAATCCGATCGAACGAAGCCCGTGGTTGTAATGGGCAAAAAACGGTTAAAAAAATTAACGAAACGCAGTACAACGCGAGAGCTACAGCGTCTCTCCCTCCCTCCCGTCTGAATAAAAAACAACCGGTGGCGGGGCATCCTCGCCTCGCAGGCGGGCGGCTAAACTCCCCTTTCGCCTCCCAACGACGCCGCCACTCGACTCCCCTTTCGCCGTTCGCTTCGAGCGCCCCCGATTCAGCATCGAAAATTATCATAATGAAACCCAAAAAAAGGTCGAAAAGAACTGAATCGTAATATTAAAATAAACAAAAAAAACAAAACGAAAGTATCTAGAAAAAACTGAATTTTAATATGAAAACATGCACGCTAAATACTAAATCAAAATTTAACCAAAAATCTGTGAAAAAATGTTTTGGTTGTAATTTCTGTTTAGTAGACCGTCAGAGGAACATTTATGAAGAAGTTGTGAATGTATAGGTGTACGTAGAACCGACAGGTGGTTGTGAAGTGAGACGAGAGGCAGAGCGAGAAATGAGCGCAGACGGGGGAGAAACGATACCTTTCGCGGTAGTCACGAGTTCCATCTAGTAGTAGTGTTCGCCTCACTATATTTACTGAGATTTGACTGTAAAACTGTTCAAAGAACAATCGGTCCAGCTGTTCTCGCTCCAAATCTGCAATATGTGTCCACTGGTCGAGGCCATAAGCCGTTCTTTCGCGCAAATATTCCATTTGACAATTCGATTGGACGAAACCCTATGGTGGTCACCTATGTATTGTATTAGGACTGTGTGGAAATGGAAAACTGTTGAATCGCCGTAAATACAGTACAACTAATTCCATTACTTGAAGGAATTCGCGAGACATTGTAGCTTCCCTGACCTGCGCTCATTCCCCTCGCTGCCTCCCGTCTCTCTCCAACCACCCCATGTCAGTTTGACTCGTCGCGTCGTGTCATCGTCAATGTCAATATCGGCAGGTCGTGTTACGTATCGTTTACTAGTATTTATCGACGTTGGATTGAATAAGATTGGTTCCAATCGTGTTGTGCAAAGGAATGATAAACCCTCGCGTTTTGTTGCATTTTTTTTTTTTTTTTGGATTCTGTAGTTCTCAAAACGTAAACATCTGAACAGAGGGGCTATAATTATATAGTAGAACTACGCTAGTTGACGTCTTATCTCTCTGCTCGAAATGTCACAATCCGGCAACCTTTTTCCTTCAAGTGCGTGAGTCTCCGACTCTCTTGTCCCTGTCAACTTCGCTAACTGCCAAGGCCATCTTCACATACGCGATCCTATTCCAATTCCATCGGCCTACATCGGCTCTCCAACGACTTCTCGTAATTGGCTCCACTGCATTGTGCTTTCCCATTGTGTCGGAATTACGGTTTTAAAACAATATTACCGTTTCAAATGACTGGTTTCTTCTTGTGAGGGCCGAGATGAGCTGCAGCTATTGCTGAATCGTGTCAAGGAGGCAATTTTCTCATTGATGTCCTTCGGTTTGGTTCAGTTGCGTAATAGTTTTCGTACAACTTACTAGTACTTACTAATTTATTCTCATGAGGTGAGCTCGTTTTATCTTTCGAAGGCGTTAACTGCTGCTTCAGGGGAACTTATCCTGTAAGGAACCGTTCGTCGCGTAGCAGGGGAGAATAATCAAGTTGCCGATGCACTATTTCGTGTGGAAGCTTTCAACCTGACAGATACTTTCCCTACGCTGGTTGATGAGCAGGCAAACGATGCATGAATTCCAGAGATGTTGAAGAATTATCGACTGACTTTTGAGCGGATATTCCTCGATAAGCCGTCTCCGTCAGTTCCTTCCGGCATTTTTTGCAAGCTGCATAGCCTCAGTCAGTCAATGAGGACGTTGGTGGTTGAACGTTATTACAGGCCAGACGCGAGATGAGACATTGCTGAGTGTTCGCGTGCTCTGCAGGTTGTTAACAGCAACTCAAATGGATTTCAGAAGGGATGAGGTATGAATCGAGCTTCACGCTGGCTGGACTGTCCTCTGGCTGACATCACTGTGCCGCTACGTTCTGGGCTTTGATATTCCTGACCTGGGTGGGCAGTTTGAGTCGGCGCTTTTTACCGTACCACCCCCGAGCTAGAGCTGGAGTTTGCCAGCAGTCCATCTTGGCCTTCGCACTACCATTTGAGTGAACGCGCGTACCCTAATGCCCCTCTAATAGTCTGCCGTCGCTAATTTTCTGAGGTAATGTCCCAGCTCTGCCCAGGTAACTTCAAAGCCACAAGAACGGCGACCTTTCTCCCCATGTAGGAGAGATAATGTTACACAGGCGCTCACACTACCACATTCAGGTTAGGTGGCTGTCTAAGTGGACCTACATGTTCTACAGTGGGGGAGGAGTATCGAGTAGTCCCCTACTTAGGGTATAGGTTGGGTTATGATAGGATAGGTAGGATATATGGAGTTGCGTTAGGTATAGTTAGTGTTAGATTGGTGAAAGTGTAATTGTCTGTCAGGCTGGATAGGTGGTGCCCTGGGTGGCTCTGGGGGGAAGTGTACCTTCCTTCTAGGGCTGAGGTTTGTGTTGTTTAGTTAGTCGCTTTGTTTTCTTTGCCAATCTCTTATGTTTATGGGGACTGTCTAGACCCCTGGGCATTAAGAAAATCCTGAGAAACGTACCCCAGGGGGTCCACTTTTGGTGGGTGGACTGAGGCCACCTGGGGGTTTCATGCCTCCCTCAGCTGTGTGAGTATGAAAGTAATTTATTGAGTGAATGGTATCGAGATTAGAAGTTTGTGTGTTGTTTATTGGGTCTAGTGTTGGTTGAGATGGTTGAGTGGGGGGTGGGGACGAGAGGGAACCCAAAATCCCTTTGGCGACGGAAAACTCTCATTTGAAGGGTCCTTAATCTAGTCCAGCTGCAGGGCACGGCTGGTCTGAAGGGGGCCCTTGCCTACAAGGGACCTGGGTGCCCTCAGTGAGGCGGGGGAAGTCCAAAACCTCCAAAGGTGGAGGTACCTAAACCGAAGTTCGAACGCAAGTCTGTGCTGTCCAGCGACCATTTCAGCCATAAGGGATATTTTTCTCAAAATGGTGCTAGGGTGCATAGCCCACAGCATATGCCGATGCACCAAGAGAAGGTCCACCACCGATCCCTGAGCAACCTACACAGGGCCCTGCGGATATCGCACCCCTTCACATTCTTTTTTCCTGACGATGCTGACGTAGATCGGGGCCAAAAGGCCAGTACTACCTCTGCACGGCTCTATCTTTAGACCAGAAATGTCTAAGTGGACCGCCTTTAGCTGGCTTTCTTGTTGAATGGTCAGCAAATTCTGCCATACCAGCACCAGATCCATATCGAACCTGTCAGATAACAGTCCCACAGTCTTTTGTGCCGTGTAAGGTGGAGCCTGAGCCAAGGCGAACTCGCAGGGGACTGGTTGTTCGGAACAATTTTCGTTTTTTGTATCAATGGGGTAGAGATGTGGCGGATACAGACTTAAGATTCGTGTCTATTATTATATTTGAGTATAGTCGTCGCAACGGTTTAGACTCTATTTAGTGTTCCCCTCATCACTCGATCACTCAAAAATAATAATAACGGAATCGGACTGCGTGATGCTTCAACTCACGTGTCACTTGTGAAAGGATACCGACAACTCCTACCGATACAAAAGCAATTCTTCAGCAGCCAATAAACCGTCTCTGCCTTAGGAGGTACTTACTGTGACGCTGCATGATCCAACATAACCTGTGAAATGAATCCCTCGTAGGACGGACGTCTAAAAGCTGAAGTACACGGTGGGCAAGGTTTTATTGTTGAGTCTATTCACCCTCTGGCCGGGGAAGACGTGATCAATAGAAGTTCTTGCACTTCGTTTTTGGAACCCACAAAAAAGGGTATGAACTGCCCCAATTGGTCGGCTTCCGTTTTCAACACGTCCAATTTCCCGGTCGACGAGGCGCCTCCCGCCAAATCCGCTATGTGAGCCAAAGGAACGCACTCGCAGAGGAGCGTCGTCTTCCCCTGAGGGTCCTTCCGGTTCGCCGGATAAAGGTAAATACCTCCGGAGTAAAGAATTCTGTGGAAGTCGGCCACTAAACATCCCACGTATCTCGTTCTCAAAGGTTTCCCCAATTTGGGATCTTTTTTCCTTTTCATGTACTCCAAAATTTGAGGCTCCCACAGGCCCGAATGCCCTTCGTCGACAGAAATCTGAAGCCCTTTGTCAGGAATGCGCATGTTTTCATCCGTCAGGACGAACTCTTTGGCGACAGGGTCGAGAGTGAACGAGTAAATCCTTTTCCCTATAGTCATCACCAGTTTGGTGGTCGAGGCGAAAAGGGCGTATCCGCTGGAAACAAGATATTTGTAGCTCATGTTGGCCGTTCTGGGGGAAAAAGGCGACAATTTGAGGTCTCGTTTGTAGATCGAAAATATCGTTCCGGTTTCAGAATTTGTTTCGAGGTTTTGTAAATTGCAACTTAGCGGTGTGCAGCATACGATATAGGGGCCCTGGTTGTCTGTCGGGACCAATCGAACGTCTTCTTCCCCTTTGGCGTAGATTTGGTAGCAACAACCTGAGTACATGAGGACTGTGATGAATATGTCGTTTAAAATGGGTCTTATGAGTTTTTTGTTCGCGGAAAAATTCATGGCCGCCAGCTTCGACCTGAGTTTGTGCCTTTGAATTTTCACTCCTACCGCCTTAATCGCGATTTGTATGAAACTCATCAAACTCGTGAACGTTGGCGTTAGTTCGGGGACAACTCTGTCGAGTCTAGCGAGCACAACGTTCGGCGTCAGAATTATGTTTTGAATTATATCTCTCACCGCTATGCTTTCTTTTCGTCGGTACTTTTTGTGCTGGTTCGTGTCGGTGACGATCGGTATGTCGGAAAGAGACGAGAGGTCGGCCAGTTTTTCTTCGAAGCCGACGTAACAGGGTTCTCCGCATTTGCATAGCATGACGGCTCCCTCATGGCTCGGACTCTCCTTACCTCTCTGCTCGTCGTCCACGGCCCCGAATTGAGATTCCGGAGCCGCGTCGTAAGTTCCGCTCTCGACTGTGGCCCCCAAAGGCGTCGGTTTTTCCAACAGGAGCCACGGCGGAGTCCACAATTTGGGCCCTAAAAGCGTCGGCAGTTTTCCCCATTGTCCCACGTTTTTAGTGCCCCTCAGATGGTCTTCGTAGTTGCCGTAAAACTCGGCGTAAAGGCGTTTAACTTGGGCTTCTTCGCAATGGCAATTCTTGTCGTCGTCTGGACAGACTTCGCACTGACAGTCGACCGACGGCTTGAAATCCGAACTCGCTCCAACTCGCTGCTCTTCAGAACCCTCCATTTCCCCCAAACCCAAATCGTTGAACGACAGGAGCTCATATCGTGCTGGTAAAGTAGATACAGATACACAATGACTAGAGTTGTTTTCAATACCGCCGAACTGAAGAATTTCCAAAGTATTGAAAGTCCCCCTGAAGGGCCTTCGGTGTAGCGCATGTCTGAGGGTTCAGCAGGGTTGCATGGGACCTGAACAGTTATCCCCTCCAGGCAAGTCCGTCTGACCAGTAGGTATGCGTTCACCTTGAGTACCCATTCCACCGCTGGACACAGTATCCTCGCCTGTGACATGAAAAGCGAGATTTAGATCAAACTCTCTCGCCATGGCTTCAGCTGGCACCCTGTGGTGATGAGATTGACTTGTCTAGTAGAGGCTAAGGCGAGAAGGCTTCCTGTTTTCCTCTTTCTCTTCTCTTGGTGCCAGTTGTTCATAGTTAGGGAGTTGAAGGTAGCTCTGATCTTTCGCCCACCACTGAAGGTGACGTGTGTATGACGTGTGGTCCAAGGACCTCTTCGACGGTCGGAGAGGATACCTAGCTCCACGGTGTTTTCCCACCTCCTGCCAACGCACTACTTCACATAGGGGTTTTTATTCCGAGTCCGACCCCTTCGCTTTTCGGCCAGTGACACTGTGCCTAATGGCTGTGGGTGGAGGCCTCCCTTGGTGCCTTTTATATTTGGCTGCGGCTTGACCTGAATGGATGGGAGGCCTCAGTATTGCCATAAGGCCTCCAGCAGCTAAGTTTCTTCCCAAAGTGAGTTCAGGGGATTGACTGGCCCTCGTCCTTCGCGTGGAGAAAGGTGTCACGCCGCTATTAGCTACCTGAACTGCGATACCTTGTCCGACCTAACCACCATCCAGCTCTAGCACATCACCATACACCCTGACTCTCCCACCACTTGACATTCAGCTGCCCCTAATTGTAACTCGTAACAAACTAACCTAACTCATTCGCACAATAAATGCACACAGCCCTTAAATTCATTCACACCGAGTAGTTTGTGGCCTTTACATCCTTTCAATTGAGACCACAAGCAGCACAAATGCCTCTCTGTCTTACGACGTCAGTGCGTGGCTCCTGGCTGAAATCTCCCGTGGTAGCATTTGAGTTAGCTGTGGCTTGAGCAGCGTATGAACCTGATTGAGTGGGAGGAATTGCT
This sequence comes from Pachypeltis micranthus, assembly GCA_020466155.1. NCBI lineage: Eukaryota > Metazoa > Arthropoda > Insecta > Hemiptera > Miridae > Pachypeltis > Pachypeltis micranthus. The sequence goes on from CM035775.1 coordinate 13,839,769, forward strand.
GCCCTGGGTCCCCACACTATCCCCCCCCCCTACCACTATTGTCACTAACCTACTATAACACACTCACCCTGTAAATACATTCAACCCTTAAAAACGATCACACACTGTGGTCCAGAGGTGGGCTACTTACTATTCGTCTGCCCGTATTGTACCTAACCTAAACAACATATAAACATACCCTCGCATAACCATCTCCACCACTTGAAACTTCCCTCCTCCCACACCATTATAACATCCCAATGCCCCATTCCTAGCCATACCCCTCTCTCGATGGTAGTTCCCTCACTGGAACACCACATGCTCCACAGTGTTCACTTCCCCGCTCTAATACAGCCCATCCAACACCAACCCTAGCCCACGGACCTTCTCCTGGAAGTCTCTGTGTCCAGTGATGAGATGTGTGTAGAACCCAAATCCCATCCATCCCACCTCCACCCTTGCCATTACCTGTGGCAACCACGTATGTGTCCATCTTCCCTTTATACTCCCATCTCACACATCCTGCGGCTCAACCATGCTCAAGATGACATTTGTGTGAGTGCGGGGCATATGGCCGTGGCTGTGGAGAGGGTTCCCAGTTTGGTGGCCTTAACCCTTTTCCTGCCAGCACCAAACAGCTCTCTAAGGGAATTTGCAGCGAAACCATAACCCCCATGAAGCCAAACCTTTAGCCAGAAGCCCCCGTGGTACCCATTCCATTTGGCTGCAATTTGTGCAGCCTATGGAGTTGAATGGGGAGCAGTCTCCGGTGCCGGAATTGCCAAAAGGCGTTCTACTGGCAAACTCTTCATCTCCATGGGGATTCTGGGGATTGGACTTGCCCCCTACCACCTATGGAGAAGGGTGTCAGGCCGGGATTTAGACGGCCTGAACTGGGATCTCCTATTCAACGTACCGAGGGCGGACTACTCGATATTCAGCCGCCCTCAGCCACGACCCACTCCTCTCACTCGAACCTACTACTAACACACTACACAATCACACCTGCGATCCAGGGATGGGCTACTTGATATTCGACCATCCCTGGCACCGCCCACACACTAATACAACACAAAAACACCCCTACACAATCTCCCCCGAGGCCCTGCGCACATTTCCTCGCAAACCTAACCTCTTCCCTATCCCTTAAAACCTCCTCCCCAAACCATTTCCACCATCCAAAACTCTCCTGTTCCCTAACTATCATCATATCCCACTACCCTCGATTCCTAATACCTCATTCCCAGCCCTATCCCTCTCTTGCTGGTAGTTTCTACAGTTGAACACCACGTCCACCCCACCTCTATCCATTCCCTTACCAGTGCCATCCCCTATCTCCCCATTTCACCCGTCCTTGCGCCTTTAGATCTTAGCTCAAGATGACAGTCTCATGAATCAGTTATGCTCTGAATACTCAACCATACTCGGCATAAGTAGGAGCAACTCAATAAGCTCCAGAACCCCAGGCGCCTCGAGTTTCTATGTAGAACGTTGAAGTTCATATAAACCGTATGAAAAACATGAGATTGCACGGCGCTGAATGCACGTCGGGCTGAGGAAAGTTGTGCGATGTTCAGCACCACTTATTTTCTTGTTGATAATGTCAACCGCTCTGACCTTTTTTCGTTCTTGTTTCAGGTACGTCTCGCACTGAACTCCAAGTCGCAGTTGCGGTTTAATTTCTATTGTGTAGAGCTTAAACGTAAGTAATTAATTATTTAACGTCCTCGTTATTATTTCAAAATGACCGGTCTTCGTAAATGGTTCATTAAGTGTGAAAACTGAGTTGCGTCTCCTCTCTCAGCCTTTTAGGAGTGAACCAGGAGCCATTTAAACTGCCTTCTTACTCGAACAAGGATTTTACGTAGGGTAAGGAACGGTACGTCAACATATTATCTCGAGCTATCAATGACCGTTGATCTCGGTGAGGAATATAATGAAATGGTCTTGACCGCTGATCTTCCATTCGTGGCAACCTTGTCCTAATCCCCCTCGTGTATCATTTTCAGTGTCAGTAAAGTTTGTTATTAGCAGCAGTCAACGAACTTTTACGCAGAAATGTACTTAAGAGCGGATTTTGTTATTTTTGTGAATTGCATTTGTTATATTATCTTCGTTCGTAGATTTAATTATTCGTCCTTCTCGTCAAGGAAGGCGGCAAAATTCGAGGGAAAATTGAGGCATTGCTGCGTGGTGCCAAAGGTGTGTCATACGCCTGCTGATCGGATCGTCTGGGGTGGCTTTTGTGTCCCACCCTTGACATCGAAGGGGTCGCATGACGTGTCAGGATCACAACAGCCAGCAGAGATCCGATTTTCGATATATCGTCTGATTTTATGGCTGCACATGACCATTTCGAGCTGAACTCTTGGAAAAAGAATTTGTGAACTGGTTTCAGTTTTTAAACGCGCATAAAATATTCTACGTCCACTAAACACTGAAGCCGTTTTACAAATTTCGAATCCCAGTGGAAATACTTAACGTATTTTCCGTCATTTCTCTCTTGGCACGATGGGACGCTCCTCTGATAAATCGTCTCGGTATTTCACGTTGAAACATGCGCCATGTACACGGTCAGATTAAAACTATAACCCGCGATATGCCGCTCGCTCGTTTTCACGGCAAATGATTCAAAAAACGACAACGAGCTTCTTGATAGTTTTCACGACGTTGTAAAGCGCCGAACCAAAAGCCCTGAGTTGGTAGTCGTCCAGGGAGGTGGAGAACCCTTCAAGTTGTACGCAAATAATTGCAGCTCACTGTGGTACTGCGGCGTTGAATGCTGCTAGCTCCAAGCATAGTGGTTTAACGACTACGCGTCAAGGACTCTTTGTATTATTTTCCGTTCGTTTCACAGTTCTCAAAAGTCGTGTTAGGGGCGTGGGGATCGTTTTATAAAGGTAGGTGCCTGCTTTGATGTCAATTCGGCGTAGGAAGCAATCGGGTGTCAGGATCCACAGCAAATATCGGTTGTAGTTTAATGTGTATGTGTGTGAGTACATAATGCTTCAATAGGCGAAGTTAAGGCCTTATCGATTGCAACGTCCTCTGTCTTAACGCACTAAAGTATCCCTTCAGAGGATGTCAGGGGGTCCATATTAGGACTGGACCTTTCCAGGTTCAGGTGGGTCATTCCCCAAAGCACAATCTTCTCGTGTCTAGTGTTAGTAGTGAACGTTAGATGAGAGAGGAGTGTACTGTAGTTGTATTGGTAGCGTTAGACGGCGGACACGTGAATGTCAAGAGTTCTGATTAAACACAAGAGGTTTGTGTCCATAACATTGTGAACTGGGATATTGACAAGAGTGAAAGGGTCAAAGTGAGGGATGAAATAAGAACGCATACGTGAAAAATGTACCTTCCTATTGAAAAGAGTCAGAAAGAGATTTGCTACTATATTTAAGGAGTAGGAATGTGGCCTTGGTAGAGGAGGTGGGTGCCCGGCAGGTGTTGAGGCGGCTCAGGAACCAACCTCTGTCGGGAACGTGGCCCTCACGTCGATTGTGTGCTTGCGCTCAATGATTGCCCTTCCTCAGCTTGAGAAAATCCTATTAATCTGAATGACCTACTAATAAATGTTGTTTAGGTACGAGTATGAGCAACGTTCTAAGGCTTGCGAAGGCTGTGATTCTGCAAATCCCGCACAGTTTTGATTGTTCAAAAAACGCCCATAATTCAGAACTTCTGACTGTCAAATGAGTCAACGCCTTAATAATTTAGACTCTGCCGATGCTCTAAACACTCTCGAGTTGAAATCTTGAGCTCAGAACTCCTGCACTTGCCTCTAACATGAAGTCCTTGCTTTGGGCATTCCCCGAGTATCGAGTCCAGCTCTTTTTGACCTGGAACTTCTTGTCTGTGGCTGCGGGAAACTCCAGACTGCCCGTTCAGTTTATTTCTGGTAAATTATTCACTTCCCATCACTCGGTTTACCTCCTATCCAACTTTCAGCTCTCCCCAAACCAAACTCAAAAACACTCTCGTCTCTCTGTTCTCGCTCAACTCACTCACTCCATGCTTCCATCCCCATATCACTATTCTGTCTCCAAAGTGTTAATACAGTCCTCACTCACGCTCACCACTTTCATTCCTTTAGGTATTTCTTTTACTCAAACTCCCCCACTCGGGCGCTTCCTTTATTTGTCTTTCAAATTGAGCTAAAAACCGTCTTTCCAGGCTCGTGGGGAGCCGTCAATGCGATATGCACATTCGTCTTCGGTTCTTTAACTGCATCTCTTACTATAGATAGATAGTTTAGAATTGAAGAGTGAAATGAAGGAGGGAGAAAGATGGTCGTCCTTGGCGCACTCCCTTCAATATACGGTGGCGTGTTTGTCGAGATAAAGCCAAATACAAGAGGGGATAAATCAAAGTTAACAAGCTGGAATGACATCCTACCTCGACTATTTTTCGTATCGAGTGCCCCCTTCGAGGCGGTTCCACTCTTGTCTTCTCGCAGTCTTGCGGATAAAGGGCTGGGCGAACGCCGAGGAGAACGAGGAATTGTTAACCACTTCGAAATCTACGAGCTTCGATAAATATTCTGTGGAGTCGGTCGCGACTAGTTTTGGGAAAAGTACGAACACGATTGTCGGGGGGGCGGAGGACGACTCAGAGAGGAAAGAAACGTTTGTGTACTTGGAATCAATCCCTCCAGCTGTGATTTGGTTGACTGCTTTATACAGAGCTCGTGCTAACAGCTCATTTGGTAGAGAGAGGCATAGCTTACAGCCGAAATAAAAACCACTTTTACCATCGTCAGTGATATACAAACAGAAAATGAGATAACCAAACTAACAGCACACTTGAAATATGAATTGCGATTTTAATGATTTTACGTAGAAGTTCTAGAATGTATTGTGCTTATCTTATGAGCTTCATTTAACTCTCTTCGCACAGGTAGTTTATTGGACTGAGAATCGCATAACCGGGGGTTTTCTTCGAAATTTTTGATAATCTATTGCGCTGCTTTAGCCTCATTCGGGAATGAGAATTTTTATGGCCCTGTCATGTTATTTTAACCGTCAACTTGAACTATATGATCAACATAGCAGCTATACAGCTTCCAGCAGTCGTTTTTGAGAAGAAAAAAAGGCGTTTTGATCACTATGATAATTGCAGTTAGTTTTAGGTCGCCTTTGCTCATATCCTTATTTTGTTGTACCATAATGGCGTGCAGGGTACATATGAAATTTGAGTCGACCTGGTTCAGGCCTCTACTGAGCCCGAAAAACACAATTTGGGATAATTGTCTGCGTGTGTGAACGCGATTGAGAGAAAATGAACCAAATCAGCTCAAACTTGATATCTAGCCCTCACGTCACCATGGGACGCCAAAATAAGGATATGGGCAAAATCCAGTCAAAACTAACTATAGTTATCATAGTGACCAAAACACCAAATATTTATTTCTCCGAAACGGCGTTAAAGATTTTGATTAAATTTTTTGTGTAGACAGCTCCTCGTGAGGTGACAATACTATAAAATTTCCATCTGTGGGAATATGATGAGAGCAGCACGATAAATTATCAAACATTTTGATAAAAATTCGCGTAGTTAATCTCCGCGCAGAAAGTATTAGAATGTTCAGACAAATCTATGTGGAACTCCAATTGAATACCTATACGATAAGCGTTATTAAACGCCCATCAGACTAAAATCTATCAAAATAAATCACCGCGAACACTCGGGGTTTTCACATTTTTCGGAAACGGCTCTGTCTATTCTGATTCAACACTCACGTTATGTTCTACTAATCAGTGCCTAACTTCTCCCTTATCTTCAAATATATTAAAAATTCGGTCAACGATCGCCTTTTGAAAATATCTGGCGCGTTGCAACTCACAACTTTCCTTAGCTCTACGTCAATTCACTTTGTACATAGCTAATTCTATTTAATCAATTCATTTATCACTCAGTTAATTTGAACTTGGTCAAACAACACGTCACAGCAGCAGGAAGCTGTAGCGCCTGCAGTTATGGAATTTATTGTGCTGCTCGTACTCATTTCAGGACCATTATTGAGCAATTGGTAAACAGAAAAATAAAAAGGCTGTAAACACGGATGTTTTGAAACAGGATAGTAATAACTTTTGCAGAGTTATTGGGTAATAACTGTTAGAACTGGTAGTAAGCGAAACGGCAGGAGTTTGAAATTCAGGAATTTCGGGAGTGAGCCCCATCTATCTCATGAGCGTTTTTAAACAATCACCATATAGGTATTGGATTGGACTACAGTACCCATTTTCTTTAACATTCTACTAACATTCCAGCCCAGTTTAAAAGGAACAAACCACGGCAAAAACGCTTTTCGTCGAAAATTTTGATAATTTATTGTGCTGCTCTCGTCATTTTCCCACAAATGGGAATTTCATGGTGTGATTGCCTCATTGATATGTAAATCCTAAAGCCTCTATCTATATAAAAAATTTCATCAAAATCGTTCGAGCCGTTTTTGAGAAAAAAATATTTGGAGTTTTGATCACTATGATAACTACAGTTAACTTTCGGTGGGTTTTGCCCATACCCTTATTTTTGCGTCCCATGGTAACCTGTAGGCTAGACATCAAGTTTCAGCTGATTTGGTACGGTTGTTTTCTCTAGAAACCGCGCTAAAATCGATATCGTCGAAGATTTTGATAATTTAATGTGCTGCTCTCGTCATTTTCCCACAAATGGGAATTTTATGGTATAATTATCTTATTAAGAGCTACCAATATAAAAAATTTAATCAAAATCGTTGGAGCCGTTTTTGGTGAAAAAAAATTTGGTGTTTTGATCACTATGATAACTATAGTTAACTTTCGGTGGATTTTGTTCATACCCTTATTTTGGCGTCCCATGGTAACCTGCGGGCGAGATATCAAGTTTGAGTTGATTTGGTACGGTGGTTTTCTCTAAAAATCGTTCACAGACACACAGACCATTTTCCCAAATAGTGTTTTTCGGGCTCAGGAGGGTCTGAAACGTAAAAATCTGAAGATAACTCAAAATTTTTTTTTTCAGCCGATCCCATAACTTTCCTTTCTACTTCGTAGAGCCAAGGAAAGTAAAAAATGGCAACAGGAATGTTCTTCGAACTCACGATCCGTCGTCAACTGGTCGAGACCTGCGTATTATTCCTCTGAGAGTCCGGTAAACAGAGATCAAAATGACCCAAAGATCGGTCAAAACTTCCTCATTAAACGCCGAATTCGATCAACCTGACGTGGTGTCATAGTACCCCGTACGAGTTGTTTCTCTGCCTATTCGTCCGGCAATTAGTTTTTAAGAAATTATCAAAAACGGCTACAATGATTTTGATCAAACTCACAGGATAATCTCAACTAACTGGTATCTTCATTTCGTAAGTGCGCTGAACAAAGGACAGCACAGGTACAGGTCATCTTTCGCACCAGAAGATTCCTCTTCAGAAATAATTGGGTTCCCACTTTCATTAATTCTCAGTGTACCAATTGCTCAATAATGGTCGCGGCGTGAGTACGAGCTGCACAATGAATTCCGAAACTGAAAGCGCTGCCGTGAAATGTTTTACCAAAAAATAAATTGAGTTAGTAGGAAAAGCCATTAACACAAGTTAATGATATTTTCCGCACCTGATATTTTTCACTAAAAAATCTGGATTTTCCTCAATTCGAGTTTACGTCGCACACTTTCGCGTGTTGGCCTTTCAATGAGTTGTTTCTAACTTCAAAATAGAGCGAGAGAAACACATACGACTGACATGTTTTGTTGGAAAAGAAACATTAATTCGGAGGAGTTCGTTCGTTCCAAGAGAAGGCCATTAGGTCCGACGTTGTTTTTCGAGAGCTAAAGGCTGTTGTCCAAGAACCATAATAGCGGGAACGGGATATTGAAAACTTCCCAAGGACGACAACAGGAATGTCGTAGATAATACTTTGCTCTGGCAGTCCGAGAGAAACCCGCCGATTGTCTGCGTCTGAGCGTTGTGAAAGTTAAACGGCCGCCTGGACCGCAGAGGAGAAAAAAAAAGAGCTGGCAGATCTGGTCAAAGCCCTGAGCCAAATATACGGATCGAAATTAGTGATTCAAACGACTCGTTTTGATGGTGAAAGTGAGGGCGAGGTTTTCTGCTTTGACACCTGACACTTCGCCTTATTGGAAACACGACCGATGGATTGAACATCGTTGAAGAATGAAGAGCCGTTGCACTGTGGCTGAGTGCTGGCTGTCTATTTCACCACACACGCTTAACCCTCCACAGTTTACTGGGTGGCTCCTACTTGTGTCACCACCATTAGTGAGTGACCAAGTTACAGGTAATTTATGCGGCTGGCTACGCCATTTCTTTCGAAAAGTTTCGTGTATTCGCCAGTTTTCGCGGCTTTAGCTACCAATCCGACCTACTTATCGCTGTGTATTTTATCTTGGTAGAGCATAACTACGTAGAAAGTTGAAGGTTTGGACTTTATTGAATGCCAGCAACTCAATCAACAGGCGCTTACACTGTGCGCCCACTGTGCACGGGAATGCGGTTTCACAATATTTCGTGTACGTGCAAATAAGTGTGTACTATTATGAGAATACAAGCCTGCCTCGTATGGGCACGCAGGGAATTATAGATCCCTAATTGCAAGGTGATCGAGTCGAGAGTCACTATTGGAAGCAAAAGGAATACGAAAGAAACAAACTCGCACGACAGCTCAAGAAAGCTCTCGTACGTTAAGTACTACATCTAATCAGAACCAATTTTGTCAATTCAGAACTGGCGAACCGTCGCCTCGATCGACGGGTCAGTAAGAGGCCACCTAGCAAGTGCAGGAGTTTATGGGGCCAGTGATCCGTACAGTTTTCCATGCAGAGCTCTTCACATTAACGGTGTGTGTGCTGTACGTCTTCCGAAGGGGTCCGAAACGGAAAAGAATGTACGTCATGTCGAACAGCCAGGCTGCACTTGAGGCCCTGGCTTCCTAGACCATCACGTCAGGGCTGGTTTGGGAATGCCTGACCTTGGCGAGGGAGAACACATCGACACTGTGTTGGGTACCAGGTCATAACAGAGGTAGAAGGGAACGAGGAGGCCGACAAACTGGCGAGAAAATGATCTGCCCTTTTCCCGGTAGAACCTGAACCCTTCATTGGGACCACCAAGAGCCACTTGATCAGGGAGGTAGGTAAGTGGAAGGAGAAGTTCAGGGCTGCCTATTGGAGGGATGTGCCAGGCCATAGGCAGTCAAGGCTGTTTATTAAACTCACGAGGAAGCGAACGACAGAGCCTCAGCCTGGAGAGAGAAAATATACAGGTGGTATGTGGTGTGGTGTGGTATTGTGGCCTTGGCCTACAATGGTAAGTCAGAGGTACAGTGCTGCAGTTTCTACGAGCCGGAGCATGTAACTGTGCGCCTCAGAGTGTTTGGGATCCCTCAGCTGCGCCTGGAGGAGTTTACACGGATGAACCTCAGTCGCATCAAGGAATACCAGCTCTGCGGATAATGACGTGAGGTAGCTCGTGTGCGTCCACACAACAATTCCATTTGAGGCCGCGGTAAGGGTTCCCCAGTTACATCAGATTAGAAATAAAAATAAAATAATAATCGCCAAACTCGCTCGTTGAAACGTTAATTGCTTTTTCCCCAGCTATCAATTCAAATCAACGTGTACGACTACTTCAACTGAAGCAATGATAGATTGGAAGTGCATTGGGAAAAGCATAAACACGTAGATAAACTTGGTATATTTGTTAATAGTATTGTAACACTTTTAAAGGGTTTATAATTATAACATTAATCAAGAAGTCAAACAAAACGTTATTTAAAACACAACTGAACTACTCAAACGGAAACGACAACAACTTCTTCCTTGACAACCGTCCACATGGATACGTTTAAGGTGAGCGTGCTATTTACAATTTGAAGCCAAGGCGTCACACTGCCCTCTCCTCAATAGCATCCCTCCTGGAATGCTGGCATACTCCAAACATGAGTCGGTGGCCACCATCTTGACGTAATCAAACTGGCACATCTTCATTATGATCCCCATGAAACGGTGCAAGACGATTGAAATGTACAACTACTTGCTTCCCCTTTGGAGGCTTGAAGATTCTGTAGATTACATTGTTAATCTTCTTCATGATGATATAGGGACCTTCCCAGTTTTTCTGCAACTTCGGGCAGAGTCCTCGTTTTCGTCGTGGGTTGTAAAGCCAAACTTGGTCCCCTTCTGTGTAGCTCGCTTCTTTGGTTCTGTAATCGTAATACTTCTTCGTTCGATCGCTCACCATTTGTAGATTAGCTCGAACCAGGTCATAGATATCTTCCATCTTCTTCCGTAGCTTGGATATATAGCTGTTTCCTGTTCTGTCTACACCAGGTTCACAGCCAAACAACAGATCACATGGGAGTCGCATTTCCCGACCGAACAAGATTGTCGCTGGAGTCTGTCTCGATGACTCATTCACTGCGGATCTGTATCTGGATCTGACCATCAAAAAGAATGAGAGGTGTTCATCTCAGTCACGCTGATGATCAGAAATTACCTTTGAGAGGTATTTTATAACGGTGCGGTTCATTCTTTCTACCATCCCATCAGACTGTGGATGTAGGGCTGTAGCTCTGGTTTTCCGAATCCCTAGTTTCTTACAAACCTCGTGGAACAGGTCACTTTGGAAATTTCTTCCTTGGTCTGAATGTAATTCTAAAGTCACTCCAAATCGGCAGATGAGCTCCTTCACCAAGACGTCAGCAAGAGTGGCAGCTTCTTGATTGTGAACGGCATAAGCTTCCACCCACTTGGAGAAGTAGTCCATCACAATAAAAACGTATTTATTGCCAGAGATCGTTTCCGACGGAGGACCTAATATATCCACAGCGATTCTTTCAAACGGGCTACCCACCAAATACTGCTGCATTTCAGCTTTCAACTTGCGGCTTGGTCCATTGCTTGCTGAGCAAGTAGTACATTTTCTGCACCAATCTTCCACATCACGAGAACAGTTCGCCCAATAAAATCTCTCACGAACCTTCTGTAACGTCTTCTTTATCCCGAAGTGTCCTCCAGATGGTCCGTCGTGAGGGGTACGAAGAACCTCTTGTACACAGCTTTTAGGAATTAGAACCTGCTTCTTGAGTTCTGTGCCATCATTATTCTCAACCACTCTTATGAATAAACCATTCTCCATACGCAAAGAATCCCACTTCTGACACCAATTGTAACACTTTTAAAGGGTTTATAATTATAACATTAATCAAGAAGTCGAACGGAACGTTATTTAAAACACAACTCATACGGAAACGACAACAACTTCTTCCTTGACAACCATCGACATGGATACGTTTAAGGTCACGTTATTTACAATTTGAAGCCAAGGCCAAGGTGTTCTGCCACCAAACGGAATAACAGGGGTGAGTAAAACTCGTACATGACCATTAATGAACACTCAGGTGATTCATGCTCCTGTCAACATGATGTTTCTGAGGAGGACCGTTTTGTCTGTTTTGGTATCATCGACCGAAGACAGAAATGAACTAAACTGCGATTCGAATTCCAGAGATTTTGAGATTGCCCCGATAAGCGCCTGTTTTGTTGCCCCAGGTGCGTTGTCGTTTATTACGCTCTCGCCGTGTAGGCAGGCTATTGAACTTCCACTCGTGATTTGTTTGGATATTTTCACAGCCTCAGCAAATTGGAACTTACGTTATTCAATCCAACGTCGAAAAATGCCACGAAAAACACTAGGGGGCTACGGCGGAACAACGAAACCTTGGGTTTTACGGGCTAATTATAATTCCCTTGTCCCTCCCCTTCCCTTTGCACCTCTTTGTGGTTAGCTGTTTACCTATCATCCTGAATCCGTTGCATGTTGAGTTGAGATCCAGGGGACTAAGGATAACCTGCCCTCGCTATTGGTTTCCCCTAAAACCTCTTCCAGCCCTTCTGACATTCATCGTTTTTATCGTAACTATCCTTTTCATTCGCCGATACTGGCAACCGTTCGAAAACGCCGATTCAGGTAGATTATAGTCATTCCTCCTGCACACTACCTCAATTCCATGCATATCCTTCCCTTCCTCATTTCAAATCCGAACAGATGAGATTATGGCGTTGTCGTGTTATTAGGCACAGGTGTTTTGATCAGTATGATAGCATCTAGTTCTGTTGTTAGTTCGTTCAAAGTTCATTCGTTTGTTCATTTTGGCGATAGCGCCCTTCCACTTTCATTTCTTGCGCTGTCCTATCTCACTGTACTCAGTAGTATGTCTGTTTACGGGAAATGAGCGTGATTCAGCCCTCAGGTACGTCGTCTTTTTGATACGTGCGATTTGGGCTCGAACATTTCGATTTATTGGAATTATTGGAGCCTGCCTCCTATTTTTTTTAAATATATTTTTTGTGTCGTGTTTCGACGGCATTAATCAAACAGGTATAGTTAGTGTTGGCTCGTACCTGTATTTCATTGTCAGCTATTTTCTTTTGCGGAACGCGCAGAACATTTTCCCGAACGCCCTTGAAACGTCGAGACCTGAACTCAAACTTTCCTTCCTTTCTTACTTCGTAGGGTTCAAGAAAGTAAAAATCCTTCATTGGCAGACGTAGCATCTCACTGACTCACTGACAGGCCATCTTCTTAATTGCTTTATAACCCACGAATCAGCGCGTTCTGCTCTTTGCCGGAACCTACCTCCAGACAGCCGAATGATGGTTTTTCGAGAGAGAAAAAACAAATTCCGACGAACGCGAAGATTAATGTTCCATCTCCATTAATTCAACCGGTGTTCTCGACATGACCCGACCTGCTTGATTAGTTACGTAGGGGTCAGGGGACGCGCAAATTGGCCTAATTTAGGGATCCCGCTTTCAAGGCCTTTTAAGAGTCGCTGACAATGACGGACGGTCGTGGAAAGAGGATTCCCTTATAATTTACCGTTCATAAGGTCGTTCGGTCTTCCTGAATCAGACTTTATTGTGTGACCCCCCTCACTCCTTTTCTGTTTTTTTTTTGTTTTTAATATACTGCATTGGGAGTTGAAAGCTGCGGGTGGTTTACACCATTTACACAGTTTATATTTCCGTTTTTCGCTGAATCGAGGTTTCACGCAATATGTGGTGCGGCGCATCGCGCAACTTTCCCCAACACCAGTGGGAGGTTAGTATCGCTCTATCGACGACTTTATCGTTTTTCACCCAGTTCGTGTGATTTTCGTAGAAATTCGCTTGGAGCAGTCCGACATTTTAGGCTGTCTCAATTTACGTCACGACCTTTAACGACAGAGTGCAAGTGAAAGAGAATATAGATTTTAACTAGATCCAGGTAGAGTTCTGAGTGAAGCAACAAGTAGAACTAGCGGGCACCACGTAGGTATCTCGGCTACTTTCCAGCAGCTTTCAAGAGGACGACAGTGATGATCCACAGCTCACCCTCACAGCTCCCTAAGACCAATCATCCTTCTGAACGTCAAGGGAGTGGGGAGGGTGGTCCTTTCCTCCAGTAGTAAGTCTACACTGTGCTCCATGGCCATCAGTTTGGTGGCGTCCCACAGCGCAACACAGGAGACGCCATCCGTAGCACGTTCGAGCCCCAACTCTATCGTAATAGCCGCATATCGTCTGGTGGCTGGAGGTGTTGACCCCCCCCCCCCCCCAAACCTGTTCAGCCTCATAGCCTCCTAAGCCCTAGACAGAATTGCAGCTGCGGGATGTGGCGACGGTAAAGCGGAAGTAGAGATCACGGATTCAAATCAGGGATCCGTAACGTCCACAATCCCACGGGCTGTGCTTCTGAACCCGCTCCTCCACCACACACTAGCACGTAACTTCATACCTGTGGCGCATGTGGACGACGTCGCACTGAAAATTGGCGCATACTTGGCAGGGGAAGTAAGATTCCCCGTTACCTAGGCGACGTGCTTAATAGAACATTAGAAGACACAGCTGCTGGTAATGAGCAATTACTACGCTATGGCTGATTGGTGAATGTCCCCATTGCATTGGGACTGACAGCGGGCATGCACTCTCCAGAAGGACGTCCTAATAGCCGTGCTGCCAGCATATCAAACCACATTCTCCAACACCTCCTGGAAAACGGTCAGCCAAAGCTCGTTCAATGTAGTGCTCACCGTTTTCAATCTAAACAATGTTATTTCTGTGGGGGAAAATGGCATCGGTACCGTGAAGGATACAGTTTGCAAGAAAACTGGACACTATCTCAGCGTTTGCCTTTTCAAGTAAACTTCACAACCCAAGAAATACTCAGCGAGGAGGGAACAGTGTTCGTCGGGCCCTGACTATGTTGATGGGGGTTCACTCTCGCAAGCCATAGTAACAATACAAGTTAACGGACAGCCAACTGCTTGATCGACACTGGGAGCTCAGTTAGGACTTTGTTTTCACGAACTAGTTCAAAATTTATCCTGAATCTGTTAAGGTGTCGATGGCGTCTGGGCTGTGGTGTGGGTTAGCAGCTGCATCAGACAGTTTGTCTCGGGGCAATCACGTGAAATAAGACACAACCTTCTGAGGATGGAGAGGAAGGACTTAAGGCAGATTGTTGGGATCATCACCCGGCACTGCAGAATGAACAAACGCATTTATGTTATGGGTATAGTCGACACCCCTCGATGCAGGTGGTGTGGCATGGATGAGGAGACTCCCTTCCATGTCCTGGCCTAGTGCCGGAGACTTGAGAGAGAGTGACTTTTGGTCTTTGGTACCACTTCTCCCAGGATGGATACCAACGAGGGCTCTTTCAGGAACTATCCTGTACGACATTGGGACTGGCACAATAGGTCATCTGGCCAGGTATATCCAAAGATAGATCCTCAAATGCTGTTGTTTACATCAGTGGAACGTGCTCAACCGCCCTTCGTAACAGTACCAGTTCCTAGAACGCCTTAACCTCACGTACTACGACGTTCATTACTCAATAACTCGTCGACTGGGGTTGAGGAATGCTGTATGATGCGTAGCCCCGTATATTCTCACAGGGCATAATTCCTCAAAAACGTGCTAACAGCCCCATAAATTACCAATGTACGTTATAGTAATCAAATGTGAATTACTTATAACTAACGGGCTTATGATATTATGGTATTAAGAATTCCATGAACTTTAGGAAGCCTTGTCACTGCCTATGTCATTTTCACAGTTTTCCTACTCCTTGCACGTCATTTTAATTGTACTACAATGCCACATTCTGTCGGTGCTGTCAACTGAACGAAATTCCTACGTTATGTTTTCCATACAAGTTTCCGTAAGGTATATCTACTATTTTGAAAGTTAGCACCGTGTTATGAAGGTGATGGTGCTCTTTCTGATTCGTAAATAGTTGACAAGACTAAACTCAGATGTGACCAGTCCATCGACATTCGCTAAATCATGACTACATTTCGATAAATGATCAAAGCAGCCCTATGAAATACCAATTATTGAATGGCGATTATAAGAAGATTAGGGGCAAAATGAATAAATCACGTGATGATCGCATCCTCGATTTGAAATGCCGAATAAACGCGCAATTTCAGACCCATATTCAGCGATCAACAAGATCATCAAGGACCTCTTCCAGTTCTGAGCTTATTATCTGCTCTACTCCTCCAACTGCGCGAAACTGTTAACGCCATAACAAAATTGCCGTCGCTTCAAGGGGAGACAGATAATTGCCAAGTAAACGCGCGTTCTTCAAAAGTAGCCTCAATCTTTGAAAACGGCTCATTCCCTTCCTGTTGGCTAACATCAGTCCGTGCAACGGAACGTTCTATCGCTACCAACGGCAATTTAGCGAAGGCATTTAATCGGTAACGTGTTAGATGATTGGTCTTTTCAAGGAGCTTCTTTCTCAAGAAGTTGTCCTTCTAAGTGTCAACGAGGCTATTTTTGAGAAAAAATATCTATCTCCACCTACATTCACCTTCATTAAACTAACGTTGGGTGGATGTGAACTACAACTCGAAGGACAACCACCAAGACCGTTTTTCCAAGTTTTTTTTACTTTCCTTGCTCTACGAAGTAGAAAGGTAAGTTATGTAATCGGCTGAAAAAAAAATTTTGAGTTCTCTTCAGATCTTTACGTTTCAGACCCCCCTGAGTCCGAAAAACACTATTTGGGAAAATGGTCTGTGTGTGTCTGTGAACGATTTTTGGAGAAAACCACCGTACCAAATCAGCTCAAACTTGATATCTCGCCCGCAGGTCACCATGGGACGCCAAAATAAGCGTTTGAACAAAATCCACCGAAAGCTAACTATAGTTATCATAGTGATGAAAACACCAAATATTTTTTTAATCAAAAACGGCTCTAACGATTTTGATTAAATTGTTTATATTGATAGATCTCAATAAGGCAATTATACCATAAAATTCCCATTTGTGGGAAAATGACGAGAGCAGCACAATGAATTATCAAAACTTTCGCCGAAATCGATTTTAGCGCAGTTTTTAGAGAAAACCACCGTACCAAATGAGCTGAAACTTGATGTCTAGCCTACAGGTTACCATGGGACGCAATAATAAGGGTATGGGCAAAATCCACCGAAAGTTAACTATAGTCATCATAGTGATCAAAACACCAAATTTTTTTCTCAAAAACGGCTCTAACGATTTTAATTACATTTTTTATATTGATAGCTCTCAATCAGGCAATGATACTATAAAATTCTCATTCGTGAGAAAATGACGAGAGCAGCACAATAAATTATCAAAATTTTCGACCAAAAGCGTTTTTCGCGCAGTTTTTTCCTTATAAACTCCGTTGGAATTCTTGTAGAATGTTAAAAAAAATTGGTATTGTAGTCCAATCCAATACCTATAGGGTGAGTGTTTAAAACCGCTCATGAGATACATGGGGCTCACTCCAGAAATTCCTGAATTTAAACTACTGCCGTTGCGCTTACTACCAGTTCTAACAGTTATTTTCCAATAACTCTGCAAAAGTGATCCTTTTTTCAAAAAATCGTGTTTACAGGCTCATTGATAATCTGTGTACCAATTGCTCAATAATAGTCCTGCAATGAGTACGAGCAGCACAATAAAATCTGGAACTGTAAGCGCTACCGCTTTCTGCTGCCGTAAAGCGTTGTTTGACCAAGCTCAAATTAACTGAGTGATAAATGAATTGATTAAATAGAATTAGCCATGTACAAAGTGAATTGACGTAGAGCTAAGGAAAGTTGTGTGTTGCAACGCACCAGATATTTTAAAATAAAGAACGTGGAACGTGAGTGAGGTATCTAACCAAAGATAGATCCTCAAATGCTGTTGTTTTTAGTGATGTCATTAACTGTTGTTTACATCAGTGGAACGAAGACTGAGAATTGCCGAACTTTTGATTATCGTTTTAACTTCCCAGAAACGTAATGATTTTGAGGGTACATTCAACTAACTGGTTAGTACCTCATTCTGTTCTCACTAAATATTTATAGAGAGATACGATGGGGGCAAGCTGTGATCTACTTCTCTCCAGACATTTCGACACGATTTACAATGTCTTCATTTACGAGTGGAATTCGGTTAAACGAACGACATTTCCAAGTGCAGAGCGGAGTTGGTTGTCGTCTGAAATCGTGTAATCCCTTCAAGGCAAACAACGTTCAGTTGGAAGTGAACAATTCCAAGCGAAACGAGAGAAAGGCGCTTCGGATGAGGGACGATAAACGCGGACTTTGCTGAGGGGGATGAGTCAAATTGAAAGGACACTTGGGCTCGAATTACCGTTGTACAATGGAAATCGTGAGCCGGCCCTTTTGTTTGCGGTTTGTAACATTGTCTTTGGTGTAACACATTCTCAACCGGCTCACGTTTCAGTCTACAGGATTCGTACAAGGCGAAGCTTTCCCTGTTGGAAGTTGTAAACCGAGCTGTAAAATATGGAAGGCTAATGCGAGGTATTGGAAACAAGGGGAATATCGAACTGCAATCAAATGAGACATGCCCAGTCGTCGAGGGAACGGGAGTGACCTATAAATGGGTTCCTTGTCAATATCTTTAGGTAGTTTGAGGGTTTTGTCAATGGGTCCTTCGAATTTCAGGGTCGCTGCAGTACAGCAAAAGCGTAAGAGTGGCATTCTTATATTTAAGAACTACAGGATGCAGGTGAAGGACTCGTCTGTGGAGCGATACCTCACCCAGTGGTATGGCAGCAACACATCAATCCTCTAGAGCAGGGGAGCTCCATTATACTCGGCGCCACCAAATAACTTTATCGGCCTCACCCATCGTAAACCAAAAGGGTTGCAAGATGCTTGCCATAAAGGTTGCTGGCCTCGATGTATTAGTCTCATACCAACGGCGTCTCCAGCTTATAGAAGGTTGAATGATTCTCAAACCCACGAGTTTCCTTTTAATCAGTGGTGTAAATCGAGTTCTTCTCTATACTATTGATGAACTGTTCCCAATTTGCAACAAATTTCCTTCAGTTTGAAATTACTCACAACGGCTAATTGATCAATGCAGGGTGAATGTTGTGTTTCCATAACTTGGTACTGGTACAACGTGCTGAGGCCAGGAAGGCTGCAAATGATCGAGAGGTTTAGTTTTGTTTGCCAATCACGTCACATACCACTGCTGAACCCTCCAAATTTCCTTATAAAAGCGTTTCTGTTCATATGTATGTGTAGTTGGTTGTATAAAATGCTATTGTGCTTCGGAACACACAAAAATAGCACTACTGAGTCCCAAATAACACTATTCGTGTGTTTTTAGAAAAAACCGGCTGAACTAAATCAGCTCAAACTTGATATCTCGCCCGTGGGTCATAGTGGGACGCCAAAATAAGGGTATGATCGAAATCCGCCCAAAACTAACTATAGTTATCATAGTGATCAAAACATCAAATATTTTTCTCTCGGAAAGGCTCTCGCTATTTTGATTACATTTGTTATGTAGCGTAAAATTCCTGACTGTGGGAAAATGACGAGAGCAGCACAATAAATTACCCAACGTTTCGACACTAACGTAATTTCTTCCTTACAAACTCCGCTTAAATGTGACTAGATCTTCAGATAGATAGAGGCGGTAGTCCAATCGAGTACATACACGACGATAGCATGATAACACTCGCAGGGTATACAAGTTTCAAATGAACTGAGGGAAAAATCTATTTAGTTGAATAAGCCGTGAACACAAGTGAATTGACGTAGAGCTAAGGAAAGTTGTGTGATGCCGCATCACCTGATGTTTTGAACATTTTTGTTATTTCTCGAGTCACTGGATTTCAACTACCTCAATGTGGAGCCATAAATACCCACATTTTGTTATCCGTAATTATTTCTGTATCCAACAGAACGGAGATATAAGCCATGTTAGCTCGGAAAACGAGGTTTGTTGAATATTAATTTACCTTTTTCCAAATTTTCTTATAAGCGGGCTCTAACGATTTCAATCGAATTGACGGTGTACTCTCCACTAACCGGTACATAAGTTTTGTTCTTTATAAATGCGTTGAGCGAAGATACATGGCAGGGGGGGTTGCGGAAAGTTGAGTGTTGCTACGCATAAGATATTTTTTCAACCAATTAGATAACGTTCCTCGCTGTATTTTCCACAGATGGAAACATCAACAACCTACCTACGGAAGGTTACGACTCTTTATGCAGGGAGAAGTGTTTTCAGTTGGCTCGCTGTGGCCCGACGACGACCGTCTGGGCTCTGGCCCCGCTATGCGCTCACTCGTTTTGTGCGACACGGTCACGTATATTTCCGTGACTCACCCGCCTTCTCCGCCTGCGGCGTTGCCAGATCTCTCCAGCACGAGCCGACAACGCCGCCTTGAACCCTGTCACGAAAGTACACTCTGCTCCAACAACCGCACATTCCCCCCTCATCCCCTCACCTCATTCAGGTCTACAATTAAAATGATCTTTTTTCGTATTCCGTTCATTCGCGAATAACTTGAACGGATTCCCTTCAGTGCAGTTCTCGATCCGACCTATCCGTTTTACACACCCCCCCCCCTGCACTGACCGAGGAGGCTTTTTAATTGCTAATCGGTCGATCGAACTTCGACCAATTTCCCCCGCCCTTTTCTTTCGATAAAACGAACGAATTGACTCACTTATTATATAAATTCTCGATTTCTCATTGAGAGAAGTTAAATGTTTACTGACAACTGTACAATCGAACAATTCTCTGACCAGTTGGTAGATTTCAGAGAAATCGGCAGAAAATTGGAATGTTGTGCACCGAAAGTGGAGTTCAAAAGCAAAATTAAAAAAAAAGAAAATCGAAATTGACGTTTTATTAAACCTATGAGGAGTGGCGAGAGCACAAAATCACAATGTTGGCCGTTGGTTGAAGTCCATCGGAGGTGCCCCGTCGGCAGTTCAACTCGGTCCTGAGCCGTTGAACGAACTGCGGGAGAGCAGCTCGTTTCTAATGGAGTGGGGGGTTGTTCCGTCTTCGGAGGGGAATCGGCTCGTGTGGTGGGGGGAGGGGTAAAACTTTCGTCGCGCGTGCGTCTTCGAGTTGGTTCGAGTGGTGGGGGGTATTTCATGATGGCCGCCGCTCGGTTTGCGTCATTCCCCAAGCCTCACGCTCGCTTCCCCTTCGTCGAGGGGTGGCCTCCATAAAATTCCCCTTTCTCTGTTGTTTGTGGCCGGTGGGAGGGGGGAGGTACGAGCCATTCAACCCGACTTTCGGTTCTGCGGAGGGCCTCCTTGTGCGTTTTCTAGTGCGCGCCTTCTCGCTACCCCCTCCCCATCTACTCGACCCTTGACGATGGGGTGGGGTTGTCGCGAGGGGGTCATGCGCGGCGTTGCCGAGTCTCCTCTCTCTTTTTTTTTTGTCCCCTTAGTGACTGGCGCAATGTCAATTTCTCGTCGTTTTACCTGAAAATGCCCGCGAAAATCCATTTAAACTTTCTCCGTTACAATGGAAACTAGTATCTGGAGGATTTTGAGGGTAAAGTTGAAAATTATCGCTTTTTCGTGATTCTCTGCTTGCACAGAGTGTACTTTGCTGCCCGCATCCCCTCTCATTTGTACATCACAGAACGAGCCTAATTACGAAATTCCTCTGAATAAACTAAAAGGTTTTAGAAATTCTTCGTTTATTAATGACATTATTTGGAAACTATAAACGAACAAACGCGTCACTCAACTTTCCTTACCTCAATTCATTACTGTGTGCATGTCAGAAGGGTTGGAAGAGGTTTCAAGTCAAACTAATCGTTAGTACGCAGCATACTCTCTGTGGTGGCCCTTAGCTTCTCTGGATCTGTCTTCTGACTCCAACTCAACGATGAATGTATTCAGGATGTTGGGCAAATAGCTAACAATAAGTAGGGGCAGAGAATAAAAATAACATCGTGGGGGAAATTTTCATGCACGAACGCCAATTACGTAAATAAATTGGAATTTTTCGTATCTTCGCGTTTTAGGCTGTTCGGCTCAGCCCCCTTGTCATTTATGGAAGAGTTTTGGGCCTTTCTTTAACTTTTGCCGATTATCCAGGAATTGAAGAAGCCTCAATTAAGTGTTAGATATTGGCAAGCTTTGCTAACGCAATTTTATCGTATTTTTCCATGTGGTTTCCATCCCTCATCATCTCACTTCTCAGCTGTGAGTCGACTATCAGCTCTCCTCCCTGACCCAGCTCACATATACACCTCCCCTCCCCCTCCCTTTACTCTTTGTCTGAATTTGGTACTGTCTCAATACAAACCTTGAATCCTAAACAATGGCCGAGAGTACTTTTGCCCGGTTCTTCGGTTTGATAATTTGGAATGTTTCATAGCGTTACTGATTTGCTAGTTACAACCTTCATCATGTCTAGCGCTAGTATTCTTCAAAATACGGATTAAATCGCTGGACTAACCCCGTTGAAGTATTGCACTCATTGGATGAATCCCGCACTAAGTCAAATTTCGGTTGTAAGTAATGTCCTTGAGTTGTCGAGTGGCCGTAACCATTTCTTTCAGTATCAGTTTGTTGCGTATCCGTTTTTTCCGCTTTGGTGCTTTCCCCACAGCCTCCTGCGGGTTTATTTTTTCGATGTTAACCGACCAGCCATGGATAGGCAAATTAATACGACTCTGATTCATTGATTGAGAGGAAAAGGCCTGCGAAGCGTCGTGGATTGGTGTATGAGTGGCGGTCGTAGTTCTGATTGACATCAGGGTTGGATTTGCGTTAACAGCGCTCCTTAATGAGCTTAAAGGTAGGGGAATCCCCCGCAATCTGTACTCGCTCGTCAGAAGTTACCTGACAGACAGAACTGCTACGATCGAATGCAGGCATGTCTCCGTCCAGAGAAAGATTGAGAAGGGGTGTCCACAAGGTGACTGAATGCGAGCCGTACGCCTATGTGGATGGCTTGACTGTGCTCATCTTTGCACATGCGATAGTGCGAGCATGTCAAGAGGCAGGGAAAACTCAGCTAATCCTCTTGAAGGGGAAAGTGATTAATCCACCCACAATACGCTTTGGTGGCCACAGGCTACTCCTTGAAAAGCTCGTCAAGTATATAGGAGTGAATATAGGTGAGAGGTGGGGCTCCAACCAACACCTCCAGTCCCTTAAAGGCACTACCTTTGCAAGGTTTTCCTCACTGTGTGCAATTACACACACACGTCATGGTGTGTGTTACCACGACACTATCCTCATGTATAAGGCCATCTATCTGGGCGTGATTGGGTCTTGGGGTAGCAAACTAACAGTCAATCAAAAGAGAGCATTGGCCCGATCCCAGAGGGTTGTTGCACTCCTGTGGATCACCAAGGCCTATAAGACTGTATCAACAGAAGCACTCCAGGTGATCCCTGGTCAGTTACCAGTTGATTTGGCCGTTGAGTGCATGATTGACAAGTGGAAAGTGAAACAGGAGCTTGCGCTTTGGGCTGAACTCTGTGTGGATCTCACTTCAGAACGAAAACTTGCTACTATCGACGGAATTGCACAAACACAATATGAATGGGACACGTATGAGTTCTTCCCCAACATCCGTGAACGTCTTTCAAGAAAATGGGTTGAGCCAGTTCCACACTGGACATGGTGACTTCAATGTCTGTTGCATTAGGCGCGCACTTTTACGACAAAACTTTGCTCAACCCGCTACTGTTTGGCTCATCAGTAGCAGTGACCCTAGTTAACGTTCCGAATCACGAACCGAAGTTCCAGGCAAATGCACCCGCGGCCATTGCATTGGGAATTTACCCAAACTGTTCTTTGCCCGTACTAAACTCCTCACATCTCTCCCGCTCTCTTGCACCCAACAGACTCCAAACGCCCTCATTTCGGTGCTGTAGCTCCCTTCATGTGTGAGAGAACGCCCGGGCCATCCATGTCTGATAAAGGAACAGTCATCAAATAAGGAAGCAGACCTGAGTTTATGGATGATACTCGACCAGGCTTTGGAGAGACTGTAGACCGTTTTACTCGTTCTCACCGATGCCAGGTTTTCGTTGAATCTGGCAAAGTATTCTTTCGTCGTTCAGCGTGTTACTTATTTATGCTACGATGTGCAGGATGGTCAAATCCGCCCTAATCCGTCCATCTACCGTTCATTTTTAGGACTAGCGTCGTACTTCCGGCAATTTATCAAGGATTTTTCCAAAATTTCCACACTCTTGTTCACTCTTATTACTAAGGCCAAGGCCTATGATTCAAAGCTCATTTGGCTACCTGAGCATGAACAAATTAGGCAACAGATCATCTCCTTGCTAACTAATGACCCAGTACTCATGATATTTGATCCAACTCATCCTCCATTTATCTATGCCCGATGAGGTAAAGATATGGGCTTTAATTTCACTTTTTCCCAGAACGGCGGATATGATCTTTGAACTCACAGAATGTCTTCAACTAGTCAATAAATAAATGTTTTTCTCGATAAATGTTCTCAGACAGTCAATTGAACGGAGTTGACAACCCAAATGCACCGAAATCGATGTTAAATAAAATGTTTTTAGATATTTCGTCGGTAAACGTACAGCTGACTTTGATCAACTTGACCTAGTGTCTTCAAGCTTATGTTAATTTATTCAAACACGGTTGCTATTTCGTCGCTAACTAGCACCTGCTAGTTCGTTCGAAACTGCGTTGAGAAGATACCAATTTTTTCGCGCGTTTTACGAGGGTTGTAGAAATTGCTGGTCCCATGGCGGAGAACGTCATACCTAAAGAAACTCAGTTCCATAACTCAAACGACTCGAAGCCCGAAATGAAGAGGAATAGTTGCCAATTTAGTGGCTCAAGATTTCCTCCAGCCTCCGCCGACTCGAAGACTAAGCCTCAGGCTCAGGCTCAGCTGGTGGCGGCCTAAGCAGACAAGATGAATGTCCATTAAAACGGGAATTTATTTCGACCGAGAGTTGTAAATCAGGACGACCATCGCGCGAGGAAGAGTCTTCTGCCAAAACCAATGCGAAGAGAGCGAGACGAGTTATGTTCCTAATCCCGTCTCGTCCAACCGCACGGAGATTTATAATAACTTTGCTCCGAACGAATGAAACATTTGTTTCGCTGACAGCTGACACTATCGAAGTTGAGGGCGATGAGCTGTTTGTCAACGGTCGTGTAAATCCCGCGATTCCTGTCGGGATCGTTCTTCTTCAAGTTGAAATTGCACTCTTCCTTCGCTTGTCACCAACAAAATTTCAACTAACGAATCAAGTCCTAAATCATCAAATTTAGCAGACTATCACTGATCAGTGAACGGGGTGAGTCTGTCTTCTCTGGCTGGTGAGACACTGTGGGCGAGCTGAAGTACTTAAGTCAATTAGTTGTTCGTGTAGCGTTGGGGAAGAAGGAGGCCATGCACCTCTGGGGAAACCCGCTGGAGGTAAGGTACGTATTGAATAGTCTGTTATTGTCGGTTCTAAGTCTTGTATTTTGGAAGGTTCATCTTCTTCGTCCGGTTATCTTGAGGTGGTCGGCAAAGTTTGAGTCGTCTTTGTTCCTACAGAGATTTCATGTCTTCTGAATATCTGGTCCCTATTTTTCTGTCTGTCCTATGTACACGTTTTAGTGCTAGTTACTTTATACACCCCAGTTCGGTCTTTGCGGTTAGTTTGGTTCTAAATGTGTTGTCCTTTCGGAAGATGTCAGTTATTCCGCGTATTTTTCGTTCTGCGTACGTCTTGTCGATAGTATCAAGTTCGTTCAGGTAATTTTGATCGGATAGTCTCCGTATCATGTGTGTGAATGCACGTAGTTTATTTAGTCGTGGGTGGTTTGATATATCGTGTTATGGTCGTGTCGGGAGCAGTAGGTTTTCTAAAACTGTCGTACTGTGTGATTTGTCCATGTCATATTGAATGTTGTTACAGGTCCTTTAATATTTCGTCAATGTTATCACGGCTTAATGTACAGATAATATCATCTCTGCGCGTAATATTTGCTGTCGTGTTTTGTCATTAAAGTCTGAATGTGAGAAATATTTCGGTCAATACGCACGAGGTAAGGTTTCCCATACTCAATCCATCTTTTGGCTTGTATATGCTATCGTTAAATTGGAAGTAGTTTCGTCCAAGTGTCAGTTTGGTAAGGTTAGTAATGTGTTTCTAGTAGTCGTGTCTATTTGTCTTTTATTGGTTGGAGTCTCCAGTTTGGAGTTATAGTCACGCCTTTTAATCTATTGGCGAGTTCTTCTGTGTTTCGTATCGTATATCTGTTTGCTAATGTATTTGGTACTTTTTAGAATTGTGGTCAAATATTTTGAGAGTTTGTACGCTGGTGCAGATGTAACACGAAACAAGTACGTCAACTAACGCAATTAGTTATATAATTGTTGGGTCAAGGGAATAAACATCGATGACTTGAATTCAGGATTTCTGGGATTGCTCTCATGAACGTTATTGAGCCCTCGTCGTACGAGTAGCACCAATCGCACTATCGCATGAGCTGGATCAATCACGACAAAACTAAAATGTAATAAAATGCTCTAATAAGAAGTTTATGGTAATGTCGCGTTATTTGGCGATTCAAAGGGCGTAACAAAACGTTCCAAGTATAAACAAGGCAATTTGAGCAAAAACGGCTGATCCGATTGAGCGCGTTCTTTTTTTGTTTTGTTCGTTATTTTTTGTAGACACCAAAATAAGGTTATGGACGATTTCGGCCGATTGAAAGGGGGTGGGGGACAAAAATGTACCAAAAACTAGGGTTTTTCGCATTTTTCTCGAAAACGGCTCTAACGATTTTGATTAAACTTTCAAATTATCTTCTACTAATCAATACCAAACTTTTCTTCTCTATACATATCTCCATGAAAATACGGTGAACGGAGATATAGGCCTATGAAGCAAAAATCTGTTTTTTACGCTTTTTGGCAAAACGACTACAGCGATTTTCACCAAACTCACAGGGGGTTTTCAAATAGTTAATACCTACATATTGTTCTCAATAAATGTTCCTCTGACAGTCCATTGAACAGAGATAAAAATCAAAATGTGTCGAAAATAGCGTTTTTTCGAACATTTCCGTACATTCCAGGGTAATTGCTTCACCAGATGTGATAAATTCTAATGGAGTGTCTGTCAGTCACCCATACCCACATTTCGTTCTCTATAATTATTTCTGTATGTATATGTTGAATGAAGATATAAGCCAAGTTAACTCAGAAAAGGAGATTTGTCGAATATTACTTTATCGGTATTCCAATGTTCTCAAAAACGGCTCTAACGATTTCGATCAAACATTCGGAGTACTCTCAGCTAACTAGTCCCTACATTTTGTTCTCTATAAATGTTCCTGTAAAAATGCGTTGAACGAAGATATAGCGCCCACATGTGTGGCTGGTGTTCGAAATTACGGGGGTGGCGGAAAGTTGTGTGTTGCTACGCACCAGATATTTAACTATAGCAACTAATCAAAACGGCTATTCAACCAATTTATACGAACATCGTAGTTCAACGTTCATTGAAGGTTCCACAATTTAGGACAACTTTCCTTGGCCTTACGTGCATTCAGAGATTCTCTCGACTCTAGAAACTAATCACGTCTGTCAACGTTCTACACAGCAGCGGCAGACGCTTATGGCTCTGGAATTTATCGTGCTGCTCCTACTTGTGCCACGACCATTATTGAGCTATCAAATTCTAGGTAATTCCAGAGACTGTCTACGTGATTTTTTTTAGAAGGATTGCGTTCACATTTCAGGAGTAACTGTGGGCGTTGAAATTCTGGAATATCTGGAGTAGCTCCGATGGGTCTCATGGGCGTTATTAATCGCTCGTCGTATAGGTATTTTATTGGACTACCACGCCAATTTTTCTGAATATTCTAGCACCACTTGAGAGGAGTTTATAAGGAAAATATCTGGTGCGTTGCAACACACAACTTTCCTTAGCTCTACAACAATTCACTTTGTACATGGCTAATTCTATTTAATCGATTCATTTATCACTCAGTTAATTTGAACTTGGTCAAACAACCCTTTACAACAGCAGGAACCGGTAGCGCTTACAGTTCCAGATTTTATTGTGCTGCTCGTACTCATTGCAGGACCATTATTGAGCAATTGGTACACAGATTATCAATGAGGCTGTAAACACAAATTTTTTGAAGAAGGATACTAATTACTTTTGCAGAGTTATAGGGTAAAAACGTTTAGAACTGGTAGTAAGCGAAACGGCGGTAGTTGAAACTCAGGAATTTCTGGAGTGAGCCCCATGTATCTCATGAGCGTTTTTAAACACTCACCCTAGAGATATTGGATTGGACTACAATACCAATTTTTTAAAAACATTCTACAAAAATTCCAGCGGAGTTTATAAGGAAAATATCTGGTGCGTAGCAACACACAACT
This sequence comes from Pachypeltis micranthus, assembly GCA_020466155.1. Taxonomy (NCBI): domain Eukaryota; kingdom Metazoa; phylum Arthropoda; class Insecta; order Hemiptera; family Miridae; genus Pachypeltis; species Pachypeltis micranthus. The sequence goes on from CM035775.1 coordinate 13,867,441, forward strand.
TTCCGCCACCCCTTTAAGTTAGAACACCAGCTACACAGGCGGGCGCTATATCTTCGTTCAACGCATTTCTACAGAAACATTTATGGAAAACAAAATGTAGGGACTAGTTAGCTGAGAGTACTCCGAAAGTTTGATCGAAATCGTTAGAGCCGTTTTTGAGAAAATTGGAATACCGATAAATTAATATTCGACAAATCTCCTTTTCTGAGTTAACTTGGCTTATATCTCCGTTCAACATATATATACAGAAATAATTATGGAGAACGAAATGTTGGTATGGAAGACTTAAAGACACTCCATTGGGATTTATCACATCTGGTGAAGCAGTTACCCTGGAATTTACGGAAGTGTTCGAAAAAACGTTATTTTCGACACATTTTGATTTTTATCTCTGCTCAATGGACTGTCAGAGGAACATTTATTCAGAACAATATGTAGGTATTAACTATTTGAAAACATCCTGTGAGTTTGGTGAAAATCGCCGAAGCCGTTTTGCCAAAAGCGTAAAAACCTGTTTTTGCTTCATGGGCCTATATCTCCGTTCACCGTATTTTCATGGAGATATGTATGGAGAAGAAAAGTGAGGTATTGATTAGTAGAAGATAATGTTAAAGTTTAATCAAAATCGTTAGAGCCGTTTTCGAGAAAAATGCGAAAAACCCTAGTTTATGGTACATTTTCGTCCCCCCACCCCTCTTCCCACCGGCCGAAACCGTCCACAACCCTAATTTGGTGACTACAAAAAATAACGAACAAAACAAAAAAACCCAGCTCAATCGGATCAGCCGTTCTCCCGCAAATAGAACTACAGACACACACACATGCACACACACATACACACACACACACACACACACACATACACACGGACCACGCGCCGAAATTAGGTTTTTTAGGCTCAGTAGGCCTCAAAACGTAAAGATCTGAAGAAAACCCAAATTTTTTTTTTGGGCCGATTACTATACTTTCCTTCCCTTCGGGTAGCGGAAAGTAAAAACTGCGCTAAAAACGCTTTCCGTCGAATATTTTGATAATTTATTGTGATGCTCTCGCCATTTTACCTCAAATGAGAGTTTTATGATATAATTATCTTATTAAGAGCTATCTATATAAAAAATTTAATCAAAATCGTTAGAGCAGTTTTTGAAAACAACAATTTGTTGTTTTGATCACTATGTTAACTATAGTTAACTTGCGGTGGATTTTGCCCATACCCTTATTTTTGCGTCCCATGGTAATCTGTAGGCTAGACATTAAGTTTCAGCTGATTTGGTCCGGTTGTTTTCTCTAAAAACCACGCTAAAATCGATTTCGTCGAACATTTTGATAATTTATTGTGCTGCTCTCGTCATTTCCCCACAAGTGGGAATTTCATGGTATAATTATCTTACTAAGAGCTACCAATGTAAAAAATTTAATCAAAATCGTTAGAGCCGTTTTTGAGAAACAAAATATTTGGTGTTTTGATCACTATGATGACTATAGTTTAATTTCGGTGGATTTTGTTCATACCCTTATTTTGGCGTTCCATGGTAACCTGCGGGCGAGATATGAAGTTTAAGCTGATTTGGTACGGTGGTTTTCTCTAAAAATCGTTCACAGACTCACAGACCATTTTCTCAAATAGTGTTTTTCGGACTCAGGAGGGTCTGAAACGTAAAGATCTGAAGAAAACTCAAAAAAAAATTTTCAGCCGATTACATAACTTTCCTTTCTACTTCGTAGAGCCAAGGAAAGTAAAAACTACTTTAAATTCGGTCGAAATGTTCGGTAATTTATTGTGCCGCTCTCGTCATTTTCTCACGACTGAGAATTGTATGATGTTTTTGTGTCGTTTGGAGATGTTAATGTAGAAAAATGTGTTCACAATCGTTTGATCCGTTTTGAGAAAACAAATATTTAGTGTTTCGATTATGATAACTATAGTTAGCTTTTGGCGAATTTCGCTCATACCCTTATTTTGGCGTCCTATGTTGATGTGTAGACTGAATATTCAATTTGAGCCGATTCGGTTGAGTTCTCTCTACGCACATAGCGTTTTCTCCAATTCAAACTCTGAAAAAAATCCAAAATATTACCAATTCATGACTTTCCTTCCTGCCACATTAAGTCTAAGGTAAAAAAATATTATAATTATTTAATGAGTTCATTTTAATTGTTATAAAAAATGTAAGCAAGTTATTTGTGTCTACGTTTGTTTATTTATTTCATTCCAACGAGAACGGCCCTCGTCCATAGTTTTCGTTAATCCTAATCAAAACGAACAGAAATACCACTTCAAAGAGCCAACTAGCGACTCCCTCGGGGCCAATCCGCTTCCCTAGTGGAGACAATTCGTTTGTTCGACTTGTCAAAAATTAGAAAGCCGGTTGGAACGGGCGGTTTGGTCGTTTCTTTTCGCAAAGAGTTCTATTTCAAACTTAAAGGCGGTAAACAAATTCCTTTCCTAGGCTCCTGGCTGCCTTTCTATTTCCTTCCAGCGGAGGAATGCTCACTCTGAGAGAGAGAGAGAGACTTTCGACTCTCACTCAGTTCGTTTCATCATGGCCCTCTACGGCGAAGCTCATCAGGCCGTTGTGTGTGAAATCCACGAATCGACTACCGGTAATTTGACGTCGAAATTAAAGCTGCGAATAGCAAATTTTTGGTAGCATTTTCCATTAAGAAGCGGGAATCTAACAGACGGAACACTGACGTATTTTGCAGAGGGCGATTGTGATTGCGCTCAAATTTTAAGTTGTGTTTGTGTTAGAGAAGAATAGGGGAACACCGATGTGTACTAAGGGCGACTGAAGAGTAAAATGTACTACTTTTACTCACGTCGACGTGTAGGTATGGAAGCAGTGAGAACTTGGCTTATATCTCCGTTCAACAGACATATACAGAAATAATTAAGGAGAAGAAAATGTGGGCATAGGTGACTTAAAGACACTCTTTAAGATTGACCAAATCTTGTGAAGCAATTACTCCAGAATTCACGGAAATGTTCGAAAAACCCAAGAAATGAAAAGACAACCCAACTTTTTACTTTCCCCTACCCGAAGGGAAAGGAAAGTATAGTAATCGTGTCAAAAAAACTTGGGGTTTTCTTCGGATCTTTACGTTTTGAGGCCTAGTGAGTCTAAAAAACCTAATTTCTGTGCCTGTAGTTCGAATTGCGGGAGAACGGCTGAACCGATTGAGCTGGTTGTTTTTTTGTTTTTTTTTTATTTCGTAGACGCCAAAATAAGGTTATGGGCGGCTTCGGTCGAAGGGAAACGGGGGTGAGGGACGAAAATGTACCAAAAACTAGGGGTTTTCGCCTTTTTCTCGAAAACGGCTTTAACGATTGTGACTAAACTTCCACATTATCTACTACTAGTTAGTACAACACTTTTCTTCTCCATACATATCTCCATGAAAATACCGCGAACGGAGATAATAGACCTATGAAGCAAATATAGGTTTTTTACGCTTTTTGGCAAAACGGCTTCAACGATTTTCACCAAACTCACCGGATGTTTTCGAATAGTTGATACCTATATATTGTTCTGTATAAATGTTCCTTTAACAGTCCGTTGAACACAGATAAAAATGAAAATGTCTAGAAAATAACGTTTTCTTCGCACATTTCCGTAAATTCTGGGGTAACTCCTTCACCAAATTTGATCTATCTTACAGAATGTCTTCTAGCATTCTAAACCCACATTTTGTTCCCCGCAAGTATCTCTGTATCCATCAGTTGAATGGAGATATAAACCATTATACTTCGGAAAATGAGTATTTTCAATCCGGCGATGTACTCTCAACTAGTATCTACATTTGGTTCTCTATAAACTTTGTTGTAGAAATGCGTTGAACACAGATATGTTGTCTTTCTTTTTTTGTAGGCGCGAAAACAATGCTATTTCCATCGTTGGAAGAGGGAGGTGAGGAACGTAAATGTACGAAAAAGTAGGGGTTTTCGCTGTTTACTGAAGTTTTATTTCAAGTGTTGGCATGTTCCTGAATACTCCTGCTATTTCTGTAACCATGCATTCAATGGAGGTAAAATAAAACGACATCTGCCGAACTTGAAAGATCGTCTTTCTGTTTTTGTGACAAATTTTGCTCGACAAACATCGGAATACTCAAGGTTTTTAATAACCAGTCCGTAATTTACCTATTCGTTGTCGCGAGCACTTGGTAGTTGAGCGAGTTTCCCGTTGTGACGAGTTTCGAGTTGTAGAAACGGGAATATTATCCGGGAGACGCCTGTTTTTTTGACGCGATTAGAATACTTTCCTTGAACTTTTGAGTAGCGGGAAATTAAAGCGACGAACGCCAGTGAATTGATGTAGATGCGGCGCACCTAGTATTAGCTTTCAGTAATATAAAGGGTTCGGAGTTTATTGGTTTTTTAGATTTCCAGGTTCATAGAAAAGTGAGTGGAGAGATAAAAATGTCAAGTTTCGTGGTGACGCTTTGAGATGGGTTTTGGTGCGAGTCAATTGTTTTGAAATCTCCGATTCGTCGTTTTGACGATTAGAAAAATGTTCTTTATGAAAAAAAAAAAAAAAACTGTTGGAGGGTAATTATTAACTAGGAAATGACGGACGTGTCGTTTGTTTTGCAGGTATGGGCGAGTTCAGAGCGTCAAGCTGCTGGGGAGGAGCGGCGGGGGCGGGAAGGAGGAGGAGAGTGGTGGAGCCTGCGCCACTGTCTCCTTCATGGACATCAAGTCCGCGGCCAAGGCCCATCACTCGGAGCAGAAACTCGACGAGCGGACTTTGACGACCGAGTACCACGAGCCGGCCGCCATCCCGTGCCCCGGCACCCTCTACAGCGGCTCTGGACCTCCCAATCCTCCTGGGGCCTCCACCGGAAGTCGCTTTTCCTCTCATGGGTAAGTACCTCAATTACCTACCTCCTGCTTTCCCTCTTCCGAACGTATTGTTATCATTTGTTTGAGGGAGCTGGAACGTTTTTGTCACGTGATAGGAAACAAAATTGTGCGAAAAAATAATGTCTCACTTGGTGATTTTTCGCCTTTTTACTTCCCTTGGCTCTACGAAGGCTCTACTGTTTGAGAAAATGGACTGTGTGTGTGTGTCTGTCAGCTTTTTCCTTGTACATCCGACTCAGAAGGTAATGGAATCTTCAAAAAAATTGAGGTGGTATACTCCAATCGAGTCAGCGTTTGATAATGCTCAAAATATATACGGGAAATGCCCCAGAAATTCCGGAATTTCAAAAACGGTGTTTCACTTACTACGATTTGTCACAGTTTTTACACGATAACTCTCGAATAGCGATAATTATCCTTTTTACGGAATAGAGTTACAGCCACATTAATTATTTGCGTACCAATTGATCAATAATGGTCAAGTGAACTGAGTGAAACAATGAATTGAATTGGCGACAACTCAACAAACTCCTGAAAATCATCGAATTAACGTCGGAGCTAAGGGCAGTTGTGTCATCTGGCGCACCCTATGTTTCATTACACCTTTCAAGAAAATACTCTGGACGAATGTAGCGGCACCAAGATGATCTTCAGTACAAAGTGTTCCGTATTCGTGAAAAAATGTTTGACAATTATAATTTCACGTAAAACAATAGTTCTTTCGAGGGGAACGACAATACAAAATCCTTTGAACCGTAAATAATCGCCCAGTGCTATTAAATCATCGTGGATGATCATGCATAATTATCACGATCATACGAAATACGATATTAAAGAATTTGCCGATTAGCGTCTTTTTCACTTTCCGCTACCCAAAGGGAAAGGAAAGTATAGTAATCGTGTCAAATACAATTTGGGTTCTCTTCAGATCTTTACGTTTTGAGGTCTACTGAGCCTAAATGTTTGTGCTATTTGTTCTGTTCGTTATTTTTTGTAGACGCCAAAATAAGGTTATGGGCGACTTCGGTCGAAGGGAAACGGTGGTGAGGGACAAAAATGTACCAAAAACTAGGGGTTTTTCGCATTATTCTCGAAAACGGCTTTACTAATTTTCATCAAACTCTCAGGATGTTTTCAAATAGTTAACACCTACATATTGTTCTCAATAAATCTTCCACTGAAAGTTCATTGAGTGGAGATAAAAATGCTAATGTCTAGAAAATAACGTTTTTTTTTCGAATATTTCCGTAAATTCTGGAGGAACTGCTTCATCAAATTTGATCAATCGTTCAGAGTGTCTTTTAGTCACCCATGCTCACATTTCGTTCTCTATAATTATTTCTGTATATATATGTTGAACGGAGGTATAAGCCAAGTTAACTCAGAAAAGGCGATTTGTCGAATATTAATTCATCGGTTTTCCAATTGTCTGCCAAACCAATTCTAACGATTTCGATCAAACTTACTCGACACAATATGTGACCTTATAGTGCAATGGGTGAGGAAAGTATGCGGTTGTGTCGAAAATATAACTAGGTGCGACGCATCGCATACCTTTCCTTCGCTCTACGTACTCAGTTCATTTAAACTTGGTCAAACGGAGGTAGAAAGCGATGGCGCTTATAGTTCCGGAATTTATTGTGGTGCTCCTACTTGGCCCACGAGCATTATTCAGTATTTAGTACGCAGAGAATTAATGAGGCTGTAAACACAATGTCTTAAAGAACGATAATTTGGTCAAGAATTATCGAGTAAAATGAAACGTTGGAGTTCTGAAATGTATACAGTACCTTCTAGATATCATCAAACGCTCATCATCACTTCGGTACATGATTGGACTTCCGTGTCAATTTTTCTGATTATTCTGATAACATTTGAGCAACTGATGAATAAAGAAATAAACTGCGCTAAAAGTATTAAGGTTAACGAACCTGTTTGGTGGGTCCGTATTCTGTGGCTGGTGAAATCCTATGGGCGAGCGCCAAACACGTATAAACAGGTACTTGAACTACTTGGGGAATTAACCCTATTATTAACTTTGGTACCTGCGCTAAAAGTGATTTCCATCGAAGTGATCGATAATTTATTGTGCTGCTCTCGCCTATTTCCCCCGCCTCAAAATTTTATGGTTTTGGTCGTGTCATTCGGAGCTGTCTATAGAAAAATGTTAACCAGAATCGTTAAAGCCATTTTTGAGGAATAAAACGTTTAGTGTTTTGATCACTATGATAACTATAGTTAAGTTTGGGCTGATTTGGTTCAGTACAGGTCTATTTCCTCATAAAAATGACCGTTCAAGGACTCTCATGAGAGCCTTGGACTGTAGACTTGTGGAAGTACGGCAAGTTGTCATTTAGCCAGTTCCTGGTAACAAGCGGTTGCCCATGTATTACCGTACGGAGGAATCCAGGGAATGCGTACCACCTGGGAGGAGTTCTTAATCTGGTTTCCCACCTGATCGGTGCCAAGTTTCAACTATAGCCACGTTTTTTTGTCGTTACTTTCTTTGCTAACTGGGAAAAATGGTTACAAGCTTGCTTAATAGCAGTCAATGCAACTAGCGCTCACTGTTTCCTTGTGAGCTGGCTTGTCCAGTGGTCTGGGTCAACCAACGTTCTCATTAGACGGTGGGACAAAAGCCGTACATGTCATTTCTGTTTAACGTGGATGCCCGCCTGCCTTGCCGTTAATGTAATGCCCGTTCATCTGGTGTGACCAGTTTTCTTTTCAGTGGGGAGGTCTACGCAGAGCTCCGGTTTAACACTCTTCTCGCCCACAATCCACTCAATGGCCAATTCAACAGGAAATCACTTGGAGTCCTTCAGTAGGTGCTGTGTTATAGGTGGAATCCATCCTCCAGCCCCCCCCCCCCCACCGTGTAATCACGCCCAAGTAAATGGCCTTGTGTATGTTATGTGTCATGCTAACTTAGGGCTGTGAGGATTTCTTGTTATCTCCCGCTAACGGCAAGGTGAGCTTAGCTCGGCGAACGTACGCTGTTTCCCAGTTCGACAGTCATGCCTCGTTACATCGAGCAGGAACTATGTGGAGGCGAGGTTATCTTGACCAGTAGTGGCTACGGGGAGAGCTCCCCCAATCCAAGCATATCTGTCCCTTCCCGGTTTTCTTCAGATCTTTACGTTTCAGACCCTACTGAGTCTAAAAAACCTAATTTCGGCGCGTGGTCCGTGTGTGTGTGTGTGTGTGTGTGTGTCTGTAGTTCGATTTGCGGGAGAACGGCTCATCCGATTGAGCTGGTTCTTTTTTTGTTTTGTTCGTTATTTTTTGTAGACACCAAAATAAGGTTATGGACGATTTCGGCCGATGGGAAGGGGGGGGGACGAAAATGTACCAAAAACCAGTGTTTTTCGCATTTTTCTCGAAAACGGCTCTAACGATTTTGATTAAGCTTTCAAATTATCTTCTCCTAATCAATACCTAACTTTTCTTCTTCGTACATATCTCCATGAAAATACGGTGAACGGAGATATGGGCCCCTGAAGCATAAATAGGTTTTTTACGCTTTCTGGCAAAACGGCTTCAGCGATTTTCACCAAACTCACAGGATGTTTTCAAATAGTTAATACCTACATATTGTTCTCAATAAATGTTCCTGTGACGGTCCATTGAACACAGATAAAAATCAAAATGTGTCGAAAATAACGTTGTTTCGAACATTTCCGTAAATTTCAGGGTAATTTCTACGCCAGATGTGATAAATCCTATTGCAGTGTCTTTTAGTCACCCATACCAACATTTCGTTGTCTATAATTATTTCTGTATATATATGTTGAACGGAGATATAAGCCAAGTTAACTCAGAAAAGGAGATTTGTCGAATATTAATTTATCGGTATTCCAATTTTCTCAAAAACGGCTCTAACGATTTCGATCAAACTTACGGAGTACTCTCAGCTAACTAGTACGTACATTTTGTTCTTCATAAATGTTCCTGTAAAAATGCGTTGAACGAAGATATAGCGCCCGCCTATGTTGGTGGTGTTCGAACTTAAAGGGGTGGCGGAAAGTTGTGTGTTGCTACGCACCAGATATTGTGGATTCACTTGGCCTCAAAATGCAAAGATCTGGAGAAAACCTACTTTTTTGACGCGAAAATAAATCGCTGAATGTCCGTGGGGCTAAGGGAAGTTTTTTAATGCGCCGCACCTGATATTTGATTGGTTGGATCCGAATGATTCAAGTTTTTCTTAAAGAAATGTTGTGGTTTTCGTGTGGTTAGGTTCTTTACAATGTTCGTGTACATGGCGTATTTAGATACGCGTTGTACGACAACGAAATGCGTTCCCACGTTATTTATGCGGGTTGAGTTGGAAATGGAAAGCTCTTCTTTGCTCAACCTCTCCGATTATCGATTCTGCCTTCCCCTCTCAGCAGCGCCGAATGAATCCCCTCGCCCTCTCTGCACTCCTGGACACCATTGCATTACGGCTTTCCATTACTCGGCGAATTCTGCCCAAATGAAAGTCGACGCGTGACATTTCCTGAGGTTCCTTCCCTTACGCGGAGGATATTACGTCAAAGCGTCAATCCGCGAGCCGGCAATCGAATTTTAGGGAAATGGCGGAGCTCTTCATGCTCTCGCGTTATAGTCCTCGTCTCGACCGATGGAAAAAGCTGGAGGGGAAATTTCGACGTTTTAAGAGCAAATTGAGAAGATTGCTGAACTTGTGCCGCGTTAATTTGATGGAATTTTCGAGTCGGCTTTGGCGCGAGCGGACGTATGATGTGGAATTCTTGATCAGAACGAATCTTGATTGGCCATTAGGAATAGTCCAAGTCGCCGTGCTGGCAAGAGAAGGACGTAAAGGCGTTTCCCTGGCCATGTGCCACCACTATATTCGGAATTTATTGAAAGATCGACGTATAGGAATTTCGTGGGACTGTCAACATGATTTTATTTGAGAAAGTTCGTGTTTATATTTTTGGAACTAAAGAAGAAACTCTAGAAATGCTATTTCAAATGAACGATGTTAGTTTGAATTTCGGAATTTCTGAGCCATTTTTTGGTGTTGTGATCACTATGGTAACTACATTCAGTTTTGTACTGATTTACCCTCAAGCGAAGGATCAAATTTGAGCTTCTAGCTAGCTTTGCGGGCATCTGGCTGGAATGTCGCACACGCGACATCTTGACTCCATCTGCCCACAAGCCCAGTAAGGCTTCAAGGTTTGCGGCTGCTCTGCATGGTTCGCGTGATGAACGGGATCTCTGGCTGTGTCCTGACTCCCTCTTCTCTTCTGCTTTGGTGGAGTTGGCTTCTGACGGCGTATTCATGGGAAGGAGGATTACTGGCACTTTCACGCTGTTGTGTGACTTCACTGCCTACAGCGATGAGACGTACAAGAGGCCGGGATCGTAACCCTGTAAATGCTCACTGAATGGTGCAGGTGTGTCCGCGTACTCATGGGGGCCGTGTCAAGCGTCATGGCACGGTCATTAAGCAGGTTGCCGGTGCGTTGTCATCTGGTGGCTGGGAAGTGAGTACAGCGTGGCAGTATTGGGGTTGTCTTGAGAAGGACTGAGGCCTGACATCGTCGTCGTTCCTCCCGACCTGTCTGCAGTGATCTTGGATGTCCAGGTGTTATCTGGCAAGCTAACAAGCACAAATACGACAGGATGCCGTGGTGTGCTGCAAGAAAAGTGGCTGGGACTATCCCTGCTGGGAACTGGCAGTCGTTCTTTCATGGAACATCCTCTTATCCACCTATCCCTAGAGCCGGCGTAGGGTAGTCTTTATTTAGTTTCTCCTTTGAGGGTGCCACTGACCCATTTACGGTGAGTGTGTGAAGGGTTGTAGGGGCTTGGTATCGTAGCTTATTGCATGTGGCTTGCTCGTTTTGTTTGAGCTCAAGTTGCCTTGGGAGGTTGAAAGGTCAACCGAGCAAAAGCCAACTGACACACCCCTCCAACCTGTAATTGATGACAAGCAACCTGCTACTTGTATCATCCTCCTTTACAACGAATGAAGCAGGCAGAGTACCCTTGTCTCCGCACAGTGGAGGTTAGCCTGCATTTTTGAAGACAGAGAACTTAAGGTAACAGCAGGCTCTACTCTCCACCATTCTGTGGGCCTTGCTGATACACCCACTCCTTCACATCCTACAAGCCCACAACTACTTTCCAATAGCCTATGTCGCTGGTGTAGTGATCACAGTAGGAGCTGGCTCTCCAGGAGTGATCCAACTCTTAGTGCACAGAGCAAACGCCTTTAGCTATCAAAACCCAAGACACAACTCCAAGTAATGCAAATATAAGTTGCCTGCCCTATATAGACCTGAGCCACAGCGTTGGTGGCCTAATAAACCACGATGAAATATCTAGGGATCACCCTGTGCCCTTGAGGTCACCCCACACATCTGGCATATCTTGGAAATAAGAACACTCCCGCTCAGGGTATTATCGAGCCATGTTTGTGCCGGTATGGAGGAGTGGGCTGATCACGGAGAGCCTGACATCGCTCAAGCGGGATGTTCTTCTGGTACTTACGATTCTGCATTAGGAGATATCTGGGAGAGTACCGACCGGGTGGCCTCCTTCAGACCTCGCAGGTTAAAAAAATAATTGGGAAGGGCAAACTACCTTCCAGCGACCCCACAACCACCACGATGTCTGCAGGGCAAGCACATTTTCAAGCTTCTTCGGGTAGGAATTGGACTGCTCCATTCTACCTACCTTGCTCTGCAGAGGCTGCCACCTATTTTGGCCCTAACCCATAATGCATCAGTGCAAGCTCCGCTGTGCGTTTCACCAAACAATTCTTAAGGCTGCTGGCCTGACACTCACGGCTTTTCCTCATCCCAGAACAAGAAAGTTTGGACTTTCTGCCTCCCCTGAGGTTTGGAAGGAACTCAGTAAGCCTCGGCAGAGGTCTCCCATGCTTCCACCCACTTCTCCGGGACTCATCTGTCGTGCACCTGGTTTTCTGCCTCTTACCAGTCTTACCAGCTTACAGAACAACGTCCCATTAGGCGTTGCATGTACTAGCAGCCACTCCTCTAATAGACTTCCTCCTGGTCCTAGCTGTGGTTAGGTCACACGTCGACAGAAAAGAATCTACAAGAATACAGAGGCCTCACACAACACCTCATTCTAGAGCTACTCCAACTGCCAACGCCAAAGCAGAGATTCATGAATGCTCAGGAATGGGTCATAGATCAGTGGCGGAGGCAGTGGGATGAGGAAGCCACAACCAGGCATCCAAGACGCAAAGACCAGAAATGGAGCGGTGGCAGCCCATAGCCCTGGTCACCCAGATTATATTCAATGTGCGCCTTCGATTGATTAAGGAACGCACATTCTGCAAAACAGGGGTAGTTAGTGGAAGACGCGTATCACCTGTTCTTCAACTGTCCCCTGATGTGCGCAGTCGCGTGCATGTGCAAGCGGAACCTCCTCGTTGAAAGACACAGCTCCCACATCACTAGCGACAACACAACTAAATCAATAAATGCCTTTTTTAAACTGGCCTTTAAAACCAGTAGTGCTGCTGCTGAATGCGTCATCAGCCGACAGTCCACATTAGGCCTGGCCCCTTTCGCTCGTTAGGTTAGAGGCCATTTCAGGAATTAGTAAAAAAGTGAGGCTACTCGTGAGTTTTTTACCAGTTTGACTGGTTCCAATGAAGCCCTTGGCTCATCGTGCTAAAATCATTTGATACTTTGACTCTGCCCAACTTCAGTGGCAGTTGATAGTAGGCAACTCCCTACAAGCTTCCCTCCCAGACGCTGTGCAGAACCCAGTCTTCACCGTAAGCTCGGTTTCCTCTCGAGTGTCAAGTATTCAAGAGCCAGAAAACCCCTCGACTGGCTTCTGAACTGTCTTCCCTTGAACTGCAGCAATGTTTGTCACTAAACGAACTGCCCAAAGGCGTGGTCAGTTTTGAACCAATGTGAACTCACACTCAAATTGACCTCTCTTTTCCTTTGGAAGAGCAGACAGCACTCTGAATGTTATTCGAGACCTTCAACCGCACGTAAATATTTGATGCGCGGTAAAAGCACTTACTCGCTAGATAATTAATCAGATCAACTTTATTCTACTTTGCCTTTTTATGCAAATGTCCACATTTCTTCTGAGCTCCGCCATTTAACTCGAGAAACGGCGGGGAAAAAAAAACTAGAAAAGGGAACTTATAGTAATATTCTAAGCTACGATATAGGGATTTAACTGAAGCTCTCCAGTTGAATATTCATCGAGTTTTTATTAGAGTTATCTTAATACCGATACATTCCTAGGGGTTTAAAGATAATCCTTTTCTTCTCCGTGGCAACACAGCCCATTTCAAAGGCGATAAAATGATTCCGATTATCTTTCGCAAAAATCAAATCCTCTTTGGAACGTTCAAACCTCCACATTTCAGGTTTTATGTACCGCCCGTGATAACGTGAGGTAACTGCGAGATTGAACGCTAAGTACGACGTTGATTTCGAATTGTGTGACAGGAGGAATCATATGATTATCAGTCGTCGTTAGCTGCGGTACTTAGTTTTGTTCTAGTAGCAGAATAGAAGTCAGTACAGGGGCGTATGGGACCACTCAGTTATCTACTGGGGTTTGGCACACTGCGCATCTCATGCACTCTGTCGACTGCCCAGGGGAGTAAGGTGTCATCAGTTCCGGATTTACGTGATGAAAACGCCACTAAGAACTGTTGTGGTTCTAAAGAAATTGGGTTATGTCCGCCAGTAGGCAAATTACTTAAGTTAACGTATTTAGTGAGTTCTTCTGGCTTGTGAGTTACTGTGGGCAAGCGCTTTCGATGTAAAGACATCATCGTCTGGCCGTTAAGTCAGTACTCAGTAAGTAAGGAGTACTGACTTAACGGCCAGACGATGATGTCTTTACATCGAAAGCGCTTGCCCACAGTAACTCACAAGCCAGAGGAGACGGACTCACCTAACAGGTACGTTAACTTTAGTGTTGTGGTTCTCTCGTAATTGTTCCACGAGTACTTCAAAATACTTTTACTTCCGTTTGAACTGTATGTAAGATTCTCGCCTGACCTCGCATCTCATTTCTTTGTTAATCTCAACCTGGAGTCTTGTTAGTCACCAAGAACTTCACTTTCATCTCCCGTTTTTCGTTTCTTTTGTATTATTTCGGTTTGTGGATGTTAACCATAAGTTACGGGTGAAACAAAGAACAGGGACTGCTGTCACCGATTCCTCTGATAAGGCAATATATCGATATATCACGACCGAGGTCAGGTTATCGGTATGCCCGAAATCGTTTTCGCCAATCCGTTAGTTATCTCATATTTATTTCATATACCCATTCTTAATTTCATAGAATTAACTCCTTTTCATAGTCTTTGTACATTTAAAATAATTATATAACGGGGTATTACATAATGAACATTAAATAATTGGCATAATCGTACAGCTGACGTTATTTCTAATTTCAAACATGGCGCCAGAGCCTACGATATCGGGCCTATCGATAACCTAACCTCGGTCGTGATATATCGATATGTTGTCTTATCAGGGGGAGCGGTCCCTGTTATTTCATTTTACCTAAGTTACAAATCGAAAACTCGGTTCTAACCATGACGGACGTACGCACGAAATTGCTGATAATTGCCGCAGTCAGTGATGATTAAAAAAACTTCAGTTTATCACGTCAAACAGTTTCAGATCCTCAATGAAAGAGAAATGTACGTATTCTCGGCAGACAAGCGTTCAATTGGGAAGCATCAAGAGCGCACTAAGGTCAATCAAATTGAGAAAGCAGTTTCGAAACATTACTATAACGCTTTCAGATGACCTACATGGTATCTAACTCGACTCAGAAGGAAATCCCTGTTTCGAGGGTGAGTACTTGGAGGAACGTCCTGCTCCCACAAAACCTGACTGGAAGCAACCACATCACACCGAGCAACCATCGCAATGGAAATCCTTAATATCGGCCACAAATGATAACGTTCTGGGTAAATTCAACTTGGCTCACGACGCTAGAGACTGAATGTGCCCGTCTAGAAATTCCAGAGGAACGTTATTGCGAAGTCTTCAGGTTGTTCATCGAGGGACTTGTTACCGACTGGTACACAGCAAACAGAGTACTCCTTGGAACCACGATCTGGGGGGCCTGGAGACTGTTGGGGAAAGCGTGGAGTTCTTAGGATACTCCAATTTCTTCCCTCAATAGAAGCCGGTACAGAAGGAAGAAGAAGTTGCCGAACGGTAAAATTATATTTGACGGGATCTTAATGGAATGTCTTAAACTGGCAATTTAAACCTGGACTGTCGGTATGATGATGGTAGAGGAGACGTGGTGAATCACTTGGTGAGTGGTGCTGAAGTTCGTGATAAACGTAGAGCTCCTTCGGAGAACAATTGTATTGTGGCACTTTAGGGAGCACAATGTGTACTTCCTTGTGGAGGAAAAAACGAGACAAAAAAGGCAGGAAAAAACCGCTACACAATGTTACATATAAAACGGAACTGAGGCAATGCCGAAGATGGAAGGATTTTGAGTGTAGGAGAAGAGAGGGGGAGCCTGAAGAGCAGGAGATTGAAGAACTGGGCGATTAGGTGTGACTCATATGTTTGACGAATTGGCGAAGTCCAGAGTTCAGTTGCCGACACAATGCGCCTCGAAATCGCGTAATTGCCCTAACAGGAGACAATCATTCCTCGACAATTTCTCCAACAAAGGCTGGTCAAACTTTAGTTACGCTTATAATCATAAATTCATAAAATGGCCCTTCTCAGAATACGCGTTGAAGAAACATAGTTTACTCGTTGACATCGATCCCGCGTTAAGTGAAAACACCAGTCTGTTTCATTGTGGTGGGACTGCCTTGGTATGTCCAAACCCTGCAACCAACACTAATAAATACTCATCGTTCAATAAAATTGGATCAACAGAACGACATGTTCTTATTGCGATAAAATAGGTAAATCAAGCCGAATGCATCCTGAAAACACTACAGCGTTTTTGGGTTGAAAGAAATATTTGGTGTTTTGATCACTATGATAACTGTAATGAAATGGTTCTGGGTTAACGCCAGAAAAGGCTCCTTCCTTGAATAATTGGCGATATATTGTACAGTTAGGACTCATAGTCTGTACGAGATTTCACCCGACTTTCCACTGACTTGTCACTTCACAGTCGGTGGTGTTCCTGAGAGTGGAGACTTTCGGTGCTTAAAGGCTTTAGAAATTATTGGGTTGTCCGTACTCGCGTCACCCTCTGCATTGAGTAACCGAAGTACAAGCGATTCTTGGAGCTGACAGTTGTCAGGCTGCCCGTACTTATCGCATGACCATTACTAAACTTCTTGAAGCACCACCCCGGTTTGTTTTGGAAGGTCGGTGCAGAACTACAGATTTTGTTCATTCCTGGCATCCCATGTTGATGTGGAGGCTGTGGATGTCGAATTTCAGCGGATCGATTTCTTGCCTTTTTCTCGCAATCGCGTTGTACCGCTTTTGCAAGGTAACTTGTCGTCAACCGAACACGTTAGGTTTCCACGAACCGGTTCATGTAGCACGTCGTTGTCCACGTGTTACCGCGGGTCGGAGAGAAACGCGGAAAGTCGGAAAAGCGGGGAACGAATCCATCGGAACGAGCATGTTCCTCTTCAAAACACGCCGTTTCTGCTTCAATTTCGTTGTACGGAAAAGAGCGCGGAAGGTGCAAAAAAAAAAAAAAAACACACAAAATAACGTAATTGAAGCGAAGCGCGGGAGTCAAATTAATTAATTGGCGAATCCCTTCTTTCCCTTCTCGTCAAATCCCTCAAAAACATGTCGAGTCGCCCCCGAATTTCGCGAACAAGTCGAGTTTCCAATTTCCAATGCAGATGAAGTTCAGCGTGGAGTTGGAAAAACGGAACACACACACACACCCATTCTATCCACGGGCATTGGAAAATAGCCGCGTGCTGGGGCTGAGGAAGGGCATGGAAGGGACTGCGCTGCGCGGGCGAGTCCGGGAGAAAGAGGGCGAATGGGAGAAACAGGAGCATCGAGGAGATTGATGGAGGGAAGATTCGGAGAGGGAATTGCAACAAGGAGCAATTATGATCAATTTATCAGGGGAGCTCTGACAGTTCGTGCGCCTATTTTGAGGCCACGTATAGGAGGGGGATACGCCCAGACCGAGGGTCGGGTCGATATAGCTTGAAATACGCGCTCCTGCCAGCCTCTCTCGCTCTCTCTCTCTCACTCTCTCTCTCTCTCCCCATTTCCCCAACGAGGAAAGACATCTCCAAAACCATTAACGACGAAAGAAGGCTTTCCCAGTGCGTTGCGGAGTTTCGGTGCTCGTTCTACGGTCCACGGTTTGGAAGGAAAACAGCTACGAAGGGGATTTATTGGGGTCCTCCGTAGTGTCCCACCTGTCGCAACAAACTGCGCAATGTTATTTGAATTAAATTATAATTGTGTTAG
Organism: Pachypeltis micranthus; assembly: GCA_020466155.1. Taxonomy (NCBI): domain Eukaryota; kingdom Metazoa; phylum Arthropoda; class Insecta; order Hemiptera; family Miridae; genus Pachypeltis; species Pachypeltis micranthus. The sequence continues at coordinate 13,884,718 of CM035775.1, forward strand.
AAGCCAAGTCCGTTACTATAACGTACAACCGGGGATGGAGAGGCTGAAAAAGAAAGGAATGGAACTGAGAGCTCATTCGATCAGCACAAACCCACTTTCTCGTTCTGGCTTTGCACTCCCAATTTGAGTCTGACGGGTTGACGAGGGCAGAAATTGGGCTTACGTCCCTTCCAACGGTGTGGAGCAGACTCACTTGGCCACTTCACCCTCAACTTTGAACTAAAATTAAAATCTGAGTACCTGAGGAGGTCGAGAGGACTCTGCACGAAATAGATCCATTTCCAACCTTGATGACTCGAAAAGGAATGATATTTGTCTGAGAGATCGCTAGTGGTCAATACTATTCTCTCGCAGTATCCTTCGAAACCTCCGTTCAAAGTTTGTTCCTTGTGGGTTGCTTCTGAAGGAACAAAATGGACTGAGGGCCTGTAGTTCCTCTCCTAACTAGAAGCGAAAATCTAACTCGCTCAACTGATAATGCCAGAGAACTACTTTAATCTGCTTTGCGGCGTGTTGGGAAATTGCCACTTCAAAGCTTCAGAAGTGTGCCAGATATTGAAATCAATCAACGAAAACTCCTTTCACACCACTGACTGAACTCTGACAGATTTTGGATTTAGTCAGAAAAATTGTGGCTCATTGTGGCAAATAAAGCAAATAAAATGAATAATAAATAAGCGCTATGTTGTGTTGAGTGAAATGGGCTGTATTGGCTTCTTCTAGAGCTAAGTTATAGTTAATCGAGCACAACGAAATAGTTACAAACCCGCCCGCTCATTGTAAACTGTAGCTAGGTTGGTATAGTTATTGAATTTTTTGCAGATTGGTGTAGAGCGAAGCGAGGAGCAGAATGTGAGAATAATTTGACGGTGGTGTTAAGTGTGAGAGGTGGGGAAGTATACCTTGAATTGCGCTGTTAGCGGATATCCCGCACTTTTGCCCTTGCTATACCTTGTGCTGTTCAGATGTCAACTGTCAGTTGCTTTTTTTGTATTTTAATTTTGGTTCTTCTTGTTTTAGGTACGTAATGAATCATTCGTTATGGACGAATTAGTGAGTACAAATTTTATATCTGTAGATTATGTCGTTGTGCGAGGGATTTTCGAAATTATTTTGTGCCTTAGATTGGCAGTACGTGAAGACCACTGACTGTGATAGGTCTCTGTGCTATTTAGTGTTTCAAAATGTGCATGTTAGTAATATAAGTGTAGGCTCATCATGTAAAACTTATGTGTGACATGATTTCACGACCCCTGAAACGTTTGCACCTTTGGAAATGTAATGAACTAGTATTTAGGGTAAACACCACTGGTTATTAAATTGCCACAGCCTTGGCCATGCCCGTCAGGATTCCAGGTCCAGGTTGTTGTAGGTAATCGCGAAACATTTTGTGTGCTCAGAACCCGCGGGGAATTTCGTCTGTGCAGACCCTTCCCTTACTACGACCTCGGGTTCGGGTTTGTAATATATATACTTCCCTTAGGTGGAAGTCTTGTGTTTACTGTTCGTCTATTGTAATACATGTAGCTTCCCACTTTAGGATCTCTTATTTTATCTTCTCTGCGGTCTTATCTTGATGCGGCCATTTGTAGACCGTTCTTTACAACACTCAAACCCGTTTGGCTGGATCGATACCTCAGTCAGCTTCGACGCATCAATTCTGTTTCATTGCTGTAATTGAATTGATGAATCAATTCGACTACCTCAATTCCACATATTTAGTCTCTGAATTTCAAACTGTAGTTAACAAGGATGAGTTGATTGCTTGTTTAGTGCCTGTCCTTGTATTAGGTTATTAGTTTCATTTTATTTTACAATCGTTCAACCTGCAAGTAGGATATATGTCGATTTTCATTCGCAGTTACCTAATACTCCCAAATCGTATACTACGAGGTTATTATTTGGCGGAATTTTGTGGTGCACTCAATTATTTGAAGCATCGTGCGATTCCCTAGCACGCCACTACACCTATGGGTTTATATGGAAGTCTTCATTGGCTGTGTCACTTGCCAATATTCTGCAGAAGCCGCTGGCTACAGTAAATGATTCTGAAGTTTTACTCTTGGCAAGCCAAAAGGACTCCCACGTGAGATATGCGCTGCACAAAGCGACCTCAGCTCTGTGGGCATGCAGAAGGTTGTGCAGTAAATAATTGGGGGTCAATCCAAAAACGATGGACCTGCTCTACGAGGGGATAATAAAGACCCTGCGTTACATATGCCTCCACTGGCTGCCAGGCAGTTCAGAGGTAGCTCCAGAAACTGGAGGGACTGGCTGGCCTTGGTATAGCAGGGGCCGTGAACATTTGCTCCACTGCTGCAATGGACGTCCAGAGGACTGCATACCTGAGGCTTTAATGGATCAGTAATGTTTCCATCAGGGTCAAGGCAAGCCGCCAGGGAATGATTAGGCAGATCAACTTGGAAGGGGCCTTGCTACTGACGTTATGCCAAAGAGGAAGAACTTTCACTTCTGTCATTCAGCGTCCACGTTCACTCACAGGTACATGGGAGAGAGGGCTGTTCCTTCCAGAGTGAGGTGGAACTCTGACGGGTCTGTGATGGGGGACTTGGCATTGTAGGGCCCAACTTCAGCCTTGCCAAGCCGCTGGGAGAGTATACCACGATCTATCAAGCCATGAAGATCTGTGCAGAAGAGATCGTGACCAAAGGACGCAAGGATAAGCGCATCTACATATTCTCTGACAGGCAGGCTGCTCTAAAGGCCATCGTGGCCTGCACTTTCACATCCAGGCTGACTTGAGGATGTCTTGGCGCTCAAACGACTCAGTGCCGATAACAGGTTTTCCCTTATCCCGGTGCTGGCTCATAGAGGGCAGGAGGGCTATGAAAGGGCAGTCGAAAAGGGGCACAGAATAGGGATCAGGAGGCCTGAGCCCCAGATAGGAATTACGAAAAGTCACCTGAGTCGTCAGGTGGTCCAAAAATGGCGTCCATTGGCATCGCCAGCCACGACTAAGATAGGCGAATAGGCTCATCGTGCCTTCTTGTTCGAAACACCCTACAGACAGGATCTGAAAGTCCTAACCAGGTTCCTCACTCGGCTCTGCCCACTTAGGTATCACCTCAACAAGATGCGCTTGCCCTCCCTACCTTGGTAGCGTGACTCTTTGAATACTTCTCCCAGGGGTTCACCCCAAACCATAGCGAGTCTGCGGCAAAGTGCGTACGAGGCTTCCTGATGGTGGGAGGGGGGAGTATGCACGTCTTCTATTAAGTAAGGGACATCGTGCGGCCCATGTTTGGCTGCAGCGACAGAGGGACTTCTTTGTGGTGGTTAAATCCATCCTCGTGTAATTTTGAATAAAACCGTGAATCTCTCTTTAACAATTTTATATTAGTTGACCTGAACAGCGGAACAGAGTGCGTTCTGACCGCGGTAATATCCAAAATACGAATAATTTGAGTATTCTTTGTCGACTAGCCTATAGTGACTAATTGACTGGCCTCAGACAAAAACAGACCGACATCATCGTTGGTTGAACCGATTTCTTAATATTTCGCTTTAAATGGTTTTCTCTGAGGTGTCGCGACCGGTTCGTTAGTCGATTTCTTACGTAATCCGTCAATTCGATTTCATAACTCGAGCTTCCAGAGTCTATCCCATCAACAAGTAACGGCAGACTCCTTCAAAAGAATCCGTCATTAGAACTTGGAAAAGTCCAAAGTTGGGAACATTCGACGCCTTCCGTAGATTTCGCGCTTTCTTCTCAGTTTTGACTTCTTTTCGAGCTTGCAAGTTTTTAAGCAACGTCCAACTAATGAAAGCGCTGCTGCGGAGTTCATTGAGTTGGCGAATGGTGAAAATATTATTGAGGATGGGGGGGGATCAAAGATCGAGAAACTTAGATTTGTAAAGCCAAATTAGAAGCTTGCGGGAGAAATTAATTTTGGGTGAAATTCCTCGATGAAAAATGAAAGACATTTAAACAAAAGAGGAGGAGCAATTAGGACAATGAGGACACCTGGGGGCTGTTTCATTAGTGCTGCGGAGTAGGAAGGAAAGTTATGCAATCGGCTGAAAAGAACGATTTGGAAATCTTACATTTCATGGGCCACTTCAGTTCGTAAACACGCGATTCTAGAAAAATGGTCTGTGCGTGTCTGTCGTCGAGATACCGAAAACATGCCGAACTGGCTCAAACGTTATATTTAGCCTACGGATCAAAACAGTACTCCAAAATATGAGCAATTCGATCAAAAATTGACTATAATGACTTATCGTGTGATAAAGAGACGCATTGTTTATTTATTCATTGACAAGATATGACACGTTAAAAGTAATTTATTAAACGCTTCAAATTCTTCAAAGTACTGCCCTTGGGCCTCTGAATATTTTTCCCAGCGACTCTGCCATGTCCAGTGAGTGACTGGTACCCGCCCTGGGAGGCGTCTTTGGTGAGCCCTCGCAAGGCATTCGTCTTGGCTGATTGGAGTTCTTCTAAAGATGAAAAAACGGGTTCCTTTCAGGACTGCTTTAATCCAAGGGAACGAAAAGAACTCTGCTTTGGCACATTGTGTTTAACAAGGAACTTGCTGACTCTAAGTGCATTGTTCTGACGAGTCCTTTTTGCGAGTCTTCCCAGCGCATCTACGTAGCTATGTTCTTGTGGCGGTTGATAGTTCTCGAACTGGCCCTGAAGCTCTCCGGGACATTTCTTCAGAAAACCTCGCGGACGACAGACTCCGTAATTGGCGGGTGATTGGGAGAGTTTTAGTAAGCTAAAAGGTTGACCATACACCGCTTCGTGTCCCCTCGAACGGTAGTGCGAAGACCAATAAGGGCTGCTGGCAAAATGTCCACTTATGCTGCGTACCTTGGGCTTGTGGTACGGATTCACTGTGCCCCCAGAAGGCTTTTTTTTTTTTTGATCCGAGGGCACAGTGGAGCCAGTCTCCTGTGACGGTCTCTCTTGCTTAATAAAAATCGTCATACACACCATCCTCCCCTCAGGAAGCCACGTATGCCCTTTGGCGCAGACTCGGTTTGGGAGAAGTATTCAAAGCTCCGGGCTGCCAAGGCAAGGCAGTCGCATAGGTGCTCCTTTCCGCACAATCTGCACTCAATTGCCTCTGAAGCCCATCTTGTTGAGGTGATGCCTATGCAGGCGGTGCCCAGTGAGGAAGCTAGTTAGGACTCTTAGATCCTGTCTGGAGAGTGTCAGAATTGCTTCTCCCTTGAACAAGAAGGCATAATGAGATTAATTGGGCCCTACAATGTCCTGTCCAGCTCTGCCCCTCACCAAAGAACCGTCAGTGTACCATGACACCTCAGTCCAGCATGACTCTCTCTGCTACCATTTCCATGTGTGAACGTGGGTGCTGAACGACAACTTAAAGTTCTTCCTCTCCGGCATAATGTCAGTAGCAAGGACTACTAACTACTGCCTAATCGTTCCTTGGAGGCTTGCCTTAGTCCAAGTGGAAGCATTACCAGTCTCCCTGGTATACAGTCCTCTGAATGGAGATGTAGACAGGTGAGATGCTCGAAAGGATTTCCAATCGCAGTCGCTGGAGTTTCCCCACTTGTCACCTGCCACCATACACTGGAAGTATACCTGATGCGGGGTCTCATTATCCCCTTGTAGAGCCACTCCATCATTTCAGCTGTGATTGTTTTGTGCATCGCGTACCTCACGTGCTTCCCCTTGAAGGTTTGACAAACTTGTTAAAAAGCGCCAACTCGAATTGCCCACCCTGGTTGGGTCTTGATAAAAACACCAGTTTGTCCGTAATGCAGCAGTCACTGATGTCAGCCAGGGGATAAGCCTCAGGCCAGCATGAAGAGCAATCACTTAGGAGATGCTTCATTCCTTCTGAATGAGGGAACAAGTTTACCAAATGCGTAATAATCTCCTGAACCAGCCCAGCCCAGTAGTGGCAGATGTTCCTGTTGTCGAAACTGTGTCGTCGTTTTGTTGACCGATTCGTAATTTCCCCTATAATTCCACAACTGTGGACACAAACCTTTCCAGAATCATGTTTACAGCTCCATCAATTACCTATACTATGGTTCTTCAGTGAATGCCGTGCCCGTAGGTAGCAGCAGCTCAATAAATGAATGTTTTTTGTTGAAAGCAAATATTAAATTATCGCGTTTTCGCAATCAGTGCGTCACGGAATCAGAAAAATGGTGTAGTGTTTCCTGTTTTGGGGATTTGTGGCACTAATTTGTGAGCAGACTGATGTACCTTTGACATTTCCTACTGTCATTCGTTCGTTTGAAGAGTTGATTGTCGTCTGATTCCTCGGGGGGGTCTGTACAATTCGCGTCCTTCGCTTCCGACAAAAATCAAAAGCGCACGTACTTCCGGCGATTATTGCTTTCCCATCGTCCGCTTCCCCATCCGTTACTAACTCACCAAATTCGGTTAATGGCTTCCAATAGCTCCACTTTTTTTCTGACGAGGGTTTCCTCCATTTTTTTATTTGTTTTACGTCCGCGGGGTAAATGGCCCGTGAATGAAGAGATAAACCGGCGGTCAGACCTCTCGCGTTAGTTGAACGGATGCAGAGTCCTGCAATTTATGGCTATTTATTTGGTACGTCAATTTTTTTGTAGTTTTCGCTATCCAAAGTTGTAATCGAGTTAGATTTTCTTCAGATCTAACTAGTGAGTACACAAACCCTGGTTTCAGCGCGTGGTCCGTGTGTGTGGCAATAGGGCGTGGTGTTCGGTTGGGGAACCCGCTGTCTCCTATGCTCTTCAATCTTGTGACTGATACTGCGCTGGCTAAGCTCCCTCAAGAAGTAGGGTTTGATGTCGTGGTCCTTGCAGGTATCAAGTAAGGGCTTGCAAATCGCCCTTGACAAAATTGTGAAGCAGCTTGAAATCCTGTCGAGGTTACAGCGGGAAGGCTGTGAATGGAGGTTTTGTCATGTACGAATCCCGGGTCCTGGCTAGAGGCGTCCTCGTGATGGACATTTGTTCCTCGTCGAACCTTGGGATCAGGCTTCTCATTGCAATCTCCTCCGGGTAGACATCTGCTGCGGCTCCTTCGGACGTACTTGCTCACAAAGCCTACCTGCAGGCTGGTTTTTAGAAAGGTTGATTGTCCGAAGGCTAATAAGTCTGGATAGTATGGTGCTCTCTGCTGTGCCTGCTCTGGATAAGCATCCCTCATAGCGTCCCATGTGCTCCAGTTCGATCTATAGTACGCAGTGTTCCATCTTCCTAAACCACTAGTCCGTTCTTACGCAGCAACCCCCTGCTTGCACGCTTTGCAGGCATCTGACTGTGGCTGGTCTTGGATTCGTTCCAGCGCCTAAGCCCAGTAAGCCTTCTGAGTTTGCGGCTGGTTCGGGTGATGGACGGCAACTTAGGCAGTGTCCCGACTCCTCCTACTCTTCTGCGTGGGTGGAGGGGGCTTTATGGAGCATCCATTAAAGGGATTACCGGACTTTGACGTTCTTGTGGCGTCTCTGCCTGCAGCGATCGTGACGTTGTGGATGCTCGCTGCCGAGCCTGTGGTAAGCAGTTTGAGTAGCTGGTGTGCTGTGCCGTCATGGTACGAGTTCGTTACTCTCGTGGAGGAACCCATAAGCCAAGGATTAGCAAATTCAAATAAAAATAAAAATATTTATTGGAAGAAAGAAGCCCCTGACGCAAAGGTCTGAAGAGAACTGAAAAAAACATTCTAGGTGGTCACTAAGATGATGACTTTTGGCCTGAATATGTTGTCTCTTCGTCAAAAGCTCCAGTGCACACTACACAATCACTTGTTTGGCACGTCAATAAAAGAAACACCTAACCGCAAGTACCAAACGAAATTCGATGAAGTCAAGATCCAGGGAAATAAGGGTTTGTTGCCGGACGACGGACGAGAACAGAATAGCCGGAAAAAAATGATATCATATCGCCCGGTTGGTGGTTTCCATGGGCTAGCTCCACATTCTCTGACTCTAGCAATTTATCGTCCACAGAACCGCGCATTCGTACTCCTTCTTCAATTTCATGTTACAGTGCCCGTCTACTCATGGGAGCCGCGTCAAACACGTCATGCAAGCAGGTTGCTGGTGCTTTGTCATCTGAGGGCCCTGGGAAATGAAGAGAGCGCGGCACTGCCGGGTTGTCTGGAGAAAGACTGATGCCTGACATCGTCGCTGTTGGCTGGTACTAACCAGTCACCAGTGTTCTTGACTATAGTTAGTTCTAGGCGGTTCAGCCGTTTTCTCTCAATCGCGTTCACGGATACACACAGACCATTTGTCCAATTACATAACTTTACTTCGTAGAGCCGAGAGAAGAGAGAAGTATAGAACACTGTCTCGAGCTGAGGCGTAAACAAAGATAAGTGAATTGTGGTCACAGCTGAACCGACGATGGTGAAATCCATTCGATAGAAAAGCCCGTTAGTGAGCGTTAACCGAGAATAACCGCAGTTTGAAATGAAAACTGGTGGGTGGGGGTGGAGAGAACAGAAAGAAGTCGATGAGGAAGTTCGCATTCCCCCAGTAAGGGACATGCCCCAAAGTGAGCACTGAACTTGGCGAAGAGCCGGAGAAATTGCAGGCATCTCAAGTGAGAGGTCGATGGAAAAGGAGCTTTTCTGCGATGTTGAGAACTGCAAACAACGAACCATAACTTATTTTATCAATCCTCACCCGCCATTATGCAGTCGAGTAACCAATCGATTGGAAATGTGCACATTCGGCTCTATCACGGCACGTTCTCGTCCAGTCGCCTGTTACTTTATTTGGTGCAAATTGTGACCTGCAGTTCTATTTGTCGCACGGTACCCGGTCCCAATAAACCACTTCTGGCTCCTCCGTAACGTTTCCCCTTGAGATTTTTGTTTTTGTTTGCTTCGAACGGTCGGGTGAAACATCTGCGTGTACGTAACCTACTTTTGAAAACCAAAACAAGCCGTCTCTCATGTCAGACGCGCAATTACGTGCGTTTTCCGGTAGATTTTTTTTTTTCCTAAGCGGACAAAGCACCGACGAGATTGTGAGGGAAACCATAACACTTTGCGATGTGTTCCTTTCATTAATTATTCAGACATTCTACGACTCCCGTTCAGATCAGTCGATGGAAAATATGTTATTAACCCAATTTCGGTTCATTGTGAACAATACGCCGGCTTTCGTTCAGGAACATTTTGTATAACCTGGCTGGCGAGTCTGTACACCTGCTCGGCAATCCGTTCGTACGAAACCCGTGATTGTTATGAGCAAAAATTAACGAAAACGCCATTTGACTGGTTCTAGATCGAAAACAGTGAAATCGCAGTAAATATAGTAATAATTGAAAGAACTCGCGGGACAATACAACGAAAGTTATCGATTCTTTCCCTGCTGCTTCAACGTTATTCCATTTTACAACCCCCCGCTCTTTTATTCACTTCCCAGACTCCAAGTGGACTGAGATCGCCCCTGAAAATGGGCCATTTAAAAGTAAAATTCCGACGTTAGTAAATTGTCAGGCCAATGTCCCAACTAATGGCGAGCTATTAATTCGGCAAAAACGCCACTTATTCAGCTTTTCCAACGGTAACTCTTTATTTGGAAGAAACTGACGTGCGCTGTTCTGAACACTCGTTCTAACAAAAGCCCTACTATCGACGCAACCCCGCCGCTGTCGCCTAATGCTCAGCTCGGGAAACATTGATAGCCAAAAAAACAGCAAGATAATTAATAAACATGAGAACACCCCCTCCCCTTCCCCCTTCCACCTAAATCACCACCAAAGCACGACGACCGAGGGTTCGAGGCACGCGCCCAAAAATATGAGGGCAATCTGCATCTCCGATCGAGCGGCGTGGAGCAGCCGCAATCTCCTGAGTGCACGAACTGGGCTCAAGTTGGAAATATTACGAGGTCCTTTCCCTCCAGTGCATCGGGACTCGTGAAAGTCTTATCTCGAAATGTATAGCGTCCACCGAACTCGGAACTTCTTTATGAAGTTATTTTTCTGGCTGCTGCGTGGTCGGGGGAACGACGAGCCAAACAAACAAATTTACAGCGATCGAGAGGCAATTTTTGGTTGGGTCAGGTTCCACGTCGTGAGAGTACATCGGACTACTTCCAACAAATATACCTTGGTGTGGGTGTGTGGCTTCATAACTCCCCTGTTTGCAAAGAGGGTAGACATAGGCTTAGCAGGCTGGAAAGCTCTCCCCTCGGGCAATCCCCCTCATGATGCATAACAGAAGGCCACAAGTGGATTGGGGCGACCATAGAACCACACAAACTACCAACTCCTCAGGGAGGTGGGTCCACTGGCAGAATGAGGAAGGACTTGTGCTGGTGATTCACGTGCTGGAGGGTAGGCTTCTGAAGTCTCCTGGCCAAGGAGTTGCTTCCTTTTGTTCAGAGTCATTTCGGAGAGCAGATTAATAATGAGGTGGGCTGGATGGTCTGAGTGAGTTGGTCTTAGGGGATGAGTTTCCGTTAGAACTAACCCCGTATGTGTCAGCATCTGGATTTACAGCACTGGAGGAGTTTGCGAGGAGTGTCCATGTCGTCATAAATATATTTCACTGGACTGTTGCGTCTCCATGCGCTTGGACGTACTCAAGAGTAAATCAGTGATGGTAGGGGGGCTCAGTAGCTCGGCCTTTCCCCTCAGGCGATGCTGACTTCCCAAGGCATACGTGGACTTCTTTCTTAAGACACATCAGGTTGGCAGTCAGGCCACTCTGCGATGGCAGCTCTTCTTTCTTGTTCCCTTCCCCCCTCGTGATAATCTTACAGCGTCCCGCCATTCCCATACATCCTCCTACACTTCCCAGCAGTTTGGGAGGTTCAGAAGCGGTCTTTCCTCCGTGTTTTCATTCTTCATCCCTGCGAGTTACAGCCCCTGGATCAGCACTTCCTCTGCACTTCCTGTGATACGAGGACTCGGGGCGAGAGCTGGAAGCACAGGCTGCCAGACTTCGCTCTGAAGGGAACCCACTGGCAGAATGAAGAAAGACTCGTGTCCGGGAGAGCGGGTTCCTGATCCCGTTCGACCAAGGATTTGCTTTCCATTGTCTACGTCATTTCATTTCGAACTCGGATCGATAGATAGGCAGTAAAAGTTCTCAAACGGCCCGAAGGATGTCCAGCACACGCTCAGAGCTGATGTCATAAATTGACGAGTCGAACTACGAAAAGTCGCTGCACCAGTTTCATAGACCGCCGACAGTTGAGCAAACAGAAGAATCAGCTTCCCGGAAGCGAGATAAAAACCTGGACGGAGATGAAGCCCTGAGGAACGTACTGCAACGACGTAGCGGGAAAAGTAAAGAAAAACTCGCTTGGGCGGGTCGTCGCAAAAAGCAGCGATCCGTCTCTTCCGGCAGAGTCTGGGAAATTGAGAGCGGAAACTCGCCCTAACAAAACGTTTGCTTCGTTGATTTTGAACAGAAGGAACACAGTTTCCCTAATGATGGATGGACCTGGTTGTCCTTCGTCGATTCGTGGGGTATAACCGGGATCTTTGTGAAATTCGACGGAAGACAACTGAATCGCGTTAGGCTCCCTCCAACGCACTCACACACAGCAGGACCAGTTACAACGAAAGGGATTTCCGCTGAATCCCATTTCTGCTTCGCCCTTGTTTCAAGATACACTCGTCGAAATTCCCTTCGTATACAACACGGTGACAATAAAGTTCATTACGAAAATCCGACTCCTTTCGAACCGCTCAGCGGTGATGCCCCTAAAACACTCTGCGAACTCCCATTCGAGTTGATATACTCTCGACAGTCTCTTACTTTACCTTCTCACACGATATCCTCACCAGAATGTACCTTATATTGTAGGAAACAAAATCGAAGGAAATTTTACCGCAAATCTTTAAATCGTGAAACTTGATTTTTACTTCCTGTCGCCCAAGGTAACGAAAGTATTGCAATCGTGTCTGCCGCAGTGCACAACTTTCCTCAGCTCGATGTACATTTAGCGATTTTCATCGCTTGAGCTACCAATCCATGGTTTGCAGGTCATTTGAATTTGGTACTATGAACTTCAAGGTTTACGTAGAAAGTTTATGGTAGCAAGTGACACAGCAATGGTGGAAATTCTGAGATTTCTGTAGTAGCTCCTGTATGAGCGCATCGTATAGCTATTTGGGGTTGCCGCGATCGTAATGAAATGCTGAGCTTGAATTGCCTACCATGGATACGGGACAAAACATATCTATGCTCTGTGTAATCATGCAGTGGAGTGATAAAGGGATTGCAGTTCAAGTCATAGTCATGGATCGCGGGGCAAGTCCAATCCCTGGAATCCCCATGGAGAAGGAGCGTAGGTGTCGGCACGCCTCTAGGCAACTTTGGCATTGGGGCGTGCAACCATTGCGTCCTCAGGCAGCTCAATAGAAAGGCACCATGGGGGCTTCTACCTCCGTCCGCTGACACGACACCTTTAGGTTAAGTGCCATCAGCAGTAAAGCCAAAGGTTGGATTCGTGGATTTCGAGTTTTCGCTGAGAACTCCAGTAAGATCTGCGCACGCTCCCCAACATCCTCATGTCTTGGGCTACACAGTTATACTTTTCTCAGGCTCAGCTGTGTGATTACGTCAGAGCTTGCTGGGACAGCGTAGAAAGTACTTGGTATGGGAATTCAACTGCGACATGAGGATGCCGGTATATATTTAATTTTAATACTATTACAATGCACCAACTCCATTATCCCCCTCATTCTTCCGTTGAATGATTCGTTAAATATTCGTTAACCGTCCCCTTTGTATCTACCGTTATTTATTTGTTATATTTTATTGTTACTTAGGAAGCGTTACCATTACAGTAAAAATGGGTGTTTTTGCACGAAACGGAACTCCTACTGACAGTGGTTCACATGTTGTACTGCGTAAATCCTGAAATGCGTTCATTTTTAAAAAACCAGCGGGGGTTTGAATTCCGAAATTGGGTGAAACAAAGAATATGGACCGACCGCTTGATAACGCTACGACTGCATGTATCGATATCAATCCGTTAGTCATCTCATATTTATTTCATATACCCATTCTTAATTTCATTGAATTCACTCCTTTTCATAGTCTTTGTACATTTAAAATAATTATATAACGGGGTATTACATAATGAACATTAAATAATTGGCATAATCGTACAGCCGTCGTTATTTCTAATTTCAAACATGGCACCTGAGCCTACGATGTCGGGCATATCAATAACCTGACCTTGGTCGTGATATATCGATATATTGCCTTATCAGAGGGAGCGGTTCCTATTCTTTGCTTTTACCGGTCCATCTAATACCATCCTGATTTTTTTCGAAAAATGTTTTAAGAATTGTTAATTTAATTATAAGGATACGTGACAAGCCCAATTATCAAAGAAAAACTGATGACTCCGGTAACCCATGCGCAAAGCAAAATTAGTCACAAGAGCAGTTCAGTCTAAAGCCGTTAGGAAAAATGAGAGCCGTCAGAGTCGTCTGTTCTATTCGCCCATGTTTCTTTTGGTCATATTTCTGTGTTAATGTACGTTTGGAATCCGAGTATTGTCATTGTTGACATATTGACGTGTAGGAGCACCACGATAAATTCCGGGATTAGAAGCGCTATCACTTTTTACTTGGAGGTTTCATGTTGTTGTTGTGGTGCAGTCCAAGCGGTGGTGGTTCAGCCATTTCCTTCTCAATCGTCTTCACACGCCATGTTAGGAATCTCGTGAAGATCTTACATCTAAAGAAGCAAATTTTCTTCGATTATGTAACCTTCATCTTACTCAAAAGGAAACGGTAAGATTGATTTCAGTTTTGTTGCACGAATTAGGTGTCCGCTATTCGCTCGAATATCTTTTGTCCTCGAGATAGTCAATGAGATCTAAGAATGAGGTGTCTTTCGTTCCGTCAGGAGTAATTGACATCCGAATTCCGTTGCGAGTCCTTGAAAGGAGAATTAACTGCGATCTCGTCGTGAATCGCATTCTCTTCGAAAAGCCTTGAAAGTTAACCTCAGGCGCGTACTACGCGTCGTTCTTAAGCTCTTCGTTTATTAAATTAATCGTCGTCCTTGACGTCTGCGAGCATTTACATCCAAATCGGCGGCAACTTCGACTGTGAACAGGTTCGAGGTTATTTTTCTTCTTCTAGGAACTAATATTTGTACTCGGGCGTTTCGAAACTTTATTTTCCGCTGGTTATAACTCGTCACAGTTAACGCGATCCGGTCAATTCGAGTGCTTCCTAATGAGTATTCCAATGTGACACGCCGGAGCAGTTTTTGTTTTCAGGACTTGCCATCGTTTCTAAGGAATTGGAAGATCTCACGTCTCATTCGTATTGAGATTCAAGGTTGTTATCGTAAGATTTGCTATTCGAGAAGGTTGAAAGCTCTTAGCTTTCTGGAGAGAATATACGGACGAAGGGCCTACAAATTGGCGCATCAATACGAACGTGGAACTATTGCCGCGCATTTGTGTTTGTTCGTAACGGACCGGAGCTACTTGGGCGTGTACGCATTGCAATTTACTCACCTCGCGTATTCAGCAATTATCATCGCTGTAGCAACTAATCCAAGCTGGTTTTTCCACTGGAGCTTCACTTGACAAAGTTGACATAAAGATCTATTGTGCACGTGTTTCCTGCTAGAGTCCTCTTCGATGTCCACGCCTGGAGAAGTTGTACCGAAGACCAAAAATCGCTCCCTTTCCAGTCTCCAACACTCGGCCAGGATAGGGTGTTTCCTCGTCTGTGCCGCACTTTGCCCATAAAGCACATGCGTTTGTTTTATTGTGTAGTGTGCCGTGATGATCCCCACTACCTGCCTTAGCGGCTTCCTGAGGTAGAGTGTCTCACTCTGGCAGCATTCCAGACTGTCTGATGCATACACAGTGGGGAGGTGGTCCTGTAGGTACAGTAGATAAACCGACGTCTGACCAGACGGTCTGCCTTCTCATTTCCAATGATCCAATAAACGCTAACTCTATTCTTGTTCGCTGAGGATTTGAGCCGCATCCTACTCACCCTCACCAGTTTTGACGTGCTAGACGCATGACTTATCAGTCATTTTGTTGATAGTGGGTTACCTTTTTCATCCGTTATGATGGCTCTGGCAATAATAGCATAAATCTCCGCTTGAACGACCGTTGGAATGGGGCAACCCACTCTTCTCAGAGCCACCTATCCACACTCCATAGCTTTCGATCTCTCTGTGTGGATGTTGATACCATTTGGAGGCCGATATCGACGGCTTTCGCTGTTCAATAGGATCCTTATGGTTGCACGTTGTATTTCCTATTATACTCATTCATACTTGGGCACCATCATGTCCAGTGACCATGCTGAGCTCCGTGAAGGTTTATGAATTCCTGAATATTACTCGTCTGTGGCATTTTAGCTATTCCAAGTCTTGCAAGTCTTTATCCCTGCCTTGACAAATATATCAAGGGGACGAAGGTCAAACGGTTTCTCCGTGGTACTGGTAGGTGTGGTTTTCGTGGTTCATCACCCCCGCTGTTAGCAAGCACCCCAGCCTTTGTACTCTCTCCTAATATAAATGGTGTAGCTGCCTGAACAAGTGCGATAAAAGGTTCCTGTGTAACCTTGCGATGGGTGCGTTACGTATTAGTTTTGGTTTGGCGTAGTCGAGGCTTGAAGCCCCACGTTGGTGTCTTAACGCCTTTCGAATACCAGATGACAGCCTCTCTGACGCAGAACGGTGTCGGCAAGTTATGTCAAAATCTGCCGATGTCGAAACGGATTCCGGCAGTTTCGCCCTCGATCCCTCGTCGGGTTCGACGGCCCTCGTCCGCTCGACTAAGAAGGTTGTGCGATTGCTTCGCAACAGATGAGCCGAAGAGGGGACGAAACAAAAAAAAAAAGTTTCCCTTTCGGTTACCAAACGAGAGAGGTCGGCCTCGGGGATTTGGTCTCGAGGGGGGTCAATAACATAGGGAATGACCCGAACTGGGACGACCGACCCGTGCGTTGTCGAGAGGGGCGGATTTCGCCACGTGGGGCTTCTGAGCCTCGCAGGTCGCGGAATCGGAGGACGACGTAGGAAAGGCGCGGCCTCGATTTGGCCCCGACCAGGTCGTTGGCCTCAGCCATCGATGTTTTCACTCTGCGGCCTACATTCGGTTCGAAGCGAGTGCTACCTCACCCCACCCCACCCCACCCCCCTACTTTTCAACCGCCTACTTGTGACCATACTCCCGCTCTCTGCACCCTACTCCCCTTCGACCATTTTCCGTGCTGGATCGCTCCAAAAAATATCTGGTGCGACGCATCGCACAGCTTTCCTCGGCATCACATGCATTCAGCGATTCTCTTGAGTCCAACAACTAATCTAATCTGTGTTTCATTATGCTTAAAACAATGTTCTACTCCGCAGTATGACCCTGGATTTAATAGTGCTGCTCCTACTTGTGCCACGACGAGCGATCAAATTCCAGGCAATTCGAGAGACTGTCCACGTGATTTTTCTTGAGAAGTATCGTTTGCACCGTTTTGGAGTAATCTTGTAATAACTGTGAAACACTGGGTTGAAATTCCGCAATTTCCAAAGTAGCTGCTATACATTTCAAGGGCGTTATCAATCAACTTAATTTGACTACCACGTCGATTTGTCTGAAAATCCTGGTAACGATTGAGCGGAGTTCATAAAGGAAAAACTAATTTATTGCGCTGCCCTCCTCATATTCCCACGAATGAGAATTTTATGGCGTCGCGTCATTTGGTGCCGTCCATACGAAAAATGTAATCAAAATCGTTACAGCCGTTTTTGAGAAAAAAAAAGTTTGGTGGTTTGCTCACTACGATGACCATAGTTAATTATCGGCGGATTTCGCTCATATTCTTTTTTTTCGTCTTACGGTAAGTAACGTTTGAGCCGATTTGATTCAGTCGTTCAAAGACACACACAGACCATTTTTCCAAATGGTATTTTTGGGACTCTGTAGATATCTGAAGATAATTCAAAATGTTTTGTTCGGACGATGATATAACTAATGGTGTTTGTACTCCGTAGAGCCGAGGTAAATAAAAATATCTGGTGCGAGGCACCACACAACTTTCCCCAACCCAACATAAATTGTATTTTGAGATAATGTGGAAAACTATCATTTTAACGTTCGGTGAATCTCGTTTAGGAACAAAATAAGTTGTTGGTTGTTCCTGAGGAAAATGTCTGAACTTTTACAAAACACTTAGGTTGTTATTATGTTCAACAGACGGAGGGTCAGTTATGAAGAAAAGTATTCTAATTGACGACGTTTTGCAAGTTTGTGGTAAAAACACTGCAAATTATAACACAACGGTTTATTATTCTCATGAACAGCTTGACCTAGTATTACTGCTCCGCGACCCATCCCATTCGATTCAGCGTCGAAAAATACTAGTATACCATACGAAACATGACCTGACTACAATGGAAACTAATATTCCCCCTGCGCCTGGCGCCTGTAGGCAATTGGCACAACGTTGGGAGTAGAGCAGGCAGTGGTTTTGATGAGACGGGAGAGAGGGAGTACAAACGACGAAACGTTGACTTCCGCCATGGCTCCCGCGAGTTCTTTCATTTAGTTGACTTTGGCTCACCATAATTACTGTAATTTCACTGTACTCAGTTATACACGTCCGATACTCATTCCATTCGACCCAGGATGTAAAAATACCTTGAAAACGATACCAAATACAGCGTATTCGCGATTATACTGCGTTTTGTCAATTTTTTAAACCATTTTTTGTCTATGACAACTTCGGACAGCTTCGTTCGATCGGATCGGGCACAACTAGATACCAAATGGGATTTTTGTGAGAAAGAACGGATTTTTTAGATCACGTTAAAGGTACAAAACGGCCCGGACGGCGGACGGACATTGCAGATTGGGAATCCCCATGTCTTGAAACGTAAAGTATCAAATTTTGAGTGGTCGGGGTGTGTAAAAAAATTTTCGTGACCGAATACATAGGGTTATTATTCAGAACGAATAGTAAACCAAAAGTCGATAATAAAACCCAATTTCTGTTTCGTAGACCTATTATCTCCCCTCACCGAATTTTCACACAGCTGCAACGTTTTTACTTTCCTTGCTCTACGAAGTAGAAAGGAAAGTTATGTAATCGGCTGAAAAAAAAATTTTGAGTTTTCTTCAGATCTTTACGTTTCAGACCCTCCTGAGTCCGCAAAACACTATTTGGGAAAATGGTCTGTGTGTATGTGTGTCTGTGAACGATTTTTAAAGATAACCACCGTACCAAATCAGCTCAAACTTGATATCTCGCCCGCAGGTTACCATGGGACGCCAAAATAAGGGTTTGAACAAAATTCACCGTAAGTTAACTATAGTTATCATAGTGATCAAAACACAATTTTTTTTTTCTCAAAAACGGCTCTAACGATTTTGATTAAATTTTTTATATTGATAGCTCCCAATATGACAACTATACCATAAAATGCCCATTTATGGGAAAATGACGAGAGCAGCACAATAAATTACCAAAATTTTCTACGAAATTGATTTTAGCGTGGTTTATAGATAAAACAACCGTACCAAATCAGCTGAAACTTGATGTCTAGCCTACAGGTTACCATGGGACGCCAAATTAAGTGTATGGGCAAAATCCACTGAAAGTTAACTATAGTTATCATAGTGATCAAAACACCAAATATTTTTTTTCTCAAAAACGGCTCTAACGATTTTGATTAAATTTTTTATATTGATAGCTCTCAATAAGGTAATGATACCATAAAATTCCCATTTGTGGGAAAATGACGAGAGCAGCACAATAAATTATCAAAATTTTCGACCAAAAGCGTTTTTAGCGCAGTTTTTTCCTTATAAAGTCCGCTGGAATGTTAGTAGAATGCTAAAAAGTAGTACCCAAAGGGTGGGTGTTCGGAAACGCTCATGAGATACATGGGGCTCACTCCAGAAATTCCTGAATTTCAACTACGCCCGTTTCGCTTACTACCAGTTCTAACAGTTATTACCCATTAACTCTGCAACAGTGATTATTATCCCTCTACAAAAAATTCGTGTACAGCCTCATTAATTTTCTATGTACCAATTGCTCAATAATGGTCCTATAATGAGTATGAGCAGCACAATAAATTCCGGAACTGTAAGCGCTACCGCTTCCAGCTGCTGTGACGTGTTGTTTGACCAAGTTCAAATTAACTGAGTGATAAATGAATTGATTAAATCGCATTGGCCATGTACAAAGTGAATTGACGTAGAGCTAAGGAAAGTTGAGTGTTGCGACGCACCAGATATTTTTGACCGATTGCGATACTTTCCGTGCCCTTTGATGGGCGTTGAAGGTAAAAGTGAGAAGTGCTTCGTATTTACTCGCAGGACTTTAGCCAATGTGCCCGCCTGATCGTCTGAGGAGGTCCCCCAGGGTGGATACCAACGAAAACTCTTGCAGGAATTACCTGGATTTCCTCAGGAGGCAAGGCATTGACCTGTAAGACATCAGGACTGGCACAATATGGTGCATATTCCACTTGGACAGTCATAAGGCTTCGGTGCTCATTCGGATAGTTTAGAGAGCTCAATCTATACGCTACAAATTCAACGCGTTTTCATTATTGATCGACATTGTCAAAATTATGCAAGTTCGGCTGTTTTAACCTCGTCAACAGTGAAAAGATCAATTGGAAAAATTCGTGGAGACGCTTAACAGGACGTCTAAAAACAAGCCGTTCAAATGTCAATATTCCAGCGACGCGTGATCTAATCGCTGAAAACCCTCGAACATCAATTCGGCAGCCGAATTACCATTATTCGTAAAATATCGCGCAATAAATACTCGTATTTGTATCGCCTAACGCTTCATTTCCACCAACCCTAAACCGTCAGCTTTGACAATGTTCTTTTGCCACGGCTGCCGACAACTTAATGCAGCAAATTCAAATCTTGCGTTACTTATCGATGCGCAGGTGACGTCAAAGGTGTTCTAAGGCCTCCCAGAGAGGAGAGTTGCGAGGTCGCGTCGTTAATACGATGAATTGAGCGCTACCAGTTTATCGTTTTGTCAGGATCGCGTAAACTGCGTGGAAAACGAAATTGGATTAGTTGATAAAGCCGTAAAAATCGTCCGATGCATTCATAAAAGTGGAACAACAGTCCTAAATGTCAGCAAGAATGTAGAAGTACGGAATCATGTAAAAAAAGAGGAACAACTCTTTTACCGTGACAAAATACACACATGTAGCAAATAATAATTTAAAAAGCCGTTTTTGGCTCACTTTTTGTGGAATTATTCATTTTTCCTAGACCCGCCGTTCGGCACAAGCGCTAACGTGTGGGAACTTGGTGAATTGGATAAGAACTGTTGGGAAATTATGGGGCACGGGTCGTTGGTGTAAGTGGGGAAATAGTTGGACGTTTTAAACCGCTCTCCTGACGATATAATTGGATCTAGAGACGTCCTCGAGGGCTGTTATTAATTCAACGGGTGTATGACTGGGATTGACAGGAGAATCGCTGTCATCAGAAGGACCACGTCGTCCCATCAATCACCCAACGATATTTGTACGATTGGATCTGTCGTCTTTGACTCATTCGAGAGTTCGTTCCCCCGACTCTGGTTCGGGGTCGTCTGGTTCTCCTTGAATTGTCAACCGCCTCGACTCAACTTTCTATTTTCGTACTAACGTTCATTTCGTTCCTTCGGCTCATCCGAGCAATTTCTTCAATAGCCTCACCGAAGGAGCCAGAATTTCATTTGTTTGTCGAGCTCCTCCTCAGCCTCTGATCTTGTAGTCAGAACTAATTTCATCTTCGTCTCCCGAGACACAAAAGACACCCCCCCCCCATCCCCACCCCTCGCCATTCGTTTAAATGGGAATTTCCCTTTTGCCTTTTAAACGGATTTGTTGCGCTCGAGAGACTTTGAGTTGTGCGATGATTGAGTTGCCAGCCGACTTCTGAGCGTCAATTGTGATCGTTGAAAATGAAGTTTGTTGACGTTCGTTGTGCGTGCCCTCGGGGCAGCTTAGTCAATTTTGGCGAGTGTGAGATGCGAAGTCGACTGAATTGACTCGGATCGTTCCGAACGATCCTGAAACCGGACTGTGTGAACTGAATTGTCTGCGGCGAGTGACGAAGCGCGCGTTGAGAAATCTAGGAGCAGCAACGCGTTTTGTTCCTACAGCAGCGAGCGAAGGTTGTTGGAAGAGCAGTCAAACCTAGCAGTATTGACTGCCGTTTCGTCCAGTTTGCGAAAAAGGTCATAGCAAAGGGGGAAACTGGATTAAGAACGAAGGGATTCCCCTAGGGCCATACCTCCGCGGGGTGGCGGATTTATTATTTAATTACCTGCGCCGAGTGACAATCCCATTTTAAGCTTCCCCTTCTTTTTACTATTTCTTTTCATTCGCTAGTAATAATCATAATACACACGCAGCTCGTTTTCTCGAATAGAGTTTCGTCGGAGTCAACTGACCACGAATCAGTTTCCCTCGAAATACCAAGTGATTCGGCGATTCTGTTTTTGGTAACGCTGAAATATTCGCGTGTGTGACAAGTTGTTTTTCGACCTCAACAGCATCAGGAAGTGAAGCCCTCCATCCATCGGGGTAATGGAGTTGTGGAGCGTGACGTTTGAGTTCACGAGGCGCACACGACAAAGTTTCAACGTCGACTTGTTTACTCCAAAAAAAAAACAAAAAAAAAAAATTAATTGCGTCAATTTGATATGCTCCACAATGTCTCCCTCTCTCTCTCTCTGTCTCTCTCTCTCTCTCTCTCTCTCCCTCCCTCTCTCTGTCTCTCTCTCTCTCTCTCTCTCTCCCTCCCTCTCCTTAGTTCCTGGACTCTTATCAACTCGATGAATCAGACTTAACGACGAGAACCGCTACTTCGCCTCGTTCAAAACGTTTACGATTAATTACGACCAATTTCCCTCCTCCTCCCGCCCCACCCCCTTTACCGACCGTGCACAGTTTCCTCGGTTTTTCGCGTGTCCTCCTTCCTCCATTTGGCTCCTGGCCGGTTTTCGAGTTGCTCCAAAGGCCGATTCAGTCGATCGATCGTTCCAGTGCCACGCTGGGAAATCCTGTGATGCTTTCGACAGACCGAGGAGCGAAGCTGGTTCCGTGTTGTCACTTATTGTCAATCGGTAATTTCTTCGTTTTCGCTCGACCGCTTCGTACTTAACGCGCGATGGACTAAATAAAACAACAACAAAGCAATTTGCCTCAGCAAAACGTACATTCAACGATTTTCGTGTTTGTAGGTACTAAGTTAATATGTTTTTCATTCACTGATAACCTAACTTGATGTTCATCGTGGAAAGGGGTAGAACTTAAAGTTCCGAAATTGATTGAGCTGCTGCAACTTAACTCCTAGAAACGACGGCAATTCTCAACTGTTCTCCCGCAAATCGAACTGCAGACACACACACGAACCACGCGCCGAAATTAGGTTTTTTTTAGACCCACTAGGCCTCAAAACGTGAAGGAAACCCAACTTTTGTGAAAAGGGGAGGTTTCCGCTGTGGCTGGTTTTCCTCAGTGGCGGGAAAGTCTGCGAAATCGACGGCACTAGAAGACTGTATCCCACGACAAATTGGTCGATGACAATAAATAACAGTAGTGAAACAGAACATTTCCCGAATTTGAAAGAACAAGAACTTTTTCCCAGATTGGTCAGTGTTAACGCCAGCGTAGAAGTTGTTTTCGTTTAATAATAATGCTGCGGATTGTGAATGGTCATCAAAACGCGTCTTGATTGAACGTTCCTACGCCCAACTCCTTTACCCTTCAAACCCACGCGTGCTTCCCTTTTTTTTGCCAACTTGTTACAATAGATGGGTTATCAGTATCCTGATCCCATTCGCTATTCCAATTTGGGAATCAAAGAGTTGCAGCATCATCTTATTCTGACTTCTTCCTTCGCGCCTTCCCATCGTCTAAGCAATTAGCTCATAATTTCATTTTCCCGTATATACTTTCTTCTTTTTTTTTTTTTGCATTACAAATCTTCAATTACAATTATTTTCTCTTTCGTTTACCACTTGGGTAATTGGTTGCCAAGTAAATCAAAATCCCCCCTTGTGTGTGATCCCATCCAAAATATCTGGTGCGTACTTCCCTTAGCTCTACGCCAATTCACTTGTTTTCATGGCTCTTCCCACTTGATAAATTCATTTACCACTCATTTCATTTGAACTTGGTCTAACAACACTTCACGGTAGAGCTTACAGTTCCGGAATTTATTGTGCTGCTCATTCCAGGACCATTATTGAGCAATTGGTACACAGAGAATTATCGGGGCTGTAAACATTTTTGAAGAGGATAGTAATCACTTTTGTAGAATTATAGAACTGGTAGATAGCGAAACGGCGGTAGTTGTAATTCCGGAATTTCTGGAGTGACCCCCTTATATCTTATGAGTGTTTTGAAACCCTCGCCTTACAGGTATTGGATTGGACTACTACAACAATTTTTTATAAGATTCTATTAACATTTCAGCGGAGTTTATTAAAAAAAAAAAAAAATCGCACTAAAATCGGGTTTCCTCGAAATTGTTGGTAATTTATTGTGCTGCTCTCGTTACTTTTCCGCGATTTGAAATTTTATAGTATGATAATCTTATTGGGAGCTATCAACGTAAAAAATTTAATCCTAATCGATGTAGCCGTTTTTGAGAAAATAAATATTTGCTGTTTCGATCACTATGATAACTATAGTTAACTTTCGTTGGATTTCGTTCATACCCTTATTTTGGCGTCCCATGGTAACCTGCGGGCTAGATATCAAGTTTGAGGTGATTTGGTACGGACACACACAGACCATTTTCCCAAATAGTGTTTTTTGCACTCAGCAGGGTCTGTAACTCGTAATTTTTTTTCAGCCGATTACGTAACTTTCCTCACCATTCCTACTCCTATTAATGAAAGTTTGTCGTCTTTTTTTGCGTGACAATTATTATTATTATTATTGTATCCTACGTAGACAAATGTAGCCGCGTAAATCCCTTTTATTTCCACCGAAGAGTTCTACTTCATACACGTCACAGACGAAAGACTCTGTTCCGTACAGAAGTGTACAAATTAGATTTAGAGATTCTCTCCCTTAAGGTCGATTAAAATGGTATTTTGCGGCAACAGACAAATTCCCGTCTCTCGTTGTTAATGATTCTGAAGCGAAACTGCCGATAAACTGCGCCAACGACGAAAGAGGTTTTTTGAGCCGAGCGGAGACAAAAGGCGACAGAAACGAAGAGGCTTTTCTAACAGGAGGGGGAACAATTCGAAGGTTTTTTTTTTGAGAAAAAAGAAGAAAGAGGAAAAGGGAGAAAGAAGAAGAAGAAATAAAAATTCTGAAGAAAAAAAAAGAGTCGGAAGAAGGGGAAAAAAGAAATAGAGCATTTGGCAGTATTTTTAAAAGAGCCCGGGAAAGAGTTGAAGTGTTCAACAAAAAGGAGGCGTTTCAGAAGGAGCTCAGCTAATGGATCCCACTTCTCAACATCTTTTCAAAGCTCCTGTGCCAGGGGAACTCCCTCCCATCCATTCAAGTTGTAAGGTTGGAAGACTCATCATAGCGCACCTATGGCGTCGTTGTCCGACAGTTGGCGGAAGCGCACTTTTGCTTTGGCAAAAAAAAAAGAATGTGGGAGAGGCGAAAGCCCCGCTGACTTCCTTCACAAGCAATTCTCGACGACACTCCACTTGAACAAGTTTCACGGCTCTTCCCAGAAATGCCAAGAATAATAGCCCATCTAAATAAGTAACCCGTACTTCCTCGCTTTTCCAACTCCTTTTCATTCAAATCTCCACCCCTCACCCCTCACCCCCCTTCCACATCGCCGCAGTACCACAAACACGCCAGGGGGAAGAAAAAGAGGCAATCCAATTATGGCGCGCGATGAGAGGGAGGGGATGATTAATACGACCTCAGATCAAGCTGTGACGAGAAATGCTTGAACGTGACTTAGTGCTAACTGTGCAAGCTATGCGAGCGAGCGAATCTCATTTTTGGACGTTTCGTGACTTACGTAGACTCCCCCTAAGGGGATAGTTACGTAAATAGCAGCAGGAAACTAAACGATGGTATGGGTGGTGTGAACTGGTGGATTCTGACGTTCCTCCTGCCAAACACCTCGACCTTTGAACGAGTGTCGCTTTTGTCTAAGTCGTTTGAGCGGATGGTGTTACCTTTCTTCCTACAGTACACCGTGCAAATCATCCCTTACGAACAATTCGTGTTCAGAACGTCGCATTCCTGTCCACTACGGCTCAAGGCATTCCTAAAGAGCTCCTTTAACAAAAAAGGAATTCAATCGCGTCGCCTGATGTGGAACAAGCTTGCCGTAACAAAGGCTTGTTATTCAAAATGAGAAGTTGTAGGGACTTTCTGGCTGGCGAGAAGCAGTACCAATCCAGGATATTACGACTGAGACAGTAGGCTCAGACCTTGGTTTCCACCTGGATGTCCCCGACGTCAGTTTGATTGCCGCCTCTTCACGTGCCTCACTGAAATTCTGCATATTGTTCACTAGAGTACTACAGCATATCGGCTGCAAATAACGAGGTGGTACTGAACTCTGAAAGGGCTCAGCTACCAAACATCCTCCTCGGACTGCGCTACTACCTCATTCCTGACTGTAACAGAACTCTCTGGGTGAGACCACCCGCCTTCCAGCGGACCTGTTGGAGCAACTCTCATACCCACACTCGTCGCCACACTGCAAGAGCACATCCGCGCCATTTCCATTTCTCTGCAAGACAGCGAGGACAGTGTTTGTACGACAGGATCTGGCCAGAGCTTCCCACGCGTTTTAAACCTACGATGGACCATCCCGAGTCATCTCACGGGCAGACAAGTTTTTCTCACTCTCAACACCGCGTGGGGACCAAACTGTTTCTATTGAACGGCTAAAGCCAGCCTTCCTTCTTCAGGAAACTGTACAGGAGAACCCAACACCTTATACAACCATCAGCCTCCCCGTCCAACCCCATCGCTGTCACCCGTGAATTTTACGGACAAGTACCGTTGACACTGGTAGAGGAGTGCTGTAGGGACTTTTTACCCAATTCAACCCGTTTTACTCTGTCCGCGTTTGATACCTACATGCCAAATATTTCATCATTCGTCTGTCATTACCTATTAAGTCATCTTCCCAACAACTTGTTTTATCTGCTTGCGAGCCATTTGACGGAAAGATAGCTAGTTTTAGGCGTTCAGAACGAGCAACGAGCTCCCTAAGTCTCCTGACTTTTATGCTTTATGCAGTGAGCAATGCACACTTAGAAGAGACGACTGCAAATTCACCTAGAAACCAATTGGGTCAATGGTGTACAAAGTGGAGAATGAAGGCCTCTAAAGCTGGGCCTATAGATTCACAATTAAAGTAACTCGTCCGTGATGTACCAAACGCTCCATCGCATAACTACTTGGGAGTGATATTAGAAAGAGGCTTTACTTTTCACGAGCACTTAGAAAGGCTGAGGTCTTGTTATGTCTTTTTATCCCCGGTTAAACTCGACCCGGTAGGGCACCACTAACAGGCCTCTCCAATATATTATAATAAATGTAATACAGACAATGTAAGCAGGAAACTAAATACACAGGGTATAAAAATTAGGGGTTTTCGCATTTTTCTCGAAAACGGCTCTAACGATTTTGATTAAACTTTCAAATTATCTTCCGCTAATCAATACCTAACTTTTCTTCTCCATACATATCTCCATGAAAATACGGTGAACGGAGATATGGGCCCCTGAAGCAAAAATAGGTTTTTTTACGCTTTTTGGCAAAACGGCTTCAGCGATTTTCACCAAACTCACAGGATGTTTTCAAATAGTTAATACCTACATATTGTTCTCAATAAATGTTCCTGTGACGGTCCATTGAACAGAGATAAAAATCAAAATGTGTCGAAAATAACGTTTTTTCTAACATTTCCGTAAATTCCAGGGTAACTTTTTCACCAGATGTGATAAATCTTAATGGAGTGTCTTTAAGTCACCCATAGCCACATTTCGTTCTCTATAATTATTTCTGTATATATATGTGGAACGGAGATATAAGCCAAGTTAACTCAGAAAAGGAGATTTGTCGAATATTAATTTATCGGTATTCCAATTTTCTCAAAATCGGCTCCAACGATTTTGATCAAACTTTCGGAGTACTCTCAGCTAACTAGTCCCTACACTTTGTTCTCCTTAAATGTTCCTGTAAAAATGCGTTAAACGAAGATATAGCGCCGGCAAATGTAAGTGGTGTTCGAAATTACGGGGGTGGCGGAAAGTTGTGTGTTGCTACGCACCAGATATTTTTCTTTTCCATTACCGTGTTTTAGAATTTTTCAATCAGGAGTTCTTTTGGACCTACGAAGCTGCACACTTGGTTCCTTCACTGACTCTATGGGCTGAGGTAAGTCACTGGTGATCGGGATCGATTCTCGAGGACTGCTGTTCCTAAGGCCTTCGTTTGTAATGGAGATGATACTGGTGTTTGTGGACTTGGTTCGAACACGTCTGGAGCTAGGTTTTTACTTTCCGCTACCCGAAGGGAAGGAAAGTATAGTAATCGGCCCAAAAAAAAAATTTGGGTTTTCTTCAGATCTTTACGTTTCAGACCCTACTGAGTCAAAAAAACATAATTTACGCGCGCGCGTGTGTGTGTGTATGTGTGTGTGTATGTGTGTGTGTGTGTGTGTCTGTAGTTCGATTTGCGGGAGAACGGCTGATCCGATTGAGCTGGTTCTTTTTTTGTTTTGTTCGTTATTTTTTGTAGACACCAAAATAAGGTTATGGACGATTTCGGTCGATGGGAAGGGGGTGGGGACGAAAATGTACTAAAACTAGGGTTTTTCGCATTTTTTCTCGAAAACGGCTCTAACGATTTTGATTAAACTTTCAAATTATCTTCTCTAATCAATACCTAACTTTTCTTCTCCATACATATCTCCATGAAAATACGGTGAACGGAGATATGGGCCCTGAAAGCAAAAATAGGTTTTTTACGCTTTTTGGCAAAACGGCTTCAGCGATTTTTACCAAACTCACAGGATGTTTTCAAATAGTTAATACCTACATATTCTTTTCAATAAATGTTCCTGTGATAGTCCATTGAACAGAGATAAAAAGCAAAATGTGTCGAAAATAACGCTTTTTCTAACATTTCCGTAAATTCCAGGGTAACTTTTTCACCAGATGTGATAAATCCTGATGAAGTGTCTTTTAGTCACCCATACCAACATTTCGTTCTCCATAATTATTTCTGTATATATATGTTGAACGGAGATATAAGCCAAGTTAACTCAGAAAAGGAGATTTTTCGAATATTAATTTATTGGTTTTCCAAATTTCTCAAAAACGGCTCTAACGATTTCGATCAAACTTTCGGAGTACTCTCAGCTAACTAGTCCCTACATTTTCTTCTGAATAAATGTTCCTGTAAAAATGCGTTGAACGAAGATATAGCACCCGCATATGTAGCTGGTGTTGGAACTTAAAGGGGTGGCGGAAAGTCGTGTGTTGCTACGCACCAGATATTTCCTTCTTGGACCCTTCAGCTGTTCCTGCCGCCCCGAGCCACTTGTTCAAGCGGGCTGCAACTCCAATGCGTTCTCATTCCTACTGTACTCCTGTACGGATTCACCACATGAGCGTATCTGGTCCACATGACGTTTCAATAGTTTCCGTCTACAACAACTGTGTAATGTAGGTCCCCATATTTACTCAGCACCTTCCCAAAAGACCACTTCCGGTTAGGTGATGCATAAGTACGCACAGCAACTGCCTGGCCCTCCTGGAACCAGCGATCAACAGTGCTGACTTTTGACTTCCGCAGCCTCTCTTGTATAACCATGACTGGGTCTGGTCGAAAAACATCCAACTTCGTTCTTATTTCCCGCTTCAAAAAAAGCTTAGCTGGCGAGATAGGCTACTTTTAAAGAAACGCTTAATAATGCCATTCAATGGTAAGAATATATTTCCGAACTCCCGTAACACAAACTGATAACCCTGATAACCCACTGATTCCCACTCGACCACCAGTAACAGGCGCGGGCTTATTTGAATATATCACAGGTCTCAGACAAAAACTCTCCCACCACTGCTTCATAACACCAGCATTTATTATACTATTTCGACATCGAAACACACCACTATCGCTATTCTCACTAATTTCACCTAGCAGACCAGAACTTTCTCGTTAATGAAAGCTTCTTACCGCCAGACGACCACGACACGTTCATGACCTTGTCCATTCCAGAGTGATACGCGCATTATTTATTACGTCTCACTCGAACCTTGCAGCACCCCTGAGTGCAAGTGAGAGGACAAGAAACAATTATTGTTGACGCACTACGACCTATCAGCGAGGAATATTGTAAAATAAATTTTAAAAACCCTCCAAATTATTACACAATGGTTTATTATTCTCATGAACAGCTTGGCCTAGTATTAGTGCTCCCTCATCCCATTCGATTCAGCGTCGAAAAATACTAGTAAACCATACGAAACATGTCCTGGCTACAATGGAACTACGGAAAAAACGTATGATGATTTTGCCCTGTCGGGTTGGGCGCTTCGAGCGAACCCGTTGCGAGGCGAAAGGGGAGTTAAGCGGGCGGGCAGTGTTGCAGGGCGAGGACGAAGCGGGTGGTTTTTTATTGAGACGGGAGGGAGGGACTTCAAACGACGAAACGTTGACATCCGCTGTAGTTCCCACATTGTACTGCGTTTCGTTAATTTTTTTAACCATTTTTTGCCCATTACAACCATGGGCTTCGTCCAATCGGATTGCCGAGATGGCAGGCACAACTAGATACCAAATGGGATTTTTGTGCGAAAGAACGAATTTTTTAGACCACGCTTAAGGTACAAAATGGCCCCGAACGGCGGACGGACATTGCTAATTTGGAATCTCCGAGTCTTGAAACGTAAAGTATCAAATTTTGAGGGGGGTCGTAAAACATTTTTCGTGACCGAAAACATAGGGTTTTAATTCAGAATGAATAATAAGCCAAAAACTGAAATGGAATGGTGGAATGGAGAGACCCAAATGGCAGAGATTTCCGTGCAACTTCAATTTCCATGTTCCTGTTGTTAAAGTTCCAGAAGTGGTTCCATTGAGATATCTCCTTTTGTTCAATCGTCTTCTAAGGAATGTGCGAATGAGTGGTGTGGACGTTGGAAGGGCAATAGTAAGGAGGGGGGATGGGTGTGAGGCCTTAGATTCCTATGTATGTAAGTTTCCTCAGTACCTACCATTCTAATAATATTGTTTGTAATCCTATTTTATGTTATAATACTTTAATGTTTGTAGTAATACTACTATATTTACTAATATGGTCTGTGGGTATGTGTTGCTGAGTATGGGGCTTGAATTTATTTCCCTTCCCGCTTATCGTCGAAAGATTTAATTTAGATAGTCGTTTCCCCTTAGACACGATTTCATTTCTATCAAGCTTCTCATTGACAAAGGATGGCAGACTGTCACTAATGCTATGCGATCTTCTTCAGACATATCTAGAAACGCACTTACCAACAAATTATATTTTTTTATAACAAAATCAGTATAGCCAGGTTTCATCCATCTGTAATGTACCGCAAACGAGACGCCCGACCAGCTTTTTTCTGCAAAAGATTCGAGAATCGCTTCTGTCCACTCCTTCCCAGGTGCCGATTCCGATGATCAACCAATTCGACTCAAACCAAGTTGCTGGTGGGCCATCCAGGAATAGTCGTAGTGCTTCTACCCTTTTATTGTCTGGAATGTTGAGTCTTTCAAATTCCTTGTTGATTCCTGGTTCATTAAATTTCCGGCAAATCGTATTTTTTGGTAAGTGACTGCATTGAGTTTTTTTTGTAGTGGTTGCTGTTTGTGGGTTTTCACCGAGTTGTTCGTTGTCCAGAATACTTTCTTGCTCCAAAGATGACGTTATCGTCCTCGTCGAGGTAGGTGTTTCGAAGACTGTCGCTCAACGTAACATTCACGCGTCGGAATTGACCTCGTCCCTTTTCACTGCTTTCTTTACTGCAGGTAGCTCACACAGCAGTTTATGTAACGCGAGTGGTGAGCTTACCGACGAAAATAGGTAAACTTCATCGTTTATTCGGATTGAGGACACTACAGACGACTTAGGACGAGGACTCTTAGGTTCTGAAGCGGAACGCTCGAGCCCGATTCGAAATGGTGCTTTTATAACACTCATCTCGCGGACACGGTAAGTTTTTTATTTATAAGTTTCTTATAGGATCTTGAAAATGAACACTCACGAACTCGAAAGATGTATCGTTTAATTAACGAAAAATCAAAAACGAAGTTCGGTAGACCGCGAGGGCTTTTACATTTACTACGTTCTTATCACAGAGTAACTAACTTCTTATCATATCACTCACAATCGATATACCACAACTCGATAGATCTGAAGACTAACTAATCGATTGCTCATAACAACGAAAGTTAAACGAATGTAATCCAAAATAATCCAACTAACATTGTATCCGCCGTATATTTTAACAAATGAAACTCACTCACAGCCGCACTTATCTCTAAAAAAACAACTAGGAGCAGCGATATCAAACCGTTTACCCCGTTATCGATTGCCGACCTCTTCATTTTCATTATTGTCGTTGTAGTTGTTGTTGCTACCTTCCTATTATTATTTCCTGCTTTCCGCTACCCGAAGGGAAGGAAAGTACTTATAGTAATCGGCCCAAAAAAAATTTGGGTTTTCTTCAGATCTTTACGTTTCAGACCCTACTGAGTCTAAAAAACCTAATTTCGGCGCGTGGTCCGTGTGTGTGTGTGTGTGTGTGTCTGTAGTTTGATTTGCGGGAGAACGGCTGATCCGATTGAGCTGGTTCTTTTTTTGTTTTGTCGTTATTTTTTGTAGACACCAAAATAAGGTTATGGACGATTTCGTCCGATGGGAAGGGGGGTGGGGGACGAAAATCTATCAAAAACTAGGGTTTTTCGCATTTTTCTCGAAAACGGCTCTAACGATTTTGATCAAACTTTCAAATTATCTTCCGCTAATCAATACCTAACTTTTCTTCTCCATACATATCTCCATGAAAATACGGTGAACGGAGATATGGGCCCCTCAAGCAAAAATAGGTTTTTTACGCTTTTTGGCAAAACGGCTTCAGCGATTTTCACCAAACTCACAGGATGTTTTCAAATAGTTAATACCTACATATTGTTCTCAATAAATGTTCCTGTGACGGTCCATTGAACAGAGATAAAAATCAAAATGTGTCGAAAATAACGTTTTTTCTAACATTTCCGTAAATTCCAGGGTAACTTCTTCACCAGATGTGATAAATCCTAATGGAGTGTCTTTCAGTCACCCGTACCAACATTTCGTTCCTCATAATTATTTCTGTATATATATGTTGAACGGATATATAAGCCAAGTTTACTCTGAAAAGGAGATCTGTCGAATATTAATTTATCGGTATTCC
Source organism: Pachypeltis micranthus (assembly GCA_020466155.1). NCBI lineage: Eukaryota > Metazoa > Arthropoda > Insecta > Hemiptera > Miridae > Pachypeltis > Pachypeltis micranthus. The sequence goes on from CM035775.1 coordinate 13,917,064, forward strand.
AATTTTCTCAAAAACGACTCTAACGATTTCCATCAAACTTTCGGAGTACTCTCAGCTAACTAGTACGTACATTTTGTTCTTCATAAATGTTCCTGTAAAAATGCGTTGAACGAAGATATAGCGCCCGCCTATGTAGGTGGTGTTCGAACTTGAAGGGGTGGCGGAAAGTAGTGTGTTGCTACGCACCAGATATTTACGATCGTTCCTCGACCTCGTGTTTTCTGTGCGCTCCTTAGTATTTTCTTATTCCCAATCCCGGTTCCGTTTCTTTCGGTTCCTTCCGCGGCACCGTTGTCACCGCGACATTCAAAGGACTGGTTCGAACGTTCTTTATCCAAACATTTGTTTTTACCCAGCGATTTGCATTGTGTTGTGCCTGGACTAGACTCTATATAGAAATAACTTATATTTATTTTGACGTTGTACGATCACGCTTCATTGTAAACGTTCACTCACGCTTCAACTCATCCCCAAGAAGTGGTTATTTATTTCCAAAGGGTGCATATCCTGAACGTACACAGGTGCTCATGCTGTCTATCACAAATCCACCAAATTGGGTGCTCATCCGGACATTCTAGCGACTCTATACGCTACAATTATTCTTCTACGAACATTAAAGTACATAAAATAAGATTACAAACAATATTATTAGAATGGTAGGTACTAAGGGAACTTACACATATTTACATGTAAAACCAGTGGGATCGAAATGATGCAACAAACGACGCACGAAATGGTTACCCCTGAGCATCAACGTCGCTTTCGAAGGAATCCACGCGATGCATTTCGAATCCAATCTACCGACGGGGTTTCTCGACAAACTTATCGTCTGGTCGAGATGAGACGAGCGACTCATTGTGTTTGCACTGGAGTAATGCACTCGTGCAAGAGACGTGGGAGGACCGGCGTGATCGTGGGGAAGGGGGAAATAAAAAGGGGCGGGGATAGATAGGACTTGAAAATTGCTGCAGCATGCTGCCGTATTAACTTCCTACCTCCTCTCTCTCTCTCTCTCTCTCTCTCTCTCTCTCTCTCTCTCTCTCTCTCTCTCTCTCTCTCTCTCTCTCTCTCTCTCTCTCTCTCTCCAGTATCTCCAGCCTTCAAACGGAGTTTCCCCGATTAATTGAACCGCAATCCCGGTTAGACTGGCGATATTGCGTTCCCTATGGTTGGTTTACTACCGTGTTTGCCAATCTCCTACCAAGCGGCGGAAAGACCGTGGGTTGAGAAGGGATGAGTGTGCTGTGGTGGAGGGGTGGGGGGAGAGGCATTGAATTGCTCCAGTAAATATACTTCCTCTCCCAAGTAAATAGAGACATCAAGGCCAACTCGAGCGCAATCTTCTGAAGTTGCGCAAAACCATCAAGAAACCGAAGGGATATTCGAATCAATTGAACAGTGACGATTCAAAACCACCAGAGATAATTGCATTGACGCTTTTAAACGTTCCACCGAATGACAATTTGATGGGGGGGGGGGGTATTGGGACGAATTGTTCTAACGCTCGTCTGTAAGGTCAAGTCAGGTGGCAGCGCGCATGTGGCGCCGTTAGAGTCCAGATTCCTATCAGAAACCCCGAATTATACCAAAATAACACAACTTACCTCATCCCTGTGATTTTCGGCACATAAGAACTTGTAAAACGACGAACTGGTAGCTTTTAACGTCCCGGAATTGAGTGAGTTGCTCCTACTTATGCGGGCGTCTTCTCATCTGTGCCATTCCACCATAACCGAGGGGTGTTGCTTGTACTCATAACATAAATGTGTTGGTTCATTTATGTTGTGAGATGATTCCCTTTACTTTCCTGATGAGCGTATTGTGCCTCGCCATGCCTGGCCCATTGGCACATCCATAGTACCACAGTGGTTGGATGTGGCTATTGCGAAGGGGGAGGATTCCCATGCCTCAGCCCAGCGCCTGTGCATCTGTGGGGTGGGGGGCGTCCTCTACCACACCTGCCCCCCTATAGAAGCACGCGTGACAGGTGCGTTGCCTGAAGAAGAGGCCCACCAGTGCATGTTTATCCAGTCATTCGCTGAGCGTGGGATAGAGTGGAGGTGGCACGCTATCACTCCCTCATCCCACCTGGCTCTGCCACTGGTCTGGACCCAATCGAGGGCCCTAAGTGGACATCCAGCCCTTAATCTCTTGGGAAGAACCTCTTTTAATGTGGGTGAGGATTGCAGCCAGGTTCAACAGCAGGTCCATGGGTGGGGTTCCTGTAAGGCTGCCGTATGGATATTCAGGTATCCCTCTGGAGAGTATGTGCCAGCGAAGGGCAGATCCAACACTCAGCTTCGACATATTGCACTATTAGCAAAAACAGGTAGTAATGGCGACGGGTGTGCAGTGATTCGCACCACGTGGTTCCTCCTAGTGAGCGCAGTTGGGACGACCCCCAGGGAGATGCGGTGTGATCGCAACGCCCAGAGCAGCCTCCTGGGAGTAGAATGGTATCCTCGCCTCCGAGCGCATCACCAGCAGCTGTGTCTTGGCCTTGAAGAGACGCAAACGCCTCACCCCTTCCTTTCTAATATTGTACCTGAGATAAAGCGTTTAAAATGCGTACCTGACAATCTGATCTAGCGTATTCTTGACCAATGCCGCAAAGTGGAGCATTCAGATACAGTAGACGAACGGAGTCTGGCTGGGCAGGTGGCCGGCCCTATCATTCGAAGTGATCCTTTCAACACAGTAAACGTTACCTCTAATTAAGTTTGCTAAAGAGTTGAGCAGCATCCTGCTCTGGACGTTGTGCTGTAGTTCTTCTTCTGCGCCTTACAGGATGCCTTTCAGACGTGATTTTCATAGTTTTATCCATATATCTCTTTCCGTGCATGAATAACATCGGTACCTCAAAGAAACTGCCTCACAGGAGAACACAAGTGTCAACTCCACGCCGCATTCACTAATTTCAGGTCGACACCAATCCGTTCTATCCGTGTTTTTCCCTCTTTTCTCGTTTTACCAATTTCTTCGTGTCGTTTGCTATCAACTAGTCATAATAAACGCACTCATTAACAAGACACCTGGTTTATGTAGTCCACTTTGAATCCCAAAGTAATTACGTAGAATCGGCGATTATAAATATCTACTTTAAAACCTGTTGGAGTGGTAGGAACACTGGACTCACCAACACCCCACATCTTGCTCTCTCTGTATTGTGGGGTTCTATTTCCTTTACTTTTTATTAGCACCCTGTAAAAAAGACTCTCAGGGGGTGGGGACCTAGTTTTCTCTTTTGGGTTCACACGAGAAAAAAAACTTCCTGAATTCAGACGAATAAATTTAATTTAAATAAATATGACGGTATTGTAATTTATGTGGTTTCACACCTGCCTCCGGGATCCAATGCGATGTCCAGAATTCAAAAAGTAAGTCAGCCTGTGTTCTTTTTGTCTGCCTGGAAAGGGTTGAGGCGGCGTTCCACTCCCTCGCCTTTGCAGCACATTCACGAACAAAGTTCTGAGTCCACAGTATAAATGTTAATACCATTTGGTGGCCAAAACTGACGACTTTCGTTGTTCCCGTATGGTCCTCTTCGCTAGCCTTCCTTCCGGTTGGGCTTAGTATTTCATGCCGAACTCCTACAGTGATCCCGAATAGGAACTGTCCAATGCCCACAACTAGCTTCTGGCTCCTTACTAGTTAATAGGCTTCCGTCTTGACGCGTACGGCGATACTTTGGCGCGTGCATTCGTTGTTTTATTCGGATCTGTCCGCAGAAAAAATGTAATCAAACAGCCGTTTTTAAACGGTATTCTCGGAGGTGTTATTTTGGTATTCCGTGCTAATCTGCAGCCAAATATGTAACGCAATTTATCAATCTCGTTCAGACGCGCAGACCACTTGCTCGAATGACGTTTTCACTATCCTCAACCCGTTCGTCAAACAACGGCACACGATTTGGACAGCGATTTGACAACTCGGATAACGTCTCTCCTGTCTGTCCTCGCGGATTGGAGAAGATGAAGCGAACCAATTGTCGGCTGTCGTGTAGAAATTACCAGAATTATCGCTCACCGGTTATTCCCCAACGTCAAGCTCGTGTCGGCCTAATCAAACAGGATAGTAATTATACCGCGTCACGCGCGCAACCGGATTCATGGAGCAGTCTCCGCTTGAATTGTGGGTTTTGATCGCGAGATTTGATTCAATTTAACGTTAACGAGGTAATTTAATGATCGTCGTTTAAGCTCGACAATGTGAACGAAATATCCGGGCTACAGAATTACGCGAAGTGCGTCGATAGTATTTACCTGCAAAAAGACAAAAGACATGAAAATTGTTGGATAAGAATAGCGTTTAAGGTATGGCGTCTCACGTTGATTTGCTTGCTAAAGATTAAATTAGGGCCGATTCGGTTCAGCCTTTTTCTTTCAAAAGCGTTCACTGATAAGTACTGCTAAGGAATGAAACAACGTTGTGAAGACAAAAACCCTGCAAATTATTACACAATGGTTTATTATTCTCATGATCAGCTTGACCTAGTATTACTGCTCCGCGACCCATCCCTTTCAATTCAGCATAGAATACTAGTAAACCATACGAAACATGACCTGGCTACAATGGAACTACGGAAACTAAATATTCCCCTGGCGTCAGGCGCCCGTAAACGTCTGTGGGCGTTCATGATCCGATGGAGGGGTGTGTGGAGGAAGTGGCCTTGGCGCCCCGTCGAATGGGCGTTGCGAGTCGAGCGGGCAGGTGATTGAGTTTGATAAGACGGGAGGGAGGGAGTACTAACGACGAAACATTCACTTCCGCTGTAGTTCCCGCGTTATCCTGCGTTTCGTTAATTTTTTTAACCATTTTTTGCCCATAACAACCATGGGCTTCGTCCGATTGGATTGCCGAGATGGCGGGCACAACTAGATACCAAATGGGATTTTTGTGCAAAAGAACGAATTTAGACCACGTTAAAGGCACAAAACGGCCCGGATGGGGGACGGCGGACGGACATTGCAAATTTGGAATCTCCATCTTGACACGTAAAGTATCAAATTTTGAGGGGGGGTTGTAAAAAATTTTTCGTGACCGAAAACATAGGGTTACTATTCAGAATGAATAACGAACCAAAAGACATCAGATGTAGCAGATCGAATCGAACTTAGCATCAAAATGTGGTCAAGTTATAGGTTAAGGATGCGTTCAGTTCCTTCCGTCATTTAAAAAACAATTGGTGCGTAGCGACTCACAACTTTCCGCTACAAGGGACTCTAAATACGCGTGAATTGGTTGTGAGACACTTAATGGAGGGAGAGGGAGAGTTGAGTTGTGAGTAGCGTGTGCTGAGAGATGAATCATTGGGAGAACTGGGAGACGACTGTCGTTCGCAACTGCTGATGACTGACTTGGAAGAAGCTGTCTGTTGAGGAAAGAAAAGTAAAAAGAGGGGTAGGAAAAGGATAATTTTTGCAAAGTCCAGAAAAGGGGGAAATCCGTTGTTTATTAGGAATAACTGAAGAGGTGGACTTTCCGTAGGTGTTTACCCAAAGGATGACCTGCCATCAGGTATAGTTAGGGCAATCTTGAGGAGCACGCGTCAGCTCTTTCAAGAGATTAACGTGGCTGAAAGTTGCTCTTTCCTTTCCTTTGCGTTGTTTTTGCTGATTCACTCCGGGCGAGGCAATATTTCCTCCAAATTCTACAATGTTTCTTCAAGAAAGAAAGTAGCATGTTTACTGAACATAGATGCTTTACACAGGTGCGAACAAAGTGGAAACCATGAGGTAGGGTCAAGCGTGGACGTTCAGAGGTAAAAAACAACCCAGCTCATTCGGCCTGCCGAACATTGGAGCGGAGAGAGTTCGCAAAAGTGAGGTGTGGCCAATGCGTAAGAAGCAGCATCCACGATCACTTGGCAAACATTTTTCTCAACTCCGTGGATACGCAAATACTACAGCCACCGTTCAGCTCAGCTCGAGTCAAATTTGTTCAAATGTTCACTGTCCTCGACCTGATTGGAAACTCCTAACTAGCGTTATTAATCTACTCCTTTCTTCAACGTTCAGAAGAGCCGTGCCAGACACAACAATTGGTCTTCTTTTTCATTCGATGAAAAAGCCCTTTCACCTATCTCACTTCTCATCCCTTACTTTTGCTACCACCTTACATCCAGTTGGTTCTAGAACTCTCTCTCAGCTTTCGTTCGTGCACACATCACGTCACCTATACACAATCCCCCTGTGTCGCATCTGTCCTGTCAGTACATTCTTGATATAATTCGTACTTAGTCAGGCAGGACAACGAGTGAGCAGCCAAACAGACTGCAGTAGTTTGAATTCCTACTTTGTTCAACTTGATGTTATTTCAAAGCATTAATTTACTAATCTTTTGTTGCAGGTATGTACACAGTGCACGTTCACTCAGTTTGTCAGTAAGTTGATTTATTGTATTATCTGCACGGCAACATTTAGTCGTCAGTTCCTCACTAAGTCTTATTGAATTCTTCAGATTCTAAACCTCCTTTGGCTCACTCCAGCTGTTTCGAGTGTTTGCTTTCCAATTTCTTCAGGATTTTCACTCATTCTGAGCGGTGCGGTACTAAACCTTTTGGTACCTCGAGTTTTGTGAAGTGCTTCGATCTTGAACCTATTTTGAGATGTAAATGGAGGATATTAAGGTGCGAGTCTGTTTAATGCCTGAGCCATCTCACTACAGTTAGCTGCAGAATACTGGTTACCCAGTCAAACCTCGGAAGGAAGGTACTTGAAACAAAAAAAGTGTATATATAGTTGTTGATGGGGTAGGGGTAGGGATGAGGGAGGGAAAGGAGATGGAAGAGATGAAACATGGAGCATCTACCAAGGGAGCATATTCGTCGTTACTGCCACCTTTGGTTCCCATGTTATTTCTAGAGAGTACGATAACATTAAAATTCATTCTTGGTTTGGGTCTGTGGCGAATAGCATGCTCTGACAACATCGATGTCGGAAGTGGGATATCCCAGATGGAGATTAGGTGTCTACAAGTGTCAGTGGGAGAGGGTAGATGAGGGACAAGAACTTGTTGGCTTAGCTCAGGGGGGTTCAGCAGAACTACAACAGCCGGAGCATGAAGAACTGCACTGTGGAGATTCAGCATCTAATTGCACTAGCTGCGGGGCCCTGTTTTAACGCTGTGAAGCTGAATGGATTACAGGAGTTGTTGGCTTCCCTAATTCCCCGCTCGCTCGTAGCTTCAGATGCCTTCATCAGTTGCTGCTGTGCTGGATGGTGGACATATTCCTCCTGATCCAATAAGAACTTGGCGTACATGGTATGAGACTGAGAAATTCCTGGAAAAGGGGCATTGGTAAAGCCAGTTCTCTTCCAAATACCATTTCAATTGGTGAAAAGACTGTGGCAGCATGTTTTGTTGCTGTATGTGCTAGTAAAGTGCGGGGGAGTCTCTGATCCACAGTGTTTGGTTGAACCTCTCGAGTTGGCAATCACTTTGTGGCCTAAGTGGTGCGGTTTCAGTGTAATGTACACTTAATAGTTTGTACTGGACTTAGTGATGCGCAGGATCACCTGACTAATGAAAGAGATCCCTCCGCCTCGCTCTGCAAAACGCTGAGGAGAATTCTCATGGTAGTGACTTATGTAGTTGAGGGCGAGGAGGTAGTTAAACAGTCTCATGATCGATAGCCAGCTGAATCACGAGGAGCAGATCCAGTGCTCCAAGACTAAGGCAGGAGAGGCTGTGGCTCGGCTCAGCAGGCTGATGGTGGATGTATCACGCAAGGATATGGACAGATGCCCTGCACGTTGAGAAGTACAGGATGAAGGTGGCACCCGCCCAGAGACAAGGGGCCCTTAAGGTGGCCTTTGTGTCATGGATCGTCGCTGAGCCTGCAGTTTTTATTGTTACGGGAGTCACTCCAGTGCATCACATGGCAGTGGAGTAAACAGAGAGGAACGACTGAGGACCCTGCGAGCTTGGCAGGAGGAGTGGTGCCAGGAGAGCTGTGGAAGATGGACGAGGCTGCTCATCAGGGAGATACGGCCTAGGCCCAGTGAGGTGAGCGGTTTTTTTTTTTAACCCGAGGGCGAGTGGGACAAGTCCCTTTGTCACTGCGGCCGTATATGGGCCAATTGTGACGCTGGCCCTTTCTTAGTAGAAGGCGTCGTACATACCCGCCCCCCTTAGGAAGCCGAGTATGTCCTTCACCGCAGAGTCCGCTACGGTTTGGGGTTCAGTAGTCCCCTGACCGAAGTATTCAAAGCGTTTTGCTGCTAAGGCAGAGCATTCACATAGGATATGCTCTGCTGCCTCGTCCTCCTCACCGCAGAGTCTGCATTCCACCGCCTCTGAGATGCCCATCTTGTTGAGGTGATATCTGAGTGGGCAGTGTCCGGTGAGGAAGCTTATCAGTACTCTCAGATCTTGTCTAGAGAGTGTCAGCATCGCCTTCGCCCTTTGACTGGAAGGCGTGACAAGCCTTTTCGCCTGTCTTAGTCGTGGCTGGCGATGCCAATGGGCGCCATTTTCTTGTATCTCCCATCGAGCAACCAGATGGTTCAGGTGACTTTTCGTCAGACCCACGTGTGGTTCAGGCCCGATGGGTAGGGATTCTGTACCCCTTTTCGCGAGGCGGTCAGCCTTTTCATTGCCCTCATGCCTCCTGTGAGCCGACACCCAAATGAGGGAGAGCCTGTTACGGGCGCCGAGCTGCTTGAGCGCATGGAGGCATTCCCATGCCAGCTTAGACCTAAAACTATAGGCTGTGATGGCCTTTAAGGCGGCCTGGCTGTCTGAGAAAATGTAGATCGGCTTGCTTTTGAGCCCTTCGTTCAGGATCTCTTCTGCGATCTCTTGGGTTTTGCCCATTGTTCGCAGCATGCTGACCATATTCACAGCTGGCCGCAGTCATGTACCTTGGGACAATGCCATGGCCATTCCACTATCCACAACCCGTGGTCGCGCCTGGTAGCATGGGCATGCTCCTGGGAAGATAACCCAGAACCAGGAGGGGAGCGTTTACTTCACCAAGGTGCTAGGAGGCCATGGCCTGTCCAGTGCGTACCTCTACTGCATAGAGAAAAAGCGAGTTGCATCTAGTGTGGCGCAGAATGTGACGATGCAGATCCCGTCATCCAGCCTGCCACTGGAGGAACGAGAGGGTGAGTCTTCAGACTCTGCCAGGGAGATGAGTCCTGACAGAGTGGCAGCCATTATGCTCCACAGTCCAGATAACTGTAGCAGGATTCCTATGTTCATTGAGCAGGTGCCCCGAACACAAAGACGAGAAGGTATCATAGCTGGGGCGTGATGAGAAAGGGGGGGGGGCACATAGGAGCGCCCCAAGTAGGAGGAATATTACCCTCGCTGCCCCACCGAACACGATAACGCTCCTGAAGGGGGGAATTAGGGAAAAGATGGATCAGAAATGCAGGTAGGATCTCCGGCCAACCCTGACGCAATGTGAGAAACAGTCCCAAGCTGGTGCTGTGCTGGGAGGGTTCACCTAATAACTTGAGAACCTCCTTGAACACCTCTGACTCAACATTGTTCCCATAATCGGTATGAAGTTCTCTAGGAACCCCAAACCTTGACATCACGGGGTCAATCCCACTGAAAAGCTGCATGCCACTTTGTGAACACTTGGATTGCAGCCACTATATATTTATTGCCAACCTCTAGCAAAGGTCCCACGATGTCTACACATAGTTCACTATATTGCTTGGTCCTCCTTACCCTCTTTGACCGCAAACCTCACAAGCAGCGCTGAACATCTTCACGTCCTTAGTCATACCAGGCCGATAATAAGGTCGAATTGGGCTCTTTGTACGTTGCCCTAGTTCATGTGCCGTCTTGAGAATGCGCCACATCCGCAACTTCTCTCTCCCAGGAGTCTGAAGCTGACCTCGTTGGTCTGGTATCCCATGGTCCCACTAGGTCTTCGGAAGATAAACCATCTACGTTAAAATGTTCCTTCCTGCCCATCCAATTCATGGAAACTTATAACGAAGCGTTTTAATGCTTTGATAACGCTCAGCAATTCTTCGTGTTTCCTGCAGTGCCTCCTCTCAGGCTGTAAACATAAACGTTGACGAAACAACTTGTTCTTGGGATAGAACGCCCCTCTTGCCCTGTCACTGTAATCCGTGTCCAGGATATGCATGACTGGGGCTTCAGTCAGTGCTGCCTTGATATCCTCAAACGAAGATTCGCACTCAGCATTCCACTTCAATTCAACACTTCGCCTCCTCCTAAATCTCACCACTGTTAGCTGGAGGGTACTGGTCGACCACACACGTAAACCAAACAGGAAAAGAAGTGTGTACAGTGGTGGAAGAAACGTGGAGCATGTACAAAGCAAGCGTGTACCTCCTTCCTCAGTTTGGACTACCGAGGAGGCTCTCACATCAACGCAGCATTCCCGGGTGTGTACACGCGAAGAAGCAGACTCGCCTAGTCTGTCACGAGTAATTCAAACCCCGGATTCTGAGAATGTCTCGAGTGTGCGGAATAATCTTAATTATCATTCGATGGGAAATGTGTTGAAGAGATCAACGAACGATTGTGGGGCATCCGTCTGCCGTTGAAAGTATCTCACGACGGAGGCCACATGTCTCACAAATGAGGAAACGCGTCTTGGTAGGCGTGAGAAAGAGAGTGTGTGTGTGGGGGGGAGGAGAAAAAAAATTGCCCGGAATCGGTTGGCGCCCAACTTGGAAAACATCCCCCAATGCGTCAGTGACGTCTGCTTATTGATTTATCGAGCTCAGGTTCAACTGGCTCTCAGCTCTCCGCAGCACAAAATCTCGCGGTCTCCCACGTCCTTAGTCGGACCTAACCTTCTAAACTCCTTACCCGAGCGTTAACCGATTTTATGAAAATGTGGTTCCCCACCCCACCCCCTTCGCCATGTCACTCCTCACCATTCCCCCGGAGGCTGGATCGTTTAAATCGTGCGGTTTTCCCGGTTTTAGGGGGTTTTAACCCTTCGCCCTTCTTTATCGTCTTCCCGCAACAAAGAGGACGTCGTAGATGAATATTTTGTGGGGAACTGTTTCTTGAGGCGCGTCGCACAACTTTCTTCACATCTGTACGTGATACGACGGGTCTCCCAATGAATGTGCGCGTAGAACGAATGCGCTTGCTCGTCGGTTAATAAAACCGTGTGACAGTCGTCATCTGAGGCGAAAGATATCAGATGTGGCATTGGAGAACTAGAGGAAAGGACGTAGCTTCCTCGCCTCTCGCTTTATCTGCCTTGAGAGTCCTCACGGTTCCACCATTGTGAGTGTGTTGGACAATTGGAAAGTGGGATGGGTTCTTCCCTCTCGATTGAACGATACTTGCCCCGCTAGATGATGGGGATTAGATAAATGGCCGGCGAGATGGCGTCTTAAGAGAACGTGAGTTGAGCCAGACCACTGGGCGAGCTAGTTCCTTATGGGACATGGGTCAACGCACAGCTCCACTTCTGTTGTCTCAACGACTCACCTCCAGTGTGAAGGGAACAAGACACCACGGCTGCTTCACTGTAGTTCCTAGTTATAAGAAGAGCACCCAAACCGCGCTTGCTCTAAACAAGCTCGTTTCACCGAGTTTGTGAATCCCTCCCTTTGTGACTTGCCGCCCAATTCAAAATTACATTAGAACGACTGCCAAGGCTTCTTCAGACTAGTACTGTTTCTACCAGGGCTAAGGCAAGCCGCTGAGAAACCGCGAGAGTCCATAATAGAAGCAGCTGTCCTTGCTATCGACATTATGCCAGAGTGAAAGGGTTTTCAGCTGCCGTTCAGCGTCTGCATCACTCTCAGGATCTATCGGAGAGAGGTCTGTTCCCAACTGAGGTGGGCACGCTGCTATGGTACACTGATAGTTCTGTGATGAGGAGCTAGGCTCCTAGGATCCAACTTCAGCCTTGCCAAGCCACTGGGAGTGTGAGTACGCCGCAATGCGAAAAAGCCACAAGAGATCCTGACAAAAGGACTCGACGGTAAGTGGATAGCTATATTCTCGGACAGCCTGGCTGTTTTAAAGGCCATGTCGGCCTACACTTGAGGTCCAGGATGACATGGGAATATCTTCAGGCCGATAATATGAGTAGACTTTCCCTTATTGGAAAACTGGCTAATAGAGCGCCAGGATTCGCATACTGCTTCCTCTTCATCAACAGAACGCTACGTCATATCTGTGAGGTGTCTAGTGGTTTTGGTACTACAGTAGTTCGAGCCCAATACGCTTAATCTGGCAAGAACTTTGAATTTAATCGAATAAATAGAAATGAAATAAATGAATCGAGCTCTTTTCAATATTTAATCAAAGTAACCTAATTTGCGCGGATCGTTATGAAAGACAATGTCGTGGAAAGGGGGTTAATAAACAGGGGTCTCCTCGCCTTTACCCAACAATGGAGGGAGGAAAACACTGAACTTTGAATCTCTGGCTGATAAGGGAGAGGCTCGAATAGTACGTCACAGGGCCCTTCACATATTTCGTGTGTTTGACCTGAGATAGTGTCTCACTCCTGCAGCATTCCAGACTGTCTGATGCTTTCTGACGACGTCCGAGCTAGTTTATTGAAATAACGCGAAATAGTTTGAGTTTGAATTCAACAGAGGTTGTACGTAAATTAAAATCCAGCGCTTGGATTTGAATGAAGAAGCATTTAGCAAGTGACAGCCTACTGAATTGTTATCTCTCTGTTACAGCCTTTCAGATGCTTGGTGGGAGGACATGAGCTGTGGCCTTAATGAAACATGCAATCTTCCCCTTCAGTTCTTAAACCCCTTATGGCTTCGTTTCTCCTGGGATCTCTTGGCAAGGGCCCATCTCTTCTTTTTCTAGTGGAGCTCGATGCTCCTGCTCATCCAATCCCAGCCTCGACAGCCTGCCAACCAGCATCCTTCCAACGACTGTGGATGGCCGTAGCTCTCCCAGTGCCCCTTTCCCGCTGGCTTAGTGGATGCGCTGCTATTTGTGCAGTATGTCGCCATTGCAGCCTACTCTCTGTCCCGTCAGTTAGTGTTACGGAGTATTTGGGGATACGCAAGATCCTTTGCAACGTTATTTTATCTAGAACTCTGCCTCTGTTTCAGCGGTGCTCAGTTTGGTCCTCCAACGTATGCTATACTGTTCTCAGCGTCTTGAAGGGACGTCAGGCGGTACAGTAGAGACCCCTCGACGAATGTCCATTCCGAAACAAGACAGGGACTGCTCTATTCCTTTGTGACGGAGCACCACCATCTTGCGCACCAGCTTCGCCTATGCACCGCTACTGTGCAGCGCAGGGCACCTTCCACGGAATATTTGGGGATACACGCTTGACCTTCATACCATTATTGTGCCCAGAACTGGGCGTCCGTTTTATGCTCCATTTTTCTCATCGTCCATAAGGGACGTCTGGCGTTGAAACGGCGAGCCCTCGACGGCCGTTCATTCCAAAACAGCCAGGGTAGTCGTCATTCATGTTGGTTATAGCATAGCGAGAGCGGTGGGGTACATTGATCGCTGATTGCAGTTCCATCCCTCGCCCACTCACAGGCTCCCATAATTCCTTCCCTCCCCACTCCTGAACTGAGAGATTTCCAGGAAAAGTTAAATCTGGAGACTGGCGGATTTATATGTCTCCAGAGGATTCCGCATTTGACTCTCGAATGAATAAATCATCCTGAGAGAAAGGAAAAACGAAAGTTCGATGTAAAGACCGCGCTGGGGGGCGGTCGTTTTTTTTTGTGTTGCCGCCATTTTCTTGTTTCGGCGATGTTTCCTCAATGAATAAGTAACTACTCAACTTGACTGCCCTTGAAAGGGCCCGTAACTGAGAGTCCGAGATTAACCAAGAGAATAGCTTAACCCTGGTTTACCACATTGTCGAAAAACCGCTCAAGTTAACTACTTAATTGACCTCTCACACAGCCTTTGGAAAATGATCGATTGGATTCATGTATAATGCGCTACTCGTGTACTCATTCTTCTCATGCCATTTGATTTCTTGGCGTAAATTGAGAACATCTGCCATTCCCCTCCCTATAACTATACGTCGTTACGTCTAACGTTTCTGATCATTCCTGTCAGGAGTATAATAATCGTTGATCATGCTGGCAATTCAATACACGTCGTGAGATATCCAGGAGCAACTCAATAAGTACGGAGAGTGCTCCCTATTGTCGCAGTGCGCTGTTAACGTACGACATGCACGAGAGGATAGATATCGGTGTACTATTACGATAGTTTTCTGATTCAATTTGAGTACAGGGTTTTTATAACTCTTGACTGTCCTTTAATTGGGATGGACATCCTATCGCGCCAGTACTAATGTCTCACAGGCAAATGCAAAGGCAACTGTCAGGACTAACGCCGCAGATAGTGATGGGCGAGGTAATTCAGCTCAACGAGCAAGTCAAGTATCCGGGTGTGATTCTGGATCGGAGATTAGTATGGAAAGAGCACATACACGACCAAAAAGGCGACAACAACGGCCCTGTGGAATGTGCAGGAGGACATCCACAGGACATTCTGGGGCTTAAAGCCCAGAATAGCGTGCTTCTTTACGAAGCCATTGTGAGACCAATAATCTCATATGGGTCGATTGTGTGGTGGCATTGGAGAGCAGGGCAGCAGCCTGGCCAAAGTACAAAGGCTGGGGTGCTAACTAATAGCGGGGGTGATGAAGACCACACCTACCCTCACTATGGAGAGATTGTTCGACCTTCTTCCTCTGGACATTCATGTCAAGGAGGAGGCGATGAAGGTAGTATACGGACTCACCAGGCTCGGTATAGCTATGGTGCCACAGGCCACTAATGGACACCTGGCTATATTCAGGAATTTGGAGGCCTTTAAGGAGGTCAGCATGATCACGGACACTATGGTGCCTATGTATGAGTTCAAAAGGAAATATAATGTGCCAGTGGGAGGTCCATGGAACAGCAAGAGTCGTACAGAGATCTATGCTATCATTGCTGGGGCAATCATAATGCATGAGATAGGCCTCTAGCAACAGAACTATCAACGTATTGACTGATAGTCAAGCGTCGTGCAAGGCGCTGATGAGTTACTTGGTGCGAGAGTGCAGGATGAAGCTCAACTCCTTGGCAAGTGCGAATAGAGTTAATGTGTATAGGATTCTTGGGCATAAGGGGATCTCTGAAAATGAAAAGGCGGACCAGCAGGCCAGACGCGGATCGTCTACGGTACTCCACTGTCCCATTGTGGGATATCTCTGTCACTAGTCAAGAGGACTGTGGGAGAACAAACCAGAACTCTGCATCAGACAGCCTGGAATGCTGCAGGACTAAGGCACTCCAATCGCTTTGTCTCAGAGCAATCAAATGGGATAAGACACAACCTTCTGAGGCAGATTGTTGGGATCATCACTGCAGTATGTTATGGGTACAGTCGACATCCCTCGTTGCAGGTGAAATTGCACGGATGAGGAGACTCCCTTGAGAGAGAGCGACTTGTGGTCTTTGGTACCGCTTCTCCCAGGGTGGATATCACAGAAGACTCTTGCAAGAACTACCTGGCTTTCCTCAGGAGGCTAGGCTAGGCGGTCATCTGTCTGCAGCGCAAATCCCACTTGTGAGACAGTCAGAAGGCTACGTATAATGCCTCACAGGTCCATTCCTAGCTTCCCAAGAAAGCCTTTTCAATGTCCACCCTTGGAGAAGTTGTACCAAAGACCAACAATCCCTCCTTTTCAAATCTTCACTGGGCTAGGGCATGATGGTGAGTTTCCACACTCTGAGGGGTGTACACTATGCCCATAACGTACATGTGTCCTGTCATGATTCCCACTATCTAACTTGGGCCCTTCCTCTCCACCCTCAGAAGTCTACGTTTTACATCGTGCATTGGTCTTGAGATCTGGCGTCGTCAATTTCCTAGAAAATGTCAATTTTTGTTATTCCGTTGTTGTCTGGTCATGTTTCGTATCGTGTTTTTTTTAACCGGAGGGCGTGTGGGACAAGTCCCTTTGTCACTGCGACCGAATATGGGCCTATTGTGACGCTGGCCCTTTCTTAGTAGAAGGCGTCGTACATACCCGGCCCCCTTAGGTTGCCGAGTATGTCCTTCACCGCAGAGTCCGCTACCGTTTGGGGTTCAGTGGTCCCCTGACAGGGCATTCACATAGGATATGCTCTGCTGTCTCATCCTCCTCGCCGCAGAGTCTGCATTCCACCGCCTCTAAGATGCCCATCTTGTTGAGGTGATATCTGAGTGGGCATTGCCCAGTGAGGAAGCTTATCAGTACTCT
This sequence comes from Pachypeltis micranthus, assembly GCA_020466155.1. Classification (NCBI taxonomy): domain Eukaryota; kingdom Metazoa; phylum Arthropoda; class Insecta; order Hemiptera; family Miridae; genus Pachypeltis; species Pachypeltis micranthus. The sequence goes on from CM035775.1 coordinate 13,933,265, forward strand.
CAGATCTTGTCTAGAGAGTGTCAGCATCGCCTTCGCCCTTTGACAGGAAGGCCTGACAAGCCTTTTCGCCCGTCTTAGTCGTGGCTGGCGATGCCAATGGGCGCCATTTTCCTGTATCTCCCATCGAGCAACCAGACGGTTCAGGTGACTTTTCGTCAGACCCACGTGTGGCTCAGGCCCGATGGGTAGGGATTCTTTCCATTGCCCTCATGCCCCCTGTGAGCCAGCACCCAAATGAGGGAGAGCCTGTTACAGGTGCCGAGCTGCTTGAGCGCATGGAGGCATTCCCATGCCAGCTTAGACCTAAAACTATAGGCTGCGATGGCCTTTAGGCCTGACTGTCTGAGAAAATGTAGATCCGCTTGCCCTTGAGCCCTTTGTTCAGGATCTCTTCTACGCAGATCTTTATGGCTAGGATTTCCGCTTGGAGGTGTGAGACGGCATCAAGCGGTGCATTCATGACCGTTGTGTAATGTTTTACAAAGTTTTTTGCCTTGAGAGTAACATTCCTCCGCTATTTTAGCATTAACCTCAACTTGGTCCAGCACGGTCCCTACATTGTCCGGAAGTTATTGTTCAGGCGCGGAGTGGAGGGGGGTTGGCGTGTATATTAACAAACAACATCAAGTATTAACGGCTGTTTACATAATCTTTTGCTCTGGGCGTGTGACAGGCTACGGCACGATGGAGGGAGTGAACTGATGATTCACGATTGATTCACTTGGGGCTTTCCCACATCCAGCAAAGGCCTCGTCAGAAATCGATGCTTCCAAGGGCTTACTTCTACCGCTGAACAGAACTGGGTTGCTGTGTGTTTCCTTTCCAAAAATCGATACATTTCTAAAATCGATACAAGCGAAGAAATTAACCGCGAATGGTAGATCAAAGATGTACAAAGAGAACGCTGTTTGGGTCTTGGCTGGAGGGGCACGATATGACTGAAGATGGCGCGACCTCTTTCTCTTGCCACATTTCAGGTCGTCTTCATTTTCACCTTTCCGTCGTCTTAGACCTCATTTTCCCAGGCTTCGGAGGACCCACGGAAAGGACGGGGTTACACACACAAGACTCGATACGTCTCGTAAGGGCGTACGCTTTGCGCCATAAAGGAAATCCGAATAAGAAGAAAGGAGATGCAAGTTGACGTCTTTCCCATCGACGGGAGCCTTAGACGTGATAAGACTGAAGAAATTGAAGTCCCTTCGCCTATCTCTTCATACGTGTACAGTCCCGTCGTGCTCTCTGTACAGAATCCTGGTTTTCTATGTCAGGAATACGAACCGGCGTCTGAACGTCGCTCATTTGTATTCCTTCCTCAAGGTATTGATTGACTTCAGTAGCCGCCTGTGCTGTCAATAGCGCGCTTTTTTTTCTTTTTTTTAAACTTATTTAAATTCGATTGTCGAGGAATGACATGGCGTCCTGGCTCAGTCCCGGACTCGCCGAGAACGAACTAATCGCACCCGCTTATTTCGTGGAGAAGGATGTGGTATAGTTGCTGCTGATAGTGCTACCCCAAGGGCAAGAAGTCACTCCTCAAGTTGGGAAATGGTTGATATTCGTGCGGTTCCTGTAGATTTCTGAATTTTCTCACGTAACGCTTCAGGAAAGTGGCATTTTGGTGGACGCCCAACAACTTCTCAGGTGGTAACTGCCGTGCAAATCACTGCCAGCTCCTCTAATTAACCCACCACGGAAAATTTTCTCTAATGCTGCCTCTAATGCGCGATGGCCTCCCCTGCCGTTCCATTTGGGTTCTAGTTGTTCCTGCCTGCTTGGCAGTACGATTGGTTGTTAACAAATTAGCCGAATAACAAAATTTTGGCATTTTTATTACATTATGCTTTGTTATGTTTTGCAGACACCAAAATAAGGTTATGGACGATTTCAGTCGATGGGAAAGGGGGTGGGGGACTAAAATGTACATAAAAACTAGGGGTTTTCTCGAAAAAGTCTAATGATTTTGATTAAACTTTAAAATTATGTTATACTGGTTAGTACAAAACTTTACCTCTCTATACATATCTCCATGAAAATACCGTGAAAGGAGATTAGGCCTATGAACCAAAAGTAGGTTTTTTACGCTTGTTGGCAAAACGGCTTCAGCGATTTTCACCAAACTCTCTGACAGTCCATTGAACAGAGATAAAAATCAAAATGTGCCGAAAATAACGTTTTCTCGAACAGTTCCGTAAATTCTGGGGTAACTGCTCCAACAGATGTGATAGACCTTACTGAGCGTCTTTAAGCCACTCATACCCACATTTCGTTCTCTATAATTATTTTTGTATATATCTGTTGAACGGAGATATTGGGAAAACGGTCTGTGTGTGAACGAGTTTTAGAGATCAGCTGAAACTTGATATCTAGCAGGTTACCACGGGACGCCAAAATAAGGACATGAACAAAATGCACCGAAAGTTAACTATGGTTTTCATAGTGATCGAAAGTCCAAATATTTTTTTCTCAACAACGGCTCTAACGATTTTGATTAAATTTTTTATATGGTTAGCTCGTAATAAGATAATTATACCATAAAATTCCCATTTGTGGGAATTTGACGAGAGCGGCACAATAAATTATCACAATTTTCGACGGTTTTAGCGCGTTTTTTTCCTTATCAACTCCGCTGAAATGTCACTAGAATGTTAGAAATAAATTGGTGTAGTAGTCCAATCCATACCTACCTGAAAATTACATCAGGAAGGTGGGCGCCCTCAGCAGCGACGCACTGATGTAGGCGATTCCTGAAATTTTCAGCCGCCCTCTGGCACATTTCGATGGGAATCGCGGCGATTTCTTCCCTGATTCGAATCTTGAGGTCTTCCAGAGTGTGAGGTCGATGTTTGAACACCTTTTCCTTCAAGTAGCCCCCACAGGAAAAAATCACACGCACTCAAATCTGGCGATCTTGCCAGTCACCCCTGAGAGAGACGAGGCGTGCGGGGAACATCTGCCGCAGTTTCACCATTGAGATTTGCGCTGTGTGGGCCGTAGCCCCATCTTGCTGAAACCAAATATCCCCCAGATCCTCTTCTTCAGCTAACTGGTTCAATTCGGGTTCAAAAAATCTTTCCAGCGTGAAAAGATAACGCTGAGCATTGACGGTAACAGTCCTTCCATCCTCCTCGAAAAAATAAGGCCCAATCACCCCAAGTTTTGAAAGGGCACACCAGACAGTGACTTTCGGGGAGTGGAGAGGTCTCTCGTGAATTTGTCTTGGGTTGCGGTCACACCAATAGCGGAAATTTTGTTTATTAACCGCTCCAGAGAGATGGAAGTGGGCTTCGTCCGAACTGAAAAAAGTGGACGTTGGTGGGATGCGGTTTATCATCTCTTGGCATCGATTCAAGCGGTTTTGGTAGTCTGGAGGTGACAATTCCTGAACAATCATAATCTTGTACGGATGGAATGACAAGTCCATGTGCAAAATCCTCCTTAGTGAGGTGTTAGAGATGTTCAGTGCTACTGCGTGCCTCCGAGCAGAGCGCCGAGGCGACTGTTCCACTGCTGCTCTCACTCGAGCCAAATTTTCAGGTGTTCTTGCGTTTCTTGGTCTTCCCGCACCTCTACGCCTTACTGTGGAACCAGTTTCTTCCAATGCTTGAACCCAACTTTGCGATAACATTGCGGTGAGGGACGGGATCACGACGTGGGATGTTGTAACGCAGTCGGAAGGCCCGCGTGGGTGGCGATGAACGAACGAACGGCCACTTTCAAAAAACGTGCGAATGACGAAACCTCGTTGCTCTCCGCTCCAAACCATTGTACCGACTGAAAACGGGACCACTGCCCGGGCACAATGAGACCCCTCCCAGGTCGTTAACCCCACTACAAGGCATGCAGCACCCCTTCGAAACGGCACCATTCGTTATGGCTCACCCTGTATAACGGGGTCACTCCAGAAATTCCGGAATTTCAACTGCCACCGTTTCGCTTACCACCAGTTCTAAAAGTTTTTACTCGATAACACTGCAAAAGTAATTACTATCCTTCTTTAAAAAATTCGTGTCTGCAGCCTCATTAATTCTCTGTGTACTAGTGCTCAATAATGGCCCGGGAATGAGTACGAGCAGCACAATAAATTCCGGAAATTTAGCGCTACTGCTTTCTGCTGCAGTGAAGTGTTTGAGCAAGTTCAAATGAATTGAGTAAGTAGAAATACCAATGTAGAAAGTGAATTGACGTAGTGCTGAGGAAAGTTGTGCGATGCGGCGCACCAGATTTTTATTTTAATTTTTTTCGCGCGTTCGAGTCAAGTGCGCCGTCGCGTGTTACGTCGAGAGAGGCGGCTGTCGTCGGACGAGGAGCCGATGGCGCGCCGGGGGGCGGCGGTTCGAGTCGAAGGCGGGAGGGGGCCGTGAGTGGGGCGGCGGATGAGGTTCGAAGAGAAGGGCGAGTCGACGGTGGAGTTGGAAGTTTCGGTAGAGGGGGGTCGCGAGAGGGCGTTTGGTGGGGAGAGGAGCGCCCCCTAGCGGAGCTCTCCGGCTCTTCTCCGGCTCCCGAGCCCCCTTTCAGTGATAAGACAACACAGGTGTTACAGTGACGCGGCGGCTCCGGGCGATCCCCCGCCTTCTCGTTGACTCATAAATCTTCTTCAATTCAACCGCTTTTCCTCCACCGGAGGGCCCTCCCCCCTCGTTTTTTTTATTATTATTTTCCCTTCCCGAGTCCGAATCGACGAAATACGTTCGGGTTTTTTTCGCGTTTTTTTCCCCCTCCACTTCGGAATCGTCGTCAGAGTTTCAACTTCACGACGTCGACGTTTTGCCGCAGTTTTTTCGGTGAGTTAACGTATAAAAAAAAAAAAAATGCATATTTGTAACCAATTTCCCGCACAAAACTATTTTCCTCCCCGTAACATTTTCCACGCTCCCTCATTTACCCCCAACATTTCACCCTCTGCACTCCAAACAGTTTTCACACTTCTAAACAAATCGTTTTTTTCACCCCCGCCAATTTAGCGACCCCACGAGTCGAATTTTATTCTCTTCTTCCCTCGACGAACGAATTAACCCCTTTTGTCCAAAAAATAAAAATTATCGAAATTCGCGGATTTCAAACGTCGAAATAAAGTGGAACTGTCGACGATATTTGTCGTCGAAATCGATTGAAGGGCTCCTTTCAGGCGAGGGGTTGTCGCTCTTAAAGGTTTTAAGGTGTGGTCGTCTTCTTGACGTCTCCTCTTCCAACTGCTCTTTCCCTCGACGCTTTCGAAAACTGGTTAATGTCGTAAACGCGCGCTATTTCGATCGTTCGAAGGAACTTTTCAAGTATTGCGATCGTGTGAAAAAAAAAAGTAGTTTTTTTGTCGAGTTTTCTTCGGGTCTTGACGTTTTGTGGCCTGATAAATCCGAAAAACCTCAATTCTGTAGTAACCCGTGTTTGTGAATAGTTCAATTTACGAGAGAATGGCTGAACCGAGCTGCTTCTTATAGTTTTGACGCAAAAATATTATTATGTGAGGGCTCAAAATGTACCACAAACTAAGATTTTTCGCATTTTCTCGAATATACGGCTATAAAATGATTCTAATTTAACTTACGCAGTTTCTTCTACTAGTCCCAAACTTTTCTTCTCTATAAATATTTCCGCGAAAATTTAACAAACGGAAATACAGGCCATCGAGCCCAAATAGTTTTTATTTCTGTGCTTTTTTCGCCGAACTCACAGGACGTCTTTAAATAATCAACGCTCATAATAAACGTTCTCGTCACAGCCGATTGAACTGACATAAACTGCAAAATGTGTCGAAAGTAGGGGGTTTTTTGGACATTTTTGTAATCTCTTGAGTAAACGCTTCACTAGATTTCATCAAGCTGAGTGTCTTCTAGCGACCCATTCGTATGTATGTTGAACCCAGTTATATGCCACGATAGCTCTGAAAATCTGTCGAGCGTTAATTTATCCCTTCCATATTTCTCGTAACCGGTTTTAACGTTTTCATTCAAACTTACGAGTTGCTCAAATAACTAGTGCACACATTTTGTTCTCCATAAATGTTCGCGTAGATATAGCGGCGAAGTTGCGGGGGTTGTGGAAAGTCGTGTGTTGCTCTGCTCGATAGAAATTGTATTGTTTCGGTTTTTGAATGGTTTTTTACTTTCCGCTACGCAAAGGGAAAGGAAATTATAGTAATCGAGCCAAAAAGAAAAAATTTAGGGTTTCTCCAGATCTTTACGTTTCGAGGCCTAGTGATATGCGGGCGCTATATTTTCATTCAACGGATTTCTACGGAAACATTTATAGAGAACAGAATGTAGGGACTAGTTAGCTGAGAGTACTCCGTAAGTTTGATCGAAATCGTTCGAGCCGTTTTTGAGAAATTCTCCTTTTCTTAGTTACCTTGGCTAATATCTCCGTTCAACATATATGTACAGAAATGATTACGGAGAACGAAATGTGGGTATGGGTGGCTTAAAGACACCCTGTAAGATTGATCACATCTAGTGAAGCGCTTACCCTGGAATTTACGGAAAAGTTCGAAAAAACGTTATTTTCGACGCATTTTGAATTTTATCTGTGTTGGACGGACGGTCAGAGGAACATTTATTAAGAACAATATGTAGGTATTGACTATTTGAAAACATCCTGAGAGTTTGGTGAAAATCATTGATGCAGTTTTGGTAAAAAGCGTAAAAAGACCGATTTTTGCTTCATGGGCCTATATGTCCGTTCACCGTACTTTCATGGTGACATGTGTCGAAAAGAAAAGTTAGGTATTGACCAGTAGAAGATAATTTGAACGTTTAATCAAAATCGTTTTCGAGAAAAATGCGAAAAACCCTAGATTTTGGTATATTTTTGCCCCCCCCCCCTTTCCCATCGGCCTAAATCGCCCATAACCTTATTTTGGGGTCTACAAAAAATAACGAACAAAACAAAACAAGAGCCAGCTCAATCGGATCAGCCGTTCTCCCGCAATTCGAACTACAGGCACACACACGGACCACGCGCTGAAATTAGGTTTTTTAGACTCAGTAGGCCTCAAAACGCGACGATCTGAAGAAACCCCAAATTTTTTACTTTCCTTGGCTCTACGAAGTAGAAAGGAAAGTTATGTAATCGGCTGAAAAAAAAAAATTTTGAGTTTTCTTCAGATCTTTACGTTTCAGACCCTCCTGAGTCCGATTTTTAGAGAAAACCACAGTACCAAATCAGCTCTTGATATCTCGCCCGCAGGTTACCATAGGACGCAAAAATAAGGGTATGGGCAAAATCCACCGAAAGTTAACTATAGTTATCATAGTGATCAAAACACCAAATTTTTTTCTCAAAAACAGCTCTAACGATTTTGAGTAAATTTTTTATATTGATAGCTCTCAATAAGACAATTATACCATAAAAGTCCCATTCGTGGGAAAAGTACGAGAGCAGCACAATAAATTATCAAAATTTTCGACGATAGCGTTTTTATTGCAGTTTTTTTCTTATAAACTCCGCTTGAATGTTAGTAGAAAGTTAAAAAAAATTGGTATTGTAGTGCAATCCAATACCTGAAGGGCGAGTGTTTGAAAACGCTCGTTAGATGTTGCTCGCTCCAGAAATTCCTGAATTTCAACTACTGCCGTTTCGCGTACTACCAATTCTAAACGTTTTTGCCCAATAACTCTGCAAAAGTAATTACTATCCTTCTTCAAAAAATTTGTGTTTACAGCCTCATTGATAATCTGTGTACCAATTGCTCAATAATGGTCCTGAAATGAGTACGAGCAGCACAATAAAATCTGTAACTGTAAGCGCTACCGCTTCCTGCTGCTGTGACGTGTTGTTTGACCAAGTTCAAATTAACTGAGTGTTGAATGAATTGATTAAATAGAATTAGCCAGGTACAAAGTGAATTGTTGCAGAGCTAAGGAAAGTTGTGTGTCGCAACGCACCAGATATTTTTGGACACGATTACTATACTTCCCTTTCCCTTTGTGTAGCGGAAAGTAATAAGAGAAGAATAATCAAAAAAACCCTCCAACATCCCATCTTGTTTTGGAATTTCCACGGCTTGGGACGAGTTTGCTCCCTCGGGATTTCGCCACATCCTTTGGCCGCCTGTCAACGCTTCATTAAGTCGTCAATGGGACAATCAAACGACGATTTGCCGAACTGGCTGTTCATTTATCTCGCGGTTAGCAATTTTGGCGATTTTTTTGTTTGTTCTGGTGGCGTCTTAAAAGATGAATTGTGAGGAATCCCCCCCCCCCCCTCCTTCTACTGCATTATATTGCTTATTGGCCTTCAAGTGTCTTTCCTCTATGCTTCACTTTATTACCCCCTTTCCACTGCTCTTGTCCCCTTCACGTTCTTTCGTTTAATTTTCCAAAACGCTTTTATTTACTCGGGTAATTTGAACACACCGTGTTGTTTCTTTCGTTTGGTCCTAAAAATTACGACAAAATAAAAGAATAACAGTCTCGATCAACAGTCTAACGAATTTGGAACGAACTAAAATACTGAATGTATGATGTACGAGAAATAAGCCGGATTTAATAGGTTGGTCGTGGATAGTCAGAGTGGAGAGAACCGTGGCTGATTGCTGAGGGGAAGGCGTGAAAGTTGCCTACGTCACCGAGGTATCGCAGTAAGCGTCTAGAAACCTGAACAAATCTAAAGGAATGACACTAGTCTAAAGTCAATCTAACAGTAAGGGCTTCAACTTCCTTCCTATATGAACCAAATGCTGCAGAGCTACCGAAAAACTAGAATATTTCACTCACGCGAAATAAATAACGTTACTGCTTTTGAATTGGACACCTGTCGTAGGTCACAGTTCAGACAACTTTCAGGATTAGGAGGTAATTATCAACGACGCGGTTATTTTAATAGAATATAAACGTGCGACCTTGCTGAAAACTGCGATACCTGCAGCTAAACAGTCGCGCTAACATCATAAACTTAGTTGTAACGGTAAATAACAAAAATATTCGCGTAATTTTACTTATTTTACGGTTATTTAATTTCTTCTGTCGTTTTAAACCTGGCGTAGGCTCCTTTAACTCCGTTACTACGTAAAAAACGCTGCAAATGATTACACGACGGTTTATTGTTCTCTTGCACAGTGTTAACATTGGCTCATGTGTGTACTGCAATGTTTTTATAATACTTCCGAGACATATCCTGTTCGATTCAGCACCGAAAAATACTAGTGAACGATACGCAACATGACTACAAGGAATGATGAAAATGACAGTGCCTAAACGACGCTAGGCAATTCGAGTCGAGCTGGTTGGAGTGGGACGGGAGATAGCGCGTGGAAATGAGCGTAGGCCGTGGAGAAACCATAACTTTCGCTACATTGCTCCACGAGCTCCTTCACCCAGTAGAATTAGCCTTACTATATTTGCTGTGATGTCACCATTGTCCATGCGCAGTAGTGCATCACCAAGACCAGTCCTATTCGCATCAATAAGACGCAGGAAACGATACACAAACACGACGCGGACGCGATAAAACCGCCAAAAATTTCGTTTGTAAACCATTTTTCGCCCATATGGTTTTGTCCGATTGGAAATGTGTCTAGAGAAAGAAGACTCGCCACGTAGACGGTTTTATTCATCTTCGTTGAGCTTATGGTTACGTTAACTGACGAACGAGGTGTGTTTAGCTCGTCAGATGCCAATGGAAGAAATGAGAACGTGAGTACCACGTAATTAAAACGCGCGCTACCCAAACGGTAGAGGTTAAGACGTGCCACGTAACAAAGCGTTTTGCCAAGTTTGATGCAAAAATATCTGGTGCGTTGCAACACACAACTTTCCTTAGCTCTACAACAATTCACTTTGTACATGGCTGATTCTACTTACTCAATTCATTTTATCACTCAGTTCCTTTGAACTTGGTCAAACAACACGACACAGCAGCAGGAAGCGGTAGCGCCTACAGTTCCGGAATTTATTGTGCCGCTCATACTCATTATAGGACCATTATTGAGCAATTGGTACACAGAAAATTAATGAGGCTGTACACGAATTTTTTGAAGAGGGATAATAATCACTTTTGCAGAGTTAATGGGTAATAACTGTTAGAACTGGCAGTAAGCGAAACGGCGGTAGTTGAAATTCAGGAATTTTTGAAATGAGCCGTTTTTAAACACTCACACTTTAGGTATTGGATTGCACTGCAATACCAATTTTCTTTAACTTTCTACTAACATCCCAGCGGAGTTTATAAGGAGAAAAACTGCGCTAAAAACGCTTTTCGTCGAAAATTTTGATAATTTATTGTGCTGCTCTCGTCATTTTCCCACGAATGGAAATTTTATGGTGTAATTGCCATATTGGGAGCTATCAATATAAAAAATTTAATCAAAATCGTTAGAGCCGTTTTTGGGAAAAAAGAATTGTGTTTTGATCACAATGATGACTATAGTTAACTTTCGGTGGATTTTGCTCATACCCTTATTTTGCCGTACCATAGTAACCTGCGGGCGAGATATGAAGTTTGAGCTGATTTGGTTCGGTAGTTTTCTCTAAAAATCGTTCACAGACACACAGACCATTTTCCCAAATAGTGTTTTTCGACTCAGGAGGGTCTAAAACGTAAAGATCTGAAGAAAACTCTTTTCTTTTTTCCAGCCGATTACATAACTTTCCTTTCTACTTCGTAGAGCCAAGGAAAGTAAAAAGACGTCACACCACAAATTAAGAAGAAAAGTGGCCTAACTCAGGCGCAGGCTATCCAAAAAGTTGACGTTAACGCTAAAATGGGGGTAGTGCGGACGAATGTAAATCAAGAAACTGAAAAATATTACAACAACGAGTTTTTAATCTCTTGGGCATCACGATTGCACTGCTGGATGCCGTCTCATAATTCTGAGACCCATCCCAACCGATTCAACATCGCAAAATACTAGTTAACGATACGAAACATGACCGGACTACTACGAAAATTGACGTTTCTAGGCAATTCGCAAGACGTGGACAGCTGAAGTGTGAGTGCGTGGGGGAGACGAGTACAGGCTTTGGAGCAACGATAACTTTCTTTAAAAGCGCTTTGAAACTGCTCGTTATGGGACATATTGCCATGAATTGCGTTGACAATTAAGGTATTGCTTGTCATCCGTGGTCTTTTCCTCTGCCCAATGTTGGGCACGAAATCAAAAATTGAGACGATTGGTTCCATGAAAATCTCACAATACTTTCCCAATTCGGTAAAATGAAAGAACATGGACCGCTTCCTCTGATAAGGCAACATATCGATATATCACGACCGAGGTCATCGATATGCCCGACATCGTAGGCTCTGGCGCCATGTTTGAAATTAGAAATAACGACAGCTGTACGATTATGCCAATTATTTAATGTTCATTATGTAATAACCCGTTTTTAATTATTTTAAATATACAAAGACTATGAAAAGGAGTTAGTTCAATGAAATTAAGAATGGTTATATGAAATAAATATGAGATAACTAACGGATTGGCGAAACACATAGCATTTAGGAGATATAAATTATTGTGGGCGTCATCAAGAACTCATTCATGATATCCTGATTGTAGAGATTTTTGTAAGTTTTCAGGACGTACTCCTGATTGATCATCCTTCAATTGGGCGTCCGTTATAAGATATTTTGTACTTTTTGAAGTGGGAAAACAATTGAGAATAAAATGAGTAAACTGGCAATAAATTAGTAGTAATAGAATGAATTCGCAGATATCCATTCGTCTAGTAATTTTAAACCCCCTCAACTACGGCGATAGTTCTTTCTCATTCTGTTATCGCCTCGATCGTTCTGTTCGTAGCCTACGATGTCGGGCATATCGATAACCTGACCTCGGTGGGTGATATATCGATATATTGTCTTATCAGAGGAAGCGGTCCCTGCTCTTTGTTTCACCCGGCCAGTGCATTCTGAAAACCCTTTCTGACGTTCCTCTTGAAACAATTGGTTGGGTTGATCCAAGTTCATTAGGTTTGTGGCGTTTACCTGTTGGAATTATCCATCACTCCACTTTCACTCTCACTACACGTCTAGTCCTCCATCTCGCTACGCCCTGTAGATCAGTCATTTCTCGTTCAGCCCGGTCTGTTCTGTCCGAAGACAAAACCTTCAAGTTGGGTGATTTAGTTGCCAATTACCCAAACGACGTCCTTTCTGTAGTTAATGTCTTCGCTTGTATTGATTTTTCAGAAAGTAAACGCGTAGCAACCCAGTTCTGTACAGCTCTTGGAAGCATTGATTTTTGACGTTGAGACGCAGCCTTTGCTGGATGTGGGAAAGCCCGTAGTGAATCAATCTGACGAATCATCAGTTCATTCCCTTTTGGAATGTCAAATTACCATTTAGCTATGGCGCTAATCCGCAGTGTGGCTGTTGAAAAAGGCGCTTTTAGAGATGCCGTTTGTTGGCATTGCACAATCGAGTTTCATTAGCGTAAACTGATCGATCGGGAGGAGGTAGGTCTTCGTTCTTTGCCCAGGCTTGACACTGTTATTGAACATGAATTCACATTTCTGCACGAGCTTCTCCTCAACGCTGCGTCTGTTTTCATCCACTCAGCGTGTTGCTGTTGTCGAATCCGCGTATTGACCCAAAATGACTCAGCTTTTCGTATTTGTTGTTTATTTTTGTGAACCTTCAAGTGAGAGAATGTCAACAGAGAAGTGGCTTAGATAAGATAAATTAGAGTATTTTTCTCGTTAATGTGGAGAGACCTATCTTCTTGACACATTATGGCATTTACGATGCGATGTTTCGCCCCATTTTTGTTTTCGTTGGTAATTTTTAACTCAAAATCTCTTTCCCTGCTCCTCGTCACTTCTAACCGTCTCAATTTCGAAAGCTGATGGAGGAAATGGTCGAAGGCGTCGCCATGTTGTCTTGGCGCCCAAGGAACGATGATCACGCGACGAGTGGCTGTGAAAATGACTGGACCAAACTAATGATTGAAATGTATACAGTCACTTTCGTGTTGATGTAAAATTATCACGATGATCTGTGAATATGACCCTCGAAAGATGCGTAACAAATTGTTTACCTCCGTACGGCGTAATTTGTTGAGTTTGGTGTCGCCATAACATGTTGACAGGTTCAACCGTTGACGGAAGGACAAGATGACACAGTGATTGCTGTGAAGAGCTTCTCATCTTAATGAAACCAAGAATGTTGTGTGGGTCTTGTAAGTTCTCTCATGGAATGAGGTGCTCGGGAATTGCAAATTGTTGAGGATTAGCCATTCAGAATATGCAGGGGAGGTCTTTGTTGATTTAAAAAAAATAAGAATCTCGTTGTGGAGAAATACGAGATGATGAATTATTGAATTGAAAAATAAAATGACTCGCCTAAAGGGCATACTCCTGATGACTAAAAAATCAATAAAGAAGGACTATAGTTGCGCAAATTGCCTGTTAAAGAAGAAACTGGAGACAATTCCAACGACTCAGAACTGACCAATACGTAGATCCTGTTGAAACTGATTGACACATCCAGTCAATCAAATATTAACTAAACCCCTGAACTTGTGGAACCCCGTTTCAGCGGGTTCCGTTCTACTGATGACGGTTTAACTGTCGGTAACTTATGACATTGTAAATCAAATTTAGTGGGAATAGGTAATCGTCCTAATTCCTTTTTTACTTTCTGCGACTCAAAGGGCAAGGAAATTGTAGTAAACGTGTCAAAAAAAGTTGAGTCTTCTTCAGATCTTGACGTATTGAGATCTACTGAGTCAGAAAAGCCTCATTTCGGTGCGTGTGTGTCTGCCAGGCGGCCCTAGGCATCACCAACCTCCCACTCTCGCTCTCAGGTAACCTGTTTGAGTCACTGGGTCATGTGGTGGCAGGTATGTCCGCGTACTCATGGGTGTCGTATCAAGCGTCATGACGCGCTCTGCAGGCAGAGCTGGGAAGTGGAGAGAGAGCGGCACTACCGGGTTGTCTCCGGAGAAGGACTGTGGCCTGACATCGTCGCTGTTGGTCCCGACCAGTCTGCAGTGATCCTGGATGTCCAGGTGGTAACTGGCCAAGCCAAGAAGCACAAATACGACAGGACGGATCTTCGTATGGCAGTGTCAGGAGCTCATGGAGTAGGGGCAGTTAACATTGACCGTATCCTGGCGCGGCGTGTGGTGCAAGAAAAGTGCTGAGGAGATGCGTCGGCTGGGTGTCAGCAGGCGTTCTCCATGGTATCACCACCCGCGTGTTGCTCAGGTCGTACCTTAACTGGCTGGTCGTTTTATCGTGGAACATCCTCTTATCCATCTTTCCTTCCCCGTCGCAATCCTAGGGTAGGACGGCTGAACCGATTGAGCTGGTTGTTTTGTACACGCGAAAACAATGTTATGATCGTGGTGGGGGGGGGGGGACGTACCAATAACTAGGGTTTTCTCGAAAACGACTCTTAACGATTTTAGTTAGTAGTCTTAACGAACTAGTTAGCACAAAACATTTCTTCTCTACAGTCATCTCCACGAAAATACGGCGAACAGAGATACAGGCCTAAGAAACAAAACTAGGTTTTTTACGCTTTTTGACAAAACGACTTCAACGACTTTCTCCAAACTCACAGGATGTTTTTCAATAGTTAATAGGTTAACAATACTTATATGTTGTTCTCAATAAATGTTCTTCTGACCGTCCAGTGAACAAAGATAAAAGTCAAAATGTCTTGTAGCAACCTATACCCACCCACATTTTGTTCTCCGTAATTATTTCTGTATCTGTCTGTTCAACGGAGATATAGCGCTCGTTTATATAACAGACCCTCGAATTAACAGGGTGTTCGGAATGTTGTGTGCTGTTACGCACCATATATTTATTATTCAAACGCCGGAAGCAGGCGAGTTGTCAACCAATTGTTACTCACCACATTGACACTCAAGTCTTTGAAGTCGAACCTTTCATCTCTAGAACCCACGAACACAGAAAGCCGCAGTTTCACTTAACGTATAGCCGAGCTTAGGTTATGCAATAACTAGTTAAAATAAATACATTGGAAACCCGAATGTTACTAGAATCTACAGATCCTTAAAGTTTGAACCCGATTATTCCCAAACTGTGAACACGAGGGTCGTCGAAAATTTTGATAATTTATTGTGTAATTGCCATATTGGGAGCTATCAATATAAAAAATTTAATCAAAATCGTTAGAGCCGTTTTTGAGAAAAAAAAATTGTGTTTTGATCACTATGATGACTATAGTTAACTTTCGGTGGATTTTGCTCATACCCTTATTTTGGCGTCCCATAGTAACCTGCGGGCTAGTTTGAGCTGATTTGGTTCGGTAGTTTTCTCTAAAAACCACTCTAAAATCAATTACGTCGAAAGTTTTGGTAATTTATTGTGCTGCTCTCGTCATTTTCCCATAAATGGGCATTTTATGGTATAGTTGTCATATTGGGAGCTATCAATATAAAAAATTTAATCAAAATCGTTAGAGCCGTTTTTGAGAAAAAAAAATTGTGTTTTGATCACTATGATAACTATAGTTAAATTTCGGTGAATTTTGTTCATACCCTTATTTTGGCGTCTCATGATGACCTGCGGGCGAGATATGAAGTTTGACCTGATTTGGTTCGGTGGTTTTCTCTAAAAATCGTTCACAGACACACAGACCATTTTTCCAAATAGTGTTTTTCGGACACAGGAGGGTCCGAAACGTAAAGATCTGAAGAAAACTCAAAATTATTTTTTCAGCCGATTACATAACTTTCCTTTCTACTTTGTAGAGCCAAGGAAAGTAAAAATGCGTAGACAGCCTTTCCAATCACTTGTGCACTAATTCCTCAATAATGGCCATGGTACGAGTTGTAGCAGCGCAATAACTTCCGGAACCTTCAGCTTCCCCGGGTTTTTATGTTGAACGTTGTTATAAATAAATTTGATTAGTTGATAGAATGAAGAAGAAAGAAAATGGCTGAATGCACTCGGAGCCAAGGAAAGTTGTGTGATGCGACGCTCTACATCTCTTTTAGCTTTATGTTCGTTCGTGTTTACTACAGATTGGAATTGTCTTTGTACCGCGAATACTGCACTTTTCTTTCTTCGATCTTCGTTTTTCTTGGTTCGTTTCGTAATTTGATTTTACGTAATTGTAAAGATCGGGGTAATTTGTTTGTTTGCGTTAGTTCTATTGTCTCGCAAGCTCCTCTTGATTATTTATGTAATCTATCTAAAGACACTTCGTACAACGTTAACGCCATTATTAACGTATTTATCTTCCTTTATCGTGCTATTTTAACTTTTCTCGGCTCTTCGATGAAAAGTTATGTAATGTGCTGGAAAAAATATCTGGTGCGTAGCAACACACAACTTTCCGCCACCCCCGTAATTTCGAACACCACCTACATTGGTGGGCGCTATATCTTCGTTCAACGCGTTTTTACAGGAACATTTATGGAGAACAAAATGTAGGGACTAGTTAGCTGAGAGTACTCCGAAAGCTTGATCGAAATCGTTGGAGCCGTTTTTGAGAAAATTGGAATACCGATTAATTAATATTCGACAAATCTCCTTCTCTGAGTTAACTTGGCTTACATCTCTGTTCAACATATATATACAGAAATAATTATGAAGAACGAAATGTTGGTATGGGTGACTAAAAGACGCTGCATTAGGATTTATCACATCTGGTGAAGAAGTTACCCTTAAATTTACGGAAATGTTAGAAAAAACGTTATTTTTGACACATTTTGATTTTTATCTCTGTTCAGTGGACCGTCACAGGAACATTTATTGAGAACAATATGTAGGTATTAACTATTTGAAAACATCCTATGAGTTTGGTGAAAATCGCTGAAGCCGTTTTGCCAAAAAGCGTAAAAAACCTATTTTTGCTTCAGGGGCCCATATCTCCGTTCACCGTATTTTCATGGAGATATGTATGGGAAGAAAAGTTAGGTATTGATTAGTAGAAGATAATGTGAAAGTTTAATCAAAATCGTTAGAGCCGTTTTCGAGAAAAATGCGAAAACCCCTAATTTTTGGTACATTTTCGTCCCCCACCCCACCCCCTTCCCATCGGCCGAAATCGTCCATAACCTTATTTTGGTGTCTACAAAAAATAACGAACAAAACAAAAAAAGAACCAGCTCAATCGGATGAGCCGTTCTCCCGCAAATCGAACTACAGACACACACACGGACCACGCGCCGAAATTAGGTTTTTTAGACTCAGTAGGGTCTGAAACGTAAAGATCTGAAGAAGACCCAAATTTTTTTTTTGGGCCGATTACTATACATTCCTTCCCTTCGGGTAGCGGAAAGTAAAAATTTGTGTTCTCTTCAGTTCATCGTAAGAGTTTCCAATTGTGACGCACACTATTTGAGAAAATGGTCTGTGAGCGTGATTGAGAGAGATTAGCTCAGGTTACCATGGGACGCCAAAATAAGGGTATGAGTGAAATCCTCCCAAAACTAACCATAGTTATCAAAACACTAAATATTTTTTTCTCAAAAATGGCTCTAACGATTTTGATTACATTTTTACTTTCCGCTACCCGAAGGGAAGGAAAGTATAGTAATCGGCCCAAAAAAAAAATTTGAGTTTTCTTCAGATCTTTACGTTTCAGACCCTACTGAGTCTAAAAAACCTAATTTCGTCGCGTGGTCCGTGTGTATGTGTGTGTGTGTGTATGTGTGTGTGTGTGTGTGTCTGTAGTTCGATTTGCGGGAGAACGGCTGATCCGTTTGTGCTGTTTTTTTTTTTGTTTTGTTGGTTTTTTTTAGTAGACACCAAAATTAGGTTAGGGGCGATTTCGGCGGATGGGAAGGGGGTGGGGACGAAAATGTACCAAAAACTAGGGTTTTTCGCATTTTTCTCGAAAACGGCTCTAACGATTTTGATTAAACTTTCAAATTATCTTCTCCTAATCAATACCTAACTTTTCTTCTCTATACATATCTCCATGAAAATACGGTGAACGGAGATAATGACCTATGAAGCAAAAATAGGTTTTTTAAGCTTTTTGGCCAAACGGCTTCAGCGATTTTCACCAAACTCACAGGATGTTTTAGAATAGTTAATACCTACATATTCTTTTCAATAAATGTTCCTGTGACGGTCGATTGAACAGAGATAAAAATCAAAATGTGTCGAAAATAACGTTTTTTCGAACATTTCCGTAAATTCCAGGGTAACTTTTTCACCAGATGTGATAAATCCTAATGGAGTGTCTTTTAGTCACCCATACCAACATTTCGTTCTGCATAATTATTTCTGTATATATATGTTGAACGGAGATATAAGCCAAGTTAACTCAGAAAAGGAGATTTGTCGAATATTAATTTATCGGTATTCCAAATTTCCCAAAAACGGCTCTAACGATTTCGATCAAACTTTCAGAGTACTCTCAGCTAACTAGTCCCTACATTTTGTTTTCCATAAATGTTCCTGTAAAAATGCGTTGAACGAAGATATAGCGCCCGCATATGTAGGTGGTGTTCGAACTTAAAGGGGTGGCGGAAAGTTGTGTGTTGCTACGCACCAGATATTTTATATGGACAGCTCCATATGACACGACAATACCATAAAATTATCATCCGCGAGAAAATGACGAGAGCAGCACAATAAATTACCAAACATTTCAACAAAAGACAATGTCTTTTAAAAGTTCTTTTTAGTGAAGTATTTTCCTTATTAACTCCGCACAATTGTTATTAGCTTATTAGTTTTTCACCGATAACTCAGGAAAAGTGATTATTGTTCTCTGACTAATCGTGTCAACGGCATAATCAATCGTCTGTCTACGAGCTGTTCAGTAATGGTCAGGACTTGAGTGGGAGCGGCTCAATAAAATCCGCATTGCTCTACCGCTTTCTTCCACCTTGAAGAGATGTTTTGCGGAGTTGAGGTGAACTGAGTGACTGCCACGGAAACCAGTGAATTCATGTAGAGCTAAGGAAAGTTGTGTGATGTGTCGCACCAGATATTTTTTCGTTTCCACGGCTCTTGGAGTATGAATCGCTGAAATGGTTCTCATTGTCGCCACTGAGTTTCAGCCTTAGACCGCGACATTCCGCTCATGCTCCTTCATGTCGGTTCTACTCACGTACCAATTCTTTTATTCCTCTCTCTCTCCCTATCTCCCGTAGGAAAATCATAAAAAGTTTCCCCTCACTCCTTTTATCTATCTCTTTCTCTTCTAGTCGCGTGATTGGACGATGCGTTCGAAGTTTTCGAAGCTCCGCATTTCTCGTTTCCATCGCAATGCGGTAAATCACTGTTCCGATAAATTGACTGCGTTACGGCCGAAGGGGAACGTTGATCTGCTGACGTGCACGAACGTCACGAAACCCTGTTGAAGCGAAAGAGGGGTTTCCTCTTTTCACAACGCTCTCTCTCTCTCACACACACACACACAATGCCAATTGCCGGTTTAAAGGAAAAGAGTAACGAGTCAATGCCCATCTTCTTGGATTTGAAACGAGACAGATTGCTCGTGAAATTGCCCAATTACACGCTCCTGTAATTTGTTTATTTCGTCGCGAGAGTCTTCTTCCGTTTTCTCGATCGTATAGAATTTGTTTTCATTTTGTTACATCGCGGGAAAGTGCGTGGTTTCGAAGGCAAATGAAAAACAGAGCGGTGAATGTAGAGGTAAAAAATGAATTGAATTAGTAGCCATAGCGACGAAAACCAGTGAATAGTGGAGCTAAGGAAAGTTGTGTGATGAGGGGCGCTGATGTTTTTTGTACGCGTCACATGCCATGGTGGAATACGTTGAAGTGGTGGTATGAAAATGGCTGTCCGATTCCTCTGTTGAAGGAAGAAATGGAATGTCTGGTTGAATAATGTAGGCCGCTGTCAACAAAATGCTGTGTGAATAAGAATGCGCTTTATCGTTCGTTTATCCCCACAGGAGCCGCGTAAGTCGGATAGTTCAATGTTGAAACGGTGGGAGGTAACCTATACATGGTGCATGTGCCATGAAGTGTCTTTTGTTGGGAAAGCTGCAAACCATGGTTGTATCTGAACCCTGAAACTAATCTGCATTCACCTTCGGTGTCCCTTCATTCGCATGAACGTCTCTCTTATTATTTCGATGGCTAGACAAAGACGCAAAAAATTGCCCGACCTCCGATATGAACTCAGACCGTTTCCTTGATGATGTAATCTTGTGGTTACTGATGATGGGCATGTAACAACTGGTCAGAAAATGTCGAACAATAATTCAGCCGAAGCTCAGGGAACATTTTGGGCCCATTTCGAGGTTACCCTGGAATGGATTCGTTAGGAAGCACGCTCTGGTGTCTCTAGCTGGTACCCATTGCCTCACTCTCCTCCAAATGAAGGATATCTGGTCGGGAAACAAGGAATGACAGAAGGGAAAACTCATTTCACAACTGGCTGTCAACAGAAACCGCTGTTATGTAGCGACCAAATAATAATAACTGTAGTAGCACCACAACTAATACGGTATTTATTTTGTCTGTTGTCTGCAACGACTTGAAGCTCATCTCTAGTGTACCGCTGTTCATCAACGCGAAGCCTCACTACACCATTTTGTCATCGCCATGACAAACCGCGTCCCTGTGAGCACAAATTGGCTTGAAGACGTGATTGCACCGCTGTTGATATTTTCGATTTTGGGCAGATTTCTTACGACTCTTTCGTAACTAGTGGACATTTAATGTACGTGTAGGTCAGTGATTGTCGTAGTTTGGAGATTACCTCGGATTAATCTTCACCAATAGACGATAACAGGACAGTTTCATCAGCACATGTGGTTTTGATATCTTCTTGTCGTTTAGAAAGATCATCGTTGTTTGTTTACACCCAAGTGTTACAAATATGGTAGTCAAAACATACGTGTGACCATTGTTATCATTGGCGTTTCTGTTCTGTTTTTACTTCTGACCTTTACCTTTCGTTGCGCATTTTTGTTCCGACCCCGAAACTTGCGTCCTCGGCTATTTCGAGAGATTCAAGCGTGATATGTCGGTAACTGAAATGTCTTTAATTAATGTGCGTATCAATCCAACTAGGTATTTTCGTTATATTTCACCACTATTTACATTTCTTTCAATTTCTGGAGAACTCCGTTTGTCGTCATTAGTTGATGCAGCCCACGTTCATTCCCTATTCTATTCATTATCTGTTTGTCGTATTCATAAGAAATTGGCTATTATTTTGAATTGATTGGTTTGTCTCCTCATCGATGTCTAAACACTTCTGCTTCATTTTGTCAGGTTTTCGAATAAGCATCATCATACTTGATTGGAAAGTATCTAAAGCATAATTATCTCTGCTACGTTATAGTTCGGATTAATATTTATATATAATAGTTTACGAAGGAGTTGACGCGTAATTGCTCCTGCAGGCAGTAAAAAATACGAATCGATACATAGATCGAGTTGCGAACGTTCTTCGATTTACCGAATCGTTTGAGAGAGGCCGTGCTGGAACGTTCGAAACCACTGTTAAGGGTTCGCGCGCTATTTCTACTCGTTGACACACTTCCTCTACTTCGCGGTGCGTCGCTTTTTCATTCGTCCGTCGCATAACCTACCCGCTAGTTTTGTTTCGGTTATGGGAGTTCGCGTATAGTGAAGTATTTGAGTTATTTAAGGTTATGTAGCTAAGTGTAGTGGTTTTTCGGTGAAACGATTTAGATGAAAATTAATTCACTTCGGGACTACTGTGAGTGTGTTCGCAGGTATTTCATTGGTTCATATTACAACTTTATTTGAGAACGTTTAATGATACTATTTAGATTTTATTGAGAAATCAGACGGTGGTGGGCGTAATTCGAGAACATTTCGATTCACCGAGTCGTTTGTGTGGGCCCTTTTTAGAACGTTCGAGACCGAAACACTTTTAAGGGTTCGCGCGCTATTTCTACTCAGTGACTAACTTCCTCCACTTCACGTTGCGGTCGCTTGTACTTTCGCACGTTAATGATCGTTTCTCTCGTTTAATTGGTTCGCTTTTTGTGCCGTACTTTAGCAATTTTAAGTTAATGCGGCCAAGAATGCCGTCGTCAGTTTACGATATTTCTCTCGAAGCGATTGAGATGAAGAAAAGTGTAGTGTTCCTGAACATTTTGTTCGTTCATTTCATTTCGTTCTCGATAATGGTCGTGGTGTAAGTAGGAGCTACTCGATAAATTCGGGAACCTTAGACGCTACTGAGTTTCTTCGTAGAACGACGAGCTACGTTCTACCGTGTTCACATCCACTGAATGAAAACCAGACGTTATCTGTTGTTAAAGCCAAAATTCCTTCTTCAATCCATTGGGCACATCCGACGTTGAGCAATTGAAGTGCAATGTACGTAAAATCCTAACGGGTTTCCGCAGAGAAAAGTTTGGGGATTCCATAGTGAGACACGCGACATAAGGACTTTCATTCGAAATGCTCAGGGGATTGGTCTGTATGAGTCACGATTTCTATTTACGTTGGGTTATGAATTGTTCATTAGTACAGGCTTGTTCAGTTCTACTGTTAGTTAGGGGTGCTCCAGGAGCATGGAGGTGTCTTTCATTTCTATTGTGGCCAATTTTAACCCATTATTAGGCAACTCCAGGCAACATGTTAGCCAGAGTCTCTGGCAAACGGTTATAAACGGATCGTTTTTCTGATCAAAATGACTGTTCATGATCCCTCGAGAGAGTTTTATTATATCAGTCTACTGCCTTGGAGATTGCGGTTTCGCTATCATGCAAGAGGCGAGCCACTCGCTCAGCATCCACTTAACCCAGACCTGTGGAGGTACGGCAGGTTTTTTTTTAATCTCAGGCAGTTTCCCGGTGTAGAGCTGTCGCCCATGTTTAATCGCGCGGAGGAATGACTACCTTGGGAATCACTTACCATTTGGGAGGAGTTCTTAATCTTGTTTCCCACCTGATCTAAATATTTACTTGTGTGGCAAGTTTCAAAGCGTCTTTGCAATGACCTTCTTTGCAAACTGAGCGCAACGGTTATATTCTTGCTTTCTAGCAGTCAATACTTGTAGGTTTGGGTGCTCTTCTGTCAACAGTCGCTCAGTGTTGTAGAAACTACTCCATTAGGGTTCCTAATTCCGCCGCACTGAAGGCGCAACACGTGCAGGAAGGAGAGTCTTTGAGAGAAAATAAGTGGAGCCGTGCGTGGAAGTCGCCATGTCCAGTAAGGAACTGGCTCATCCATTAGTCTGGCTCAACCCACTTTCTCTCAAGACGTTCACGGATGTTGGGGGAAAACTCATACGTGTCACGTCTCTTACCTACTCATCTAGAGCGGCAAGTTTTCGTTCAATAGGGAGGTCTATGCACCACTTGTCCACCATGCACTCAACAGCCACGTCAACTGGTAACGGAGCAGTGATCACTTGGGGCACTTCAGTGGATAATGCTTGGTAATGCACACTGACAACGGGGCACTAGCTAACCACGCCTAGATAATTGGCCTTGTACATAAGGATGGTGACACGGTAACACACTCCCCAAGTGGCCTCACGATGTGCAGTGAGGCAAAGCTTGAACGGTTATAAACCACGATGCACGGTTAATGTTTACACGGACTCAAGAACACTCTGCCGTCGGCAACTCCACACTGCGTCTATACACGTATTCTTCTTCATTACGTAGGAATTATGTCGTTCCCTGCGAGGCTCTAAGGCTCCGAACATGTTCCCACATCCTCTTACCATTCTTCACCCTATTGGGTCATTCGTCGGAGTTTCTTTATGACCCTGTCCGGATTTTTTGCGGAGTAGTTTCATCAACGAATGAGAGAATCCGGGTGAAAAGACTCGGGAATGAATAGGGGAAGGTATTGGGAGCAGCGACGGGAAGAGAAGCAGCTTCCTGAAAACTGGAGAATAAATCCCTCGCATGACATTCTATTCCGTCGTAAATTCGCTCTTTTTTTTGCCTGTGTAGCTTTGTGCAGGGGATGGTGGTTGGGTGACGAGAGGGGAATTAATAATGAGAAAAAAACAAGGGCTTCGTCCCTTTCTCCCCCCTCCCTTTCAACCTTTTCCAGTGTCTCCTTCTCTATCGCCGTTTCTTCAGCGGGAAATTAATTTTCTGCCGCTCCCTCCAAAAAAAAAAACTCCTAATCCCCCCACGAGGAAGTTATCTTTTCTTTTCTGATCTGTTTCGGTTTACTTGGGGACGAAGCTTGTTTGTGTCCTGGTCCTGAATAATCTCCTGCCTCGGCTCTTCCTTTCCTTCTATTATGTTTTCCCAGGGCTCCAGTAATTGGGTCGTCATTGTCTTTAGTATTTTTCCGTTCTAATTGGCGAGGACGAATAGGGATGGAAAACTTGACGCAAGCTGCAGTGAACGAAGCTCATGAGGGCAGGCATTGACTCGAGAACTTGCACATCCAACGCTGTGGGATACAGTCGCATTTTAATTACTATGTTTAAGTACAAATCGCCAGATTGTCTGAATAAGCAGAGCCATAAAGCAATACGAGGTGACCATGAGGACCAGTGTTGAGTTACAGGCAGTGGAACCAAGAGTGACAGGGATAGAACCCGTTCAAACGCGCTGCACTGCAAATATGTTGCGCAGTCTACTTGGCAGAGGTTGGTCGATCTTCGCACTATTTGACGAATGTTGCAAGAACGTGTACGTGCACTGCTATTACGAAGCAACGTCGGAGAGCCGCTGACTTATACTGAACCTATGCTCATCCGTTCTTATCCACAATCCAACTATCACTGAGGGTTGGGTACAATAGTAGACCGCACGTTGCTATTTGTAAGATTACGATGAATATTGCAGGGGCAGCAGGGCGTTTGGGAGTGTCAAGTAATGAAATGTCTTCGTTCAGCAAGTGCACAGGTAAATTACGAGCTGAATCCCGCGCCTAATCGGTTTGTAAGTTACGTCTTCAGGAGGAGTGATTTCCAACCAGCCAAACCACTGCATGGACGCTTATTCCTAGATCTGTCATTTGCTCTTGTGCACTGCGCTTTCTGCCCAGATTTGCCTCCTGTCACTTCACTAGTCCCGGGTCACTTATCAGACGTGTACTCTGAGGCTGCTGCCCTATAGCCAGGACTCTACTGTAGCGTGAAGGTATATTTGCGTGGTTGGGGACCTTCATAACGTTGCTTAGAGAGCAAGGCATCCATAACATTCGCACAACTTCATATTTCTTCGTCGATATCCGCTTGAACAGTTTCCATCTCCCACCGAGATCGCCTGGGAATGAGGGGATGGCGCCACTCCTTCCCCTCAGTCCAGCTGATGTCCAGGCATGGTTCCTCAACGACTTTAAGCGTCGCTCATTCAATCTCTGCCCGTGCTGGGGAGAGGTCAGCGAGGATGCAGCTGCTCTCCTGCCCAATGGGTCGGCCAGGCGGAGATTTGCTACGTTTGCCCAGGCATGGGCAACCAGGAGTCATGGTCTCCGCCTGCCATGGCTGGCTCTCCTCCCTCCAGTTAGCACTCACTCCCTTCCTATTCGCACTCCTTGTCCTCCATCAGGCGCGTTCCTCCCGATGCTAGGATCTAGAGTACTGTGTCCAGGAGGACTACCCCATTAGGTTTCCATCTCCCGCTTCATTCGAATTGGATTAACACGCTTGGATACTGTGGGCCCATATTGTCCAAACCTCAATGGATCCGGAATAACATATGAATGTAACTTTTTGTTTAAAGAAAGTTGGAAGATAGACATTACTCTACGGAGTTAGTAAAAAGTGGAAAAAACCGCTTCCAACTCTTTCAATCCCTCAAATCGACCCGTCTCGCACAGAATAATGGGAAATAGTCGAAAGTGTATTTCTTTGAACATTGAGCAGCAGTGAAGCCACCGCGTATGTGATGGGGGAGTCGAACGATCAAATTGTGGGTCGTGATGAGAAAAGGGGAGCAATGCAACGGTCGAGTGTTTACATACCAGCGCAGGAGAAAAGTCCTTGTTGTTTACCGCCGGAGGCCTAATGGCATCAAGTCAACCTAAAGTGACTGCATTCGTCGCAGAGTTGTGTTGGCACCGAACATTACCATTTCTATAGCTAGTGTCTGTCACCTTTTGAAACAACTGACATTTTGTTATTGTTGCAGGTATGTACGAGTTTTGAATTTGTCACCACTCTGCGTAAGTTAATTTTGTTGTTTACTATATAATGCGCGTCTTTTGTTAAGCGACGATGTTAGATGAAGTATCTGAGTTTGTTGGGAAGTTGGAGCACAGTTCACAGTGTTCTGTATTGTCTATGGAGAGTGTGTTCATGTTAACTCTTTTATAGAGGCGATTGGTCATTCTGAGCTCGACAGGAATTTGTCTAAGGCCTCAACTCACTCATGTGTTCTAGGTAATTACGTTCAGCTCTTTTGCCTCACTATCAGGATCAATTCTAAACCATCATGCTGTTTAAACAATCGCAATAATGTTGTTTGTGCAGCGACAGGCTCATCTTATTTGCTCGGAGCTTTCTGTGTTCTCTCGCGGTTGAAGATGGCGACTGAACGCAAATTGGAGAGAACCTCATTCGACTAAGGGTTGTCAGCACGTGCTGAGAATTGTGGGCGTTATTCCCTTTGAGGAACTCCTATTTCAAGTCTTTCCAGGTCATAGTTGATTCTCAGTATTCGTGACATTTCGTACTGGGTATCGATTCTAAGAGTCGATTCATCAATGTCGTTTTGCAATCCCGAATAAAGTCCTGGCCCGTTTATCAGTGGCTGATCACGTGGAGTTCCAAGCAGGATTTAACATCTCCTTTAGTGAAAGGAGGCGTGAGGCTTTCCGAGCCAGGCGAGGATAGAACCAGTGGACTCTGTTCGATCTCTGACCGGGCACTCCCCTCCTTCAAACCCAGGGGGGCGAGGTAATGGGTACCAGCGGCGGCTAGGGCACCAAGCGAACCCCTCAAGTGGGCCTCAAGCAGGCTCGTAGTGGAGTTGGGGCATGGGCTCGTTTGTGGCCATGGCAAAATTCCATTGGACCTAGCTGCCTCCCTGATAAATGCTTCTTCTTCTAGTGAATGGTTTGCAGCTGCGTTGGCAGCTCTGGTTTCTTTACTTTTCTGACGTCTTTTACCATTTTCGTTTCCACCTGCCATTGTTTCATGTTTCCAGTGGTTCAAGTTGACTTATATGCTTTGATTTCTCCGGCGACGATACCTAGAGATTCCCCTAGTGGAACAGAAGGCCCTTAATGGCTTCGTAGTAGTTGTTCAACTCAGTCGATTTTCTCAGTCAATGCGGAGCTATGGGTACATGGCACTTACTAGAATTCAGAGCCGTTTTTGTGAACATTGGAAGACGAGAAATATGTCAATCATGCGATACATTTGAATTATAAACCGGAGAATACGAAATTGAATTCAAATATTGGACGAGCAGGCAGGTGTCATATGTGGCCGAAACAGACGGACGAGGAATGATTTTATCCCATTGCTACCAACATTACAACATACCTTTTTGCGTAAGTTCGAACGATTTTCTTATTGTTAGTATGCTCTGACACCCCGCCCCTTAGCTTCACCATGCTGATGAGTGTGCAACAGTATTGCGCCGCATATCCTCTACGCGACGACTAGCCAATAAATCGGATATACTGTCAACTCGTTTCTAAGTACGTAAATCAGGTCATTTGGCCCACTAATTCTGTTACTTGTTTGTCCTAAAACTGAAACTAGAAGTTAGCGGGAAGGAAAATATAGTTCACTAGGATTCTCGTTGCTCCAAAAAGGTTTGCTTTTAGCTCAAAATCTATTTTACGTGATCTTTGCACTTCCCAGGGACGAGGGCTGTAGCCTCTCAAGTATTGCACGAGCCTTCGAACCTTCTTCAGGCCAATGGTACGTGCAAAAGGCAGAAGGGACTAGTCGGCTCTGCTGGCGGAAGGAGTAGGGGAGTCAGCACCCTGGGAGGCTCTCACCTCAGGAAATGCTAACTCCCCGAGGCATACCGAGGGACGCTGGCGGGCCTGGGGAAGCTAGGAGCTGCTTAGCCACTGGTACCACGGGCTGGTAGACTCCCCGGTGAGGCGGGACCCATGGCAGAATGAGGAAGGACTCGTGCTGGTCTGGTTCACTAAGTGCTGGACGGTGGGCCCCTGAAGGAGACGCTTTTCCCTTCTCTAGTCATCGGACTGGCTCAACTCGGATCGAGAGATCGGCAGTAGAATTCCGCACTTCCCGGGGAATCAAGCAGCCTCAATTTTAGGGTCGTAAAATTATTCGAATTTCCGCAACAATGTGTCGATTTCTTAACCGAATATAAACGCCCTAAAGTCCTATTGCGCCAGTCCTAATGCCTCACAGAGACTACATTAGTCCATGCCTAGCCTTCTAAGGAATGCCACGTATTTCTTGCACGAGGGATGTCCACCATAAATATCTCACTTTGTAGTGTCCAGCACTGGGCCAGGAGATGATAGGGATTCCTCATCTCTGCCACATCACGTGCACCTACAGTTGTGGACTACGCCCATCACAAATGTTTTGCAGTGTCCTTTGATGATCCCCACTGTCTGCCTTAGGCCCTTCCTCTCCATCACCCGAAGGCTGAGTCTTATCACTTGTGTATGCTCTGAGATAAAGCGATTGGAGCATCCTGCATTCCGTCACCAGTTTTTCTTCATCGCCTTGCAAGATGCTTGACTATCAGTCATTATGTTGGTAGTTTTATTGCAACAGTCTTTATCATGCATTGTGATGACTTTGCATAAATATTGTAAGGCACGTTCCTGCGAGGGAGGTAGAACGCAACTCATTGAACCTCTGACGACCCGATTATTATTCAGTATTCAGACTGATTTGCCGTGTGGACTTGGGTAGTCCACAACCACCCGTGACCATAAATTGGTACGGGCTCGTCGATGCTGCAATTGGGACTCGTTAATGGAGTGGCCTGATGAATTTTACTGTGCACAACTCTTCTTTTTCGCTACACTCTTCGGGAAATATCGTTCACGAACCTCATTTGGACTGTTTATGAAAGAAGGCGGTAAATAAAGCCAGACCAGGCTAATGAAGGTTCGAAGCGAGACGGGTCGCTGCCGCCTCATGCTTCAATGCTCCACCTCGAAGGTGCAAGGTGTTGCCTGCACAAAGCTGTTGTTGATTTGTGTTGGGCTTCGCCCTTGAGAGCGGACAACAGATAAGCGTGACAATCCATGCTTGACTAAACCGTTGAGTGGGATCCAGGGCAGTGTATGTCCCACTGCTCCCAGAGCCTGTGCCCTCCAGGGTTTTAGATCCATCATATTGATGCCATTAGGAGGCCAAAATCGCCTACTTTCGCTGTTCTTCATGTTGTACCTTGTACTTCCTACCGATCGCGTGTCTGGGCACCAAATCCCTGAATATAGCCAGGTGCCCGTTACCCGCCCAACCCTGGTAAGTTTGTATGCCACCTTCATGCCTCTGCCAGGACAAGTACATCAAGTGGAAGACGGTAATTTCCTCACCCCGTCCTTTGTACTTTGGCCAGGCTGTTACAGTTCTCCTGGTCGGGATGGTCGCTCTGTGCCACCAATATGAGATGATTGGACTCATAAAACCAGCAGGCCATTCTGGACTTCACGCCCCACGTCCTCCAGCGCATTCTTTGATATCATATGTGCTCTTTCCGGGTTAGTTTACGATCCAGAATCAGTTTCTGTTCCAGATGGTTAGGCTCGGGGTCTCCGTTGATTGTAAAGGAATTGTGGAACGTAGGACTGGTTTGGATAATGAATTGTTCAGTCGAGATCTCGTACTTGCCCAAAACGCGGTAGGAATTTGCATTCGTGGCACCATCGCGTTCACAAACCACCATCTGTCCAATTTTTACTCAACCCTTTACCTAATACCGAATATGAACTGTATCAGCTCCTTGTTTATTTACTACTCGATGATCCTTTCACTTGTACCAACCCAACTAGGCTCCTGCCAAAATATCCCTCCGCAACTTGACTGAGAGAAAATTCCCTTACTCTCCCTGCCACAGTCGGTCGCTCGGTTCTCTCTTTGAGCATCTTTCCTATCACGTATTCGGCTGTGCAACTGCGCTCAACGAAATCCGAATTCGGGCGTTTTATCGTCGACCTCGGGTCGATAAATGAATACTTATTTGAGACTTGACCAGCGTTAGTGGCCGCTACTTCGGCAGGAACGAGCGGTGTAGCAATATCAGTCAATTGTAAGGTGCTTCATTGTCTAACACCTCTCAAACGAGACATCAATCGTAGAGGCAGTTCGTTTTGTTTAACCTGCCTTACTGAGGCTTACATTATCTTCCACGGGCAGCCACAGAATCGCATACGCGCGACGAACCGGTCTATTTCACATATTTCGTACTACGGTTGTGTGCGTTGTTATGTGGTTCTCGGTATACGGTCGGCCATTGTAAAACCACGCTGCGCTGTAACTATTGCTCATAACACAAAATACGAGAATGCACTTTGAGGGGAAACGCGTCTAATAGCGCTAGCGGTACGAAATTGGGGGGTTGAATATAAATCCTAAATGCGTCTGTAGTTCGGCTTACGGAACAACGCATCTACTGACAAAACTGCGCAATTTAGGTGGGTCGAGAGTTAGGGAGATATGATAAGAGTGAAGAGGTGGTGTGAGTAATATGGCTGTGGATCGAACGAAGCAATGAATGAGAACGTGCAGCACAGAATCGGTGGAGCGTCGAAATTGCCTTTTGAAACAGTTACAGAAGTGTAAATAAGTAAATTTATATGGCAAATAGGGAAATATTGCAGGACGAAATAACATTACGCGAGTACGAAAGAGGTTGGAAAGTCAGAGCTTATGAGTTATATGTGACCTCTCCTCTCAACAGGCCGCCAACTCAGACGAGATGTTAACGACTGAGAATACGTCAAGCATTTGGTATGTCGAAGGATGTCCGCTTAAGGGGCGAATCTCTTCGCCCTGGTTGTGTTGCGGCACGCTCTCCAAACCCACAACAGAGCTGGCGAGAGAGTACATGCGTCAGAGCAATCTCGAACCGGCGCCTCATCTTTAATTAATGAACATCTCATGGAGCTGGAGCGAGATCCACGTCACCTCGAAGCTCCTCAAAAGTTACCAAACGTGTCAAAGCTGTCAACAATACGCCCATTTTTTCCCCCTCATTGAGCATTGAAAGTGGGTTTTTTGAGGCCAATTTTCGGTTTATTTATTGACGAACTGTTCAACTTTTCTCCTTCGCTTTCCTGTTCGTGCCGTCCTCGATTAGATAATGAATAGTTGATGCCTTTTACGGCCTCCTCCCATTTCTGAATGGATTGCTTTACCGCTCTCGTTGATTTGTGGGACGGATGGTAGAACCCTCATTTCCTTCAACTCATTGGGTTTTATCAATCATCTTGGCTTTGCATTTAGATTTTATAATTTCGTGAGAAACGGAGGTAGCTAATGGCTCTGTCTGTCTTTGACGCATCGCACAACTTTCCTTGGCACTCTGGCAACTAATCGAATTGGTTTTTTTTATTCTGTTCTGGTGGCGCGTTTTGCAACAATTGGGAACGAACTTTTGGAAATTGTAGTAATTTCTGGAGTAGCTCCTGTGAATATGTTACGGGCGCTGTTACACACTCATCGTCTAGGTACATGATTGGACTACCGCCTCAATTTTTTTGATGGTTCTAGTAACATTTGAACGGAGATTGTATGCACAAAACTGCGCTAAAATCGATTTCCGTCGAAATGCTGGGTAATTTATTGTGCTGCTCTCGTCATTGTCCCAAGAATGAGGATTTTATTGTATTGTCGTGTTATTTGGAGCTGTCCGCACAAATAATTTGTTCAAAATCGTTTATGCCAGTTTTGAGAAAAAAAAATTCGGTGTTTTGATCACTATGATAACTATAGTTAGTTTTGGGCTGATTTTGCTGATATTCTTATTTCGGGGTTCCTGTGTTACCTGCGGGCTTAATATCGAGTTTGAGCTGGTTTCGTTCAAATCATTTTCTCGCACTCAGGTTCACACACAGACGTTCATCCTAACGCAGGCCGTTGCACCGCTGTCTTGTGTTCAGAAAGGACGGTCGCTCGCCTGGACGGATTGAACCAATTCTCCCGATCGATGATTTACGCGCAATTTGAAGGCAGCGCTCACACAGTTACTGTTTCGCATGTGAGAACGGCAACAACCTTGTGCTGCCTTGTGCCCACTGACTCGAACGACAGTCCAACCTGTGGCATATTCGAGTATTGATTGATAATTCATTTCGCCTTCAATGCCGATTCAGCAGCACATACTGCGTCCTGGTGGCGTTTCATAACGTTATCAAGGAATACGTGCGTCGCCTAGGAATCCCATATGAATTGTCAAGCCCCGCCGGAGCGTACTGCCTGGTGTGAACTGCTCCTCCCTGCACTAAGCCCAGCGGCAAAGCTGATATTTTCACTCGACCGCGCATTTGCCCCCCCCCCCCTTCCAATTCCTCTTCCTACATCACTCTTGTCTTACGAGCATTAACTTTTATTCCCCTCACGGCTCCTCGCAAGACGTCGAGTTTCGCATTCTCGTTTTAACATTATCTTCAACCCGCGCGGAACTTACTCTCTCGACCTTGTTCGTGCATCCTGTTTGTTATATTCGCGGCATCACGCCTCTTTTGGTAACTCACCAAAACCCCTTGTCCCTTATGCCCCCGAAACATCTGCGGTCGCTTCCTGCTGTTGTTGAGGTGATTTACGGCCCTCGGGGGCGTTGCGTATTGCGTCTTCTGAGTCTCCTCAAAATAAACTGTAACTGTGCGTGATCCGTTTTACTTTGCGAATTAAAAAGGAAAGTTGTGTGATCGGCTGACAGCGAAGTTTTCTTCAGATGTTTACGTTTCAGGAAACACTATTTTGGAAAATGGTGTTTGGCTTTGAGAAGTCGGTCTTAAAGCTGACTACTGGGCAACAAATTTGAAATCTAGGTCGGTCGGACTTCTTGTAGTTTTCTCCAAATTGGCCAACAAGCCTAGGAAAGTTATGAATATGTTATGTTTTGCACGTTTACATTCGGGATTTCTCCATCTTCGTAATCTATAGACACGGGTAGGCACTTACAACACGCGTATTCCGAACGAAACTAGTTTTAATTATAACGTTGGGGTACAACTGTCTAGAAGTCTGTCCCCTCGACGCCACTAAATAGCAGTAGGTTTCAAAACTAAATAACTGCAGATGGAAACTGATTACGAGAGCATTGACATTCACGCATGTAACAGACGGACAGAACGTTGACGACTGCTACCTGAAGGTGCCGTGAGGGGTTTTACTGAGCAGCTACAGGCGTACGTGAAATAAAATGAACAATAAGATGCAGTTTCTGTAGATAGCGGAGTTGGTAACCAGAAACATCATTCCATCACAAATATGTAGCTCACTTCAGGTCAGTAACGATCAAAACACCAACATTTTTTCCTCCCAAAAATGGCTGTAACGGTTTGGATTAAATTTTTAACATTGACAGCTACGAATAACGTGGGAGTATAATAACATTCTCATTCGTGGGAAAATGACGAGAGCAGCACAATACTACAAGCGATTTTAGCGCAGCCTCTCCTTAGTGAACTCCCTCAATATGGCGTTAGCGTTATCAGAGAAATCAGTGCGGTAGTCTGTTGTTTTCCCGTACGATGAGGGGTGGTAGTGACGCTCAAAAGATAATAAGGAGAGAAATTCCGGATTTCAAACGAAGGTTGCGTTCTGAGCGAATGGAGGTGCCAAAATAAGGGTTGTGAGTGAAATCGGTTCGAAACTAACTACTGTTATCATAGTGATCAAAACACCAAATTTTATTATAACCAGTTTGATTGAAGTTTTTGTGTTGACAGTCCCGAATGGGAGAATACCGCCATAAAACGTGTTGAGATGATGACAGTGATTGACCACCTCGCTTGTCGAACATGTTTATTTGTTCCTAAAGCTGACCTACGGGTTGGTTTTTGGGAGGTTAACCGTCCAAAGGTTGATAAGTCTTGATAGAATGGTGCCTTGTGCTGTTCGTGCTTGGCTAGGCCTTTCACTTAGAGTCCCGTGTGCGTACATTCACGCTCTGGTTCGATCTGGGGGATTCGGTGTTCTATCTCTCTCTACCACTATTCCGTTGTTGCGCTGTAAGCGCCTGCTGGCTGGGATGTCGCACGCTGTGGCTGGTCCAGGATTCGTCGAGGGTCAGCTGCGGAGGTGTGACATGGCGACTACATCTGCCCCCAAGACAAGTAAGCCTTCAGAGTTCGCGGCTGCCCTGCATGGTTCGGTTTACGGATGAGAACTCAGGCAGTGTTCTGACTTCCCTTACTCTTCTGCGTGGGTGGAGTTGGCTTCAGAGGGCATTCGTGGAAAGGATTACGGGCGCTTTCACGTCACTGCCTACAGCGATGAGGTGTACGAGACGTTGGGATCGTAATGTTGTGTATCCTCGCTGTCATGTGATGCAGGTGTGTGTCATGAAACGGTCTGCAAGCAGGTTGCTGGTGCATTGTCATCTGAGGGTTGGAAAGTGGAGAAAGAGTGGCACCACTGGGTTGTCTCTGGGTTCCAACCAGTCTGCAGTGTCAGCTGGCGTTCTCCCAGGTGTTGCTCGGGTCGTACCTTAACCCTCCCCATTTCCCCACTTACTATTTACTTTGTTTCTCCGTTTTGGGTGCCACTGGGTGAGCTTTAGGGGAAAACAGAAGGTTTGAGATCACGTTTAAAGGTTTTCTGTCTATGTCAAAAAGTTTATTGTCTAGCCTGAGGTTTGACAAACAAGTTTTATCGTGTGGTTGCGCGTCTAACATCAAACCAAGACCAACGGTGGTAGTGGGAGTCATTTCTGTGGCGAAGTAACTGTTGAGAACTTCAAATCTTCGTAACTTCAACCTGTGGCCAGAAAACGCAGGGTTGTAATCAATCTTTCGTGGGGAGAAATGGCATACCTCATGACTGTGTCTTGTCATTTTATTAACGGAGAAACCAGTGAGAGCAAATACAAATAGCTATGTTGGACGCACGAAGATGGGAGCTTGAAACTGAGAAATTAATTAATTCGGTGAGCGTGAGTGAGGACTGTATTACACTTGACAGAATAGCGATATCTGGTTGAGTATATAAACACTAACAGGGGGGCTCTAAATACGCGTGAACTGGTGACTTGGGGAACTCAGTGAAGAGAGAGAGTTGAGTTGTGAGTAGCACGAGACTTGAGTGACGATTGTCGTTTGCGAGTGCTGATGGATGAATGACTTGGGAGGAGCTGTCTGTTGAGAAGAGAAAAGTAAAAGAGGGTCAGGGCTGGAAAAGGATAGTTTTTGGAAAGCCCAGAGAAGGGGGAAATCCGTTGTTTACCAGGAATAACTGAAAGGGTGGACTTTCCATGGGTAAACAAAGGGGTAGGATGACCTGCCGTTAGTTATAGTTAGGGCAATCTTGAGGAGCACGCGTCAGCTCTTCCAAGAGGTTAACGTGGCTGAAAGTTGCTCTTTCCTTTCCTGTGCGTTGTTTTTGCTGATTCACTCCGGGTGAGGCAATATTTCCTCTAAATACTACAACGTTTCTTCAAGAAAGAAAGTAGCATGTTTACTGAACGTAGATGAAGCTTGATGCTGTGTTAGTTTCAACGTGTGGATACGACGTCAAACTTCAAACATGTTTGATTGTCTGTAGCGGCCCTAAAAGAAAAGAATAAAGAAAGTTTCGTTTAATGCTTTCGTTCATTCAGTTTACACTCGTCAGTTGTGGGAAAACGAAAGCAACACAATAAATCATTAACCATTTCGAGTTTCCAACGAACAACTCGTGATTACCTCACATGAGCCTAACTATTAGGAAGGTTGTAGTTAACGCGCGTTGTTGGGATTTTAATCGGGCTCGTTAGTTAACTAACCGAAAATCCTGACCAGGGTTGTCCCAGCCTCACTTTTATCAGATGTTAACGGTGTGCAACAGGGGGCCATAATTTGTTTATTCTAGTAGTATTTCAGCTGCCACTGCAAGCTCCAAGCTCTCCCCCGTGTGGCCCTCGCTCGCTTGAATTCACTCGTGTCTATCCGTTCGAGGGCCCACACAACGTTGTTCAATCCATCCGACCGACTACATACCAATTCATGTGAAGGCCCCTCCTTTTGCAGCTTCGTTTTAATATTCCGTGCGCGCTCGCTCGTTCCTCTGTTGTGTTATAATGCTATATCAACGCCTAGCCGTCCCAACAGTCGCCGCCATGCCATAACCTTCAGTTGACGTCTCTCGTTGCCGATCCGTTTGCCTTTCTATCGACGAAATGCTCGTATTTTGTGTTTGCTTGTCGGTCGATGTGACACGGTAGGCACGACGGGTCCCTTTGATCTCTTCAGTTTGAGAGGAAGACTCTCCTGAGCAACCTATTTCCTCCTACCGGCGAGTCGATTAGCGTAATTAAACACTGTATGGAACTCCCTCAGTGTTTTCCTATACGTCGACGTACTGCGGCTTCATCCGCCGCTAAATCGCATGTACGCCGAAGGAACCTGAAAGAAACTGAAAACTCGGACAAGGCCAGGACTAGGTATTGCTGTTGTGTTGGACTGTACGTACCTGATACTATACAATTCCATCTCTATTTCTTATTCGCACAATGTAACATAACATTAAACACTTCACCTTCATTATGATGGGCTTGCGCTACACAACTCCCTTATACCTACGAGTATTGTTTTAATTATACTTAGAAGAAACCAAACAAATGACCAAATAAAAACCTGGCAAAAAGACAAGGACTAACTAACACAAACAGAATGGGTAAACCTCTCAAATCGTAATAGTAACGCTTACACTCAAGACACCTCATAAGAAGCAGACCTGAGTTTAGGGCAGAACAACACTCTTCCACTCCCCCCTCTCAATGAGTGGGTACTGTGTGGGCAGACTAGGGTGAACCGATCGAGCAAGGAGGTGTTAAGGAGTGAAGTAGTCAGGCTCTTGAGCTTGGGCCTTTTCCCAGGTGTGTTTGGCCCTATTCACGTTATGCCGTGGGGAAGTCAGAGAACTGCCAGTTCAATCAGCTTCTCCCGGCAAAGGGATAGGTTTTGGGTTAATTTCCAACGACAACGGATTTCCCCAACATCTCCAACACACACCACTATTTTCAGCTTCCCTCCCCCCTTCTCGAGGGCATATTGGACAGAGTCCCTTTATCACTGCGGCTGCACATGGGGCTGTTGTGACGCTGGCCCTTTCTTAGTCGAAGGCGTCGTACATACCCCCCCCCCCCCACTTAGGAAGTGGAGTATGTCCTCCACCACAGATTCCGCTACGATTTTGGGGTTCTATAGATCCCTGAGCAAAGTATACAAAGCATTTGACTGCCAAGGCAGGGCATTCACATAGGATGTGCTGCGCCATCTCGTCCTCTTCACTGCAAAGTCTGCATTCCACCGCCTCTGAGATGCCCATCTTGTTGAGGTGATATCTGAGTGAGCATTGCCCGGTGAGGAAGCTAGTGAAGATACTCATATCTCTTCTAGAGAGTGTCAGCATCGCCCTCGCCGTTGGAGAGGAAGGCGTAACAAGCCTTTTCGCTTGTCTTAGTCATGGCTGGCGATGCCAATGGGCAATGTTTTCCTGTGTCTCCGATAAAGCTACCAGACGATTCAGGTGAATCTTCGTCATACCTACATAGGGTTCAGGTCCGAGTGGATGCTGACACCAAATGGCAACTGAAAGTTCTTCCGCTCTGACATAACGTCAGTAGCAAGGACTGCTGCTTCTTCCAGGTTGAACTGTCCAGTTATTCTTAGGAGGCTTGCCTTGGCCCTGGTGGAGATATTTCCTGTCTGCAAGTCTTACTGCTCCTAAGCAAGGTAAGCAATCCTCTGAATGTGTATATGAAGAGGTGAGATGTTCATAAGGACTTCCATTGTAGCAGTAGGGCAAGTACATATTGTCCCTGTAATAGCAAGACACGCCTGTCGCTGATGTTACCTGCCTCCACTCCACGAACTTCTGACACCGCCATACGAAGATCCGTCCTGTCATATTAGCGCAAGATCTTGGCGGCCAGATACCACCAGCCTTTTCGCTTGTCTTAATCGTGGCTGGAAATGCCAATGGGCGCTGTTTTCCTGTATCTCCCATCGAGCGACCAGACGATTCAAGTGACTCTTCGTCATACCTACGTAGGGTTTCTGTACTCCTTTTCGCAACGTGGTCAGCCTTTTCATTGCACTCTGTGAGCCAGCACCCAGATGAGGGAAAGCCTATTATGGGCACCGAGCTGCATGAAGGCATTCCAGCCTGGACCTAAAACTAAAGGCTGCAATGGCCTTTAATGCTGCCTGGCTGTCTGAGAATATGTAGATCCGCTTGCCCTTGAGTCCGTTGGTCCGAATCTCTTCCACGCAGATCTTTATGGCTAGGATTTCAGCTTGATTTCATATCGTGGCATACTCTCCCAGCAAGACTGTGGTTGGGCCCAACAATGCCCAGCCCAGCTCTGCCTCTCATAACTGAACCATCGGTGTACCACCGCAATTTTCAGCTATACTCGTCACAGCCCTCTATCAACTCTCGGCCCATACAGCTTCGTCCAACACCTCTAGACTGCGATCACTGGAGTGCCCACAATGAGAGTCAGGCGGTACACATATATATACACGCATGTCAATCAGCATGCTTCATAATTTGGTTCGGGGTTTCAGTTCTCTCTATATTGGGATCACTCAGACAGAACCCTTTTGGTTTATCATTCATTCTGATTCAGCAGCTTTTTATGAATCGTTCTTCCTCGGGGGTCCCTAAATATATAACCGCATTATTTAAAATGAGTGAACATAACGACAGCATCAATCTGTGGAAGTACAGGCTCCTGTTTCTCCCTCCAGTTTGACTCTTACTGGTTCGGGTTGTAGACTGTATGACCCCTTGGCACGTTGCACAACTGGACCCAATTACATGCTCGGGGATTCTTTCGATTTTCTTCTTCCAACAGCGAATGGGGAGGACGTTTTTACGATCGTTCTGGACAATCCGTTGGAGCTCCGCTCAGGTGTAGTCGCTGCCAGTATTTCTGCTGAGCCGGCGGCCCTCGTTATTGCCTTCAGCCGCTCGGAAACGAAGGAGCAGGATTGTGCCTGGTTGGAAGGGGTGAGGGATCGAAACTGAGGCTCGCGAGGCCCTTATCACTGAAAACACATTTCACGAGACGTCACTGCTTATCTATCGATTTTCTTCGCCCCTCTTATGAATTAACCATCCAATCTGATTGCTATCTCTGCCTTTCAACGCCCTGCGGGCTCACCTGCCAGAGCTGTTGAGAAAACTTGACTTTTGATGGGGTCGAATCACGTTTCTTCGGCTCGTATCAATCCCTCCAGATATCCATCGCTCATTAAGGAAATTGAACGGGACTCGTGATTGTCGCCCTTGGATTCAGCGAATGGCGTCTGTTGTGTTTTTAATTTAGCCGCTTTAGACGTAGCTCTGGTTCTTGATTCCTCGACAACTTCTCTGAGGCACTGGTGACAATTTTACTTTTGGTGCAAGAACCAGTCAACATCCAGCGCTCTTTCTCGAGTCTAAACGACACATCTCAGGACGTAAAACGCGTCGTTTGATGGGAATGCACTATGATTTTCAACAACGTACAACACAACACGCCCTGATTGTTGCATCCAGCATCTCATCAAACGAGATAGTCGCTTAGGCCATTTGTGATAACGTTCTGTGTGTGTCGATGAACGCCATTGAGAGAGAACTGCTCTACCAAATCGATTCAGTTCAATATTCAACATGCAAATCACCCTGAAGTGCGAGAACGCTGGCCAAAACTAACTATAGTTGTAACAGTGATCGTAACACTAAATTTTGTCTTGTCTCGAAGGCGGCTCTAATGTTTCTAGCAGTTTCGGATAAATTGACAGTTACAGTTCTGCATTCGGGGATGTCTGTGGGGGTTCCGACCGGGTGGTCCCTACTTCCCTCAGGCCCAGCAGTTTAAACACGAAGAAAGGGATGGAATTACTACCGTCCAGCGACTCCTTGACATCCGCAGAGCAAGCGCATTTCCAGCCTTGTCAGGCCTTGTCCTGGGTAGGAGTTGGATTGCTCCGTTCTACCCACCTTGCGCTGCGAAGACAGCCATCTGCCGGGGCCCTAACCCACAATGCACTGGCGCAAGGCCGCACTTCCGATGGCATTTAGAGCTTTTCCTCTCCCCAGGGTGGAATAGTTTGAACTTGCTGACCTCCTTGGGGTTTGGAAGGACCCTAGTAAGCTGCGAAGAACCCCTGGGTGGAAGAAGCCTCCACCCACTACCCAAATGACGCGAGGAACACGATAAATTTCGGAATTCCAACTAACGCCATTTTGTTGATGAATGAACGAACGGAAGGTAAAATATGACTCGTTGGTAAATAACAACCGCATTTGAATGGAACATCCATCACATGTCCCAGAAAATAGGATACAAACTCAATAAGCGCCTTTCGGTTTGCTTAGTTTGATTACCAATGGAACGGCTCGATCAAACCGGTTCAAATTTAATATTCAGGCTGCAGATTTCACTAACTATTTAACTAACTATAGTTATCATAGTGATCATAACACTAAATCTTATTCTGATCAAAAACTGCTAACGATTTTGATTATTTTGTGTTGACAGTTCCGAATGCCACCATAAAATGTTCATATGTGGTAGGTAGGGGGAATAGGGCGCGGGGGCTAGTGGGGATAACCTGAATGAAAACTCCCTTTTTTGGAGGGAACCCCTCACTAGAGAGTTAACCTTCTTGGCAAGGTCACTCCACCCTGTTGTCACCGAGAATAGTCTCTTTCTTCAGAAATTGCATGCATTTTAATAAATTCCGACGTTGATAAAAGTATTCACTCGAAAAGCCGTTAATAAAGTTCCCTGGCAAGGCCAACGACTTGAGACTTGAACGCAGCACAGTTCTGATAGGCTACTCATAATACCACTCCTTTGCTCGACTGAGGTGGTGGTGACCTTGGCAAGACGGTTACCTCTCTAATGAAGGAAAAAGGGAGGTTTCATTCACGTTATCCTCCAGACTGCGTCAAAGTCGCCCTTTTCCCACTACTGATGGAAGAGGACACCACCTACAACTTGCAAAAATTGCCCAAAAACTAAATTTTGGTAGTTTTATCGCAATTAGGTCTTGTTTGGTACCGTTTGCTAGTTATTTTTCGATGCTAAATAGAAGAAGACGACCTCAGAGGTGTAGGGCTGCGTTTACGTGGAGAATAGTGATATCACAGCGAATTCTACTACTTGAAGGATCTCGTGGGACAAAGTAGCGAAAGGCGGTTCCCGTAGTTCCTCCCCAGCTTGTGCTCATGTCCCGCACTGCCTTCTGTCTCACTCCGACCAGGAGGGAACTTTAGGGTGGTGGAGAGGGTTACGCGGACGTGCGCGCAGGGCCTTGGAGGGAAATGTGGTGTGAACGGGTAGGCAGTTGGTATATTTGTTTGTGCGTATTGTTAGATTTTGGGCAAGGAAGTCAATTAATACTAGACTATTAATAATAATGGAACACGAGCGTCAGGCATTCAAACCAGAACTGAACTCTTTATTTATCGGTAACCAAGAAGATAACTCGACCCTGTTGTCAACGACACGTCACTTAACAGTATGTTTAGGTAAGGGGAGTCCCAGGCAGGGCTGAATGACGAATAGGCCACCCACTGTTCGGCGTTGGATGAAGGGAAGAGGGACTGTATCTCCAATTCTCAACATCCCTATGGAGATAAAGCGTAGGTGCTGGCAGAACGCCTGTAGTCAATTCCAGCACCAGGGCCTGCTACCCATTCATGTCCTAACGCTGCTCAAGCCGCAGCCAAATAGAATGGGTACCAGGGCCTGTTGGCCTTGGATATTTGGGTTGGTTATGTGGGGGCCGTGTTTCGCTGGGAGTTCCCGAACAATTTGGTGGAATGTAGCGGGAGAGAGGCCGTGGCCGCAGGGCTGGACGCTCTCCAACAGCGTCTTAGACCACACGATTGCACTTGCCTCACTCCAATCCCTCAGCAGTTTGCCTCTTCACGCCATGCCAATTGGCTAGCGTCGCCTGGAAAATTACAGTTTTCGTGGTTCCGTTGCTGTCAGGTCACGTTCCTTATTGTTTACCTATATTTTTCGACGGTGAATCGGAAGGGATGGCTCTCGGAGGTATGAGACTGCATCATGCTGTGCTAGACAATAATTTGCATCATGTTTCCTTATAGATGTCGTAAATATTACCCCAATGGTTCAAGCTGCAGTGATGTTTAGTAACCGTAATTGATGATCTTCCCGTTCTCTTTTAATTGCTCAGTACAGTCGCACACCATGAATTGTGCTTAGATCACCAAGTCAAATGTGTTGAATGTTTGCTACGACGCCGTCCTCAAACCTGTTGATTTCCGCTAGAATTGTACGTGCTTTGAGCAGCTTCAGATCTGAACTTTTCAGTCTGGGGACGTAACGTCTTGCAGAACTATAATTGTTTCGTTGGATTCGATTCAAATCATCCAGTCCCATCTCATTATGCGTTTCAAGGTTCCTAATTCTTCCTCGAATAAAATGTCTCGCTTCCTTCCTGTCATTTAGTTAGATTCCTAATTAGTTTGGTTGGCCGCAGTCAACAGCCGTTCCTTCCCTCATCATCAAATGGAACGCTCCAAAACATACCAAT
Organism: Pachypeltis micranthus; assembly: GCA_020466155.1. Classification (NCBI taxonomy): domain Eukaryota; kingdom Metazoa; phylum Arthropoda; class Insecta; order Hemiptera; family Miridae; genus Pachypeltis; species Pachypeltis micranthus. Next base: position 13,975,722 of record CM035775.1, read on the forward strand.
CTCCCTGCACTGGTTATCCTGAATCTCCTCGTTGAGTTGGAGTCGCCAGACCCAGAGAGGGCTAAGGGAATCCTCTGCTGCCTTCTCACTATTGCCTGTTAACCATCACCTGTCTACCTCGAAATCAACCTGTACACCGTTGAGACAACAACCGTGAGGACGCGAACATTTTTCTTTTGTACGTACCTTTTCCTTCGTGTTAAATTAACAAGTGTATTAAACCAGGCAAAATGAAAAGAAAATAGAACGTTCTGAATGAATGGTGATGCTGCTTCGTAGGGCGAATGAATAGGTAATGTTCAATTCTTCCTGCCGCGATTTGGTGTGGTGGTTGGATTATAGGATCTACGAAACGCGACGCTACAGTTAGTGTAAGTGAAGGGGATGGCCAGAGTGGCGAGGCGAGGCGAAAACGAGAGCTATAGACGAAGTGAAGACTTTAGTTGGAGAGACGTTGATTAATTATCCTCTCCCCTCCCCCTCCCCCACTGCTTCGCTTAGTTCGCCAGCTTACTTGGTCTTGGCAAGTCGTTGGTCGTTGTTTGTCTTGCAGGTGTCCTTGGTCAGCCTTGGTCTGGTCTGATGAATGATCTCTGGTTTGTTGTCTGTAGTCAAAGGTTGGAGGCAGGAGATGAGTCATAATATGAGCGTGAGGACGCTGCAAATCCGCGAATTTCCGTTAACTATAGGTCGAAACCATAGTGTGGTTTCACGTGTTGGCGACATACTGAAAGAGGAGGTTGGAAATGTCTTCCAGGCGTGGATGTTGTGTCTGTGGTTACATCTCCACTTCCTTGCATGTACTACGCGCATACACAGAGATTGGGGCTTCCCCTGCAACCTGCGTGGGTTCCTGAGGAGATGCTCATGTCTTGCCTAGTTGTATGGTTCGTACTTGTTCCCGAAAGTACTGAAGGGGAGTGACAGCACATGACGGCTCTGCGGCGTGGACCCGTCCAGCGCCCCCCCCCCCTCCTCTCCGTCTGCGTTAAGCGCCTTGATGATTCAGAGGACGTCCTTCAGGCCCTCCCCCTCCTTCATCCTTAACCCCTCCTCGTCCTTAGACTCATAACAAGTTTCGGTGCCCCCCCCTTCCCCTTATCATTACTCCTCCACCCTCCGCATTGCGCTGACGTGTACGCGATAGGTCGCCGCGTTCGATGGTCGGGGGCGGGCAGAGTGTCAGTGCAGAGGCGTACGGCGGCGGTAGGGCTGGTGGATTGTGTCGGGCGGGCGGGTGGGGGGGTGGGGGCTGTGGGAGCTGACTCTCCCCGAAATGGTGCGTGATGGAGCGACGTTGCCGGTTCGTGCGCCTCTTCTCGCTATCGGCCTTTCTTCCACCGACTGGTCCCAACCGCTCCCCCTCCACCTGCCGCCGCCGCTTCGTTCTTCTTCTTTTCGGGTCGTACGAATGAATGACGGGATCCCAAAGGGGAAGGGGCGTGTTGGTGGTGTGGAAGTGAGGTGGCGACGTTGCCGCTTCGACCCTTCGACCGTAAAAAAAAGAGAAAGAACAACTTTTGCGCAGTTCCATCTCCAGCGGCGGAGTCCAGTTGGCTCAGGTAACGAATACGAAGGCCGTCGCCGCATCCGCAAGTTTTATCATTCGAACCCGCGGTCGTCGTCACCTGTCGCTCCCCCCCCCCCCCCCCACACACACTTTCCCAAAAAAATCCTGCGTTGTGCGAACGAAACCTTCTAAATGAATTAACCATTTCTGGTTCACAAATTCTCCTTCCTCAGAATTTCTTCGTTTGCCCCCTTCCTTTTTCAGTTGTCAAATAGGAGCAGATTTTCTAGGAGAAAAATGTACTCTGGTGTGGGTTTCTGGTCGGCCAGGGAAACTGCGTGTAAAGAAGTCCATGTCCTGGTAGCAGCAGCCCACAGTGGGAACTGCTGGAGTTACCACCCAGCGTGAACGCCTTCCCACTGGGCACACCTACCTATATGGAGTGTCGCACACTTCTCTACAAGACAGCCCAGGGGTAGTGCAGGAGGGTCGCCACTGCACAGGCTGCCCAGAGGTCTTAGGGGCGATTCAGTGGAATGTGTAGTAGAATGGCTTCGACTCGGGATGCCTCACGATACTGGTTGGCCTGGATGGAGCTGGAGCGAGTAATGCGACGGTTGAGGGAATGGATGGGAGCTCATGGGTCCTGGTGAGACTCTCCTCACTATTCGTGTGGCGACGAGGGAGCCACAAAGTTCCTTCCTACATGTGGGCGTTGATGGTGGATACCATATCCGGCAAGAAGCAGATAAAGCTCTTCTTTTCGTTTGATGGTCAACCCCCACATGAGGCAGGTGCTTGTGAGAATTGTATTGGATTGGTGTAGAAGTTTTACACTCGTGTATGGGAAGCGTCTTATGGTAGAGGAAAACGAGGGCGTGCACTAATGCATCAGTACATCTCTGGAAGTTCTTTTCAGAGAGTTGGAGTTGATGTGGTGGGTCCTGTACCTGTAACAATACACACTAACCGCTACATCCTTACTGTTGTTGCATAGTGGCCAGAAGCAATACCAAACCCAGTTCAGAAAGCTGAACCAGTAGCTCACGCCTTACTGCAACGTGTGATTTCCGAGTGCGACATCCCAAGGACACTCTGGACCAAGGTCGAAACTGCCGATCAAAGTTGGTAAGGGAAATCTTGAAACAACTTGGAGTATGTCAGACCATGACAAGCTGTGGTAAGGTTGAATGGATGCATGGCTTCAATAATTATATTTGACATAGGGATCAACAACTGCCAATCGCACTTCTGAGCATTCATCGACAGGGTATTGTTAGGTAAGTCGCCAAGAGTGATGTGTCACCATAGCAGCGTGCCATGCGAGACACACCCGAGTCCTGCACTGAAGCCTGTGTACCACTGGGTATGGGAAGGTAATCCGCCTCCTGGGAAAAGGTGACGAGGTGCAGCGAGACCTCATATTACGGGATGAGTTGCTCATACGTTAGTGGGAAGATGTTAATAGTTGGAATGTCATCGAACAAACCATTGTTCCTAGCTGTTTTCAACAGGAAGTGGCTCAGCAAGCCCATTTCGGACAACGCGAGACTATGTCCTGTCTCAGACGAAATTACTACTGGCCAGGGATGACTCAAGATGTTACAGTAGTATGTGCGGCCTGCCAGGCATGTGGGCAATGTGGTAAGCCCCAGAAATAGGGCAAAGCACCCATGGGCCAGTACACCGATGGGGTTCTTTTTGAACGGTTGTTCATTGATGCTTTTGGGCCACTCTCCAAGACTGAATGAGGGAATCCGTACATCATTTACAAAGTGGGCAGAAGCATTCCCGACACCAGATGTGAAACAGTGGCACAAGGCCTGCTAGACATTGTCAGCGCTCAATTTGCAGTACCACAAGAGCTTCACTCTGATCAAGGCACTTCCTTTGAATCTCGGGTATTTCGAGGAATGTTTAGGCTTCTCCAAAGTTGTAAAACGAACTACTCCCAAAGCTATGGTCAGATTCAGCATTTCAATAGGAGGCTGAATGACATGGTAGCCAAATTAGGGCCTGACAAGCCAGAAGACTGAGCATGCTGTAACAAGTTTCTCACCAGCTAGCCTTGCCCTGGGATGAGAACTGACACTTCCAGTGGATTTAACGATCACTACAACTACCACGAATGTCCAAAAGTTGAAGGTTGATATTCAGGAGGCTCACGAACTGGCTTGTGAGGGGATTGGTGAAGCACTTGTCTACGGGCAGTGGCTGTACAATGTTCACATGTTCAGCGCTTAGGGACCTGTCTCCATGGGTCAGTTCTGGTAATGGGGGTGGGGGTCTTTCCAAATTGTAAAAGACGCATTGTCCGTGCACACTCATTGGCTATGATCTTGCAATCAGCCCTCCAAGAACAAAGAAACCAAGATTGGGGGGGGGGGGTGTTAGGTGAGTAATCAAGAGTGATGCGTCACCTCATCTGTCGTGTCATGTTCATTCATGAGATTCTTCAATATTTATTCGTTCGTATTTTGCTCCTACCAGATGTTGAGCGACGAATGGGGGACCTTGAATTGGTAAATGTATGTGGTGAGTGAAGACTGCATTACAGTTGACAGAATAGCGATACCAGTTTGAGCGCGAGTATTTAAACGTGAACAAGGGGGCTCTAAATACGTGAACTGGTTGCGTATGGAACTAAAGTGGTGAGAGAGAGTACTGAGTTGTGAGTAGTGCTAGAGCCGATAGATGAGTGAATCGCAGGAACTGAGAGACGAGTGAGTGTTGTGGGGTAAATTGAGGCATAGGAAGTGGATATTTTGTTAAGTCCAGAAAGGGGAAAACCGGTCGAAGGAAATAACTGAACTGAACTGAAGAAGAGGCAGGCCAGACTTTCCCGCAGCTACGAACAAATGCCTGAGGTCAGAAATAGGTGGACATCAAGTTGATGAGTTGAGTTGATGTTCGGGGAAGGCCTGAAACATGGACGTCGAGTGTTAGTTTCAAGCTCAAGTTCCCAACTAATTCATCCTGCGCCGAACACCAGTGTTATATCACTATTCTCCCGCTTACCTCACATTCAGGCAAGAGTGGAAAGTGAGATTCAAGAATATGCTTGCTACCCTTTGCTGCAAGATCGCTGAAGCCGAATGCGAGGCCCCAACCCGAAGTTGACGCGCCTGTGGATTTACATTTGTTCATCAGGCGACTCACGTAGTGCTCAGTTCTGCCCCTAGAAGTCCATGGTATGCGTAGGTTGGGGACTTCTGGAATCTTTGTGAGGTTCCATGGGGAACGTGCAACTATTGAATCTATCCATAAAGTTGTATCCAACGCCGCTGTCATGATTTGTGTTGTTATAAGTCATTTCCCTCTGTTTATATTGTCGTGACACAAGTCCCAAACATGATTGTCTCTTCAATAAGCGGTCCAATTCAAACGAAATACACGGGAAATAGAAATATAGGAAAATAAAAGACCAACGAGCACAAAAATCCACAAAACTATTTCGACTGGAGGGCCGTCGTACGGATATTTAAATGGTGAATGATAAGATTATCGAATCATGTTTTCTCATTTGACGCACATTCCTTAAACCTGTTGTAGAGAAGTTCGTTTATCGAGCTTAAACATTTCTTCAACAGGCGAGTCGTATTGTGCAACAGCATTGGCTTTGTCCTACTCTCATTTATGCAACAATTCCAAAATACTCTGAATGCATGGGAATTTTGGCTAGTTGTTCAGGGACATAGAACGACTTCGAGAAAGTTTACTTATACTTGTCGTTGTTGGTAAGTTAAGTTGCCGTCAGTATTCTCTAAGGCATTGTTCTTAAGAATAGTATGTAGTATACTATTGATCAACAGACTTGAGACAAAGCAAATTTATGTTATGTTCTATGAGTATTTAACACCCGTTAATAGTTATCAGAATCTGTGTTAATATCTTATAATGTGTGTAAACCACGTACTTGACCATTTCAGTATGTACGAAACCATGTGTGAGCATTTCAGTGTTTTGTACCGCCTGACTCCTGTTGTAGGCCCTAGTGATCGTAGTCTAGTGGATAGAGACGAAGATTCATAATCGGACGAAAGTTCGGGATTGGATATGGAAACTGTGACCTGTTATTTGGATCGTTGTTTTGCGGATAGTGTGTATTGTGCAGCGCATTTCGAATCTTCGTCTATATCCACTAGACTGTGATCACTTGGGGGGGGGGGGTATGCGGTACAGTATATATAAGTTAAGTTCGGTTTTCATGTGGATGACTTTTTAAAAAGAACTTAATTTCTTTTACAAAGAAACATAGAACATTTCAAGGGCTGAGAAAGGAGACACTGAGCTGAGCTTGGGAGGCTCTACTTACACAATTTTGTAGCTGACATAGCAGCAGTTGGTCATCCCAGGCTGGCTAAACATAATTATTGCTTGACGTATGTATGAAGTTGTGTAACATATATATGTTCGCGGATGACTCAGCTGCTTTAGTTAAAGGAATGACAGAGTAGGGAGTTGTCGCCGATGCATCAAAACTTGGATTTTCCTTCAACAAGATGAGTGGGGCACAGTGGACCAGGCCGCTGTTTCCTGCACTTGGTTCATAACTCGCATGGCGTTGTGGTGAGGTGGATTCCTTCCTATCCTCCGCAAACTCTGGAGCACCTTTGATGTACTGGAGTACCTTTGGAGGATTGTAAGAAGTTACCTCACTGGCAGGCAGCTGCATTTGCGGATGCAGGGGGGTGGCACATCAGGAGGCTAAGTGGAAGAGGGTCCTGGGACCTGAATTTTGGAACGTGGAGTACGAGAGCTTACTTAGGGCAGCAGTTTCTCATGTGCTACGCATCCAAGTCCAGATGGACATAATGGGGCTCTGCTTGGCGATGCAGAAGACTGAGGTGGTAGTGATTTTTGAACACCGGATCGTGAATGTGTTAGTAATTATTGTGGGGGAAACCGAGATCACCACCTGACCCTGCGGTGCAGCATATCAACTAGCTCAGCTTCTGGGTGTGATGTCCACATGGTGACAGCAAAGGAGTATGTCGTGGTGAGCAATCTTGCCAGGTTGATCAGCTGGGAGTTGTATTCTTCGGCTTCTCCTGCTGTAAAAAGCTGAGTTGTGGGCTGGTGCACAGGAAAGAAGCACTCAGGGTGGCGTGTTCCCATAGCACAGTCTCGGAGCCTCCTATTATGGTGAGTGGCATCACACCCATCGACCTGAAGGCCAAGGAGCGTCAAAGGCCATTGACCCTGACGACAAGGGTAAAAAGAGCCTTTGAATGCTCCAAGCATGGCAGGGTCGATGGGAGACAGAAACCCGAGGGAGGTGGACAGCCCACTCTCATCCCCTAAGTCCACACCTTCAGGAGTTACCTCCACAGAATGGTAAAAAAGAAGATCCCTTCTGCACGTACATTAGGCAGAACATGTTCTTCGCCAGGTCGGCCCAGCAGGAGACAGTTGGGGAGCTCCTGCCATCCTCGGTAGGATGTTGGAGAACGAGCCTAGGTGGAAGGCTGTGGATCGTTTGGGTATGGCTCTGTCAGCCGAGAAGTCGGATGATTAGTGGCATCTGGTTTCCAAAGAAGGGTAGGGCGTCCTTATAGCGTGCCAGGGTACATGGTTCCACCCTGAAGAAATGCCGCATAAGCGATGCCAGGGTGGACGAGCTCCTTGGGAGAGGGGGAGGAGCATTTAGGACAAGCCTAAACTGCCCTGCCCTGCAGGACAATGGTGGATTGTTCCCAAACCATATTCTCATATAAGATACATAGGGGCTGCTCCAGAAATTCCGGAATTTCAACCCGTACAGTTTTTACTCCATTATTCTGGAACAGCGATTATTATTCTTTTAACAAAAATCGTGTTAACAGTCTCATTCGTTTTCTGTGCAATGGCCTTGGCACGAGGAGAGCTACCAATAAATTCCGGAACTGTAACATCACTTCCTACCACCGTGAAAACCATTGAATTTACCCAGAGCTAAGGAACGGCCTCCCAGGAGGGACGTTATACGAATAGTAGTCAAGTCCTTCGACTGACCTTATCAATTCGTTCTCTCGATCATTTCCTCTGGGCGTCCCCAACAAACGCCTTCAAAACTGAAGTAAAATGTTTTCGTGAAAGACAATAAACTGGCGTCTTCAATTTCGTCGGTTATTCTAATTATTTTCACGCGTTTAACGGTACTTCTATCGTGTTGACGACTTATTGGACTACCGGCGTAGTTGAGCGCGGTTCCACCAGGAAACTCTACGATTAATAAGCGAAAGTATTAAAATTGAACGGAAATGTTTTATTCAAACTCCGGCAACTAGAACATCGCGAAGGAAACAAATCAAAGAGAAGGTGAATTGAATCATTGATAGACTTTTCAACAGCAAGTGCGACTTATTGAGGAAGGTCAAGGGCGGAAGGCAAGAGCCCCAATCCCAGGGACAGGGCCTGGTCGATAGGAGGCGGCACGCGACTCAAAACGACGCAGTTGACCGCTAGACGATCGATCATTTCGATGTAATGATTGACTCAATCGATCGATGGTGCAATAATTAGCGTCGGAGTGATATGATAATTAAATTTATTTTTATTTAATCGAAAGAAGGAATTGCTGGAATTTATTGAACTCGAGCGGGCGAGGAGGGGGGTTGAACTGCAAGGTTAACCTAGTGGTTGCTGATTTTTTGACCGTCCTTAGTCCAAGTAAGAGATGAGGGAAGCTACGTATCCGATCTTTACGGTGCCAAACCATTCTAGAAATATTTAGGGAAATAGGCTGTGCGTGCCCGTGAACGAGATTGAGACTGAATCTGCCTAAGTTTGATATTCAGCCTGCAAGTAGCTTGAAATGTGAGTATGCGACCTCTGAGTTCTCCACACCTACCTTAACGAGACTCCCTATCCATTAATGACAAAGTCATTGTCTCCTCTTTCCCCCTCATACCTGCGGCAATTCCACTTCTGCGGTTATTTCTAACGCGGTTTTCCCTTTTTTACTTTCCCTCTCCTCAATTTCAGATTCCTCTCCACAACAGAGAGCTCCTCCCAAAATTCATTCAGCTATGAACTCTCGTGAAAGTCACACTCGTCTCTCTGTGCTCTCCGCCCATACAGTTCGCTCTCTCCTTCCGATTCAGTTTCCCTCGCCAGTTCATGCATATTACGAGTCGTCCCTTTTGTACACAAACTCTACTCACTTCATTGCATTTAATACAGTCCTTCTCTCGCTCACCGAGTTCTTTTTTCAACTCTCGCCCTCTCCTGCGCCCAACAGATACTTCTAAACATCATTTACAAAGGTATAATAGTTTCAACTGTGGAAAATGACGAGTAGCAGAAGACATTTCAGACACTTTTGGCGAACGGCAATTTTAGTGCAATTTTTTACTTTCCGCTACCCGAAGGGAAGGAAAGTATAGTAATCGGCCCAAAAAAAAATTTGGGTTTTCTTCAGATCTTTACGTTTCAGACCCTACTGAGTCTAGAAAACCTAATTTCGGCGCGTGGTCCGTGTGTGTGTGTATGTGTGTGTGTGTGTCTGTTTTCGATTTGCGGGAGAACGGCTGATCCGATTGAACTGGTTCTTTTTTTGTTTTGTTCGTTATTTTTTGTAGACACCAAAATAAGGTTATGGACGATTTCGGCCGATGGGAAGGGGGGTGGGGGACGAAAATTTACCAAAAACTAGGGTTTTTCGCATTTTTCTCGAAAACGGCTCTATCGATTTTGATTAAGCTTTCAAATTATCTTTTCCTAATCAATACCTAACTTTTCTTCTCCATACATATCTCCATGAAAATACGGTGAACGGAGATAAGGGCCCCTGAAGCAAAAATAGGTTTTTTACGCTTTTTGGCAAAACGGCTTCAGCGATTTTCACCAAACTCACAGGATGTTTTCAAATAGTTAATACCTACATATTCTATTCAATAAATGTTCCTGTGACGGTCCATTGAACAGAGATAAAAATCAAAATGTGTCGAAAATAACGTTTTTTCTAACATTTCCGTAAATTCCAGGGTAACTTTTTCGCCAGATGTGATAAATCCTAGTGGAGTGTCTTTTAGTCACCCATACCAACATTTCGTTCCCCATAATTATTTCTGTATATACATGTTGAACGGAGATATAAGCCAAGTTAACACAAAAAAGGAGATTTGTCGAATATTAATTTATCGGTATTCCAATTTTCTCAAAAACGGCTCTAACGATTTCGATCAAACTTTCGGAGTACTCTCAGCTAACTAGCACGTACATTTTGTTCTCGATGAATGTTCCTGTAAAAATGCGTTAAACGAAGATATACCGCCCGCCTATGTAGATGGTGTTCGAACTTAAAGGGGTGGCGGAAAGTTGTGTGTTGCTACGCACCATATATTAATATATAAAACTCGTTCATATGACACTAGAGATCCCATGAAGATCAGAAGGGGAGTCCAATGACACTACAATCAACAATCTATACGATGCTGGGTTAATAAGAAAATCAATACCCTCAGAAATTCCAAAATTTGAACTTACATCGATGTGTTTACTTTCCTTGGCTTGACAAATGGAAAGTTACGTAATCGACTCTAAAAAAAGTTTAGAAAAATGCTATTTCCGGAAAAAGTCTGTGTGTGGTCTATAAAGCACCTTAAGCTTGTTAACAAACCAGCAAATTGATGGGACGCCAAATTAAGAATATGAGCATTTTGATTAGATTTCTTTTTACGGACAGCTCCATATGACCCGACATTACCATGAAATTATAATTAGCGAGGAAAATGAAAAGAGCAGAACAATAAATTACCAAACATTTCGACGAAAATGCTCAGTTCAAACTTGATATCTGGCCCGCAGGTTACCATAGGACGCCAAAATAAAGGGAATGAGCGAAATCTGCCCAAAACTAACTAGTTATCGTAGTAATCACAACACTAAATATTTTTTTCTCAAAAATGCCTTCAACGATTTTAATTAAATTGTTGGTATTGACAGCTACAAATGACGCGACAATACCATAAAATTTTCATGAGTCGGAAAATGATGAGAGCAGCGCAATAAATGATCAAACATTTCGACCAAAATTATTTTAGAGCAGTTTTTTCTCATAAACTCCGCCTAAATGAGGTAGTCAAATCAAGTATCTATACGATGAGAACGTGATAACTTTCATAAGGTGTATAGGAGCTAGTACAGAAATTCCAGTATTACCACCCCACTGTTTTTAACTAACTACCCGTTCTCTCAGATTTTTTTCCCGAGTATTCCAAAACGGTGAACGGTTTCCTTCGTAAAAAATTTTCGTAAACTGTCTTTTAAATCACCGTTGAACTGATTGCTCAGTAATGGTCGTGGCACGAGTAGCAGCAGCGCAATAAATTCCAGAACCGTAAAAGACGTTGAAAGTTGTTATAAAAATAATGAAAAACAGATTTCATTAGTTTCGAGAGGCAAGAGAATCGTCGAATGCACGTGTGGCCAAGGAAAGTTGTGTGATGCGTCGGTCCTGATGTTGACTTATTACTTCTGCAGTTTGACGCACAATTCCGGAACTGTAAACACCGGTGGAACCGTCCCAGAAACATTTTGACAAAAATGCTCAGCTCAAACTTGATATCTGGCCCGCAGGTTACCATGGGACGCCAAAATAAAGAGAATGAGCGAAATCTGCTCAAAACTAACTAGTTATCGTAGTAAGCACATGTTGATAACCTAATCAATTGCCCATAAGTCGTGGCATGCGTAGTAGCAGCAGTTCAATAAATTCCGAAACGCTAAGCGCTACCAATTTCTCGTTGTGGAACGTCAAGTGGAAAATATGTTGGGGCGGTAGAAATCGAAGAATTTATGGAGGGCTGCCCACGTGTGAGTTCTATAGGAAATACAACGTGCAACCAGAAGGAGGCCTATGGAACAGCGAAAGTCGTCGGTTTCGGTATCAACATGTACACAGAGGGATCGAAAACTCTGGAGGGCACGAGCTTTGGGAGGAGTGGGATGTACATTGCCCTGGGTCCTGCTTCAGAGATTTATGCTATCGTTGCCGAGGCCATAATAATGCATGAAATAGGCTAAAGCAATGAAACTAACTGATAGTCAAGCGTCGATAGCTGATAGGGGAGCACCGTGGCCAAGTGCGTTGGGGCGTGAGGCTTTCTGAGCCAGGCCAGGATAGCACCAGCAGACTCTGGTTAGATCCCCAGGAGGGGTGAGACAATGGGTAGCAGCGGGCTCGTAGGGGAGTTGGGACATGGCCCCCGTTTGTGGCCACGGCGAAATGCCATTGGTCCCTGCTGCTCCGGCGAGTCCTTTGGTTCACAGCTGCCTCCCTGATATCTTCTTCTTCTTCTTCTTCTAGTCAAGCGTTGTGTAAGGCGCTGATGAACTACTGCACAACGTCAAAACTGATGCTATAGTGCAGGGTGCGGTTTAGCTGTATATGAAAAGTGTTAACTTGTATTGGACTCCTGGACATAGGAAATGAGAGGGCGGACCTTTTGACCTACAGGGCCGCCGTGGGACTTCACAAGTGCACCCCAAAGTTCTATCTCAGGGTGAACACACGAGATAAGACGTGCCCTCTGGACGTAAGAGGATTACGACGGGACACTGCTAAGTGACCCCGCTCAGCCGAATGTGCCGCCCAATCGACATCCCACAGTGTGTAGGGTGTGTGGGGCAGATGATGAGACTCCCCACCACGTCATGGCCCAGTCCTGAAGACTTGAGAAGCAGCTGTTCTTCCTCGCTGCTTCCCCTTTTGCAGGAAATATCTGGCATTCCTTTGAAGGCTAGGCATGGACTTGTGAAACATTAGCACTGGCACAATAGGTCATTAGGCCGCGCAGCTGCGACACTCAGAGAGCTACATACGAAGGGCTGAGGAAAGTTGTGTTATACGTCTTATCATATTCGTGTTCAAAACTATTTCAACAATTTTTATAAATTTGGTGGTGATAACGTAATATACCGCGAATATTAATCACATTTGTAACAAACGGGAGTGTAACTGTTTTTTTTGTTTTGTTTTGCAGGTAAGTCGAGATGTTCCACTTGACGAGCTTCTGCTGAACAGGTAGAAGAAAACTCGATGGAGATACGTTGAATTATTCGTAATGCATGTATTAATGACTGTCCTGTCACACCCCCAAAACCCCCCAAAGCAACGAGTAAACGAGCATTGCCACGAGTTACGTACGTTTGAGTGACTTCATTTTATCATTAGCTGATGAAGTTCTAGTTGAATAGTTTAGTATTCCGATGGTGGAACTCGTTTGGAAAATCCCTTGAAACGATTGTTAGGTTTCTCTAGTCATTAGAATCACCTTGTGCCCTCTTAGTTATATCCTCCCGCTGTTACACACCAGTTCCTTTTGTCCCATAAATATCAACCTAACCAGTGTTCTCGGCACAAGTACAGTCCACTTTTCTCTTTTTTAACATTCGCTTCTAATTCTCCTCCTCTATATTTATTTGCCGTTTCTCTCGTGCACCAAACACAACTATTTATCTAATGTTATCTTTTTGTCGTCAAAACATTCCTCTCCGCACACATGAAAATTCCCCGAGCTACCCGATTTTCACAATTCCCTCTTATTTGTTTATATGGAAGATTGCTAGTATAAATGCTATTCTTCGTACTACACTCGATGGTTACACAAAATTAACGGAGGATAGTAGCGGTCAATCTGCACGTTTCAGACTTCTGAACGTCGTTTTAACTTTCCTAGGCTCTACGAAGTACGACTGAAAATAAGGAAAATTGAGTTCTTTCAGATCTTTACTGAGTCCGAAAAACACTATTTGGGAAAATGGTCTGTGAACGCGACTGAGAGAATATAATATGCAGCCCGCAGGTCACCTTAGGACGCCAAAACAGGGGTATGCACGAAATCTGCCTGTGATCGAAACACAAAATATTTTTTTTCTCAGAAACGGCTACAACGATTTTGATTAAATTTTTTATACGAACCGCTCTCAATGAGGCAATTATACCATAAAATTCCCATTCGCGGGGTGATGACGAGAGCAGCACGATAAATTCCGAAACTACACTTCACTTTGCCCATTTGGTAGCTCTTCCCCTGCCATTGTCGCTGTGCAATGAATGGACCTGAGTTTGTGTACAAAGGGGCGACACAAGGGGATTACTCGGGATACGCGTGAACTAGCGCAGGAAACTGTATCGAAAGAAAGTGTGAATTGTTACTGGGGCGAGAGTTGATACAAAAAGGCCGAGGGAAAGTACAAAAGGGGAAATCCGTAGTCGTTGGAAGTTAACCTGAACTTAATCCCTTTGTCGAACGGGCAGTTCTCGGACTTCCCCTTCACCACGGCATCACGCGAAAAGAGCTGAAACCGCTGGGTAGGGCAGACGCACCAGGTAAAGGAATCAGCCTTTTAGCATGTGCTGAACAACCCTATTACAGGCTGCTCTTTTCAAGGGTGCTCATTCATGAAGGTGTGGTGTATCGGCGTGTGTGCACCAAGGAAGCGTGTAGGGGCCCCATCCTCTACCTAATATACGTTAGTGACGTTCCAACTTCCCATGACATCAGCACTGCAATGTTTGCTGATGACTGCATGATAGTTTCCCGTGACACATCTGGCGTAGAGGCATCTGTAAAACTGCTGCTCCACTTCAATAGCACACAGGAATGGGCTGACCAGTGGCGAATTCAAATGAACGCTGAAAAATCATGCAGGACCACACTTACCATGAAAAGACTTTATCAGGCAAGCCATATCGTGATGTGGTACGGTACTTGGGTGTACACCTACATCAATGGGTGTACACCTACATCAATGGCTTGCTCACCTTTGACGCACACATAAGTGAGCTAATAGAAAGACTTCGTACCCCTATTAACCTTCTCAAGACCCTCCTCAGCCAAACTTCACCATTCTGGCAGTATGTTTGCTCCATGTGAGGGCTAGCCTGTAACTCGCAGATCAAAAGAGTCCAAACTCAACAGAACCGAGCCCTTCGCCTAATAACCGGCGCTCCATGGTTCGTGAGGAATTCTGTTATCCGCTGAGAAATACTCACTGGCCAGAACGTAGCGGTGGAGTGAGTTTGTGACGCTGAGGGCCCTGTTGCTGTGAATTAAGCAAAATTAACCAAAGGAAATTGAGAGGAACGATTTCGGCTTTGAGAGAGGTTGATGACTCTTGGAAAGCTCGTTGGTGATGAGAGCAGTCTTCTCTGGCTCCACGCTGCGTTGACACGGTAGAAGCCACACTACTCGGTTTAGTAGGTTCGTTGTGGTTATTGCAGCTCTGTCACGTTAGTTACGCCTTTCTGTCACGTTAGTTACGCCTTTCTCTCACACGTGTCTCTCTCTGTTCAGTTTGTGTTGCTATGATCTTTCAAATACCATTCTCGACCACCCAGTCACAATCGAAACCACGCGATAGGTTTCTTGTGCAACGTGCAGGCTTACAATGTGCCACATGAAGACAGCACCCCGCTAGGACCAACGGGCCTGGTTTGAGTAATATTCTGCTCTCTTTATTCTTCCTGTGCGTTCTCTAGAGGGGAAACAAGAGTTCGTTAGAATCAATACATTGCCAGCTAATTGACAAGGTGTGGCTCCTCCGCGTCTGAAGTCGGTAACATGGGCCCGCCCCTCCCACCACACTGTCAGTCGTCCCCTAAATCGAGGATTGTTGGGGCGTCTGAGGGCCACAAAGTCTAGTCGTAAACCTTCCGAACCGGTTGAAATGGACTCAGAACGAAGAGGGATGAGCTGGAAGTGGAAGCAGAGGCAGCAGCCCGTGGCCTTCACCTTGACGTGCATATTTGACCAATATCGATTTTCAGCGGCTCCCGACCAACTTCCCTCCGGTTTTCCCTTCGAAAGTATCTCTGGCAACAACCCCTTTAATGTCGGCGCTCCCCTCAGCAGTTCGAAGCTCCGCGTTGAGTGTGTGCGCGCGCGTGTGTACCTAACGAAATCCTGCAGGATCGTTTGACGACGGTAAACACTTTTCATATTTTACTTACGAATTGTGAAGAAGATTCAGTATGTCGCGAGGGCGCAAATTTCAGGTTTAGAAGTCCACCCTTCAGCCAAGGGCAAATGCCGAATGAACAAACACAAATTTACCTCCATATCCAAACCACATGAGTTGAAATGAACTAAACAAGCATGCATTTTTAATATTGCGGCCTTATATCGGCACTAACGCGGCGAATGTTGTCCTCCGAGTGGCCGATTGTTTGGGGCTAATGTTCACATGTCCCCACAGAAAATAGTCGAGATCAATTCCACGGGTCTGGAACGTCAAATTATGCGGTTATCAGACGTTTCCTTCAGTAAATCAATAGTGGCACGAGCTGTGTGACATGCTGCCTCGTCTTGTTGAAACCACAGCTCCTGCGCATCACGGTTGTTCAATTGTGGAACGGAAAAGTCAGTTATCATGACTCTATGGCTGTCACCGTTGACTGTAGCGTTCTGGGCGTCGTTTTTAAAGAAGTACGGACCCATAAAGCACGCCGGTCAGTTTTTCTGGATGTAACGGCGTCTCAACGTACACTTGAGGATTATTTTCCCTCCAAATACGGCAGTTCGACAGTTATGTTTATTGACGTAGCTATTCATAGCTAAACAAAATTCAGTTACGAAAATCGGGATCAACGGCAATCTTGTTTTGGGCCCATTTACCAAATCTACTTCCACTTCTGTGGGTATAGAATGTTGATTCGCTAACGCGTGGCAATTAGTAGTCTGCACGAGGAAATAATACGAGCTATTTAAAGTGTTTTTACTGTGATGGGTGCCCTAAAGTTATCACTTTAAAGGCCAAGAAAGAAATTGCTAAAGGAAGATGTTACAATTGCCTAGGAAGAACGCATAAGCTAGTTAATTGCAAAAGGTTATGGA
Organism: Pachypeltis micranthus; assembly: GCA_020466155.1. NCBI lineage: Eukaryota > Metazoa > Arthropoda > Insecta > Hemiptera > Miridae > Pachypeltis > Pachypeltis micranthus. The sequence goes on from CM035775.1 coordinate 13,992,054, forward strand.
AAAACCGTAAAACTTTTTCGGTTGCAACCATCGGACTAGCTTCAGTACTTTCCTCTGCTGGAATTGCTGGAACATCAAAAAGATTTGGACAAAGACTACGGTGATGTTTCTTTATTTCCTTGCAGTGAGCACAGGCTCTTACCCTTTTGCAATTAAGTAGCTTATGCGTTCTTCCTAGGCAATTGTAACATCTTCCTTTAGCAATTTCTTTCTTGGCCTTTAAAGTGATAACTTTAGGGCACCCATCACAGTAAAAACACTTTAAATAGCTCGTATTATTTCCTCGTGCATTTTTTTTGTTGGAAACGGTGGGTGCAGGCGATACCCTCACTGTGGCCACAAACGACCCCACAGCACTGGTATCACTTGTTGTGACGTCACGTATACGCCCGCACAAAGCTGAGGACATCCGCAAGTTCTGCATTCTCCACCTCTCCAACTCGCGCAATGCCGCGAGTTCATCGCATACGCACAACGCATGCTCTGCCGTCTCCAGCCCCAACTCGCAGAACGTGCATACCTGTACCTCACACTTGCCAGTATTTGCAAAGTGGTACCTCAGCGGACAGTCACCAGTAAACAGGCCACATACGATCCTCATATCCTTCCTCCCCAGTGCAAGCACCTCCTTGGCATTCCCCTAGGAGAGTCGGATGTAGAGTTTTGACTGGGCAGCCCTGCACCTATCCTCCCATTTGCCAACCTCTCTACGTAGGTGGCTCCTGGTAGTCCCAACAAAGGGCTCAGGGCCGACAGGGTGATCCATTCTTTGCAAACCCACCAGCCCGTTCGTTTCCCTGTAGACCCTGATGCCCTGGCATCCAACACAGTGTTACACTGTTGTCCTCGGCCAGGGCCTTCAGTCCTCTCAGACACTCCCACACCTGCCGCGACGTAAGACAATACGAAGCTAAGGCCTTGACCTGACTGTCCACCATAATGTAGATCCTCTGCCGCTTCAGTCCCCTCTGCATCAGCCGCTGCACACAGACTGTCACCTCAGCCACCTCTGCCTGGAACACCGTAGCCAGCAACCCCAATGGGATCGCCGCTCCAATTCTCGGCCCAAAGATGACTGCTCATGCAACGCCATCCTGCACCGAGCCATCAGTTTAATATACCAGTGCCCCAGCCTCAAAACCGGGAACTCCCTCTTCCGACCTAGATCGCCCATGAATGAGTATCTGAAAGGGTTTCTTGTACAGTTGGACATTGCGTTGGGTGTGATTTTCTGTATTCTGATTTGTTAGGGGTCGGTGACCCCGACATCTGTCCACTTTTCGCGTACAGTAGACCCTTTCTTGAGCGCTGACAATTCTCTTAATTCTATCGAGATGGGCTTCAGTACTCAACACCTCATCAATGGCAAGAGTAAACATTTAAAATTATTTTCAATTGAATCTAAAGTATTCCTCAAACTAGCGGTGCAATTCTTGGTTTTTGGAAGATTGGTTAGTTCATTGTATTCATGATCAATGAATGTTTCCAAAGCGTTCTTCTAATTTTCACTTTCCTTGTCTCTACAAAGTAGAAAGGAAAGTTATGTAATCGGCTGGAAAAAAATTTTGAGTTTTCTTCAGATCTTTACGTTATGTCTGTGAAAGATCTTTAGAGAAAACGACCGAACCAAATAATCGCAAACTTGATTTCTAGCCCGCTGGTTACCGCAGGACGCCAAAATAAGGGTATGAGCGAAATCCACCGAAAGTTAACTATAGTTATCATAGTGATCGAAACACTAAACATTTTCTTTCTCAAAACTGGCTCCAAGGATCTTGATTAAATTGTTTATATTGATAGCTCGTAATAAGACAATTATACCATAAAATTCCCATTTGTAGGAAAATGACGAGAGCAGCACAATAAATTATCAAAAATCTTCGACGAAAACTTAGCGCGGTTTTTTTTTCTTATAAACTCCGCTTAAATGTCCCTAGAATGTTTAAAGAATTGGTTTAGTAGTCCAATCCAGTGCCTATAAGGTGAGCGTTTGAAAAGGCTCATAAGATATAAGGGGCTCACTTCAGAAATTCCGGAATTTCAACTACCGCCGTTTCGCTTACTAACAGTTTTAAAAGTTTGTACCCAATAATTCTGCAAAAATATCATGTTCTCGGCCTCATTGTACCGATTGTTGAATGATGATCCGGGAACGAGTACGAGCAGCACAATATATTCCGGAACTGTAAGCGCTACCACTGTCTTCTGCCGTGAAGTGTCGTTTGATCAAGTTCATATGAACTGAGCGATAAATGAATTGATTAAGTAGAACAAGGCACTTAGAAAATGAATTGACGTAGAGTTAAGGAAAGTTGTGTGTTGCAACGCACCAGATATTTTCGATTGCAGTAAGGTGATACAATTTTGTGCCTTGACAGTCAAATATGTAGCTAAATAATCAAACGTATCAGTGTTAGAGATTGTTCGATTTGTATGTATGTTCGCAACACACATTTTCTAAAATTCTTAGTATTTAAAAATATCTTCGTCAAACTTTTCCGTTGTCAATTTTGGTAATCTCTTCTCCTCTCCGCCTTTCGTTTTCTTGGTGTAAGTACGGATAAGCATATATATTCGCGTTCGACTTTCAACGATTCTTATTTCTAATCCATCAATTTTCACCCCTTTTCGTACTGTTTTCTGAGCTTGGTCGGAGTTGTTAGGCGTTGACATTCATTTCAAGCACGCCAATGGCTTCTTCGTTCCAACTATTTACTTCGATGGAACCCGTAGCAGCTGCAATAAATGCTATTTCTTCGTTCGCGTAGTAGAATTCGCGTCGGCTCGTTTTTATTCCGTATCAAGAGCAACGTTCTGCTACCATTTATTTTGTGGGGAAAAGCGTCGCTCCTAATCCTCGCATAATAGTATTTTAAATTGAAAGTAAAATGAAAGACCACCTTTTTCATTCCGAACTCAAAACGCAACCCTTTCGTGACGTAAAACTCTCAATAATTTGTTAAGCGTGGATATTTTTCTCGCCTAGTTGGCGACACACATCCATTTCCTGCGCACGATGGCGAATTGGCTGACTCAAGCCTTCTTCTACATATGCACTCTACAACATTAACGGGTTCTATCGTCACTAGATCCATAGTAAGTCCAATTAATTGCTCTGATGGACGATTGACCGTAAAATGGACGCGATACGTATTTCGAACGAGAAACATTATTTTCAAAATAAATGTGCACAATTTCGAAGGATTGTTCAGGCGTCAGTCTATTCGTGTTCAAATGCGAAACCAAACTTGCCACAAATCACTCGACAGCTGACTAAATGCCCGCCAGTGTTGCCAATTTAAAGAAGAAGGACGTTTATCTTTAAGAAAGCTGGGTGATTTAAATATGCGAAAACATAAACCAACTTGAATTTGGTGACTAAAAGGAAATATGTGACTCCTCGTTCGTCAAATAACAACGTCATTTTTCGTCTCGATGACTATAATGGGCACGTAACGGGGGAAATTAGGGCACAAACACAGTTAGGCAACAATTAAATCAATAAACGCCTTTTGGTTATCATTAGAACGGCCGAATCGGCTCAACCTGCAGATCTACATGAGACGCCAAAACAAGGGCAATACTAACTGTAGTTATCCCAGTGATCAAAAAACCTAATTTGTTTCTGAAAAACGGTTTTCATTACGTGTGATGTACCCAACAACTGGATGATAGTTTTGTTGTTTTTTTTTCGGAGTAAAAGACGAAATGAGTTCACAGAAATATCAAAAGTTTCTACAAAAATGTTTTTAATGCAGTTTTTTACATTCCTTGGCTCAAGCTCTGTTCAGATCTTTCTGAGAAAATGTTGTGCGTGCCTGTGCGTTTAGTCGACTTTAAGGGGTGCAGCCGTGTCTTGGTTATTCCAGGCGGCCCTAGCCATCACCAATGTCCTCGTGGTGGTCGATGGTAACACCGTACAGGACTGAAAGGGCTCTTGGTTTCTTCCTAGCGGGGCTAACTGGTTGTTCGGCAGGCCAAATTAGCTGGGTCTTTGACTTCCCAATTATCAGCACGTACTCACTGGCCCTACGGAAAGTCATTGTTTCCCCAAACACTTTTTCTACCTCAACCCTTTTGTTTGTACCTGTTGAAAGCCCAGGTCTTTAGTTATTTCCGAGTGACAACGTACTTCCCCCTTTTCTGGACTTTCCCAATTAAAGTTTCCCACCCCTCAATAGATTCCTCTCCACACACACACACTTGTTTGACAGTTGTTTCTAAGTTCTCTTAACTCATTTGGCTCTCAAGTCTTGCGCTACTCACCACTCAACTCTCCCTCTCTCTCTCCACTTAGTTTCTCAAGCCACCAGTCCCCGTTTATACACTCATACTCAGACTGATATCGCTATTTTGTTATGTGTAATACAGTCCTCACTCATGCTCACCCCCTTCTAGGCCCTTGCTGCTTATCAGCGCCCAGGGTTTAAGGGGAGGCGCACAGGGTCGCCCAGGGCAGTGACATCAGATGTCTCCTTCCCCTTTCTCATCCTTCTTCCTGTCTGTGCTGCTACTGAGGCTCAGCATTCAGAATCGCCAAAGCCCTGATAGAAGCATCCTGCCGAAAGGCATGAAGAGGTTAACGTCGATAAAACTGTATACAGGTATGCTTCTGACAGGGTGCGTCTTCATGTTTGCTGAGGGGCAGGCTGCAATGGGGGGGGGGGTGTGCGCCGTGTCAATAAATATCTGGCAGAGTAATTCCTCCCCATACAGCAGCAGCCATTAAAGCCCTGCACAAGTAGCCCGAGTGTAGGCAGCTTGTGGAGGGTCAAACCTCCACAAATAGCGACCGGGCTCTGCCAGGCAACAACAACAGGTCAACAGCCCCTAGACCTAGCAGCTTCAGACTTCACGTCCCTTTTTAGTTTAGGAGTGAGATTCTGAGGCATGCAGAACAGGTGAGTAGAGCGAAAGGGTATGAGAATCCTCACCTGCAGACTCTGGCAAGGAAGGATGTTTCTGGTCTTGGTGCTTCTCTGGACGAGATTGCTGGTCATCTCCCAAGAGTTGAGAACCCGACCTTTGTGGGGGCACAGAACCAAGATTTGTCGAATCTTCCCCCTGTAAGCGGTCGTAGGGCAGCTAAAAGGATGAGGTGGTGGAGTTGTGGAGGAGGTATCTGGGTCGAGTCACAGCTGCGATACTGCAGGGTGCAGCGCATGAGAAAGTTCAGGAGTCAGTAGCGTTTCGGTAGCCTCTCATGAGTGCTCCCAGGCGCATCCCTCAAGAGCGTGTGGCGTCTCTCTGGGGAATCATCCGCATTATCGATAAAAGCATGGCGTTACTAGCAAGCCGCAATATTCCTATTTTCTTCACTTGTTCGTCCAATTTGTCATACAAGGTCCGTACAGCGCTCTTTTCAGACCCTTTTTCCACGTTGCCCTTTAATAATGTCGCTGGTAGTTAATCCTAATCTTTTGTTAGTATGATCAATAGATTCTAACGTCTCTTCAAATTATTCTGGAACGCCTACGTTTCGATACTTGTTGTTATGTAAGTTAATTGTAGATCGCTTTTGCGCAGACCCTAATTTGTCGTCCCGTCGTATTCAGCAGTCTGGATACCAAATTTGAACTATATTGGTACTGTGGTTACCCCTCGACGAGTGGCACTATTTCTCCTTTTGGGTAGCCGAGTGGGAAGCACGTCTGGTGCCGTCACTTTGAGTGACTTCGGAATGTGGAGCGTCTGGAGTGTTCGGCGCGGCGTCTATTTTTGTTATCGTTGACGCCCTAATATTTATTGGTTTTCGGTATCTCCAAGCAGGAAATGAGGCGACTAAGATAAGAATCAAGGTTTAGCTCTGTAGGTGGCCTTTGACTCTCCTTTGTCGGTCTCTTTCACACGAGGCGCTTATTTGACGCATATCCTGATTTTTACGGCAGATTCGGCGGGAATGTGTTAAGAATAAAAAAGAGCGACGTCGGCAGAAAACGACGACGTTATCCGAACAAGACTGGCGTTTTGTTGACTCAAACCTCCAGGGAACGATGGAGTTTGAGAAACGTCCCTGACTGCTGCAGCCATCTTTGCCCCCTCCCCACCCCCACCCTTTGCCCCTTCAAAGATTCAGGCGGCGTCATGAGCTCATTTATGGGTTTTGTCGATTGAGAGATTGTTAGCGCTTCACGAATTGCGCGTTACGAAGAATTGTCGTGACGAGGCAACTTGGCAACTCGGTTGGTGTCAGCCTTTCAAAAGCTTCAAGACCGGAGGAGGGATGGGATGACTAGCAGGACGCAATTACGACTTCTTATCGGGGAAATGTTGATTTAGATCCCAAAGTGGCCTCCGCTTCAGGTGCTGAATCATTCTCAGGTTCTCGTTTTGCTTGCAGAACTGAGAGAAAGCATTTCTTAAGATATTCACCGATTCAACAATTCGCGGCATCCTGTAGTCAAATTTGTTAAGCCTTCAATTTTTGTGTCGCCGCTTCCGTCATTTGTGTTTAGTTGGCACAACCGACAAAAAAACGGTTGAGTTTTGATCGTATCGCAACGTTCTAGCGTCCCTACAGTCATAATAGCGCGCGTCTAGTGTCGTATTTGTGTGTAGGAGCCGCAGAGCAGTCCAATCGTACTGCACGACCTTCCTGGCACCCACCTCCAGGCCATTACGTTATAGTACGTTATTTCAGCTTTTCCTCTCGTTCACATCAACTCACTACGTTATAGAACTGTGTCTTCTTGCACCTCCTCCATCACAGCGAGTGGCATTAGTGTTTTATTGACTGTGCCCTGGCTGGGTGTGTCAGCAGGTGTTCTTCTAGTCTTCGAGGTATCAACCATTATCTTCGTTTCCTGTCCCTCTTAGTTCTTTAATCAAACTGGCGTAGAGTCGACTAGGGGAGCTATCCCTATTTCCTGGTCAATGTGGGTCAGTAGATTCCCCATAGAACATCTTACACTGCTAAACAAAAGCACCGTATCGTCTGCGAACAATTAAGGGCTCTCCTGAAATCCAAGTGACGTAATTCATTGACGAAACAGGACCCAGTACCGTGCCTCGTGCCTCCAGTAGAGGAAATCAGGGTACCATTTAGCTTAACCGTTTGTCATCTATTGTTAAGGTACGATTTAACCAATTATATTTTGCGCCTTTTATTACAAACCTATCTAGTTGGTCAAATGCTTCATTAAGGTCGCAATAGGTTCATTTCCCTCATCGAGCTCCTCAATAATTTTGCGGTTCAGTGCACATAATGCAATCATGCTTTTGCCGCCTAAACTCGAATCGGGCCTCATTGAGGAATTCATTTTGTGCAAGGATTGCTCAATAGTCATGGCTTGAGTAGGCCTCATCGACAACACGAAGTTATGTTTTACCAACATCGTCCGCCATCGTCCGGGCCGCTTTACGCCATTAACGTGATCTAAATCGTTCTTTCGCTCAAAAATCCCATTTGGTATCTACTTGAGCCCGCCTGCTTGGCAACTCGATGGATTAAAAAATTAACAAAAAATCAATTTTGGCAGTTTTATCGCAAATACGCCGTGTTTGGTGTGCTGGGTTGAATGGGAAAATTCTCAGAGGTGTACGACTGCATCTAGACGAAAATAGTGAAATCATAGTAATTATCGTCTAAGTCTACTAATTGCAAGAACGATCAGCGAAAGTAATCATTTTATTATTTGTACTCCCTCACTTCTCATTAAACCCACCCGCCAGCTCGACTCGCCACACCACAGGCGCCTGGAATATGTGGTTCTCGCTGTTCCGTTGTAGTCAGGTCATGTTTGGTATCATTTACTGGTATCTTTCGACGCTGAATCGAATAGGATGAGCTTCGGATGTGTAAGACTACGTCAAGCAGTGCAGGAGAATAATAAACCGTTGTATAATCATTTCCAGCGGTTTTTTGTTTTGTTCCTGGTTACTTGTAGACCTAAAAGATGGCCATGAAATACCCCCATTGATTTGAGGATGGACAAAAGTACCGAAAACGAAGGATTCCGTTTTTCTCTAAACTTTCAAATTATTTTCTACTAATCAGCACCTCACTTTTCCATAAATATCCGTTGAACGCGAAAACAGGTTTCTTTGTGCTTCTTAGAAAAAAATTACTTCAAGGTCGTCACCAAACTCACAGTTTGTCTCGAATTAGTCGTCACCTGTATATTATTGTCCATAAATGATCCCCTGGCAGCCGGTTGAACCAGATACTGATTTGAGCCAAGAAACGGAAAACTAACATTAAATTACTGCTTCTTTTTTTCTCCAAAAACGGATTTTGAATGGGTTTTGATCGAACTTAGTGAGAGCTTTCAGCTAACCAGTATCTAAATTTGATTCGTCTATATTCAAGCTACTAACGTGTGAAAACTCACGATAAAAAACCTTTTTTACTTGGAAGAGCTGAGGAATGTAATGCAAAAAAGGGTTTGATTCTGAATTACGGCTGGGAGAGTAATGCTTGTGAAAAAGAGGGCAAGTCCTAGCTCTAGGGCACCTAGTGAGGCCCTCCACCCCCTCCTCCTTCCCGGAAAACTCTCGTGCACAGCTTGAAGTAGTTTCAAACCTACGCGACCCATCCTGTTCTGTTCAGCGTGGACAAATACCACTAAACGATACCAAACGTGACCTGAATACAAAGAAAATTGGTATTTTATAGTCGACGCTATTTGGCACGACTTGGCGAGTCAAACGGTGGTTGGAGCGAAGAGGGCAGGAAATGAGCGCAGGCAGGGGAGGAACGATAAGATTCGCTGTATCGTCTCGCGATTCCATCGTGACGCAGTTCTGCTCCCCTGAGACCACGCATCGATAATTACTCGGGAAACTATCCCAGACGCTGCGTAGTTGCGATGTAACTACAAAAATGTCTTTTTTTGGGTAATTTGCTGACCGAAAAGAGAGAGGGGGAGGTTGAAAGCTTTTATTTACCAATCAAGGATGATTAGGGCTCTCTTCAATCATCTCTGAACAATTTCACAAATATTAACATCAGTCGCACTTATTTACAAATTAAATTAAAATAATGGGTCTTATTTTATTCGATATTCCTTGAACATTTATTTAATCTTTTCATTAAAACTATTCCCGTTTTTACTCATGTCAAACATGTCGGTGTGATGCCTGCACCAAAAATGATCTTGAGTACGCAATGCGCAAGGATTTTCAAGTTTGTTTTTTGATCTCGTGTCTCGTTGGATGAAAAACTGAGACTCGTACAGTGGCCTTTTCGTTTTTAATATTTTGAATAGAGTTGCAGCTATCTGAAGCGATTTCTTCCCCCTAATTTTTAGCCAACCGAGGCGTCGATAATGCGATGGCTACACGCTCGTCCAGACGCAAAGCGAGTCGGAGTGCCGCATTTCGTGCTATCTGCAGACGGCTGATTTCGCAGCTCTTAAGATCAAAGTGTGGTATGATTAGAGGAGATTAGGGTTGGTATATGTCGTGGTTTGAAGATCCCGCGATAAGTACATTCGATTTAGATTCCTAAAATGCTTGCAGACTCGACGTATTCAAGGGAGGTATCGTAGTGGATACTTTTGGGTTTAACTAAATTCTTATTGAGCATTTCTGAATATCCCAATGCCATCGCCTTGGTTTGTCGCAGGTTGATCTGGATATCGTGCAATATGCACCACTAGCAATTCGTGAGAGGTCACTACTCAGCGTTCTGACTGATACATAAATTTCGTTGACCCCCTGAGGAAGTGTGTGGTAAAGTTATATTTAGTGTTGGGCGAACGAATGGGGAGCTTGAAACAGAAATAAATTGACGTGGTGAGCGTGAGTGAGGACTGTATTATACTTGACAGAATAGCTTTATCAGTTTGAGTGTGAGTAAGGCGTCTCGATGAACGATTAACCTTGTTTCATGTTCTTTATTTTCACGAGAACAATTTCACAACTTTGTAACTAACCAGCTAGCGAGGCAACGATAGTTAATTTTACAAACAGCTGATGTAACTTGGTAACGATAGAACATTTGAATCTATAAAAGTGAAGGTACGTAATTTGTGAAGTAGCTGACGCCACATGAGTATATAAACGTGAACAAGGGACTCTAAATACACGTGAACTGGTTGTGAGACTAAGTGGAGGGAGAGTTGAGTTGTGAGTAGTGCGTGCTGAGAGACAAACATTGGGAGAACTGGTAGACGACCGACTTTCGCGAGGACTCGTAGGTGAATGAGTTTAGGAGGAGCTGTGTGTTGTAGAGAGGATTGTAAATTGGGGGGAGGGGGAAAAGGATATTTAAGAAAGTCCAGAAGAAGGGGAAATCCGTTGTCAATCGGAAGTAACTAAAGTACAACAAAGGGGATACAATGATTCTGTTAGGGCAAGCGCAAACCTTTGTAGAGGCCAAACCCAACTAATTCGGAGTGTGTAGCATAGTGAGGACAAAACAGATCCTTGTGTTGCGTCTACTTCTTTCCAAGCTGACTAGACACGAACCGCTTTAGTGCACTTCCTGTTACCATAGTACTGCATCCAAAATATCTCCCTGGTTGAGCGGCGCTTGCAGAGGAAAAGTCTACTATAACCGTTACAGTGATTTTCTGACGATCCATTGCTTCTCTCGTGTAGTCCACAATCCTAATCAATGCAGTTTCTGTGCTGGAACCTGAACAATGTGAGAGAGAGAGCGAGTGGCCAAGGGAAATAGGGTCATACAGCCCTCTCTACCGTTTCCCCTGGAAGTTAAATACTACAATTCCTCGTAGAATTAACACAATATGTAAAGGCTACCACCAACAATTGTCTCAGTTGGTATTACGTCTTTTATCCGAAACTCTCTCTGCGCACAAACTTTCAGTTAGCGCTCATTCATCAATTATTATGGCCTCGCCAAAATAAATTACATTCACACCAACACTGAAAACACAAGTACACGCAGAATCTACAGACATACGACATTAATTATATTCACACCAAAACTCCTTCAAGCATAGCAAACGTCCAGACGTGCAAGTTTCGTTCCAGCTGGCCAGAAAATAGGAGTAGTAGTTATGGTACTACAATTAAACAAGTAAATGCCACACGCTTGTATATCTTCCCAGAGTATTGCGGGGGAGTTTCGTAGTAGGAGGTTCATAATTATAATGGACTGCGAGAGGCGGTAGTGGCAATTTCAGCATTAACATAATGGAGTAGTGTCAAAGTGGTGGGGGGGGGGGTTGCACAGGAATGGCTTTTTTATGAACAGTTCGGCTTCGTTGTAAATAAGTTTAGTTTGCTGGGGTACCTTCTATGTCTAAATAGCATCATTTTAATACATTTTAAGAGCAATAAACCAAAACTGAACCTCGTCAACACGGTCAAGTTCATGGCCACTAGTTAATCCGTTTCGAAGTCCGTTCTTTCGTTGAGCGCCCACGGGAGTCTCTTCAGAAAAGGGAGCGAGGAATATTTTAGTGTTTTCTATATAAAAATTTTAAAAAAAGACGAAGAAAAATGTCTTTATTGAGGCGAATTTCTGGCAGAGTCGCGGCTTCCGTCCTTTTCAGACGTTGAAGGTCGTCTGTCGGTTCGGCTCGACGTATAGATCATCGCTCAAGTCATGCGTCGAGAACGTGACACGCCTTAGACGATATATTTCTTATTTGTTCTTGGAAAGAGGGGGGGGGGGCAATGAGTCGTTATCAATTCTTATTCTCGTCCTCGTCATTTATTGCGGCGTTTATTCTGCATTAAAACTCTCCTTTCAACCGAAAATGGCGGCTTTTCGTGTCTTGAGAGACGCAAAACGCGAATTCGAGGGTAGAAAATCTGTGTAAGGCGCCATTTTGTGTCAATATCGCAGTTCAGTGTCGAGAAAATGAGGGTATTTTCGAGATTATGACCGTTTTACTTGCATCGGAAACCCTAGAAGAGCTGAAAACCGACATCCGTCTGGTACCATCTGCCGTTCCGGTCGAAATGTTGAGGAAAACCATGGAAAATGCTGCAAAACGGGCACAATACGCCGTTGAGGCCAAGGGCGATCATTTCCGAGATATCACATTCAAGAAATGATATAAACAAATTGACTTGAATCCAATTAAATGATTTTCATGACGAACAGACAAAAATGGTGTTTTCTTCGATTTATTTAAAAATTGAATGGGCGCTTTGAATGGGGCGACCTTATAGTTAGCTGTGATGTGGGCTCGTTATTGACAGTAATAGTTTTCTCTGGCGTGAATTCTTGAGACGACTGGCTTTCTAAAAAGACTTTCTCATCTCACCCAATCAGACTATTAATAAACACAGCGGTAAAAACTCAAAACAAGAGCCCTAAAACTATGTGATGAACCCTTCCATGAAAAAAACTTAAAATTGGTTGCCGATATTCTAAAGAAAAACTGTTACCCTAATTCATTAATAAATTCTATAATTTTTAATTCTTCTTCACACCTCCAGCACGAAATGCCCACATCACACCGGATAGTCACAACAACACGAACTCTATATCGTCTTTAATCAACCACATGCCCGGTATCACACCCGCCAGTCAAGCTCCCGACCAAGCTACACACGCAGACATTATACCAGCTTAAATATCTAGCTCATCACACTCAAATTCACGCAATAATACAACTACCACAACACCATGTCTCTCTCATTACAGAGGATTGATATATCAAGGGCCTGTGAGAAAAATATCTAAATCTCTCAGTAACCAAATCAGTTGTAAAATAGCGCGTAAAAATAAAAACATTCTCGACAACATGGTGTATTCAAATACGAAATTTAGAATCTGCAAAGCTGCAGCCGCATCGTGTGCTCCATACCACTGTGTATAGAAGAAACAAAAAAATACATGATTTCCAGAATTAGGGGCACTCCACGCACACAGCATGCTGGCCGAACACTCAAATCAATGACGGACATTCATTTGACTTTGACAGAACCAAGATTCTTGATCGGGAAAGCCATCGTTTCAAACGGAAAATAAAAGAAATGATATATATTAGCAAACCCCCCGACAGCGTGCAATAAAAGGACTGACACAGCCAATCTTAGCAAAATTTATTCGAATCTCACAAACCTTCAAGTGCACCTAAGCTGTTTCTCCCATCTCCTTCTAGAAAATAAGAATAGTTCCACGTTGTGTCATACTTCAAGTTTTTTTCCCCTGATCACTTCACTATGTTCCTGTTTCCGCCGTATATTTTAGCAATTGAGGGGTTTCCCACAAGAACCGAATAAGTCCAAAATTTGAAAAATCCCGGTGAAGGCGCCATTTTGCTCAGGATGATATTGTTGAAGCGTTGGAAAGTTTGTCTTGGCAAAAACCGAAAAGGTACTGTCCGCGGAAGGCTTCCAATAGTGGTTGGGCTTAGCAAGAAAAAAATATGTCAATTCGATTCCCACAAGAACAAATCAAGTCCATTTTGTGGCAACACTGAGGACGAACGGCAAGGCGTTTATCTCGTGCAGTCCAGCTGTTATCATTATCCATATTTTTCTGTGCTGCGATTTATCGACTGTTTTTGTTTGGAAGTGCATCTGTGCCTAACTATACCGAATAAACCTATACCTAATAATAATGCAATAAATATACAAACATGTAATATTGGGCTTCAATGGAAAATTCATGCAGGTACTTGAACTTCAAAAAAATTCCAGCAAGAACAAAACAAGTCACATTTTGGAGCCCGGGCAGCATTTCCGTCTGAGAAGAGCATTTTACAAAATTCTTGTTTCTGGCGTTTGCCAGTTTTGGACTTATTCGGTTTTTGTGGGGAACCCCTCAATTGGAACTCACTCAAAGCCGCACTCAATCTCTGAACACAACTAGGAGCAGCGATATCAAACTGTTTACCCCGTTATCAATTGCCGTCCTTTTCGTTTTTATTATTATCGTTGTAGTTGTTGTTGTTGTTGTTACCTTCCTATTTACCTTTCGGTTCCTTACGCGGCACCGTCGTCATCGCGACATCTAAAAGACTGATTCGAACGTTCATTTATTTTTAACCAGCGATTTGTTTTGTGTAGTGCCTGGACTAGAGAGACTATATCGAGAAAACTCATATTTTGACATTCATATTTTGCTGTTCATTATATACGTCCATTTACGCATCAACCAATCGCCAAGAAGCTGTTAATTATTTCCAAAAGGGTGCCAAATCCTGCAAGTACACAGGCGTTTAGGCTACCAATTGGGTGCTCATCCGGATATATTAGAATTCTAGTTAATCTATACGCTACAGTTCCTGTTTACTCATAACCTCGTTAAAACCTTCCATACTAGTACAACCTGTTATTTCCATTAAGGTCTGTTATGTTTTTGTTTGTTTCTCCGAATGTTAGTATTTTAAGAAAGAAGTAGCAATTTCCCGAGGTATGTTATTTTCCAAATTAATTTAGTACAGTGTTTCTCATCAATTTTCTCATAATTTACTGTCTGCTGTGATACCATACCTTATAGCCATGATGATGCTTAATAAATTGAGCGAAACGTCGGCCTAAAGAAAGTTTTTTCATTCATTCCTGACTGGCTCTCAAGAATTCACGTTTATAGTTAGTTTTTAGCCGAATTCGCTCTTAAATTAAGTCTGGTCCGTGTTTAACCTCAAATTTTCCCATATTTTCGGGTCAGTGTTGCCACCTCCTGCAGTCCGCCGTGAACCATTGCATCTTTCAATCGCCTTCACGGATCTTCATCTCAGATGTTAATAAATTCGATCATTTGATTAGTCAATTCGCATCTTTGAAATGAATTAGTGGATGCAGATCCAATGTTCTGTTCTAAGTTTCACTTCGCTTCCACTTCGTTCTGAACTCGTTCTCTCCCGACCTATCACAATAACCTCCTTTATGTCCGCAAATTACCCACCAAAAACAAAGTCGACCAAGGTTTGGTTTCCTGGCGGTAGAAATCGGTTGACAAATAGCCACGTCTCGCGCTGCCCAACTCCTCTCAGAGCCAAACGACCGAAGATATTAGCTCGTTCCCTTCAAATAGCTCCGAGACATAGGGAAAACCCTTTTCGTAAAAGTGGAAACGTGCCAAAACTATTCCCGAACGGACGAATTTGTTTGTTGTCTGCCATCGGCGTTGATTTTTGGATTCGACTGGAATTGGTCGACGGTAGGGACGGTCGAGTGCGCTTAGCCTGAAGTTTTCTATCTGAGTGTGGGAGCAAATAAAAGTCGAGAATGACCTGGAGCAAAGGAGATGTCGATGTAGAGAAGTGGCGGGCAATGGGAGAAAACTGTTTCGAGCAACCTCGAGCCAGACCAAGGCACTAGAGGCAATCCAAAGAGAATACTGCCGAGCAGGCGATGTCGGCCTTGGATTTACGCCCGATCGGTTGTCGTTCTGTTGCTGTAATATTCAGCGTTTGACGAGACCGTGTTCACTTATTGACGCTTCGTGGTATAATTAAGCGGTCGACCTTGACGATCATTTATGAATGAGACTGGAGGCACCTCAAATTTGTGTTACTACTAGTTCCCAATCAGTAAAGAAAAGCGTTTTCGTCGAACCTTAACGTTTCGGACCCTGCTGAGACCGAAGTACACTATTTGAGAAAATGGTCTGTGTGTGTGTGAATACGACTGAGAGAAAGCGCTGGTACCAAATCAGCTCAAACTATATATCTATCCTGCAGGGCACCATAGGACTCCAAAATAAGGGTACGAGCGAAATCTGCCGACCACTAACTATAATTATCATAATGATCGAAACACCAAATATTTTTTAAATAAAAAACGGATCCACCGATTTTGATTAAATTTCTTATATGGACAGTTCCCAATTACCCAACTATACCATAAAATTCCCATCTGTAGAAAAATAACGAGAGCAGCACAATAAATTACTAACCATTTCGACGAAATTTATTTTACAGCAGTTTTACAGTTAGAATAATTGAGGTGGTAGTCCAATTAATTACCTATACGATGAGTTTTCAATAACGCTCGTAAGATGTACAGAGGTTACTCCGGGAATTCCGGAATTTCTACCACTAGACGTTTTTACCCGATAACTCTGGAAAAGCGATTATTATCCTTCTCAAAAAACATAGTGTTTACACCATCATCAATCATCTGTCTAACAATTCCGCAATAATGACCATGAAACAGGTATGAGCAGCACAATAAATTCCGAAGTTGTGCGCCGCAGCTTTCTGCCCCCGTGTGGTGGTGTTTTACCAAGTTCAAATGAAACGAGTGAGAAATGAATTGAATTAGTAACGAAATCGAGGAAAACCTATCAAATGGCGTAGAGCAAAGGGAAGTTGTGCGTTGAGGCGCACCAGATATTTTTATTGTAGTTTATTTTTGCTTTTAACCAAATGTGATGTTACGCAATTCGCTTAATTACGCCAAAATTAATAACAAAATGAGGAATAGTGGATTTTTATGGAATTAACGTAACTATTAAAGTATGAAATGGTTATTTACCAATCAATCCGTATCACATGACCACACTTCAACTCCCGAGAAACCCCTTCCTCAACAATGAGCCTGTCCAAAGGTGACTATAGTTGTGCGACCATGGCGATTTTGATTGAACTTTCTGTGCCGAAGGCTCCAAATGATATAGATGTGCTAAAATAATTCCGTCCGTGAGAAAGTGACGAAAGCGGCACAATAAATTATCAAAACACTTCGTCTACTGAAGTGGTTTTATTAGAATCGAATATTAATTGGTCGCTGTAACGATTTCGATCCAACTTACGGAGTACTCTCAACTAACTTGTACGTATTGTTCTCCATAAATGTTTGCGTTGAAATGTGTTGTACGAAGATACAGCAGATCGTCGAATTTACGGTGGTTGCGGAAAGTTGCGTGTCGCTCAAGATATTTTCCTTACAAATGTCGCCCGTGCGACAGTGGCACTCTATTAAACCAAAAGGAGTGGGCAATTAATTATTGCTCGTAGGAATATCGCGAGAAATTTCGCAATTCTAATTCCCTTCAAAAATCACTTTGACATGAATATGGGCAACGCAATAAATTCCAGAGTCCTCAGAACAACCAATTCTGTGTAGAACGTTAACGTCAGCGTTTACTAAATTCAGATAAATTGAATGACGTGTTTGGATTAGTTGCTGCTTTGAGTTATAAATTTCGCCGAATGCCCACGGGGCCGTGGAAAGTTTTTTGATGCGACGCACCAAGTGCTTTATTATTTACGTAGTTGTATAAATATTTGTGTATCGACTTCACGCGGGCTTTCGCTAGTGGGGCCCTCGATGACGAGCCTGGAATCGATTAGGCGATCGAAAACGAGTTAAATGTTTCTGTCGTCAAATAGATCGGGGAGAGTTACTTCATCGAACTATGGAACTGACATCGGAAGGGATTTGACGTGGCCTGGGAGGACCTGTAGGGCACATGAGGCCAAATAGAGTTCGAATTCGATGTTTTTTCCCTGCAGATTACCGCGGGACCGGGTGAAAACGGGTTCAAAACTAACTATAGTTGTCAGTGATCAAAACACCAATTTTGTCGCCAAAATGTCTCTAATGATCGAGGATAAATTGTTTGTAAGGACAGCTCCGATACAACAGCACTCATTCGTGGGACAATTACGAGAGGAGCGCAATAAATTACTAATCATTTCGACGAAAAGCTATTTTAGCGCAGTTTTTACTTTCCGCTACCCAAAGGGAAAGGAAAATATTGTTATCGTGTCAAAAGTAAGTTGGGTTTTCTTCAGTTGTTCACGTTTTGTGGTTTACTGTGTCTAAATAACCTAATTTCGGCGCGTGGTCCGTGTGTGTGTCTGTAGTTCGGTTTACGGGAGAACGGCTGAACCGATTGAGCTGGTTCTTTTTTTGTTGTGTTCGTTATTTTTTGTAGACGCCAAAATAAGGTTATATGCGCGTTTGGTCGGTGGGAAAGGGGATCGGGGGCGAAAATGGTTTAAAAACTAGGGTTTTTCGCATTTTTCTCGAAAACGGCCCTAACGATTTTGATCAAACTTTCAAATTATCATCTACTAGTTAGTACAAAACTTTTCTTCTCTATACACATACCTCCATGAAAATACGGTGAACGGAGATATAGGCCTATGAAGAAAAAATAGGTTTGTTACGCTTTTTGGCGAAACGGCTACTACGTTTTTCACCTAACTCACAGGATGTTCTTGAATAATTAATGTCTATATATTGTTCTCATTAAATGTTCCTCTGACAGTCATTGAACAAAGATAAAAATGAAAATGTGTCGAAAATAACGTTTTTTCGAACATTTCACTAAATTCTGGGGTGACTGCTTCACCAGATGTGATCAATCTTGCAGAGTGTTTTTTAGCCACCCATAACTACCTTTTGTTCTCTATAATTACTTCTGTAAATATCTGTTGAATGGAGATATAAGCCAAGTTAACTCAGGAAAGGGGCTGATGTTCGAACTTACTGGAGTGGCGGAAAGTTGGGTGTTGCTACGCACCAGATATTTAATCTATAAATGTCACCTGATATCAAAGGGGGCAGCCCAATAAGTTTAATTTCGTCAGATAATTAGGAGCTGTACCGTGGCACTTACCGGCATTTCTTACAGTTTATGGGAACTGTAAGGCGCTCTCCGAGGTATAGATATAAATGTTCAAACATTTTTTTAAATTAACTCAGTAAAAGACGGCTGAGCTGCCGGGGTTTGTCATCTTTGAGAGGAAATGCTTAGTCTGCTCTAAGAATTCAAATGTGAGTTGGTGGTGAAGCGAAATGGAAAGCGAGAGCTGTCGGACAACTTTTCAGAAACTGCGCGTTTTAAAATTAAATCAATCGGCGTTCGCTTGGCAAATGACAAAAACGCAAGAGCGATACGTCGAATGAGACCAACCAAACTCGTCCTCCAATCTGTTGGGCAATGACGCGCCAGCTGCAACCTCATATGGCGCTAGAATGTTGACCTTAGGGAAATATTGACAATCTGAAATGGTAATAACCTGAAACGGGGTTAACATTTGAATTGGAAATGACCGAGCTGAAGGAGGCTCTTGCAAGCCAGGCCACTCCTTGCGAATAGATCCGAGTAGCCGTTTTGACTTTTTGAACTCGTCAATGTAATTTGGCAGTTCGACGGGGCCAAAGTGGTTCGAAATACCTGGCGAGGGAATCCCACGTGATGGGATTATAGGCCGCACCATCTTGCTTAATATCACTCCTTCTCGTTCCGCATCCACCACCCCACGCTTTCCCGATACTGCTACTTAATGTAATACGATAATGCTGCATAACAACGTAATATTTAATAAAGTTAGCGTACCTGTTTGGTGAGTCCGTCTCCTCTGGCTGGTGTGATACTGAGGGCGAGCGCTTTCGATGTAAAAACATCATCGTTAGGCCGTTAAGTCAGTACCGTGTAAGACCAATAGCCCAACACAAACTCCAGCACACTATTGTTGTTACGTTTCGTTGATGTATTATTATTATCATTTAATTTATATTCAGTTTTTTCCGCTCTGTTAGTTAAATTTATTGATTATGAAGAATCAGTCAATTAATTAACCACAAACCTGACCAACCAGCAGCTGCTGCTGCCCTTCACTGGAGGGAACGAGGATGTAACCTTTTCCATTATTATTGTTATTATTATTTCGATTATTCTATCATCATATTGCGACCTCGTGTGTGCATTTGTGTTCGCCGAACTCGTTATACCCGTTTTTGGCATCGTGCACGTTGTTCACTTCCTCTCGTTTCGGAATTTCACCACACTTTCGAACTTGTTGAACAGCAACTCTCGAACATCCTTCAGCGGAAGACACCGGAACGGATTTATCAGCACTTGGTCCTGGACATTCGCAGTATTGTTTAATTGTTAATACATTCTGAAAACTCCCCTGCCACTTTTTTATTTACTTCCCTTGCTCTACGAAGTAGAAAGGAAAGTTATGTAATCGGCTGAAAAAAAAATTTTGCGTTTTCTTCAGATCTTTACGTTTCAGACCCTCCTGAGTCCGAAAAACACTATTTGGAAAAACGGTCTGTGTGTCTGTGAACGATTTTTTATTTTTAGGTTTTTAGCAAAACCACCGTACCAAATCAGCTCAAACATCATATCTCGCCCGCAGGTTACCATGGGACGCCAAAATAAGGGTATGGGCAAAATCCACCGAAATTTAACTATAGTTATCATAGTGATCAAAACACCAAATATTTTTTTTCTCAAAAACGGCTCTAACGATTCTGATTAAATTTTTTATATTGGTAGCTCTTAATAAGATAATTACACCATAAAATTCCCATCTGTGGGAAAATGACGAGAGCAGCACAATAAATTATCATATTTTTCGAAGAAAAGCGTTTTTGGCGCAGGTTTTTCCTGATAAACTCCACTGGAATTTGTGTAGAATGTTAAAAAAATTGGTATTGTTGTCCAATCCAATACCTAAAGGGTGAGTGTTTAAAAACGCTCATGAGATACATGGGGCTCACTCCAGAAATTCCTGAATTTCAACTACTACCGTTTCTTTTACTACAAGTTCTAAACGTTTTTACCCAATAACTCTGCAAAAGTAATTACTATCGTTCTGCAAAAAATTTGTGTTTACAGCCTCATTAATGATCTGTGTACCAATTGCTCAAAATGGTCCTGCAATGAGTACGAGCAACACAATAAAATCTGGAACTGTAAGCGCTACCGCTTCCTGCTGCCGTAAAGCGTTGTTTGACCAAGTTCAAATTAACTGAATGATAAATGAATTGATTAAATAGAATTAGCCATGTACAAAGTGAATTGTTGTAGAGCTAAGGAAAGTTGTGTGTTGCAACGCACCAGATATTTGTATCCGGTTATTCAAATCATAGTTCACAATTGTGCGGGGTTGTAGCCAGTATCAAATCGGCAGGCCCACAGCGTACTCGAAACAAAGAATGTCGTTATTTTAAGAAACTATTAGCGAATTCCAGAGGTATGTTTTTCAACTATAATTCAGTTCAATGTGTCCCTAAGTTCCTTATATTCTATTGTAACTCAATATCCTGTTGTGTTATTGTGAACTTGGCTCTCAAGAATCTAGTGTTAACTTCTGCAGCAAAGAACGACCCCACATCGCAATAATTAGGAGCATATTCCTTCATTACGCGTACTACCATTTCCAAAACAGAATTCTTCTCAAGAGTAGAAGCCATTCAATAAATTCTGGAACATTATGCGCTGCTAGTTTCTACGTAGATCGTTGAACTACGTTCCACCAAGTACGTATCGACAGAATCGACAGTCTTTAATCCAATACGTTAGTCTTCAAATTTACGTTCTATGGGGAGAAACTGGTAATGCTTCATGTTCTAGAATTTGTTGCGTCGATCCTGCTTTTCGTCACGGGCTTTGTTGACAATTGTCAGGAATGATTTATCAGGGGAAAATGCTGCAAATTATTACACAACGGTTTATTATTCTCTTGCGCTGGGTGATTGTGACCCGCCTGAGAGTTAGAGCACACCAGAAAAAAAGAGAAAAATTAAAAAGACTTGCGTGGTGTACGTGTGCTGGCCAAATGGAACTCGTTTGAGTACTGTTCAACGCGTTAATGAAGACATTTCGGCAAATAGCGTTTATGTACGAGGCACGTCCACAAAGAAAGGGTACTGTGGCCCGTGCGTGCGGGGGACATTATCGTTTCCAATGTTCGTCACTGAATGACCTCAGTAGTATCCAAATTGCCTTCGTGGTGACCGTTGGCGTGAAACGTGTCGATAAAAAATACCGCCAAGTGTGAGGTGCAGTCTCGGGTTCCATGTTGCTGAGGGTAAAACGCCGACGGAAATTTTTTCACGGATCGGAGGGGTTTATGCCGAAGGTTGTGAAATTTGAATGAACGAGAAAAATGAATTAGTTGTGGGGATGAACCCATACGCTGACTCAAAATTGATTTAAAATAAAGCATATCCGTAGAAAAGAACTGAACTTTTAAATAATGTCTTCTACCTAACCTAAAAAAATAAATTAATGAATCCACTGACTTGAAAACTTTAGAGTCTTCTCTTTTCGTTCGAACAAAAGAAGTTCTGCGATTCTAAGGGAACCGGTATTCCTTAGGGAAGAGAGCGGGAGATATGGAGGAACGTGTCCGGAAAAGATCAGCCAGGGAATGATAAACCTTTTGTCACCGAAAACCTTGATTCTCCTCAAACAAATGCTGTTCCAAGCTGCTCGATTGGTGCTTGGACTAACGCGAAAAGAGACAACCAGCCGAGTCAGTATCCAGTTACAAGGTGCCATGACACAACGAACTGCCAAGGGAGAACGAATGTTGACGACGATAAGAGGAGTGATAGGCCTTCCTTTTTGACTGATGAGTTGGTGAAACAAATCTAGGAGGCTGCCGATTGACAGTGGATGCTCACAATTCAACAGAAATGTCACGTCCTTTGGAAAAAGTAATGAAAATCGTTTAGGCAGATTTTGATAACTATAGTTATTTGTATGCCCGTGCCCGTTCAAAGTATTCAGAGCGGCAAGTCCCTCAAACGGCTTCACAGACAATTTTTTTCGAATGAACGGTCTTCGGGCTCAGCTATTTTCAGTCGATTGCACAACTTTCCTTCCTTCTCTGCGGTTCTAAGGAAACAAAAAGCCTCAACGAGGGCCGAATTCCACAAATCCTTTCCCCTCGCGCGTCAAACGCAGTAAGGCGCGAGTTGAGTCATGGCCGGCTCGAGGAGACCCCAACAGAAGCGGAGAACCCCGAGTCAAGATTGAGGGAGCGGCGTAATGCTGTACAAAGCAAGCGCAAACTGCAGGAGACAATGTTTTAAAGCCGCCCGATGATTAATGGTTTCCCCAGCCAGTGGTACAAGTTTTACTATGTGGGTCAGAGACGGTAGACCCCATAAAAACGGGCCTAACCGGGAAGTGGTCACGAAGCAGAACGACTGGTATAAATAGCCTCCCCGATGATCCGAAAGAAGGAAATTTAATCGCCTCCCTACGCAAAAGTACGGTTAGGTGTGGTGTGTAGGGGGGGGGGGATTGCGACAGTAAAAGTAGGAAGTCGGTTCTTTCAAGGTGAAGAGATCGTCAAGTGGAAACGAACAGACTGCAACGAGTGAGGACTTGCAGCCGGGACACTTCTCTCACGAATGCAATTTGCACGCAAATGAGGCGAGGCATCTGACATTAAAGTCTTCGAATGGTAAAACGTTGTGAAACAAGGGGTTGTAGCGTGTTATAGCTTCATCGTGTCACAAACGCGACTGTGTACGTTTTCCAAGCGCCTAAAGACGTGTTGATGCACACGCGCGCTATCAATGGACTATACAGTGTCCAAGTTCGTGATAGACACATGTGTCAAGGGGTGCATTCACGTTGATCGCTTTTTCCGTTACTTGATGCTGCAATAGTCTTGCCTGCTCTTCGTTCTTGCGTTCTTACGCCTTTGGTTCTGGAATCCCTTCTCTGCTCGCCTTCTTCTTGTGCCGGAAATGATGCGACCCTTGACTGAAACCTAAAGCCTCTGCAACCTTAATTCTGTTCTTCGCGGTTGTATAAATTACAGTGACTAGTTATTTGCTTACCAAGTTGGACGAATGCTGTTCCCAAGATTAACTCGGTCAGTTTGGGGATTGACACCTGAGAAAAGATGCTTTTCGGCAGGGGCTAAGTATTACGGGAACAATCTGAAGGATATCCATCTGGTAGACCAGGGTATTCCTCCCTGTAATCCAATCACGAATCGCTATAATTGACTCTTGCAGATCCAGCAGATTTCATGCTCTGTAGTGTGTTGGGCGCATGAGTGGGCGAGAGTTGAGATCGACATAAAGCGTGAGCGTGAGGAGGACTGTATTACGTGGAATGAAGTGAGTAGTTTGTGTTCAAAAGGGCGACACGAGGGGACGACTCGTAATATGTGTGAACTAGCGAGAGAAACTGTATTGGAAGGAGATAGCGAACTGCGTGGGCAGAGGATAGATAGAGGAATGTGTCTGAGTGAGCACAGGGAGCCGAGTCTTTCGTGAGAGTTCATAGACGAATGAATTTTAGGAGGAGCTGTCTATAGTGGAGAGGAATTTGAAAAAGGAAGAGAGGGAAAAGATGGGAAACCACTTCAGGGAAATCCGCCATTGGAAATAATCGCAGAGGTGGAATTTCCGCGGGAACGAAGGTCATTGGGGAAACTTTGCGATTACTTTGCCATTCAGGGCAAGGGAGTCCTGTTAGGGCAGGTGCGGGAACTCAGAGATCAAAATACTGATACTGATTCGGCGTTTTCCGTCGAACATTGTGTGTGGATCAAGAAGAGCTTCAGCTGCTGATATACTCACTAGTGCCAGTAACTAATGAGCCTTTGTGCGGATTGATATCATGAGGTTCGATACAATTATGAACGCAAATTGTACAAAATGAGTACAGCAAAGGCATAGAAGGCGTGGGCATGGGTCTCTTCTGATTGCGTGGGTCATGTGTTGGGTATTTCATGAACCAGGGGGGTGGGAGGAGCAGTTGGCTCATTCAGTTCTCCGGCGTTGGGGTGTCTTGAGGCAAGAGTTGTCTTGGAAGTCTACTGTTTTTCAAGGTTAACAAGAGCCTATTCTAACCCAGTGTGCAGTCGTGTATATGAAAAACATAGGAGCGTGGTAGAAACTTATGCGTGGCTTGTTTCTATGGACCTGGAGTGATACAACACAGAGATAAGTGATCAAAATCGCCTCTAAAGGTGTCCTTGCTGTTCACCTTCTGGATCAACTCGCGAAGGATATCTTCAAAATAGGCACAACCTAGGAGTAGATTGTCCCAGTCCTGCACATCACCACTGGCAGGTCTTCACTGCTCATCTTCCTCCAGTCTGAACTAGCACTTGTAACTCTTATTCCTACGGTATCAGCTGAGCGCCTTGTGTTACCATGTGGTTCATTGGCGCCAAACCCCAAGGATGAACTGCACTGTCGAGACCCCCCCCCCCTACCCTTATCTGCTCCTTGTCACATCCGGTTCGGTGCTTCGATGATTGCTGCTCTGTTATCAGGCCGAGATCCAGAGCTGCCATGTCCGTCTCCTCATTCCAGCAAGAAGTAATCTAAATGGACCATTTAGTTTCGTGACATACCTGGGGGACAGTTGAGTGACTCCCTCAATCATAACCGTGTCGTTAGTAAATTGCACAAAGTTTCCAATGCCAACTGGCTGTCGGTCCTGCGTTGGAAACCTTTGCTGCGTCCTTTCAATGAGCAATGCGAGGTTATTCGTACATTCTCTCGCTATCCTGTACTTGTGAGTGCACAATGGAGCCATAGATGTAGATTTATAATCGAAACACTTTCCTCTTGCAGGCTTCCGTGAGTATGAATCTCCCAAGAGGGCGGGGACCATTCTAGCAAAGTGGGGCCAGCTCTCAACTGGAAGCTTAAGCGTCCCAGCGCCCATCCAAGATCCTCACCTTTGAATTTAACATCAGGCTGAGGAAGAGATCCCCACTTATCATCCACACTAACTGATGAGGATATCGTGAGGCGGCCCTCTAAGCCCCACAAGAGCATTTGTCTTTGCTCCTCCATAAATCGCTGCATACTCAACCGGCGAGCCACTGCCATCGCTCCATGATAAGCGGAGTGTCGTTGGCAAGGTCTCCTATTCATACGAGACGCTCAGCCAATAAGAGGTTCTGGTTGTTTCGAAGATTGCCAGGCAGTATGTGCGCTTGCTCGAAATTAATAACAAGCGCAGATCTCCAGGAAAAGTTGAGTCTGGGTGTGAACTTTTTGCTTTCATTCCGCTCTCGTTAAAACATTAAAAAACATGGGAATTCAAAACAACTTTTTACGGATCGGACTAGGAAGTTTTTACACGTTGGGAGGGAAGGCTCTGGAGCAGAACAAACCTCTAGTGTGGCTCGTTTTACGATGTAGTCCCCCCCTAGTCCCCTCCCCACGTTTCATACTCTTCCTCCACACACGACCGGTGCTACTTGATTAACCAACCAAGACGATCTTATTGCCGTTGAATGGGAATGGGGCGCAGTAAATTTTATTTCTTCGACGCCCGCTGATTCAGTCGTTTTTATTGCGTTTCTCCGTCCGTTGAACGTGGTGCTGCGGAGGGGAAGGAGGTCGGCAGGCATGCTCTCAGGTAGGTGACTTCCTATCCCATTCTTCAGTGTCCCGGAGGTTGTCCCTTGGGAATGAGTTTTATGGCTTATTGCCGCCATAAATACCTTTGCGACGCCATCGCGTGAGATTCGTGCTGTCAGTTTCTCGCTCATCTGCGTTAGAGCCGACAATTCCAGATTCCTACTTTATTTAGAACTCTGCACTTATCCTGTTTGTGTGTCTTCGAATTGCTTCTGTTTTCCACAATCTATTGGTTTGTGTGACAATAATTTATTGTGCAATTCGTGAATGTAAGTAGTTTGGAAGCTGCGGGTCTTGAAGTAGGAGGTTGAATGAATAAGAGGCAGAAGAATCGGGGAGGTGCTCTCTTTATAGATGGAGCCTCGCTTGTGTGATTCGGGCGAACTGACCAGAAGAACCAGTGTGAGGGATTAGCTTCACACGGTAGAGGACTCGCTGCAAACCAAGAGTCGAGGAGCTCTTCACATCGGGCTGAAACGGAAAAAGATGAACATCGTGTCTGACAGCCAAGCTGCCCTAAAGACTCTGGTGTCTTATACTATTTCGTCGGGGCTGGTTTGGGAATGCTTGATTGGTTTGAAGATCTTGGCAAAGGATAACACCTCAACACTGTGTTGGGTGCCAGGTCACTGAGGAATAGAGGTTTGTACTTCTCCTAGTGGAATCTGAGCCCTTTGTAGGGACCATCAAGAGCCACCTGAATAAGTGGGAGGAGAAGTGCGGTACGTGCCTGGCCAAGAGCTGTCAAGGTATGTTCACAGGACACTGTCCACTAGACAGGATTGGTTTGTCGAAGGTGCTAAGTTTCCGTTGGACTGGCTGCAGCTCGCATCAGAGTGCTTGGAGTGCTTTTCCTGCAGCCAGATGAGGTTCCAGGCATGGCTGCCTTGCGTTTTCTCGCCAATGGTGGGGACGTCCCACCAGGAAACACCAGCTCCATAAGAACTGGGTGTGGAACCGAGAGGACACATGGATGCCACACAATAGGCCCATTTGAGGCCGCAGTGGGATTTTTCTTGGTTGACATCAGTATGTTTGGTGGTGGTGGGGGGTGGGGGGGTATTATAGTGTTCCCGGTATTTGAGGAGCGGCAGGTTGAATGAAGCGTTCACAAATCACACTTTTCCTTCCTATCAACTTAGCGTTTATTATGTGACTTGTTAACTCAAAATGAGGCTGTTTTGTAGTTTTTAATTTCTTTTATTTATTTTCGTTTGTTGCAGAGGCTCCGAGGATTTGAGTGGGAGTTTTGAGCGATCTAGTCATTTCTACGAGCGTGGCGAGCGGGGCGAAACTACCGGTAGCGCGTATATCCGGCGGGGCGGGTCTAGCTCTAGCAGCGGGGCTTACCACTCTGCCGAATCCATCAGCAGAAGCAGAGCGAGAGACCGCCTTTACAGGAACGGCCCCTACACCCCCCTCATCGAAAGGTAATTGAATTGAACTCCGCAAGTTGCGATACATTCGTGTATTTGTGACTCGTATTGTAGTTTTGATAGATAACGTAGAAGTACTGGGTTTATGGTGTGGCGTTACGCGTTGCGCCCTGTGAGTAAACCGGTTTACCTCTCGGTGGAGTAAATTAACGCCAATGTTGAAAGATAACCAGTGACTTGAGTCCAATGCCTCGAGCTCACATCACCCTCCTGGGCATCCGCCCTTCCTGACACAAAACATCGATTAAACAAGTTCTGGGCGCATGTTTTGTTTCTAGAACCTTACGAATAATTTGTACACATATTTCTGATTCAGTTCATTTCATACACGGCCAACAATCGCGTAGAATAATTCCCCTGGTTTTGTCTCCGTGTCATTTAAGTAAGCGGAGTGGCTCATTATATCGACTGAGGATAGGAGTTTTGCCCTTTTAATGAGCCATTCCTCAATAAAAGGACAATTATCCCATATGTACGAGTCTAAACCTGGTAACTAATTAATATAAGGGAGAGAACAACTGAAACAGGGGGAAACTTACATGAGAGCTTTTGGTTTGGTGCTATCGTCAAAACTGTTTATAATTGTGTGTATAATTTATATGTAAGTTGTTGTCTCGGCTTCGACGAATATGTTTAAAAAAACAACACTTTTATTGATTCCAAGGGATGATACATAATGGCGTGGTGGATGTAATATGTGAGGATCTCGGCCGGGACACAAGATTTTAAATTAAATAAAATTGATGTGACAAACAAAAAATGCTTGTCTCTCACTCGTGGGTGGGTGTGGGGTGGGGGGGATAAACAGCTCAAGATAGGAAGTATGCCGGCATCGACATCGAATCTACTTTTATTGTACTGAATTCGACTTTCTTTAAAAAAAATAAATTAATAGGAAGACTTCTCACTCGTTAATATTAAGAAATATATGATGGCCTGACACCATCCTGATAGGGCCTGACCCAAAAAAAAAGTCAAATGAAAAAAAAATGTGGCGGAACCCTACCTTGCGCTCGCTCAGGCTTAGTGTTGGTAATGTTCGTAGCAGAATGTCCCTAGGATGTTCTCCACTTCTTCTGAGACTTCAGATTCACACAACTCGACAAAAGTAGTAACTTAATTGCAGTTTTTTCGGCGACTGCTCGACGTCGTTCCTCCTTCTACCAATGCTCGGCGGGCTCTGCAGGTTCCATTCTTCCAAGCGGCCGGAGCTCGGTAGAGACGTCTCCCAGCTTCCCGGGCTTCTTGTCGAGTCGCAGCAAAAATGTGCCTCCACAGTATATATTTTTTGTGCAGTAGGAGTGAGAGGCTGCGCCTAGTGGAACAAACCCGAAACTGGTTAACGAATCGCATCAGGTTGGCCCTCACGCCTCTCTGCGATGTCATTTCTTCTTTCTTATTGTCTTCACCCTCACGAGAATCTTGCAGCATTCTTCATACTTGATCCCAGCGAGATCAGCAAGCGCCGTCCTCTGCTGGCTGAGCACTGCCTTGGCAAATTGAGCAATGCGTCTCCCGTTTTCCACTGAATGCATCTTTGAGGGGACGAATGCCTGGGGCGTGAGCTGGCCTACTGTGCCTTCCATTGTGCCCGCGAGCCTGCCCACTTCTGGCATGGGAAGCCGTCCAAGCTCGTCCTCGAACCAGTGGGATAACTGATTATGGCGCTACTCGATCAAAAGCAGCAAATCAACTTGCTGTACTCCGGTGAAGATTGCCCTAGCCCTTCCTTCCTCCAGGGCCTCTCTGAACATCCTGCACAGGCAAGAACTTCTTGATATGGAGCGAGGAATACTGAGGAGGCAAGAGGGGCTATGATGCATTGACGACAGCACTGAGCTTCTCTCCTGGAGCAGCGTGGTGCAGTTTGATCTGAATCCCTCTTGTTACGCCTACATAACTTATATATACATTCAAGGCCTGTACAGGCAAGTATAATCGTATCACTGAACGAGGGAGAGAAGTCACTTAGTCGTTTAGCTTTCGACACAAAACCGTCGTCAGAACTGTGTTATAGGAGTACACAAGCGTCTCTTGAATTTAACGGTTCGATTCGGACTGAACATACGCCGTCCTCTAGTCGAATTGAGAATTTGTCATACTAAGGACGTTTTAAACAAAACAGGACGGAAATATCCATTTTTTCAGGGAAGCCGACAATTGTGCTGAGAGCAATTAGTTTTTTGACGAAAATATCTGGCGCAAAGCATCACACAACTTTCCTTAGACCCAGGCGCATTCAGTGGACCAAGGGGGTCAGGGTTGTCATGTCTCTGGCAACTAATCAATTTGTTTATAAAACCCCGTGCTCTTAAGATACCGGAATTTATCGTGCTGCAAAATTGTTGAGCGACCAGTGCTCAGAGGGTTTAAAAGACTGTCTACGCAATTTTTTTGAGAAGGATCGTGTTCCCTATGTGTCCTGTGATAGAAAGGACTAACTGGCATCGTGCGTCGGAGGGATGCGCTCCCTAATCCTAGGACTCGACACGGTGGAGGGCTGGCTGGAGGTTGTTAGGCAGTGGCCTAGTGCTGCAATTATGGCGCTTCACGTACATGCACTCGTGCCCTCTATCCGAGAACGCCTGTCACACTTCAGTTCCACTCGGGCCCCAGGACGTGCAAAGTAAAGCTTCGTTTTTATCGGCGTCGGGATTTCAACGCCTACCCATGGGATACTGAACGGCGTTTTTGACTGTATGATGTTTGCATGAGGACGCACCTGTTGGGGCTTGCCTCCCTGGCCCCAGTTGTGTGCCTCTTAAGAGGGCAGTCCACCGCTTTACAACCTATGCGCAGGCTTGGGCGAATAGATGTTGCCGTATGGAAGCTTAGTGGGCTAGGTGATCCGATGTGGTTCTTACATTATTCCTCGATGGAGTTTTACCGACACCGTGTGGTTCTAAATTGAAATAACAAAGTAGTAATTGCACCTGCAATGCATTTATAATGTGATGTGCTAACGAAACTGCAATTATTTAATGAATATCGTGTTGATTTCTCTAAAACAGTCGTTTCAGTGTAGAAAATCGTCTTAGTTGTGAAACTAATTGGCAAGCGACCCCTCGTTTTCGGGTGTCGGAACTATAGTAGTCGAAGTAGCAGTTTCCAATGGGGAGAGCATGCGATTCGACGTATGAGTTTCTTGTGAGGATTCAGCTTTCACCTGTTAGTCATTCGGCCAACACCTCCGTGCTTCTTTGAAGAGCCTGGTCGTTACTTCTTATATCATCTCAATTTCCCCTCTTGAAGCGACTGCTCTCAACTTTCTAGTTTCATTTATTTCGCTACCTGATTCTCGGTACTGACAAATCCTTTGGAAACGGGAAAGTTCGCTAATGTGTGATTCTTTGATGATAACTTTTTACAACGTGGTTTGCAGCGTTACGTTTTCAAGTATCATTAAACATGTAATCAATAAAGAGATTCGATTCCTTAAAAAGATCTGCTCGAGGCAAAATTTTGAATATTAGTTTCACATTTCGCTTGCCAATTAGTTTCACAACTACGACAATTTTCTACACTGAAACGACCATTTTAGAATAATTACACTCATGTGCTATTACTACTTCCTCCTATCATGTACGTGTCGTACTCTTGTAGTGTGCGCGGCTCTTCAAGTGCATGCACGAGAACTGATTAGCAGTTAAACGCATGAAAACTTGCTGAAAGTATTTTGGTCTAGTATTCATACTGAATAATACATCTAATTTTTCGACGAGGGCATTTTTTGTAACCCCCCCCCTCCCCCCATTATTTCAAAGCATCAGGATCCCAAATCCGCCATGTCAGTGGTCTGGGCCATATTTGGCCTTTAACGTGGTCGCACGAAAATCCGTTTTGGTATCTAGTTGTGCCTTCCTCCCGGACGAAGCTCATGGTTGCTATTGGGTGCACGGGAGAGGGAGCTTGAGTTGAGAAATAAATGAACGTGGTGAAAGTGAGTGACGACTGTATTAGCCTCACTCACATAATACGTGGTTACCAAAGCCCGCGGTTGTCACACGGACAAAACAGCGATATGGTGCGTATTTAACCGCGAACAAGGGGGCTCTGAACACGTGAACTGGTTACACGAGGAATTCATGAGTTCCCCTGTGGGGCGGGGGTAGCCGAAGATGCTGCCCACATCCTCTTTGAGTGCGGCCTGTATGAGAATATTAGAGCCAGCACTGCCATTCGCCTGTGCGCCCGCTTTGCACAAGCATGGGCGAACCGGAGGAAGAAATTAGGAGTGTGAGAGGCGCCAGTACAAGACTAACCACCCTCATAGGCCTAGGCCCCCTCTCCTCTGGCAGCAGGATGGACGTCAACGACGCCCTGCGCCACCCCTGTCCAACCCTTGCCCAATGAGTGAACGGGTTCGCACAGTGGCCTAGCTCATTTCCCCCTTCTGGTTACAGGGGGAAGAAAAGAGGAGAGCGAGTTAGTTGCTGGAGAACTGTTCAACGAGTGTCTATAGTGACTGAGAGACGAATGTGTTTGGGCAGAGCTGTGTGTGTTGGATGGGAGGTAAAACGAATGGTGGGAAGTGGATATTTTGGTATGTTGTTGCTACGGGAATTAAACTGAACTGAAGCCATTTAGATTTTCCCGTGGCTAACATCAAAAGGGCTCCAGGCCAGAAACATTTGGACTGTATGCAACTGGGAAAGGCCTGAGCTCAATATTTCAAGTAATAATCGTGGGCTGAACAGTTGTTATGGGCAAAAAATGGTTAAAATGTTATCAAAAACGAAATTTTGTTAGTTTCATTGCCAATACTCCTTGTTCGGTATTATTTACCGGTAATTTTTCGATGCTGGGGCGAATGAAATAATTCTCAGAGTCGTACGACTGCATCAACACCGAAATACTGGAATGACAGTAATTATAGTGAGCCAATGTCCACTAATTGGAAGAACTCGTGGGACAATAATTACTAGGAAAGTTATCGTTTTATCGTCTTTACTCCCTCCCTCCCATCTCACATCGTGCCAATTGCCTATGGGCGCCTGGAAAATGTCATTTTCATCGTTCCGTTGCAGTCAGGTCGTGATTCGTATTGTTTACTGGTATTTTTCGATGCTAAATCGAATGAGATGGGTCTTGGAGGTGTTAGACCACATCAAGCTGTTTGAGAGACTAATAAAACCGTTGTGTAATAATCCCCCCCCCCCACAACCCGGCTGTACAAACGGAAACATGCATGAGAGCAAAATTTGGGTGCTAGTTAGTTGAGAGTATCCGGTAAGTTTAATCGAAATCGTTAGAGCCGTTCTTGAGATCTCATACGACGAGTCACGCAACTTTCCTTATCTCCCAGTTCATTGACTTTCACGATTTTTGATACCAGTTCTGTTCATTTTTCACTCACTTTGTTTGAACTTTGTGAAACATAACTTAACACGTTTTTGGTACAAATTAGCTATAATTCGGGAATTCATTGTGGCGCTAGTACTCAAGTCGCGGCCTTTATTGAGCGATAGTAAGCTGTACCGCGGTGATTTAAATTTCTGGAATAGCTCCTACGTATTTTATGAGCGTTATTAAACGGTCATTGTATAGCTACTTAATTCGACTACTACCTCAATATTTCTGAAGATTCTAGTAACATTAGAGCGGGGTTTATGAGGAAAATACTGCGCTATAATCGATTTTCGTCGAAATGTTTTGGTAATTTATTGTGCTGCTGTCGTCATTTTCCCACAAATGGGAATTTCACGGTATTGTCTTCTCATGAGGAGGCGTCTATATAAAAAATTTAATCAAAATCATTTGAGCCGTTTTTGATAAAACATATATTAGGTGCTTTGATCACTATGATAACTATAGTTAGGTTCCGGTGGATTTTCCTCATACTCTCAGTTCGGCGGTCCATGGTAACCTGCTGGCTAGACGTCACGTTTGAGTTGATTTGATGAAGCCGTTTTCTCTTAATCGTGTTCACAGGCACTCACAAGTCTGTTATTGTTTTGATAAGGTTGAGCTTTCGCTAGCCTCCACTGAAGGTTGTCCTTTATCCAGTCTCCCGGTAGAGAGCTATTGTCCGTATGTTACCACGCGGAGAGGAATTCGTACCATCAGCTGTGGCGATGTTTTTTTGTCGTAACCTTTTTCGTAAACTGGGCAAAATGCTCAAGAGCTCGCTTAGTTGTAGTCGATGGGGGAAGGTTTGGGCTGCTCTACAGCGTTTTTGCGTTGGAGGCGCATGGGCAGGATGGAAAGTCGTTGAGACA
Organism: Pachypeltis micranthus; assembly: GCA_020466155.1. Taxonomy (NCBI): domain Eukaryota; kingdom Metazoa; phylum Arthropoda; class Insecta; order Hemiptera; family Miridae; genus Pachypeltis; species Pachypeltis micranthus. The sequence goes on from CM035775.1 coordinate 14,025,679, forward strand.
GAAGTGAATTTGCCTTGTCTTGTGAGGAACTGGTTCATCCAGTGGTCTGTCTCAACCCACATTCTCTGAAGACGTTCTGTTTCGACGAGGATTCCCATCTCGCATGATATTCACCTAGCGCGCCAAGTTTTCCTTATATGGAGAGGTCTATGCAGAGTCTGGCACAGAGTTGGGGAAGCTCCCTTTTCACTGTTCACTACCCGCGGGCTCAATTGCCAGGTCAAACTGGTAACTTGTACTGGTGATCACTTGGAGTGCTTCAGCGGAGGCCACGCCCAATTACTTCCTAATAGCTCGTAATGATCCACTACCGAGGGGCTGGAGGACTTTAGGTTACGCGAGGTTTAGGAAAGTTGTGTGTGGCGTCGCACCAAATGATTTACTTTTCTTAGCCTTGGTTTTTGTTTGCTTTCCTTCAAATCTTCTCGTTTTGCAGGTTTCCGAGTGCAAGAAAGTCCACTCGAGAAGTCTGTGTTTTCAATTTTGTCCCGATCTTCCGCTTTTTTGTCAGTCTGTGCAGAATGGCCATTGGTTATTGCGCTACCCAACGCGGGCTACAGATGTGCACGACGAAAGCCGAACAGGACTTTTATTTGGTGTTGTTGGGGGAGGGGAAGAGGGCAATATTTCCTCCCTCCATTCAAAAACTAAGTTCTCAATTCAACGCCGGAGTTTTATAATCGAAAATTCCTGGAATCCCCATTTGGGAAACACGCTGCGTCTCTGGTCATTGTCCGACTACGCGCGTTGGAGTGCCGCCAAGGGGTTTTCGTCTTATGATTCAAGCCGAGACTGCTGGCGATTCAATGAACCTGTCGTAAGGTAGATGTCCTATTGTTTACACGTATTTGGTCGGAACTGTCCCCCCACTGGCTTCTCTCTATAATCGACGAGTCCTTGGGTGTCAGATCCTGCAGTTGCTGCAAGCAATTGATGTCGTGATGTAATTCTACTTTCACCGAGGTTTTCAACCAGGAATCTCCCTCCAGGTCGTTCTTTTAATCTTAATTCACTCGTAACCCGGTAACGAGTGCATTCGTCGAGATCGAATTGTACGCAAATGTATGGCGCAAATGAAGAAGAACAACAACGCTAACTAGAAAGCAAAGTGATCGCAGAACTCGGGCCAATAAAACGTTTTCGTCGTGTCTTGTGTCAATTAGCTGCACTATTGACAGTAGTGGCCGAAATTCTGTAATAAGGAAACTAATGATTCCTCAGCAAGCTTCAGTTCCAGGCTGGTGTGGTGTTGGTTGTGGCCCATAACAACCCTGCAGCATCACTGTGGCCTTACCTCAACCTATTTTACCGCTCCACGACTGCATGGACTCTTTTCGCCTAACAATAACGCACCTGGGATCACCAGGCCCTCCGATCATCGGTCATACGTTTTTGGTATGATTTCCAGGCTAGATCTCGCGGCGGAGCCAGATTTTTGGTTGGCTGAGGGGGCGTTTTGTGGTTCATTATTTTTCCTTTGACGTTGGGACGGAGGCGGAGGTATGGGCACACGGTTCGGCACAACTCTGCTCTCTCAGAGACTCCCCATCATTGCCGATTGCATGTCTGTGCTCGTCGAAGCTGAACACAAGAGTTCTCAATAACATATAATGACTAATGCATGCACCGCCCTGTCACATGATTTTAAGCCGTCAATAGTCCAAATTGGCGCTGCTGAACGAACACAACGGTCTAAATACTGAGCAGTGTGCGGGTGGTCATCACTTGAAGGTGTAATTCCTTCACAAGAGGTTTGGTGTTGTTTCTAGGCAGATATCTAACGAGACCAGTAATGGGTGATACCATGAGAGGGAAGCTTTCTGAACAAATGCTTTTTTGATTTGATGTCCAAAGTGCACTCAAATCCTTTGATTTGCACTTCGACGCCCATTTCTCACACCTCCCGAGGGTTTTACACGTAGAAATGTGCTATTTGGAGAACCGTGGTATGTACACAAAATTATGATCATGATACTCGTCCAGATTGACCGACGTTTGACGTTGACGTTGAGTTGAGTAATAATTATAATTAATCAATTAGTTGAGTCCTGCAACTAGTTCATTTTCTCAGCCTCGAAGTAAGGCGCGTACAGGGTTTTGTACACTATAATAGTCAAATTTAGTTCCTCGTGGTGATGTAGCGTTTTCCTTCTTCTTCATCTGCAACTGCTGGTTTTGAATCGTTCAGACGTCCCTCTGCCTCGTTGTGCCTGCCTTTCTCGCCCTCTTCAACTAATTGAACTTGGCCTTGATCGAGAATAGCATCCTTTTTGAGCGGCGACAATAACTGATGGCCCCCTCGTCGCCTATGATCGTTGGCGGAGATTCGTATTGCATTGACATGAACCGCCCACTGTCAATCTCCTTCGCCCCACTTATCGCGAACTGGAAGTATTTCTGGCTTTCGACTGGCTCATCGATATTCTTCCATACGATCGACCGTATGAAGGGACGAGGTGTGTTGAGCGACAGTCCGCAGGCAGCGGGAGTGTTGCTCGTTCACGGACCCGCCTCTGATGGCCTGACGGACGACTTCTGAGGTGTCGCTGCTCGTAGAGGTGAATTGCCGTTTTTTTCTTCTAGTTTCCTTCATATAGTGCATTTTGATCATTTTGGCCAGCAGATGGTAATTCGCTGTCAGGGCTCGTTTGGTGCTTCTTGCAGTACAAACACGTTATGACGACCGTTGCTACTTCTGCATTCGAACAACTGTAGTTACGTATCCACGTCATGGATGGATGAATAAGTATATTAGTATACGGGTTTGGTGGAAATAAGGATAATCTCCCATCACAACTAGGAGCAGCGCTATCAAACTGTTTACATTCGTTATCGTCCTTTTCGTTTTGACTATTATTGTTGTAGTTGTTGTTGCGCCTTAATATTTGCGATCGTTTCCGGCCACATGTTTTCCGTGCGCTCCACAGTTATTTTCTTTCCGATCCTGGTTCCTTTAAATATTTCAATTCCTCATGCGGCACCATTGTCATTGCGTCATCATGGTTGGAACATTAGTTTTTGTCAACATTTTTAAACCAGCTATTTGTTTGCGTGTGCCTGGACCAGAGAAACTATATCGCGATAATCTCACATTTTGCCGTATTTGCGGTGCAAGATCCTGAACGTACACAGGTGTTTATCTAAACCACCACAATTCCACCGATTGGGGGCTCATCCGGATAGTTTAGAGAGCTCGCTAATCTAGACGCTACATTTATTGGTCCGCCGGGCCGGATGAAGTATTGGCACCTTGACCGAGTATAACACCTGTGCCAGTCTCAACTCCTTTTGAAAAAGGGTGGATCAAGAGTCGCAAGATGGTTCTGTCACGCTAAGGGGCTTGGCTAAACTCAGACGCGCGTATGAATCCAAGGGGAATTCAATCAAGTGCGTTCGGGAGAAAGGTGGTGAATTCAGCTGCCAAAATCACCTTTCTAGGGACGATTCGAGTCTTGGACAAGACTTGTAGCTCATTTGAGGATGCTTGGAGCTGTTCGAGTTGCGCAGTATGTTGGAGTTTCCAGCAGAAAGGGATCGGAAGTATTATGAGGTCAAGATATGGTACTTTGACGCATCAGGGTTCCATGAGCTCTTGATACATCCCATTCTGCAGCATCCTCTAACAGCCCAGACCTTTGCACAGGCTGGTCGAACTCTTTTACCGAAGATCAACATATCCATTCAATAGGGATCTTACAAGGTGGTCGACGTTCAAGCAACTCGTTACGTCGCTGGTAATATAGGAGGACTTCGGCCGCAGCACCTTCAGTGACTGCCCCTTTGGAGGGGTCGTGGAGAGTGCATCGCATGTCCTCTTCGCCTGCCGCCTCTCTAGCAGGGCCGAGGCATGCGGGTTCCGCCTCTTCGCCCAGGCATGGGCATACCGGCGGAAGGGCCTGGGGTCATGGTGCCTCAGTGAGCCAAGGACTAGGGAGACGACTCCCATCTAGCCCTAGCCCTACGCACTTATCGCACCGTGCCTCCGCTAGCAGCTGGTGACTGCCTAGTATAGAGGCGCGTGCCCCCCAGCAGACCAATGAGCCGGCAGGCCAACACTGACCTGGCTCATTTCCCCATTGGGCAATAGTGGAGAGAGAGATTAACAGCAGGCGTGGACACACCACGTATTAATAACATTAAGCCTACTCTCTGCAGAGGCTTAGGAGCTGTAGAGCTGTTCCTTTGGCTACATGCACCACACATCTCATCGGAGCTCTTCTCCTTTTTCTTTGTGCCGTTCTGGCAATGTCAGACTAGGCGGGTACATTCCCTCCAATGTTGTTTCTGACAAGGTCAATATAGTGAGTCTCCATGTCCATTGGGGGCCATTGATTACGCGTGCAGTATGACCTGACGATGCGGAAACCTGTACTATTCTCTCAGTCTTGCATTCGCGCATTTTGTATATGCTGTTTTCTTCCTTTACTCCTTCCCTTTTCGACAGCTGAAGAGACGAGCTGTCGCGGCATCCCGAATCCGACTTATTGAATCTAAATGATACGGTCCGCATTAACACTTCTCATTGAGCCAAAAGTGACACAAAAGTGGTTCGAGAAGAATAACAAACTGGCTCAATAAGAGGCTATCCTTTAAAATCTTATTTATTTTGTGCAATCCCGAAATAAAAGGTAGTATTTAGTCCCATGCTGTATTTGGTGTCGACTGGTGCTGAATATGTGACAGCGCGGCTCCTGTGAATCACTTTCTGGAGGCACCCTCACACTAATTGGCTATTTACAGTCCCTTATCGTTCTGTTCGCTGAAAATTGTGTGCCCTCGATCGGAGAGAGCCCCGGAAATAGACTGCTTAATGTAACGCGAATGACAACCAGTAATGGAGGCGCTTCGGTTTATTAGTCGCTTTAATGTAAACTGACGTTGTGACTGTCATCACATGTAGCAATGTCGACGTCTAAGAAAGTGGCTGTTGAGGTTGAGAACGTACAAGTGAATGGTCTTCACATCGTTAAAGAACTAAGTTTCTCCACATTATATTTATGTCGTCAATAAACAGGTGATGATCGTAGCACTACGTTGCTGTACTGTATTAAATTGAAAATATTCTTGGTCAGCATGAAAGGGGCCAAGGTCAGCGCCAGGTGGGGATTCAACCAGCGGACTCGGGTTCTCCTCCAAACCCAGGGGGGTGAGGCAGTGGGTACCAGGGACACAGCTGGGGGCACTCTGCGGGCTGGGAGATGGGAAATGGGCCCCACAGCAACTTCCACTGCCCCTGCAGGATCATGGTCGATCCTTCGATTGAAACGATGTTTCACCCCTTCTGTACCGTCGTGGTGAGGACTCTCCGTGTATAATGAGTTCACATCTGTACACACCAGATTAGCAGGGTGGTAACGTGAAGGTTACGCGTAGCACAACATCTTTTACATAACGCCGCATTCGTTCAGTCGCCCAACCGAAGCTTACTTAGTGGACGTTGTTTCTTGACAATCAGTCATAATATCAAAATACTTATCTAGGCCAACGTTTCGCTCAATTTTATCATCATCAGGCCTGCAAAATATTACCAGAGTCAATTAATAAGAGCGCACTTCTATTTGTAAATTAAATTGATTAAATATTGAAAACATTCTTCGGGAATATGATTGGGGCCGATTCTCGCTCGGCACGTTGCTCTCTTCTTTCTGTTAAGTATTTTGATCCCAATAAATTACGGAAATGTAAACAAAAACGTGATACTAACCCTCACGTTTCAGTGAAATTAATAGTACGTGAGCATTTCGGGTTTAGGAGGGCTCGAACGAGTTACAGTTCGATGACCTTGTATTTGTGCACTGCTTGGTATTCGTTTGTTATGACATTCGCTCGTCCTCTTCTGAAATTGGAATGTTTTAGTCTGTTGGGCGTGGGGCAGTATTTTTTATTTTGTCATCTGAAATAGTCTTTGCCCCCGCTTTTCATAAAGCCCCCCCCCCCCGGCAACGTTCAAGTCAATCGCCATTCCCCCATTTTCTTGTTTTAAAAAAAATATTTTAAACCGCGGGTTTCCCAAAGGAAAGGGACGGACACAACGTTGGTATTGTCTTACGCCTGATAGTCGAACCTCACAAACTGGTAATTGAAACGACAAACGTGTGACGGGGGACTGCTCTTCGAAAGCCTAGTTAATCCTTTACTTTATCTTCAATCTAATACTACGTCTAAACAATTTATGACTTAACAGGTAACCTCTTTTACTGGGTTTAGGGTTTACGATTCTTACCAGAAATATTCGCGTTCCATGACATTGAACGTTGTTGTCACCTGCCAGAAGCGAAAATCGATAGGAAAGTAGCGAACTAGGCCAAAATATTAGGAATACACCGACGTAATAGCGATCTGGACTTGTGAAGTGTCTCAGAATTCAGCGTTGAGTCGAAATTGAAGAAGTAGCGAATAATTAAACGACCCCTCCGTAGAAACTCAAAGCTCCCTGATTCTAACTTTACTCTCGGCAGTCCATAAAATTGCAGCCCTCGCCCCGTGGAACCGTTAGGCCGCTGCGTATCGATCTAAAATTACTTTCCTAATTTTAGCTTACTTCAGTTTATTGCAACTCGAGCTTCTTTCCCCTCCATTCCCGATTATAGCGATTTCCTCGCTTCTTTTTCCAAAAAAAAATAAAAATAAAAATATAAACGAACTTGCATCAACAATTTACATTTTAGAATAACGGTGATGAATGAACCATGAAACACTATTCGAACGTCGACTTTAATTTGCCATTTCGTGTACCCAAATAAATGTATACGGATTATGTTAAAATGTTAAGAATCTATCTCAGCAATCTGGGAAACGGCAACCATTTCCTGGTTATCCTGCAGAGACCCACCTCATTCGATTCAGCATCGAAAAATACCAGTAAACGATACCAAACATGACCTGACTACGACGAAACGAAAAAACTTACATTGCTAGGCGACGCTAGGCAATTGGCAAGGCGTGACGGAACGGGGTGGGGGGAACCCGGCAGAGAACGATAACTTTCATGGTACTGTCCCGCGAGTCTTATTGGGTGGGTGAAAACCGCACTTATCAGTACTGCGAAGAAAATAGTTGATAATCATCTTCTCGTACTATAAGTACGGTCCATCCAATTCTTTATAACTCGCGGCCCATCGACTACTAACTACATGCAGTCCATCCAACTCTTGATTACACACAGTTCCATCCAACGCGCATCGTCTTTACTATTTTCAAGACCTTCCAACGTATTTCTACTTCATACTCCCGTTCTCGTCGTATTCCCTATCAACGCTTCACCATCTCATCGAGGGCCCTGACGAAATTTAATTCGATTCGAGGAAGCCGTTCGGTCAAGTGGTACGATCCTTTTCAGCGCAGGTGAGACGGCTTCGGCCTGGGGGCTCCGCTCGTCTGGAAGAAGCCAAGCGAGGTCAAGAGGTACGGTGCGATTCAGAGTCAGTCAGAAGCCCAGGTGCAGCTTCCACACCTCCCTGGGCGGGACCTGCTTCGAAATCGAGTGGACTTGAGTGCAGGCGCTCGATTTAACATGATTATGACTGAGTGTTAACGTCATAAATGCTATGGAGTTCTGAACAGCAATAATCATAAAAATATCCATTTAAATTCGATCTACTAGAATCTAATCAGTTATAAAATGTTAACCTTTCAACAGCGACTGATTTTAGAAAAAAACCATTCGGTTAAACTTATGAATGTGCACGGGATGGTTTTTGGGAGGTTAATAAGTGACGATTAATGGTGCGTTTTGCTGCTGGTTCTTGGCTAGGCCTTCCATGTAGCGTCCCACATGAGTACATTCGATGTGGAGAACTCAATATTCAATCTCTCTCTACCACTATTCCGTTCTTGTGCAGGCATCTGGCTGGGATGTTGGGCATGCTGTGGCTGGTCTTGGATTTGTCCAGGATCAGCTGCAGTGGTGTGACAGCGACTTCCTAAACCCAGTGAGCCTTCAGAGTTTACTCTGCATGGTTTGGTTGATGGATGAGAGATGGCCTTCAGAGGTCATCCGAGGAGGACGTTACTGGCCATTCGCGTGGCGTCACTGCCTACTGCGATGAGGTACCAGATGCTGGATGTTCGCTGTTATGATGCCCGTCGTAACTGGTCCGCGTCTGCAAGCAGGTTGCCAGCGCCATTTTCAGTTGCAGGTTGGGAAGTGGAGAAGGAGCAGCACTACTGGGTTGTACTGGGTGTGTGTTGAGGCCTGACATCGTCGCTGTTAGTCTCGCTCAGTCTGCAGTGATCCTGGAACTTGACAGGCCTAGAAACTCAAATATGACTGGGTAGATCTGATTCGTCTGCCTGGTGTGGACGAGGGGCTGTGACTGGCCCTAGGTATTCAATGGAGAGAACTGGGATGTAGCTAAAGAAGTCTACTGTGTCAGAAACCAAACTTCACCAAACCACTATTTTATTCGCCCTTCCTTGATGTTAGTTGTAGATGGTGGATTCTAGCAGTTGCCCTAGTATTTCGCTAGTAGCCAGCATTAGGTACTATAAGAAGTAGTAAGTAGAAATTAACCAATGTTGAAGGTAGGATTCCCGTGTTGTAAGGCTGAGACGGCTGAGTGTGCGTTTGCCGGGACCTCTGACACTTTTTACCTTAAAAATCCAAGTGCATGTTCTATTTCGAATTGGACCAATCTGTTCTGATGTACTGGCTGGCTTTTATTCGGTTTTACCGAAAAGAAATGTTAAGCATCCCACCGTTTCCATTTTCCAGAAACTCCTGGTTCCAACGGTGCAACAGCTCATTCAGGGAGAAATGTTTAGCAGTTCCATAACATGAGCTGGAGAGCAAAGCTTTGTGAAGCTCCTCTGTGGACTAACCCCATCAGAGCGAAGGATCTTCGCCCCCCCCCCTCACCAGGATGTTCTTTGAAGCCCACTCCACCCACGCCTTAGAGAATGGCGACACTGCCTGAGTTGTCGTGGGTCAATCGAACTATGCAGAACATCCAGCTGCAAACTCCGAAGCTTACTGGGCTTAGGGATAGATGGAGTCGCCATATCACACGTGTGAAGCTGATCCGAGACGAGCCACTGCGCGTCCAACGTCCCAGCAAGATGCCTGCGAAGCAAGAACGAACTAGTGGTCCTGGGACGCTACGTGGGAGGCCTAGTCAAGCACGCAATGGAGAAAGCACCGTTCTATCGAGACTTATCAGCCTTCGGACTTGCGCACACACACTGACCTCGCGCGCGGAAAGTAAAAAAGCTATCTTGAATCCCTTCAAATCGACCACATTTTGCCTTCGGTCGACTCGCGGAGAATCTCTCCATAAGGAAGAGAGACGATATGACCTGAAATCCGCGGATTTTCGATACAGCGAAGACTCGAACGTTTTGTAAACGGAGCTTAGCCAGGACACGATCGTAAAGCAAATATTTACTCGTTCTCTCTCCCCCTTCGTTGGTTGACTCCTCTGCCATCGCCAGCTCCCTGTACAACCGCCTGTGGGACAGGTAGAAGCTCAAGAGACCACACCTCAGTACTTTTATTCCTATGCAATTCACTTCCCGTATTTGCTTTCTGTCGCCTGGCTTTGTCGTACGCACTCGTGTATTTTCCTCACCATTTCCTGTTTTTTTTATTGCCGTGAAAAAGCACAAAAGTCGACCGTTATGGCTGGACGTACGTATTAACGCGTTGGTTAACACGTTCAGTGCGTTGGCCCAAGGTCCCGAGGTAGAGAATGTTCCTCGTTTTCTGTCGTGGGTACAACAGGAAGCCTCAGTCTTCATGAATCTAGGAACATTATCGACAGTTAGTACACGTCCACACCTCAAAATCGATATGATTGCATCATTTCCGTGACAAATCACGACGTTTGACCGTCTTTTTTTATGCTAGTGAGATAATGAAGTCGTTGAATGGGTTTAAGGGACTTGTTTTGATGTCGTTTCGAGTGGAATGACTCCCGAGTTCTCTTTTGTTATCACAGTGAACTCAGTCGCTTTATCGTAAAGATTTTCCTCAACCCCCGTCAATTCGCCAGCCTCTTCGTTCAACGCAAACATTTGTCAAGAACTAAATGTAGCTTCTATTTAGCTAACAGTACCCCGTAAGTTTGATCGAAATCCTTCAAGCCGTTTTTAAGAGAATTGACGCATTATTCAATGGACAGGCTCAGAAATAGTTGTGGAGGCCGAAATGTGAGTGTAGATTGTTAAACGTATGTTTCTGTTTCTTAACGCTCAAGAGAGTTAAATCAGTTCAAAGTCATGGAGATGCGGTTTCGCTGTCGTGCAGGAGCCTGGGCACTCGCTCAACATCCATCAAACCCTGTGGTAGTGCTGCAGGTTGTCATTATGCCAGTCTCCCGGTGAAGAGCCGTAGCTCATTTGTCACCTGGGAGGAGCTCCTAAGCTGGTTGGAAGAAACGGTTATGGGCTTGCTAACCAGAAGTCGAAGCTGGATGGTTTGGCTGCTCCTCTAAGCTCCTCTAAACCTCCCTCACAGTAGTAGGAACTACATGGCAGCACGTGTTATCCTTGCAAGATGTGCAGGAAGGATTAGTCTTTGAGAGCGGCTTATTGAAGTCGCCATGTCCTGTAAGAAACTGGCTCAACCCACTTTACCCAAGACGATCATGTTGAGGGAACTCTCGACTGACAAGGATTCCCATCTTGCTTGCCATTTCTAATGCCCATTCATCGATGGCAGCCAGTATTCGTTCAGTCTAGAGTGGAGGAAGCTCCCGTTTCACTCTTCACTTGTCAACCATGCACTCTAAGTCAATTGGTAACTCGAGTTATCACCTGAAGTGCTTCTGTCTTATAGGCCTTGGTGATCCACAGGACCATCTGGGAGGAGTTCTCAATCTGGTTAGCCACCTGATTTAAATATGTACTTGGGTGGTACGTTCTCGGTAAGAGCTCAAATCAACTGGGAACACGTTTCTCTGAGTGAAACGTTTATAAACTTGCTTAGTAGCAGTCAAAGCTGTTGTTTGGATCCTCTTTAAACAACCAGCAGTGAAGCAGCAAGTGGTTTCTTATTATCTCCTCCCTGGAGGCGCTGTCGACCAATGCTGAAGATTAGCAGATGCCTGATTCCTCTTCAGTCAATTAAATAATGCCGCCGCAAACGTCTTCGTCTTCATTGGGCTTTGGAAACATCCAGAGGATAATCACCAAGTTCCACTAGACCTACAGCTGAGCAAGTCTGTCCTAAGAACCCAAACGAAAGTCACAGGTGTTGCAGGTTCACTAGTTCACAGGCTCTTGTTCAGCGTCCTCTAAATCCAGGCCTGTGAAGCTACGGCAGGTTATCATTTAGCCAGTTGCCCTGCAGAGGCGTGCCCCTGGGGAATCCCTTACCATCTGGGAGGAGTTCTTAATCTGGTTTCTCGCCTGGTCTAACTTTGTACTTGAGTGGCACGTTTCAAAGGAAGAGACCGCCTTTGACCCCGAGGGGACCCTTCTTTGCAAACTCGGTGTTATAAGCTTGCTTGGTAGCAGTCAGGTAGGAACTTGGAGCACGTGGTTTGCTCCTTTGCTGGGACGACGCATATCGAGGTCTGCATGGCTGAATCTTGAGAGGGACCAGCCTCTCCCTTTTCACACTCTGATCTCACATCAAGCTATTTTTGATTTTGCCGTTTCAGTTGTGCACTTATTCTGAGTGTTTTGATGTTAGAAAAAAAGGGTTTTTCAAACACCGTTTGGTGGTCATTTCAAATCAACGAGGTACATTTATGGTGTGCGATGTGTAGGGAAAATAGCAAAATGACTTGAGCCCCTCGCGATCTCTCAGAAACTGTTAGTCGCTTACTCAAACGACTTAAAATTACAATTATTATCGTAGATGCGAATGCCATAACATCTTTTCATCTCGCAATCCGATTTTTCGCTTTACACTTCGGCACTGGGAGCCGTTTTGGATTGAAGGGACCTCCAGACAATGTACGCGACCTCAATGACAGTCCAGACTTCCCTCCTCCTCCCAAAGCGCGCGCACACACACCACAATGTTCTCCGCACGTCAACGTTCTCTCAAACTCGACATCAATTCAAATGATTGAAATAAAGCGGCGCGAGGTCATTGAAAATTCCACGCGAAGGGACGATTAAATGTAAAACTCGAGCTGTAATTGAGGCTGAGATTATAGTGACGTCACAAAACCACAAGAGCTATAACGCTCGGCGAACGCTGTTTTATTTTTGTATTTTATTTTCTCCCCTTCTAAGCCGCTTTTCCCCGAGCTTAATTCTCGCTTAGCGATTCATCGTCGCCCATCGGCGGCGTTCCTCCGTGTTTTCTCGACGGGGAATCTCGCATTAGAACGCAAATCCCAGGATCACGCGAGCATGTCCCAACTAAGTTGGTTCGCTCGGACATGGAAATTATTTGAGGGCGGAATAACGAATATGGTCCGTTTTCATGATGCCAAACGTCAGAAGTGCGCAGGGCGTTTGGAATGGCCGGAAAAGTTGAGTTTTCTTAAGATTTTTACGTTTCGAGGCCTACTGAGTTTGAAAAACCTAATTTCCATGTGGTCTGTGAGTGTGTGTCGGTGCGCTCTGCTGTTAGTGCGTGGCTAGGTCTCCTACATAGCGTTTCATGTGCGTACATTCACGCTCTGGGTTTATCTGGAGGCTCGGTGTTACATCTTTCTTGGGCTGTAAGCGCCTGCTTGCTTTGTAGGCATCTGGCTGGGTGTTGCGCACGCTGTGGCTGGTCTAGGATGCGTTCAGGATAAGCTGCGATGGTTTGACATGGCGCCTCCTTCTGACCCTAAGCCCAGTAAGCCTCTATTTGCGTGGTTCAGTTGACGGACGGGGACTCAGGCAGCATCCAGGCTCCCCCTATACTTCAGCTTGAGTGGTGTGGGCTTCAGAGGGCATTAAAGGATTACTGTCACTTCCACGCCGATTTTGACATCATTGCTTACAGCGATGATGAGGCGTACAAGAAAATGGGATCCTTACGTTGCGAATGCTCGTTGTGCCTGTGGTAACAAGTTCAAGTTGCTGAATCATGTGGTGCAGGCGTGCCCTCGTACTCATGGAGGCTGTGTCAAGCGTCATGATGCAGGTTGCTGGTGCTTTGTCATCTGAGGGCACGGGAAGTGGAGAGATTGTGTTGGTCCCGACCAGTCTGCAGTGATCCTGGACGTCCAAGTGGTATCTGGCAGCCAAGATCTTGCGCTAATATGACAGGACGGATCTTCGTATGGCGGTGTCAGAAGCTCGTGGAGTGGAGGCAGGTAACATCAGCGACAGTCGTGTCTTGCTATTACAGGGACAATGTGTACTTGCCCTACTGCTACAATGGAAGTCCTTATGAACATCTCACCTCTTCATATACACATTCAGAGGACTGCTTACCTGGGAGCAGTAAGATTTTTGCAGACAGGAAATATCTCCACCAGGGCCAAGGCAAGCCTCAAAAGAAAAACTAGACATTTCAACCTAGAAGAGGCAGCAGTCCTTGCTACTGACGTTATGTCAGAGCCGAAGAACTTACGGTTGCGATTCGGTGTCAGCATCCACTCGGACCTGAACCCTATGTAGGTACGACGAAGATTCACCTGAATCGTCTGGTAGCTGGATCAGAGACACAGGAAAACAGCGCCCATTGGCATCGCCAGCCACGATTAAGACAAGCAAAAAGGCGTTATGCCTTCCTGTCGAAGGGCAAAGGCGATGCTGACACTCTCTAAGCAGGATCTGAGAGTTCTGACAAGCTTCCTCACCGGGCGCTGCCCACTCAGGTATCAACTCAACAAGATGGGCATCTCAGAGGCGGTGGAATGCTGTCTTTGCAGTGAGGAGGAGGAGACGACAGAACACATGTTATGTGAATGCCCTGCCTTGGCAGTCAAACGCTTTGTATACTTTGCTCAGGGATCTATTGAACCCCAAATCGTAGCGGAATCTGTGGTGGAGGACATACTCCGCTTCCTAAGGGGAGGGGGGGTATGTACGACGCCTTCTACTAAGAAAATGTCAGCGTCACAGTAGGCCCATGCATGGCCCCAGTGAAAAGGGAACTTTGTCCCGTATGCCCTCGGAAAAGAAAAAACATCACGCTTGCAGCATTGACCGCGTCCTGGTGCAGGTGTGGTGCAAGAAAAATGCCGAGGAGGTACCATCACCTGTGTGTTGCTCGTGGTCGTTCTATCGTGGAACATCCTCTTTTCCTTCCACATCCCAACCCCCTCTATTCCTGCAGCTGGAGTAGGGTAGTCTGGACACCTCTCCTGGGCCTCACTTCACTTAATTCAATTTATTTAGTTTCTCCTCTTTGGGTGCCTTTTACTGTGAGCTTCGGAAAAAACATGTGTGTCTGTAGTTCAAGTTGCAGTAGAACGGCTGGACCGATTGAGCTGGTTTTTTTTGTTTCGTAGGCGCGATAATAAGGTTATGGCCGACTTCGGTCGATGGGAAAGGAGGGTAGAGGACGAAAATGTACCAAAAACTAGGGGTTGTGTCTTATCCTAAGATGCCCGCAATTCTTGGAATGTAGCAAATTGCTTGAGTCATCGACGACTTCGAGACATCTTCCACCTTAGACACTTCTAGGTCGCGGAGGATCTCATTGTTCCTTACAAAACATCCGAAACATTAGGTTTTGATTTGCGAGCTGCTGGCAAGGCCCCGTACTGTGCAGCCACATAGAACGAATGAAGTAAAGGTAAAGTAGGCGTTGGTTTTCTATTGGCAATGGCGATGTTCGGGTGAGTGGTGGTCTTACAGGATTGGTGTTAGTTGACATGGCGTACTACCTGCAACTGCACGCAGACCATTTCCTTAAATGGCGTTTTTTTGACTCGGTAGCCTTCGAAACGTGTAGATCTGAAGAAAAAAAATTGATATTGATGTCAAGGTGTCGAGAGGAATTTGATATTAATATGGATGCTTTCTTTTCTCATCTTATCCTTGGTGCTCGCGTGTCTGTTGTGACCAATCCATCAGCTCAGCTCGAAGTGAGTGATGCGTTGAACTGGAGAGCTATGAAGCGACGGACCTGCATTGAACGTCGGATGAGAGCGAATCCAGTGGAGTTGCTGGGAAATTGAGGATTGGAGCTGACGAAGCATTCGCTTTGAAGTAGGTCGATTGACTGAGTTAAACCAACGACAGGCCCAAACTTTCGTTCCCCAAGCGAAACCGCCGCATTTTCTGCAACCGTGCAACTTCCTCGACGGAGGAGGGGCAGTTGTTTGAAGACGAGCAGCACGACCAGGCAGAAGCAAACGACTAAATAAACGTCCGTCGTCAAGTTTGTTTTAGTTCGCTGTCCTCCGTTCGTTGTTTTTCGCGTGGGAGCGTGCCACCGGAGTTCGATTGCCACAGACGTGACGTGACGTTGTGCCGGAGCTTCCAAACATTTCAGCTTTCCCCGCCCGTGTGAATTTTCTGGGCGGGTTCTTACGAAACAGTGGGAACGCACATCTTCCAACTTTCCAACGCCCATTTTCGTCGTCTGTTTTTTTCACTTCAACTTAGGCCCTCTGGCGTACTTGTGAAGCAATAAGTGTGTACGTGCAGGGTGTGAGGACTTGGACTGAACCGCCTGCCAATCCTGTCTGGCCAGAGGCAGGATCTCGAGGAAAAGATACGCGTCTGCAGAGTGAGTGTCCATTGTTCGCTACTGTTCAATCTTTTCAGGGCTTTTAAAATATTTCGATCCGTTTCGAAATTTATCGCGGTGCTCCTATTTATGTCAAGACCGTTATTCAGGAGGTAAGGAAAGTATTGCGATCGGGCAAAAAAATATACTCTTCAGATTTCTACGTTTTGAGGACCACTTAACCCAAAAAACCTAATTTCGTGGTATGTGCGTGTTTGTAGGTCAATTGTGAGTGAACGTCTGGACGGTATTTTGTTCGTGAGAGGTTGATTGATTGATTGAAGAGTTTTATTTTGTGATCAGGTCCTTAGGGCCCTTCCACCTCCTTTGAAACAATGTACGTTTTTCCTCTTAAGTACTTCACCTTTCACAATAATTTTAATAATTAGCGATTGAAACTTTGAATATAAAAATAAAATAATGTTCCTTGAGCAAGCGTGAACATATACACTGTCTTTCGTGTTTCAGCGATATTTTTTCAATAACTTATTTTTGAAATTGTTCTCAAACTCATCAAAAAGAAGGCCAAACATTCTGAGGTTCTTATTGTACAATTTTGACGCTTGGATCGAGAAGCTTCTGCCAAACAAATTCAATCGATGGGACGGGATAAGAACTTTGTTGCTGTCGCGCATGTCGTCACGAATATAAGGGGAAGTTGAAATGTTGAAGGAGTTAAGGGGCTTGAAAGTTTAGAAGCTCGGAATCGCCATCAGGAGTTGTTTTCTCTCGTGGATCTTCCATCCAGACGGGAATAATGTGGCGTGACGTGCTCATCCAGGCGAGGTCTCAGAGCAAAACGGAGCGCTGCATTTTCAGCCTTCTACACCTCGCTCATTTCGGCACCGTTAATGTCGCAAGTTTCAGCTGCAGTCTAGTCATTAATGGCGACACGAGGCTCTGGACAATTTGGAGCCGCGCGTGGATCGGGAAGTCGATGACGTGTCTACGTAATTGATGTGATGCCTGAAAGGCACGAGAGTGTGTTTTGGATCGTAATACCTAGGACTTGGGCATCCTAGACATATTTCAAGGGTGTACCTTCAGTTCCGAGGAGCGGGGAGACAGCACTTCGGTGGCCTTACTATTTACTTGCTTATTCAGTTATTCCGGTCACCCCTCTTATTGTTTGCTTTCGCCTTGACGGTGACACGCCTTCTGGCGGCCCCCTGACTGCATCAGTCATACCTCTTGGCAGGTCCAGGCTGTACTTCGTGGTGGAGCCAGGTTTTTGTTTGGCTGAGGCGGACGTTCGCACTTTGCTGCTGTCGGGTCTATATTGGTTAGCCCATAAGCTACCTAGAGAGATCAAACGGGATTAGGTGTGGACACTCACTTAAACTGACCATTCATTTCAACGAACTTATAAACAAATGTTGCTATTTACACGCGCACAAAGCGAAGGGAGAGCACTAGGATATTCCTCCCCTTCTCAGAGCAAATTTCTTAGCTGAAATACCTATCACAGCAGAACATACTAATAATACGAGCGTTGATAATTATTTACTACAAATAATTGACAATAAATACTGAGTTTTCAACTTTGGCATTAATCATAATGAAAAAAAAGTTGAGGAGTGCAATGAGAGAGAGATTCCTACTCCGGGTGTCTGTCGTTGTGAATTGTCGTACAGGTAAGCAGCCTTGTGGGTCTGCAGAACTTTAAACGACTAGGTGGCCGCGAAGCAACCAAGCCGATGATATTGTGCCGTGACGTGCTCCAGCTCTTTGGAGGCAAGATTAGGGCCTGAACAAGCTGAAGTCGAACGCGATCAGGGAAATCGCTAGCAGGTCTGCGCAGCTGGTAAAGAGCACACAAAAAGGCCCTGCGCATCAATTGTTGGTATTTACGTGCACACGTAGCAAAGGGAGAGTACTAGGACATTTCCTCCTCTTCTCACAGTGAATTTCTTGGTCTAAATACTCATCACAGCACAGCACATAACAATAATAAGCCGCAGAATATGATAATCATTTGCGGGCACTAACCCAAAACATAATAATTTACCAAAACTAGTTTGCAATAAATACTGCATTTTAAACTTTTGTCACGCTCAGGCACAATTAATCTCAAAACTACCCAAAACAAGGTAAGGGGTGTACGAGAGAGAGGAACCTGCATATCAACTCGGCTACAGCACGACAAAACCTTACCAATATTCGCGTAACAAACACACTGATCGGTATTTCCATCCAAATATAGCCCTGATGATGCGCTGAGGGCAGTTAGCTTTTATCTTTCCTTATCATATCCTCATATCTGTTCTCTACTACCATGCTCCTTTGATTATTCTCTTCTATTATTATCCCTGGTATTATTGTGTTCGGGAGGCCAAATTAGCTGGGTCTTTGACCACCACAAGTGCTCTAACGGGTCTCATTGACCCTAAGTCATAGTTCCTTTGTTCGTACCTGTGGGAAGTCCCGCTCCTCCGTTATTTCCAAGTGACAACGGATTTCCCCTTCTTGTGGACTTCCCCAAATATCCTTTTCCCCTCCTATCAATTAACATTCTTCTCCAATACTGACAGCTTCTCCCAAACTCTGTCACTCATGAGTTCTTCAAAAGTCAGTCGTCTCCCAGTTCTCCCAACGATTCGTCACTCAGCTAATGCTACTCACTACTCAACTCTCTCTCTCTCCACACAGTGTGTCACAACAGTGTATTTAGAGTCCCATGTTCGCATTTATATACTCACATCCATTTATTTCTCAGTTTCACGCTCCCTGTTTCGTGCGCCCAACAATTGTGAATAATAATAATAAACGAAGATGCCATCTACGCGCGTGCAGTTATTGCTGTTGCTTTTCGAGTATGATGATTGTTCGACCCAAAGCGCCGAATCAGTATCAATTTTTTCACTTCGGAGTGCCCGCACCTGCCCTAACGGCAAAGTCTTTGTTTCCTCCTGCTTCGTCAGGACTTTCCGAAATATCATTTTCTCCCCTCCTATTCACATTCCTCTCCACAACAAACTGCTCCTCACAAATTCTTTCACCTACGAACTCTCACGAAAGTCACTCGTCTCCCTGTACTCACTCAGACATATTCTTCGCCCATACAGTTCGCTATCTCCTTCCAATACAGTTTCCTGTGCCACTTCACGCATATTTCTGTGTCGTCCCCTTGTATTGGCCTTTTTTACACAAACTCTACTCACTTCATTGTATATAATACAGTCCTCCTCACGCTCACCGAGTTCTTTTTTAAACTCTCGCCACTTTTGGCGAACGGCGATTTTAGTGCAATTTTTTCCTTATAAAACTCCCCCTTATTGGCGTGTTACTGTAACTGAGGGGGATTTAAAAGCACATAGGTATTAAATGTTGAATAACACACTTACGGACACGTCAGCGTATTAAACAACATTTCTTCCCCCCATTCTTCCTTTTGAGCTGGAGCACGTAAAAGTTGTAACCTCGCAATTTCGGTTTTTATTTTTTCTAGCTCAGCTTTCTCATTTTATTGTATTCATTATTATATTGTATTTGTTGATATCAACATTTCCTATTCAACCTGAGCATTCTCCTGAACTAATTTAGATTTTTCCTGCAGCTCTTGCAGTTTTGAGTGCGCGCGTTTGGACTTCATGCTCTTCTGATAATAGTTAGAAATTATAATTTGTCCAAATGTGGACTGTGCGGGGTTGGCATCAACAGAATGTACCGTTAGTACGGTCATTAGTCCATTGCCTACCCGATGTGGCTTCAAATCAGGGCTTGTCTAACCGCACATCTAGCGTGGTGGGAACGAGGGAAGGTTATGTCCTCGGCATGTCCCTCATAAACGCAACGTTAAATAATGGGAACCTTGTGGTTTCATATAAGACATTATCAGTAGTTCGGCTGTTGGATGTTTCAAGTTTCAATCAGTGGGAGAATATGCGAGCTCTGCCACTGGAACAGGGTAGGAAGTACCTTCTCGCAGACAGGGTTGCTCCTTTTCGAAAACTGAGACGAGCTTGCTGCTAGTGCGTGGTATCGATTATCCACTTACGTAGATTTGATCATATATCTCACGATTAGTGATATTTTGGAAAGAAGTGCTCTTGATGTTACTTTTCCTGCGATGTAAATGCAAGTTCATGCGAATTGATAGAAAAACAGTTCCTGGAGCTGAGTAAAGTAAGGCGACGAGGTCTTCATGTGTTGTAAGTGTTGATGGTGTGAATTGTGGACTCGCGCATTGTGGAAACGTAGAGCGTGCAGAGTGAGGAATGAGTTTTGGATGTATTGTGTGGTTGTACCGTTTATTTGGCAAAGAAAGCCTTGTTTTTAAAGCGTTCAAGTTTCACGTGGCTTTACCTGTCGCTACTTTTGGCATTCCGTTCCTCCGTCAGAGTTTTAAACTCTTAAACCGCGTCGAGCTTTTCGGTCAAATCCCTCCGGAGGACATTCGACGGCGAATACCTCGGAGAAAGATTTTAGGGCGCCCAAGAAGAAGTCAACGCGCGATTTCAAACTGAAGAGGGTCCTTTTTCGTGTACCTGTTTTCTCCCTAAGTTGGGAGCGACCTTCTCTGCCATTAAATCACTGTCCTAGTCCTTGCAGCCTGTACCTGACACGACCCCCGTCCCTTCATTCCTTCCGGCCCTCCCGTACACCTGTTTCTGCTATTTCTCCCAGGAATCAGTCACCTCGCGCCTTCTCGGTTGTGCGTTTCACGTTCTCCTTCTATCCTCACGACGTAAATGTTTCGTTTTGCTTTGGAAGAAAATTGGACGGGTTTTTGACGGGAAGTTTGCGGTAATGCGTCGAGCCGATGCGGTTATTCCAATACAGTTCGGTAAGTGACGCAGTTCTACTGGCTGTCCTAGTATGTCGTGTCCAGATTTTCCTATAGCGTTTTGGAGACTTAATGCTTCCTTTAGCCCCGTACTCTCGTTATGTACGCTGTTGAAAAAGAGCAGACAGACGCATCACGCAACTTTCCTCTGGTCCACGTGCGCCTTTCCTTAGCCCTGTTTGTCATTCAGTTTATAATAACCACCTACGAGCTGAACGTTCCGGATTTTATTGAGTTGCTCCTACATAGACCCCTTCTGTTGTTAGGTTATTAGTGAATAGTAGAGTCATGGGGCTGTCATCCCAATATTTCTGAGGATGATCGTGCTCTTAATGATCGTATGTATGAACGTTATAAACCGACATCGTTTTGGTACTTCATTTACCTTTTTCAGCAAACGCTCGAATCGTTTGAGCAGAATTTATCACGGAAAAACTGCGCTCAAAGCTAGCGTTTGATGATTTATCTCGTCATTTTCCCACGGGTTAGAATTTTTGTGAAATTGTCGACAAATGAATCCGTTTGCCAGAACCTTTATGCAGAACAATATACAGGTCCGACTGGGCAGTTTTCCCCCACGCAGCTTGCTCCACAGTCGACGCAACGCTTCGTCGTTTTTGGAAACGTCAACGCTCCACTGTTTCCTAAAGGCTTGTTAGCTCAACTTGGAGCGTCGTTGGGAGGTACTTGTACAGTTCATGACCCAGGCAGATATTGCAATAAAATATTTAGAGCGAAATCGATAAAGAAGAGAATCTTCAATTGGTGAAGTCGTTAGAACAGTCCTAAAGCCAGGTGCAATATGTCGTGATGTTTACCGTGCTGAACGCATAACTTGCACGTCTGCTATCTCAAAACCAGCGGGAAGCACCAATGGCGTCTTTTATTCCAAAAATCGTGTGCTGAGAACCCTTACAACGTGGCAAAGGCGTGGTTCTGCCACTCAACAACCGTGGGGATTTACTGACGAGAGGTCCTTCAAAAATTTGATGCTTGTTTTGTACTAAAATAAAACTTGTCCCGAACTGATGAAATTTTGGTTGTTGTAACTAGGCCTCTAGGGGTCAGACTTGGTCTGTCAGACGGTTTATGGAGTTCTAGGGCGAACCTATGGGGTTGCTTTCAGGTACTAGTACTCACATTTTTTACTACCTAAATGTTTCCGTTCAAGCGCGTCGAACGATGACAGAACGCTCGCATTCGCAGTAAATCGTAGTATTTCTTCATAAATCCTGCCGGGTGAAGGTCATAATCCAATGAAGTGCGCGTACGACGGACGTTTTTAAAAAACTGTCGTAAAATATTTAGGGTCGTTCAAGGAAATTCCGGAATTCAAATTACGGTACTTACCTTATACTTATTGAAATGTAAACGCGAACCTTTCAAAAATATCTGGTGCGACGCATCACACAAGTGTCCTTGGTCTCACGCGCATTCGGCGATTCCTTTGACTCCAGAGACTAATTAAATCTGTTTATTCATCCTTTTCACTTTCCGCTACCCGAAGGGAAGGAAAGTATAGTAATCGGCCCAAAAAAAATTTGGGTTTTCTTCAGATCTTTACGTTTCAGACCCTACTGAGTCTAAAAAACCTAATTTCGGCGCGTGGTCCGTGTGTGTGTGTGTGTCTGTAGTTCGATTTGCGGGAGAACGGCTGATCCGATTGAACTGGTTCTTTTTTTGTTTTGTTCGTTATTTTTTGTAGACCTCAAAATAAGGTTATGGACGATTTCGGCCGATGGGAGGGGGGGGGGTGGGGGACGAAAATGTACCAAAAACTAGGGTTTCTACTGATCAATACCTAACTTTTCTTCTCCATACATATCTCCATGAAAATACGGTGAACGGAGATATAGGCCTATGAAGCAAAAATAGGTTTTTTACGCTTTTTGGCAAAATGGCTTCAGCGATTTTCACGAAACTCACCGGATGTTTTCAAATAGTTAATACCTACATATTGTTCTCAATAAATGTTCCTGTGACGGTCCATTGAACAGAGATAAAAATCAAAATGTGTCGAAAATAACGTTTTTTCTATCATTTCCGTAAATTCCAGGGCAACTTTTTCACCAGATGTGATAAGTCCTAATGGAGTGTCTTTTAGTCACCTATACCAACATTTCGTTATCTATAATTATTTCTGTATATATATGTTGAACGGAGATATAAGCTAAGTTAACTCAGAAAAGGAGATTTGTCGAATATTAATTTATCGGAATTCCAATTTTCTCAAAAACGGCTCTAACGATTTTGATCAAACTTACGGAGTACTCTCAGCTAACTAGTACGTACATTTTGTTCTCCATAAATGTTCCTGTAAAAATGCGTTGAACGAAGATATAGCCCCCACATATGTAGCTGGTGTTTGAACTTAGAGGGGTGGCAGAAAGTTGTGTGTTGCTACGCACCAGGTATTTACAACTTCTTACGGTTCTGGAATTTATTGTGTCACTCCTACTTATGCCACGATTTGGCCATTGTGGAATAATCGGGTAAAAACTGTGAGACGGAGGTGAAACGGTGAGGGTTGAAATATATCTTATCTGCGTTACCAAACTATCATATTATTGGAACATTATTGGACTACTACGTCAATTTTTCTTTAGTAAGATAAAAACTGCGCTAAAATATTTTTTCTTTGAAATGTTTGGTAATTTATTGTGCTGCTCTCGTCATTTTCCCATGAATGAGAATTTTATGGTATTGTCGTGTCATTTGAAACTGCTTAGACAACAAATTTAATTAAAAACGTTATAGCCATTTTTAAGAAAGAAAATATGTAATGTTTTGTTCACTATGATAACTATAGTTAGTTTTCGATGGATTTTGCTCATACCCATATTTTGGCGTCCTATGGTGACCTGCTGGCGAGAAATGAAGTTTGAGCTGATGAGTTTCAGCGGTTTTCTCTCAGTCGCGTTCAGACGCACACACAGACCATTTTCCCGAATAGTGTTTTCTGGAATCAGTAGGGCCTGAAACGTAAACTTGTGAAGAGAACTCGGCCGATTGCTTAACTCTCTTTTCCACTTAGGGAGCCAAGGAAAGTAGAAATAATTTGACAGTTGGATGAATTACGTTTGCATTGTTTACTCAATTAAGGTCGTGGTAAGTGACCCAATAAATTCCGGAACCTTAGAACGCTACTAGTTGTGTAGAAAGTCGAATAGACCGAGGGAAAGAAAATTAATTGGATTAGTTGCGCTAGAGCGATACGAATCACCTGACTGCGGTCGGGCCGAGGAAAGTTGCGCGATGTGTCTCAAGAACATAACGACGCTCGATCGATTCGTGATGTCGACGCGCTTCTTATTATTTCGTCAATGCGTCAGGTTTCCGGGTGTCAGGAAATCATAACCGGGTTTCCTGCCTAACGAGCGGACATCCTTAGACGCTCTTTTGTGCCCTACAGTACAATTTCCTCGTCGGAGTTAATAACGTTGTTATTGTTCCGTTCGACGCTTTCAATGTACGTACGTAGCGTGGAACATCGTGCGACGGGCTCTGACGATTTTGTCTTCGTGTTCGTTGACTCACGTTTCGTGCTTACCTTAGCTCTACGAAGTAGGAAGGACGGTTATGTGTTCCGAGTCTGACAAAAAGTCGTACAGCGATCATGAGAACGGCTTAGTATAGTCGCGAGAAGGGGAGGGGCAAAATCCTAAAGATAACTCCATTTCTTGGTTCTCAACGATTTCCTCGGCTTTTCACCATTTCCCTCTCGATTCGCCAACGAACGTTACTCAATTCCTACTGTACACTATGGTTTGCTCGACGGAGTTTCCCAACACTTGTCAAAGACAGCAATTGTATGTCTTTAGGACATTTATATGATTCGTATGAGCAACACGAACATACTAAACTAGTTGTCAAACCTGAATGGTGCTGTGGAAAGTTGTGATTTTATTCGAGTCTGACGACTCCGTCGACCTATCGTGACTCGCGAAAAAACGTTTGTCATGTGGAGCTACATGTGTCTATGGTCAAATGCCCGTTGTAAGTTTGTTCTTATGAAATTTGTTCTGTTATGTAGCGGTTTCTCCATATTTTAAACGTCAAAACTGTCCTGACGTGCACTATTCACATTTTTCGTACCTTTCATATCACCCGCACACAATGTTCACTCTGCCGGTTGTTATGAGCAATGTCAAGAGCTTTTTATGCGCTTTTTTTCTCTTCGATTAATGTCAGCAATCTCATTTTGCGCTGCCTTGACGCATTTTTCTTTTCAAAACTATTCTCGTTGCGTTTCAAACGCGTTTGTTGACGATTTATAGGCGGCGTTCTGAACGTTTTAACGCGAATGTTGCGTAGGGGGGCAGCTAAAGGGGTTTTCATAATTTGGCGACCAATTGATTCGTCATAAAAAAGATATGTATAGGGAAATGAAATTAAGAGCTCGTAATATACTCGAAAAAATTAGAGTGATAATAATATACGGTAATGTGTTAAGGGGATTTCTACTTGTTCACAACGCTTGAGTGGAAGTTCGTGTCTGTATTAAATAACTAAATAAATCACGCAAAAACCAAAACTCGCCTTAAATTGTAAATACGCAAAAACGACTTTTTGGGGAGAAAACAGGGAAATGATAAATCTCCGCGGGTCGCAATGGAAAACAATAAGGTGACGAGGGGTAATATACACTAAGGGTTTGCTCAGCTTTATCCAAAAATATTCGTATGGCAAAAAGCGGTGAATACTAGCACTGGCAAAACTGAAGGGAAACTCGATTGAGATGCGACGCCGGGAAGAATAATTCATTCTCTCTCCACCGCCATGCCCCAGGCCCACTGACTTAGACCAAAGAAGGACGGCGAGTGAAGACTGATGGTTGTATCCTTTGCAAAGTAGAAGGAATGTTCGAGTAGTGTTCGGGTACTGAAGGAAGTTTCGTGTTGCAGCTAAAACATTCACACGAGCTTGCTGGTCGAAAGAAGATGATAAAGTGGCGTAGGAGTGGTGCATTGTAAATGAGATTTGGATGCTGATGACCGTTCGCACGTCTGCAGCACTTTTTATGACAACGTTATTAAATTATACAAACGAACGACTAATTCCCACCTCGGGGTTCGTCTCAAGGCAACTATCCCTCCCTATTTTTTACGAGTTTTACTCCTTTTTTACGTTTTAAGGCCTACTGAGTCCGAAAAACTGGTTGGGAAAGCTGTCTGTGTGCCTATGAACACCATTGAGCGAAAACAGCCCAACCAAATCAGCTCCAACTTTACATCTGGTCTGAAGGTTACCATGGGACTTTTAAAGTACATGAGCAAAATCCGACCAAAACGAACTACAAGTATCTTAGTGGTCAAACACCAAAATTTTTTTTTCTCGAAAACGTCTATAACGATTTTGATTACATTTTTCGTATAGACAGCTCTCAGTGACACAATAATACCATAAAATTCTGATCTATGGGGAAGATACGAAAGCAACACAGTAAATTTGCAAACATTTCGACGAAAAAATCGATTTAGGGCAGTTGTTTTCTTATTAACTCCGCTCAAATGTTACTGGGATCTTCAGAAAAATTCAAATGGTAGTCAAGTCACGTACCTAGGTGAGGAGAGATGTACAGGGTGAGCCATAACAAATGGTGCAGTTTCAAAGGGCGATTTAACAAAAAACGGTGCAACTTAGAAGATTACGGTTTGTTTTATTGAACGCCATACATCACCCCATTTCGGTAGATTAACACGTTCACTGCGTATCAACCATCATTGGGTTGACCCCCCGTGCTGATTTTTTTTTTTTCGTTGCATACAACTCCTTAGATAGGTATTGATTAATGTTACTCAACATTTTTGCCGATATTCCTTGACAAATGCATATTTATGGCGATTATGTCGGTCACGCGGGAGCCGCGTGACCAGCCTGGAAGTTGAGATCGAGGTGTTTTTCTATTGGCATGCTGGTCACACGCCTCCCGCGTGACTGTATTCATGTCAGCTGTTATTCATGTTTTTATTGCCAAAAATCAATTCAAACCATTGCATCGGGATTATATTCAATAGAAAGTGAGAATTAAAATTTTTCAAAAATATAATTTGATTGCAATTACAAAAAAATGAGTTGTACAACCAACGAGTAGGTAAATGTGAATGTTTTTTTTTTTTTTTTTCGGACGCTTCCGGGGAGGGGAAATCTTCAAAAGACACCCAAATGGGTAGTCGTCGATAGGATAATGAACTTGGGAGAAAGGAAAGGGGAAAACCTAGAAAAGGGGGCTGGGGGGGGGCTCAGGGATTCCCGCAGGCGCAGGTATCAAAATGGTTGGAGACAATTAGGGGTCGATGACAGTGACGCGAGGAAGTCAGAGTTCATCGACTCCGCCACTTTGCGTCGAACAGATATGAAGAAGCACTCAGTAAAAATCAGAAAACGAGTGGAAAAACTGTAGAAGTTGTAAACAGTGCTCGGTTTTACCTGTGAAAATAAACAATGATAATAAAATTAATTGGCGGAACGATGGATATTAATCGCAATAAATGTGAAAAAAGTAGTAAAAACTAAAAAGTAGTAAATATAATGTGTAATTCTAGATGATCATACTTACATTTTCAAGTCGATTTGGTCAAAATATGATGGAGCACACACGCCAACTTCCAAACCCCGAATTTGGTTAAATACTTCGTCAAACTTCCTACGGCCTGTCCAGAGTGGAGAGTGGATACAAACTGAGTGCGTCGTTACCAGAAAGTGTTTCTACCTGCAGGCTGACGATGGATACAACCAAAACTATGGAAGGGAGCCCCTGACGCGGGAGCCGCGTGACCCGCCTGGGAGACCCACACCCCCTCACGCGGGAGCCGCGTGATACGCAGAAAATTACATCAGGAAGGTGGGCGCCCTCAGCAGCGACGCACTGATGTAGGCGATTCCTGAAATTTTCAGCCGCCCTCTGGCACATTTCGATGGGAATCGCGGCGATTTCTTCCCTGATTCGAATCTTGAGGTCTTCCAGAGTGTGAGGTCGATGTTTGAACACCTTTTCCTTCAAGTAGCCCCCACAGGAAAAAATCACACGCACTCAAATCTGGCGATCTTGCCAGTCACCCCTGAGAGAGACGAGGCGTGCGGGGAACATCTGCCGCAGTTTCACCATTGAGATTTGCGCTGTGTGGGCCGTAGCCCCATCTTGCTGAAACCAAATATCCCCCAGATCCTCTTCTTCAGCTAACTGGTTCAATTCGGGTTCAAAAAATCTTTCCAGCGTGAAAAGATAACGCTGAGCATTGACGGTAACAGTCCTTCCATCCTCCTCGAAAAAATAAGGCCCAATCACCCCAAGTTTTGAAAGGGCACACCAGACAGTGACTTTCGGGGAGTGGAGAGGTCTCTCGTGAATTTGTCTTGGGTTGCGGTCACACCAATAGCGGAAATTTTGTTTATTAACCGCTCCAGAGAGATGGAAGTGGGCTTCGTCCGAACTGAAAAAAGTGGACGTTGGTGGGATGCGGTTTATCATCTCTTGGCATCGATTCAAGCGGTTTTGGTAGTCTGGAGGTGACAATTCCTGAACAATCATAATCTTGTACGGATGGAATGACAAGTCCACGTGCAAAATCCTCCTTAGTGAGGTGTTAGAGATGTTCAGTGCTACTGCGTGCCTCCGAGCAGAGCGCCGAGGCGACTGTTCCACTGCTGCTCTCACTCGAGCCAAATTTTCAGGTGTTCTTGCGTTTCTTGGTCTTCCCGCACCTCTACGCCTTACTGTGGAACCAGTTTCTTCCAATGCTTGAACCCAACGTGCGGTAACATTGCGGTGAGGGACGGGATCACGACGTGGGATGTTGTAACGCAGTCGGAAGGCCCGCTGAGTGGCGATGAACGAACGAACGGCCACTTTCAAAAAACGTGCGAATGACGAAAAATCGTTGCTCTCCGCTCCAAACCATTGTAACGACTGAAAACGGGACCACTGCCCGGGCACAATGAGACCCCCCCCCCCCCAGGTCGTTAACCCCACTACAAGGCATGCAGCACCCCTTCGAAACTGCACCATTTGTTATGGCTCACCCGGTATAGGAGCTACTCCACAAATTCCGGAATTTCAACCACTGTCGTTCACTTTCTATTTCTAAAAGTTTTTGCCCGAAAACTCTGGAAAAGTGATTACTGTACTTTTAAAAAAATTGTGTTTACAGCCTCATTAATTATCTGCATACCAATTACTCAATAATGGCCAGGGCTTGAGTATGAATAGTACAATAAATTCGATCGATTTCTACCGTTGTGAAAATATATTGTGTGCACACAAGTGAATTGACGTATAGCTGAGTAAAATTGTGTAATTCCTGATATTTCATGGACGAGATTCGCAAAGATAAAAAACTGCTCCATAACCCGGTTCAGATAATTCGCGCTTTTTTGAATCGCTCTTTCAGACGCAGATATTCAACTCAAATCAGGAAGTGAAATTGCAGTGAAGCGTCTAGTGACACAACAAACTCTCTTCAGAGCGGTTCGAAGGACAGCAATTAGGAGCCCTCGGTTACCAACAACGGCGATTAGTTTCTTCGCCAGTTGGAACAGTCGACAGCCAAAGGCCGCAAATACCGCTGGCGACGACCGACAGACAAAATGAAAACCGCCTGTTCCTCACAAATTGGAAAACGAACGAGTTTCGCGTAACCGAGAAACGGGAGCGACCTAATTACCAACTAGGGAACCGCTACAATAGTGGGGAAATGGGCGCATGCGGAGAATTCCTGCAGCACTTCTCGAAACTAAAATGTTAAGAGTTTGGTAGAAACTGCTAATAACTGGTTCTGCGCATCGCCCAACTTGGTTAATACGAACTTGTTAAATATCACTTAATGTTCGGCGCTTTAAGTTTCAGAATTTATTGATTTGCTCCTAACCATTCCACGACCGTTTTGAGGAATTAGGACACAGAACGTGATTTTTTGAGAAGAATCGAGTTGCCTGTTTGGGAATTATTTCTTAAAAACTGTGAGAAATGGTAGTTAGTGAAACGACGGGGGTTGGAATTCGGGAATGTTTGGAGTAACTCTTTTTTCTCCCACGGTATAGGTATTTTATGGCGCGATTGATCAAATCCAGTGAATCTGGAAACTATAAAATTGTTAAAAACACTATCCTCGGCACATTGTGGTTATCTCTGTTCTTTGGATTGCCAGAGGAACATTAATCCATTGAGGTAGAGGAGCTGACCTGCTGTCCATTAATCCATTGAGGTAGAGGAGCTGACCTGCTGTCCATTTATCCATTGAGGTAGAGGAAATGACATGCGGTCCATTAATCCATTGAGGTAGAGGAAATGACCTGCTGTCCATTAATTCATTGAGGTAGAGGAGCTGACCTGCTGTCCATTAATCCATTGAGGTACAGAAGCTGACATGCGGTCCATTAATCCATTGAGGTAGAGGAGCTGACCTGCTGTCCATTTATCCATTGAGGTAGAGGAAATGACATGCGGTCCATTAATCCATTGAGGTAGAGGAAATGACCTGCTGTCCATTAATCCATTGAGGTACAGGAGCTGACATGCGGTCCATTAATCCATTGAGGTAGAGGAGCTGACCTGCTGTCCATTAATTCATCGAGGTAGAGGAGCTGACCTGATGTCCATTAATCCATTGAGGTAGAGGAGCTGACCTGCTGTCCATTTATCCATTGAGGTAGAGGAGCTGACCTGCTGTCCATTATTCCATTGAGGTAGAGGAGCTGACCTGCTGTCCATTAATCCATTGAGGTAGAGGAGCTGACCTGCTGTCCATTATTCCATTGAGGTAGAGGAGCTGACCTGCTGTCCATTAATCCATTGAGGTAGAGGAGCTGACCTGCTGTCCATTATTCCATTGAGGTAGAGGAGCTGACCTGCTGTCCATTTATCCATTGAGGTAGAGGAGCTGACCTGCTGTCCATTATTCCATTGAGGTAGAGGAGCTGACCTGCTGTCCATTAATCCATTGAGGTAGAGGAGCTGTCCTGCTGTCCATTATTCCATTGAGGTAGAGGAGCTGACCTGATGTCCATTAATCCATTGAGGTACAGGAGCTGACATGCGGTCCATTAATCCATTGAGGTAGAGGAGCTGACCTGCTGTCCATTAATTCATCGAGGTAGAGGAGCTGACCTGATGTCCATTAATCCATTGAGGTAGAGGAGCTGACCTGCTGTCCATTAATCCATTGAGGTAGAGGAGCTGACCTGCTGTCCATTAATCCATCGAGGTAGAGGAGCTGACCTGCTGTCCATTTATCCATTGAGGTAGAGGAAATGACATGCGGTCCATTAATCCATTGAGGTAGAGGAGCTGACCTGCTGTCCATTAATCCATTGAGGTAGAGGAGCTGACCTGCTGTCCATTATTCCATTGAGGTAGAGGAGCTGACCTGCTGTCCATTATTCCATTGAGGTAGAGGAGCTGACCTGATGTCCATTAATCCATTGAGGTACAGGAGCTGACATGCGGTCCATTAATCCATTGAGGTAGAGGAGCTGACCTGCTGTCCATTTATCCATTGAGGTAGAGGAGCTGACCTGCTGTCCATTAATCCATTGAGGTAGAGGAAATGACCTGCTGTCCATTAATCCATCGAGGTAGAGGAGCTGACCTGCTGTCCATTTATCCATTGAGGTAGAGGAAATGACATGCGGTCCATTAATCCATTGAGGTAGAGGAGCTGACCTGCTGTCCATTAATCCATTGAGGTAGAGGAGCTGACCTGCTGTCCATTATTCCATTGAGGTAGAGGAGCTGACCTGCTGTCCATTATTCCATTGAGGTAGAGGAGCTGACCTGATGTCCATTAATCCATTGAGGTACAGGAGCTGACATGCGGTCCATTAATCCATTGAGGTAGAGGAGCTGACCTGCTGTCCATTAATCCATTGAGGTAGAGGAGCTGACCTGATGTCCATTAATCCATTGAGGTAGAGGAGCTGACCTGCTGTCCATTAATTCATTGAGGTAGAGGAGCTGACCTGCTGTCCATTAATCCATTGAGGTAGAGGAGCTGACCTGCTGTCCATTAATCCATTGAGGTAGAGGAGCTGACCTGCTGTCCATTAATCCATTGAGGTACTGGAGCTGTCCTGCTGTCCATTATTCCATTGAGGTAGAGGAGCTGACCTGCTGTCCATTAATTCATCGAGGTAGAGGAGCTGACCTGATGTCCATTAATCCATTGAGGTAGAGGAGCTGACCTGCTGTCCATTAATTCATTGAGGTAGAGGAGCTGACCTGCTGTCCATTAATCCATTGAGGTAGAGGAGCTGACCTGCTGTCCATTAATCCATTGAGGTAGAGGAGCTGACCTGCTGTCCATTATTCCATTGAGGTAGAGGAGCTGACCTGCTGTCCATTAGAATGCTGAAGTAAGGGAACATCTTGCCTCTTGCGTTTTCCCACTTATATCAATAACTATTACCTTTGTGTATAAATACCTCACTCCTGTATTCCGTTACTCCCCTAATTCTCATGTTGTTGATTGTCTATGTACCTAAGTCACTCGGACAGTGGCACTTACCCGCTTTGAGTACTTAGTGCTCGTATTAGTCCCATTTGATCTAAGTTACCTAGTGGCTTTGTCCAGAACACTTCCTCTACTGTGTATCTCGGGAACGTGCTAAATTTGGTGTTCAGTGTAAACACAATCCTCTCATTCTCTGCCTAAGTCGATCTCCCCCTATTGCACCTATCACTAGTTTTAGGTATTTTCTTATTAAGTAGGCGAAAATAAGTCTTGGCTGCGAGAAAAAGTGTGGAATGAACTTGGGATTGAGGAAAGTTGTGCGATTGGTCACAAATATATTTCGGTTCGAATGTTCTTGATGATAACAGAAGCAGTTATCATCGCTTGTGTGTGAAGTCGTGCTATTGAGATTAGTACTGAGTTGAATAGAGCAAAATGGTGATTCGTTGTGGAATTCTGTGTAGGTGGTTTGTGGGATTGGTCTGGTCCATTATGTAGAGTACCATGTCCCTGTAGTGGATGAAGTATGACAAACTGGGTGCTCAGTATGTAGTGAGTGATCGACAAAATCTTCCTCATCTCTTGGTTCCTCACTTGGTTATCTATTCAGTATGATTCCCCTCAGCAAATTAGATTCGCTTGGCGACTATACATGTGTTGGGGTTTAAAATCCCAGAACAAGACAATTGTGTAATTATGTTGAGAGCGGGGGTTGGGGATCTTAGAGGTTCTACGAAATGTGAATCCGATGGTGGCGTTATAATAGTAAAACCATTGAGACGACCAATTGAGCAATAAGTTATTTTCATCCAGTAGCCGTGCAATAGCAGGTCCAACTGAGATACTCGACATGCACAACTTGTACCTCTAAAGTGTGGGTCTGTGGATTTATGCGCCACTTGGCAGTTTTTCCCCTGAAGCTCCGTGTTCAACCAGCTGGAACCGCCGGAACTTTGACCTTGAAACGCTGTTTTAGCTCTGACAAGCTCTTCTTGGCCATATTTCGATGTTGTTTTCTCAACTCCCCCGGCTTATTGTTTTTTCGTACTCGCTTCGAATCCTCTACCGTTTTTCTTTGGAAAGCGAAACCTGCTGTCTCTGTCGTGTCCGGAGGGGAACCCCCAGACTCACGGATGGTGGGTAGTTAGTGGTAGGCTTCCTACGTAACCCCTGCAGACTTGGCAACACCGCATGCCCTGCCTCTCTTTGCTATTGATCTCTCGCTCCCCTCCACCCCTCCCCTGTTCCCTCACACAACCCTCCTTCCACTATCATCCTTCTCCTTCCACCCTTCCACTTTGAACCACTTTTCTCTTTTCCTCGAGGCTCCCTCCTCGCCAACTTTTTCGTTATTATCATTATTTAAATTAATATTACTCCGCTCTTAGGAGAAAATAGCGTTACGTTCTAGTTACAGCTGTTGCCGTATCGGGCGAGCAAAAACATCTGATCCCGGAGGTCAAGGGAAATTGTCAGTTGACTACAGCTGTTTGAAGGGAGCAGCAGGAAAATGAAAGTGGAAGGCCACCTGGACCTGTAACACCCTCCCATCACTGACACTCCTAATCTCCCATAGATAAGAAAACCGCTCAAGTCGACCACTTCATCAAGGGGCGAGAGTGAGATCGACAAGCGGAATCCATCCCTTACGCCTCGATGACTCACAGTACCACGTAGTTATAAAGATACGCATACATTTGAAAACGAAAAGAATTTCGGATATAGTTTGGTCTTGTACGTGGTTCACAACACCGTCGTAATGTCATAGTGTTCATCTACAAATAGTAGATATCCATCTCGAGCACCGATTTTGAACTTGAGCAAGTCTACGTTATCGATTTTGGGACCTTCGGGAATGATCGTAAATGACGATTTCGGGTGTAAAGGAGCTACAATGTATCCTGTGGGTGTTATTTCAAGTTTTATTAGATTAACG
Source organism: Pachypeltis micranthus (assembly GCA_020466155.1). Taxonomy (NCBI): domain Eukaryota; kingdom Metazoa; phylum Arthropoda; class Insecta; order Hemiptera; family Miridae; genus Pachypeltis; species Pachypeltis micranthus. The sequence goes on from CM035775.1 coordinate 14,059,419, forward strand.
ATAATAATAAACCATGAACGACGATTGCTCTTAGTATTTTCAATTCAATGTGCTGGCACTGTAAGTATCGATAGGCTTTATCAGCCCCAGTGGATCCAGCTTGGACCCAAATATGTCCCTTTGCCAGTCATTAGATAGTACCAGGACCATACTCATCAATCGTACGTTGTCCCCCCTCCCCCCTTTCATCCTTCGCCCGTCGACCAGTTCGAAAATTTCTCAGCTTTGAGGCTGTTTTGTGGAAGGATCTAATTCGGTCTAGTAAACAGAAATAGAAGCCGAAGTTTTGCGGGAGTAACCGTTTCGTCTGATGGGCGCAACGAATCTTTTTAAGAGTTTTTTTTTTCTTAACGTTGGCAGAAGATGAGGTAAATAGAAAGATTGACGTCAACGGCCAAAATGAGCTGAGACTTTTCTGGTCTTGCTGAATTCTTTGATTCATGTTTCTACCGATTAGAGCTCAAAATATTCCAATTTTCGATTGCGTACTGCTCGAGGAATCTCTCAAAATCACTGGCCACCTAAAACCATTCGTGTAGCTGCCACGGAAGATCAACTTCTTTATAAACCGTCCATCAGGAAATTTCGATGCTTCAACTTCACTTGCCTGAACCGTTTAATAAAATACCTGGCCAAAACGTGTTATTTTTAAAAAAGTTTTATTATCTTACCAGTGCTGTTCATTATTCGGTTTAATGGTCAATATTAATTTTTGATTTGCGTACATTCAGAAGAGTGAGGGAGAGAGAGATGGAAATAGTAGAATACGATATGGATCGAGTAGTGCTGAATATCTTTGAGAAGTATTATCCTGTTACTTCTGCTAATTCTCTAAGCTGTTCTTCCAAAGGCGTGACCAAACGAGCGCTGTTGGTGAATGTTCACCTGATAAGGAGGAATTATTAGCTAGGGGTGATACCAACTACCATATCCGAGCTCATAGTAGCCTGCGCCTAACACTTATAACGCAGTAGGTACCACTGGCCGCTCGTTCTCTCGCCAATATGTCGTTCACACCCTCCAAGCATCTCGCTCTTTGAGAACAGTGTTCGCGAATAATGCTAGTTTGGTGTAAAAGCGCCTTAACAAACACAATGCGAGTCGACATTTTTGAGGATCGTATTCTGACACGTTGGCGACGTATAAAACATGCGCGTTCATCCCACCTACGCCCAAAAAACTGTAAAACAAGGCGAGAGGTTACCGTCTTGTGAAGCTACTGAAGGCTTGGTCTACCAAGGCTGGACGAGAAGTATTCATTGTGCTAGGCCGCAAGAAGACATGATTAGACAGCAACGAACCTAGAAAAGGGGTACAATCAACAGCATGTTTTACCTGAACCTGTATCGGCTTCTACGAAAAACGGTGTTCCTAAATTAAACGAACCTGTACTAAATTCTTCAGCTTCGCCGAAGTATCGTAAGTGTGGGTTAGCGGTTTCAAATGTCTGACAAGTGGAAAGAACTGGTCGCCAGGCCACATCGCGGAGAAGAACGGTTTTAATGTCGTAAGAAGGAAATGAGGTGAATGTCGTGGACAGTAATAGACAATTTGCAATTATGTGACAGGATGAGCTGGCTACATCCATCGAGACACCGTCCAAAGTCCAAAAATAGCAACCCTCCCATGCGGCAATTCCATCTTTAGTGTGTTTTTTAGGGAAATCAGCTGCGATGACGTTTTGTGAATTGATTGGATCAAGACTTTTCAATCATCGTTCTCAACGTATGCACCGATTACTGAAAATATGTCGTGGCGTAAGTAGGAACGGCCCAATTCATTCAGGAACTAAAGTTAACGTACCTGTTAGGTGAGTCAGTCTCCTCTGGCTAGTGAGATACTCTGATACAATAAATTATAAGGAACTTATAGAGAGAACTGTATTACTGTTGAAAAACATACCTCAGGAAATTGCTAACAGTTTCATAAAATAATGACTTTCGGAGAAAACAAAACAAACAGACCTCAATAGTAAACAACAGATTGGACTAGCGTGGAAGGTTTTAATGAGGTTATGAGGAAAAAGGAACATAGTGAAGAGATCAGGAAAAACTCAAGACAAAACATGAAATTATTCTTATTTTCTGGAAAGGTATGGTTGAAACAACTTAGATGTACGTCAAAGTTAGGTGTAATTGTTAATCAGATTTGAATAAATTTTGCTAAGATAGGCAGCAAATCTGCCCTCTGTCCTTCTATTGCCCGCTGTTGGTGGTTTGCTTATATATCACGTTTGAAGTGATGGCTTCGCCAGTCAAGAATTATGGTACTGTCAAAATGTATGTCCGTCATTGATTGAGCGTTGATGCTTAATAAATTAAGCGAAACGTCGCCCTAGAGAAAGCTTTTCATTCATCCTGACTGGTTCTCAAGAAGCCGCACCACAATGAGCTAAATTATGAACTTATTGAAAAACAGATTTGATCGGTTGTCGATTGTGATGACCCTAAGAACACTGTTTTTGTTAACGGTTTACGTGCCTTCATTCTACTCGACGAGGTTACATTAAATATTTAAATTACCTCAGACTGCGCTTTGCTGTCAATATGACAGCAGGAATAATAACTTGGTGTGAGATTAACGAGTGATTATTGTTCGGCCCAGGCTGAATTGATTGGAATCTTGAGCTTGCAGATGGTCCCATTAGTAGTCGGTGGAGGCTTCAGGGCCCTCTGTCACAGCTTACTGGGGTCCTTCCTAACCCCAGAGAGGTCAGCAAGCCCAAGCTGCCGTACCCTGGGATAAGGAAGAGGTGTAAGTGCCATCAAAAGAAGGTGCGAGCCTGTGACCATTCTGCCCTTAAGGGTTGTTTGACTCAAAATGGTACCACAGGAATGCACAGCCCGTGACCTTGTGCCGGTGCATTATGGGTTGGGGAAGGTAGGTAGAACAGAGCAATCCAACTCCTACCCAGGTCTGACAATGCTGGAAAATGCGCTTGCTCTGTGGATTCGTGGTGTTGCTCGGGGGCAGGAATCCCATCCCCTTTCTCGTTATTAAACTGTGGGGTCTGAGGGAGGTAGGAACCACCCCACAGGGTCGGAACTCCCACAGACATCCCCGAATGCAGAACAGTAACTGTCAGTAATGGGAATTCCTTGTCCCTGAGCTTCATGACCTGAACTCTTTTGTCTGTAGCTTCGGGAAAGTCCACTCTGCCCATTAGGTTATTTCCTAAGCTTACAATGGTTTTCCCTTTTTGTACTTTCCACAATAGCCTCTTCCCTGTGCTTACTTTACCCCCTCTCCGACTCTCCAGGCTCTTCCAAATCCCAAACAGTCACTCATCTATCAGCTCTTGTGCTACTCTCTGCTCTAGTTCCCCGCACAATCAGTTCATGTATTCAGAGCCTCCTTGTGTCGCGCTTATACAGTCACACCCAAACTCCCATCCTCCGGTCCTGTACTCGTGAGGTTTCTTCCCACCCTCATCACAACAATCAACTAAAATAATGAAGGACCAGTTACTCGAAGGTTTCAATCAATCGAAAATGCCAAGACGACCTTGCGTGCAATACCTAATGCAAAACATAGAACGCTTAGTTGTGTTTTTGTTGCCTGCTCTTACGAGGCAGAGTCTATCTTTCATTCGTCAGCGACAATTTAGACTATCGGCAGCTTCCCCAAGTTCCAAATTCCCCAAGTACGTCACAAATCATGTGGCAGGGGGGTGGGTTGGCTTCAGCGACATATCCAACCTCCAAAAACAGCAACCCTCGCGTGTGGCAATACCACCTTGACAGTTCCCCAAACAACGGTTTGAAGTTGCACAAAATTTGTGTAACAAGGGACGTTGTTGAAAAATTTCTGTACCAACAAATCCTTGCCCTTCCTCCGTCATAGTTCGGTTTTAAGTTTTGTAAAAGCATGAACGCTTTATGTTGTCACTAGGAGCTAAGTGCATTTCAGATAAAAACCTGTTTTGGTAGCTGAGATACACATTTTATTTTAATCAGCCGATAGTAAATTCCTTCTATTGTTATAAATATTTAGTGTCCCTCGTGATCTGGTAAAGAGCATCACTGTACTCTCAGAAATAGGAACTAGCTTTTTCATCAAGAATCCGAGGGTTAAGTAGTCGAAAAATACAACATAAATTCTCCTATGGGAGGGTTTACCGCAATCTACTCGAGAAATCCGCCGCTGCCAACTATTTTCCCTCCCGATCCTGATCGCCAGACTCTTGTAATCCGCACATTCGTAAACCGCAGAGGTTCCGACGATTTACTGCCGATGCGCGGAGACTTCCTCGGAAGAAATCAGTAGGAAGGAAAAGGGCAACAAATAAGACCCTCGGGTTTTATGTCCGATATCCCCACTGAAGGATTATGAGAGCGCCAACGTCGAAACCAGAGGAGTCGCGGGAAGGAAACCTAAACAACGCTTTGGGGAGAAGCTAGTCGGTATTCTTTACAGCTCTCCTCCCCTGCTGATGGAGGGAGGGGGTCGTAAATCCTTTGGAATCAGGGGAAAAACCGCGTCAACGCTACAAACTTGGAAGATGAGTGGGAGCGAAAACAAGGAATTAAACCGCGAATAAGAGGACAATATTCTGCAGTCACATGGAAAGGGCTGGTGAGTATTTCTCTCCGGAACCTCACACCAGTTGACCTGAGCTCTGAGTTGCTGCGGATTAAAACAATCCCATAGCAGTATGAGTAAACAATCTCTGACAGGCACCTCTTTGCCTCGAGTGGTAGACGATACAGCGCAGTAAATTTCCAAACGCCCACTTGACTAACGGTATGACAGATTACCACCGATGCTGTACCCCAATTGTATCGTGTCTTCTCGAGCCATATTCGCGTAATAAGACATCAAGTCACGGGGAGAGGGACATCAAGGCACCCGAGGAGGCCTGAGGCATATGTATACCCGAAGGGAGTAATACGCTAGCCCACCTGCTGACCCACTCACGCATGGCATACTCAGTTCCAGACATTTCTGGAAACCACCGTTCCAGCCGCTGGCTCACAGCACAGACATAGTACCACTGGAGTAGTTGCGGGTGTGCGTTCTTTAATTCTGTGACACACACCCTATTTATATGGGAGTATACCACTGCCAGGTCTAACAGAAGGTCTATTGTGGGAGCTTTGTGAGGTACTTTTCAAGTCGTCAAAGCCCACCACCACAAAAACAATAATTTCATTATGTTTTGTACAAAACAGCAGTGAAGTGAGAGGTGTTCAGCACAAATTGAGTGACGGGTGAATAATATGGGGCAGAGCAAAATGAACTGTATCAGCAATATGAGAACGAGAATTGGAAGGCCAGGAGTTTGGTTGCATGATACCTACTGGTTGGATGATCGAAGAAGAAGAGCAGAATTATTGAAGCATCTTCGCTAAGCCTTCCAAGGAACTGGGTGACCCCCGCCTCCTTCGGACCCTGGGGCTACCTCGTTACAGCCAGTTTTTGAGAAAAAAATATAAGTTCGTTTTGGGTGGATTTTGCTCATACCATTTTTTTGGAGTTAGGGGGGGGGGGTGTACACGATAAGTTTGAGCCGATTTGGTCCCACCGGTTGGAAACTACGTCGTCGTCAGGAGCTGTCTGAATTATTCTGGCGCGCTGCCCCGCGTAGGAAGCTCCGAGGAGGGTCAGGGAGGCGTTGACTCGTTCCAGAGTTTGCGTGTCTGGATGCCCTGGCCCTTCCACTTAGCAGATGAGCGCCCTCGAATGGATTGAGATAAAGACATAGGCGTGTCTTCAATGGCACACGCAAAGGTCTCGGAGTTAGGCTTTCAAGAAGGCTGATGGCACTTTTCTACTGAATTCGTCGAATCAAACTATAGTTATCATAATGATTGTAACGCCAAATTTGTTTTCTCGCACGATCGGCTCTAACGATTTTCTGTATCGACGACAATAAATTATCACAAGTTTCTACGAAAAGCGATTTTAGTTCGGTATTTTTGTTATAAATGTCGCCCGTGCGGCACTAGCATTCTCTCGAAAGAAAAACTCTGCAAATTATTATCGTTTACCAGTAAATGATACGAAACATGAACTGACTACGACGGAACGACGAAAAGGACATATTCCAGGCGCCAGTTGGAGCCTGTAGGCCATTGGCATGACGTGACGAGTCGAGCTGATGGGTGGTTGGAGTGAGACGACGAAACTGTGATACTTCCGCTGTATAGTAGCGCGAGTTCTTTCAATTAGCAGACTTTGGCGCTATAATTACCGTGATTTCAATTTTTTCGAGCTACACGCAGTTCTACACCTCTCAGAATTGTTCCATTCCACCAGGCATCGTAAAATACCTTGAAAACGACACCAAAAACGGCATATATGCGCCTAAACTGCCAAAATTTCGTTTGTGATAATTTTTTTAAACCATTTGTAAAACCAGGTTGTAAAGAATGTCAGGGGGAATAATAAACGAAAAAATCAGATGGTCGTCGAATGACCTAACTTTAATGGCGCTTCTAAGGGAATATCTACCATGGGAATTCCAGAATTCAAATTAAAGTTTTTTTCGCAGTGCTTCTCCTATAATTTCAGAACTTTGAAATGAAAATTTAATAGACAGTCCGATCAATTACCTATATCTCGGGTTTTCAATGAAGGTCGTGGCGTAAGTAGCAGCAGCCTAATAAATTCCGAAACTTTAAGCGCCACCAGTTTGAGTGGTAACAATGGTAGAACGTCAATTGAGGAATGGTTTGTGATGCTTTGCACTAGATATCCCGAGCGGTAATAAGTACCATTATTTTTCGGACTCAACCGCCCTCGAAACTGTAAAGGAAGGTTACGGGTCGACTGTAACAAGTCTTTGAATGATCATGAGTGTACAAGACTCGAAGAACTGACTGATCTGCGTGTGTGTCCCAGTCTTTGCTTTATCTTCGACTTTGCCAGTTGATGTTCCTGTGAGCGGAGCCTGCGATCTCGTTCCATTCTGTTGTCACGGCAGGTTTCAATTGTGTCCGTAACGAATCGTTAAGATTTGATGAAGAAAAAAGTGGATCCGATAACATAACATTACTTTATCGCAGTAGGGTTAGGTAAAATAAATATAATAAAATAAAACAAATTAGGAATGCGATTTTGAACCTTTTCAAGTTAGCCTGCTTTCAACTACCATAATTTCTTCCAGTTTTTCATCTTTTGGTTTATGATTCTTTCTAATAATGCACCTTCGTTTTCAGACTAATCAACAATCCGATCGGACGTAATCCGATGTTACTGGCCAAAAACCATTTATTTATTAACGGTGTTTATGCAGACTGAATTAGCTGGGTCTTTGACGTCCAAACTGTCCACACTAGCCCTAAAAGAAAGTCATTGTTTCCTCGAACTCCGTTCACAAGAACCTATTACCTCTTCCGTTATTTTTGATTGGCAATCGATTTCCACCTTCTTCTGGACTTTCCCAAATTTACTTTTCCCTCCTCTCAATTTACTTTCCTCTTCACGACAGACAGCTCCTCTCAAACTCATTCACCTACGAGTTCTTACGAAATCCTGTTGTTTCCCAGTTCTCCCAACTCATTCGTTTGTAAAGTCTCGGGCTACTAACAATTCAACTCTCTCTCTCTCTCTTTCTCTTTCTCCACATACTTCCCCAAGCCACTGATTCTTGTGTATTGAGAGTCCCTTGTTCGCATTTAGGTACTCATATTCAAACTGATATCTCTGTCAAGTGTAATACAGTCCTCACTCATGTCGATCACGCCCATTTATTTCTCAGTTTCAAGCTCCCCCATCCGTGCACCATACAGACGGTATTTTCCTATATTGAGTCGAATTGGACATATCTCACAGTGAAATCATAGTAAAAATATTTAGACAAATTCTACTAGTTGAAAGAACAATATAGCGATAGTTGCGTTTTTTCCATGGTCTCGTTTCCTGTACTGCCTCCCATCTCATTCCAAGCACCCGTTCAGCCAGTCCCATTGTGACAATTGTCTACCGTCGCCTCGACATTGTCAATTTTCATCGTTCCGTCGTAGTCAGGCGTGTTTCGTATCGTTTACTAGTATTTTTCGATGCTGAATCGAATAGAACCGGTGTCAGAGGTGTAGGACTGTGTCTGCATGGAAAATGGTGAAATTGCAGTGTCGGCGCAATAAAAGAAAAAAAAGAGAAAGACCTGTCCCTTGTGACGACAAGTCACCAGTGTCGCTTGCGTTTGCTGCCAAGAGTCCCATACTGTTGTGTCGTCTCTCAGCTTGCCGAATTTTCTATAGAATCGTGCAATCTATTTAGGGTTGAGCTCACCCTCGCAGTCATCATTTCTTTTATTTTGATTTACGTTCGGAGAACATTTTAGTTTTTGTTTGGTCGGTGCCTGGGCGAAATTTTCGAGTCAGACGCGTATCGTCCCTTGACATGTAGAACTTCACAACACGGGGCGGATCGTTCCTTTTATTTCTTCAGAGCATCGTGCAATTGACTTCTAATTTACGCCGTTTCTTAGGTTGTCATTTTCTCATTTTAAGAGAAATCGCTTTTTTTCTTGTAGCGGAGCTCCTTTAGGTTTTAATTTCGATCGGCTTTTCTTTCGATCAATTAGAAGCAGTTTTATTTTGGCATTTATTTTATATCACCTATTTTGAATATTCTCCCAAGGGTTGTCTTTGATCTCGTACGTCCACTTTTTTTCGGGTTTGTTTTAACCAGTTTCGCATATTGGCGCGAACACACAGTAATATCTACTAGTAATTCTACTCGCGAGACAATAGTGATAGCTATAGTTCTAGTTTTTCTCCAGCCTGCGCTAATTTCCCCCACCGCTTCCCATCTCACTTCAAGCACATGTTTGCCTCATCGCGCCGTGATATGTTCCCAGCGTCGCCTAGAAAATGTCAATTTTCATCGTTATGTTGTAGTTAAGTCGTGTTTCGTATCATTACTATTATTTTTCGATGCTGAGTGAAATGGGCTGCCGAACGGAATCATAAGTTGTTGCACAATAATTTTCAGGGGTTTTTTGGTAACTATTGACACGAGTGACCTAAATCTTATTTTGAGTGGGTACCACAATTGTTCTTTTTGTATTGTACGACGTCGATTCTTTTTCTCACTTGGGATTATCACAGTGGCTTTCCTTTGATTGCAGGGTCGTAAGCAGGAGCGCATCTTCCGGACACCACAGGGTCAGCTCCAGCGGCTGGGGCTACGACTCGCCTTCCCCTCGCTACTCGGCCGGCGGGGTCCCCTCCACCCCCGAACTCCCCTACACCGAAGACAGGAGAGAAACCACCCCCGTTGTACATAAAAAACATTCTAAATCTGGGTAAGTACCCCGTTGATTTCGAAAAGCGAAGCTCGAAGCTCGCTTTTAGTCTCCCTTTTTTGTTTTTTGGCTTCTGCGCATTTCTTCCAACGCCGTAGCATTACTGTTTTGGTTGAATTTTGACATTTAGTTTTGGTATAGTTTTGCACAATGTTCTTGAGTTTTTTTAAATTTGCGAGCTGTTTTTAGTTCAAATGTGCTCAAATTGACTGCTTTTTGTTGTTATGAATCTTCTGCTTACTTTCCTTAGCCCTACGAAATAGGAAAAAAAGATACGTGATCGCGTGAAAACGAAAAGTGTTTCCTGCGATGGTTTTTCAAAGGCTTTCGAATTCGAGGAAATAATGGCGAGAGATATCACCATAATGTTGACGTTATTCCTTCGGCTGATCAACGCGGAACGCCCAAATAAGCACAAGAGCAAAATCTGTATAAAACTAACTTCAGCTGTCACTGTAATCATTCCTCTACAAAAACCGCTATTAACTATTTAGATCAATTTGTTCGTCTCAACAGCCCTGAGCAACCTAATTGACGATTATATACAATTTCCGTCTGTTGAAACATGACCAGCGATAATTATAAAAAAGCGTAAGTGCAGTTTTTTCTTCGTAAATCACGCTAGTTATAATGCAAAATATCGCGTTGGTATGTCTGTTCAATACCCGCTCAATGGCGGTTCAATAACGTCCATAAAATAATTGGGTACACCCCTCGAAATTCCGTAATTCGAACAAAATCTTCAGGCTCGTTAATTACCTACACAATGACATAAGTAAGAGCGACCCAATAAATTCCGGCAACTCGTTCAAAGTCCAAAATTGAGCGAGAAAACAATAACTTACGAATTTGTCGATCGCCGATTGCACGTAGGGCTGAGGAAAGTTGTGTGGTGCGTTGGATCATATATTTTTCGCAAGGATGAACCAAATTTTGAAGCGTTGAACTAACCCGGGGCTGAAACTCGTACAAATTGAATACTTCAAATGAGTTTTATGTAATTGGAAATTAACTGTGGGTCTGCGTGTTTGTCCCTTAAGGCTGACTGATGAGCTTCTCCACATGTCGAGAATGTGTTTTGGTGGTGATGGCAATTGGCAAGCGTTTAGCTTCTACCCTGCTCCCAAACTCTGCACTGGATGGTCTCATTGCGACTTATACAATTTGCACTATTTCCTGGAGCTTATATGATCTTTGGTTTCCCGTTTTGTCGTGTTTCATGATGAAGTGCGTTTTTATCACTTCTCGGCCTATCGTGCTAACTATTTGGGGTACGCTGTGCTGTTTAAAGGGGGTCTTTGTTAAGATTTACTTCTTGTACCTTCAGCAAGATGTGCTCGTCCGCTGCCGTCCCAGCAAATCGCCGTCGGCTGGTCACATCTCTTTATTCCTGTATACCCTCAGAACGTCAATGTGCCTCCATGTACTGTTTGAGGGGATTGAATGTGCATATTTCACCAGAGAGAAGCGCGTTGAACACTCTTTGGCCCCTCTCTTTTCAGGAAGGTCGGACTGGTTGGATCTCCTCAAGGTCACGAGAGTAGATCCGTGGAGGATCAGTTGAAGCTGGCTTTACAGTGGGTCACAGACCAGCGGCAGACCGAGTATGATGCCGTGAACGCACAAATGATGCCACCGTTCGTTCCCCTCGACCCAGCTCCTCTCGGGCTTGGGGCATTCAACGCAAAGCTTCATTTTTTCGAGTATCGGGATTTAGAGACCTGCCGTGCCACGTTGTTGGGTGGAGGGGGATTGGAAGATGCCCATGTCCTGTTCGACTGCCCCTTGTACGAGGGATTTGGCGAGCTTAATGTGTGTCTCCAAGGGGGGCAGTCCACCGCGTTAGAACTTTTAGAATAGGCATGGAATTACGTAATTATTTTCGAAAGAAGGACAAGAAGTCTGCTAGATGCAGGTTCAAGCAAACATAGCTCAGAGGTTCACCTCGTTGCGAGCAATTAGTAAGGCCACTTGGGGAGTGTGCTACCATGACACAATTCTCATGTACAAGGCCATTTACTTAGGCGTGATTAGCTGCTGCCACCGGTGTCTGGGGTAGTAAACTCATAGTCAATCGTGAGCGTGTGGAACACGAAGGCCTATAAGACAGTCAGTCTCCACTGAAGGGCTTCAAGTGATCACTGGTCAGTTACCAGTTGACATTGAGTGCATGGGTGAACAAGTGGAGAGTGGAATGGGTACCTATCGATTCATAAAAATCCTCTTCAAGGAGACGTGACGCATACGAGTTCTTCCCCGACATCTGTGACAGTTTTGGGAGAAAGGTGGTTGAGCCGGACTACTAAACGAGCCAGTTCCTCCCGGGACAAGACGACTTGAATGCCCGGCATTACTTTCCAGTGCTGAGGAAACAAGAAGCCATGTGCTGCACCTACAACAGTAAGCGATGGTTGCTGTAAGAGAAGCCAAACCAACCAGCGTTGACTGCTACTCAGCAAGACTGTAACTGTTTCGCCCAGTTTGCCAGAAACGTGGCCGCAGTTGATCTGTCCCTTTGAATGATGCCACCTAAGTAAATAGTTAGATCAGGCGGGAATCCCGATTAAGAATTCTCCTAAATGCTACGAGATCCCCTGGGGATCATACTTCCCAACGCACAGGCAACATTCCTCCACCAGGTGTCTGGCAAATGACCAAACCTGCCGTACCTCCGCAGGATGCTGAACGAATGGCCGTGCTTTTGCATGATAGCGAAACTGCATGCTCCGTAAACGGCCATATTGATAAGGAAACAGACCTGTCAGGACTGGCAAAATCTCAAGCACCTTCCGCCATTAAGCGAGCCGTGGGCCACATTCGTACGACTCCGGCTGCCGCATACTAACGGCAGATTGAGAATCATCGTTTCAAATGAAAATCTGTGTGAAGGTCTGTGACCTTGAGATACGATTGGAGTGTGCTGAGGGCTCAATGTTCCAACAAAATTTACTCGACCGTCCTCTGCCTAAGGAAGTGCCTTGAGTTATAGGTGCTACTCTCGCTGTATCCTCCCTAGTCCTTTCACGTTCATCGCTTCTTGCTCTAGTGCAAGGACATTCTGTGCTCAAGTACAGATTACTAGAATCTACTTTCCACGCCACGTTCTACTTTTACTTCCTCTTCTTTACCATCGCATTGTCAAGTGTTGCTTCCAACGCCCCTGAAAATGTATAAAACTACATCACTCAATCCATGAAGGGGTCGCAGCTGATTACTTAGCTTTTGTCAGTCGACTCTGCTTTAAAATATAACACTACTCCTTTGCTTTAACGCCAACTGAGCCATAAACCAAAACATTTACGTCTCGATTAGGTCTGGTTACAACGAAAATAAAAAAATCTCAACTTGGACTATTGAAGTTCTATCATCACAAATCTCGTTTGGTACTACGTTCTTGTACTCGCGCATTCGACTGTAATACTTTTTACAGTTCTAGTTAAGAGTTCCCCTTTAGTCGTTAGTACAAGTTTTCTTACTGTCATGAAATGGGAATCGTTGTGCGAAATATTTGATCGATGCGCATTTTGTTTTTTGTGCGATGCTCATTTGTTGTTGCCTTGTCATTGTTATTCTGTTCGTTTCTGTTTTCCTCGTTGTTTATTTTTTCATCCTTTTTTTTTTTTCAGTTTCTCAACTCAAAACAATAGCTACCCCACTCTTCTCATTAGGTAGGGTGAAATGTTTTTGGTTTTTTTTTATTGGCATTTTCATTTATTTTTTACTTTAAGTCGATTTTAGTTCTTTGGTTACATGTGCGCTTTATTGATTTTGGTTTCGTTTTAATTTCGTAACGTTGTTTTCAGTGTAAAATACCATTTAATTTTCTTTGGTTACTGGTTTTTTTTTTTTACGCAGTTGGCACTAAATTCGTTTTGGTAGACAGTTGCGTTCACCGTTATAACAGTAGACGTTTCGTATAAATTCGCTCGAAGGGCGTTTATCGCTCCGCTCCTAAAAACCCGTGTCGAAAGGGAGTTTGGAGGAATTTGTCAACTTTTGCGGGTAATGTAGTGCTGCTTTGGTTCTAATTCGCTTTCGAAAGTGCTTGGATTTATTTGTAATAACTCGCCTTTAATGTTTAAGCGTGGGAAGCGCGCGTAAGAGTTATAAAATGGGGTACTTGCACTTTTGAGCGGTTGAATAGTGTGAAGTTTGTAATCATCCGGTACTTACTACGCTTTAAAGTGGAGCTAAATTGGATTTATATGTATAATTTGTTGTTAGAGAGTGTACTAAAGGATGAAATCAGTGCCTTTCGTGGCTGAAACGGGAATGTGTTAAAAAGTCACACTTGGGTGATGAATCTAGCGTTCTATGCTTTTTGGGACTGTGCCCATCTGTTATTGATAGCACTGAGGAGGTCAAAATGTCCAGCAGTAAACTATTACATGTTAAATTCCTGACCTTTTTGAACCTATTGTCCGTATACGTAGTCTTATTATTCCCCAACTATGGAAATCAAGTAATTAGGTTAATATAGATGAGAAGTACACCTCCAGATCCTCGCAAGGCGCGCTTGGAGTGTGTTACCGTGACACATCAGCAAACTCAGAGTCAATCAAAGGAGAGTGCTGGCCCAATCCCAGAGAGCTACTACATCTGTGGATCACGTTGGCCCGCAACACAGCATCCACTGAAGCTCTCTTAGTGATCACTGGCGATTTTCTTGTGTACTTGGCCGTTGAGTGCACGGTGAGCAAGCGGAGAGCCAGTCGAATGGGCATTAGATAAATAGCAAGTAAGATGGGAATCCTCGCAGAGGGATGTGGTACGTCTAAGTGTTTTTCCAACATCCGAAGGACGTGGTGACTTCAATGTGCGGCTCCAGTGTGAGGGAAAAAGAAACTCCATTGAGGGACTGCATCATGTAGATACTAACGTTTTGCCTTACATGGAAAGTAGGCTGAGCAGTCTCCATGATCACTGGTTTGACTGATGGCAATTCCCTTCTGACGCGTGCAAATTTCCACTGGGTGAGGAACAGTCCAACCAGCAGACAGTCCATTAATTGAATTAAGAAGGCTGCAGGAGCTGCATGAGTCCTCCCGAGGTCGTCTGTTGTCCACAATGGGATCTCTGGCCATGATCATTTCCCTAGCCACCTTCTGGGCTCCTGTATCGAGAGAGGACGCTTTCCAAAGGAGGATTTTCAGCGAAACTTGACGCTACAGGCCCAGCCTGATGCACGATGAGGCAACAAAACAAACCTGCCGTGGTACAGAGCGTTAGAACAGTGATATGGGGAGCACGATTGAGGCGGGTACTGTGCGCGTTGACTTCGGAACGCCTCCTCCATCCCGACTAGTCACAAGTTGTAGCAACCTTGTATGGGGTACACAGCTGGCGCCTCATCATCAGGAGAGGAAAACAAAAGGTTAGTTGAGTTGCTATATAATGAGAACATGACACTTTGCTGGCACGTGTTCTACGCCTATTGCCAGTGGTCTGCTCGACGTCAGGAAGATACTGGAAGGATTCTCCACACTTTGTCCGTCTCAGCTCGGCAAACTTACACACAAATGCACTTCCCTACCTCTAGAACAATTTGCTTAGAGCCTTAATTTCAACGACTAGCGAGGTTTCTAATTGTTAACTCACCAATACGTCGAAAACGTCATATATTTCTGTGAATATGTAAGAGCCCAGAAATATTTGCGACTCCCGTCATTTTTTAAACAACTCCGTGAAGACTCCAATTATTCTTGACATAATTTGATGCTCCAGACGTTTCGTTGACTAATTGCACAATTCCAGACAATACTCCTAAATATTTCTGTGAACATTAGAACAATTTGAGTGACAACTCCCAAAGTTGTTCCGAAAATTCGCAATTATTCGGAAAGTAGGACTTTCGGCGCATATCGAGGTGACTTCATTAACAACGTAGGAACATATTTCATCAAATATCCAGACATTTCGGGGAATATGGTTAAAAAACCAAGTTTTTGTTCAAGACTTGAGAAATTTCTGCAGATTTTAAGGAATTTCCGAGAATATTTATTTTCAACTTCTCAAAACGGTTGAAACTCGGGTAACTCCCGTAAAACTCCAGACGTAAGAGGCTGTAAGGATGTTGGATCCAAAAGACTCGTGAGTTTTCTGCCAACATTCACGAAAATCTGATGAGATCTGTTGTTGGGGCTCCACTAATACTCGAATATCTGTGAATGAATTCGTGACATGTCTGAGCGAATGTTTGAGCAGATTAGTGCGAAAACTCCAGAGATGTCTGTGAGTATTTCAGATGCCAGGAATTCTCGACAATATTTGTAGACTCTGAAAATAGTTGAGACTCGAGATTTCGCGAAATAACCATTCTAAAAATTCCTTCATATCTAGGAATATACAGAAAGTTCTGTATGAATTCAAATACTTTTAGTTAAGACTTCACATGTTTCTGTGAAGATTTTAGAAATTTCTTAAAAGACTCCTAAAATGCTAGTTTTAAAGAATGTTTTATTGAGACCATTTAAAAATTAAATATACCTCAATGACATGAGGTTCTTACTGATTTGGATAACATTTTGTAAAATTGTAAATACAAAACTTGTCACAACGTGACTATTTTACGTGTCAATAACGTGGGTCCGTCGTAACCTACGATTTTGTGGTCGTAAAAATCCCTCACTAGCAAGTTCGGCTTGTCGATTTAAAAATGATCTAATTGGAGCGTTAACGCATTCTTGAGGAGTGTCAAGGGGAAAGTCGCGATAAATTGTCGTATTTTTGACGAACGGTGCGATGTTTCGTTGCAGTAATCACTTCTGCTGCAGTTCTAGTCTTCGGAATTGTGAGGAAGAACACGTACCGCATACTGGGGGAGCATAAGTTTAGGGTGGTTTAATGAAAACTTTATAAGATGTGACTCTAGGAATTATTCTTCCCGTGTAGGTGAGGGGTGCATCTACGACATATCGCCGTTTATAGGAAAATGAAGTGCAACAAGACTTGCTGAATATTTTAAGGAGTTGAAGGTCCTAGGTACTAGTGGCAGCTCCCTGCAGCCCCCTTGGATGGGCCTATTGTGTGGTGGCCATGAGCTGCCTCAAGTCCTCACGGTTCAGCCTCAGGTGCTACGTCCCCACCTTGGACATCCTTAAGGTCTACGCTCGCAACCTCGTCTGGCGGCAGCAGAGGCACCCCAAATACACTGAGGGCGTGCCACAGCCAGCCCTTCACATGTCCATGGTACATGCTCTGCTGATTCCAGCTCTGCCTCGTGTAAACTTGACTTATAAAGCGTCAGGTCGTCCGCAAAGCCGGCTGCTAGGTTCTCAAAGGATTTGGAAATACAGGTTGTGAAGAAAAAGGGAGACAAGACTGCTCCCTGGGGGATGCCTGCAGATTTACATCTCTGACTAACCAATCTTGCCCAGGTGGTACCTTAGTGGCCTGTGTCCTGTGAACAGGTCACGTACCATCCGTGTACTTTCTCTTTCCAGACTAAAGACCTCTCTTGTTCACTCCCTGGAGGGTAACAAATAACCTTGACTGCCTTCAGCCAGGCCTAGCCCGTCAATGGCACGCCCTGCACGTCCTCTCCCACTTGCCAATCTCCTTATTCACGTGGTCCTGCCTGGAGAAGTGTAGATCCGTCTCCCACCAGTTTGTCAGCCTCGTTGCCTACTACTCCTCTATGACCTGGCATCCAACACAGTGTTACCATACTCTCCAATGACTCCAAACCAGCCCCGACGAACTCCTTGCCTGTAAACAGTTTCACTGCCTTTCTGCACTCATTTCAACTTTCAACAAATACTTTGAACTGGTGATATGAGGAGACCCTCACAGAAAAGGCTGCAGATTTGAGCTCAAGGCTGAATATTGATAGCGTTATCATCAATTGATACATCGACTTGATGACTCCTTTCATTTGCATAGGAGAAATGTCAGACAAGTTTCCTATAATATTTCTACATATTAACATCCTGTCCAGAGCACTAAATGTTAATGCAGGACCGAGATTATTGGACTACTCGTGGAATTAATAACAATTGGACTTAGCAGTTCAGAGTACCGCTGACGGAGCGGAAGCAAAATTGCCAACGTGAGCGGAATACGAAAACTAAAATGAGCATCGACGGTTGTCGACTCGTCAGGTTGCTCTAAATTAACGCCTCCTCCCCCCCCCCCCCCGACGGTCCTGCATTGATTGATCACCTATCCTGACAGCTGCAGCGACGCAAACATTATTTTCATGAGTGTGCTACATTAAAATGCCTGAATTTATGAATAAACCTTAAAGATTCGTTATAAATTAGGTAATCATTCCTAATAACCGCGCAAGGTCGGGTTTCTTATCAAAGTGATCGTTCCTTAACACTCACAATGGAGTTACATTAGTCGTAAGTCACGGAGATTGCGATTTCTGGTTCTGGCAGGTTTGGTCATTCTGCGGGTCTCCTGGTGGCTCCTGAAACTGTCATAGGAACTACAGTGGAGCTGCACATTGAACTCCCCATGTCCCGTGAGGATCTGGCTCGTCCAGTGGTTCATCTTTCTCCGAACACGTTCACGGATGTTGGCAAAAAAACTCAGGGAATCATAATTTTGACGAGGATTACCATCTCGCTTGCCATTTATCTAACGCCCTAGCAACTTCATTTGAGTCAGTCAGCGCCGTTGACGCCTGTGTCGAATATAAAAGAACTGGTCGATTGCTAGCAAATATTTCGTCGAAAGGACTCACTTTAATCCGGATTAAGGCCTGGCGCCTTGTTTTCTGGCGTAGCCCCCCCCCCTCCTCTCACCACCCATCACTATCCCTTACGCTTCTTCACTAATTTATTGTTGTTTACCGCTCTTCGGAGCTGCTTACATAATTCCCCTCCACAACATTTATTGTTAACCGCTTAACGTATTTAGAAACATTTTTAGTATTTTTCTCATTTTTGTTTATTGTTTTTTTTTTCCTCGGCAGTATTTCCCGAAGGTCAGGCAGCGACTCGGCGTCGAATTCTGGATCCAGCGGATCTCGTTCGCGGTCCAGCTCAGCGTCCAGTCAGTCGGGCTCCAGCACCTGCTCAAGCGCTTCCTCTTCCCCCACGTCGGAAAAATCCTGTTCTACTCACAGGTAATTGGGCCAATTTGATTGATTCCGTCGGGAAAGGGCGGGTTGTGTTATTTACGACAATTATGTGTTGACAGTTCGACGAACGTTTTGAATTATAATTATCACGAATTTAATGATGGTGTGAAAGTGTGAGGGAGTGAATGGGAGCATACAACAAAATACTTTCCTGACAAACACACACACACACGCCCAACAGTCGTTATCGCCATTTACGACCCCGAAGGACGAAAAATATCTGGCGTGACGCATCACACAACTTTCTCAACGCGCACTCAGCGATTCTTGCCACTCTGGCAACTAATTGGATACGTTTTTCATTCAATTTGTATGAACGTAGCTCAAAGTTGTACGAAGAAACTCGTGGTTGTAAGGTTCTACAATTTATTCAGGTGCTCCTACTAATGCGACGTACATTATTGATTAATCATTGCACGAACGATTTAAAAGACTACCAACGTGATTTTTCTGTTCCGGAATTGTTTACAAATTATTGCGCTTCTCTCGTCATTTTCCCAGGACTGAACATTTAAAGTAAAAACGATTTAATTGAAATCGTCTGGTCCATTTTTGAGAAAAGAAAAATTGGTGTTTTCATCACTGTAACTATAGTTAGCGTTGAACTGCTCATGCCCTCTCGTTATTGTGGTTACGAACTTTTTTTTTTTTTTTTTTTTTAACGGTGGCACCCAAAAAGGAGAAACTAACAAAACAATAATTCATTTCCTTAATTAATCCCCCACCCCTCTTTCGTATCGATGGAAACCGCCCATAACCTTATTTTTGCAACAAACCAAAAAAGGTCTACCGTTCTGTTGCGAATAGAACCACAGCCACACGCTTTTTTCGTAAATGGGACAGTGGTGCCCGAAAAGGAGAAATTCATAATAACTAACTACGCTACAGTGGCTGTAGGTACAGAAGGATTGGGACAGGGAAGAAACGAAGGATAAGAGGATGTCCTTTGATAGAACGACCACAAGTTTAGATACGACTCAAGTAACGCGCGGGTGGCGATACGTTAGAGAACGCCTGCTGACACACCCAGTCGACGTAGGGTGCTCCAGGGCGTGGCCAATGCTGCAACCCTGATGTTACCTGCTGACACCGCCATACGTAGATCCATCCTGTCATATTTGGGCCTCTTGGCTGGCCAAGTTAGCCAAGACCACTGCAGACTGGTTGAGACCAACGGCGACAATATCAGGCCTCGGTCCTCCTCCAGAGACAATAGTGCCCTTAGATGACACTGCACCTGCAACCTGCTTACAGAGTGTGTCATGAAGCATGACACATGCCTGCGCCACATGATGCAGTGACTCAAATGTTGCGACCCTGGCCTTTCGTATCACTTGTCATGGTTTTCAGCGGGCTGCCGATGGTGGCAACCCTGTTGCCGCCACCCTTGCAGTTCGCCGCTGTTTATAAAAGCGAAGGAGCCACATTTTCGGCAGAATGGCTACCGGCATCGCTCCTGAATCTCTCCCATTTTTAAGCCAGTGAATAAGTACTTAAAGTCCCTTTATATTGTGTGAAGTAAGGTAAGCGATCAGAGCTTGGTGTTTCAATTTCCCCATTGCCCCGTTATTGTCATTTATTACAATCTGAGCATAGGTTATTTGTTTCATTCTAAAAGGAGTTCATTTTTATTTTTTCCTGATTAAATTCAATGGGGTCCTAGTTGGTTTATAATTTCATTTCCCAGTACTTTCCTGAGAGGCATTATTTTGTTTATTTTACATCGAGTATATTCGAGTATATTTAACTTGTTCGTTTTTGGGGCACCACTTTAACTCGTGTCCTGTCCGCGAGTAATTCTGTAAAGGGATTCCCAAAGTACGTCACACACTGTTGGCAGTGACGCCAAATGAACGGTGTGAAAGTGCTGGTAATCCTTTCCATGAATGCCCTCTGAAGCCTGCTCCACCCAGGCAGAAGAGTAAAGGAAGTCAGGAGACTGCCTGAGTTCCAGTCCGTCAACTGAACCATGCAGAGCAGCCGCAAACACCAAAGGCTCACTCAGCATAGGGGCAGAAGGAGTCGCCATGTCACTTCACCCCAGTGGATCTTGAACGAATCTAAGACTCGTCACAGAGTGTGCGACATCCCACTCAGACGCTTGCAATGTGAGCAGGCACTTCGGGCGCAAGAACAGAATGGTGGCGGGGAAAGGTGTAATCGCCCCAGAGCGTGAATGTGTGCTATGTGGGAGGCCTAGCCAAGCACGAACAGTAGTACGCCCCATTCTATCAAGGCTTGATAGCCAGCTTTGGGAGCTACTGCGTCCGAAGAAGGCGCAGCTTCTGCTCTGACAACTTTTCAAGGATAATCACCAAGGTCCACGTTGCTTCCAGCCAATGAAGCTGCACCGAGAAACTCGATCCCAAGGTACTGCCACATCTCGTCGACGACGCTAGCTGGGACCGAGGATTCGCTAATGACGAAACCCCCATCCACAAGCTTCACGCTGTACTCTCGATAGGACAAAGCCTTTTTCATGTTTACGGCAGGAAAGTCCAAACTGTCCGTTCACTCGGCTTCTACTCCATCAAAGGGCTCAAGTTCGGTTTAACTTCCAAAGTGACACGGATTTCTCCTTTTTGGACTTTCCAAAATACCCTCGTCACCTCTCAATTTACATCTTCTCCATGGCACACAGCTCTTCCCAAACACACTCGTCTTTCAGCTCTCTGGCCACTCACAGCTCTGCTCTAGTTTCCCGCGCAACCAGTTCTTGTATTTTAAGCCCCCTTCTGTCCCGCTTGTATACTCACACTCAAACTCGTATCGCTCACCACATTCACTTATTTCAGCTCTCGTGCGCCCAACCGGTTATCTAGTCAAAATAAGGGTGTGAGCAAAATCCTCTACAAACTGAACTATAGTTATAGTGATAAAAACACTAAATTCTCAGAAACTGCTCTAATTTTAATTAGATTGCTTGTCTAGACAGTTCAACGTGACACGACAATACCGTGAAATTTTCATTCGTCGAAAAATAACGAGAGGGGCCCAATAAATTACCAAACATTTCGACGAATATTGATTTTAGTGCACTTTTTCCCCTATAAATTTCGTTCAAATGTTACTGGAATGTAAAGAAATATAAGCGCGGTAGTCCAATAAAGTGCCTATAGGGTGATGACCTCGTGAGGTGTACATATACTCCAGAAATTCCGCGATTTCGACCAGTGCCGTTTTTATCAGATAATTCTTAAACAATGATTATTATTCTTCCAAACGAGTCGTGTTTACAGTCTCTCCAATGCTCTGTGTGATGATTGTTCAGTATTGGTCGTGGCACAGTTAGGAACACCGCAATAAATTCCGAAACTGTAGCGCGACCACTTTCTGCCACCGTGGCTTGTTATCTGCGAATATATGTAGAGCTGTGGAAAGTGGAGTGAAGCGCGTCACTTGAATGCTTGTCAGATTAGTTCAATAGTTGGTCGAGTTGTGGGTGAAAATATAATGCGAAGAATGTAAAAATGTGGGGACTTTAATTGGTAAAGGTAAACAAATATTTTGACCTAAACGCGTACTTTGACAAATACTTGGAAATGCGTGTTTTGTTATTTTTACAAAATGACTAATTTCTTGGAAAGAAAATCTCTTACTCAAGTATTTTTCGTTACTCTCCGTTTCACTCGTTAAATTTTTGTTATGTTTTTTTTTTTCATTTCTCGGCGAACTTCAACAGTCAACAAAGTAGTCTGCGGAGTGGAGCTCAGTCGGGGGTCTCAGCCAGCCACACAAATTCCGTTAGTCCAGCCGTCCACTCCGAAGATCGTCGTCCTCTAGCCATTTGTGTGCGCAACCTCCCCGCCAGGTCTTCAGGTAAGTCGCCGAGACGGAGGTTTTGATAATGCTTGCAGTCAAGATCAGGAACTGCTCCGCTCAGAATTAATTGAAAATATTTTGTGGGGGCGTCAATTGGAAATGTCGAATGTTTCTATTCAGCTGTGGGGGATCCTGCAGATCGATAGCACAGAAGCATGAGGTAAACCTTGGCTTCACCTTTCGTATCGGCCAATTCTTTCCTGGAACCCTCCACCGATTTTCATAAACAATGCCAATAATATCAACATTTAACTTCTTCCTCTCTTGCTTCTTCTCAACTTACCCTGATTTTGTATCCGTTTTTCATCATTAGCGTAGGACTAATGGTCGCAGTTTTTCATCCCAAAACGATCCAGAATTCTCTTAACGTTGGCCTTATGGTGAATGAAGATTGAGCCGTGTGACTTATGATCCAGCTCAATGCCCAGGTAGTAGCATGTAGGCTTCACACGGAATTGTTGTTTCAACATTGAAAAGAACTCCAATCGGTGTCTGCGATTAGTAACAGCAACTAATCCATCATCTACGTACAGCACGACCAGAATTCGCTCGTCCCCATTTCGTTTGATGAACAAACAAGAATCAGGTGTAACAGTTTTTAACACTCCAAAGGAATAGTAAATGTAGAAAACGTCGAGTTCCAGCAACGAGGTGCTTGCTTGAGTCCATAAAGGCTTCGTTGCTGGCCACAAACTCGGTCGGTGCCATCTTCGTGCCCCTCTGGTGGATAGACGTAAAATTTCGCAGTTGTTGAAAGAATCATTCCTTCACTAGCTGTACCACTCGGAACAGTCTTGACTGTTCCACTTTTAGCAACATGGGCCAAAGGTTTGGTTGTAGTCCTCATCCTTCTTCTGAACGAAACCTTTGACCACTAGCCTCGCCTTGTATCTGTCAGTGAGCCCGTTCCATCTGAGTTTATCTTCACTCTGAGTACATATTTTGAGCGTAGTGCCTTCTTCCCATGAGTAGTCGTATTCCAGGTTTGGTGTTCCTTCAATGATCCACCAGAATACTGAGCAGAGCGGAAACTTTGAACTTTCAAGCACTCCAATTGCCCTTTCCTTGAAGAAGACCTATATTCACTTGTGTCAACTCTATTGCCTAGTGCCTCAGGTCTTTTTGAAGTTCGTCAGCTGGGACATTCGAAAGGATTTTTTAAACAAAAATAGTGTTTCTATTCAGCGGCTAGTCTCTTGTGACCACCTGGCGTTATTTCAATGGCAAAGAAGCATGAGGTAAACTACTAAAGTTAATGCACCTGTTTGGTGAGTTCGTCTTCTCTGGCTGGTGAGTTAATGGGATGGTTTAGCATCATAGGGGGAGGTCATTCACCTCTGGGGAAACCCGTTGGAGGCGAAGGGAAAGAATGTAAGGTAAGTCTTAAATAGTCTGTTCTAGCCAGCGGCCAAACAGTTGGGGAAGCATTGTCTTCCCGCAAAAGAACGAGGTCGCCGACCTTAACATTAGGATTCCTGTTATCCCACTTCTGTCGCACTTGAAAGAGCGCTGATGTACTCATCCTTCCACCGGTCTCAGAAATGCTGAATGCGCCAGCGAATGAGCTGCCATTCAGCCGGTTCTCAGGAACATTGTCAGTCCATCCAGTAGTGATGGTGTTGTCCCAAGTTGTTACCTTAAAGACAGCTCGCAGCATCTTCAAACAACCAGCTGCAAAACTGGTACCACCGCGTCTAAACTCCATTCATGCCTAATGCCTCGTGCATACCTGTGGTTGCGCATTGGGGGGGAGGTATGTTTCAATTTAACTTCATTTTCAACCCCATCCTGCATTCGTTTCTTCTTTTTACTTTTGCCATTTTCTTTTCTTCATCATCAACAAGACAGACAACCCTGCACCATTCTCCTCCAACAGAATCGATTTAAGTTCCATTATCTTATCACCGCTATCACAGTTATTACTATCATCATCATCATCGTACAACCATCGAACATCTCATCATCAATCTCCTTTTTTTGTTTTTCATCCCTTAGAACATTCTGCGATTGTGCGTTAATTTTATCATTCGGTCTTCCTGGTTTTCCTGGATAGTAGGATTGAAATCAAACGGAACATCTGAAGTCGACAGCCTCACATCAACGTAAATCAGAAGTGGACATTTCCTTTTGTTTTGTATTTTTTAATCTTCATAACTTCTGATATCGGAGTAAGAGACTGATTTAACTGGTTCAATCGGATACCCTGAATTAGTCACGACATTGGTTCTAAGTCTTTTTTGAATAGAGTGGTCTGTAAATCTGTCAGTTGGTTCTGTTTGCGTAGTGTCTTGAGTGGTGTAAATATGGTGTCGCATTTTGTGTTGATTCGTTCATTTATGATGCGTCCATTGAAGTTTTTTCAAAAACAGATTTCCATGTTTTCCAATATGTTCAGTTTTCGTCCTTTGTATTGTTTATGAACTATCAAACCCTTCGATTCAACGGAGGCTCGTCCGGGGCATTTATGCTGACTGCACCTCAAATGGCCTGATTCGCTCGGAAGTAACCGAGCCGGTTCCCTCATCGCCGAGTTGCCCGTGCTCGCGTTCACTCCCACTCAGTTCCCTGTCTGTGGTGGTAAAACTTCTTAAAATGTAATTGAGAATAAAAATCTTTTCCAATTGCATTCGGCTTCTATCGTACTACTTCCTGATTCACCTAGTGCGATACCGCTTCCAATATTAATCTCCTGGAGCGCCAGTTGTACTGAGGTAGTTTGGAGATGCTTTTGAAGAGCTGCCGGCTCAGGAAAAAATTACGGTAAATTGTGCGGAGCTCTGATCCACAACTCCCGATTTTAATTATGAACCAATGTCTTAACCACTAGACCACGATCGCCTGGTGCCTCTAATAGAAGTCGGTCAGTACATCTCCCCATGTCCAATTCCTTCCTGGAACCCTCCACCGATTTTCGTGAGCAATACCAATAATATCAACTCTTTCCTTAAATAATGTGCTCGCTTAGATCAGTTGTGGCACACTTGCAATCAAACATTGTAGTCTCCCTGCGTTTTATTTAAAACCCGATCTACATTTTCTAGTTACAATGAGGGTTCTACACCCCAGTTGTGACCCTAAACAGCCAATGACCCAAAACTCGTCCGGTTACTCTTTCTGGACGTTAAGACGAATAAAAACAACGATATATGTAGTCCGGAAGAAGTGTATTATTCAAAACTTAAAAGTCGAACCGTTTTGCGATGTATGAAGTGCCAAGAATATGAGCGTACGCTATTGTTATTGCACGCTAAGATGACTGTAATGAAAACTGCTCCGAACGAAAGGTATAACTACAGCGAAGCAATGCGTTGGTTCAACCCACTCAGGTCTGTTTCAGACTCTGTAAGAAAGTTATATCAAGGAGGTTGTGGTTTTGGTATTGTGCAAGAGCCCACACACATACTCACCATCCACCTAACCCGGACCTGTGGAGGCACAGCAGGATGTCGTTTAGCCAGTCTCTTCTGTGTTACTACAGGGAAGTATTACCCATCTGGGAGTTCTTAATCTGGTGTCCTAACAGATCTATTTACTCGGGTGGCAAGTTTCATAGGCTGAGATAAAAACTGGGCAGAACGCTGGAAAGTTTGGCTGCTTTTCAATAACTGTCATTTACTGTTGTAGGAACCACAGTGGAACAGCATGTGGTTTCTTGTTTTCTCCTCATGGAGGCGCATGATGTACAGAATGGTGAATCATCAACTCCTGTGGATCACCAAGGCCTACAAGACTGTATCAACAGAAGCACTCACTGGTCAGTTACCACTTGATTTGACCGTTGAGTACATGGATGACAAGTGGAGAGTGAAACGGGAGCTTCCCCTGCTTTGGGCTGAACTCCGTGCGGATCTCACCACAGAACAGAAACTTGCCACCATCGACGAATGGGCTCTAGAGAAATGGCATGCGAGATGGGAATCCTCGTCAAAGGGACATGATACGTATGAGTTCTTCCCCTACATCCGTGAACGTCTTTCAAGAAAATGGGTTGAGCCAGACCACTGGACGAGCCAGTTCCTCACGGGACTTCAATGCGCGGCTCCACTTCTTTTCTCTGAAAGATTCTCCATTATGCACGTCTTGTGCCTCCAGTGCGGAGGAAACAAGAAACCATGTGCTGCTCCACTGCAGTTTCTACAATAGTGAGCGACAGTTGTTGAGAGGGCAAACGAACTTAGCAGCATTGACTGCTACACAGCAAGCCTATAACCATTTTGCTAAGTTCGCGAAGAAGATGATTGCTAAGAAACGTGGTCATAGTTGATCTGTCCTTTTGAAACTTGCCACTCAAGTACATAGTTAGATCAGGTGGGAAACCAGATTAAGAACTCCTCCCCGACGGTACGGGATTCCTCAGGTGGTCACCTCCGCGCGGTCACACACGGGCAACAGCTCTCTACTGGGAGACTGGCTAAAGACCAAATACCTGCCGTACCTCCACAGGTCTGAGTTCGGTGGATACTGCAGAGGCCAGCCTCTTGCATATTAGCGAAACCGCAACTTCCATGACTGATATAACCCTCACCGAGGGTTTAGGTACAGTCATCAAATAAGGAAACAGACCTGTACAGAATGGTCTTGCTTCGTGTTCGTAAGGAAACTCGTTCAATGGTTTGTCTTCCCCAGACGTTCACGTTCTTTGACAAAGATTCCCATCTCGCTTGCCATTTGTGTAACGCCCATTCATATAGCACAGCAAGTTGTCATTCTGTGGAAAGGTCTAGACGAAGTTCAGCCCATAAAGTGGAAAGCTCCCTTTCACTCTTCATTTGTCCTGTAATCACTTGGTGTGCTTCAGTGGTCGCTGAGGAGCTCTGGTACTGGGCCAGTTCACTACCCCAGACAACAGGGCAGTAGCCAATCACGCCTAGATAGATAGTCTTATACATAAGGGTAGTGTCATGCTAACACATGCCCTAAGTGACCTTACTAATTGCGCAATGTGAGGCAAACCTTGCGAGGGTAGTGCCTCTGAAGGACTGGAGGCGTCAACTAAATCGCCATCTCTCGCCTATATTGACTCTCTAGAAGAAGCGTTTGGTCGCCAACACCGTCCATTTAATTGTCCCTTTGAGAGGATGAGCTGGGTTTTTTGGAGGACTGGCTGTGCACTGAGCAACACAGTCAGGTCATCTACGTAGGTTCCTTCTCTATCGTTTTCCAGACTGAGATATGTCTGCATTCGATCGTAGCACAGGTGAGGTCTGACGAGCAAGTACGGGTTACGAGGACCCCAACCTTTAGCTCATTGAGGAGTACAGGTCACCATAGGTTCTCTCCAAACAACCGGTCTAGCGATTTTCAATAATTCTGACGTGAACCAGAAATTGCGGGGGGGGGGGGGCGTAAAACGCTAACTGGTGATGCCTCGAGTACTCTCACTGGTTGTACGATTGCATGAGAGCTGCTCTTTAGTGTCATTATGTCCTGAGATACGAAGAAGAAGAATTGGTCTCAAGCCATAGATTGCAGACTGAGAACACACGTTCCACTTAATTGAGCCCCTTAAATCCTCATTTATTTCAACTCGTCATAATTAACGTTTCCTCGATTATTTCATTTACAGACACGAGTCTGAAAGACGGCCTCTACCACGAGTACAAAAAGCACGGTAAAGTGACTTGGGTCAAAGTCGTCGGGCAGGGAGTGGACAGATACGCTCTCGTCTGCTTTAAAAAAGCGGACGATGTTGAAAAGGCGCTTCAGGTTTCACACGACAAACTCTTTTTTGGCTGCAAAATAGAGGTCGCCCCTTACCAGGGCTACGACGTCGACGATAATGAATTTAGGTGACGTATAATTTACCCGTATTCTGCCGCTCGTATTTTCAGCGCTCGTTTGTCGTTTTATTTAACGCAATTTTGTTGTTGTTTGGGTCTCGCAGGCCGTTCGAGGCAGAACAAGATGAATTCCACCCTAAAGCAACCCGCACCCTTTTCATCGGCAATCTTGAGAAGGATATCACAACACAGGAAATACGCAAACACTTTGATCAGTTTGGTGAAATCATCGTAAGTACAGATTCATTTAATTTTTCTTATCTTGAACCATTTTTGTCGTCGGCGTGTACGTATTAGATCACTCACTCAGAAATTGTAGTCGTCGAATGAGATTAAAGCTCCGAGAAATCAGAAAGTATTTTTTGGCGATTAAGCTTATTATGTTGTGCTAATCTCTGATGTACCAAAATGAAACAGAAGTTCACCCCAGAGCTGCTGGAGTTGTTAAAAGGAGACAAAACAAACTGGTTCGAACCTGTTGTGGCAAAATGGTTGAGATATTTGTCAAAAAACCAAGTTTTGCACACTGCATTTTAAAGAGTAAACCAAAAATTGAAGAAAAAAGATAATTGTTGAGTTCAAGATTAAAAATTTAAATGGAAAGTAAAAAGCACTTGCGTGTAATAAAATTCGTAAATAAAGTAGAACGTATAACATGGCTTTCGACTCTCAGTGAAGCACGATGTTTAACTTTTATGCTCCACTTGCTTTTCAATAGGCCTCCGCTGTACGGTACAACCCGGTACGGTAGTTGATTTGCCAGCAACTTTCAGGCTACTGCAACTCGTCTTGAACTCGTGTCCAAGTGTGCTACAAACAAAGGGCTGGATGGTGTTGTGCTGACGTTGTATGCATTAAAACGAAGTAAAAGGGAACACTTTAATGCTACTAAAGCGGAATAAAATATCACAGAAAGGGGAGAAATCAGACCAACTAGCATTATAGAATTGGAACGAGTAGATACCACAAAGGCATCCCTATAGAAAGAAATCCATAAGTCGGGACGCGGCAACGTAATAAATAACGTAAAATTAATGTGTTAACGCAATTCGGGCAATAAAAGGGCAACATTTGAGAATGGAGAAAATATGTGCAATGATGGGGAATGGATTTTGTTCTTGGACAGCCAATTTTCCAACTTTAAATTAGAATACCGTTTGTTAAATGATAGAAAAATGATCACATAAGGGTTTTTGTTTGTTGACACGAGCGGCCCACAAGACCCTTTGTCACAGCGGCCTATTATGACCGTGTCCCTCATCTGATAAGAAGTTGAGTATGTCTTTCATCGCAGGCTCTGCTACAGTTAGAGGTTCGCTGAACCCCTGGGAACGTGCATGGGGTGTGCTCTGCCATTTCATCCTCCTCACCTGTCACACAATCTGCATTCAACTTCCTCTGATTTGCCTAATGAGGGAGCTAGTAAGGGCTCTTAGTGCAGTAAGCTTCGACCTGTAATGACCCTCCCGTCTTAGATGCGGCTGGGTGTGCCCATGGGCATGTTTCCCTGTTCCCCCCTGTTCCTGAAGGGTTCTACTCTCCTTTTTGTGAGGCAGTCGGTGGCGTACCTAGGGGCTAGGCGGGGCAGTGCCCCGGGGCCCTCGAGTTCTCGATCGAACTGAACTTTTGGAAGTTTCCCCCATTTTCAAAGTAAATATGACGGGTTGCAACCACTTCAATCATGACAACTCAGTTGAGAAAAATTCGTTATTTTGATATTATCTGAAATAGGTCCATATAAAGATAAAGCAGAGAGTATTCAACCAAAAATGCTAAATTTCGAGTTTGTGTTGCGTTTCGAATTCATGCACAGTGTATTGAACGACATCAATTATGTATCCAAATATCAATAATTTGGGCGAGGCGAGTAAAGTTTTGGCAAATTTATAGAAATGATTTCGAATTATTCAAGCGCAAAGCCAGTGAAACTGCAAGAAAATACGGTGTTGATACCCATTCTCAAGAAAAAAGGCGAAGAAAAGTTGAAAAACATTTTGATGAATTAGCTGCCGATCACTGATATCCAAAACGAGAAAAAATATTTAAAATTTGAGATTTTCAATAATGCACTAGATACGGTAATATCTCAATTAGGTACACGTATTGGTATGAGCGCAGTCTGTCATATATTCGATAATATTTACCACCTAGTTACCTCAAATAACTCAAGCATGGACTGTTCACCAATTACGTAAGGAAATAATGAGCAAATATGATGCGACCTAACGGAAGTATTTACAGCAATGTTATTATTCTTTTCAATTCATGTCACTTCTGTAGCACTTTAAAGGTGTTAGTATACCTCATATTTTTATTTGATAAAACCTAATCAGTTTACATAGGAGGTTATATTAGGTGGCCAATTTTGAACTAGCCCAAATATCGAAAATCTGAAAAATACCCATCTAGACATTCCTCTGCTGATTGTTAATATGTTTCATATGCATGTTTTGGACCATCCATGACTTCAGGGCAAATGGTCAAATCGTAGGTGACCAATTTTTTAATTTGCTCTAGGGCCCTTGGTTACCTAGCTACGCCATTGGAGGCAGTCTGCCTTTTCATTCCCATGTCACCCTGGATCTGAAGATGAAGGCCAAGATGCCTGGGTTCCCGAGAATAGATCCGCTAGTGTCCTTCTGCTAGAATCCCCTTTGCTCATATATTTATGGGAGGAATTTCTATTTGACGCGTCATGGCATAATCTCCCAGCAGCTTGGCAAGGGTAACATCCTGCTATACTCAGAACAGCCCCCCCCCCCATCGTGAAACCATCAGGTGTACCATAACAGCCCACTATCCCACTGAAGCAGGCGCTGAATGGCATCTCTAAATTCTTTTTTAACGTCACTAGTAAGAGCTGCTTCTATTTTGAACTGTTTCACAGTTCCTCGGAGCCGGATAGTATATTTGACAGCCTTTGCCTGGGTAGTAGTACTGGTTGGCCAAAGCCTTACTGCGTCCTGGCATGTGGTCCTTTGAACGTGTACGTAGAGGAGTGAGGTATTCGATAGGACTTGTATTGCAGCCTGTGGTTGCTAGGCAAACCTGGCTTTAGTTTCGGAAGCTTTCCTGGAACTGCACGACTGCTTGTACACAGTGGAGGCGTATGAAACTTGGTGTACATGAGGATTATAGTTGGGCTACCCCTTAGAAACAGAACAGATCAAAAGAATGAATTAGAAAAAGAAATGCAAATATGACGAGTTGAAACTTTAATTTTCAATGAATAAATAGGTCACGAGCACGAAGCAGTGTACCATTCTTAGTGGAGCACCAGGGAGGTCAACCTAATGTAGTTTGAGGACGTTCAGACTACAAAGCACGAGGGAGGCTTATTGAAAGCCATACTATTGTGACGAGGGTCACCATTATTTTGGTTCATAAATACTGGTCCGTCCCACGCACACAGAGCAGAATGCCCGCACTTTCCAAACCTTCATCGAAATTTCCAGACGCTCAGATATTTCTTTTATCAGCACCGAAGAACGAATCAGGAGAAAGTCGTCCGAAACGAGCGAGTTTTTTAGTGTCCGCCTACTACAAATGTCACAAAATGTGGATTGATTCCAGATTATCGTATCAACCTTCGCATACTAATTATTCCTTCCACTTTCCAGGAAATCGACATAAAGAAGCAAGGCAATTCAGCTTCCTATGCGTTCTGCCAGTTCTCCGACATCTCGAGCGTCGTGAGAGCGATGCGAACGCTAGATGGTGAGCACATAGGCGCCAATCGAATCAAACTAGGGTTCGGAAAGTCGATGCACTCTAACTGTGTTTGGGTTGATGGAGTCGCAGGTGAGTTCCGCTACATTTATTATTTATAAGCTTTGATGGGCGTTAACTTTACTGTGGAAAGGGTTATTCGTCAGGATTGGCAATTATTCATCATCCAATCACTAGATTTTTAGACTGAGAAGAGTCAGCCACTTTGCCGTTTTCCCTAAGGCTCCAAAAGGGGCTTCACAGGGAAGCTAGCTGCTTCCTTTGAGGTCGACAGAGCGGATTCCTAGTGCACCAGTGTTAGGGACATGCCCTAAAGTACACCTCCCTGGGTGATGCGCCATATTTCGCCACCTTCATTGCCCCAGAAACTGCCCTAAGGGCAAGATGTTTTTCTCTTCCTTATCCTGCTGAGGGAAAGTGTAGCCTCCTCACTAGAAGCTGACTATCCACCCTCCCGGCACGCTCTATCCTGCTGCAGATTGGGGTGACGTTCGATCGAGTGAGTCATTCCTAGGGCGTGAAATTGACGTCTAAAGGGGATCGCTGCTTTGACACCTTGAGGTTTCTCTGCATACTGTTGGTTTGAATCCCCTCGTCAACTATTAGTGACGCTAATTGCCTGACAAGCATTGGTAGGGCTTTGTGGCAGCTACGTGGGGAAGGCTGGCTGGCATTATCTTGGAGAGAGTGAACAGTTGAACTGTAACCCATAGAGCAAAGGTTGTTCGCTTTTTCATGGTGGTGTGGGGGTCCTGACCCAGGGAAGCCTGATGTATTACATCATGAGGCTGTTCAAGCAACGAAACCACTGATTGCCACCCAGAATCCATTTATGTGACTCGTGACATTGCATTTGACTTCAAAGGTTCCAACAGAATGCGCCATTTGCCGTTCGACGTGCCTAAATGTCCAAAATTGAATTTCGGAAGTTGAGTGCTCCTGTTTGAGGCGTTTGGGTGGGTTTCCAGTTTGCGTTGAAAACGTGAGTTAGTAGGGGTGACTCACCTACTACAAAACAGTACTTGCCTTGATTGAGGCAAAGGAAGAAATGTAAATGGCGTGTGGTGCGAGAGAAGTGGATTGTATTGTGCGTAAAGCAACGTAGGGTACTCATGAGAGTGACATTTTTATGAGTGCTGGGCATATACCCGTCGCCTTGGAGAGTGTTCCCAGTTTGGTGGCCTTAATCCCTCTCTTGCCAGAACCAAACAGCTCTCTAGGGGACTTTCCAGGGAAACCACTGCCCCGACGAGACCAAATCTGGCAGCATCACATCCTAAAAGGCTTCATGGTACCCATTCTATTTGGCTGCAACTGAGCAGCCTATGGACCTGAATGGGTGGCAGGCCCCGGTGCTGGGATTGCCCAAAGGCGTTCTATCGGCACCTATGCTTCATCTCCATGGGGATTCCAGGGATTGGACTTGCCCCTACTTCCTTTAAAAGAGAAGGGTGCCAGGCTGTCTCTAATCCCGGCCTGAACTGCGCTGTGATCCCTTATTCACGTCCCTAGGGCGACCACTCGATATTCTACCACTCTCGACCATAACCTACCACACGCTAACCTACTACTAACACACTCACACAATAAATACATTGACTCCTGCGGTGCCAGGGGTGAGTTACTTGATAGTCGACCACCCCTGGCACCGCCCCTACATGAGACACAAACACACCCCTACACAATTTCCCCCGAGGCTCTGTGCACATTTCCTCGCAGCATAATCTCTTCCCTATCCCTTAAAACCTCCATCCCAAACCATTTCCACCTGCCCTAAATTCCCTGCTCTCTGACTGTCGACATATCCCACTGACCCCAACTCTCCAACACCTCATTCCTTGCCTTATCGCTTTCTTGCCAGTAGCTGGCACTCATCACCAACCCCAGTCCACAGAGCTTCTCCCAGAAGTCCCCGTGTCCGGTGACGAGCTGTGTGGTACAAAACCCGAACCCCATCCATCCTGCCTCTATCCTTTCCCTTACCTGTGGCAGCCATCCGTGCGTCCATCTTCCTTTTTCACTATTGTCCCCACCTCTCCTGCCACTCATCGATTATTAACTTATCGATGAAGGCCTTCCTTTTCCTCAGAGAGAGAGAGAGAGAGAGAGAGAGAGAGAGAGAGAGAGAGAGAGAGAGAGAGAGAGAGAGAGAGAGAGAGAGAGAGAGAGAGAGAGAGAGAGAGAGAGAGAGAGAGAGAGAGAGAGAGAGAGAGACAGAGAGAGAGAGAGAGAGAGAGAGAGAGAGAGCGAGAGAGCGAGAGAGAGAGAGAGCGAGAGAGAGAGAGCGAGAGAGCGAGAGAGAGAGAGAGAGAGAGAGAGAGAGAGAGAGAGAGAGAGAGAGAGAGAGAGAGAGAATGAATGAATGAATGAAAACGTCTTTATTTATACATCTGGCGAGGTTTGGCCATATTTGGCCATTCTTCCACCTAACCAGAAATATTGTGTACATATAAATTTTTTGTTTGATTCAGGCGCCGTTGGTGGCAAGCTTACATTTCGCAATAAACAAAATAAAACATCTTCTCTTCAAAAAATAACGACCGACAATTTTTTTTTTTTTTTTTTTTTTTTTTTCCTTCTCCTCCAATTGCTCCTGTTGAATTAATTATTAGGATGGATTTAAGGCTGTTAATGCTAGTACCGGGAAAGTAACCATTGTTTCACATGCTTTTTGAAAGTAGGGTAAGTCTTTAACTGTTTTATTTCAGAGGGAAGTCCATTGTATAAATTGATACTTTGTACTAGGAAAGACTGGTGGTAGGCAGTGGTGTGACACACTGGCAGCTGGTAGTTAACCAACTTGTATCTAGTTCCTCGCTGATGAATTTGGGAAAACGTATTAAACTGCTGTGCCAGATATGTAGGTTTACTGGAGGAAATTACTTTGAACATTAACCCAAGAAGAGAATATCGCATTATATCGTTCATTTTCAATATTTGCAATCGCTGAAACTTATCGTGAATCCTGTCATCATACTTTAGATTTAAAATATATCGAATGCAGCTATTCAGAGCTCTCTGCATCTTGAGTCTACATCCAGAATTAAGGTCACAGGTGACTGCTGCGCTGTACATAAAATAAGGCAGGATCAGAGCTTTGAAGAGCGTAGTTTTGACGGAAACAGATTTGGAGAACAGTAGGTTTCTACAGGCATAGAGCAGCGAATGCACTTTCCCAGCCGTTCTATCGCTCTGCGCATTCCAGGAAAGATCATTCTCTAGGACAACCCCAAGGCATGTGGTCCGCGTAACATAGTCAACCTGCACATTATTTATCCTCAAAGTAGGCACATCGCAAAGCGATACACTGGCAAGCAGCCTCGCATGTCCCACAACCATGGCACAACATTTTTTCGGATTCAGCACCAGCCCGTGTTTACTGAACCACTCAGCCAAGTGGCACAGGTCCCTGTTTACAGTACCGACAGCAGCTACGAGCTCATCACGTCCACACGTGAGATATACATTAAGGTCATCAGCGTACATACTTCTACTACAGGCTGACATGGAGTCCGACAGTCGATTAATGTACAGCGCAAAGAGTAAAGCTGAAAACGTTGTGCCCTGCGGCGTTCCTCTCTCCAGCTCCACCCATTGTGACAAATCCCCACCGCCCCACTTCACCGCCTGTCTGCGCCCAGCCAAGTAGGAATGGAACCACTGAAGCGCTGAGTCATGGCAGCCGATAGATTTAAGTATGGCGATTGTTAGCCTACGCTCGATACTATTAAATGCGTGGCTAAGATCGAGGCTTGCAAATACTGTCAACCTACTCTCGTCCATACCCTTCCTTATGTCATCCGTTATCTTAATAAGAGCAGTCTGCGCGCTGTGATTCCTACGATACCCTGATTGGTAAGTGTCTAGAATATTGTTCTCTTCAACAAATGCTGAAAATTGCCTGAACATTACCTTGTCAAAGATCTTTGCCAGGACACTAATAACAGAGATTGGTCGAAGGTCACCACACTCACGCGCAGGGCTCCTCTTATTAATAGGTAGCACAATCGCTTTCTTCCACTCCTCTGGATAAACGTTACACTCAATTGAACAATTAAAAATATGCATCAAGATTTCGGCCACCTTTTCAGCAATAATCTTAATCAACACACAGGAAATATGGTCGGGCCCCATAGCGTTGGAGGAGATTTCCATAATAGCACGCTTCACACAATCGGTGGTCACTGGAGAGAACTGAAACACAGGGCGGTCATCGGACGCTAAACTTTCGTAGCATGATATTAGGGAAGAGTCAATGCCATGCTGGGTTCCAAGGTTGCAAAAATACCGGTTCAACTCATCAGGATCTATGTCCGAGTTGTCATCAAACGAGCACTTCCGCGTCCCCAACCCCTGCCCCTGATGATCCTCCAGAATTTTCCTGGGTCCTTCACACTTTGAAGCTGGGACTTGGTAAATTTAAAGCGTGCGTTCCGCACAGCGTTTTTCACCCTATTCCGAAGCTTCTTATACGCCAATTCGTCTTCAACCAAGCCAGTCCGTCTATAGCCTCGTAGGGACTTGTTCCTTTCCTCCCAGAGATCTTTAATCGCGGAGTTATCCAAGGAGCAGGCGGTTTCGTCACGCGTACCTCCCGCAAAGGAAAATGTTTGTTCATCAACCCCCCAAGGAGCCCTGACACCACAGCCACCTTCTGGTCCAACTCAGCTGCACCATACACCGCCGAGAAGTCCAGGTGATCGAAGTCGTTTTCTATCAGTTTACCATCGTAGTGTTTGAAGTTTCTAGCTTTGATGATTTTATATATTTTTGCCCTACTTAGCACGGGGAGACAGGAGTAAATCGTGTCATGCGCGGACATGCCAGCAGACGGAAATTGGCCGAAATTATGGACCCTGTCCGGGCTGCTAGTAATCAGCAGGTCGAGGCTAGAGTGCACCGTATTCCTATGAAATGTGGGGTTGAGGGGTAGCAGATGTAAGCTAAGGCATCGAAGAATACTATCTAGCTGGGTCCTATATGCGCTGTGGGCATCTGGATTTACATTGATATTGAAATCCCCGACTAGGATTGTATCCCTATAAAGAGGAACAAACTTTTGAATTTCATCGCAAAATTCACTTAGGCCACCAGCCTTTGGTGGGCGATAGACAGCACCGACAAGGATTTTGCTAAAATTATTGGAAATTTCCGCAACGATGTACTCTATACTTTTGCTATAGGTGCTGCAGGATTGGCTCAAAATTGTGCACTTGAGCCTTTTATGCACGAACAATGCTACTCCCCCTCCCTCCTTACCTATTCTGTCATTTCGAAACATTTTATAGTTGAACAAATCATACAAAGACGATGGCAAGGCAGGTTTTAGGAATGTTTCCGTGGCCACCACTACATCAAAAATTTCATTGTCGTAGCAGGACTTAAAATCGTGCAAATGGGCATTAAGGGACTCTACGTTAGTGTGTGCTATTTTCAGATGCTTTCGGCATACCGAGAAATCAGTTTGGGAGAACCCATGAAAGAACCTATCCTCGCCCATATACAGTTATAGAAGGGGAATGTAGACTAACGCTTACCCAAAACACGATACAACAAAAATTATACAGAGAAGAGCCTATAAGATTCGGAGCGAAATTGTAGCGAGAAAGAATGAAAGAGAGTAAATCACAAAATGAACAAACACAACACTTCTTGATCGGAGTAAAAGCAATAGTGAGCTTGAGATTACTGAGTAGTCCTAGGGAAGTGACGACGATTAGCCAATATTCATATGCAAACGGGACCACGAAGAGACTAGCATTCACTTTGAACGGAGTTCCTCTTCTTTTCCCCCCAACTCCCGGAGGTCCGAACTGGAGCGGATCCGCACCGCCACAGCACCCTCGTTCTTTCTCAGAAGAATATGTCCATTCCTCGTCCATAAAAAACGATAGCTGTATTTTCTTTTGAATTCCTTAGCAGCATTCAGAAGCTTGCGGTTGTTAAAAGTCAGGAATTGTTAACGAAAATTCTCGACCTCTCACCCTCCATAAGTCCGATAGAGCGAGTAGAAAGCTCTTTCACCTTCCACGCAGCGTTATAGAATCTCCTTTTATCAATTCTTCTTACAAACTCTATAACTATAACTCCCGGAAAGCTACTATGAGGGTTCGGTCGGACGCGTCCGGAAGTAGTCGGATAGCATCGATTCCTCCAGCGTGAAATCAATCGCTTGAGCAACTGATCTGAGGACTGTCAGCAGGTCTTCATTATTGCGATATGGGATTCCACTTATT
Source organism: Pachypeltis micranthus (assembly GCA_020466155.1). Classification (NCBI taxonomy): domain Eukaryota; kingdom Metazoa; phylum Arthropoda; class Insecta; order Hemiptera; family Miridae; genus Pachypeltis; species Pachypeltis micranthus. The sequence goes on from CM035775.1 coordinate 14,097,327, forward strand.
TCAACGAAGTTTTCTCTTTGAGTCTGCTCGATCTCGTCAACCTTCATTTGTATTTCGTCCAGCCGACGAGTAATCACTTGGTGGTTATCTCCGAAGTCGCTTACTTTTTTCTGTAAACAATCCATCGCCGACGCAAGACGGCCAATCTCAACATTGTTATCGCGTATCTCATCAGAGTACTTGCTCATATCATGCTTCAGACCTTTGAGGTCTTCTTTAATAGCTCGCAGTTCCGTGTTGATAGAAGCCAGTATCTCCTCCTTGATTGTTTTCATTTGCGTGATTATGTCACTTTCTAATTGGGAGGAGGACGACTGGGAGCTCGACCTTGAGAGCGTTGGTGGGGCGTTCTTACTCATCTCGTTCACGTCAGGTAATCGCTCACAACGTTCACAAAACCAGCTTTCTTTCCTTAAACGAAGCGAAAGAAAATGAACTTTTTCCACGTTGACACACCTGATATGAAAAGAAGACGCGCACGAACTGCACACCAGCTTATAGGCGTTATGCGCGTACCCTTTTTGGCACAAATTACACGCAATGGACATACAAAATACCGATCGGAAACACGAGAGAAGAGCACCACGTCCGTTCGCCACAAGCGCCTGAACACAACTGGTGAGAGAGGTGGAGAGAGAGAGAGAGAGAGAGAGAGAGAGAGAGAGAGAGAGAGAGAGAGAGAGAGAGAGAGAGAGAGAGAGAGAGAGAGAGAGAGAAAGAGAGAGAGAGAGAGAGAAAGAGAGAGAAAGAGAGAGCGAGAGAGAGAGAGAGAGAGAGAGAGAGAGAGAGAGAGAGAGTGAGTGAGAAAGAGAGAGAGAGAGAGAGAGAGAGTGAGAAAGAGAGAATGAATGAATGAATGAAAACGTCTTTATTTATACATCTGGCGAGGTTTGGCCATATTTGGCCATTCTTCCACCTAACCAGAAATATTGTGTACATATAAATTTTTTGTTTGATTCAGGCGCCGTTGGTGGCAAGCTTACATTTCGCAATAAACAAAATAAAACATCTTCTCTTCAAAAAATAACGACCGACAATTTTTTTTTTTTTTTTTTTTTTTTTCCTTCTCCTCCAATTGCTCCTGTTGAATTAATTATTAGGATGGATTTAAGGCTGTTAATGCTAGTACCGGGAAAGTAACCATTGTTTCACATGCTTTTTGAAAGTAGGGTAAGTCTTTAACTGTTTTATTTCAGAGGGAAGTCCATTGTATAAATTGATACTTTGTACTAGGAAAGACTGGTGGTAGGCAGTGGTGTGACACACTGGCAGCTGGTAGTTAACCAACTTGTATCTAGTTCCTCGCTGATGAATTTGGGAAAACGTATTAAACTGCTGTGCCAGATATGTAGGTTTACTGGAGGAAATTACTTTGAACATTAACCCAAGAAGAGAATATCGCATTATATCGTTCATTTTCAATATTTGCAATCGCTGAAACTTATCGTGAATCCTGTCATCATACTTTAGATTTAAAATATATCGAATGCAGCTATTCAGAGCTCTCTGCATCTTGAGTCTACATCCAGAATTAAGGTCACAGGTGACTGCTGCGCTGTACATAAAATAAGGCAGGATCAGAGCTTTGAAGAGCGTAGTTTTGACGGAAACAGATTTGGAGAACAGTAGGTTTCTACAGGCATAGAGCAGCGAATGCACTTTCCCAGCCGTTCTATCGCTCTGCGCATTCCAGGAAAGATCATTCTCTAGGACAACCCCAAGGCATGTGGTCCGCGTAACATAGTCAACCTGCACATTATTTATCCTCAAAGTAGGCACATCGCAAAGCGATACACTGGCAAGCAGCCTCGCATGTCCCACAACCATGGCACAAGAGAGAGAGAGAGAGAGAGAGAGAGAGAGAGAGAGAGAGAGAGAGAGAGATAGAAAGATTTATAATGGTGTTTGGGGGGGGGGGGCTTACGTGTAATTTGGGCTGCTCTCTGGCAGCCGCCAATTCTTCCTCCAATTACTCCTCCTCCTCCCAGCTATCACGTGTAAGGTAAACAAGGACGCCTTGCAACACTTACTCGTTTAACGTATTTTAATTCTGGCACCAAGTAGCGAAATGAACTGTGCTTTTGAGAGAGGATGAGAGCAAACTGTGTTGCGGGATAGTTGGGCAGAGGGTGGTGCAGGCTGAGTGAGCTAGGAGTTGGCGAGGGAGGAGATAGGAGAAGAGTATGCTGTAGCGACTGAAAGGAGAGGGAATTACTGGTTAACACGCCATAGCATTGACGAAAATTCCAACCAGTTGATGAATCTTGATAATACGTTTGTTCCGAAACCAACATTCCTGCACAATAACAACCTAACGTGTTCAAGAATCATCATTTCCTTGATTCAGACTACAAGAGGACCAAAATGATGAACACTAATACGATAAAAAAGCGTTGGTACGTTCTATGGATGGAATTTTAAGGACTGGCAAGCGTATTTAGCTCCAACGTCTGTTCAGAATATTTACGAGTGTCAGGGGGTAATGGCTTTACCTATTGAGGAACTGCCCCCTCCACGATGGATTGCAGTCTTCGTGAAAACGCCCTAAAATCTTTAGTCGCCCAGATATAACACTCACGACTTTTAATTAATGACGTTCTTTCTGTTTTATTTTCAGAGACTGTGTCTGAAAAGTACCTCAGCACGCATTTTGGGCAGTTTGGTCCCGTGACCCAAGTTGTTATCGATCGAAGCAGAGGTCACGCGCTCGTATTTTATGAACAAGTAAGTTGCGCGTTTGATTCTTTTATTTAAATCGTATCGTTGAAGAGATATGTTAAAACGTTCTCAATCCGTTTTTACAGATTACGTACGCCCAACAAGCTGTCAAGGATATGAGAGGTAATTCTCTGAGGGGGAGAAAACTTCAAGTTGACTATGCGTCGCGTGAATGTCAAGAAGCGTTGTACGATCGAATAGACAAACAATCGTGTACCTCACATTCTTCCAACTTCGAAAACAGGTAATTTCGAGTTAGAGGCGCGTGTATGATGTATATTTACGGGTACACGATAATGTACTGTGCATTTCACGTTTGCAACATGCTGTAGAACCGTTCAATCGTACGAGCGATCCCCTGTGCAGGTCTTGCCATTGGAACGTTTAGGGGGGAAGACCAAGCTTGAGCGTTAATACCAAACATCCAAAGCAACAAGAGTAGGTTTAATTTGTAAATTCTCTTTTGAATTTTAACGCAGATTGATAAAATTACCACGAAGTGAAATAAGGAGCTCCTTCTAAAATACTTGAACTTGATCGTAGAAATAGTTTTCATGAAATACGCTTTAGAAATTGTGTCGCTTAAAAATCCTTCTATTATTAAATTAAATTAAATTTCTGGTCGTTTCGACGTTACGTGGGGAGCAGCTTACGATTTACCGGACGAAGCCAAAACTTGGTCTGAAGCCGGAAGACAAGAAGCGGTATGGAACGGTGATTTCAGATTCACCACTTGGAGCTGCAACAGACTATCATTTGCACCAAAATTTGCTCCAAGTTGAAGGCTCGACCGCGGATCCATTTCGGATGAATGGGGGCTTTACTCGTGCTCATACTTGTGAAATTTAGAAGAATGATGTTGACGAAGATCCATTTGAGTCGCGGATTTGGGATGCTGATGGCCCGCAATTTGGGTTTTCACAATTAAAATCGAAGATGTGGTCTGGAGAGATGCTGATGACTGCGAAGAGAACAATACTGGCTATAATCCGAGTCACTAGGTGCCTTCTACTCTAAGCGTCTGGTGGGAGAGACAGCGAGTCTCAGTGGGATCCAAGTTGAGGTGGACTGATGATCAGCACAAAGCACACAACGTCGACCGAGGCTTATTACGTAAACAAGACCGATTTGACAAGATAAAGTAAATGAAACGCTTCGCTTGTTGACACTGAGTAGCTCCTGAATAATCCCTCATGAGTCTCAGTCCTGGTGGGTAGCTGGATGGGCAGCTGTGGCATATGTGGGGATCACCAACCAACCAGTGAGCTCCTGATAGGGAACTCCCAGGGCACTTAATCGAGCAGCTTTTCACTCGCATGTCTTAACACCCGCAGCAATTAATTTTAATAGGATACATTACATCATCCTGCTTTTCTTCTTCATCCTGAATAATATAAAATATATCGTGATTAAGCTCAATGAAAAGAACGCAGGTAATTGAAACGCCACCTGCTCCTCGTCTTCAGGTTTGCCAAGCCCAAGCAAAGGCAAGCGATGCCCATTCTCTTCCCCCTCTAGTTGTCCTACTGACCGTACTCCCGATTCATGTGTGGCGAACACACGCTCACACACACTGTCAATTGGTCCAGTTATTAGTAACGACCAAGCATTCCAAACCCAAGCCATAGACCAATTAAGGGAAACTGGGACAGCAGTGGTAAGGGAGGAGCAACACAAGGCAATGCCAGACTAAGCTCCTCCCAGAGGCACATCTGGCCAATTTATTGTGTTCTGTGGCTGTTATACTGTGCTCCTAAGGAAGGGGCATCGTGTCTGGAACTTTTTTCACTTGTATCGCTGTTTATAATTAATTTTGTTTGGTCTACAGCGTTCAAGCTTCACCTCAGGGTTCCTCTACTATAGCCAGGGTATATGAGAACAGCCCTGTTGCCACATCTCCTGCTATTAACTCAGCGCCTACCCGTTACCCGACTTTAACAACTGGGGGATCCGGGGTTGTGGTAACTACGAGGTTCAATACTACCAACTCAACTTCTCGAGCTACGTACAACAGGCCGTCAGCTTCGTCGCCCACAACGCCTTCACCTTCGCCGCGGTCTTCTCGTCACGGTCATTCTTCTGCCACGCAGAGGTTTGAGTATAACCTCGAGTACAATTCCGAGAGGCGATTCAGGTAATTAAGATGGGAAATGTTGCTGTGGACGTTGCTGTATGGTTTAGTTGCGCAGTGTGCAGTGAATGTAATGAGACGCTTTGATTTCAGAAACTACGAGGAGAATCCATCCTGTGAAGACGGCGGGAATTCCGGTCAACCCATGACAGGCTCGGGAGAAATCAGACACTTCCAGAAAGACAGGGTCACCCTGGTTGACCAACTCGAAGACTGCGCGAGCTCTGGCGACGACACGGCTACCGGGCGAAGAAGGTGTGTACGCCGTTCAAACGGTTCTTCAGTTCTCTCTCACCTCCTCGCCGTTTCATTTGTTCAGTAATTTCATGGTTTTTCGTAGGTGCAGTAAACACAGGCGAAGTCAGAGCGGAGGCGAAGGAAGTCGTCCTGGAACACCGCTTTGCGACGAGCGACCTGACCCTCCTGTTGAACCTCGGAGGTTACCCCGGGAAAGGCCGCCTGACCCCTTGTCGTTGCCTCTTCCCAGGTTCGCTGCTCAGGTTTTGTCCCCTCGGCCAGCTTTACCTAGTCCGCCGGCATCGCCGCAAACGCCCCACTCGTCGTCTTCGGATTCCGAGCCTTCGCCCCCCTCTCCTGAATGGGAAGAGAGATTACGGTCTTTGGATGAGAAGTATGAAAAGTGGTCTGGATCCCGGTCGGGGGTAAGTGCAATTTGCTAAAGTACTCTCCTACTCCTGCTAATTTGTTTGTCACACTATTTCATCAGGCGTTGTGTGGGGTGAATGTCATTGTTTTCAATTTGAGAAAAATATAAATGAAGGCGCTGTCCAGGCGTGAAATAGGAAGGAGGAACTTTATAAGCTCCTAGGTATCCTAGTGTCTTTCTTAAATTGGTAGGAGGTCTAATTAGGTAAGACAGGCAGAGTTTAATTATATCGAGAACTATAGATAAGCAAATGACAGTGGAAGCATATGGTAGAAATATGTGAATAAGATGTCTATATCCAGATTTGAGATTAGTGGGCGAGTTGATGTGGTGGTTGAAGATTGAAACGAACTGACCTCTAAACTTCTCATTGGCTAGTAAAGCAAGGGGGTAGACGGCTGGCTTGACAGGGAAGTATTTGGCTAGAGATGTAGAATTTAATTCGAGCAATAAGGCTGATATTTGGCGGTTGAAAATGGTTGAATAACGTAACGCAGCGTAGATCAATTATAGGGAAAACGACAAAGGTTTCGATAGGTAGCTTACTGGCGAATGAATCATCAGTTGAGTCATTCATCGAGATGAAAGGGCTCGGATCGGGTAGTAGAGGTGGGCGCTTGTGTTTGAGCTCCTCAGCTGTCCGTTATTTACCATTTGACGTAAACACATATGTTCAATTTCTATGCAATACAAACTGTAGCATAGGTTTTGACGATGTTTCCTCTTCCTTGGCTACTGATGAGCCAAACATCGTAGGGAGAACTTGGAAGAAGACGAATGATGCTAAATGAATATAGGATCTAAATAAAATGAATAAAGGAGAGGGGAGTCATTCACGATTGAAAGTGACAGGTTACAATGTAGCTCTGACGGTGAATTGAAATGAAACTGGTCGGGGCCATTGCGCTAATAACAGACAGGTCGGGGACATTGCGCTTGTTCACGATCAGTTGTCGTTACCATTGGCCTACTACCTCATATTTGTTCCTGGCCATTGCAGAAGTTTGTTCATTCGGTCCCATTGGGTGTTATGGGCCCAAGTTGATGGCCCACAGTCTGCTGGGGTTACAGCAGGGTTTACTCAATCGGCTTTCACTTCCACCTCCAGTTCCAGCTGTCCGCCCATCCATACCTTGAAGCAGCGACATCTGCAAGCCCATGCCTGGCAAACATGATGAATCTCTGGATGGGTGCCTTGGACGCCGGCAAATGATCCACCACCGCTCTTTGGGTAGTCGAGCGTCTAATAACTCTCATAAAGTACTAAGGAACTTGCTCAGAAATTCAGGAAACCCGACCACTGCCGTGTGACCCGCTACGATTTTTTGCAGTTATTACACGATAGTTCCAAAACAGGAAATACGAATCTTCTCAACAACCGTTCACAATCTCGTCATTTCTCTATGCATTGAACGGTCAATAACGTACGATGTAATGTACGAGTATGAGCAACCCAATAAATTCCGGAACGTTAAGGCTCACCACATTCAACGTAAGTAGTGAAGATTCACCAAGTTTACACCGAAGGTCAGGTTTCACAGAGTCCACTGAATGACAAATAGGCTAGTAGCTAGGATCAGTGGCTGAATTCATGAATATTGTTGTGTGCATGGGGCAAAGGGAAACAGCGTGAAGTGTCGCATCTGATATTTTTCTTTTTCCTCGACATCGACTCCTTCTGAATGACTCAGGGATGAAAAAAAGACAAATCCATTCCTAAGAATGCTGAAACAACACTTGTTTTTAATACAAACATAAAAATTCACAATTCAATACAAAATGAAAAACTAAATCGATATATACATATATTGATGTAATTTACACATTTATACACGTTCCTCAACTTTTTAGTGTGTCGTGTGTTGTATGTGAGTTGTGTGTCTGTGAGAGTACAATTCAAAATTTTGGCTTACAATGAAATGTACACCTATAGAGAGATATAAAGTGATTATTGAACTACCTTAGGACCATTTGGTAGACCGTTAGTAATTATAATTTCTTTATATATGTTTTTTCGTTTATTAACGATAGACAGACACTATACGACTACAGTACAGATTTTATAAAATCCTTCTACTTATTGCATTTGAGGCTTAGTAAAAAAATTAGAGTGAACGAAATTAACATTTATAAATGAACGGTTACAGAAGAAAAGAATAAATTAACGTTTGAACGAGATTGCAGTCAATTTTAGAAGAAATTAGTTCGTGGCAAATAGGAAATAATTGAAGACGTGTTATTCAATAGGGATCATTTTATGTAAGGTGGTGGTCGTAATGGTACTGAACGATGTTGTAAACAAGTATGTGGAGTACGTGATTGGGAGCATCGAATTTTCTTGTAACAGGTAGTGGCGCCTTGTGGTTCGAAATAATTGAAATTAACAAACCCACGTTTATGAGATTTCCATTGCATTCGCTACAAAAGTTTATATTAAACAAGTAAAAAAAGTAATTTAATGAATTTTGTGGCTGGATGGGCCAACTAATGTTTGGGTAATGCTATTACACCAGCTTATAGTTTTGATACTATTTCGGTGCTCTCAAGGGCTGAAGGTGTGTCGTGTGGAACTAGTAGTAGTTGAGTATTGCATTGTAGTGCAAGCAGTCAAATATGACGTGCTCTGCATTTCCCACGGCTTCTGAGTCATATGGGCAGTCCTAGAACGGTATAATTTAGCATTAAATGCCCCGTGGCCTCAAGAGTAATTGTGTGACCGGAAATGCAGGGTGCCCAAGCGATCTTGAATGGAGGAGTATTACATTCGCACGGTTGAGGAGGTGTGGGAAACTCAGGCACTGATTGAAGAGGATACGCAAGCCTCTATGTTCGTTGGAGTTGAATGCCTGAGGCACAATGTCCCTCACGTGGCTGTCAATAAGAGAAGAGCACTGCAAGGAGAGGCCCATTTGGCGCATGGATGTCAATGTAGGAGGTTTCTAATAATGACACCTCCCCCCACCCCCCTTCTATAATCGCGCCAGCCTAAGTCGGTTTTTACAACGTCATTGGCCGTGTGTTCACTCGTTCTCCGCTCCTTCTTGGGACATTCCTGAAAACAAAGTACTGTCGTTTCTCCGACTAAATTGTCTTTCGCAGTTTTTCCTGTAATTTCATGTTAGTGAACACGAACCTTCTGGGGGGAAAAACGCAGTAAAACGTTGTTGACAGTCCCATAAATTACCTATGCAATGAAGGTCGTAAGTAGGAGCAACCGTATAAATTGCAGAAATGCAAATCCAAGCAATATTTATATGGAAGAATTGGATTAGTGATACAAGTGGTTAAATGTGCATAGTGTGGGTCACACTTTTAATGTTTTACTTTTTTTTCAGGTAACCAAGCTGGATCCTTCTACCTTGAAGATCAAGCATAAACTACTCGAGCTTGACCTTCATGAATTGCAACCGTCCGAAATTGTTAAGTCTGTTTTGGCTAAGAGGTCAGTCTTTGATGAAGATTCAAAGAGGTTAGAGAATTTTGGCGAAAAATACGAACCACGGGAGTTCATCCCTGCAAGCAGGACTAACGTGTTGCGCAGGCTAGACATGTCCCCTCTGCCATCTCCCATCAATAAGTCCCCTGGCCTCCAATACCCCTTCCCTAGTCACCCGCCAGTCCAGCCCATTAGCAGCGGTGGTTTGGCCCCCACTCCTGCCAATCCTTCCCAAACAGTCGCCCCCGACTCCAAGCCAAGTAATACGTTCCTAACCAACTGCACGCGACAGTTTACACCAAAGATTTCCTCCCCTTCGTCCTCGTCCGTTGAAACTGTTCCGAGACCGTCCACTCTTCAACACGCAGATAAATTCAAATCTAAATGTACCCCCGCTCCCATCCCGGCTCCTTCGTCTAAAAAGGACGTTGTGACAACTCCTCCACCCAAACCCAAACCTTGTTCTATTAGGCGGGATAGCTCTGAAGAAAAGTCTGAACTTCGACGAAAGTCTAGAGATGAAGTGTGTACGGAAAGTGTGGCGAAGAAAGACGATATTAGTGAAAGTGATAAAGTTAAAGACGCTCAGATTAGTGAAAGGCGGAAAAGTTCGGTCGACAAAAGGAGGGGAAGCGTAGATATTAAGGATTTTAGTAATAGCAAACCTTCAAATAATTCATGTGATAGGCCTAAGGACACCAGTGATAAACAAGAAGAGAAGCGAAGAGGAAGTTCGGACACTGACCCAACCCCAGCGTTACTCAATGACCCGCGTCTTAAACCCGATTCGAGGAAAACCCAAGAATCGAACGACCCCCAACCTTATGACAATATTAGAGTCAGTGAGTCTGATAAAAAGAGAGCGCCTAGTGATACTATTGAAAGGCGGAAAGAGATCGAGAGCCTTCATAGGCACAATTCGACGGAAAACCAAGACAAGAAAAAAGATGTCTTAGGGGTCAATTCGGAAAAAGACCGACGGAGAGGGCGAGAGAGCTTTGACAATTCGAGCGACAATCCAAAGCTTAATAGAAAAGTACCTGATTGTAAAAAAGAAACCGAAGTTCCCAACGAAAGGCGGGAAAAGAGCGAAGAGTTGAGTCGACACGTTGACCAAGAGAGAAAAAAGGACTCGCCCGAAAACCAACACCAAGGAGCTCTCAACAAATCCAAGGAGAAGAGAGAGGCTATCGACAAAGAAAAGCGGAGGGACAGCAAAGACGAATCGGCGGAGAAGAGCAAAAACGACAAGACGAATGAAAATGACAGGTTTAAAGATTACAAGAAAAACGACAACATCGAAATGAGCAATTCGAAGAAGAAAGAACATCACGAAGGGGACAAATTGTCGAAAAAGGACGAAGAGTCGAGGAATTCGAGGAGAGAAGATCACGACGAATCGAAAAAAGACTCGAAACACAAAGAAGAAAGGCGAAGAAATTCCGAAAACGAAATTTCCAAAGAGCACTCACTTTTCAAAAAAGTTTTTGGATTCGCCGACAGCATCAGGCACCATAAAGCGGGCAACGTTGACCGAAGGGACAACGACACATCCTCCGCTGTTAAGACTGACACTCCCGAACCCTCTAACAAACATCGAGACAAGAAAGAGAAGAAAGAGCGAGACGAGCACTCCGATTCGAAACACAAACCGTTCAATCGGAAAAGTCCCGACAATCCGGAAATCGGGAGGCATAAAGAAGAACGAAGGCGGCATTCTGAGTCCAAAAGGAAGGAATTCGATGCGTCCGATGATCTCAAAGTGAAGGAGGATAACCACGTCCCTCTGGAGTCTAAACCACACAAATCGGATCGCAAGAAGGAAGATTCCTCTTACAAAGACTCAAATCACCGAAACGCTTTTTACGAGCACAACGCCTCGGAGCACACCAAATACACCCGCGACTCCGACAGGAGGAAAGATCCCTTTCAAGACGACTCGAAAAAGCTCGAAAACGACGTCGGGTGCTTGGAGAACAACAAGAAAGAGGACCACAACATGGAAGAGTACTACGAAAGGCGGAAAGACGACGGGTTTCGAAGTAAAGACAACGACAAAAGAAAAGGGTCAATCGACGGGCTCAACGATGGAGTTTCTGAAAAGAAAAACGACGTTTTGGACGGACTTAAGTACAAACACGACCGGCACAAAGATAAAACCAAAGATCACGACGTTACAAATTGTCGGACCAAAGATGAGAAGAAAAACGAGTTGCACGACAAACACCGAAACGACAAGAGGAAAGATTCTGAAACCCATCGGATGAAAGAGGACAAGAAAATCAACGATGAGAGCATATTTGACATCCTCAAACAGAAAGAGAACGAGAGCAAAAAGGAGGACTACGACAATGTCAAAAACAAGGAAGACAACTTTTCCTTGTTTCGAGATTCGATCCGTAAAAAAGACCTCGTCTCTCAGGATCGGCTCAAAGAAATATCCGACCGAAAGAAAGAAGAAAAAGAAAGAAGGAGGGAGCGAGAAATCCTCATCAAAGAGTCCGATGAAAAGCGACGAGAAAAAGAAAACGACAAGTTGAAGTCCAAAACTCGTGACTACGACACCCTAGAAACCAAAATCAACGGGGACCACGATGTTGACTACTCCATGGACTCTGTCGAGTGCCACAAATCAGTGATTTCTTACGACGTCAATGACCACAGAGACTCAAAGAAGAAGGAGAAAAGAGAAAAAAACTCTTGGCCAGCTACTATCGGGTGCAAGCGAAGGCTCAGTTCTCAGGACAGCGTGGAGAACAATGACGAGTCGAAGCGAACAAAGCCCGAAAGGAGGGACTCCAAAGACAGCGGAAGGAGCAGCAGCAGCAGCAGAAAAGGGAGCGGAGAGAAGCATAAAGGTTATAAGTTGCTCGAAGAGAAGATCAAAGAAGACAGGGAAAGAGAACAGAGGAAGAACGCCGATGAAAACAACCACGAGAGCAACCCCCAGCACGAGGACAAAACCCCCAAACCCGCCATCAGAAAAGAGAAACGAAACAGCGGCGACAAACGGAAGGAAGAGAGGAAATTCAAAGTGCGGGCTCGAGAGAACGGTACTGCGAGTGAAAGCGACATGGCGAGCGGGGACGACGACCAACTCAACAAAGCCACCAAGCGGCAACAACATTCCATATTCGACATAGTCGACGACGAACCGGCTTACATTTCAATGTACGACAAAGTGAAAGCTCGATCGACCAAAAACATGCAAAAGCTCGAAGAAGAAAAGCGTCAAGAGAAATTGAAAGAGAAATTTCACGCTTTGAAACAAAGTCGAGCTAAACGCGAAGAGAAGAAGAGATCAACGTCTTACGACGAGGATTCAGATTCTGAAAAGAGCGGCATGCGCAGGAGCACCAAGCACCTCCTCACTAGTTCGGAAGACGATGGATGTTCAGAGCCCGACATGAAAGCGCGAAAGAATAAAATTCTATACGACACTTCGGAAGACGATATCGCAATTTCGTCGACGGTGAAGAATCGAAAGCCCAGTTCGCACGAGGAGAACAAGTCGACGCGCAAAATCGTGTCCGATATATCCGAAGACGACTCCAACATCAAACACAGCACAGCCAAAGTCAAAGTCAACCGAAGCATAACGTTCGATATGGAGCCCAAAAGTCGCAAAATCATGTCGGACACTTCAGAAGACGATTCATCTCGTATAAACTCCACTCCGCGAGCTATGAAACCCAGTCGAATCAATTCTGACGAAAGCGAAGGGGATTTGGGTTTCGAAGATTCGATCAAAAACGAAACCAAACCGTTGCAAAACATCAGCGACATGTTCCACAGCCGCCCCGTCGAAGTCAACCATTTTACCAACAGCATCCGCGAAGAGCCGACTCAACATCCCCTTCAGTCCTCCCCGGAGTCCTTCCGTCGCAACTCGTTGGACAGCACCGCCTCCGAACAACACCGAAAAAAGTCCCACAAGAAGAAGCAAAAGAGGCAAAAAAACTTGGAAGACAACGAAGATGGGCTGATTAAAAAACACTCGTCGAAAAAAGACAAGAAACGGGCTCATCGCGACAAAGATGAAGATGAAAAGAGGAAGAAGAGAGCCGAGCGGGAGAATATCAACAAGAGGGAGGACAAAATGGAAGACATATTCGGTCCCCTGTCCGACGATTCCGTCAAAGCCATCGGAAACAAGTGGAACGTGGCTCAAGTCTACGGGTCAGACTCAGAGTCTGAGAGGGAAAATATCAGGAAGAAGGAGAAGAAAAGGAGAGAGAAGAAGTTGAGGGAGTTGGACGAAGCTGGAAGAGCGATAGAAGCCAAATTGTTGGACTCATGCGACAACCTCAATCTGGACGAACCAGTCAAAACTAAGAAAAAGAAGAGGAAGAAATCCAGAGATGAGAAGAGTAAACACCATCAAATGAGAGATTTGGAAGACGCCCCTTTGGTTTTGAAAGACGAATCAGTCGATGAGTCTGTTGAAGAAAAGCATAAGCCTGTGCTTGAAATCAAAGAAGCTCCGGAGGTGGCTGAAGAAGTAGAGAAGAAAGAGGATTACGAGATGGAAGTAAAGAGTGAACCTAAACTGGAGTGCGAAGAAGAGCTCGATACGTCGCAAAACTTGAGGCAGCAATCCATGGCCAGTCTCCTCGACAGCCCACCACCCTCGCAGCCGAGCAACGTCCCCACTAAAAAACCTGGGATCCCCGGCTTCAGTTCTGAAATCGACGAAAACATCCACGAAACTGCCGTCAAAAGCATTTCAGAGTCCAATTGCACCACTCTCGAAGATTCGGATTTGAAGTACGACGACAAATCCAAAACTGAAGAGACTCCAGTTACAAACGAAGATGGTAAACCGACGACGATATCCCAAGAAGAAACTGAGGATGCGGTCGCTGCGCTGCTTATGGAAGATCCGTTTGGAGGCGGATTTGAAGGTTACAACGAAGACACTCCTAAACCGGACACGCCGGTGTCGGAGCCTGATTTGCAGATTGACACAGACACTGAGGACACTTACGATCCTATCGATTTCTCTCGACCTCCTCGGACGCCAGACATCCCGTCTAACTTCTATCGGCAAAATGACACTAGAGAAGGGCTGGAAGAAAGAATCATGATATCCCTCGCCTGCTCGTCCGACTCTTCCTTGAAGGAGAGCCCAAGGCCTCTTCAAATGCCGCCCACTCCGGATCACAAAACGGACAAAAAAGACAATTCTGACTCGGACTCATTCGAACCGGAGAAGACTTTGGCTAAAGACAAACAGTCAGTTGTGAAGCAGCTAGTGGAGCTGAGTGAGACAGAGCCTTCTAGTCAACTTTCATCGGATAAGGAGATCCCCTGCGAGACCATCCCTGTTGAGGATATCAAAAAGGAAAAAGAGGAGCATATAGCTTCCTCTTCGCCTAGTCCTTTGGAAGAGCCCTCTGACAACGCTGCAAAAGAGGGGATTCCGCCATCTCCTGAGACTCCACCAGTTCCTGAAAGAGCGATTCCTCCTTCGCTCGACATGCCAAAACTCATTGTCATTCCTCAAAAGGTACCGACTATATCTGTGAGTCTACAACAAACTGTGCCATCTCTAGCACCACTCAGCAGTAAATTTGATTCATTGCCCAATTTTCAAAAAGTCGAAAAGCCGTTTGCGCCCTCTCCATCTCTGGTCAGATCTGTGGTTTCGCCTGTCCCTCAGTCTGTTCCTCCAGTTACGTCATCCGCTCCTGTTACTAAACCCGAAATGCCTGTCATTGTGTCGATGCCCTCAAGAGTGGTGACGAGCCCGTCGAAATCTATCGCAATTGCTTCACCTCCGCAGGTGTGGTCAAGTAAAGTTCCATCTCACACGAGTGTTGTCTCTGAACCAGTTACAGTTCTTACTGTATCGACAGCCTCGCAGCCTAAATCTCCAGCAATGGTATCGCACTCTCCTGCGCCACTTCTGCCTGTAACTACTGTATCCTCTCAGGAGATTCCGGCAGCTCCTTCCAGCGTTAAAACGCTTCATGAGAGAGTTTCCAGTCCTGCTCCGAACACTCCACAACCCTCTCTTGTTGTACAGCAGCCCATTGCTCAAACTGTCAGTCCATCGCAACCTCCTCCATTAATACAAACACTGTCAAAACCACCACCACTTGTGCACACATCTCCCGTCAATATTGTGACTTCGTCTGCACCTCGTTCTGATGTCATAGCTTCACACACACCAAACGCCCTCCAATTAGTTACACCACCTTCAATCCCGAATATCAACCTTCCTGTTCAGTTTGCTGCTAAGGCAGGCCATCGCTTGCCAATCAACCCTTTGCCACTTCTAAAGCCCGTCTTGAACACACATATTTCACAACCCTCCTCCATTTGTCACGCTAAACCCACCACAACTGCTCCCCCACTCGGCTGCCAGGCGACCATTGCATCCGCCCCGGTCCGCACTATACATTCACTCGCGAGCGTTACTCTCGTCTCTGCTATTAAAGATCCCAAATCAGCTGTGAGCCCAGCATCATCCATCCCTACGCCTACCCTTCAAGGGAAACAACTCCACGTTATCACACACACTCCTCAGCTCTCTCCAAGTCCTCCAGTGAGCCCCCAGAACTTGAAACTTGTTCGCCCCTCTATCGCGATAACTTCTCACGTTCAAGTCCCTCCGCTACAAACCATAAATATACAGTCCTTGAAGACTCCGGTTATCAGCCAAATATCCCCTAATCGCCCGTGCATCCCTCCCGCTCCTCTCCTTCAAACAGTCAACATTGACGATCACATTAAGAGTTCGGCCAATTTCACTTCAAAAACCCTCATCCCTATCCCTTCAAACTCCCAATTGCTTCTGACCCCAATTCAAGCGCCTCATCCTGAGAAAGTGATAACCCTCACTCCTAGCCAACCGTTCGCCCCTGTGCAGCACTCTCCAGTTCTGCTTGCAGCGAAACCACCCGTTCCAGTTAATGTAATTAAAACCTCAGAACCTTCACCGAAAGAGTTGCCTCCAGAGCCTGCAAAGCCAAAGAAGGATGAGAGAGGAGATGACTCGGGTCTCCCGATTACTCCCGAAGAGCCCTCACTAGTGACGCCTAATGCGATAAAGCCCAGTCCAGCAGAAGTCCCATCGACGAAAGTTACTTTGAAACCGGACGAAGACCTAGGAAATATCATCGGAATGCCCAAAAAGAGCGCTGAAGTCCCCGTCGAGCCTCTGATTCAAAATAAAGGGGAACCGAAGGAAAAACCGACTGTGGATGTGGTTGTTCAAGACCTAGCGTTACGAGCTGTCATTCAAGATCTGGCTGTGCGAGTTGCAAACAAAGAAGTGTGGAAGTCCAAGACGAACACCATCGAGCCCATTAAATCTGAAACCTGCAAACCCATCGAGCAGGTGGTTCGTGAGCTGGCATTGAAGAAAAAACAGGCGAACGAAGGTAAAATCGATCAACACGAAGCTCCTTCGACTGTCGAGCCGGCCAAACATGAGATCGTTCCATTGCCAGAGCCGGAAGACCTGAACCCTATTGAAATAATAAATCTTGATGATTCGTCCTCTGTCGAAGAGATTCCCGACCTGAAAATAACGGAGATTGAAGACGTTCCTCCGAAGACTGAAGAAGTTGCTGCTAAACCAGTCGAAGATGTTTGTAAAGAGCCAGAACCTGTCATGGAGCAACCAATAGTTGTGGAAGACGACAAACCCATCGAAGAAGACGTCCCAGTGCTGAATGTGGAGCTGCCCAAAGTTGAAGAGGAGAAGCCCATCGACTCCAAACCTGATGCACCTGTTGAGGTGAAGAGCCCGAAACCTGTTCCAGCGAAGGACATCCGAGCATCCGCTGAAAAAGAAGGTAATTGTTTTGTTGCACCTTGCGCTAACACCAATGTTTCTGTGATGAATCAGGTTGATTTTGGACGCAGTACTGCGGTGTGCGTTGGCTCAACCGTAACCTTTCAGCCTGGCATTATTTTTTTCAATGAAGTAGTTTTGCTTGGATTGACCACTGTTGATTTAGGCCAGTTGTTATCTCCATCGCCTGCAGTAACTGTACAAAGGCTTTTACTATTCTCTAGGGATGGGCTGGATTCAGGAAAACACGACTTCGAGAAACTGTCAGTTGTAGGTAGTATTAGTTGGGGTGAGTGTTATCCCAACCCACGTTCTGGCAGCTGAGGGAAGGTGCTGTTCCCATCAAGAGGGCAACCAAATCACAGCCAATGAGAAGAAGGGGTGTGACACTTGAGAGGTGGTAGGACGAGTGGGACACACTTAAGAAAGGGAGGACGAGGCACCTGATTCCAGCACTCAATCCATAGCGGCACATGGTAGGGTAAATTTCTACCTCACCCAGTTCCTAACAGGACATGGAGCACTTAGGGTGTACCTGCACCAATTGGTAAGGCTGCAAGCACAGTCGTCTGCTCCATGTTGGATTCTGGGGGTGTCTTGCCCCATTTTCCACGGCAGTGCTCAGCCAGAAGAGGATGGAGCTAACTGATCTGGGGCCAGTATCTTGTTGGGATGAAGAATGAAGACATGGAGGAGAGAATGCTCTTGAACCTCCCAAACTGCAAGGTAATATGGGAGGATGTATGGGAACGGTGGCACGCTGCAACATTCTCTTGGGAGTGATGAAGGGGAAAGATCAGTCGTGCCTTTGTGGATGCTCCAGTCTTTATCCATAGACATATCTACGAAATCAGGGCTAGAATTCACAGCCTCTCAAATTGTGTCACCAAGTGGTGATAGCACATTTGATTCGTGGAGTGGGGGGCTGACTGCTGTTCCAATACGATTGCGATATTTCTCATCCTTTCCAGGGTAAAGCCCCCTTCTTTCAATCCTCCAACGAAGGCGTTCTCCTTCTCTCTTCTGGTCGACCAGTCCTTCAACTGGTTGTTCACCCTCCAAGCTTCACATGTACATTTTGTTAATTTCAGATGAATATGTTTTATGCCCCGCTTAATGGCTTCATGCGATTTTTTTCAGCTCCCAAGCCCGACTTTGTCGTGTCAACACCCCCGGCTCGCGGCGGGAGAGGAGGTCGGAAGAGAAAAGGCGCCGGTGGAAGAGGAGCGATCTCTACCAGAAGAACGCGAGCGAACAATTCAACCACCACCACTCCCTCGACAGATATCTACGAGTTCAGAGACGACTCGGAAGAAGAAACTGGTCGCCCTCGCCTGATTTTGACCATTAAAAGCCCTCCTGAGCCATTGGCCGTTGCCAAAGTTCTCCCTCCTGCTCCTCAGCCTTCGCCTCAACCAGCGCCCGCGCCTCCTTCTCCACCGCCGACTCCCATCACGTCTGCAACGACTGCAACGACAGTTTCACCAGCTTGTGGAGCCAAGACCAGGAAGTCTCGTCGCTTGCAGGTGAGCTTATTTATAGTTCCTTCTCAGATTTAAACATTCGTGGAGTCCTTGACAAAAATTATGTAATTAGTGCGCACTAAGTTGGTATAGGGAATAGTTTATGACATCTAACACCAGTGCATAGCCACGAATATTTGAACTGTGACGAGTTTTTCTGCACATTTCGGGCAGGAGTAAGTTGAGGGTAATGTGTGTGGAAACGAAAGCGTAAAATGCTTGAAACTTGTGCAGAGCGTAACCTTGATTTTGAGGTGTTGGCAAGTGCACAACTATGTTATCTCTACACGCTAAGTGTGTGGGAGTTTGGTCGGTGAACGGCAGTCAGCTGGTGATGACGGAACCACAGAAATGTCAGCTCCCGAGTTGACTAGGTATTTGGTGTGCCTACTCTCCCCATTGTCGCATTTAAGGAGGAAGCTTCTAGTTTTCTGCCAGGGTGTCAGCTAGTGCTGGCTTGAACCGACATGGAAGAAAACAACAGCGAGCGTAATTACTGTAGCGTTTGTGGTAATTTCAAATCCTTGGGAGGGGGAACGTCCTCGGTACTTGAGCTGATCAATTCGGGCCTCCAAATGGTGGAATCAGTCCTCAGGTCTGATTTTATTTAAAATTTTATCCGCCATTGTGGCGAGGCTGTCAAAGGGATTAGTGGATGACGCTAGGATGGCTCAAATGTCTTGAACCTGTGATCTTGTCAATGAAAGCATTTCTCGTAAAAGGCCTCGATCACCTAGGTCGAGTCCAGTGAGTATGGACACTTTTTGCCCCTCTGACACCTCTGAGAATAGCAAGTTACTACGAGATCCCCTGTCGGTTGTCGTCATCTAATCGCTTTATTGTTTCAGGAGAAGGACGGAACTAAGACCTCGGCCGATGAATTAATCGATGAGATGGTCGTGACTCGAGGGCGTCCAAGTAGGAGAGCAACGCGAAGTACTGTGCACACCTTGGCTCCTCCTGTGGAAACGACCAGAAAATCACCGAGGCGAAAGCAAACTGGATCTAACCTCCAAATTCCCGTGCATAACACCCGCACGAGATCGGCATCGCCTCTGCCGGCATTATCACCGACTCCACCGCAAAGCAATAAGTCTCCAACTCCTCAAAGGCACCCATCGCCTGTAAAAACTTCTAACCCTCAACCGGTAAGCGTTTCATTCTGTCAATGCTTGAGTTGTGTTGTTTGAGTTCAACCATAAGTTGTTTTAAGCATTGCAAGAGTCTCTGCAAACGTTTTCACCAGCAGAGCTTGCTGCAGCTCTCCTTAGAGTGCTTGGGGTGCCTCTGCTGTGGCCTAATGTGCTGGTAGGGGTGGACCTTGAAGCTGTCTTGCGTTTTGTTAATGGGGACGTCGCATTAGGGACCACCAGCTTCATGGGATCTTGCAGCACTTGACACCATTTTACACCATTGACACTTCTTACACCATTTCAGCTGGTTTCAGAATGCCTGATTGGTCTGAAGACCTTGAAAAAAGAGAACACATCAACTCTGCGGTAGTTGCCCAATCATGCAGGAATAGAACCGAATGGGGAGGCCAGCAAACTGGTGAGAGAAGGATCTGCATTTCTCGTAGTACCACAAGATTGATTAGACAGAGCTGCAGAGGCAGAGCGGGAGTTAGCAGAGCATGAACTGTGTACGTGTGAGGGGCTGGCTGTGGCACGCCTCACAGTGCTTACGGGCCCTAGCCAGATGAAGTTTTGTGTGAGAATGTTGGGAACGTATTGGAAACAGGACCATGGGACCTAGGGGTGAGACTCAGAGGACATGAGGCTGCTCATGCACGCCACACAAAAGGCCCATCTAAGACCACTATGCTGGTTTCTCAGTTGGTCCATTATTGGTGGGTGGGGGTGGGGGATGCGAAAGAAAAAAGGAATTTTGAAAACAATGAATCAGCAGGATTTGAGAGGCTGGAGACTGTGACAACATGTTTTGAAGGTCATGTTGCGTGTGGGAGGAGGAGCAGAGCCTCAATTATTTGCTGCATTGATTGGCAACTTCCGATAAATGTAATATTATACCATTATTGTACTTTCTTGTTCAGGTTATTACATCGTCTTCGCCAGCTACACCTCAGTCGAGCCCACAATCTTCTGCTCCTCAGCCACAACCTCAACCGGAGCCGACTACTCAGCCACAACCTCCACCACCTCCAGCTGCGGCATCTCCAGCTTCTGTGGTCGTGTCAACTCCTTGTTCCGTCGGCCAACCTACGCCTCCTCCAACTCCTAGCACTCCGAGCTCCCAAGTCACGCCAATCGCATCGACACCTCCTGTGACAATCACTACAGCTCACGCTGTTTCAACCACCCCTGTCCCGGCTCATATGGCCACAGTTCCCGCTGTGACAAGTCACGTGCAGGCTTCTCCTGTTCCATTGACGTCTCATCATCCAAACTCAGCGCTGCCCTTGCAACCAATCTCGGGGCAACCTCCACCAGCTCACATGGGCCCGGCGCATTCATTACCCGTTTCTTCGGCGCACCCAATGCCAGGTCACCACACACCATCGGCGTACATCAGTGGGCAGGCTTCTGCTATCAAGTTCCGTTGTAAAACGTCTCCCGGGGAACCGACTAAACTCATCGACCCAGTCACCGGGCTTTTAATTCCCATGGCAGAGTCTGAAGAGGGCCAGTATGTTCCAATTGGGGACGCTCATAGGACAGCAGGAGGAAACGTTGCTGCTCATCTGAATAAAGAACCGTCAGAAGGAGAGCCCCCTGAAAAGAGGGCCAGGCTGTTGAATCTCGTTGGAAAGGAAGAAGCAATTGCTCGAACTCCACTCTCCAGACCGAGTGTGGTTCGACCACCTGCTTCTCAACCATCTTCCACTCCTCCCACTGCCACTCCTCCAGCAGCTCACTCGCAGTCTGTTAAAGTAAGTACTTGTAGTTTCCTCCTTGACACATTGTTATCCGAACCAATTCTTGATTTCATAATTTAATTTTGTTCTTGCAGATTTTGGTTTCAACCAGCCACCCCATCGAGGTTCATTTGAATCGAGCCCCTCAGATACCACCTGCGTTGATGGGCGGTGCGCCGACTAAAGTTCCGTTGTCGGGAGTTGTGCCAATGACGCCTAAATCGCATCTTCTCCAAGCAGTCACTCCGAATCGTGCCAGACCTCAAGCGCCTCCTCCGAATCTGCTTTCCAAAGGGCCCATGGCTCCTAAAGCTCACATCCTTCAATCCGTCGGAAACGTGAGTTTTCTACTATTTCACGCGGGAGTACGCAATTATTTCAATCGGTGCAAGATGTTTGATTGGTGATGTTTGTTCTAAACAGGCTCAATCGAGAGAAGGCGTCATCGGGTCTCCAGCTCCGCATCAAGGTTCCCTTCTCACTGGCTCAGTAGCCAGCCCTCCATTACGGGCTCATCAACAGCCAATCGTAACGGGAGCATCGAGTGGAAGGATTCTCATGAAAAGCAGTTCAGATTCTCAAAGCTCGCGAGTGGGTGACAATAAACAGCACGTTGCGGCCCCTTCTCCATCTTCGCAGGTTCAACCCGCGCGAAGTCAAGTTGTACAACCTGGCATCCCGCTGTCTGCGTATGAGGCATCTTTGGTACGTTATTTGTTTAGTTATGAGGGGAAGCCCTCGTTTGAAGCATGCTACTGTTATATTCTGAGGGGCGTAGAGGTGAAGCCACTAGCAGTTTTTGTGCAGATTATATCGCTGACATGTTTGGGAGAGACTAGCACCCAATTGTCACTTTTCCAAAGCCATCTGCTTCATCTTTTAGTCCTACAATCTGACACGTGTCGGGTTGGAACGTCCAGGAAGTAAATTGCTGAGACTCAGGTATTGCTGAGACTACCATCAAGACTGCGAAGTGCTGTGCAGTACTTCATATCTAGTGGGTGGAAGTGGAGAGTGTTAGGGAGGCATCTCGCTGTGACCAATGGCAGTTCGCATCCTTCGGGGCAACCTCCCCTGGCGCAGGATCTGAAACAGCTGGAGGAGGTCGATCTGCTGCTGTTGAGCAAGTCACAGGTACAACGAGCAGAATAACGAAGACGTACAGGAAAGACCGCGCATTATGGGAATGGCGGTACGCAGGAGGATTCTTGTGAGGATGAGAAGGGTAAGAAAGAACTGCCATTACTGAGAGGCGTGAGGGCCAACCTGATGCAATGCCTGGTCTGGTTTGGTTCTCTATACTCGGCAATAAATTCATGGGGCCATAGGAGCAGACCCTCTCTCCTACGCCCCAAAAAAACCCCAACCTGACATTAATGTGAACAGCTCCAGATGTTGTGCATTGTAGATTTTGAGTACAATCAAGAAGTTACTTCCTCCTAATACTTTTATGTAGCCACGTCCTTCTGATTTGAACCTCAAGTCAATTCAGCTGCCCCGCACACTGTTGTATGTAACATCATCTCCCGCTCTGGACAGTTGCACCCTGAGAACAGAAACTAGCCAGTTAGTGTCTGTCGCTGTCAATGTCTGGTTTGTGGGCCTTGATCGTCGGGACACTGCGCCGTGAGACCACACACTTCACAATAGTTAAATAAACTGCTGGTGGCTTCTGTAACTTAATGTTAGCGAATATTTCAAACTGTAATTCTAAGTTGAGTTGGTCGCTCTTCGACTGTAGTTACCTTTCTTCTGTTGTACCAGTAACTTTCTGTGTGATTGAGCAGCGTTTTCTCTTTACCTCCCGACATTTTGGCTTTATGATCGTTTCCTCTTCACGGCTCTCGCGTGTCGTGTCATTGACAAATCATGAGCCTGAGAAATTGATTCGTTCGATGCTGAACATGCAACGTGACTTGTGTAAAATTTGCGTGAAATCGAACTAGGAATGAACAGGACGATAATAAACTGGCGTGGAAGTTATGAGTTAGCAACTGGGGGATGAGTGAATTCGAATGAAATTGTCGGATGTCACGGGTTGAGAAATGAACATAACAAAGAGCAGTTGTCGAATCCAAACCTCGAAGCCTTGTCGTCCGAAAGTAGTAAATTTGATCGGGTTACTTTCCTTAGCCCCACGATGTGGGAAGGAAAGTTATAATCGTCTCACGATTTTGGTTTTATTTAGATCTTTGTCTACTCCCTCCGTCCCTATCTATCGTCCAGCAAAACCACGGCCAATAGAACAGGCTTGGATAAATCAGCGGGGAGAGGAGTCCCTGTTGAGCTTGACTCTAGTCTGGTCTCCGCTCGTCAATGAAAGACCACTACTTTCATACTTCCTTTGTTACTCCATGAAGGGGAAGGCGTCAAAGTTTTGTACTTTGGTTTGATAGATATGTTGCGACAAACGCCAAGGACGCTACCAGCGGCAGTTTGACTGGGACAGTACATCTGACAAATAATAACGCGGGTGTCAGCTCAGCAAAGATAACCCTTGGGTAGAGTAAAAGAGCCAATTCTCGATTGATCCTAATGCTCAGGAATGTTCGACCCATCGATCCTTTTGACTGTGAAGAGTTTTCAGCAAGAGGTCTCAGACTGGCTCACGTTGGCTTTTCCTGCCAATGCAAAGCAGAATTCGCCAAGCTATACATGAGCGGGGTTAGACCGTCTCGAGACAGTTACTGTTCTGCATTGGGGGATGACTGTGGAAGTTCCGACTGGTTGGCCACTACCTCCCTCAGGCCCCGCAGTTTAAGAACGAAGAAGGGGATGGGATTTCTACTGTTCAGCGACCCCACGACCACTGCAATATCCGCAGAGCTAGCGCATTTTCCAGCATTGACAGGCCTTGCCGTGGGTAGGAGTTGGATTGCTGTGTTCTACCTACCTTACCTTGCGCCGGCAGCCACCTGTCGTGGCCCTAACCCATAATGCACGTTGCGCAAGGCCGTGGGCTGTGCATTCCCGTGGTACCATTTTGGGTCAAACAACCCTTAATGAGCCTTAGCAACCCTTTGATGGCACTTACGGCTTTTCCTTACCCCAGGGTGGGACAGTTTGGGCATGCTGACTCCCTGGGGTTTGGAAAGACCCCAGTAAGCTGTGACAGAGGGCCCCAGAATCTCTATCCACTACCAGGGGGAGCTGTGCAATCATGAACCGCAGGTTCTGACAGTTGCTACACCCACTCGATCAAGTGGCCAGTAGTCCAATGCCAACATTCATAGGAGCTGCAGGTCACACTAAGCTTATAAGCGAAATAGGTCTGAAACTAACTATAGTTATCATAGTGATCGACCCCCTGATCAAAATTCCACCCCCCCCCCCCCGGCTCTAAACCGCTCTAACGAATATCATCATGTTTTGTGTGCGTCTACAGCCCCAAACAACCAAAAAATCGGAGCAGTAATCCAATGAGTGCAGGGGAGTTAGGAACAACCTTAGAAATTATGTAATTGGAACAAACATCGTGTTTCACGCTGTTTTCTCTATAATTCAAGAAATGTAGATACGAACCACTCGAGACGAATTGTGTTGACAGTCTTATGAATTACCTGTACATTTAATAAAGGTCGGAGGAACTCAATAAATTCTGGTGGTGCGTACGGGACGTTAATTTCGAAAGAGCTCGGTCTTAACTGAATTAGCGACGGATCGTAATTTTGGAACAGCCAACTCACTGAGCGCTTGTGGGACTGAGGAAAGGTGCGGGATGTTCTTTGGAGGTCTTATTAGGAGCCTGACTGCGAACCATACGCCTTTGGGTAGCCTAACGGTGCTGATCAGTGCACAGTCGATCCAGTGAATCGAATCAACCATCAAGTGCTTCGAATTGTCACTGAATAGTGCGAGCACGTCAAGCTGCCTGGTTGAGGGCAAACAACTCCAGCTCATCCTCTTATAGGTTCGTTTTGAGCAGCAAGTCAAGTGATTAGGGGTCTGTGCAGGTGATGGGGGTATCAGCCAACACCTCCACTCTCTCAGTAGCCTCGCCGAGTTTGCTTCATGATGAGCAATTATCGATGACACTTGGGGTGTGTGTTATGACACAATCTGCATGTACAAGGTAGCGTGATTGGCTCTTCCCTCGTTGTCTGGGGTAGCAAACTCACAGTCAACCAAAGTAAGGCTGCTCTTTTCTTCATCAAGGCCTGTAAGACAGCCAGTTAACCATTGACTTGGCCATTGAGTACACAGAGGACAAGCGGATAATGAAAAGGGAGCTTCCCAACTCTGTATAGACCTCCCTCACTAACTAAATGGGCTAGCGAGGTGAAAATCCTCGTGACTCGTAAGAGTTTTTTGCCCAACGTCTTAGGAGAGAGTGAGTTGAGCCAGTTCCTTGTTGGACATGGGGCCTTCCATGTGCTGCTACTACAACAGTGAGTGGCAGTTGTTGGAAAGCATCCAAACCATCCAGCTGTGACAGCTACTGAGCGAGCTTATAACTGCTTTGCCCAGTTAGCAATGAGACAGCCACCTAAGTAGATGGATCAGCCGGGAAACCAGATTAAAAACTCCTCCCAGTTGATCTGGATTCACCTCAAGAAAAGGGCTCTCCATGGGGCGTCTGGCTGATTGACAACCTGCCATACCTCTGTTGGTCTGGGTTCAATGTATGCTGAAGGACTGCCCGAGCTCTTGTACGATCGCTAAATCACAACCTCCATGACTTTCGACTGATATAACTCTCTTATGACTGTTCAAGAACAGCAATTTTGATAAGGAAACATGCCTGAATGATGCGTCTCACCACGTATCACATATTTACGTTTAGTACATTCATTGTTCAGTCCCCAGACCGATTTGTCCTCATTCTCATCATTTTAAGTCCCTCGAAGCATCTTGGTATTCCCACTCGTCCTCCAATTTTCCTCTGAGGTTTTAGAGGTTCAGGTTTCACTTCTGGTCCCCGCTTCCAAATGATGTTCCTTTAAAATTACCTCTAAACAGAGTTAGATACCTCAGAACGTTCCTAAGGAACTGCAGAACTGAAGGAAAAGATTTGATCTTGTGGGAATTATAAATAATAGTCAGTGACGCGTCTCCTTCATCCGTTCACTACTCAAATTAAAAATGTATCCGCTTACCTAAATTTGGTTGTCGTTGCTCATTACAACCAGAAAGGAAGTGGACGGTAAAGTCCGTTAGGTAAAGAGAAAACGCCGCTGTATTCTGTAATTACTGGTTTAATTCCTTCTTTTCTCAAATGGAACGATAGTGGTGATGGTATTTTTTATAACTGCAAACAGCATAGCGTGGTGGCGGAACTCTTACCTAACCCACCTTGGTCCCAGAGGCAAAGCCCGCCTCCTGCTCATCAGAACTCCGCTCAACAACAGGTACTAACCCCTGCCATTTCTGCTAACCATTCCAAAACCCTGTCTTTCCTCTCCTTCGCTTCTTGACGTATTTAATTTTATTTATAAATAAACCGCTTGGATGTCGTTGTAGACGCCGCTGCATGATCCCTCAGCTGACGAGAGTCGGCCGCCAATTCGAAACTGGGCGAAATTTTAACGTCAACTGCAAAATTATTGTTCGCATGTACTTCGTTCTTATCGAACGGTACCTGAATGTACTGTGCAGTTCTGCCCGAATCTGCTTGAAATGAACGCTTCCGGGTTACCGGTGATTTGCTATCACAAAATGATGCACATTTCTTAAATACTACGCAGAAGGGTCCTTTAGCTGCCCAAGCACCAACTGGGTGCCACTTTGGATTCAGCTATGAGGCTTTACGTCAGTAGTTAACCCAGCAAATGGGATAATGGAGGCAGTTTGTGATTTCCTCAGCCTTTTTATGACCCTTTCTCTAGGCAGATCTTTCTCTTCTTTGATCGTTCTATAGAAAGAACGGCTTAAATCAGCTCAAATGAAGGAACTATAGTTACAGTCATTTTGTTGTGAACACGATTGAAATGGCCTAATCAAATCAATTTAAACTTGATATCTAGCTCTCAGGTCACTGTGGGACGCCAAAGTAAGAGCATGAGCCTAATCCAACCAAAACGAACTATAGTTGTCATAGTGATCAAAACAGATAGTGATTTTTTCTCAATAACAGCAATAACGATATTGACAAAATTTTTTGTATAAGTAGCTGCAAATGATGAAACAATACTGTAAAATTCGTATTCTCAGAAAAATGACCAGAGCAGCAGAATAAATTACCAAACATTTCGACGAAAAGCGATTTTAGCGCCGTTTTTTCTGTATAAACGCCGCTCACATTTGACTAGAATCTTCGGAAAAATTTAATCGTAGTCCAATGAGGTACCTGTACGGCGAGGATTCGATAACTAGTCGTTTCGCTTACTTCCGTCGTTCCACGATCCTTCTCTTAAATAGTCTTTTAAATCACCTGTAGACTGATAACTCGATAGTGATCTCGGCATCAGTTGGAGCGGCACAATAAATTCCGGAACCTCGAACGCCACCAGTTTTCGTGTACAGCGTTGTCAAAATGCACGTCGAGCCGAGGAAAGTTGTTTGACAGGTCGCGCCTGAAGCTTCTTTTCACAGTGTATCGCGTATAAACTTGTTTGAAAAAAAAAAAATCAAATAGATTACTTATACGTTAATCGTTCAATAAGAGTCAGGACATGAGCAGAAGAAGCACGAACAATTCCTAAACTTCACCGGTTGAGCTGCGTTCTACCAAGTTTATTGAAACTGCGTGAAAAACGGATTTGGTTAGTTGTTTGAGGAAAATCATGTGATGCGACGCAGATAACTGTTTTGGATTTGGATTGTTTCCAACAGGGACGGGACTAACTGAAGATGTTGCCGAACTAAGTAGTCTGTAATACGGTATTTTGTAAGAAGTGAACATTTCCAAAGGGAAGCTGATGGGCTTGATGGACTCCGTAGGCCAAACCGAGAGTAGTCTCAGTTGTGGTACTGCCCAAGTCATTATACAGCGCGGAAAGTAGTGAAGAAATATTCGAAGAGTCGGGATTTTGGGCGTAAAGAATTGATCGAGGAAGATATTGGGGAGTCGTGGGGATGGCCAATGGTACAAAAATGACAAACGAGCAATACGAAATGGTCTTTTTCGGGATATATTGAGGGGCACGTTAGCCATTTGAGGACCACTGAATCCAAAAACCCACTTTCGGCGCGTGGTTCGTTAGTAGTTCAATTGAGGCTGCACAGGCCCCTTGAGGGGCAAGTCAAGTAGAGATGTGACGTTTCAGGCAACACCTCCTGTCCCTCAAAGGTTTGCTTGTTGACTTGGTTGTCAAGTCTAAGCACCAACTGGAATGGCCTACTATGGAACCAAAGAAAACTTGCCACACTGGACGAATGAGCATTGGAGACAGGAATATGGGTTTTTTCCCAACATCCGGAACGTCTTAGGAGAAGGTGGGTTGAGCCAGTTCCTTACAGGGCATGGCGACTTCTATGCGTGACTTCACTTTTTTTCTCTCAAAGAACAAGAAACCACATGCTGCCCCACTCGAGTTCTCAGAACAGTGAGCGACAGTTGTTGGAAGAGCATCCAAACGTGCCTTTGAAACTTGCCACCCAAATTAAGAACACCTCTCAGATGGCATGTATTCCCCAGGGTCATACCTCTGCGTGTTAACTCTCTGGCAACAGCTCTCCTTCTGCTGTACCTTCACAGGTTTGGGTTCAGTGGACCTGGGCTCTTCCACGATAGCAAAACTGCAACCTCCACGACTTTTCAACTGACTCTCGTGACAGTCAAACTGGGACGTTGCCCGCCCTTAGTAACCTGCCTATAATTCATGCGATGGAAGCATGTAAGGTTCAATTTTTTTGTATAAATCGCCGATTCTGAATGTTCACACTAGCTCCCAATTTTAATAATCTTAAAGTTTTTGTTGAAATATTTGCTTTTCTGTCTTATTCCTCGAATGAGCGTTCTCGTTTTAAATTTCCAGGGAGAAGTCGTCCAACACGTATCGACCTACCCGCCGCATCACCACTACGTCCATCCGCCGTTTGTCTTCCAGCCTCCGTACCTCCGAGAAGCTGCCGGCATGCCTGGACCTTACCACAGGTCTAGCGCTTCTAAAGGTAAATCAATTCGTCACGCGTATCTTCAGTTTGTGTTGCTTGTATGTATGAAGTTTCGGGAGTTGTCTCACTTAACCCAGCTCACATTCGATTCAGTGGGACATTATTACTACCAACATCCTTCCAAAACTTCCGGTTGTCATAGCGATCAAATTTATTATTTAGATTAAATTTTGTGTGTAGCCAACTCCAAATGATAATATCACGTTTTTAGCCTTGGAGGAATGACGAGAGTAGCACGATAAATTGACTTCGATTTTAGCGCAGTCGTTTTTTTATAACACTTGCTGTACGGTTCGGAATAATTATTGTTAGGAAAAAATGAAAGATAGTCGCGAAAGATACTGAAGAGGAGCTCACGCGTCAATCTGGGCTATGCTTCGATCGACTCCGCCACTCAAATCCTGGAAATCAGCACACACGAATTGCGAGTTGTTGGATAATCGATGTTGGTGTTGTTCAATCTGGTAATCAATGATGGGGAAATTAGAAGAGGAAGCAGCGGTCTAGAGGAGAGGGCGATAGGTCAAATGGGAGGTGAGATAGGAGAAGGAAGTTTACTTATCTCTGTACCACTCAACTCTCGCATTCTGTAGTGGAATGGTCAACAGTAAGAACCCGCAGCCACCAATGGTCCAGGCTCCCTCCCGGTTAATCTTCCATCGCTTCGCTGTAGTGCCATTCCCAGAAGTGGAGCCTGCAGTCTCGTTTTGTTCCACAGAGTTCCAATCTTGTCCATAACAGTTCTACAAAAGTATCCCCAGGACGGGGACAAACAAACCGTTCAAGTTAAACTGTTAACCCCTGTTATGACTTTTTTGAAGTTGATAATGTTTTTTGGTTGGATTTAGCATGTCCGACTTTCATATTTAGTTTTTGTAAAATGTGACTCCACCTTGTCCACCCCTGAAGGAGGTGTCCCTAGTTTGAGGGAGCAAGTACCCTCGTTATGAGGAACAGCTACACCTCGTGTGGGAGCAAGTACACCTCTGAAGGAGGTAACAGCTACACCACAGCAAAATAGGAGCAAGTATGATAACATCAACAGCTACACTAATTTCCCAAAAATGTAGGAGCAAGTACGATCCACTGAAGGGAAGTAACAGCTACACTCAACAAGCAAAGAGTCGTTTTGTTTTAGGTTTAAAAATGAAAAGAGGTTTTTTGAGAGTAGTCACTGATACGAGGTCGGAATGGCCCTTCCGACATTTATACAGGTCGAGGTACCCCCTTCTTCGTGCGCTGGGGAAGAATCCCTCAGTGTTCTCAGGGGGTTGACCTAGGCCCAGGTGGATGACATTCTGTCAGTGGTTTATTTCCAACGTATTTGCCATAGTTTGATGTAAAATATTATAAAAACATATTATTTGTTGGTTGTGTACTTAAGCTAAGTTGATTACAATGATTATCTTAAAGCTAACTTCACTACAACCCCATTTAATACACAGTTGCCTTGAAGGCTCTGAAATGTGAATCGTATTGTGTCAGCATCTTTCTTCGTAAACCATTATGGTCCCATTATTTTCCCTTTAATTGAGTTTGAAGGCTTCTAAATTGTTTTGCGGCACCACGCAGCTCTGCATTTTAAAGCTGAAAGTACATTATACGGATAATTATGCCTTAGTATTTGCTCACAAGTTCATCTTTTTTTGGATTCCGCAACGCGAAGATCAAGAAAAATGTTTCTGTCCTCCGATACATGTTTTCTTTGGTCAGATCATCTGTTCTTCATGGTTCAATTGACGGAAGGGAACTCGGGTGTTGTCTCGACTCTTCCTGTTCATCACGTCGTTCGTATGGCGTCAAGGCTTACTGCAAGTGGTGTAATAATCCAATAACCTACAAAATGGTAGTAAGATAACTAAGAGCTTCGCGAAAATTTCCAGAACTTATCTAGTTAAAAGTTCCCAGTCATTCTCCTATAATTCTAAAACTGACTGCCTGTACATTCCCTAAAAATCGTGTTGACGTTCTTTTAAACGGCGCGAGTAATGGTTACTCAATCAAGGTTGCAGCATATGTAGAAGCGACCCGATAAATTCCAAAACATTCGACGCAAGTTGTATGTTGAGTTCTACCTCTCGGCACAATATATTATCGAAAGTGTCGTCAAAAAGTGGGCCTTCTTCAACGCGAATCTCGCTGACATGGCGCTAGCATTCTAAAAGCCTTGGTAGCCCAATAAATTACTAGCACAATGGCAATTTGATAGCGCCTGTTCGATGTAATATTGAGAAATGACGAATATTGCGAATGTCGGTGGTGAGTCCTTCCTTCCTACTATTTTATTTAATATGATACCAATATTATTGGGAACTTGATTGATGATGTAGGATTGGATTAAGCTCAGCTCTGACGTTCAGCGTTGTATATGGACGTTCGAGAGAACCCCTGAGAATACCTACCTATCGGGTAGATTAATTGTGGATTCAAAGGAGCGAAGATTGATGCTCCCCACCCCATTCATCGAGGCCCATGGTGGGGAGGGGTACATTAAAATTCCGCCTGGAGGAGGGACTCGGGCATGTTGAGCGAGTTTTGCCGACGGTACTGGGACGTTTGTCAGGTCTGACGAGCTGAATCAAGACGAACATACAGCCATCGTTTCTGTTGAAGAGTTCCATCCTTTCAAGACTCCTTCATCACGGGTGGTTGTTTGGGTCCTGACAGGTGACGAAGATGCGAGGTCGTGGCAATCACACTACTTTGGGGGATTTATAGTCAGTACAGGACCTCGATGGTGCAGAAGAGTCACCTTGTCTCCAATAGTTGAACCAAACAATTCAAATCATTTTCTTCTTCTACCTTAATGCAGTTAACTATCGCTCAAAATAATAATACGATCCTCGACATTCCGAAATTGAAACTTTTTTTCGTTTCTTCTAAGTTTTCCCTGTAATTCCAAAACTGTAAATCCGAATTTCCCGAAAAAATCGTGTTGACAGTCCCACGAATTAGTTTCACTTTGATCAACAATGAAGGTGAAGGTATTAGCATTAGTAGGAGCAACACAATGAATTCTGGAACGTTGAGCTCTGAGAAACAGATTCGATTAGTTGGTAGGACGTCTAATAGCGAGGGGCTGAGCAAAATTGTGTTGTTTTTTGTCGTATGAGGCTTGTTTTACGATGTTTGATAACAAGCGCAGCTCATATAGAACTCGTTATTTTACCATCACGTGGTTTTGCGTGTGTTTCAGGTGCGATTGTCAAAGGCGCCGAAATCGACGACAGACCGGCCGCTCCAGCCGGCCCGACCTCCAGCGCGATCGTCGCTTCGCCTCCGCTCGAACTTCGGCGCGGCTCCCCTCACGACCGCACAACCGACTCTCCTCAAGTGGTCCCCGTCTACATGCACCGCAGCGGGCAGCAGTTCTACTACGAAGGCCCTCCTCACCCTCCACCTCCGGCTCACCGCCCGCACAACCCGCCTAACACCGGGCGACTTCAAACTCCTCCTCACGCCAGTCAAGTTCCACCTCAGGCCGACAGTCTTTTGATGCTCCTTCAACGGTATCCCGTCATGTGGCAGGGCCTGCTGGCTCTAAAGAATGACCAAGCTGCCGTTCAAATGCACTTCGTTTTCGGGAATCCCGTCGTCGCTCGCGAGTCCCTTCCTTGCAACAGCGACGGATCTACGCCCCCTCTCAGGATTGCCCAGAGGATGAGGCTCGAGCAAACCCAAGTCGAAGGGGTCGCTCGTAAAATGCAAGTAAGTAGACGTCGTTGATGTTAGTTATTGACATTCTTACCAACAACTCTAACAACTGCTATCATTAATAACTTTTGCTTCCTTCAGATGGACAATGAACACTGCATGCTTCTCGCTCTTCCGTGCGGCCGAGACCATCTCGACGTCCTCCAACAAAGCAACAATCTCCAAAATGGTTTCATCACTTATTTACAACAGAAACAGGCTGCAGGAATCGTAAATATAGCGGCTCCCGGGTCTCCTCAGGTCAGTTGACTCTTCTTGCCTTAATATTTTCCAACTCTGAACGTTTTTGTACAATTTTAATTTAAGTTGATCGATCAATGGGGACTTACCTCGACAAAGTCGACACTCTCAGGTTGATCTTCCTGTCGTCCTAGGCCTCGATCCGCCAAACTTAGCTACGCCTGAATCGCTCCACCTCACTTTACTCTGAGAGGCGTTCTTCTACCCCCGAGCCAATGCACTGGAAACTAGGAACAACATACAGCTTTTCGTGTAGTTCCAATTGAGTCAACATGCCCCGCCAAACTTTGTGGGAGTGTGGATGCGCGTTCTTTGCCCCGTTTCTGAAAACCCCTGAGGATACTATGGCAAAGTGTGGATGCACGTGCAGCGTCTGACTCCGACACTCCTCTGAGCCTGAGGGGAGGGGGGGGCGTTAAACGAATTTACTGAATTCAAGGAAAGTTGTGCTGTTCTGTGCTCTTATGTATAGAAGCTGACTGAAGTGAAATCTATTCGTTGTTGTTAGGCTGAGTCCGAGGGATTAAAGTAAATGGCAAAAATCATTGATTAAAATATATGCGTAGGAGACAGAAGTAAAAAAGGTAGCTTGAACAAAGAACGGAAATGAGCCATAAGAAGAGCAAAAATAAGTATAATAAAGTTACCTTCGATTTAAGACGAAATCGAGTCTTTCAACGACGCATTACAAAAACTAACCGTTTTAATTTTAAGTGCCATCAGTATTTGACTTCCGTTGTCAAAAAATATCTCAGAAAGTATAGTGAGCTGAGATGTTTAGCGCACGCGATCACAGTCCTCGTTCCATCTTAAGAGCAAAATAAATATGCGCAATGATCAGCTGGAATCATCAACCGCTATTGCGTTATACAGTTGCCAGTTAACGTTAAGCGTAATAAAGTTGTCTTTTTAAAAGTGTATTTGCATTTTTCGGCGTCAGTAGCTAATTTTTTGTTTGTTTTTGCCTTTGTTCGTGTTACAGCCGGCTTACGTAGTCCACATATTTCCCGCTTGCGACTTCGCTAATGAGAGCTTGGCCAGGATCGCCCCCGATCTCCTTCACCGAGTTGCGGACCTGGCTCACCTTCTCATTGTCATCGCCACCGTGTAGTACTTCGAACTCGTGCGACGACTCGCCGACATGTTTTTCTCCCTCGCATAGTTCGTTATTTGTGTTTACGATCTCGTTTTTTTTAAGAAAAAAAAAACAGGCGATTTTTCTCTCGATTCAAATTGCCCTTTCTGCCTCCGCGCAGAAAACTCTCCCTTCTCGACTTCGACTTTTTATTGTTCCCTCGAACTTGGCCTCGTTAATCCCGATTTGCGACGATATAACGGAAAATTTCCGACTTTTTTTCTCCCGAACTGCGACTTGATCTCCTTCGTCAAACTAAAAAAAATTGTATTAAAAAAATACGACTAAACTCGAACTGTCCTCTAAACGCGAAATTCTCCCCTCTCTCTCTTCTTGTTTCTACTGTATAAAAAAAAAAATATATATAGATGTAAAATTTAGGTTTAAAGAGAAATGGACTTTTTACGCGAATATTTCTTCTCTTGTATGTGTTTTTTTTTCTTGCGGTCATTTTTTAATTTATACCAAAATGTATATTTTGTTCTTTGCAATAGAATTTTATATAATTCAACTATTAACCTCCATCCCCAATTTGTAAATTCGTTCTTAAAACAAATGCACATATTATAAATAAATTATATATATGTATATATTGTTATTTTGAAAGAAGTGTGTATAAAAAATAAAACATTAAAGTTTAAGATGATGGAAAAAAATAGGAAGTAAAAAGAAAAATCCGTTTTTAATTGTAAGTAGCCACAGCGTTTTGTAGATTAAATTCCTCGTGGTTACCGATTGACAAAAAAAACGATTATTGTAAATATTGTACATAAAAAAAGCAGGTTTAAGCAATAATGGGTTAACAAAAAAAAGAAAAGTATAACAAAAAAAATTACAATTTCATTATCCTCCACTACTACATCGAATTTACGGTATTTCTTTTTAACTTTTTTTTTTTTTTTTTGTGTCGCGAAACGCTGTACTATAGTCATTTTTTTTGTTACGTCGCATATTTTACTTGTAGACAAATAACGTAAGGGCAAAAACTAAAAATTAAAAAAAAAAAAGAAACGGTGCAAGTTCGTTTTCTTTTTCAAAAAAACCAAATTTCGAATTTACGCGAAATTTTTTTTTAAACGAAAATAAAAGAGGAAGAAAATTTAGAAAAAAATAGCTTTTTGTATTTTTTTTTTGTTGGTAATTTTTTTTTTTTCGACCCGCGAAGTACAAATTTTAATCGTTCAATTTTTTTTTTCAAATTTAGTTCCGGTACAAAGAAAACATAAAAACAAAAAAAAAAAAAAACTAAAATCAAGTAGACGATAATCGACCAAAACTATCTACTTTTTACTCACCTAAACGACGCGTTACAAAAATTTATATTAAAAAAGAAAAAACTTAACACTTATTGTAATCGCATTATTACGGCGAAAATCGGACTTCGTAACATTCTTTTGTTTTTTTATTCCGAATTGTTTTGTTTTAGTCCTTTTTTTCTTTATCGTGGGGGAAAATTTAAAAAGAAAAGAAAAACCCTAGCGAAGCTGTAAATACTAATTTTGGTAAATTTAATGTCAGTTTGCTCAAATAACTATAGAAATAACGTTTTAATGAATAAAGATCCGGATGATGAGAAATAAAAAAGTGCAGTCGGGCATCAACCGGAAGTGTCGATTTGTCAACGGGGTTTGTTGTTGTTGTAAGAATCAATCGCAGTTTTCGCTTTCAATTAAACCCACGTGAGTGGCGCCACCGCAGTTCAGACTCAGGAACACTTCGCTGCTCCTCGGGAGCGGTGGGGGTTCTCGTTCGAGTTTTCAAATCCATCAAAAGCAACCGCGCGATTTTTTGTCGAATTAAACGAGAGATGTGCACATTTCGTGCCGCGTATTTATGGAGCGCCGGTGGAATGGGGTGGGTTTAATCGAAAGCGAATAACTGAGAACGGTAAGCGGCGGTTTGAGTGCGTTTACAACGCTCGTGAGGTGAGGTCTCTGCGGATCTGTTGTTGTCGCAATATGTTTCAATGTTTTGAAAAACAATTTGTAAATCTCTTAGAGGGCCTTTATCCTCTTCGAGCGCGATAGTTGGCGCTACTTTGGCGTTAACGACGTTTGCACCGCTTGCAAAGCGATTTGATGAGTTGAGTAGAGGGCGATCAAGTTCCTATTCTTTAGAGGGCGTCATCGCTCGCTCCATCTCCCCGGCCCAAAGTGGTCCTTGTGGAGTACTTGTCGTTTCAACTGCGCCTCGTCAGTCTTTTGAACAGTCACAGGTCTTAAAGCAATATGGTTATGTACGCCAGTAGGCAAATTACTAAAGTTAATGTAGATGTTAGGTGAGTCCGTCTCCTCTGGCTGTTGAGTTATTGTGAGTTAGTTACTGTTGAGTTAACTCAACAGCCAGAGGAGACGGACTCACCTAACAGGTACATTAACTTTAGTCACAGGTCTCTGTCCCTCAAAAGAGATAAAAACTGAGAGAAATAATCTTTTTTTACTTATTCCCTGGGAGCGATTTAAATTGTTCCTTTTTTATCAGTTCCAAGACACTCCTAAGGTCCTTCACAGAAGTTTTGGGATCATCTCTCTTAGGTCAAAAAAAACCTTTCATTTCTCACACTTACCGGGTGCCTGGTAAATCTGATTTTGGGAGGTCCCGCAAAACAAGTCGCTTCTGAAGGAACATTTATTTGTCGTTCTAACGATGGCTCACCGGGCAAAAAGGGAAGAGAGTCCTCCAGCTAACCCCATCTTGAGAGTACAATAGCCTTGTCATCAGTCCAGAGCGCAATTACAGAACTGGCGTTTCTCGTTGTTTCCGTCATCTTGTGACGAATGTCAACCTGCTGTTGGTGACAGGTGCGTGAGGACCGCGATGCCCACATTTTGAAAGCACCCCCAGGCAAGCTTGCGCTCGTATGGCGAGCAAGTCTGTTTAGGTTGTATTTTGTAGGTAAAATATGAACAGGTTTTGGTAATGGCTTTGAGTGTCTGCAGTTATATGGGCACAAAGAGCTGACTGGACGATGTTAACCTCCTCAATCGCAAATTTCCTTTGTGTTGCACTAGCGCTTCAAGTGTCACTGCACTCACACCTATCATTTCTCACCTAACAACCAACAAACTTCACCTTTAGTATCCTATCGCTTTGCAAACGGCGCAACTTCAACTTAGTATGCTCGACGCGAAACACTGCACCTACACAATTTGAAAACTCGATACGCCATTTTTGTTTCGTTCAGTCGAAAACGAAATTCCTCCGACAAACAAATCGACACCTTTCCGTTCCTTAATCGATGCCCTTCTGCGTCAAATACTTTGTAACGTTGCTTCAAAATTTACGATGAAGATATAAATAGAAAACAACAAATCATAGGTAACCAAAAAAGGAAAAAAAAAATGAAGCGTCTGTATAAAAAAAAGGTAAACGTTGAGAATAAACTTTGGTTTTTTTTTCTTTTTTCGAAAAATTGAAAAAAAAAGAAAATATTGTACACTCAGTAGATATTTGTTTTGTGTGACGTATAGTCTTCAATTGAAACCCAACTTTTTGATTTTGTTAACTTTTTCCTTCTTTTTGGTTTATAATTTATTTTATTTTATTTTTTATGTTTTTTTTCATCTTGTTGATACTTTGTAAATAGTTCAGAGTTTCTTGGGCTGTGATCTCTGCATTAAGTTGTATTGTGTCGTTATTTTTCAATTGATAAAAATATATTTAAAAAAAAAGGAAAAAAGAAATCATCCAGTGATTTAAGTTATTAAATGAATAAAGATGTTAGCGAAAATTATTTAAATTGGGTTTTGTTCAATTTTTGTTTTCTTCCCTCCTTTCAATTTCATGCGCTCAATTGAGACGACTTGGCAATTGGCTGTGTAGTTTATTTATAAGTCAGTTAAATATGTTTACTTTTATAGTTCAGTGACTGACTTCACGTTGTGAGCGATGCCGGTAGCCGTTCTGCCGAAAAATGTGGTCTCCTCCGCTAATATGAACAGCGGCGAACTGCACTGGTCGCCACCCCGGGCAAAAGGGTTGCCACCATCGGCAGCCTGCTGAAAACCATGACCACGTGTACTTTTTAATTATTTTTAAACGCATATTCATTACAAGTTTCGTTACTGGAAGTATAGTTCATTGACGAATAAATACGTTGGAATATGAACGTCATTTATTTTTAAATTTGGCAGAAACGTATTTATTATATAATTGCGACGCATTGAACAAATTTCGAGCGTTCGAGGATATTCTTGACTCTAGCGCCTAATCGACTCTGTTTACACATGACAACTGGGGGCGTTTCAGGTTTCGGAATTTTGTGCTGCTCCTACCCGCGTCGTGGCCATTATTGAACAATACGTGCGCAGAAGATTATTGGGACTGACAACGTGTTTTTTTTTTGGTTGAAAATGATCGTTTTCACCATTCCAGAGGGAGGAGGGCTGCTGGGGAGGACAAGGAAAGGGCGCCTGGTTTTCATTTCCATTGTAGTAGGCACGTCATCATTTCACTTTGTTGAATCTTCACACTGCCATGATCTAGGACCCGAGAATTCGTCTTGGAATGAAGGAGCGTGTTGGAGGTGGGAACTTCTGACACCATTTGTTAGGAGGGGGTTCAGAGAGCCGCTGACTGAAGCCAAAATTACAAATGATCCCGAGCTCCCCCCGCATGCCCGAATTCCCTCGAAATATGATGAATCTTCGTCTTTGACCACTGGTGCGTACAGTGGGAGTAAGGCGGTACAACTTGATTGGACTACCAACTCAATTTTGTTGAAGATTCTAGTTACATTTGAGCAGAGTTCACGAGGACAAAACTGCGCTAAAACTAATTTTCGTCGAAATATTTGTTAATTTATTGTGGTCCCGTCATTTTCTTGTTGAGATAATACCTAGTTCGACGGCCAAGCAAAAAATGAAAATTTAATTGACTATGCATAAAAGACCAACATCGTGCATGGGAAGTTTTCTTAAGGAAGTTGTCAAGTTTTTGCCCAGTAGTTTCTGGTTGCTGACTTGTGATGTTGGCTGATTGTTGCTGCTGATTCGCTTTTTTATTTAAAACGAAATAACACTTTAGTTGTACTAGATACTTCACAGTTTTGCTCATTTCTATACACAACAATCACACGGAACATGCAGAGAGGTGAATACAGCCGGTGGTGTGACTCCAGGAATTGCAGTCGTGGAATACGTAAGCATAGGACAACCGTGATAGTAGCGATAGTAATAATGACGCTGATATGAATCATAAGACAACATAGAACAGATAACATTGAGTTACACAAACACCTAATATATAACACAGCGACTGGTGATTACTGATTTGCACACGATCGTACTTCACACTGCAAGATCTTAGCGTCGTTTCGGGCGCCTTGCTGGCGGAGGGTTGGATACTATTTGGTTGGAGAAGGTGATGTAGCAACTCGTGATGCCGGGCGTAGCACAGTTGTATCTCTTTGATGTTAGGGATGTTGAGATTACAGCGCGCCTTTTTAATCTGGGTGGCAGATGCAGAGGACCAGTTGAAACAGCTGTACTGCCATATTAGTCTTATGAGCACTACGTGTAATAATTTCTTGACGTCCAATGATAAGGCGGGACTTGAGTGTGTGCAGTTTCTGCTGAGTGCTGGTAACCAAAAATATGTGACTGACCGAAACAAGCTTGTTATCAAGTGTGAGATCAAAGTAACGAATTGATGTGCAGTTTGGGACTGGGGGCCCTCATTAGTTGGATGGGGGAGGTATGTAAATTGTATGGTTGTGAACTTGGAAAGGTTTGTCTTAACATGCCATCACTGGTGTACTGACTGACTCCCTTTAAGAGGCACTGGGCGATCGTTGTCTAGTGGTTAAAGACGATGGTTCATAATCCTGACGAATGTCGGTTTATTGGATCCTCGTCGCGATCGCTGTAATTTTTGTCTGAGTCAGTGGATCGCTGAACATCTCCAAATCCCCCTCGTAACACTGGCACCATTCGACAATCTGCTCAACATAGGGCTGAAAGACTGCTTTGGTTTTTTGACAGCTCAGCTACATTATCTGCAAAGTGAGCAATTGTCAAATGATCATTACGTGGGCCGAGTACTCTGTTAGGACATGAAATCACATCACCATAATGAACGTAGAAGATCCTCAGAGAGATACGAACAAATAAGAGGTGGGAAGTTTCATTCAGGGGAGGCTTGAGTAAAAGACCAGCATGCTACACCTTATCAGTATCAATGAAAAGTGCGAGGCAAACTTGTTTTTATTTGTACATATCCAAGATCAACCACACAATTCAGTAGTTGTGGGCTAGAGTGCATACTTCTGAAGCCAAATTAGGATAGTGGAATGGATGATTCAAACTGTACAATTAACCTTGAAAGAAATAGTCTTCGAAAGACTTTATTTATACTGCAAACTCAATAGACTTATCAGCTTGTAGCTATTTACATCATCCCGACGTTTACCTGGTTTTCTAATTGAGGATTCAGGGCCGCGTTCACCAAAATGCCGCTGATCGTGATCCAACTGATCAGGGCTAGATAAGTTGATCTAGGCTAGTCATTTTCGCGTCCACCACGCTAGCCGAGATCACTGAGGTATGCTGTTAGCATAGACGTGATTACGCTGCGATTAAGCCATATCGAGAAGGCAGTGGACTCATGAGGTTTCAATAAAGTAAAGAAATTGGACGTCTGTTCAACATCTTGTCCCGTAAACAAGTGTCATGTAAACGTAAACGGCCGCGAAACCGTGTATCCCGTAGATGCCCAATGCTCAATAATCTGGATTTGACCAAATTATTGTCTTACACCAAAGTGGCCGCATTAACCTCTGCCGAAGCTGAATTTTGTGAGGAGCTTAAAGTGAAAATACGCGTACTACAACTGCAAGAGCTGAAGGAATAAGCCGAATTAGTCCGGGAAAATGCTTTGTGCGTGTAGGAAAAATCGGAAGCGCTACAAGAAAATGAGAACTGAGCAAGAAATAATAAAAACCCAAATTATGAGGTTACAACTTTTGCAAGCAAGGAACTTTAACAAAGAAGGGATAATTGTCGTGTTTAATATACTAATGTTGGTGTAAAAGCGTGGTATTATTTAACATTTCCTACTTATCTGCTACTAAATCCACCCAGGTAAGCCGTTTGTGTTTTCTAACACGGCAATATGACGACTGGTTTTTTCAGACACTGCTCAGCACGTATTTTACGCAAACAACAACTTGTTTTCGACGATCGTAATACTTTTGTTCGCAACAGAATTTAAATTCATACTTCTAGAAGTCGTCGGATCCTGCTCATAGCCATTTGAGGCACCGGGTGAGATGACGATAACCCAACATATTAGATTATCATCGTAGTGGAATAGCAACTGAAATAACTGCGCACCAGTAAACAGTATCTTTGTTTATTATCATTATTCCAAAATATACGTAAATTATTCACGATAATAGAAGCGAATATTCGACAGTGCGAGGTAATGGTGGACAAATATCAGTATATGATAAAGAAAGATAAGAGCTAACCGGGCCAAAACGCACAATTTTTTGGGGTTAGCGCTTGATCAGGGCTAGAGCTTAACCCAGTCTGGTGGACACCGTTTTTGTGGCGGGAGCGGGTTAGGTGCTGTTAATCGTCTCTAAACGAGATCAACGCAGTTGGTGAACGCGGCCCATAGTCCACTTTCGGTGAAAATTGATATTTTGCTGCTATCTAGTGGCGACTACAGTTAACTTTCAGATGGTAACTTGTAAAATAGGAAAAACATTCGACAGTCCTGTAATATTAGAGGCAACAGAAAAGGCGTGGTGGGGAAGAACCATCATGGTCTTTGGGAGAAAAACAGTCAGAGTCCGATGACGGGGGATTTAAACTCCCCCTCCTTCACCAGATTGGCGTCGGTCTGTGGAGCGTTTCTGTAATTCACACATTCCCAGCTCACCACTGTTTTGTTCCTCGCCGGCGTGTTTACGTTGTTTTTCGATTTGAAAGGTACTTACTCAATTTGCGCATCGATGGAAAGTGGTAGTGATTTGACTGAGATCAAAGAAGGGACTGCTGAGAAAACTGCCAAGAAGAGAAAGAAATCAGGCCTCATTTGTGACGTTATGAAGATTCTGGGGGGCCAGCACTCATGAGGTAGGGTTAGATTGTAAGTGCCAACCGACTTCGTGGCTTTGAGAATATCAATGAAGCCGAAAGACGACGTATATTGAAGTTTCCAATCCATTCAATGAAGTTGCCAACTACGACAATCAAAATCGTTATCTAGGTGGTCTGATTACCGTTCTCCCGGTTATGCGTCGACGAAATAGATTAAACA
The DNA here is from genome assembly GCA_020466155.1 of Pachypeltis micranthus. NCBI lineage: Eukaryota > Metazoa > Arthropoda > Insecta > Hemiptera > Miridae > Pachypeltis > Pachypeltis micranthus. The sequence goes on from CM035775.1 coordinate 14,139,890, forward strand.
GCGGGACTCCTAAACTAGTTCAGTGTTTCAAAGAAAAGCCAAGGGATACCCCAAAGCAAGAAGAAAGGACGTCCCACCACAACTCCAACAGAGCCTGTCAGTGAGTCATAATACTCATCCGGGGATATTGCACCCCCGACGACTTCCGATCAAAGCCGCCAAATTGCAGCATCTCCTTAACTTAACAAGATTCCTTGCTTAACTAAGCGAAAACGGCTCTGGATCCTGCTCTGACCAGTCTGCTCGTTTCTGGCATACACTCTGCGACCTGGTTTTCATTTTAAAGTATTTCCTGGTTGATTGAGTGTCTCACCGTTGTTTGTTGTTTCATCAACACGTGTTGACGATTGGATTATTTGATGGTTTATGACAGAAAAATGAAAGTGAAATGAAATTTGTGAAAATGTGAAATTTTCGAAATTCGACCGACTTTTTAAAAACTTTAAATTTAAAGTTACAAAGCTCTACAGACAATAACTACGTACAAACGAAGGAGGGAGTTTCCTTATTATGTATACAGAATGCTGATGTCAGCATATTGTGGGAAGAAGGTCTTCTCTTGTGCCGCTTGAGTCGAAGTGATGAGCTAATCTGCTAAGGCGGCTTTCTTAGACGGCTGATGATGAAATGCATCTGCCTCATAGCGAGGATGATTCGTGAAACTCGTATCAGCTCTTTGTGTTGGATATGTCGTTGACACGAGAGTTTATCGGGTAATTTCACTTTGAGATATTGAAGTGTTTGTACCCAACAGGAGTAATTTCTACCATTGCGGCACAGGAATATAGAAGAGAGAGTGAGTGACTGCAGGGCATCAGCCAAAGCCGAGGGAACAGTGACCTGAGTCGTGGCCACATATGGGCCCATTTCCCATCACCCAAGTTGTATAAGGGATCCGGCTTTGGCTCCTAGAACGGGTACCGGAATCTTCCGGTTCCCTCCACATATTTTAGGATGCTCCTCCATTCATTGCGCCGTATATCGTCCCTATCTATCTATGGTTCGTCCTCCAAGTCTTTCTATTCTGGTTCTAAACCATATTGGGCAATCACATATGAAATGTTCAACCGTTTCTATTTCCCCACAGGAGCATTCAGCCCTAATTGTTGGGTTATACCTATGTAATGTGTTCTGGACTGCACAGTGTCCACTTAACATGCCTATTAATCTTCTTAATTGTATTCTATTTAGTTTTTGGGCCCTTTATTTTGTTGTAACTCGTGGTGCCCTGTGCGCTTGGAGAATTCAAGACCTCTGTTATTGTCTATGTCATTGTTAACTCTACTCCATAGGGTGTTATTTATGGCCTTCTTGACTGATGCCATCGTAACTGCCGTATAGGGTTCAGGTTCATAGAAGTGATCGGTCGACCCCTCTTTGGCCAGTATGTCCGCTCTTTCATTCCCACTGTATCCCCTGTGTCCCAGAATCCATTTCACCGTCAGGGTATTTCCTCACTGTACAAGTTCTTTCCCCTTGTTATTCGTGTACTCAACTAGTAGGCTCCTAACTATTGGATTGGCCAGCGTTTTTATTGACGATTGGTTGTCTGTGTAAATTGTTATTGTCTTATTGCTGGTGTTCAATGTCATCAATTTGTCGATACAGTAGTTGATTGCTAACAGTTCACTCTGGAAGACTGTAGTTTTGGTACCTAGAGATCTGGATTCTTTCCAATCTATTGCAGGGATGTATATATCCAAGCCCGTTTTTCCATGTATTTGGTCCTTCGATCCGTCTGTGTAACATATTATGTCTGAGTCATCCTCTACATGTGTTCTGTTCCCCCAAATATCTTTTGGACGTATTTCCGTATTAATGTGCGTCTGAAGTTTGTATATTGTTTTCCTATCATCTATCGGGTAGTTTGCCGTTTCTATGGAGTTATACAGGTCTTTCCCGATAGTTCCATGTCCTCTCCAGTTGACCTGTGTCCACTCGTCATTTTTCCTTAGTCTGATGACGCCCCAGGAATATATAATCCCCTCTCGTTTTTGGAGCTATCAGTCTAACAAATGATATCTGAATTATCTACCACTGTGGATCTACAACCCCATATTTTCCTGGAGTCTATGTTAGTATTGAAGGTACTCACAAATTTATATACCGTTTTCCTATCTTCTGTCAGCATATTTGCCTCTGGAATTCTGTTTTGAAGACATTTCCATACAGTTCTGTGGCCGTGTCTGCGTACGTCAATATCCAGTCTTTTCGAGTGCCTCTCTTATAGCAGCTTCCTGAGTGATTTCCTACTTTGGCCTCCTGACATTATGGCCCTTAGGGTGTTGAGCGTGTTGTGAAAAGCCCCTGCACTCGACATAGTTATTATCCCGTCCAATTTGTACAGGGGGACACATACAACTCTATTTTTTGATAAATCCGTTTCACCAATGTAGGTTTTAGACTCCATGCATTCCCTAACAGACCTTTACCCTGAAGAGATTTCTTTTTTTTATATAATTGACTGGATATTTCGTCTTGTCACCTCCCCCTGTCATACCTGACACTCGGTGGTAACGGATTCTCCCTACTGAATATTGGTGCTGTAGTTTTCTCTGGATTTACTGCTTGGCCGTGTATTGGGCCTTAGCCTATTACCAGTTTCATCACTTTACTTGCTAAATTATGCGAGCTGTCCAAGTTTTTCTAACTGATGTTAGCAATAGAGGCCAGCGTTATTATTTCAACTAATTAGATCGCTTATGACCAGGCACCAGAATAGTGGGATAAACCTGTGATGTGCTTTTGCTAATAGTAAATTTTTTCGTGGTGTTACTAGCAGTACATTCAACCACCCCCCTGCACAGTAGCAGGACGCAGCAATTTATCAAATTGTAGCCTATCATTGTACTTCTCAATGTCTGCTAGGTGGGTGCAAAGTGGATATTGTAAAATGCCTATTGTGCGTCAAAGAAACGGCCGACTATATCTTCTTTGCTTTTTAATATTTGTTCTTCTATTCTTGTTAAGGGAATTGTTAAATTCTTGTAACGCTCCTTTAGTCGATTGTCCCGTACTGTGCGTGTATTGTTCTTTGTGTAATGGTGATCTAGTTAGTATGCCATTCCTAATATGCCTATCATGCCTGTTAAGGGCTCACTCAAGAGAACATGACACGACCCGAAGCCAATGAGGAGGAATCGGACGAGGAACCAACAACATGTTTCTAAAGCTACAACAACAACAAATTTGCGGGAGCTGCCGCTGAGATTCAACAGTTTTTACGAGATGTCTGTGTTCCGAAAAAGAAATCATTATTTTTCGATGACTGACATTCTTGCCAGCCAGCAACGAGTGCCGATATCATTTAACATTCCAGTGGCTTATTTGGGTACGTACATTTGGGGTACTTTTATTGCTTAGGTACCGCATAAGAGCAATAACAAACGATTATATTGGTAGAAATGTAATAATTTACCATTTGATCTGCCTGCATTAATTTGGACGCCGGCTCATGTAATAATACCGACACCACGAATGATCTGTTATTGGAAGGATTGATCACGGGCTGGCTGTAAGTGAGATTATCACGTCAGAGATGTCGGTGTAAGGTGCTGCTTGGATGGCTAATGAGGTACTGGTGATTAATAGAAGTCATGTTTCATAGTCGGAACTGGAAAGTGTGTGAGATGGCAGTGAGAGGACACCAAGTTTAGTTCGAGTCACCTAATAATTGATGACAAACAACTTGACTAGTTTGTTTTTATTCAACAATACCATGCACCTGGTTCGTAAATGTATGAGATCACGTAGTAATTAGTAGTATTTAAGCGTACTATTTTTAACTACCTCAAAATGTGGCTTGATTCCTGGTAGATATTGAGTATTCCTTAAAACTGGAGCTTTAATTCATTGCTACGAAGTTCATATTCGACATCCCCCATCTTCCCAAGGGAGAAGGTTGAAGATCAGGTGAATATGCTGTGTTGGGCAGATCTTGTTAGAGGATAGATGAGTTTCTTCTGTATTAGCGTGGAACGTGTTTTAGTTTTCATCCAACAGACAGGAACCTTAACGTTTCATTAGTCACAATCCCTTTCTCCCCTCCCCACCATCACCAACCTTGCAAGTGAAGGCAAGAGAAGCCATCCACCCCCAAAGGAGAAAAAGATGTCACTATCGAAAATAGCGCTTCGAAACGACCTAAAACGCCCGCTGAAAGAATGGAAATTGCACGAATTTATTGAAAAAATAGTTCAGCGTAAATTCAAATAAAAACCATTTCGTCAAATATCATTTTCCTGAATGCAAATTTAACATTTACCGTTGGAGGCCATCAAACAAATTAGGAACCAGACATTTGGGAGGCAAAAGCATGTTCCATGTTTTCGAATTTTAGCTGCTGGCTCTACGCGGAATGTATCTGGGGCTACAGGGGGTTTGCCCCCTGGCAGTGTCAACTGCTAATTTTCTTCGAGTCTGGAGAAACTTCTTTCACTATCACAGGTGACAGTAGCTTTTTGTGAGTCAGAAGTTTTTGTGCGCTTGCTCATCAGTCTATGGGCAGGGGATCCAAGGTTAGTTTTTATAGTGTTTCGATGATGTAGCCCGTCATGCTTATCATCCAGATGTTTAGCTGATGCCACCAGCCTTTTGGGAAATGACGTGACAGAATACGGTTTTTGAACTTTCATTCGTTCTCAATGTTTTGAGCTCTTGCGAGCTGTAACATCCTTCACAATCTGTCCTCAGTTCTCCTGGTGTTCTATGACTAGAGAGATCTCTCATCACGGATTCACACAAATGGTTTTTCATAATAACAATAATCGAGACTTAAGATGGTAAAAAACTCGGCCCTTTAGGCCTTATAAGGGGATTTGCTAAACCCTCGGGTATGTGCCGCTTGGAACCGCTTTTAAATGGTGCTTATTGGCCGCATTGAGAAGTTCAGGACATGATGTCACTCCAAACACTACTCTTGTGCGACAGTATTCCATCACTTTCTAACTGCAGTTGTACACAATCCATGACGTGACTTGAATAGCATCAAAACACGATAATGTGTACTATTTGTAACTACATGATGCCAATAGTACGTAATTACACGCCCACAATATAATTTGTGTACCGGGTTATGTATGTGTTACCTTACAGGAGAGTTGGATGCAAGTTCAGAGAGAAACATTCTACCCGCTGGCACCACGTTGGAACTACCCTACTGGCTAGTGGCGTCTTTATATCAAGAAGATGGAGTTGGCATCGACCTCCCAAAACAGTACAAACAAGCGTGGAGGTGAGTCCATTTATAGTTTTATATCTTCGTTACCAGTAAAAAGCCACAAAACTAAAAGGAAAGTGGGGCTTGAGAGCTTTCTCTGGAGCGATGGGCTTCGCAAAATAAACAATACAAAGGACGAAAACTGAACATATTAGAAAACATGGAAATTTATAAACAAAAACCTCAATGGCCAGATCATAAATGAACAAATCAACACAAAATGCGACACCATATTCACACCACTCAAAACACGACACAAATGAAAACAACCAACTGACGGATTTACAGACCACCCTATACAAAAAATACTTAGAATCCACAATTGACAGACCATTCACCTCTAGTGGGTTTCCCCAGAGGTACACGACCTCCTTCCTCCCCCCCCACCCTTCCATGACGCTCCACTATCCCGTTTACCCTTATCTTCGTATATAAAGACCACGACGAACTAACTGACTTAATGGCCAGACGATGATGTCTTTACATCGAAAGCGCTTACCCCCAGTAACTCACCAGCCAGAAGAGACGGACTCACCTAACAGCCTCAACCGTTACAAATTTATTACTTAAAACAGTGATCAAATTTCAATATAATGATCTAAACCCGGCGTTTTGTTTTTCTCAGGGACATTCTGAGCGCTGACCCTAAAGTGGTGGACTTGCAGAGGTTATGCAAATATTTCTATGAATTCGGAAAATTGATTTCACTCATCAGAATAAGGGATCGCCAGGACGTCGTTGATTTACTCGTTCAGGTACGTTAACTCTCGTTGATTTGCGCTCGTTCGTTGTTTAAATAAAACGTGAACGTTTTTGGTCTTTGGGGGACGAGTTGAGAAGTTGCGCTTTAACCGTGATGCTTTTTGTGGCGGTTTTCGAATTCGTATTCATTAATAGTTCGCTGTATTCTCAAAGGCCGCTTCGATTTGAGACGTGTTGGGCATGACTTAGGAGTGTACTGTGGTTATGTTCCTTTGGTTTCGATAGGAATAAAGACCTCAGGCGGCGAGGTAAATCGTAAATTACTTGATCCTAGCGGAACATATTTTGGTCAAATTTGTAGTCGCCATTCCGTCGATTTCTAACTTTTCTTCTCACTGATATTGGATTCCTGGGCATAAGGGGATCACTGAAAATGAGAGTGTGGACCATTTGGACTCTGTTTTGTCTACTGTACTGTTACGGGGGGATTAGTATTGAAGCGATATCGCACTAAGAGAGTTGGGGAGTTAGGACGATATCAAGCCGAATGCAATAGGAACAGAGTTTTACAATTACATTCGGGGGGGGGGGGGGGTTACCACCGCAGACAGGAAACTGAGTGGGAGCGCGGACGACAAGGGAACTGGCTCAGTTTCAACTGATGGCAGTGAAGCCTCGAGCGAATCGGGGCATTTGAGGTGCCCAGTCAGCATAAATGCCCCGGATGAGCCTCTACTGAATCGAAGGGTTTGGTTCGTCCCGTTACAGTACCTTTGGGGCTTCTCTGTCACCTGTTAAGAGGACGTTGCGTGGAAAATGCATCAGACTGCCTAGAATACTGTGAGAGTGTGACACTCCAAACGCTTTAATCGCGCGAGATATGGCGGAGCCTTCTGAGGGCGGAGAGGAAGGACCTAAGGCAGACTAGAGATCATCACTGGGTGCTGCAAAATGAACAGACACGAGAATGTCAAGGGCATAGTTGACTAGGGGGTGTAGCGCAGACAAGAAGACTCTATCACGTCCTGGCCCAGTGCTGGAGACTTGAGAAGGGGCGTTTTCTGGTCTTTGGTACTACTTGTCCAATGGTGGACATCAAAGAAGACTCTTGCAGGAAATACCTGGCATCCCTTTGTAGGCTAGGTGTGTACCTGTGAGACATTTGGACGGGCACAACAGGTCTTTAGGCCGTCGCGCTCATCTCACTCTGGGGACAGTCACCTAATTCGCAAAGACACACACAAAGCTTAACTTAGTTCCTCATATCCAGCGCAACAGCTCCTTGTTATCCTTTGATGCAGAGTACAAAAATCGTTCCCCGAGTCAAGCATGGGGACAGGACGACTGAGGGACCCTGAGGAACCTCTGCATTCCTGCTCTTCGAGATACCCTACATCCAAAGTAGGGTGAGAAAGTTATTTACGACATTGCTAGATCGCGTGAAGTGGTTCTAGAGGTTGAGATTTGGTGTTTGGTTTGCTCCTCTCTGTTAGGCTTCGTGCATCTCTTCACGCACTCTCTTTCCTTCCTGTCATTCATTCTTGCTTAGGATCCCATTGAGACCAGACATTCCACCGTGTCTTGCGTTTTATGCTCCGCATTAGTGCAAATATCTTTTTTCCCTCCTCCTGAATTAGAGACTTTCGCAGCACGAAGTTAATGCCTCACAAATATTTTCTAATACAGCAAACAAATGGTAAAAATCAATACTCACAGAACGACTTCTGTTGGGGGGCATGTTGATATTATTTTCTGAAATGAAAAATACCTTTGCATTTCTAATGAACGAATGACGAAAATCTGTTAATTAAGAACCAAAAAATATAACATATTTGAAGTTTAAATAAAACTATAGTTTCCTGAGCAGCTTCAGGGGTTACTGGCACTTGAGGAGAGGGACAAATAATAATAATGACACTGTGTTAAATGAGAGACAGTAATGATTGAAAATGTATGTTTGTATTGCCTGACAAGGAAGAAAAACAGAATGGTAGGTGAGTGAAGACCTTGGTTCATTCAAATTGCACAGCCACATTGATATTGAACATATTGTATAGTTGAATATAATACGTGTTGCTTATATCTTAATATAATAAATTTATACAATTATATATAACTATGTCACTGTCTACCTCGTTCAAATGCCCCCAATAGTCGCCAGACGCTTTTGTTTTCCTTCCAGACTTTGGTAGACCGTCACCGAGAATTGACCAACTGGGCCGTTCACTCGGGTCGAAGGGACAACGAGTTTTTCGAAAAGTTGGACGATATCGAGCAGGAGCTGTCTCGCCGGGCTACAGCCGCCGAGTCGGATCTTTCAAATTGGATGCAACACGACGGATCGAGAATACGAAAGGCCGAGTTGGTTCGAGCTCACGATCGGATCGCTTCGACGAGTCGACCGTTTCAAACCTAACGCCGACGGCCCTTTTCGTTTGTGGTTTCGCGACAAAAACAATCGATAAATTCGTCTTATAACGTGCAAAGCGATGGGGTATGCGTCGAAATAGCTCAATAATTGGTTTTATCACGCGACACTGTTATGAAATGCAACACTTAGGATAACCAGCGTATGTACATGGGATTATAACATTTATTAGGCCTTGTATTATCGAAAATTGCTCTATTCACCTTTCAAATATACATCTACACATCGTGGGAACTTTGGGAATGAACTTATAGTGTGGTATGACCTAGACAGAGCATTCTCGTGTGTTACATGTAGCAATTGAGAAATTCTACTGCCGAGTCTGAAGATAGACAAGGGACAGCAACTCCTTAGGCAAACAGCTCCAGAAGCCTACCCCCCAGCACATAGTGAATCACGACCAGCACGAGACCTTCTTCATTCTGTCAGCGGTTTCCGCTCACTGGGGAGTCTGGCAGCTTATGCTACCAGTGGCTTGTGGGTCTAGGGGCGCCTCAAGTCCTCGCAGCCTTCTGGTAAGCCCTGGCTACTGAACACTCCCAGCTGAACCATCTAGCCCCTCTGGCCATGTAGTCTCGAGTACGCGCAAGTGCATGGAGAGGCAACGCTCCCCGGTTAGATATATTTATGACGATGCAAGGACACTTCTTGCAAAGTCCTCCTGACAACCCCTATTGGGAGCTCATTCCCAAAGACCAACCCCTTCAGATCTCCTCACTGAACAGTCCATCTGGGACAATCGTGGTGACTGTGTTCTGCTGTTTGATTGGCTGTTCCACAGTAGCAGACCAAGTTGGTGTCATTGCCCAGTATGAGCTGATAGAGAGCACCCAAGGCAAACCCACCTCATTTTTAATCTGCTCTCCACAGACAGGGACAAGGCAAGCATCCAACAGCATGTCAGCCCCTGCCCACCTTCCTGGCTGTACATTCGTTAGGTAGGACAAGATTGCCTTCCTTCTTTGAAAATTCGCCTCCTCTGCACGCGGAAGTAATGGTGGCTTTCTCGTTTGTTTAACTTCTAGCAGTCTTGAGGTCAGCCAGGAATACTCCACACATGACCTCAGTGCTAGAGGAATGCCACTGTGTTGTAAGGCTTTGCCACTTTAGTAAGGGTAGCCTGCTGTATCGGTAGCAGCGCGTTCTTATCCTGCACATTTGCCAGGTTCCACCATCCTTGAATAGTAAATAGGAGAATAACGAGGGACAATCTAACGACCACTCCACATCCAGGTCCTGCACAATTCATCCGCTGACAGTTTTGACTCTTAGCGTCATCATTTCACATTTCATAGGCGTGAAACTCCAGCTTGTAGGTTCGACACCAGGCATCCAGGACATCTGACACACAGGCACCTTCTGCCTGAAGTGAAGATCTGCTCGCCCCCTGAAGAATTACCACCTCAGCATACGAGAGCACACTGCCAGGAGGCTGCCAAACACGAGGTTCCATATTTTCGGTCCCAGCACTTAGTCACATTCTTTGAGACAACAAAGGGACCCTCCTATCTTGAGGTAGGACATTCCAAGGCATTTGGATAATATCATGCCGGCAGTTCCTCTCCAGCAGTTTTGTCTGGTCAAACGACCATCAAACGTTACCAAAGGCTCTATTGAGGTCGAGGAAGACTCCCAAAATGTGATGAGGTTGTCTATCGCGCACAGGTAGAAACCCAAACTGCTGTGGAGCTGCGCTGGCCAATAGCACTCACTAGGACACACAGCTTCCAGAACTTTCCCCATCACCGTCAAAAGGCAAATTGCTCAGTACAATCCAGTCAACTCTCTTCGTCTCCTGATATTATAATGACCATCCCTTTGGGAAATAGCTCTCCTACAGATAGGAATTGTCGGACACTCCTTCAAGAGCCTCCAGGCTCCCCTTAGGATTTCTGCTTTTTGCTCGCATTTGGTGATACACGTCGCAACCTGTCGTACTAAGTGTCTTAACGTAATTCTGATTGGTGCCCGTGTGTCTAACAAGAGCTCCCCCCCCCCCATACCCTGTTGGTTACATTCATTGCCGTAATTTTATTTTTTTAAAAGATCAAAATTAAGAGCCAGGAAAACAATCGAACATTGACTGTCCCTTTTGGGGTAAGCTCTAGGTCATACTGTGCCAGAACAATTGCGCGTAACTGCCAATTTATAGTCAACTTCCCAACTACCTCCTGCCCCACAATGTCTCAAACTCGTCACTCCATTCGTCTCCAATTCTTCATCGATTCGTTCCACTTGTTTTGATGGGCGGCATATAATATGCGACACAATTACAATCTGCCGCGAGTCTTTTCAAAGCATTTCGAGTTTTGGCTGGATGCGAACTTAAAAACGCGGATTCGTGTTATTGGAATCCCTTTTACAGAGCGACGCTTACATTCTCCATCTGTCGACTCGGTTTTGACGTTTACCATCCATTTTTTTTCAAACCGATTGACCCGAATGGAGTCGGAGTTTGTAAATTGGGAAAGCGGGTCGTCCTCAGTCGCTGTCGTCCTCAGCGTGGGACCTGTTCAGTGGTTGTCGACTCTCTTCGTCGGACCCGTACACAACGTCTTCGTCCGAATCGTTTATCATTGAGAACGCCGGGTTGTCTTTGGTTATTGATGAGGTGTCTGAAAATGTAAATATTTCATATTAAATAAAATCAAAAGGCAACTTGTTCGTTGTAACAGTTGCAATAGAACTGAAAACATGAAAACATCAAGTGCGAGGCATCACACAACTTTCTTTCATCCTGTGGCGGCTGGCCACCCTTTACCTACAAAAGGCGCCTCACAGCAAAGTCATCCCGACAGAGGACGCTATCTGCGAGCCACAGACTACTCCTGGAGGGGGTAGCATGTGGCCAATGAGAGAGGGCTACTTCCTCCAAGAGAACGTATATAAGGGCCTGCCTGCAAGGACAAACAGCATTCTTTCATTCATCCCTTCTTCTGACAACAACCAGCCACCATCAGTAGAGACGACGAGTCCGTGAAGGAGAAGGAGCGACGACTCAACCGAGTCCCTCGCCATGAGGAGCTACTGCTCAACCGAGCCCTTCGACCGAGAAACCCGTCCCTGTCTCACACTTCGCCAACCGGCTGAGACAGGACCAACAAACACAACAATTTCGTCGGCCCAAGGCCACACCCTTGAAAAGGGGACCCCGACGTGATGTGAACACGCAACGACTTATAACTCCCACCAAGGCGCCTTTTGAGGGGAGCTATGTGGCGGCTGGCCACCCTTTACCTACAAAAGGCGCCTTACAGCAAAGTCATCCCGACAGAAGACGCTGGCTGCGAGCCACACATCACACGAGCATTCGGCGACTTTTTTTACTGTAGCAACTATTCGAATCTGTTTTTGATTTCATTCTCAACTGCTGCTGCTGTTACTCGTTCCATGACCGTAATTGAGCGATCAGTACTCAGGAGATTCGTGAGACTACCAGCTGTGTGTTCATAATTGGGTACGAACATTTAGAAAAGGTGTTAGGTGTAAAGTTCAGTCCAAACACCCCTCTATTATGTGACGTACTTGCGGAATTGTGTCCCAATTCCGGCGTACAGAACACTCGTGAAGACCGTGTCTGGGCCCAAAAGAACAGAATAAATCAAATACGCTCAATAATGCTCACTCGATCAAATAAATAAAATAATAACTCTCAAGAAGGTAATGGGAAATGAAATTATAAAGCAATTAAGACCCACTTGAATTTAATCGGCAAAACTCGAAATGAATGAAACGAAACGAACTCCTTTTAAAATGAAATAAATAACCTATGCTCGGATTGTATTAAATGACAATAAAAGGGACAATGGGGAAAATGAAACACACCTTACTTCACAAACCAAAAGGGGAAATTAAACACTGACTTTCAGGGAAACCGTTTCGCTTGAGGCGCCGCCAGCCGTTATGATAACCGACTGGCTCCTCTTGCTAATATAAACAGTGGCGGGCTGCACGGGTGACGGTCAGTGTTGCCACCTCGCGCAGTCCGCCGCGAAAACCATTACAATTAGGAACGTTCTGAATGGATATTTCGAAGGACCAGTCGGGCGCTTGCAGAAATCACTTTTCGGACACAGGCGAACGAAAATCAGGCAGTTACCCACCGCTCCTGAAAATTGGTGTGATAGGAAAAAGGTGCCTGACGAGGGATTCCGTTTCAGCGCCTCAACTTTCAGTCTCAGCGTTGGGAGATACGATTGAAACGGCGGTACTCTTGAGGGAAGTAATCAGCTTGACCTAGTCTCACACTTCTGAGATCCATCTCATTCGATTCAGCATCGAAAAATACCTGTAAATCGTACGAAACACTACCTAACTACGAAGCATGATTTTTAAGTAAGTACCGTTTTGAGATTCCGCCACCGCAGCATTACGGCTGGTTACCTACATCTCTTGTCTACGCACTGACGCCATTACAGTCTGATTCTTCATTGTATACGTTGTTTACTGAATGTTTAAGATGCTTCCGACAATCGTGAAGTACGGGCTGTTATACGATTTCTTAGTGCTAAAGGCGTAAAACCGATCGATATTCATCGTGAGATCTGTGAAGTTTACGGATAAAACATTATGAGTGATGGAATGGTAAGGAAATGGGTGAGAGCATTTAAAGATGGCCGCACAAATGTGCATGATGAAGAACGGAGTGGGCGTTCTTCCGTCGTTAATGAAGATTTGGTGCAGAAAGTGGACGAGAAGGTGAGAGAAAACAGACGCTTTACAATTTCATCATTGTCCGACTGCTTTCCTCAATATTCTCGTAGTGTTTTGTATCGCATTGTGACCGAGAAATTGTGTTCTCGTTGGGTTCCAAACATGTTGACGGATTTGCACAAAACCCAACGTTTAGGCAGTGCATTGACTTTCCTTGAGCGGTACCACAATGAAGGTGAAGATTTTTTAGACCAAATTGTTACTGGTGACGAAACATGGGTGGCCTACTTCACGCCCGAGTCGAAACAACAATCCATGGAACGGCGGCATTCATCATCACCCAATAGAGTGAATTTTAAGCAAACGATTTCTGCCCGGAAAATCATGTGCACAGTTTTTTGGGACAGAAAAGGAGTATTGCTAGTGGAGTTTCTGCCTCGTAATGAGACAATCAATGCAGCGTCTTATTGTGGGACATTGAACAACGAGAAAAGACGTGGAAAGTTGAGTAAGGGTATCATTTTGCTGCATGACAATGCCCGTCCACATGTGGCTAATCGGACCAAAGATCTCATCAAATCTTTTAAATGGGAAACTCTAGATCATCCTCTATACAGCCCTGATCTGGCGCCCAGCGACTACCGTTTGTTCCTGCACTTGAAGAAACACCTGGGCAGTCAGCGTCTTCAAGACGATAACGAAGTCAAAACATTTGTGATACAGTGGTTAACAAGTCAGGCGGCAGAATTTTATGAGGAGGGTATTCAAAAACTGGTGCCATGTTATGACAAGTGCCTCAATATTCACGGAAATTGTGTAGAAAAGTAGATTAAGGTACAGGCTTTCATGTAAAAATAAAATTATTGCGATATCCTTGCATGTCTTTTTTCAATTCCAAAACGGTACTTACTTAAAAAACATGCCTCGTACTACGAAACGACGAAAATTACAAATTCCATTCGACTCAGTATCTAAAAATTCCTTGAATACGATACTATACACGGCGTATTTGCGATAAAACTCAAAATTTTGTTAACGGTCTTTTTTTCTCACACCCATGGGCTACGTTTGATCGGATTGCCGAGCAGGCGGGCACAACTAGATAACAAATGGGAAGAACGAACTGTAACGCGACGAATCAGGCTCGTCCGGGGCATTTATGCTGACTGGGCACCTCAAATGCCCCGATTCGCTCGAGACTTCGCTGCCATCAGTTGTAACTGAGCTGGTTCCCTCGTCGCCGTGTCGTTTGTGCTCGGGTTTGCTCCCACTCAGTTCCCTGTCTGTGGTGGTAAAACTCCCCCGAATGTAATTAAGAATAAAACTCTGTTCCAATTGCATTCGCCTTCATATTGTATTAACTCCCAACTCTCTTAGTGCGATATCGCTTTCAATAGTAATCCCCCCCCCGTAACAATGGTGCCCAACTAGTGGTCGAACTTTCCCTACATTATTGAAGGTTCTTCTAATGCGATGGGAATTTTTGATCCTCCACCTTCAACTTTTCTGCCCTACTGCTGTGACCTACTCTTTCACCCCTAATTATGTTCTAACGTTGTCCGTTCTTGACGAATAGTTGAACACAGCTTTGTGTTCAATCGACGACGGCTGCTTCGAGGAAAGCAGGAAGGATGTAAAGGAGCTTCTGGCCTATCAAGATCTCATGCACGTCTTACTTAGCATCGCAGCAGGAGAAACCTACAGACTGTACACCTCACAATCACTCAATGGGGATCCTACATCCTACATCAACATTGACATCTTCTCGCCTGTCTGTCCCCGAATGACCTATCGAACGAGTCCGGGGAAACCACACGCCTTCAAAATGGCCTGGTGAAGACAAAACTCCATCGCCAGAGCTACATCCCTGCCCTATCTGTGGCAAACACCATGGGGTAAAGAAGTGCCCACGTTTCCTCAACTCCAGCCAGGAGGCTCGAAGAACCTACGTGGAAGTGCACAATCTGTACGAATTGTCTGGCAGCCTCACACACACTCAAGAGCTGCCACTCAACGTACACGTGTGAATGCTGTCAACACAGGCATCACACCCTGCTACACCCCATGAGCCAGGACGCCATACTCATTTCAAAAAGTGCGACTAACCACTGCATGGTAGACACATCATCTTCGCTCTGTACTACCCCTTCTGGAACACCTGAGGGCAGGTGTCCTCTGAGGAGGAGGGAAACTCCGACTCCCCTTACTCAGAGAATCGTCTTTCACCAAGAGATGGACCAATTCTCTGAACCATGGATGTCACAGCTGCGTGGGGCGAAGACGTACGATCCACACGACTGTAGTACATGGCAAGAAACTGCAGTGCTCATGAGTACCTGAGGACAAGCACTTCATCAAGGGGGGTGTAACGGGGTGAACCAAACCGACAGATTTTGAATCCCGATGTCTTAAAACGTAAAGTATTAAAAAAATTAAGGGGGTTAAAATAAATTTCCTGGCCGAAAACGTAGGGTTATCATTCGGAATGAATAATAAACCAAAATGGGCGATCTCATATTGGAACAGGCCAACCAGTTTCTCGGAAGAGGCGTCCGATGCTCCACTTGGTGCTTGGAATTCCTGGAGTAGCCCCTATACAGGGTGTCCTTGATTCCTAAAGTTAACGAACCTGTTAGGTGAGTCCGTCTCCTCTGGCTGGTGAGTTACTGTGGGCAAGTGCTTTCGATGTAAGTACTGTCTTAACGGCCAGACGATGATGTCTTTACATCGAAAGCGCTTGCCCACAGTAACTCACCAGCCAGAGGAGACGGACTCACCTAACAGGTACGTTAACTTTAGTAATTTGCCTACTTGGTTCCCTGGTAAGCAGTTTCTCCTCTAACGCTGCACTCACAGTCCCATGGTGGTGTCCTTTGAGGGAAGATTTCACTTTCAGAAATGACAAAAAAGGTCTGCTGGGGCCAAGTCGGAACTGTAGTGAGGTTGGGGTGGAGGATCGTCATGATGTCAATGGAGAACTAAACAAACTGTCCCATAAATCACTTTGCGTGATCCTTAGCTCTACCATGACGTCAAGTTTGTGTAAAGTGGGCGAAAAATATATTGAATTGAACGTCCCGCGGGGGCTGAGGAAAGTTGTGTGACGCGTCTCACTCTTGCTCTCGTCAAAGTTCATCTTCCGATGTTTGTCGACGCGATAAAATGAAATTAACTTGGTCTACCTACCGAACACGGTCTTCTTGCTCGGCGAATACACGTAGGCCATCGTGTAGGTGTAAAAATTAAGGAGACCGTAGAAACACATGAACTGAGCCGAGCTGTTGTATTTAGTGCTTAGTTCAGAGACGAAGTTATCTTCGAGTTCGGTGACTCCAAATCTCATTACTGTGATGACGATGCTTATCGCGATGACCATGAGCATCAACAGCGTCAGGAATTTCAGCCTCATATCTGCAAACAAAAGAGAAGTCTGAAATGGCTGACGTTTTCCATGAATATATATTTTTTGAAAATAAAACACTGGCTGGTTGCCAATTCCCAACATCAGGCTAGCATGAACCGCACACTGCAAGGTGTTATTGAAAAACATCGAGACTTTAGTCGCACTACGATTTGAAGGTGTCCAAAGAATTCCCAGATTTGTCACCACTGGATTTTTTTTTGTTTCCACTCGTCTAAGCTAAAGGGAAGGCGATTCCACTCGATTGACAGCAGTTATAATCCTGATTTTTGGGAAATGTCTAGGAGAGTACCACCGGGTGACTCCCCCACCTTTCTCAGACCCCACAGGTTAAAATTGGGATGGGAAAACTACCTTCCAGCGACCTCACGCCCACCATGATGTCAGGGGAAGCGCATTTTCCAGCTTTTTCTGGCCTTACCCAGGATAAGAATCGGATTGTTCCGTTTTGCCTACCTTTTGACGGCACTTACGGCTTTTCCTCATCCCAGATCAAGACAGTTTGGACTCTCTGCCTTCACAGAGGTTTGCTCCGAGAAATCGATTGAGGACATTCACAAAGGTGTAACTGACGAGCTAACAGCCATACTGGAAAACGCGATTAACTAGAGCTATGAGCAGTAGAAGGACTGAGTTGAAAATTTGTGTTTTCTTCAGATCTTTAAGTTTCAGACCCTCCTGAGTCCGAAAAACAATATTTGGGAAAAATGGTCTGTGCGGGTGTCGAGAAACACACCCGTGGGTCTTCTACACTCACAGTTGTTCTGTTGCTAACACAACTCGAAACGTTGCCAACCAACTTACCAAAAAACGGCATCGACCTGAGTTCGCTGTAAGCCCTGAGGATCAGACACAAGAGGTAGACGACGTAAAGGCTGATAAAAACGAAGAAAGCGACTTTGGCGTTCTGAAAAAAAAGAGAAAAAAAGTACCGAACACGTTCTGCGATATTTTCCGTCAGTAGCCTAAGAAATAAATTTTCTTACGTAAAAGTTGGACGTGTCCAATTTGTAGCTGTAAGTCGGATCTTGGAGTTCGTTGGATTTCTGCCAAATGGCCATTGCGACGGCGGTGATCCACAGGGGCCCCACCAGCAGCAATTTGGGCAAATAGAAAGTTAACAACTTTCTTTCAGTCTGGAAAAAAGGTGCAGTTTTTGCTTTTATTTACGTTTGTGGGGCATGTTATGGCAATTATGTGGTAGTTCAGTTTAGTAGACCTAAATACTGTTCTCTGTGAATCGATCGGTCTTATTTGAAAGAAGTACGTACCACTTTCCTAATTATCGAGAAAAAACAAAACAAAAAACATCCTCAATACCTCGAAACTGACATTTTCCAATATTAACGCTTTTAAAAAATAATTTCCCGATTTTTCAAAACGTGCACCATACCTTTATTGAGGGGTGGAAATTGGTGGATGTGGTGCGTAGCGACACTTTTTCTGTTACCACCATAAATTCGATGGTTCGCTGTCCAGAAAGTTCGTATAAAAATGTTATTTCACAATTAATTGGGTAATTCGATTTTGTCCTGTTATAGGATGGATCGTTCGGGCGTCTTTCAATAAATAATCCTTCCTTTCCAACCAAGTATATTCCGTTCTGATTAATAGTAAAGCCCACAGGTACCGATAGTAAAGAGGAGCGAAGTAGTGCCGCCGGAGCCCGGAAGAGGAATAGGCTGAGTGCCTCGTTGCGCGCTGCGGACCCGATTTTCTTAACATTCCAATCGGGGCAATGCGGTCCCCCATCTGCCTGTTCATCAGCAGCTATCTTCCTCTTCAGATTTAATCGGAGCTACTTCAAGTGGCTCTGCCCGATAAAAGAAGCTCCGGTGTTCCGTGTCACAGCTCAATCTGATCGTGCCTGTAACATCACTCCCCCTTGCAAGAAGATCATGTCCTCATGATCAGGCGGTAATGGGGGGGTTAGGCGTTTTCCCAGGGTAGGTCCTCATCTTCTCTTCTTGAGCGGATAGCAAGGAGGCGTGACAGCGGTGGGAAGGTACGCTTGTGGTTGCTGGGCACGGAGCGATCAGGTACTTGGTGACTGGAGTGTGGTGGAGCATGAGTCGCTGGGCTTGAGCGGCTGCGTAGGGCCTGGTTAGGCAGCAGCGATCCGACATCTGTGTAGGAGGCCCCAGAGTGATGGTCCTAGGTAGCTGAAGTGAAGGTGGGCGTCCGTGGAAAAGTATGGGCCATGACTCTGGGGCCTCCTACACAACACTCTCCCTGTGACACAAAGCACTTTCGCCATCGCCATTTCCACTGTTTGAAGGCTTCTTGAAAGTCCTCAGTTTGAAGGCTTCTCAGTTGCCTTGTTGCTGCTTTAATGGCCTCAATGTCCCCCCTGTTGCGGGGGGATTTATATCGAAGCGATATCGCTCTAAGAGAGTCGGGAAGTTAGTACGATATCAAGCCGAATGCAATTGGAACGGAGAGTTTTATTCGCGGATTTCATTCGGAGTTTTACCACCACAGACAGGGGAACTGAGTGGGAGCGAACGCGTGCGTGGGCAACACGGCGACGAGGGAACCGGCTTGGATTCAACTCACTCCTGCAAAGTCTCGAGCGAATCGGGGCATTTGAGGTGCCCAGTCAGCATAAATGCCCCGGACGAGCCTCCGCTGAATCGAAGGGTTTGGTTCGTCCCGTAACACTCCAAATGCTGCCCCCCCGAAGCACAAATTTTGTTTTGGGGAATAAAAAGAAATGAGGTGGTGCCAAATCCAGTGTTCCTCTGGCACATGGACGTAGAATTTCCTAGTTTCTGTCTCGCCTGGAGGGACAAAGCCCCGAAAAAAAAAAATCAGCATTGTCTTGACATTTGACCGGGATTTTCTCGATTTTTTTTGTCTTCCACTCTTCGCTTCGGGATTTCAGTTGAATGTCAAATTCGTAGAACCAAGACTCATCCCCAGAGATGATCTCGGTTCAAAAAGTCACCACTCTCTTCAGCCTCCAGCCAGTCTTCACAGCCAGCCACAAAAAGCTTGGGAACAATTTTGGCACGCAATAATTTCGTACTTTGCTCAAAGAGCGCTCGTCAGCCGCCTGTCTGACGGTTAAATGACGGTCCTGCGGGACACAAGATCGAATTGTGTCCACATTGTCAGCGTGCTGGAAGTGGAAGGACGTCCTGACTGAGGGTCATCTATGAGACTTCCTCTCGCCCGTCGCGAAATCTTTTTAACCACCCGTGGACTGTTGGCTCCGTGAAAGCATAATTTCGATAAACTTGGTTGAGATTGAAATTGATGATGATTGATTGAAAAATTCGCGGCCATTCCTGCCGAGTTTCGCGAGAAATTTCATGATGGCAACGAGTGGTAGAGAGGGGGGCCACTTCACAGTTGCAAGGACGAACCTCTTCCTTTCATACGTGCACTGAGCTTGGATGGTGTAAAAGGGGAACCAGCCCAACAGGTCTCCCCACTTTGACTTCCAGTCTTCCTCCAACACTTTATACGAACTTTCAAGTCTCCAGGTACAGGCGCTGTATCATCGATCAAAGGATTTGTGGAGAACGATATGTAGGTACTAGAGTTATCACGTCATTATCTCAGGCTTTGGAAATAGTCTGAACTAATATTTAATAGCCAAACACGCGTACCACCCATGTTGACACTGTTCAATTTCCATGCACGCTCTCCTCTACTCTACAGCTGATCAAATAACAAGGGTTCCACCCCACCTCTGGCTATAAAAAGTATAAGAGACCGAATCTGGCTGCTACATTTCAAACATTGTCGTCACAGTGACTGTTCAATCACTAAAACGGCCAATCCCAATCTGTACTTTGCTTTCAAAGTACAAGCAAAAACATATTTTATCGACGAAATAAGCAAGAAGCACAAGACTACCTTGCTAATCAGAGTTCTGAGACATTACTGTATATCTGTACTTTTAAGGAGGTGGAAGTCAAACCATCTGTGAGGAGTCACAACAGTGGTGACACTGCTTGAAATTAGTAAGACCTTTTGGGGTGTGTGTTACTGGGACACTATCCTTATGTACAAGGCCATCTATCTAGGCTACTGACCTGTATCTGAGGTAGCAAACTAACGGTCAATCAAAAGAGAATATTGGCTGTGGATCACCAAGGCCTATAATGCTGTACCAACAAAGCACAGCGGCAAAAGCATCGGAAGTTGACTGTAGAGTGAAATGCTACTCTGGGCCAAACTCTGTGCCACTGGACGAGCCAGTTCCTCACAGGACATGGCGACTTCAATGTGCGGCTCCACTTTTCTCTCAAAGACTCTCCTTCCTACGTGGCTTGCACCTCTAATGCAGAGGAAACAAGGTGCTGCTACAGTGAGTGATGTTGTTCGAAGAGCAGACAAACCTGGCAGCATTGACTGCTCCAAACCAAACCTATAACCATTTTGCCAAGTTCGCAAAGGAGGTACAAGCAAAACATATTTTATCGACAAAAAAAAAACAAGATGCACAAGACTACCTTGCTAATCAGCGTTCTAAGACATTACTGCAAAGAAAGGTGGCATATTGATCTGCTCCTTTGTTACTTGCCACCCAAGTAAATAGTTCAGGTGGCAGTATAACCTGCCTCAGTTTTTTAGGCAAGACCCCAACCTCTGGATCATTCCAATCAACGCACAATTCTTGACTGAATGGATCACATCGCAACGAAATTCTATCTCGTCGTAAGTAGATGTTCTACAACTCATCATTGACATCGTTCCATCACCAGAGGATCACTGCCTCATATGATAAGTCAACTGACGTAGGGCGTTGGTTTCGGAACGAGAAACCTTCCCATAAATTTCATCGGATGAAGTACCTCGCTGCAACAACCACCCCATCTGACTTCATCAACTCCCTCTGGCAAATACAACCATCGCCCATAGCTGCTAATATTAAGGTCAATGATGGCCTTGTGAAACTCGCAGATCGGATGGTCGAACTCCCCTCCACCATCATTGCTGCACACAACTTTCTCACCTCACGAACTGCCCTCCACAATGTGTCGACACACCAACACATATTGTAGTTGTTATGGGTACGATCGGATTACGCCGTGACCTGGAACAGGAAGCCGCTCTTACATTGCAGAGCTGTTCCTTGTAGCAGATTAAATCGGAAGAAGAAGAACACGGACGAAGGACAGGGAGAGAGGGGGGACGGACTGCATTGGCGCGATCGAGAGGTTAGAAAAATGGGGGCTATTCCTCTTCTGGACGCCTTCTGCTACTCATCGATCTACCTCCATTCTTCTCTGTGGGCTTTGACTATACGTTACTAAGAAGGAAGGAAGTTATTATTGTGAGATGCCCTAACAGGGCAATGTGGGACGCCAATGTTACAAGGGGATGAATAATGAAGCGATATCACACTAAGAGAGTCGGGGAGTTAGTATGATATCAACCGAATGCAATTGGAACAAGGAGTTTTATTCTCAATTACACTTGGGGAAGTTTAACCACTACAAGCGGGGAACTTGGTGGGAGCAAACGCAAGCGTAAGCAATGAAGGAACCGCTTGGTTACAACTGATGGCAGCGAAGTTTGAGGTGCCTAGTCAGCACAAATACCCTGGACGAGTCTCCGCTGAATGGAAGGGTTTGGTTTGTCCTGGAACATAGTAATGCTTCACAGTCCCTTCCAAGAAACAAACATTCCATAAAAGTAATGTCTCATAGTCTTGGCATCTTCTTTTGCAGTCTATCAATAGTTGAGGTGTTGCTTCAACTGCTCACATTATCTTTTGTCACTTCATCAATGTTTGTTTTCAAGATTTTCTTTTGGAAAAGCGATTCAAATTACGCCGAATAAACTATTTTTAAACTCACCAAACTTGCAGCTCATAGAACCTTCCCCAGTGCTGCCAGTATGCTAACCACAGTTATTATCATTTTCTGGTTTTTAGCTTCGCCCCCGTGATGCCCCTCTTCTTCCCAAACTGAAATTAATCGTATCCAACTTCTGAAGTTAACGCTTATTACTTCTTCGGCATTAGACATTGTAGCAACCCAGTTCCAATAAGCAGGAACACATGCCCAAAACTGCCCGTTTTCCCAACACATTCTCCTCATCTGATCAAAAACCTCCGGCTATCAAAAATGGACGAGTTTGAATTCCACTGAATTTCAAATACTTTTGTCACAGTCACCAGCGCTAGATAGGAGTACGCACCAAGTTCCATCAAAATCGTTATAGTCATTTTAGAGAAAATTGTAAAAACGATGAACCAAAGTTAAAAGTCGTAAGAAATACACGTGCTACGAGCATTCTAGCGCTTTTTACAATAAAAAAGGTAAAGTTAAAATCAACTCGAATGAAAGACCAAGTTTACCTGTCTCAGCCCGTGGTAAATGCATATCCAGAAGAAGAGCAAACCGCAGAGGAACGTCGCTTGGAAAAGGGCGTCCAACATGCTCGGGACCCAGGAGTTTATGAGGAGGTTCAGAGGAAATATGGGATCTGCAAAAGAATTGGAGTTTCATCTTGAAAGACTGAGTTCTAGTTAGTGGAATTGAGTAGTTGTTCAATTATAAATCATAGTCAATCATATAAGACTAGCAACTTATGTGTGCGTGGTATCAGTTGGGCTAAAGAGGGGCAACCATGTCTTGGTCAGACTAGGCAGCCCTGGCCATCTCCAACGGTGGTAGATCGATCATAAAACCCTGTGCAAGTATATGACTCCTAGTGCTGGACCTTTATGCAGGTGGTCGTGGTTTCCCTCTAGGTCCTGGTGCTCTGGCTAATGAGGGGGGGGGGGGGCTTGCCAATGGACAAGCGTAGCCCTGGACAGGCGTGTCAGGCTCCTTCCTCTTCTTCCTCCTATCTTTCCTCCATCTCCACCACGATAGACGACTACCGATGCTGGTACTGTGGCCGGGCATTCAGAAACGCATAACATTTAAGGGCTCATGTCCGGCAGACTGGCTTAACGTCGGTAGGACTGTGCACAGCTATGCTTCTAAAGAGCATTGTAGTTTTGTTGAGCAGGTGACTAGAGTGAATGGTTATGAGAATTGCAGAGTCCAGCTAGGGGGGCTGGCGCCTTTCTGTGGATGAGTTTCTGCACCGCACAACAGTTAGAACCCAAGTTGGGGGGGGGGGGGTTGCAGAACCAAGATTTCGCCAATCTGCCCCTTGCACGTGTTCGTAGTGCAGCTAAAGTGAGGATAATGGAATACCAGCTTGTCCAGAAGTGTTGGAGGAGATACTTGTGTAGAGTCACAGCTGACATTGGAAGGTGCAGGGCATCAGAAAGCCCTTGCTCTCCTCAAGTTTGTGGCGTTTTAGGAGCCCCTCATGAGTGCTCCCAGTCACATCCCTGAAGAATATGTGATGACTCGCTCCTAAAGAGAATCTTTTCCCATCGTTATGTGTCCTTGAGGCATGTAGGTGCCATGCCAGCAACTCCACTTCCAGCTCGACTTGATGGTATTTCACCCTGCAGTTGGAATAAAGCCCTGAAGGTCGTTAAGCGGCTGGTTCTCAACCTAAATCTCCACATGGGAACACCTTCTGCTGGATTGTCACATACCCGAAGAACTGTCTTTGTTCCCAAGAAAAGTGGTGATTGGCCAGGGGGTCTACAGACCTATTTCAGTGTGGTTGATGGTCTTCAGACTGGTGGTCTTGTGCAGTTTTTCGTAGTTTGGCCTAGATTCTCAATATATTTCATATTCATGTTTAGGACCATCCGTGACTTCAGGGCAAACGGTCAAACTTTTGATTGAACATGTAGCTAACTTCAGCCCAGTGTTTTAAGGCCTTCTGACTCTGAAGAGCACTGTTTGGGAAAATGGACCGTGCATCTGAACCAAATAAGCTCAAACTTGATATTCTTCCCTCAGGTCAGTGTTGGGCGCCAAAATCAGGGTATGAGCAAAATCCACTCAAAACTAACAGTATCGTTATCAAGCCTAATGGGGAAACGGGCCAGGCCTAACGTGTGGCCTACCGGCTCATTGTTGCAAGAGTGGGGGGGGGGTTACTAGTTACGACCAGCCCTGGACAGGTAGGCACGCCACTGCTTTACATCCCGCCATCAAGGGAGAACAGCGGGGGTGGGCCTGTCGCTCCTGGTGAAGAGGGGAAGCCACTGCAGGGGGGGGGGGAGACCAAGCTTCTAGTAGTCACCTCCTAGCCGCCCAAGCTTGGGCGAATCTGGAGAACCTTTGCCTTGCCAACCACGTAGAGAGAAGCGTTGCTCTACATCCGGAGAGAGGGATGCGCGTGTTCGCCCGCACGTCCTCGTAGAGGGAGCAGGAAAAGAGGACATGTCCCGCCTCCTCACTGGCGCCCTCACTTGGGCAGGCGTCAAATGAGCGGCACCTAAAGAAGTATAGGCGCCGGTTGAAGGCTCCGTGGCCAGATAGCAGTTGGACCGCTGGAAAAGAGGGATGCCATTGTCCCATTCTCAGGCGGTCCCTGACAGTGGGAATGAGGGAGTGGAGATTGCGGGCTGTTGGGCCCACATCCCACCTTACCTGCCAAATGTCTCGGACAGCCTCAAATGCTACTTGTAGACGGTGCCCGGGAGATCCTTCCAGTCAGAGGGTGGGGACCAGTGACTCCAGAGCGCCGTGGTAGTTGTCTAGTGCCACATGCTTGATGCTAGCATGGCACGAAGATGGGCTAGGTGCTGAAAGGGGCTGCCGCTGGAAGAGAAAGCGATGCCCAGGTACTTGGCAGTAGTACAAGGCCTCGCGCACATGCTGCACATAGTTATCAAGCCATCTCCATGACAACCAATACTGTTCCATACCAGTGTCCAGTGAACCGTACTTCAGTTCGTCTTGGTCAACCTGACTTCCGTTCTTGTCACTATGGTATAGAGCCAAGCACAATTGGTTGAAAGAAGCACAACATTAAGAGGTAATAGCTCGTTTAATCTGTTGTGATGGAGTAGGCAATCGTTCATAGCACATTGAAGGTGTTCAGAGAGGCAAGGACCAGGCAATAGCGGTTTTTTGGTTTATTATTCATTCTGAATAATAACCCTATGTTTTTGGTCACGAAAAATTTTTTACAACCCCCCCTCAAAATTTGATACTTTACATTTCAAGACATGGAGATTCCAAATTTGCAATGTCCATCCGCCGTCCGGGCCGTTTTATGCCTTTAATGTGGTCCAAAAAATTCGTTCTTTCGCACAAAAAAACCATTTGGTATCTAGTTGTGCCCCCCATCTCGGCAATACGATCGGACGAAGCTCGTGGTTTTTATGGGCAAAAAGTGGTTAAAAAATTTAACAAAACGCAGTTTAATTGCAAATACGCCGTGTTTGGTATCGTTTTGAAGGTATTTCTACATCCTGGGTTGGATGGAATGAGTATCAGACGTGTACAACTGCGTATAGTGAAATTACAGTCATTATAGTGAGCCAAAGTCCACTAACTGAAAGAACTCGCGGGAACTACAGCGGAAGTCAACGTTTCGTCGTTTGTACTCCCTCCCTCCCGTCTCATAAAAAGTTCCATTGTGGTCAGGTCATGTTTCGTATGGTGTACTAGTATTAAATTTAACTTGGCTCTACGAAGTGCTTTTATCTAAGGTAAGTTATCCAATCTGCTGAAGAAACATTTTGAGTTCTTTCCAGATCTTTTTTGCTGGCCACAGACTCCTTCTTGACAAACAAGTCAAGTACTTAGGAGTCAATACAAGTGAGACGTGGCGTTTCAGCCTCCTCCAGTACCCCAATGGCAGGCCCTTGCAAAGTTTGCCTCATTAAGAGCGATTATTCGGTGTGTGTTACGGTGATGTGATCCTCGTGTACAAGGTGGTCTGAGGTAGCAACACAAAGTCAGTCAAAGGAGAGCACTAGCCCAATCCCTGACAGCTGTGCACCTAAGGGTCTACTAGGCCTACTGAAGCAATCCACGTGAAAATTGGTCCAAGTTACCCATTGAGTGCATGGCGGGCAAATGGAGATTGAAAAGCTCCCCCAGCTCTGGGCTGAACTCCGTTGAACTCCCTTTGTTGTGCTACATGAAAGGGCATTCGATAAATGGCAAATGAGATCGGAATCCTCGTCAAAGGGAGGGACATACGAGTTTTTGCCAACATCCAATGAGGCTGGAGTTCCTTACAGGGCATGGCGACTCTTCTTCTCTCTTCCATATCCTGCAGATATGATTTACTGTCTTTTGAACAGTTTAAAGTTTAACTTGCGTAGAAAAATATGTCTGTCTACTTACTGTCGTAGAGGAGTAGCAGCGGGAGCATGCATGACATCCACTTCTGTTCTATAGACCAGTCTCTTATGGGGAACTTGCGAAGAGTGTGAGCGAACCAGCACTTGATACAACAAATGTCAATGCGATTGTTAGTCTTTTTTTTTTTACAAATCAATTAAATTAAGTTCGTGTGTCAATATTTTTCAGTCGCTCTCTCGCCACTTGAAAAACTTCCAGTTTTCTCATCCTTTCTTCTACTGCAAGCTCATAGCTTCCCCAAGCCCCATTTTTTGCCATATCGGACATTGGGCAAAATGGTTACAAGCTGGCTTAGTAGCAGTCAACGCTAGTAGGTTTGTCTGCTCTTACAAAAAATGTCGCTCACTGTTGTAGGAAATGCAGTGGTGCACCATGTGATTTCTTGTTTCCTCCGCACTGGAGGGGCAAGATGCGCAGGATGAAGGGAATTGGGTGAATTGGAATTGAAGGAACTGGCTCGACCCACTTTCTCATAAGACGTTCGTGGATGTTGGGATCAAACTCATATGCCCATTCACCCATGGAAGGTTTCATTCAGTGGATCGGTCTATTACAGGGTTCGGCCTTGAGCAGGAGGAGCTCCATTTTCCTCTACACTCGTCCACCATGGACTCTAAGGCCAGTGGTCACTCAGGGGTGCTTCAATGGATGCTGCATTGTCGGCCTTGGGGATCCGGAGGAGTGCAGGGCTCTCATTTGATTGGCTGTTAGTTTGCTATGCTAGACAACAGGGCATTGGCCAGTAGTGAGGATTGTATCACGATAACACACATCTCAAGTGGTCTCATGAATTGCTCGTAATGTGGCAAACATTATGAGGGCAATGCCTTTGAGGGGCTGGAGGTGTTTTCTTAAACACAACCTCTCACCTCTATTGCCTCCTAAGTAATTGCTTCTCAAGAATGAGCCTGTAGCTGCCAAAATGTATTGGCCGACGGCTATTTCCTCCGCCACCTGCAGCTTGAAATGAAAACTTGCTTAGCTAGGTAATAGGGCACTTCATTCCTCTTAAAGACTCCATCGTGCAAGTCTTGTGCCTCCATTCCGAAGAAAACATGAAACCACACGATCCTCCACTGTATTTCCCACAACAATGAGCGACATTTCATGTAAGATCAGCCAAACCTTCCAGCCCTGACGGCTACTAGCAAGCTTTTAACTGTTTTACGAAGGAGGTTATGGCAATAAAAACACACAGTTGATTTTCCCATTGAAACTTGTCACCCATGGTTTGGTCAAGTGAGAAACCGCATTCTGAGCTCCTT
The DNA here is from genome assembly GCA_020466155.1 of Pachypeltis micranthus. Classification (NCBI taxonomy): domain Eukaryota; kingdom Metazoa; phylum Arthropoda; class Insecta; order Hemiptera; family Miridae; genus Pachypeltis; species Pachypeltis micranthus. The sequence goes on from CM035775.1 coordinate 14,167,773, forward strand.
TCAGATGGTTCAGATTCCCAAGGCAAAAGCTCTCCATCAGGACACCCTGCCACAGCTCTGGGTTTGGTGGATGCTGAATGAGTGAGGGCTCTTGCGCAATATCAAAACTCCAACCTCCATCACTTTTGAAAGATATCACTCTCTTATGAGTTTTGATAAGGAAACAGACCTGCCCCAAGCCACCCCTTGTGAGAATGCACTTTTAAGAGTATGCTTCCAGTAGATGACTGTAATAACATTATCTTTCTATCTTGAAATGTTTCTTGGAGCAAACCTCTACCCCTTAAGCTACACGTTGATTCCCCAAATGCCTAAATTTACTGACAGTTCTTGACTTTTGCTAGTGTGAAACCTCAAACTCCCATGTTGCGACCACAGGGAGTCCTCACATGTAACTGAGCTCACTCAAGGTGTCTGTTGTTGATTGTTCTTCCTCTAGTTACTTGTTTGAGGTGGCTTTTAGACATTATTCTGATTTCATACTGTCGCCTCTCCTGCATGGTTAGAAGAAGAAGAAGACATCAGGGCACCAGCCTAGGCCGAGGGAACAATGACCGAAGTTGTGGCCATTCAGGCCCATTTCCCATCTCCCTAGAGTTATTGGGAGTCGGCTTGGCTTCTTTAAAAGGGGTTTCGGAATCTACCAGTCCCCTCCACGAATTATAGGATGCATGGTTACAAAATGAAACCGAAATGTACCATACTCTCCAAAATGCTCGAAAAGCACAATGTCAGCTCATGCCCCTCGCAGTTCAGTTTGTTAAACCTTCCAAAATAGCACAGATGCATTAATTACTACACTACATTCAAAGGGCACTAGTTGGCGTTAAGTGATAATTGGGACTTACCGTTGCGACGAACGTGAAAAGCAGAAAAATAAATCTGAACCAGATTTCAATTTGAGTGAACCCCGGGTTGTAGCTTTTATGGTGGAACGTAACCTCTCGGATCTTGTAGTGGTGATGGAAGGTTCCCAGCCCATAGAACTGCACGCTGAAGATGTAGCGGGTGTATTCCAGATATCCGAGGTGGAGTATTGTCACTTGATTACAGCTGTGGTTCTCACAGTGCAGGTGGTGCGTTCTGCTGTACAAATTGTCAGATGCATTAGGGTACATAATGTATAATGACACAGCTCAAAATGAAAAGGACCTTGTTATTGAGATTACTGTACTTTGAAAGAGTAAGGTAAGTGAAGGGTTCGGTCTTCCAAGTCTGTTTTTGTACAATATACGTATCTGCAAGTGCCTGACAGTCTCTCATTTCCACTTCTTGACATTACTTTTCGCCAAAAACTGGTCTGGAGTCATTAGACAGATTGCACATCTTCACTTGAACATTTCAAAGAATGTTTTCCCCCCAAATTCTTCCTTTCCACTCCCATTGTATCGTTTCACATTAAGAGAATGATGTATACCCACACTACCTCTTCGCCGAACCTGTGTAGCTTTCAGATCTCATGTTTTTTTTTTTTTCGCTCAATGGCGGACAGACGTGACTGAGCTTCGTGCGAGGGCTGTACCAAAAGCCTAATTTGCGTCAGAACGACGGCAATCTCGTCCTCGCGTTTCTATCTGATGTAGACTTGCTAGTGGTGTTCAAGGGACGTAGGGCGCATGCACACTAGGGCAGCCCTCTCCTCTGCTATCCTTAAGTGGCTTGTACATGAATGTGTTCCGCCTACCTACTCAGTTCCGTGAGTGCTATTTCTCCCAGGTACATTACTATCCTGAGTTTCCACGACAAAATTATTTATCGTATCGTTGAGAATCTAGTAACGCAGTAGTTACGTTGTGTTCGGGAGAGGTATTTGCTGAGGTAAGAATAACTACTTCCTTTCCACCTTGCTCTTGCGAAAGCAAGGGCCCATTGCAAGTCTTGATACAACTTAGAATGCATCAAAAAAAGGACAACACCTTCAAGCGCGATGAAATTGTCCCCTAAACGTCAGAAGAGTGTGGGAAACGGGAAGCCCCATGTCAAATGGTGTAGTGTTTGCAGCCATGGGCAGAAGCCTCCCATGGTACCATTTGAGGTAGCTGTGGCTTGAGCAGCATATGGAGCTGAATGGGTGGCAGATTGCTGAGAGGCCCTCTGGTCCTCATCCACCACATGAGAAAGGGTGTCAGGTCGCATAGTACTCAAACTGTCAGATAGCTGTGTCTAGAGGGTTCACAGTGGGTTGCACCTCCTGCTGCTACCTGGACGAGGACTTCCTTACGGACGCAGCGTCGTGGCTGACAGGCCCTCGTCTTTGCCACGTCTCCAGCAGGCACCTCGTGGAGGTGAGGTTGTATTTACCAGTAAAGGGTAATTGGAGCCCATCTTTTACTGCTCGATCATGTGTGTTCCAGCTGATGATGGGCCTAGGATATTCGCATATCTGGTCCTTCCCCCGCAAGAGTATGATGACATTGTGACTTTCCATTTCTTTAGGAACTGCTCGTTTTCCTATCACTAATCACGTTGAGAGTTGAAGTAGTACGTCGCTCATGACTTGTGACATTGGCAGATTGCCATTGGAAACACTTGTTACATTACATGCTTGAGACAGGTTTTTTAGTTGTTCCCGAAATAGCCGTCTCGGTCGATTGTAACTGGTCTGTCAATTTCTGGTCTATAGCCAACGTTGTGGCCAACTCTTCGAGCTCGTGTAGGTTTTATAAATTGACACCGCAATGTTATGAGTTATGGAATAACAATTCAGTATTCTATTGAAATGTTGAACTCAAACTAAACTTTATTTACACGATATTAACACCAACAACAGGAACCAATAATAGTAATCGGATGTACCTGGAACAAAACCCAGGAAATGCCGAATCAGCAACTTGGGGGAATCAACGAGCTTCAAACTGACGTCTTTCTCTACATTACACAGCGTTGCCTCGACATTGCGCATCTCTCTTTTCCTAGTTTAGGTCCTAAACGACTGTTAAATTGACTAAACGTTACCTGTTGTGGGCGGCAACCGGACGAAGTATTGCGATTTGACTGTGACTATCGTCCAACGCGTCGATTCCCACAGTCACGTGGAACGGTCTGTCAATGCTGTCATCTGAAGACAAATCAGAACCCACAAGTTGCATTATATTTTCGACTAATTTCACTTTAAATTGGGCTTAAATGTAATTTTTACTTTCAGCTTTCCAAAGAATAAAAAAAAGGTTAAAGTTAACTTTAACAATTGACCCTATCACTTCAATAAATAAAGGATTATGTTGGGTTTGTTCTCGGAGGTCGATTGGTTCGGTGTCTTTTGCCCGGGGAGTCGGCCTCTGTGTTTACAAACAATCCCCTTCCTTTTCCCATGACCCCTCTCTTACGTTTTTACTTTCCTTGGCTCTACGAAGTAGAAAGGAAAGTTATGTAATCGGCTGAAAAAAAAATTTTGAGTTTTCTTCAGATCTTTACGTTTCAGACCCTCCTGAGTCCGAAAAACACAATTTGGGAAAATGGTCTGTGTGTGTGTGTGTGAACGATTTTTAGAGAAAACCACCGTACCAAATCAGCTCAAACTTAATATTTCGTCCCCAAGTTACCATGGGACGCCAAGATAAGGGTATAAACAAAATCCACCGAAAATTGACTATAGTTATCATAGTGATCAAAACACCAATTTTTTTTTCTCAAAAACAGCTCTAACGATTTTGATTAAATTTTTTATATAGATAGCTCTCAATAAGATAATTATACCATAAAATTCCCATTCGTGGGAAAATGACGAGAGCAGCTCAATAAATTATCAAAATATTCGACGAAAAGCGTTTTTTGCGCTATTTTTTTCTTATAACCTCCGCTGGAATGTTAGTAGAATGTTTAAAAAAATTGTTATTGTAGTCCAATCCAATACCTAAAGGGTGAGTGTTTATAAACGCTCATGAGATAGATGGGGCTCACTCCAGAAATTCCTTAATTTCAACTACTGTCGTTTCGCTTATTACCAGTTCTAACAGTTATTACCCAATAACTCTGCAAAAGTAATTACTATCCTTCTTCAAAAAATTCGTGTTCACAGCGTCATTAATTATCTGTGTACCAATTGGTCACTAATGGTCCTGGAATGAGTACGAGGAGCACAATAAATTCCAGAACTGTAGGCGCTACCGTTTCCTGCTGCTGTGACGTGTTGTTTGACCAAGTTCAAAGGCCATGTACAAAGTGAATCGACGTAGAGCTAAGGAAAGTTGTGTGTTGCAACGCACCAGATATTTTATCATAGTGTTAATGCAGTCCTCTCACCACGTTCATCCTCTTTTATTTCTTTTACTCCAACTCAAGCCCCCACCTCCCATGTGCCCAACAAAGGCTGTCCCACCCAGTTGCACTAACTCGGTTTCGTCATATCCCAGTTAACCCCTTGTGCTGCATGAACTCTCATACTCTAGACTGTACTCTACCTCCAGTTCTCTCTCGAATTATTGAAAAAGTTTCAGACAGCACAAAATGCCGCCATTCGGTTCATTTATAATTTACATTGGGAGCGATTTGAACTCTCGCGTGCAGTTCTGGTATGAGAGCTGCTAAAGCTCCTTACCCCCCTCAAATTTAGCTCATTAAGTCATACATCGAGAAGAAGTGTATGGGTTAACCACGAGAAATGTCAGAGTCCACCTTCAAATTCAAAAATGTGGAACATCAGCTTTCAGTAACTCATTTATAGTACAAGCCACAAAATGCATAATGCGAATCCCGAAGTATTTACTCATTCCGTACACGAATTCAAAAATTGGTACAAATTGCAGTTGATGGGGAGATACAATTGAGGTAAAATGTTTTAATACTTTTTACTGAGTAATTTCATGATGCATCTATGTCAATCTGTTATTATTCTTTAGTGAGATAATTATGTTGAATATTATTTGACGTTGGAACGTCGTGTGTGCACTATGTATTCAGATAGATGCATTCTCTCTCTCTCACCTCTCACTTCACGTCTCTCCCTCTCTAACACAATATATCCCCGTCAACGTTTTACCTTCGATGTTGGCTTTTATGACGGCGATCACCCAAAGCTGTTGGTGGTACGTCGACAACATCGGCGTCTTCATAACGAAAGGTCCGCTGTAAATCGAATCGCTCGACAAATTGTGCTTCTTGAGAACGTCGCTTCCTTTGTAATTCGTCTCCGTCGTTATGGGAGGCCCTGAAATGGAACGGTAACGTTATTATAACACCCAGGCTCCAAACATTTTGGGTATAACGAGGACGCTTTTGATGAGAGCTCTTGTTGAAAACGTTGCATTATGAAAAAGTAGCGTTTGGTTTAGGAAGCGTCGAATTTAGTCACAAAAATTACTTTTATCGTGTTGGACCAACCACTTTCAACGTAAAGAACGTACTTTTACTTTTAATTGAGGAATTTTATGTGGACTGCGGAAAATATAATTTGGAGAAAGAACATTGCCGGGGGAGTGTAGAATTTAGTTTGGGGTTCTAATAAGAACTCAGTTTGAACAGAATAAATAAACTGTATCGTTGAAAATATAAGATAATTGAGTAAAAATAGGAGCACGTTCAATTTAAATGTATCATTTTAGCCGTGAGACGTGAACTTTATTGAAGAAAGACGTAGTTTTGCCACGAAACTGCGGAATTTGGTTTAAAAAGTTCACACTATTGGGGTCTGGTGTTGACATTCACGCAACTTTCCTCAGTTCCACGTGCGTTCGACTGAAAAACAAAGTTGCAAACTTATTTTGTGAAAATGGAAAATCTATAATGTGAATATGATATTGATAGATAATGTTGTCTTTAGTTTAATTGATTATGAAAACGACGAAAATTCAGGCTTCGTTATGGTCGATTTCGTTCAAAATGTGATCTGTCTCGCGGTTTTTGCTTCGTTGGTGCGTTATTTTTCGTACTTGTATCATTAGCCAGCCATACACGAGCAGATATCTGCAACAGATATCGCGTTTTTAAACGATATCTGTGGGAAAGATCTGTGCGTTAGTGGGCGTTAAAAAATGATGAAAGATGTGAAAATCGACCAGAGATATCTGCGAGAGTTCAAATCTGGCAGATGGTAGTCGGGCGTCCCCCTTAACCTGCAGACTTCTCGGAAGCGATGTCTGTGGTTTAAAGAACTGTTCGATTAGCCAGCCATACACGAGCAGATATCTGCAACAGATATCGCGTTTTTAAACGATATCTGTGGGAAAGATCTGTGCGTTAGTGGGCGTTAAAAAATGATGAAAGATGTGAAAATCGACCAGAGATATCTGCGAGAGTTCAAATCTGGCAGATGGTAGTCGGGCGTCCCCCTTAACCTGCAGACTTCTCGGAAGCGATGTCTGTGGTTTAAAGAACTGTTCGATTGGATCGGGCAGTCACTTAACGTTAAGATGTTCTGTTGTCCACGAGTGTTTTCCCCTGTTTTCACATAAGTAATTCAAAACTCGTAACAGCAAACATTCGTAGGAAACTACAATTTTCGTAACTACAAAAAACGATCTCCCACAACCTAATAAATTCGTAAATACATTATTACTGGTTGGCACCGACCCCCAGTGGCATATTTACCCAGAATGGGGGGGGGATAGTATTTTCAAATTTAGTTGTAGTTTTTTATTAACAAAAAACCAAATGAATTGAATTACGGGAGCCGGGGAGATGAGCTAGCAAAATGTTCACAATCCCGCGGGTTGTTCTCCCTAAGGTGCGTTAACAACTTCATGTGCCCGACCTTCCCCCTTTCCGAAACCCATGACTTCTCCCAAACTTGTCTTTTTTTGGCTTAGTCGTTTTATGGGCAATAAAAAACATACCCGCCGCAAAAGCCGCTAATTTTCGCTTTTTTTACTACGAAAATCACTAACCCCTTGGCATCAACTTAAGGAATGTGTGACCGATCTAGAAAATATTTCGGATTCGACCGATAACTCGAGTCTGCCAGACGAACGTCGGTGACAGACCTGAATCTGTCAGATTTCATCCCACGAACGAACAGATGACATCGGGCACTGGTCAGGTGACAGACCTCGGGCATGAAAGATCGGCCGATAAGTTTTTCGTGTTAAGGGGCAACGACCGATCTCATCGGTCACTCCAGATCGTTAGCGATATCTGTCAGATGAGATCGGGCGACTAAATCTGCCGCAAATATCTGCTCGTGTATGGCTGGCTATTTGTGGGCGTTGGCCCGCGCGTAATACGTGAATGGAAATACCTGCGAGTCCTATGAAGACAGCGAGACCCAGACAGACGTAAAAGCAGACGAACACCATCACGAACTCCCTTTTGTGCATCGAGTACAACCTCATTTGGACTGACCTGACAAAATAAACGGGTTCATTATGTACATTGTGATATGCGGTAGGGGAAAAGGTGTAAAAACTGAGAAAACTTCTGTTAGCGTTCTCATCTTTATAAGTTTTGGGCAATTATGCCATCGTCAGTACAGCTAGCAAATTGAACATACGCTGGGGAGACTTGTTGTACACTAAAGTGAAGATCAGACCATTACAAAGCCGCTAGTGAATGCGGGGACTAAAGAAGAATGCTGACTGCAAGCAAGTAGCCTGGAGAGGCGAGTGGTCCGTAATAGCTGAACTTTGTAACAGCATTGGGGAAGCGGGCGGATGATTTATTTATTTGGAATGACCGGGAGCAAGCCCAGAAATCGGACGCGATAATAGTCGCCACAACACACTGGTGAGAATGTACGAGACGCTCCACTGAAAGGCCAACAAGCGTCATTGTGTTTGGTGAGGGGTGGGGTGGGGGGCTAAAGAACAGAAACCAGCAGAGTTAAAGGGAGTCAGCGGGGGGAAGTGCAGATAGAAGCTAGCCAGTTGAGAACATCGAGAAGGCAGAGATGTAGACAGTAGGTTACACTACTGTCCTGACTAAGATGGCAGGGAGCATCAAGCCAGCCTGAGTGGAAACGACAAAGGAAGGCCTTGCCAGTTATGATACAGCAGTAAGTAGGTCTCGGGGGATTAGAGAAACTGGTAATTAATGTTGCACGATCTATGCACTCGCTCGTTGTGCTCGACGTGACAACTATTAAATGAGCCCCAGATGACTGAGCGGTACTCGAGAATAGGAGGCTTGGGTGCTCTTTGATAAAGGGCAGTCAGGGCAGCAAGATACTTCCTGGCATTTCGTTTCATAAAGCCAAGGGAACTCATTTTACGAGCTCATTTTTATCTGAGCAATACGGTGGGCGTTCAAAAGTATTCTGAAAGTCCTTTACTATAGTGAGATGAGTGGGGGGTGAGTTGTAAATCGAGTATGTGTGGAGCACGGGAGTGATGGAAGGATGTTATTGCACTTTTTGCTGGGTTGAGAGAAAGACCTCTCTGAATGTGAGGGTAGACCTTGGCATCCTCGGTGTAGATGAGCAAATTGACCTGGCTTGAGGCAGCAAAAACATCGTTGATGACAAGGGTGAACTGAAGGGGGCCAAGGTGGGAGCTCAGTGCAGACAATAAAGGGCTCTGAGAGGCCACACCACTAGCCTGCGATGCACACCCAGGTAGTTCTGGAACCACTCCAAAAGAGAGAAGAAAACATCAAACAACTCAAGGACACTGAGGATGGTAGCTCGGGGAGTGTATCGAAGGCATTGAGAAGTCAATCATCAGAAGATCCATCAGGTTGATGGCCCATAAAGATGGGCTTCAATAGAGGGACAACAATACGTTTCTCCAAGAGTTTGGAGATTGTGGAAAGAGAACAGCCTCATCCTTCTTGAATACCACAGTGTTAAATGACGACCTCCAGATATCATGGTACAATCCTGTAAGTTGGGAAAGGGAATGCGGATCTCAGGAACAGAGAAGGGACCTTCTCTGGGGATCATGCTCACTGGAAAAACAGAACACCCCAAAAAAACACGACGTCGACAGGAGGGTGCAAGGATAGGAAAACAATGTGGCTATGGACATCGATAAACACCAGGGAATCATGAGAAAATGGGACAGCAGTGGTAGACGAATCTGATAGACGTTAAATGGGTCTAAGAATAAGGGAATATGGGATGGGAGTTCACATCTAGAGCTGAGTCAAGACACAAGACTTGACAAGTCTTTAATCCTCCCTGCTCATCTCCACAACCATTTGCTACAGATGTAGTAGACCAGTCCACTGCAGGGCAGTCGAGGTTATCTTGAGAAGGGCACAGTAGTTGGCATCAGTTTGAACTCGGGTGAAGACCTTGACATCTTCGGCCTAGATAAGGACCTGGCTCAAGGCAGCAAAAACATCGTTGATGACAAGGGTGAACTGAAGGGGGCCAAGGCGGGAGCCCTGTAGGACACCAGACCAGGCAACAAGAGGTGCTGAGAGGGCACCACTGAGAATGGTAGGGTGGGGGAGTGAGCTGAAGGCCCTCGAGAAGTCAATCGTCACGAGATACACCTCTGAGCCCATATTTATGGCCTGTACAACGCACACCTGGAAATATCATCCTGCTAGCTATTGAGCAGCCAGACATGAAGCCACGCTGCTTGTGTAGTATGTGGTGAGAAAACTTTTTCTTTTTTTTCCCTAACCTGCTGCAACTGGGGAACCCCCACTCGCTCACTCATCCGGGAGGCGGCTGCGGGCCATACGACACCGCTAGAGCCGCAGGACCAATGGCATTTCGCCGTGGCACACCTTGGGCCCATGTCCTGACTCCCCAGTGGCCCCATTGGGGGGCCCACCTAGTTTCCCAGCCGCCGCCGGTACCCATTGCCTCACCCCCCTGGGTTTGGAGGAGGGGGGTGCCTGGTCGGGGATCGAACCAGAGTCCGCTGGTTCTATCCTTGCCTGGCTCGGAAGGCCTCGTGCCCCAACGCACTCAGCCACTGCGCCCCCACTGCAACCTCCAATGGGCCTATTGTGTGGGTGCTCCCCATCTCTCGTGGAGCTGGTATTCTCTGATGTGATGTCTCCACAATTCTCGCACGAAACGCAAGATGACCCTGAGGTCCATCCCTACAACCTCCTCCAGTTGCAGTTGAGGGACTCCAAGCACTCTAAGGCACACTGCCAATATTTTCTATTTCAGACCTGTGCGCCAAAGCTACTGTCTGTCTGGATCCTTTGCCCATAAACTCCTGGACCTGCTAGGCCACCCCTTACTGATCTGTCGGTATAATACACACCACACTCCCTGATAAGCGGAACAGCCTCCCCCCCCCTATCCCGTCAAATACCAGGTGGTGGTGACAGAGGAATCTGAATACAACATACTGTACAAACGTATCTAAGGGACTCTCGAGAAAATGCTGGAATGGGAGTTCACATTTAGAGCTTTGAAGGGTGAGACTTGAAAAGTACTTAATCTGACACGTCCCTGCAGTTTGGTGGCAAAGGGGGGTTGGTGAGAGGCGTCTCAAACTGCACGCATCCGTATCTGGATTAAGACGATGAAGCCATCATCAGTACAACTGACAACCTCAACTTACACTGAACTTGAACTACGATTCGCAAATCAAATTACAAAAACGCTTTCAAAATTAAATGGCTACGATTTTCGTTACTAATACCAAGCAATTAGACGTTAAGTTAAGCGCACAAAACTTGATTCTGTATTTTGTACAGTCACTCAGCTCGACACAACCTGCACAATAAAAATAAATAAACAATGGACGGGGCGCTGCACGTGAGTTCGTCCCCCCCCCCCTGAAGGGCAGAACCGTGCAAATAATCGTAGCAAATAAAACACGACTCACCTCTCGCATCTGTCGTGGTGGTAGGCCGGGGCTATGTATTTGTTGAACTCACTGAATAGGTCGCTAAACTGCGACAAAGTATTTCGACACTTCATCAAAAACCCGCCGTTGGGCAAATGGTACGAATAACCGAAATTCGGGGCTTCCATTAGGACTTTGGCTTCGCGCGGTTGTCGAGGAAAGGGAAATTTGGAAAAACCGCGGCCCAAAAGTTTCGTATTTAAATGAAGAGAAATGGCGTGAAACGAGGCATGTTGTTCAGAGCGAGTTTGGAATGGCGTCAGATGTATCGTGGGTCAGGGGGGGGGGGGCGCTCCAGCTGAAACAAGTTATTGATTTTCGGCTCATTCTGGCGCTTCCCCGCTTTCCAATCCGCCAGTTGGGCTCTCAACGCACCGGATCCTGACGGCAACCAATTCGACTGACATTGACACCCCCCCGACTGTGTGTTAAACTATCAAATACTTTTATAGAAAAACTAAACTTCCAAGCACACTCCTCCCAATGGAAGAATTTGTGAAGATCGCTCTGTGGACTCAGCCTCACAACTTCCAAACGAATTCTCCTCGCGTTTTAAGGGCTTCCGAGTCCGAAAAACACTATTCGGGAAAATCGTCTGTGCGTGTGAACACGATTGAGAGGATAAGGCGTTTGAGGCGCCAAAATTGTTATAATGTTCGTGTTTCCAACACTGAGTTGTTAACTTAGTTTCCACATTTACTTATTTCATTATACGTAGGATTTTAAGTGGGATAAATTGAAATATAGAAAGCCGTAGAATTATAGGTTATTAAATATAAGTGAAAATGAAATATAGGTGAAAATCGTTTGAGCCGTTTTAGGGGGAAAAAAAATTTGGGTGTTTATAAAAAATAACAAAAAAAGAACCAGCTCAATCGGATCAGCCATTCTCCCGCAAATCAAACGGACCACGCGCCGAAATTAGGTTTTTTAGACTCAGTAGGCCTCAAAACGTAAAGATCTGAAGAAAACCCTTTTTTTTTGACACGACTACTTTCCTTTCCCTTTGGGGTAGCGGAATGTAAAAAACTGCGCTAAAATCGTTTTTCGTCGAAATGTTTGGTAATTTATTGTGCTGCTCTCGTCACTATCACAAAGACGAGACTTTTATTGTATTATTGTGTCTTCAATAGCTGTCTATATCAAGAAAAAATTAATTCAAAATCGTGAGAACCGTTTTTTACAGAAAAATATTTAGTCTTGTGATCACTATGATAACTATAGTTGGTTTTCGGCGGATTTTGTTTATGCCCTTATTTTTGGTAAAATTATGACATCTGTGTTTGCACGACCTTTACTTTCTCGTATGTCCTTGAAGTTCTAGTTAGGAATGGAGAGTAGAGGTTATTCGCTCATTAAGGGGTTTGGTCGCTCCTCTCAAATGCTACTAGAATCTACAGAAAAATTGAGGGGGTATTCCAATCAAGCCTGGTCAAATGGTCACAAGATAAATAGGAGCTACTCCAAAAATTCCGGAATTACAACCTCCGCCGTTTCACGTTCTACGGTTTTTCACAATTTTTACCCGATTATTCCAAATTATCCCCAAAAAATTCACGTAGGCAATCTCTTAAATCTGTGATTAACGAAACCAATGCTAGTTTGTTTGGCTTTTGATCACGAACCTCACAGAACAAATTCCAGAACCGTGAGTGCCTCGCGCTATCATGTAATGAATGCAGAATGAAACACAGATTTGATTAGTTTCTAGACCCAAGAGAATCACTAAACGCAAGTGAGGACAAGGAAAGTTGTGTAATGCGTCGTACCAGATCTTTACTGTGTGATTGTGTCTAAAAAAAGTTTAGTTTTCTTCATATCTTAACGTTTTGTGACCCGCTCGAACCAAAAAACCTAATTTTGGCGCGTCGTCCGCGTAAGTGCCCCCAGAAAGGTGGCCCAACCTTGTCTCTTTAGAGGAGTGAGATTATGAGGCTGTTGAGCTGGTGAGTAGAGTAAATGGTTATGAGAATTCTCAACCTGCAGAGTCCGGCAAGGAGGGTTGTTTCTGTGGGTGAGTTTACGGGCTATTTGCACAGCATTGTCCCCAAGAGATTTCTCGTGTCTGCCCCCTGCAAGTGGTCATAGGGCAGCTAAAAGGATGAGGCGGGTGGAGTACCAGAGTGCCATGGGCAACCTCGAGGGAACCCCTGGACAGCGTTGTGTGTTCCACAGTTCTCGAGTGTTGTCAGCAACTCCACTTCAGCTGGACCCGATGGTATTTCCTACCAGCAGATGGAATAACGCCCCGAACGCTGTTAAGCTGCTGGTTCTCATCTTACCTTTTGCTGGATTGTTGCGTACCCATACTGTCTTTCCCCCCCCCCCAGGAAAAGTGGTGATGGGCTGCAGATCAATCTTCCAGCACTTCCAAAAAGTACTTTCATCTCGTCACCAGGATGTCATTGGCAATGTCCAGAGGATGGTACTGCCGAGAATCTCACAATTCTACAGATAGTGCTGTACCAAGCCTGGAAGAAAAAGTGCTATCACATGCAGTTGCCCTGGGTGTTGCTATGGCTTTTGACGCGGTATGCCACCAGGCCTTGGCCTATTGCTTCCGTGGTGTGAGGGCTCCTGATTGACTCATCGGTTATGTGAGCTCTTCAAGTGTGGCGATCTTGCAGGTTGGAAGAAAAATGTCTGGGAGCGTAGCAATAGGGCATGTCGTTCGGCACGGGGACCCCGCTCTTTAATCTTGTGACACTTGGCAAGCTGCGTCAACATTCGGGTTTGATCTTGCCCCAGGTACATTATTCTTTGAGGATGAGGTCGTGAGAAACCAAGCAGGGCTCATAGATCGCCCTAGGGAAGGTTGGAAGGCATGCGTAGATTGGGGGGGGGGGCGACTCTTGGTGCTGTACAATTGAGGTTATATCATGAATGTCATGGATGCAGGTTTCATAATTTGTGAGTCTTGGCAAGAGGCGTCCTCAAGATGTGGTACTACCTTAAAATCGAGTCAACCAACCTTGGTGGTTATCTTTGTAAAGTTACCAAGGCTTCACTGAAGCCACAGCTGAGGCTCTGAGATGAACTATGGTGTGGTCGGGGGGGATCATCCAAAGGCTAATAAGCCTTGATAGAATGGAGCGCAGTGCGTGTTTGCCTAGGCCTCCCACAAGGCGCCCCATATGCATACATTCACTCTCCGGTTCGATCTGGGGGACTCCGTGTGTTTTTTATACCAAACTTACCCCTACGAAGTTGGAATTCGCATCATGGTGCCTTCACACCCACCAACCGATTCCATTCATTTTTTCAACCACTAAAAGCCAACCATGTGCGTTATCAGATTATTGGCAGAGTGAATTGATAGGAGTGTTTACAACTGGACGACTCTGCCAACCCAACCAGCCTCTTCCCTGAAGACATCCCTCCTCAATGAGATTGAAAGAAGGTTCTGTTTTATGTTGTTCTTCCTTCATACATTACTTTTATTTTTTATTGAACGTTGCTTTTCATTTCATTTCATTATTGCCGATAATACAGTGATTCTTTCTGACATTGTTTATTTTCTAAGTTGTGCTCGAGTTTGCGTCTTCTCTATCACGTTGCCACAAACTGAAGAAGGTGCAACAGCTGTCAACAGAGTCTTGCCGCTATTTTCAGGTGCTGCCGCAGCATCATCAACAACACAGATACCAGGGATCGCACCGGCTACTCCCGACAACATTCTTGAACCGGGCCGATAGCCAAAGAAGGAGTGAACCTTGCATACAGCTGAACTAGAACACAGTGGAAGGCAATAGCTGTTGTGTTTTGTCTGAATACGCCTGCCTTCATCACGCCAACACTGTTCCATGTCACTCTACCACTATTCTCTTCTTGCGCCATTAGCGCCTGCTTGCTTTGCATTTGCTTGTTTTTTTTTTTTTACCCGAGGGCGTGGTTCTACTCATTACAATACCAAATTCTACAGAGTTGTCAACTTAAAACGGCGAACGAACAAATAAATTACTAAACATTACAGCAAGTGAACTTTATTTATATTATTCAATCACGCGGCTTTATGTACAACTCGAGCGCATCAACGACTGTATGCACATATGTTAACATTGAACTCGTTTAGTCCCAATATTTGATAAGGCCGTCCCACCCAGCAGTGGCCACTTTTGACGACTCGTGGGGGTGCCAAAGGGCTGAAATGCAAACCGCGTCGTGGGCCTTCCACTTCTTGAAGAGTTTGGTCGTCTTCCAGTCCCAAACATACGCTTTTCCGTCGGCGTCCCCAGAGACAACGTAACTGGAAAATTCAAGCACGTTCAAATTTATTTCATTATAAATAAAATACGTAATTAGATAGTTCTACGAAGTTATGTAATTGGTTACATTTACATAATTTCTTAACTACGAGGCATATCTACAAAGTAAGTGTACTCGATTTTTTTAGGGATCAAAAAAATGTATTAAAACAAAAAAAAAACGTGCTTACGTAGGTATACATTTAAGCTATTTTTCTACGTAGTCGCCATTTCTCTCGATGCAGGTAGTTAGGCGGGGGATCAATTTTTTTATGCCTGCCTCGTAGAAATCTGCCGCCACCTCCTTCGTCCACTTGTCGACCTCCCTCTTCACCTCCTCGTCGGTTGAAAATTTTTTTTCCACCCATGTGCGTCTTTAGAGAAGTGAAAAGATGATAGTCTGAAGGCGCCAGGTCGGGGGAAAAAGGGGGTGGTCTAAAACATCCCATCCAAAAGAGTCCAACGGTTCCTTCGTGAAGTTGGCTGTGTGAGGTCGGGCATCGTCATGGAGCAAGCAAACGCCCTTCGTCATAAGACCCCTCCTTCGATTTTGAATGGCTCTTCTCAATTTTTTCAGGGTCTCACAATACCTTGCCGCGTTTATGGTCTCCCCCTGAGGCAAATAATCGATGCCTTTGTGGTCCCAAAACACTGATGCCATGATTTTTTTCCCCAGAAATTGTGGTTTTGAACTTTTTGGCTGAGGGTGAAGTGGTGTGACGCCACTGTTCGGACTGTCTCTTGGTTTCTGGAGTATAGTGTGCAACCCAAGTTTCATCTCCAGTAACAATACACTTGAGGAAATCATCACCCTCCAGTTCATACCGTTCCAAAATCTCTTTAGAGGTCTGCACTCGATTCAACTTGTGTTGTTCAGTCAGTTGTTTTGGGACCCATCTTGCACACAGTTTATGAAATCCGAGGGTTTCTGTTATTGTTTCGTGCAGCAAAGATCTGGATATTTCAGGAAACTTCGTAGAAATTTCGTCCAGAGTCAATCTGCGATCGTCACGGACCGCATTCTCAATCTTTTCCACAAGTTTGTCAGTCACAATCGACGGTCTCCCACTCCTCAATTCGTCATGCACATTCGTACGACCGTTCTTAAACTCCCTACACCACTTGTACACACTCGTACGATTCATGTGTCCTTCACCATAAATTGCCTTCACCTCATTAAAAATTTCAATCGGGGATTTCTCCTTAACAACGAGGTACCGGAAGACCGCGCGGATTTCGCACTTGGCGGCAGAGTCGATCGACATCTTTCACGAGAAATGCTCCTGAGACAACAGTTTTCAACGTACTGACCTCATTTTGGTCTTGTTTCGGAGGGGAGGAGTCACGCTACACGACAGTGTGCCCAACATAGCAAAAAAAATTCCCTACGGCCTACGGGAGCTTCAGTACACTTACTTTGTGGATATGCCTCGTATTATATTAGTACTGAATTCCCTCATGTTTTTTCGTCGATCTTCAATAAATTTCTCATTGTTTTTAAGGGGGGAGGGGAGACAGCAATCTCACCACTTCACAGGTGGAACGGCCTAATCTTTAATTGGTGGGTGGTGGGGATCACCACCAGTGCACTGTGCGTGGGGGTCCTCCATGCCTCCAGTTTCCATCTGTGAAATGGTCTTGTCCAGGTCAACGTGGTGAATCTCTTGACTGCCGCTTTATTGAGCAGTGTGCTGCGGTTGGGAGTTGACTCCGAGTCTGCACATCCTCACACAGACCGTCACAAATGTGCAGTACTTGAAATAATAACCTCAGACGACCATTGAAAGCCCGTGGCCAGAGTGCAGCTGTATTCCCAGATACGTAAGGGTGCCACCAGACCTAACCGCTCGCATGACCCATAACTCCAGTGCACGCTGGTGCTTGACAGTGCCCTCGTCTCAGAGGACCAGTTCTGGGTTACCCCAGTATTCAGCCAGCAATCCCTGTTGGATGTGTGAGTGCAGGACCTCAAAATCCAGAATCAGATCCACTGGGTGGATGGCAACCAGCCCTGTTGGGACCGATGTGACGTCTGGTACGCTGTCAGGATGGCTAGGAGGATATCCCTCTCTAAACAGCATGCCTGCCGCTGATTCTGCTGTGTGGGGACTTACCGTTACCACTACCAAGTAACAGCTCAGAACTCTGAATTGAAGTTCTAGCCTTAACTACTTGGGAGCCAATCCCCCTTATTTTGTGCTTCCACATCGTCAACTAATCGTTTACTCAGTCTTCAACTTCTCTCCATCAATCATTCATTGTGCTGACCACCCCCAACTCTTTCGTAGGATTTTCAGGGAATTCACTCAAACTCTCCATTAATTCAAGTTTGCCTCTGTATCCGTGCTTTAGGGCGAGTCAAAGAGGAAGGCGACTATTTTTGTTGTTATCAACACTTCACTCTTGCCTGGAACTTCACACTGCCAGCCAACGAATCTCGAATCATCTCATTATTTTCTCTTTAATTCTTCAATATTTTTTCTCTCTGGCCCTCTTCTTATACCTGGAATGAAGGTGCGTGTTGGAGTTTGAAGCTTCTGTCACGATGTGTAACATTTGGAAATGTTGGGACTCGGGGAAAAATTACAGCGATCCAAGCTCTGATCCAGTACCTCGAGTTTCCTAAGAATATGAATCTCCTTGTTTGACTACTAGACTATGATCACTGGAGTGCCCACAATTGGAGTCAGGCGATACAAATTACTACAATTATAATACTTGGGGGGGAGTTGATAACTGGCACCCGCCGGCCGCTAATGGCATCAAATGGCACCCCACTAATCTCCCACCGGACTGAGACGTTTGTCAGGGGACACCCAAAATTTCCTTCCCAATTCAGACTGTCTACACTGTCTCCACTTGTTGGGAGACATTGCGTGCAGGGATGTAAAAAGCGATAAATAAGACCTAATAGTAATATAAAATAAAATATCTGGTGCGTAGCAACACACAACTTTCCGCCACCCGCGTAAGTTCGAACACCAGCTACATATGCGGGTGCTATATCTTCGTTCAACGCATTTCTACAGAAACATTTATGGGGAACTAAATGTAGGGACTAGTTAGCTGAAAGTATTCCGTAAGTTTGATCGAAATCGTTAGAGCCGTTTTTGAGAAAATTGGAATTCCGATAAATTAATATTCGACAAATCTCCTTTTCTGAGTTAACTTGGCTTATATCTTCGTTCAACATATATATACAGAAATAATTATGGAGAACGAAATGTTGGTATGGGTGACTAAAAGACACTCCATTAGGATTTATCACATCTGGTGAAAAAGTTACCCTGGAATTTACGGAAATGTTCGAAAAAACGTTATTTTTGACACATTTTAATTTTTATCTCTGTTCAATGGACCGTCACAGGAATATTTATTGAAAAGAGTATGTAGGTATTAACTATTTGAAAAGATCCTGTGAGTTTAGTGAAAACCGCTGAAGCCGTTTTGCCAAAAAACGTAAAAAACCTATTTTTGCTTCAGGGGCCCATATCTCCGTTCACCGTATTTTCATGGAGATATGTATAGAGAAGAAAAGGTAGGTATTGATTAGGAGAAGATAATTTGAAAGTTTAATCAAAATCGTTAGAGCCGTTTTTGTTACATTTTCGTCCCCCCCCCCCTTCCGACCGAAATCGTCCATAACCTTATTTTGGTGTCTACAAAAAATAACGAACAAAACAAAAAAAGAACCAGCTCAATCGGATGAACCGTTCTCCCGCAAATCGAACTACAGACACACACACACACACACACACACACGGACCACGCGCCGAAATTAGGTTTTTTAGACTCAGTAGGGTCTGAAACGTAAAGATCTGAAGAAAACCCAAATTTTTTTTTTGGGCCGATTACTATACTTTCCTTCCCTTCGGGTAGCGGAAAGTAAAAATTGTATCCTACGCTTCAGGGAAATGGGGACGAAATTTGAATGAAATCGCTGTTACGAATTTTCTGGTGTTACTTCGCCAGCGACTAATTTTGAGATGCACTTCCCAACTCATGCTTTTTGCTTAATAATTTTTGGTCGGGGATTGTGCATCTGTCCGAGTGAAGCAACTTTGGCATCGTTATCGCACTGTATGTTTACCAGGGCCTCCTGAAAATTATATACATTTGGATGGGTGGGTGGTTGAGGCCCCCCCCCCCACCACCACACCAATTCGACAGTAACAAACTGCCTACCTATCCACATTGTTATGGTCTTTGAGTCATAATTTTAATGCTAATTAAGATTCACAACTATACAGCTCACTCCCCACTTTGGGGCGATAAACGCTAGTCTCACTCCTGCACAATGTGATTTCAGCTAAATGTTTCAGTAAAAATGTGTTCAATGGGGGTGCAGTATTGCAGAAGGGTGCAGAAAGTTGTTTCTTGATATACGAGATATTTTCAGTGTTTGCTCTCTAACTTCAAACAAACAAGTATCCTCTTCAAAATAATAATGTTGGCAGTCCCATGATTTATCTACAAGTCTCACTCAACAAAAGTTGTGATACTTGTAACGCAATAAATTCCATAACATTTAGTCAAGTAACCTAACACTAACTGAGTGAAAAACAAATTAATTCAGCCTCTAGAGCGGTAAACATCATGGAATCCGTAGTGTGATACGTCACACCAAATATGTTTGAATTAATTACCTCATGTCTGGCGAGAAGTCGAGGTTGCAAGCGTAGCCAGCGACCATGTGACCGGTGAAGGTCTTTTTCCTGTTCAACTTGAACCTGTTCAGAGCCGAGAAAATGACAATCTTGTTGTCCATACTTTGACAAGCCAACCATTTTCCGTTAGGCGAAGGAGTCACCGCAGGCATTGAGTGCATCGAGGGATCTGCAATGTACTTCATGTCGACTGGAATGTCCCTGTAAATTGAAATGTATTTGATGTTTAAGGCGTCGTCGATGAGCTGATAAATTGCAAGACAAAATGGCAACTAGACTGTCCACACCATACAAACCACCACCAGGATCTGACAGCATCAGACAAGCATCATTCGACTCGTTGGCAATGTCCTTCCCCTCCACCTCTCTCATCACACCCATCTGGTCGTTAAGTCACTCTCAAATTAAGACGAATCGCCGCAGTACAAAGCAGAGCTTTATGTTCATCGCAGGAGCTCCCTGGTAAGTTCTGCATGATGAACTTGATATCCCTTCAAGAGACCATCGAACCATCCTATGGCACCCAACATCACCCGCTACCCAAACAGCTTGGTCGGCTCTGTCTCAGCAAGCCTTAGGCCTTCAAGACAGTCAGCAGATAAAACGCACTTAGATCTGCACACATCTTAGCACTCTGAGTGACCAGAAGCTGCAACAACTCGCACTCCATGTTCAGGCTCAAAGCGATACCTGCTCCTTTCTTCTCTATCATCGCATGTGTTGTAGGAGTTACCTGCCAGCAGCTATAATGGTACCAGTACACTCTCGCCAAGACAAAACAAGAGCAGGCAAGGGCAAGAGTGTACACTCAGTGCGCTCGGTCTGGGAGCAGTTTTAGGGCACGAGTCAAAGGGCCCGAGTGACCCCGAGAGCGAGACACCCCTGTACACTCTCGTCTGCACTCAGGCTCACAGTCACTTCTCTACACTGTTGTTGTAGTTCATTGTTTTGAGTTGTGCTTGTGGTTAAGTTGTGATTTTGTATACTTGGAAATGGAGTGGACAAACGAAACCACGCTTCAGTTTCTCAAAGCTTATCATGCAGAGATTGTTCTATGGGTTCTATCTACCAAAATGCACCGGCAGCGAACTAGGCACGAGCCTCCTAGGCGAGAGTGTACTTCGTAACCTCGCTGTACAATCTCGTGGGTCCTCGTCGGATAAAGCCTCGCCGAACATCCCGGCGAGGCGCCACGGCGAGAGTGTACTGGCACCATAAGAATTGTGGGATAGATCCGCACTTCTCCCAGTGGAGCTCGAGTCCTTCGTAAGGACCACCAAGAGCTACTTGAATAAGTTCGAAGGGGGGGGGGGGAGAAGAGCAGCAAGTGCCAGGCCAGAAGCTATCAAGGCTATTTATTAGACTCTCCAGGGAGCAATCGAAGGGGGTACTCTTTCCAGGTTTCTTTGTTTAATAAACGAGAACACGGTGGGCTTGGCAGGACTGATGAGGTCTTCTTTGTCTCGCCACACTAGGATAATATTTACATCATCCTGCATCCATTCTGATACTGTGTATGCAAATTTAACACTAACTCTGTAAGATTGTTCGTATATGCAACGACTTCGTAGCCTTTAGCTGCAGTACTTTCAGCAGATCGTTCGCCACTAGCAGCGACAGGAGGGGAGAAAGTACTCCCCTTTGGGGGCAGCCTTGTGTACCAATGGCGTGCTGTCCTCCCCTAAGCCGTGATTTCCTTACACCTGAGCACCCAGTGATTGCACCTGGGTCCCAGTGATTTGGCAGTTCAGTAGTCCCTGCTACCACAGACAAAAACACAAGCCTCTGAAACACTACTTTTTGCTCTGGAAATGTGCAGTTTCCAACCTTTGGCAGAATGCATAAAAACGAGGGCGTCGTTAATTAATTAATAAAAGGCACTTACCACTCCCAAACTCGCAGACTCTTATCGTCGGAGGTCGTCACGAACCTTCGATTTTCATCGACGAAAGTAATCGAATTGACGGCTCCTAAATGTCGATCGTATTCCTGAACGATTTCTTCAGACCGTAAATCCCACTGCAAACGACATAATATTGTTGAATTCCAAATGTTTTATGTTTTTAGCAAACGTATTTTGATAAATGAAAATAATAATATTGAAAATACGTGGTGCGACGAATCACACAACTTTCCTCGGCCTCATGCCCATTCAGCAAATATTATGGCGTTAGCACGATTTGAACCTACAAAGACTGTGGAATGGAATGAGACCAAGCGCCCTGCTCGTTGCAACCTCACGCTAAAGTTGAAGCCAGAAGATGAAGCAGAGGAGTTGTGAGTGGAAAACGATCGGTAAATTAATTTAATATTGTAGAGACTATCGATATTGTGCATAACCCATCATATTGTTCCAGGAAGGAAGCCTTAGTATTAGAAGAGGCAAACAAAGTAAAAAGAGGTGTGAAACTACGAACTGGGCGAGACACCTGTTGGGGAAAGCATGGAGTTCGTAGAATACTCCAAATTCTTCTCTCAATAGAGAAGCCGGTACAAAATGAATAGGAAGTTGCCGGACGGTAAAATTATATTTTTGTCTGTGATCTTAATGGAATGTCTGTGAATTGGAAAATTTAACCTGGACTGTTTGTATGATGGAGGTAGAGGAGATGAAGCGGTGGTGAGTCACTTGATGAGTGGTGCAGAAGTTCGGGATGTATGTAGAGCTCCTTGGGAGAACAAGTTGTCTTGTGGCACTCTAGGGAGCACAATGCGGACTTCCTCGTGGAGGAAAAAGGACGTCTTGGGCGAGAAAAGGAAAAAAAAACGCTATACAGTTCTACGTATAAAACGGAACTGGGGAAAAGAGGCAATGCGGAAGATGGAAGGGTTTTGTGATTAGGAGCAGAGCAGATAAAGCTGGCCTGAAGAGTAGGAGACTTGAAGAACTGGACGATGGAAGGCATGAGTCATACGTTTGACGAATTGGAGAAGTCCAGAGTTCATTTGCCGACACAATGCACCTTAAGACTCACGTAATTGCGTAAACAACACCACCTTTGCCATTGATGCAGACTGCCAGCATTGGTCATCTCAAGCCAATTGCCTTCCAGGCTGATGAGCTGGGGAATCACTTTGCTCAACTACCCACTTGAAGAGGACGCAGTGTGACACGAGGCTGATGATGCTCAGGAGGGTGTTTCTCACTGAAGCGCAGAGGAATCTCCTCAATTCCTCAACAGAAGAGGCATCACAGTCAGTGAGGGATGCGTTGAAGGATGCCCGCTACACATCCCCCGGTAAGCACCATATCGAGCTGAATTTAGCAAAAGCCTGGGCTGGATGTGATTTAACTTCTTTTTTTAAACTAGATTTGTTAAATACTAGCACAACTAGAAACTGTATTGTCGGCATGATTTCTCAATTGAACTCAACTTGTGCGATACACCGGCAAAAGTTTGGACTGGAAAGAAAATATTCGCGTAATATGGTTTATTTCTGTCTACTCAACAATGGACTTCACTCTGCCGATTATTGCGCAGCTGCGCTGGTCAACAACAGCGAGCACGAAAGTGAAGACGGTAGCTGCAGGAGAAGGTTACGGTTGTATCGAGGAAGGCCGAGAAATGACAGTGGGCATTGAAAAGGAGGTCATGAGTTGGGGAGGAGAAGGGAACCAAAACAAAACAAACAACTCAAAACAGTTCAACAAAACAATTTCAAATTTAACAAAATAGGAGAAGTTGGTCAGGGCTGAAACGGGCACAGGCGCGTTTTCAAAGCTACTATTATTTCTGGGCAGTTTTGGAAGAGCAGGTTAGCCTCCGCGAATACGGAGCTATTAACAATTAATAGGCAAAGGCCATCTTCCAGATGTACTTGCAAGTAGTTTTTGGAAAGGCAAGCCCGCGAGACGCTAATGTCACGCGAACATTTTCCCCCACCCTGGAAGGACCGGCTGGACTTCCAGCAGCATGAAGGCCATTAGAAACGCCCCACTCATCTTCCTATGCATAACAATGAACAATCAATAACAACAACAATCGTAACAATAAACTGGTTGGGGATAAGCTACTGCGTGGGAAGCATGCATAGCTTCACCACTGGGCGTGTCAGCAGGGTACGCCCAACCTGAACTTGGGCGACTCGTGATACGCCATCTTTGCCGGGAAGCACTTGTTCCACGATGGCGAGAGGCCATTTGAGGGGGGAGGGGAGTGTTCTCGCGCTTTAGGACGACTAACTGGCCAACAGCAATAGCAGGTATATCCTGACCCCACTTTGCGCGCTGCTGGAGTGTGTGCGAGTATTCTTGGCTCCAACGCTGGCCAATTAAGCCCGCACAAGCCAATTAACCCTTTCAAGGTGTTCCAGTCGGTTCGCAGGGATTTCAGAGACGTCCTTGGCAGGGAGATGATCCAGGGTAGAGTCAAAGGTCAGAAAATGTGCAGGAATCAATGCAGAAGGAGCAGCAGGATCTTCGCTAAGTACACTGAGTGGGCGGCTGTTGAGAAGTGCTTCTATTTGGGTCAGCAAAGTGAGCATCTCCTCACTCTTGATGTTTGACTCCCACAGTTCACCAAAGTGGGGAGCTGCAGGAGGATTCACTCTCCAGGTGATAGATTGGCGAGTGAGTTACTGGAAAATTTTAGATTCTGAGGATTCACCATCACACCATAAGAGGAGAAAACCCGATGTCAACGGCTCAAACGATTTGGATAACATTTTTTTTAAATACACTGTGTGGTGGCATCAAATTTTCATTTGTGGGAAAATCGCGAGAATAGCACAAATAAATTGTCAACGACTTTCGTTGGAAACAGATTTTGGACACCCCTCCCCCCATAAATCGAGTTCAAATGTCAACCATTTTGTTGTAAAGCACGTTAACAGTTCGTCGAACTCGCAACCAAACTTGTCTATGTGATGGCAATTTAATATAAGTAAACAACTTACAGAATTGAGTACGAAATAGATACTTTTACCCCCTTTGAGAGCAACTAGTACCACAATCTTTATTTCATGGACCAGTAAATACATACCTTACCAAAATCAGGAGGAAATACAGAAATTCTGGAAATCAAGCTAACTTCATTTTGTGGAGTAACTTTGTGCGCCTTTTTTCCTCAATAAGACTCATAAAGACAATTCTTCCCTGAAAAATCACCCTGATAGTCCCAGCAATCGCCTATACGTTGATTTCTAACCTGAGGTCGTGGCACAAGAACCTGCAGATCAATGATTCCGGAATTGTAAGCGCTAACAGTTCCTTTGTAGAACGTCGTTTCAGAACTTACTACGAAATGAGTGAAAAATAGATTAGATTGTCACCTTATATTTAGCTGGGACTGACGAAAGTATGGTGCGTCACACCAGATATTTATCGAATGAATCGTAAACGATTTTTCCTCATTTACGTAGTAGCGCTTTAAGCCAATTTTCGTGGAAAAAGAAGCTATCGGACCTAACCTCGACAAATACGCGCGTACCCATTTTTTATAAGGTCTGAATTACCAACTATTGAAGATATCACTGATGTTGTATGACTTGGTACAAGGATGGTTATCATGGTTAAAGGAAACGTAAAGATCTGAAGAAAACCCAAATTTTTTTTTTTGGGCCGATTACTATACTTTCCTTCCCTTTGGGTAGTGGAAAGTAAAAATCGGTTTTAGCTCAGCTTTTTCCTTTACGTTACATTTTCGACTTTATGTAACAAAGTAAAGACAAAAAATGTCAAAATCATGTAAGACGCAATCAAGTTGATATTTTCGAAGATAACACAACGGTTCATTAATCTCTTGCATGGCATGATTGGGCCCTATCCTATTCAAATCCAACGTTGGCATAAGAACAATCTGGAAAACGACAAATTCATGTTTGTTGAGCACCTCTCAGACCTATCCTATTCGAGTCAACACTAAAAAACACTAGTTAACGAAACTTGACCGCACTATAACAGAACATCGAAAATTGACGTTTTCTAAGGGATGCTAGGCAATTGGCAGTGAAAGGAAATGAGCGAAGGCTTTCGCTAAAGTGCCTCTTGAGTTCATTCAACTAGTACAATTCGCCTTGAGATGCGACTGAGAGAACCCCTGCTGCGACTTCAAATGGGCCTGTGTCCCCCAGTACGCTAATGCGATGTCCCCAATGCTTGCACAAAACGCACGACAGTATTGAGGTCTCTTCCTGCAACCCTATCCAAGCACTCTGAGGTGCATCACAGTCAACCCCTCGCAGGTACACAGTACACGCTCCTCTGACTCCAGCTTTGCCACGCACAATCCGCAACTCTGTACCTCTAACTTACCAATCTTGGACAGGTAATATCTTAGTGCACACGAACCGTCAAACTTCAAAGAGACGATATTTTCATGCTGTGGATTTCACAATTCAAGACTTAATTACTAATTTAGATTTTAGTGATAATGAGTGGCCTTCCCTTAATTAGAAAATATGAGAACTCACACAAATAATTTTCTTGTCGGAGGTTCCAGCGACGAACAAGTGTTGTTTATCTTCGTCAGGATGGAATTTAACGCAGTACGGTATTTTACGACTAGTGAACCTCGAGATGCACTCCCCTGTTTCCGTGTCCCACAGTTTGATGTATCTGTCGTAAGCTGTAAATAAAAGGGGAGCAAACTTAGAATTAGCGCTCGTACCAAAATTGATCGAGTGAACGCAACGTGAATCGAAATTACAGTAAGAGATGCCTATGCAGCCGTTTAAAGAAAATGCCGTTAGGGCAGTTCAAGAGGGTTTTGGACTTTAAAAGATCATAAGCTGCTACTCCATGCGCAGCATTGAAATGTCATTGATGTCAATAGGAATATAATAAGGTGGGGTTTTGCTGCAGTGAACAACAGAGGGCTGTGAGAGCCTATGTAAATATTAACGAGCTTAAATAGATAGTGATTACCTGCAGTAAGGAATTTCTTGCCGGAGTTGTTGAAGCAAATGTCTCGCACGGCTTGTCTGTGGCCGTAGTACGTACGAACGCACCTCCGTTCGTTAAACACTTCCCAAAGCTAAACAAATTTAAAAAAAAAAAGCGAATCGTCAACTTTTTCGAGTACAATTCAAGTTTTTACTACAAAAAAAAAAGGATCGAATCGCCAAATTACCTTAACTCGACAGTCCATGCTGCAAGACAACAGCAAGTGGGCAGATTTGGGAAACCATTTGATAGCGGAAATTCCTTTAGTGTGACCCTTCCAAACGTGTATTTCTTTTTTGGGTATGAAACATTTGTCGGGGGGAGAGTCCGAGCGAAGGTTGACGCCGACGTCTTGCGGCGGATGAAGGAAGTTCCTACCTTGGTAGTCGACAGAATCTTTGACTGAAAATCGGAAGAAATGATCAAATACACATAATTTATACGTTTGAGAATGTTAAGGTTGAGAACCCAATACGCACGATAATAGTGAGAAGCTTTGCCTGAATTCACTGTGAGGGTAGGTGCAATCCAACAATTGCCTCATAAATTGCAATAAACTAGCCGAGCATGTCCATACCCAGCAAGTGATCGGTTTTGTGTTAAGAGACTGACTGACTGAAGATTTATTTAACAACCTGGGAAACAATAGGGCCTTAAGGCTCTGTATTCCTTGTTCCCAGGAATTAATTATGTAACAATCACTGTTTCTAGTTGTCATTATCACGTGAATAAAATAAAAAATTATCTTCTAACATTCTGACAAATCTTCTTTTGCACTTCCACGTCCACTACACTTTTCGCACTTACACTTGACAATTACGTAAATACCTCTCCAGAGAGGAAGTTTTTGGCAAAGTCTTTCGTCGTCCGAGGGTGTTAATTGCCAGTTATGAAATAGTGTTGAGTACAAAAAACATCATTTATTCGCCATCGCGGACGTTAACAATGCTTGTAAATTGCAAATAGTTTATATCGTGCAATGGCTTTGTTTGTTAACTGTATCTTTATTACTTTCCTAGGCTCTATGGAGTAGAAAGGACAGTTATGTAATCGATTGAAAAAAAAATTCAAGTTCCCCTCAGATCTTTAATTTTTCGACCATACTGAGTTTGAAAAACATTATTATCGAAAACGGTATGTAATCCTCTTAAAAGGAAAAGGAAATAGCCAACTGACAATACGCTTTGGCAGCCACAGGCTCCTTAGTGAGAAGCAAATCAAGTACTGTGATGGAATAAAAATCTTGAGTGCGGATGAAGCCCAAAACACCAATAGATTTATTTTTATTTTCTGTAAAGCAATCTATTCCTGGTTCTGGGCTATCTTCCCAGGAGCATGCCCATGCTACCAGGCGCGACCACGGGTTGTGGATAGTGGAACGGCCACGGCATTGTCCCCAGGGGCATGTCTGCGGCCAGCTGTGAATAAGGTCAGCATGCTGACTGAATAAGCAGCCGCGAACAATGGGCGAAACCCAAGAGATCGCAAAAGAGATCCTGAACAAAGGACTCAAGGGCAAGCGGATCTACATTTTCTCAGACAGCCAGGCCGCCTTAAAGGCCATCGCAGCCTATAGTTTTAGGTCTAAGCTGGCATGGGAATGCCTCCATGCGCTCAAGGAGCTCGGCGCCCGTGAAGAGGCTCTCCCTCATTTGGGTCCCGGCTCACAGGGGCATGAGGGCAATGAAAGGCTGACCGCCTTGCGAAAAGGGGTACAGAATCCCTACCCATCGGGCCTGATCCACACGTGGGTCTGATGAAAAGACACCTGAACCGTCTGGTTGCTCGATGGGAGATACAGGAAAATGGCGCCCATTGGCATCGCCAGCCTCGACTAAGACAGGCGAAAAGGCTTGTCACACCTTCCTGTCAAAGGGCGAAGGCGATGCTGACACTCTCTAGACAAGATCTGAGAGTACTGATAAGCTTCCTCACCGGGCACTGCCCACTCAGATATCACCTCAACAAGATGGGCATCTCAGAGGCGGTGGAATGCAGACTCTGCGGTGAGGAGGACGAGACAGCAGAGCATATCCTATGTGAATGCCCTGCTTTGGCAGCAAACCGCTTTGAATACTTCGGTCAGGGGACCACTGAACCCCAAACTGCAGCGGACTCTGCGGTGAACGACATACTCGGCTTCCTAAGGGGGGTGGGTATGTACGACGCCTTCTACTAAGAAAGGGCCAGCGTCACAATAGGCCCATATGCGGCCGCAGTGACAAAGGGACTTGTCCCACACGCCCTCGGGTCAAAAAAAAAAAAAAAAAAAAAAAAGCAATCTATTTAGGGAATAGAATAAAACAAAGTTAAATATCAGACTTCTCTTTCCAATCAAAATTCCACTTAAGAAAATAAAAATTGAATTAAATTAAAACGTCTTTCTACCCTGGCATGCCAAAAAACCCTGCAAATTATTACACAATGGTTTATTATTCTCTTGAACAGCTTGGCCAAGTATTAGTGCGCCCCCATCCCATTCGATTCAGCATCGAATACTAGTAAACCATACCAAATAGATACCAAATGGGATTTTTGTGCGAAAGAACGAATATTTTAGACCACGTTAAAGGCACAAAACGGCCCGGACGGCGGACGGACATTGCAAATTTGGAATCTCCATGTCTTGGAACGTAAAGTATCAAATTTTGAGGGGGGGTTGTAAAACATTTTTCGTGACCGAAAACATAGGGTTATTATTCAGAATGAAGAATAAACGAAAAGAAAAGAAAGAGAACAGAAGAAAATTAGTGAAACTTGCGACCAGGTATCTTCTCTCTTCAAACCTGAAGCTCTTCAGAAGAACCCAAAAACGGGAATCCAAACGTCAAAATGGGAGTCAGAACGAGAAACAGGAACACCGGGAAGAGACAAAACTAGGGAAGCAACTGCCTCCTCAACCTTTCTTAAACCTCCCATCCGGAGGCACTGTTCCAGGTGCCCAATCACGCTTGTAAAATAACTCATTGCCCTACTTAGGAGGGAATAAAGGTGAAAGGTGGGGCTCTTATCATGTACAAGGCCATCTATGTAGGCAAAAGGTAGTAAACTCACAGCCGATCAAACGAGAGTACTGGCCCAATACGAGGCCAACAACATAGCATCCACTGAAGTTCTCTAATTGATCACTCGTCAGTTACCAGTTGACTCGGCCATTGAGTGCATGGTCGACAAGTGGAGAGTGAAAAGGGAGCTTCTTTATGGGCCAAACTTCATATAGACCCCCCGATTGAACAAAAACTTGCTACGCTAGATGAATGGGCGTTAGGTAAATGGCAAGTGAAATGGGAATCATCGTCGAAGGGACGAGACACGCACGAATTTTTTCCAAAAATGCATGGACGTCCTAAGGGGAAGTGGGTTGAGTCAGTTGTGTACGGGACATGGTGACTTCAATGCCCAGCTCCACTTCGTTTATCTCAAAGACTCTCCATCCTTTGCATCTTGCTTCTCTAGTGTGAGGAAACAAGAAACCATGCACTGCTTCACGTTTGTTCCTACAACAGTTGTTGGATGAGCAGCCTAACCTATCAGCGTTGACTGCTACTAACTAAACCTATAGCCATTTTGTGTAGTTTGTCTAGAACGTGAAATGTGGTGACAGTTTATTTACCAAGTAAATAGTTGGATCAGGTGGGAAACCTGATTATGAACTCCTCCCATATGGCATGGGATTCCCCAGGGCCATACCTCCACACAGTTACACACGGGCAACAACTCTGCACTGTGAGACCACGGGGCACTGTGTTCTGAGGGGATTTGGGAGAGGTTTGGGGATCCGCTGACTCTGGCAAGGAGCTTCAATCCAATAAACCGACATTCGTCAGAATTATGAACCACTGTCTTAACCACTAGACCACGATCGCCCACTGCCTTTATTGGGAGTCAGTCAGTACAGCTGAAATAAGTATCAGCAATATACAACCAACATTATAGCTACCATAGTGATTATCAAAACACTGAATATTTTTTTCCTAAAAATGGTTCGAACGATTTTGACTAAATTATTTGTATTGGCAGTTATACGTAATACAACAACACCATAAAATTCCCATCTGGGGGAAAATGATGCGAGCAGCACAATACATTACCAAACATTTCAACGAAAATCCATTTTAGCAGTTTTTTTTCATATAAATCCAATAAGTTTGATGACAGTAAGACACTTTGTCTGAATTCACCGACGATTGACTCAACAGTTGCAATAAAGTAAGTTTCACTTACCACCCTTTGTATACAAGTTTTTACTCAATAATTCTGAAAAAGTGATTATTATACTTCTCAAATAAATCTCGCATGCAGCATCATCAATCATCTGTCTAGCAATTGCTCAATAATGGTCAGGGCATGAGCGGGTGCAGCACAATACATTACAGAACTGTAAAGTCAATCGGTAAGTAATGTTTGACCTAGTTCAAAGAGCCAATGAATCGCAACTTTGGAGGTTTTAAACCCAAAAAGCTCAGGATACAAGCTGTTACTAATTTATAAGCTACGGTATACTTGAGAGCGTTGCCTTTAGATACGTTGTAGTGTTGTACGCGTGTGAACAGTTTTTGCAGTAAATTTCAAGTAATAAAACCGACTATGAAACCCGTCGAGATTGTTCAGTTACCTACCCCGCTGAAACTCCTGCGTGAGGACGCCTGATTCCCCATATTTATTACTTTCCTTGGCTCTACAAAGTAGAAAGAAAAGTTATGTTACGTTTCAGACCCTACTGAGTCTGAAAAACACTATTTGGGAAAATCGTCAGTGTGTGAACGATTTTTGAATAAAACGACCGTACCAAATCAGCTCAAACTTGATATCTAGCCCACAGGTTACCATGGGACAACAAAATAAGGGCATGAGTGAAATACACCGAAAGTTAACTATAGTTATCATAGTGATCTTAACACCAAATTTTTATTTTCTCAAACGCGGTACTGACGATTTTGATTAAATTTTTAATATTGACAGCTCCCAAAATGGCAACTATACCATAAAATTTCCATTCGTGGGAAAATGGTGAGAGAAGCACAATAAATTATCAAAATTTCGACGATAATTGGTTTTAGCGCGGTTTTTTCCTTATAAACTCCGCTGAAATGTCACTAGAATCTTCAAAAAAATTGGTGTAGTAGTCCAATCCAATACCTATAGGGTGAGGGTTTAAAAACACTCGTAAGATACATGGGTATCCTACGATCCATGGGGTGGATACTACCGCCGTTTTGCTTACTACCAGTTTTATATATTTTTACTCGATAACCTGCAAAAGTGATTACTACCCTCTAAAAAATCGTGTTTACAGCCTCATTAATTTTATGTGCACCGATTGGTCAATAATGGTCCGGGAATGAGTACGAGCAGCACAATAAATTCCAGAACTGTAAGCGCTACCGCTTTCTGCTGCCGTGAAGTGTTGTTTGACCAAGTTCAAGTGACGTAGAGCTAAGGAAAGTTGTGTGCAGCATCGCACCAGATATTTCTATTTGTTATTCATTGTTCTACTCGAGTAGAACTTCCACTGCCATCACTATCTCCTATTTATTCAGTTTTCGTCATCTACTGCCAGTTACTAATTGTTTGATCGCCTTCATTTCTGAGCAAACTGCCTCCCTTTTTCGTCTCCACTCTTCCATCTTACCAACCAATACTGTAAACAGGCATAGTTACATTTACTTCACGAGGCTTCGACGCCTATAGCGTTAAACTATCTATTCACAACAATATGTTCATGAGATGATACATTTCTTACAGCAGCCTCTGCTCACACACAAACTTAATACCTCACGATAAGCGTTGAAGTTGAACTGCACACTTAACATATTTTTAACTGAAATGAAGAATGCAGTCGATCAATAATAGGAATGTAACTTACTGTGAAGTACAGTTTTCTCTTCAAGAGGTTTGTCTTCAACTTTTTTACCGAGTTTCTGCTTTTTGGCCAAATATTCTTCAAGCTCTTCTGCCACTTCCTAGAAATTAAACTCAAAATAAGTTAGACAGAAACAACAAGCCAATACGATTACACGAGTTGAACAAGACGACGGCAAATGACGGAAATTACGCACAAAAAAGTGGCAGTGGTAGTCATGTGTCTGTCAAACGTCTTTACGATATGAAGCGTGAGTGTCAAGACTCTAGTAGAGTTGGCTGGGGAGCGAGATTGTGTAAGGGGCCCTCCGAGTTATCCTCCTCTCACTCTGTCTGACTTCGCTACTCCCCGAGGAGCGAGTTTGGAAGGTCCTTGAGGTTCCTCATTTGTCCTCTCTTCGCTCAGCGAGCGGTTTTTGTACCCACAAGAGGCCGATGCCATCATTTTCTCTTGGGGTCCCAATTAACACACAGCTCTACCGTTTCGAAAATAATTTTTTCATTATTTGTGGTCCAGTTTATTCGTGTATGTATTTACTTTACTTGTTCATTAATTAAGAATGGGTGATCCCAATTATTGGTGCTCCCAAGCTGCTTCAGTTAGACTTTTGATAGGCCTACCAGTGTGAGCACGTGATTGGAACCCAAAACAGGGAGCATAACTATAGAATACGATGTTAGGGGGAGGATTGAGGCATGATTCTATAGCCAACTAAAGAGTTAAAAAATAAAAGACTCTTTCGCGGCAACTTACCCTGGGTATGTGGGGCCCTTGTCCCTCCCTCTTATCCTCCCCTCACTCTGTCTAATTTTGCTACAACCCAAGGAGCGAGAAAACATACTTCAGGTAACGATATTTACACACCAATGTGGGTTAGCTTATGAATGGACCACTTTTTGACTACCGTCTACAACTGTGGACCTACATCGAATACAGAGGGCAGCATCTATCATCTCTTGGGTTTCCACTTTTTCATCGACGTATATATAACAGCTGAAGCAGCAGCTACTTCGATGTCGTCAGCCATTGTGGGATCCCACTTAAGCAAACAGCTCCCTGGGGATACTCCGTGAGGTACACATACAACAATTGTATGCGTCCAAAACGGCATCAGAAACTAGTACAGTTCAAACGCTTCCCGCATTGACGACGTTACAGTACTCACCGCTTCTGGCCTCATAACCCGTTTTTCGTCGACGAATGTTCCCCAAGGGCCGAGAAACCCTTCGATGTCTTCGGGGTTGTCATTTTTATTCCTTTTCCGCTTGTCCAACGGTCGTTTCGCGGTCGACTCCATAACAGTTTTCTTCTTGTCCGAATTAGGATCGCCGGCGATGCCGCTCCCTACGATGCTTTCGTCCGCCATTCTCCCTTGGTTGTCAATCGAAGGGTCAACTGCGTAGCCTGTAAGGGGGATGAAACAACTATTAAAAACAACACCTGTTATCCATAGGGAATTCCTAACTAGTAGCAATTTACAACTTTAACCCTAATAAAATTCGTCAATTCGCTATATCAGCAAGCGCTGTATCGTCATTCAACGCATTTCTACAAGGACACGTACTCTGAACAAAATGTTAGCCAAAGCCACCCCATTGGTTTGAGAAAATTTCAAAAACGATTTAATGTTCGACAAATCTCATTTTTACGTGTATTTTCGCTTAAATCTCCATTCATCGAATAGTCACAGAAATAGTGGCGGAGAACAAAATGCAGACATTAAGACGCTAAAAGATACTTTATCAGGTTCATCAAATTCAGTGATGCATTTGCTGTAGAAATTTTGAAAAAGTTCAGTAACTCGATTTTTCGCTTGTTAGCTATTTCTGATCAGAGTAACACCAGGTATATTTATGAAGAACAATATATACAGGATTTGTCTTCAAAGTAATGTCAGTGAATGCTCCCCCCCCCCCCCGACACTGCACACGCCTGTGGCGCGTTTTGCCAGCTTGGATTGTGGTGGGGAGATGTGGCCACAAGATCCAACAAGTGTAAGTTGGGTACTGGTCGTATCACACGTTCCGTGAGTCTTGCAGCGTTCACATGAGCACCAAATGTCTATCAAGTTTTGAGTGCAACTGATGAAGAGCTCAGCGGAAACCACCATTCGAACGTTGAAAAAGGCGCCTACTGTCTTTACGTCAATCATCAACCTCCAGTTCAAACGACAATATGAAACAAATGGGTGACGTGTAAAACACTGTCGTCTAAGTGGCATTAGGCATTACGAAAACACATAATTCACAAAATTATGTCATACTCTTAAAAAAATGTGGTAAATGCGCACAAAGCTCATGCCAAAAGCGCTAACGGCCGTTGGGTTAAAACCTGCCCAGTACTTTCGGTTCCCTGCAGAGAGCACCATTTCCTTGATATGATGACCGAGATAAATTCGCAAAGTGAGGAATGTTTTGTTGAACTCCCCTCAACACAAAGCCAGGATGCCCAAGTCAAGGCTGAGTGCCTTTTTTGGTTGCCAGCGGTCCATCATGAGCTCGTTCAGCAGGGAACAACCGTAACTGGAAAGTTTTACGGCGAGGTGTGGAAGCCGATGAAACGCATTGTGAATCGCTTCCGCTCAGCCATCGCAAAAACCTGGAAAGCTTCACTACAACAATGCGCCATCACACACTTACTATCCGATTACCTCGTCAAAGCACGCATCATTGTTGTTCCCAAGTGTTGCTGCAGCCTCGACACAGACTTCGTTCTCTTTTGGCTCGCCTGAAAACTCCATTGAAAGGGCGGCATTCTGGGTAAGTTAACAACATTCAGAAGGCGTACACCGACGCTTTGAAAGCGATTCCAGAACTGAACTACCGTCCGACGTTTGATGCTTGGAAGACCCACTGAAACAGATTTGTGTGGACACCGGACAGGTTCTTAGAAAGTTTCTGCAAATTGGAAGCGTAGAAAAAAAAAACGTTGTTCCGTGCTCACTGACATTACTTTCTGGACAAGCCCTGTGGGCATTGACTATTTAAAAGTAGCCCTGTGAGTTTAATCCAAACTGTTAGTGCAGTGTTTGAGCAAAATGAGAAAAGCCACTGCGTTTTAATAAATCCCTTCGATGGAAATTGTAGATGACCTCATTTTTGAGCATTTAACATTCAGCCTGAGGAGCCGCTGTGTCCAATTATATTCATTTGCAACCTGACTTTGGCCTGTCTTCCAGTCCTGATACCATCAGGAACAGTCACCGCCGAATTTAGCTATTAGTGCGTGTACTTCAGTCAAGGTAAGTAATTATTTAGTTTTTTCGGTTTTCTAATATATTTCTAGTAGTATTTAAAAAATGTATTACGACTTTTCAGCAAAGAATTGGCCGAACAAGGTCACGGCCCTTAGCTCTATCGGGATTTTTCTAACTTCCTGGGAGTTCAATTAGCCTCCTGCTAACAAAGGGTCCCAATCGTTCAGGTTTACGCCTCGATCCATGTTTCAAAGATTTTCATGATTATTTCATGTATTTCTTCGAGCTATAATGGTGTATTTTTTCGAAGTTAACTTTTTTTTGTACTTAGTAGATTACAATATTTCGTGTCCATATTATTTAACAATTCTTGGTACATTTTCCATCTTCAAGTCTTTTGAGTTCTACATTAGTCTATACGAAAGAAAGTCCTATTATATATTTGGTTGAAATAGTAAGCAAAAAGTTTCCTGCGTCTGGCCCCCTTTTGTTAAGGGCCCGATCGGTCGATTCGGAGCGACAATAGCAACCCAAACAATGCTCCTCAAAGCTCATCAAACCCCATCACAACAGCAACGTCCACTTTAACAAGTTTAAACCACGCATCGCCCCACTACCTTCATCACCCCATTTCGCTCGATCTCATCTCACCTATTCCATTCTTTCGGCGATCGTGTGCACCTTCCGACGTACCTCCGTTTCCGGTAAGTGAACTCCGATCTTCAAGGGCCCCGACGAGATATTTTATTTTTATTCATGAGCTCTAATTAATTTTTGTTCCGTTCGATTTCATTTTCATTCAATTCATTGTAATAGAAGCTATACTTTATTTCCGAATAATTTATATTTCCTTATTTTCCTATCCTTTGACTTTCATTTATTTTCTATTTCATTTTCTTATTTATTTATTTATTTGCTACTTCAGGCAACAGCCTTGGTCCTCCAGCCCTACACATTTCAGGCGTTGAACCTAGAGGTTTAACCATCAGCTTCCCTCACGCCTAACCAATATTTCTTCAAGTGTCAGTTTTAAGTTTACTGTTTATAATATAAAAATTGTTCTTTTCAAAATGGTTTTTTAATTCTTCCTTTCTTTTTAATTTCCGCTACCGCAAAGGAAAAGGAAAGTATAGTAATCGTGTCAGAAAAAAATTGGGTTTTCTTCAGATCTTTACGTTTTGAGGCCTACTGAGTCTAAAAAACCTAATTTCGGCGCGTGGTCCGTGTGTCTGTAGTTCGATTTGCGGGAGAACGGCTCATCCGATTGAGCTGGTTCTTTTTTTTGTTTAGTTCGTTATATTTTGTAGACATCAAAATAAGGTTATGGGCGATTTCCGCCTATGGGAAGGGGCGTGGGGGACAAAAATGTACAAAAACTAGGGGTTTTCGAATTTTTTTCGAAAACGGCTCTAACGATTTTGATTAAACTTTCACATTATGTTCTACTAATCAATACCTAAATTGTCTTCTCCATACATATCTCCATGAAAATACGGTGAACGGAGATATAGGCCTATGAAGCAAAAATAGATTTTTTACGCTTTTTGGTAAAACGACTTCAATGATTTTCACCAAACTCGCAGGATGTTTTCGAATAGTTAATACTTACGTATTGTTCTTAATAAATGTTCCTCTGAAAGTCCATTGAGCAGAGATAAAAATCAAAATGTGTCGGAAATAACGTTTTTTCGAACATTTCCGTAAATTCTGGAGTAACTGCTTCACCAAATTCGATCAATCATTCAGAGTGTCTTTCAGTCACCCATACTCACATTTCGTTCTCTATAATTATTTCTGTATTTATATGTTGAACGGAGATATAAGCCAAGTTAACTCAGAAAAAGAGATTTGTCGAATATTAATTAATCGGTATTCCAATTTTCTCAAAAACTGCTCTAACGATTTCGATCAAACTTATGGAGTACTCTCAGCTAACTAGTCCCTACATTTTGTTCCGCATAGTAAAATGCGTTGAACGAAGATATAGCACCCGCATATGTAGCTGGTGTTCGAATTTAAAGGGATGGCGGAAAGTTGTGTGTTGCTACGCACTGCTCGTTTATGTAGGTAAGCTTAAAATAAAATAAATAAAAAAACAATTGAAGAAATTTCGATGTTGCAGGTATTGCCTAACTGATTGTGAATGTCCTTGGGCCCAGAGCCTCGACATTGGCGTCCAAATTTAAAATATAAATTTTAACAAGAATTTATGATAGATAAATCTTTTAGCTACACTCATTACATTTATGGTATTAAAGTGATGGAATGGTATTTTTCACTTCAGGTGATGGGGTACAACAGGTAAAATTACGCTACAGTTGAATGCGTTAAAAAATTGTGAACAAAACAAAAAAACCCTCAATTGGTTCAGCCTTTCCCCCGCAAATCAAATTACTGACAGGCCACAAGATGAAGTCAGGTATTTCGATAGAGAATGCGTCAAAACGTTAAGGTTTGAAGTGGAACAGTGTCATTCAATCATCATACCGTAGCTGGTGAAGGTTCTCCGTTGATTTTCGAATTGAAACTCGCTCACGTGAGCAGGTTCAACGTAACCGGCGAGCGTATTCTTCGGCGCTTTTTGTTGAGAGGTTAAAAATGGATTTTGAGGGCCCAATTCGGGTGCGAAGAGTTCTTCATACTTCAGGTTGACCATCAGCTCTTTAGTGTCCGGATTGACGAACTTCATGGAATCGTATTCAACCTGAATCGACATTTAATACAACGTGTTACACATTTTAAAAATAAAAGAAAAAGGTGGGGGTGGGAAGAAGAGATATTTCTCCTTTATTAGTAAACACGTCTGACCATTGTTATGTGTTGTTTGTTGCAATAAGGGAGCCATATCAAGCCAAACGGGAAGGCTCGCTAGTCTTGTGGATTGGCGTATGAATTTACCACGAAAAAAATTTATTATCACTAGAGGAACGCCGCAGGGTGGGTGTTTATTCCCGCTCTTGATGACCTAATCAACATAATACTGGTTTATACTGCCAATTTTATGCAGACGATGGAGTTATTCTAGTCAGTCACAAAAACCTAGAAACTGCTTGCAAGTGAGGTGATGAAATTGGTAATAGAATGCTACACACGGCCTAGCGGTAAATCTGACAAAACGACAGCGACAGTTTCTAGCAGGAGAATAATCGAGACCACTGACTATCATGTAATGATAGGAGAATGTGGTATCCCCCTATCATCTTCAGTGAAATACCGAGGAGTCATATTAGACAGACAATTAAAAATGGGAAAATCAATTAGAAAAAGGAAGAAACTTCTACAGATCAAAGGTCTGGTTGGGAAAATATGACCTAGAGTTGTGAATGGAGCGCTGGTCTGGTGGCCAGGAGTCACTAATAACCATATACAAGCTAGATAGGTGTTTGGTTTTGTTATCGGTCGCCCTGCACAGAGTTCATTTCGATGCGTGTATTTTCTGTTGTTGCTCCCTTCCACATTTTCCTTCTGCTCTTCCGTTTTCCTCTTCCCCACCTTTAGTCCGTCTGCCGCCGCTCTCCGGTAAACCCGCGCGAGTGCGAAACCCGAAAACCTTTTTCTTTTCCCAATCTCACCATTTCGAGCTATATTGACTGCACTGGAAGCCCGTCGACGGGAAACGGAGTCGCCTTCATCTCCAGGTAACCCTCAGCAGTTATACATGTTCATTTGATTTGGGCTCTGTGTAACGAACACCAGCAACCGATAGTATTTCAGCGCTGTGCAGCCTTTCATTTCATCCCTCAATAGGATTCCGGATAGGTACTGCACATAAATATAGTGGTTCTAGCGGGCCGAATAATTTTCTTAGTTTTCGAATTATCTGGTGTTCAAGGAGATTCATTGACTTTGGGTTAGTTAGTAGGACAGGAAAAATCTTGCAATCGAGTGTAGTGGGGACCCCTGTTACATCCATCGTCTTCCCCCTACATCCCCTCCCCTTTGATTATCGAAATCAGATCGGAGCCTCTTTCCCGCCTCAAATTAACCCCCTCCGCTCCTCGTTCGCTCGAACTCGTCGCTGCGTCTCCCGATTCCGGTGTCCTCCGCTCCATCCTTTGTTTACGCCGCAATGGAAGACGATCCAACCGTACAACACTGTCGATTCCTGGAAAAGAAGAAACGGTTCTTCGATCGGCTACAGACGACTCATCGGATGATTGTGTCCCTCCCAAAAAAACTTGACATTTTTCTAATAAGAGTTGAACACCTTCCAACGCTCTTTTCTGAATTTAATAGCGTCCTAGATGAATTAGAAATTATCCATGCAGCAAACCCAGAACTCCCTTCTGATTCTGATAAATACGCCAGCGAATTCGAAGATTTGTATTTTGATATTCTGGCCGTAGCAAAGGAGTACAAAAAAAAGGAGGAGTCCGTATCGGCTAATCAGTCATTCAGCGGCGCAGCCAATTCAGCCGGGACAGAAATCAGGCCCAAGTTACCCCAAATTTCTCTCACCAAGTTCGACGGCAAAATAGAAAATTTTTCCTCATTTTCATCGTTGTTCAATGCTCTGTTCACACTTCCACTCTATCTCCCATTGAAAAATTCTCCTATTTAGTCTCGAACGTCGAAGGCCCTGCTCTGCAACTTATTAAAACTGTCGATTTTCAACCTGAAAATTACTCTACGGCCTACGACCTTTCTCGTAAATAGGTACACAAACAAACGGGTAATTGCCAATTTCTATTTGAATAAATTGTTGAATTTAACCCCTTCCAAGCAAGACACATCGGGTAGTCGATCTCTATCAGATACTATTTTAACTACAGTTGCTTCCTTGAAGGCCATAGGCATCCCCAATCTATCGGATTTTATTCTGTTACACCTCGGCCTTCGTCTTTTAGACACAAAACTAGGAAGGGATTCGAGGACTCTCAATTAGGTAACGATTTCTACTTTTCGTCAATTTTCAGAATATTTACGCAATCAGAGTCTGATCTCCGACCTCCTTAATGCCCCAGTTAAGGTTCATCAGTTCAGTAGTTCTCCCATGGCTCTCTCCGGTTATTCGAGGTAAGGAACGAAAATCAGGCACAAAGTTTTACTAACGAATAACTCCTCAACTGAATTTTCCTCACGCTCGCCGTCCTCAACATCGTCGTCGACGTCTTCTTGTCAGTGCTGTTCCAAACTCAACCACCAAAAACTCTCCAAGTGTGAGCGTTTTCTTTCGATGACTGTTCCCGAGCGCAAATCCTTTGTACAGGACAAGCGGATTATGCTACGCATGTTTTGCAAGGCATCCTATTTCGCAGTGCAAATCCAATTTTTCGTGTCGTATATGTCACCGGAAATCACACAACTCCCTCATTCACCCAGAAGTGCGGACTACATCAGAAGATTCTTCAGACTCAGGGTAGCTCAAGACACAACCGACACCACTACGACCAGCAGTTCAGAAACGGTGGCCTTAGCAAATATTTGTCCTCCTCCTTCATCAAATGTCGTCGCTCTTTTAGGAACAGCCACAGCAACAATTTTGGACGTAACGGGAAAACCTCACCTCTGTCGCTTGGTGTTCGATTCTGGCAGTCAGGCCAATTTCATTACCTCCGCACTAGCAGATCGTCTAGCCCTACCTCGGAAGAAATGTTCCATTGAAATATCCGGCGTCGGTCATTCTACAGTCCACCCCAAGGTTCAAGGCTTAATCTCCTGTAAACTAGCCTCTCGGCATGATCCAAATTCAGGTATTGTATTTGGATGCGGCTATTATTCCTCGGATTACTTCGGATCTTCCTACTTCCCCTCTTTCACACCAACTTTTGTCAAAATTCTCCTCTTTAAGATTGGCAGATCCTGACTTCGTTACACCGGGCTCAGTGGACCTCCTCCTCGGAATCCAAGCTGTTCTAGATTCAACTTTAGATGATGCTAAGCCAATCAAAGGATTCCCATCTGCTGTTCCTACTCTGTTCGGCTATGTCATCATGGGATCCATTCCCCTCGAACCAACACCAAAGACCTTCCACTCTCTTCTTGTTTCCATCTCCAAATCTCCATCCATTCACAACCTGGACGAAACGATTCGCGCATTTTGGGAGCAAGAAGAAGTCAACGTTCCTCGACAGCTATCAAAGGCAGAAATCGAGTGTGAATTGCACTTTCAGAATGCCATTTCTAGGGACGAATCTGGTCGTTACATAGCTCGCCTCCCATTCGTCAATAACATTCCGCCTGTACTGGGT
Organism: Pachypeltis micranthus; assembly: GCA_020466155.1. NCBI lineage: Eukaryota > Metazoa > Arthropoda > Insecta > Hemiptera > Miridae > Pachypeltis > Pachypeltis micranthus. The sequence goes on from CM035775.1 coordinate 14,209,505, forward strand.
AGTACACGAGGAAGAGCTCTTAAACGACTTCGTCGCCTTGAGCATCAATTCGATCAAAACCCCCTCTTTCGAGATCAGTATATCACCTGTTTCCGAGATTACGTTGATCAAGGTCATATGGTTAGAGCAGAAAGATCGATGGAATATCTTATGACCCATCATGGAGTGATGCAAGGCTCTCAGAGGTCTAAGAAGCTTCGAGTTGTTTTTAACCCTTCAGAGAAGGATCCCCTAGGTGTTAGTCTAAATGATAGCTTTTTGATTGGTCCCAAGAAACAAAAGGATATTGGAGATCTTATCAGTCGATTCCGCACACATAAAGTCGCAGTAAAATGTGATGTACGTCAAATGTACAGGGCTATCGGTTTGCATCAGGATGACCAGGAATATCTTCATTTCCTTTGGCGTTTTTCTCCTTCGGATCCTGTAACGGAGTGGCAGCTCACAACCATCACCTTCGGCGTGTCGTCTAGTCCTTTCACAGCCCTAAGCACCTTGGCTCAATTGGTTCATGATGAAGGCCATAAGTACCCCCTGGCAGCGGAGGCATTGCACTCCGAAACATACATTGATGACATCATCACCGGCACCTCCTCAGTGTCTGAGGCAGAATCTCTGTGCTCTCAGTTAGTGTGTCTCTTGAAGTGCGGCGGCTTTGAACTCGGCAAATGGGCCAGCTCCTCCCCTTCTTTATTTTCTGATAATGCGCATGTGGTTCACATGCCAGACGGCTTCTCCTTCTCAGGCGACACGAAGGTTTTAGGCATCGGTTGGGATCCGCGCACAGACACCTTTTGTTGTCGAATCGATCCGGCTCCAGTACCAGCATCAAAAAGAGGCCTACTATCGAAGGTGGCTCGGATGTACGACCCAAACGGCTACTTCTCCCCCGTGGTTTTTGCTCTGAAGGCCCTCATTCAGCAAGTTTGGTTGGCGAAGTTGGAATGGGACACTCTCCTTCCAGAGCCTCTTTTCTCAAGCTGGAGAAGTATCGAAAGGGAACTTCCTCTTTTAGAGCAAGTCCACATACCTCGTGTTTTCCTACCTGCGCCTTCCCTTGATGTCAACTTGATTGGGTTCGCCGATGCCAGTGAACTAGGGATGGCGGCCGTTCTGTATTTGCGGGTCGAGACGGAGGGTGGTGTTCAAGTTCACTTGCTCAGGGCCAAAACTAAAGTAGCACCGTTGAAGCCATGGACGATTCCCCGCCTTGAGTTAGGAGCAGTACACCTTCTAGCCAAGTTGATACATTCTTCTCAAAGCTTCATTCAGTTCACTTCCATCACGAAAATTACTGGTTTCACCGATTCCATGATCAGACTGGCATGGCTCCAAACTCCACCGCTCAAATTGAAACAATTTGTTTGTAACCGTGTAGTTCAGATACATGAATTATGCCCCACTGTTGGTTGGAGACACGTACCAGGAAAGCTCAACCCTGCCGACCCTGGTAGTCGAGGCTTACGTCCTTCTACACTACTAAGTCACAAACTTTGGTGGCACGGTCCTGACTTCCTAATAAGCCCAATTCATGAATGGCCTAACGAACCCACATTGCCTCCCGTAGACATACCTGACATTCAAGAATCTCCAGCGTTTGCTCTCATCTCCATTTTAGACCCAAAACCTCTGATCAAAGTGCTGGAAAACGCGTTCGCCACTTCTAAAATGTCAGCGAGTTGTCGGCTTACATTTTACGGATTGCACAACTTGTACGCAACAGGCGTCAACCCCACTCATCATTTCTCGAAAGACATTCGACCCTTTCGTCAACTGAATATCGGGCGGCTATGGAAGTCATCATTCGAGTAACGCAGGCTCATCATTTTCCAGACGAACTACGAAATTTGAAATCAGGAAAGGCGTGTTCCCCAAATTTGTCCGGGCTTTCCCCATTTCTTTCTTCGGACGGCTTCCTTAGGGTGGGGGGAAGGATTGCCTGGGCACCGCTATCAGAGAAAGCCAAGCGGCCTTTCCTGATCCCCAAAGAAAGCAGACTGGCACGTCTCCTCATCGATCATCTGCATAAATTCACAGTTCATGGTGGACGGCGCACACCGATTATCCCTGAAGGAACGGTGGTGGTACTAAAACCACTAACACCGCACGACCCAATGGCCTTTAGCCAGGGTGGAGCGGGTGTTCCCTGGTTCGGGAGACGTGGTGCGAGTGGTACAAGTTCCGACATCATCCGGAGTTCTGGTTAGACCCATCAATAAATTGGTGGTTCTTCCCATTGAATAATTTGTTTCCCAGTGAGGTGATCCCCAAGATTTCGTGTTCCTTTTCTTTCGTCTTTTTGCCTTTCACAGGGGATCTCACTTCTCATTATCCTGATTCGGTAGTTTGCTTTTGTATTTTAGTTAACATTTTCATCACTTGTGGATTTATCTTCTTTTTTTTTTCTTCAAAATTCATCAATTTTGGGTGGGGGGTATGTTTGGTTTTGTTATCGGTCGCCCTGCACAGAGTTCATTTCGATGCGTGTATTTTCTGTTGTTGCTCCCTTCCACATTTTCCTTCTGCTCTTCCGTTTTCCTCTTCCCCACCTTTAGTCCGTCTGCCGCCGCTCTCCGGTAAACCCGCGCGAGTGCGAAACCCGAAAACCTTTTTCTTTTCCCAATCTCACCATTTCGAGCTATATTGACTGCACTGGAAGCCCGTCGACGGGAAACGGAGTCGCCTTCATCTCCAGGTAACTACCCTCAGCAGTTATACATGTTCATTTGATTTGGGCTCTGTGTAACGAACACCAGCAACCGATAGTATTTCAGCGCTGTGCAGCCTTTCATTTCATCCCTCAATAGGATTCCGGATAGGTACTGCACAATAGGGTTATAACTATATCAATCACAGGGCCATTTGACAGCATGTCCAATATCATAATGGCTGTATTGACAGAGGTGTTACCTATGAAATGGGAAATCACGCAAGAAGCCATGAGAGGGGCACTAAAACTCAGAAAGAATTGGAGACTGGTGTCACATAATTACGGCCACGGAACCATCTGGTGGAGCATCAAAAGCAGTATAGCAGAGGCAAGCATGCCAATGGTTGAGAGGACAACGATATATCACTGCCAGGGAAACCTCAACACTAGAATAGACTCTAGGCAAATATGGGATAGGAGGTCATCAGTGGTAGATGACTCTGAAATCATCTGCTACACAGATGGCACTCAAAATTCGACGGGTAATGCAGGAATGGGAACATATATTCCTACATTAGAATGGGAGGAATCACTCCCATTAGGTACAAACACCTCAGTACATCAAATTGAACTCATTGCGATAAACTCGTGTATTAGCACGCTTGTATCGAGGAACATAAGGAATACTAGTTAGAAGTTCCCTCATAGAAAGGGTATATGGGGAATGAGAGAGTGGATGAACTGGCCAAGGCAGGAGCCATGGGACACATATGTGGACGAGAACCATTCTCGCCTATCACAATGCAACAACTGAAAAAGATAATGAATGAGAAAATGTGGAACGTCAGGGATGAAATAAACAATCAAGAGGGGTACCTATATGCCAAAACTTCCGGCATAACTATCTATAACATTCAACGAACCAATTGGGTACTCAGTTTGAGCAAAGTACGACTACGGAAAATTACTGGAATATCTATATCTGGGCACTACGCAGTGGGAAAGATTCATAACATGATCAATTCCAATATCAACACTAATGCCCGTGCGGGGAAATAGAAACGGTAGATCACTTTCTTGGAGAATGCTAAACTTGGAAAAAGATCCTCGAATTTTTGGAGGGAACTGGTAGATTCCAAAATCCCTTTTAACGAAGCCAAGCCGACTCCCACAAACTCAGGTGGATGGGAAATGGGCCTGGATGGCCACAACTAGTCACTATTCCCTAGGCCTTGGCTGGTGCCCTGATATCTTCTGGCGTATGAATACAGGTTGGTGTATGCTTGCCCTGCAGTACTTTGTCGCAAAAGCTGATTAGCAAGATGGGTTTAAATGGAGGTACCAAAAAGATGGCCACAACTTCAAACGTCTCATTCGTAGGTAGTCGTGGTTAGGTCAAGGTCGCCTAACTTGAGAGGTTGTGTGGTCGTTTTTAATTACTCTTATCATACTTCGACGGTTTTGGGTGAACTAAAGAACATGGACCGAGATAACGCTACGACTGCATGTATCGATAGGTCGCTTGACCGATCGCTAGTATCGATAACAGAATGAGAAAGAATAATAACCGGAGTTGTTTGACCCTTCACCCTTCCACCTTATTCCCTGTTCCCTCCGCCTTTCTGTATTCCTCAGTTCGTTAACGGTTCTCGTGCCGGTAGTTCGCGCCTTTCCTTCACATTTTACCTTTACCACCCTTCAAGTTTGTGCGTTTCTATTTTTTCTACGTTTGAATCGTGTGAAAGTCTTCTGTCCTGCTCTATATTTACTCTTCCCAACTTTATATTCATAAATCATGAGTTCTCCAAGACTTACAATTAACTTTTTCCATCGTTTGAGTGTGAAATCTTTGATCCTACCGCTACCGACTGGATGATGTTTTGTCGTGATCAAGCGTGCATGAAGTTAGGTGGCGATGGAAAAGTTGTTGAGATTGACAAATGTAAATTTGGTAAGAGGAAGTTTAATAGGGGCAAATCAGTGGACGGACGCTGGGTGTTTGGTGGGGTGGAGCGTGGGTCCCGAAAGTGCTTTTTCCGGGTCGTTGAAAACCGAGGGAAGGTAGTCCTCCTCGCAATCATAAAGGAATTCATTCTTCTGGGCACGACAGTGATCTCCGATTGCTGGAAGGCCTATGATTGCCTGGAGGATTAACCACTCCTTGTTTTTCAAGGACCCGGCAACAGAGGCCCACACAAATTCGATCGAGGGAACATGGGCCGCTATCAAGCGAGGGATTCCCTCTAGATCGCTCACAGATCATTTTGATTCGTACCGCTTCGAATATATTTGGAGAAGGACGAAAAGTGACTGTGATGATCTAATGAGGGCATTTCTGAAGGATGTGGTACAGGTGTATAAAGTGAACAGTGGAGGAGAGGAAGCATCCGGCAGTTCGTCAGGGACTTCTTAGAACCTGTAAGTACACAATGTCGTTATTTCTAATTTCAAACATGGCGCCAGAGCCTACGATGCGTCATAGGCGCAGTTGGTGGGGAAGAGCCTACGAGCGATGTCGGGCATATCGATAACCTGACCTCGGTCGTCATATATCGATATTATTGCCTTATCAGAGGGGTCGGTCCATGTTCTTTGCTTTTACCACGGTTTTACCCATAAATCCACTGCTCCGCTAGTAAAGTAATAATAAGGAACGAGAAAATCGCCTTAGTAGTTAATTGCTACAACTATTTGCGTATATTCTACAATCACTCATTTGACTACGAAATAGTATCTGGTACTATATAAAAGTGGCGTTTTTTGTAGAGCACATTTCTTTTACGTCGAGTAGCTCCACATTTTAGCGTAGTATATGTAGGTTATAGAGACCATAAAAGGCCGCATTTTAGCATCGTGTCAATAAATTGTACACGTCTCCCCTGGCACCGACCAGCAGGGGACATAGGCCCGCATTTTATCGAATTCTCGAACGATGCGAACTTCGAGCAACTCACCGGAGGCAAAGCGGTAGGCGCTGCACAAATTGCAACGGCCGAAGTCAAACTTCCCGAGCTTTTTTCGGGAGGTTTTAAATGAAGAGTCAACTCTTCGTTCTTCCCTTCTTTCGAATCGTCGTCCTCTTGATCGCTGTCACTTTCGCCGTACTGCATCAGCGACAACATAGTTAGATCAGTGGAAATAATCACAAAACTTGTTACGAGTTAACTTTTAACGCAGGAGCAGAAAACTTTCGACTTGATAATGCCACTGCGCACAAAACCAAAACAGAGGTAACAACAAACTATCCGCCAATTGAACTCCAGAAGTTCAAAACCTTCTTGAAACCTAACGAAGGTTCTTCTTCCTTTTGTATCTTGCTGGTCTTCTCACTGGTTGAGAAACTACAACTACCTCGCCCATTCACGATTTTTACGAACTATTTTCATTACAAATGACGCTTCATCGTTCTGTTTATTATATAATTGTATTACGTATAATATCGTTTTAATAATATTCTGAAACTAATGCAATTTAGTGTACAGAAGAGTGCGGATTTTTGCACTATAATCTGTTGTACAGCGTCCCTAACGAAAACGAATTAGATTTTGACGTTTTGGAGTACTCGAATATACTTGTTTTACTGGCGTATATAAGACTAGGTATCCAGCTAGCAAAAAATTAGTTGCAGATCGCTTATACTCCAATACATTAAATTCAAATTAGAACTCTTTAAATAAATATGTAAAATTTTAATGACAGCATCTGAGGGAAATGGTAATTTTCTCGATGAACATTCAACCAACACCATCACTCAACTGCCCAACCTCTGTTTGCGTCGTCCTCCATCAATCTAATCTTCTTGTAACTCTTACGAGGGGAGGGAGGGAGGGAGGGGGGGGTTTGGAAATGTTTGTTGAGCCGCTGACTCAAGTAAAAATTGTAGCAAGTATGTACAAGCTCCCATCCAATGCCCAACTTTCATTGGATTATGAATCTTCGCCTGTAACCACTTGACTACGATCGCTGGTATGCCTACAATGGGAGTCAGGGGGTACATAACCTTCCAACTTCTTCCTTTTAGTTGGCAACCTTTCATACTTGTTACAGTCACCTCGCACAATGTAATATTATAATTCCCATCCATCACCATCTATTCATAAGCTCTTGAGCCCAGTGAAGATTGTTGACTGAAGAGTTTATTTTGGCAAATAATTGAATATGAATGGACATCAATAATTTGAACTGTTCAATAGATATTTTGAGCTACACACGTTTTAGGAGTTCTGTTTGTGTATTTTGTTAGTTTTGAAGCTTAATTTAGCGGAAATCCACGAATAGCGTTATTCAGGGGAACCTTTCCAGTTTTTAGTAATTTATCATGACAAAACTACAGTGTTGTCTCCTGGTTTGTTCCTGCACCAGTTTCATTTAGTGATTCACAAACAAGAAACATTGTATGAGGCTGTACCTAACATTTTAATAAGAGTCACAACATTTCTAGCAAAAGATGGCTGATGCAATAAAATGAAGCAACACAGGATTACATCACTGCCAATATAATAACGATGTACAGGGCTGCCCTACAACTTTCTAATTTGTTCAGAGGTATTCTTGCAAGGCGAAAGAAGACACAAAATGTTAATAAACAGATGTAATTACAACAAGTACATATCATTTTTGTCCTACTGACAACATTGCAAATTTATTGAGATTTGTCCAGATTTAATAAGGTAAGAGAGCTGTCGTGACTCAGGATATGGTGCTCCCATACCTAGTTTCTTCACCCTGGTTCTCCGCATCATTATTGAGGCTGCCCACTCAGTCTCCAGTATGGCTGCCGACTGCTCATCTATAAATAGACTCAGTACCTCAGCCATCCCCTGTCAATGTACGACAGAATCTTCCAATGGCTGGTGGAGATCCTCCTGTTCTGTATGGCTAAGAAACTGATGATCCTCGCATCTGTTTCATTGGAGCAACCCAGTAGAACTGCCACTGCTTTTCTAGGTCTTGACTGGTCCTCCCTCTCACTTACCCTTAGGCTAGCCCCCTCACAGAGTGACACAGTGGCTAAGAACTTCCTTAGCCTAAGTGGCCACTACGCCATCTTCTCATCCTTACAGGCCACCGCATACTGCCTACTCTTCCTTACTGTTGTGGAGAGCCCTGGCTTCAGACTCAACTCATTGTCAATCGCCGGCATTGTCTCTACATAACTGCCCTCGACTACCTCCATCTGCTCAGCTGTAAGGAGCTCATGGAAGACTCTCAGACTTGCAACTTGAGCAGAGTCCTCGTCATTCTATTTTTGTTACTTTACAACACTTTAGAGACACACAATCTGGATCTGCATGGGCTCTGTAGAGTCAAATATGTCAGAGGGTAGATCAATGACAGTCGTATTGAAGTAATACGCTCAGTTGGTGGAACTTGTTCGAGATCAAGGAGCAAATTACAGCGGTGATTACGCAATGCTTCTCATCAAAAGACCTGTGTACCAACTGAAATCACTCATTGTTCATCCTTCGACCTCTCACAATTTCTCCATTCTCCTGCTTCTGTGTGCTCATTGTAGAGGGTCATTTGGGCAAAAGTAGGGGAGCACTAACGATTTGAAAAATGGTTGTGATGTAATTACAGCATGGTGGCCAAGTTCCTCTTACACGAACTACCAACACCATAATGAACTTCTTTCGACACTTTTCACCGCGTAAATTTGAATAACATTAATACAGCTTTGAACAAAATTAGAACACAAAACATTCACGTCCAGCACAATAAAACATCAAAGTTGAATTCATTCCAATAGAAAAATAAGTATTTGGAGCGACCAGCTCCACATCTTTAAAATATCCAGTTCCCCAGCAAAGACAAAAAAACACTCAAAATTTAATTTTGGAGACATCGATAAAATTAAGTTTTCCTGGGGAATGGGTTACATCTCAATTATCACAGCACAAACCCTCAACTTTAAATTCTCTCGATTTACACGTTGATTCACCGCTTACTTCCGTTCATTTCAACCTTTTCTTTTTCAGTCATGGGAGACTCTTCATAAAACTTCAAATCCCTTCCCAAGTAGCATACAATGGCGTCCAAAACGACTCCGATGACTGTAAAGGCTGAAAATGCCAAATATTAGAAGCAAATCATTAATTCAAGTATTCGTAATTGTATAAATATTTACAACTGATTTGTCGAGAATGTTTCAAGAGGATTGAATGGTTGGAGAGGGATTGCAACGGGTAGGTCAGTTTGAGGAGTTTGGGGGAATCCTGTAATTATTTGCTGAATGCTCAATTTACATAAGGGCTTTAACAGTCAGTTGAAGAGGAGGTTGTGAAAGAAGGAGGAATTTCCTCTCTTACGCTCGCTAACTGGTGACCGACGTTACATCTGACCGAAGCTGCAGGAACAGTGGCTGTTGCCGTGGTCGCAAGTTGGGTCCTTTTCCCTACACAGACCAGTTAGGAAGCACAGTCCCCCAGCACAATTACTGGTTCCCATTCCCTCACTCCCCTGTGTTTGGAGGGGTCGCCTGATTGAAGGTCGAACCAGAGTCCGTTGGTTCTATCCCTGCCCAGCTAATAGCCTCACGCCCCAACCCGCTTTGCCACTGCACCCCCAATTGACTCACAATCCCTCTCTTTTCTTTTCTTAAAGTAAGAGTAGCGTAGAAAAATAAAGAATTCGGCCGTATTTAATTTTTCTTTGAGTTTTCTTCGGAACATTACGTTAGGAAATCAGCTCAAATGTGGTAATTACCTCACAGATCAACGTGGGAGGCAAAAATTAACGAATGGGCTAAATTGGCTTGATGAGTGGGTTATAATTATGAGAGGAAAATTGTGATTGGCGAGCAAGGGGTGTGTGCCAATCCAGACAAAACCAGCCTGTTCCTTCACCAAGAAGGGCAATTTTACAATGTGGGAACTCCAGCTCAGGGGGAAGGTGGTGATGAAGATTGGACAGGAAGTGAAGGGGGGTACTTTCATGATGTGGGCCTGTAGTGGTGGTTTGGTGTAGAATAGGTAAACTCGGCAGAACTTCGTTTATTCTCCAATGGCTTGATCACGAATGCGTCACAAATCGTAAAATTCTCCCCTTCCCAACTCATGACCTCCTTTTTTGTTCCATTAAACAACCTTGATCATTTTCTGTCTGTGTATCAGCCTTCCCTGATATGATTGTGGCCTCCTCCTGTGGTTACACTTCTTCTTCTTCGTTCTTGCTGTTGTTGATGAGCACAACACCCTCTGCTGAGCTCAAAGTACGCCTTCATACTTTCCTGGGTCGATGTGTTTTGGGCTGGTTGCCTTTCCTTGTAGCCCCCTCGTTTCTCGAATCAAAGATCGGGTTTTCAGGGGATTTGCTCAACTCTCATAGAATTCATTCCTTAAAAGAGTCTGCTCCAGAGCAGCAGCTAAAAGACGAGGGGGGAGGCACTGGGTGTTCGTGGTCTAGTGGTTCATAATTCTCGACGTAAGTCGGGGATTGTGGATCGGAACTCCGCGCGATTCGTCGTAACTTTTGCCTGAATCAGCAGCTCTTCAAAAGCATCTCCAAACTACCTCAGTACAGGCCATCCAGATGATGGTGGGGAAGACATGGGGGGCTATGAATGAGGATGGTACTGTGGATGTACCGGATGATGGTTAACCCTGTTGTCACCTCTTGTGCCCTTTTCTGGTGAACCAAGACACGAAAGAAGACTGTGCAGATGCACTTGAGGTCTGGCTGGGCCTTAGGTCTGGAGACAGCTGCCTATTTACGGGCAGCCCACATGCTGGGACTGGGCTTTGTCAGGCAGGGTAGAAGGGGGCCACAACATCTAATGCTGGATGGGGGGGGGGGTTGCGCTGGGAACAGTTTACTTTAACATTGTCTTGGGTGCCATGTCATAGAGAAATAGAAGGGAATGATGAGCTCTACACTGATCTTGGTGAGACTTGAGCCCTTCCTAGAAACCACCAAGGTCCACTTGAACAAAGAGGTTGGCAAGTAGGAGGAGAAGTACCAGGCTGCCTATTGGTGGGATGTCCCTGGTTAAAGACATTCAAGGCTATTTATTAGACTCACTAGAGAGCAATCAAAAGAGATCCACAGTCTGGAGAGACGAAGTATAAGGATAGTATGTGGCCTATTCACAGAACACTGCCCACTAAATTACCACCTGGCCAAGACTGGTACGTCAGATGGATCTCAAGGCTGTTTGGCGTTTTATGCGAGGATGGTGGTTACGTATGGAGCGCATGTCACATCAGGGAACTGGGTGGAACTATGAGGCAGCTCATGAACTCCACCCATCTGAGGCCACAGTGGGGGGTTTCTTGGTTGCCATCAGTAAAGCAGAAAGATTGGAAAACTTCTTGACTATGACAGCGCTAGAAGAAATGGTGCCAATATAAGAAACCTTTCAGTATTAGTTACATTCTCATTTCTGAACAATACCTGCAGCAGTGAGATTCAGGTTCTTCCTGAATGCGTGCTTATCGTAAAACCAACAGTTGCCTCTCCGACCACAACTGCTGTCCCATATTATACACGCATTATCTGCAACAAAAACGTAACATTACGTGAGTTATAATAAGTTGCATTCTGATTTCGAAATAATATTCATCGTGCGACTATACTCTACCAATAAGGCTTCCATATATGATTGGGCCTGGGATGAATGCGAGCAAACTGACCAGAAGAAGCCCTAGACCTTGAGCAAAGGATTTGTCCACTGGCTCAACCGCTCTGAAAAAGGAGGTTTTATGGTTATGATTGTCCACGTGGGGCTTATTTCAATAAAAAATACTACTTTATTGAAAACTAGTTATTTTGTACCATTACGTAAACACTACAGTTAATACCCGGATAAATTCAGGATAAGAAATAGGGAATCAAGCGTCACCTCTTTTATCTTATCCAACTAGGTAACTGTCCAAACGGCAATGTGCTCCATCATAAAGACCGAGCGAAAATAAGGAAAATGGGAATAAAGAAATTAAGGTAAAACGGAAAGAAGTTTTTTTTAAATTGGCTTCAAACATTCATACAGCCATTACAGTTATTATGTTTATTACTAGTAAATGAAAAGTATTGTATAATTTGTGGTAATTAGGAATGATAAATGCACGTTGTAAGAACTTGTTATTTACTGATGGTTAAGGAAGGTTACATCATGGCAGGTTAGGCTGTGAATCATATAATGCTTGAAGAGCGCTCTGTTGGGGTAAATATACAACAGTCTCCCCCCACTTATTTGAAAACTATTGGTTTTTGAAAACATATTTGAAATACAGTGTTTTGAGAAATTGAACAATTTCAAAAATACTTCAAGATAACTCAAGTTAAATCACAAAGGTATAATGGTCCTCGAGATCGACCGGAATGACTGAGTCCTTGACCAAGGGTACTCCCAAAAGCTGTGGTTCCTGTAGTAGGGGCTCCAGTCTGACTACTAGATGTTTCTGGAGACTCTTCAGGCACTGGATCTTGCCACGGCAGAGTTGGAACATCGAACGTCACTGACTGACATCCTAAACTCTTTGAATGATCAGGCAATGTCAGTTGTGATACTGGCACCCTTGCAGAATTGAACTGGTTGATGTGTCTCTTGAGGATACACCCAGAATCCAATTCTACCAGATAGTCTCTCGAGCCCAGTTGGCGTCTATATATAATCTTTTGACTGTAATCCCAGTAGTGGGATGTGCACCGCAGCCAGATGGCCTATTGTGCCAGTCCTAATGTCTTACAGGTCGATGCCTAGCTTTCTGAGGAAAGCCAGGTAGTTCCTGAAGGAGTCCTCGTTGGTATCCATCCTGGGAGAAGTGGTGCCAAAGACCAAAAGTCGCTCCCTCTCAAGTCTCCGGCACTGGGCCAGGACATGGTAGGGAGTCTCCTCATCCGTGCCATACCACCCGCATCGAGGAGTGTCGACTATACCCATAACACACTTGTGTTTGTTCATTCTGCAGTGTCCAGTTATGATCCCAACAATCTGCCTTAAGTCCTTCCTCTCCATCCTCAGAAGGGTGTGTCTTATCTCACTTAATTGCTCTGAGACAAAGCATTTGGAGTGTCTTACTCCTGCAGCGTTTCAGATTGTCTAATGCAGTCTTCTGGCATGTTCCCTCACAGTCCTTTTAACTAGTGACAGTCCTACAATGGGGCGGTACCACTTCTCCGGGTCTGGCCAGATGGTCCGCCCTCTCAATTCCAATGATCCCCCTGTGTCCTGGAATCTAATACACATTAACTCTGTTTGCACTTGCTAGGGAGTTAAGCCACATCCTGCACTCTCGCACCAGTTTTGACGTAGTGCAGTAGTTCATTAGTGTCTTGCACGACGCTTGACTATCGGTCAATATATTGATAGTTCTGTTGCTATAGCCTTTCTCATGCAATAGGATTGCCCCGGCAATAATAGCATAAATCTCTGCTTGAAAACCCGATGGAGTGGGGCGTAGGGCAATATACGTCCCACTCCTTCCAGAGCCACTTATCCACACCACGGATCCTGTTCCCTCTGGAGTTTTTGATCCATTTGTGAAGATTTTGATGCCATTGGGAGGCCGAAACTGGCGGCTCTCGCTGTTCCATGGACCTCCCAATAGCTGAACATTATATTTCCTCTTGAGCTCATACATGGGCACAATTGTGTCTGTGATCATGCTGAGCTCCTTGAAGGTCCCCAAGTCCCTAAATAAGTCCAAGTCCACTAGTCACCTGTGGCACCTTAGCTATACCGAGCTTAGTGAGTCTGTAAGCCACCTTCATCGCCTCTGCTTTGACATAAATGTCCAGGGGAAGAAGATCGAACAGTTTCTCCATGGTGATGGTGGGTGTAGTCTTCACCACCTCCGCTATTAGTGAGCACCCCAGCCTTTTTACTTTGACTAGGCTGCTGCCATTCACTTCAATAGTAGCTCTATGCCACCAAACATCCAAAGGGCCGTTGTCGCCTTCTTGGTCACATATCTGATGTGCTCGTTCCACACTAGTTTCCGATATAGAATCACACCCAGATACTTGACTTGCCTGCTGAGCTGAATTTCTTTGCCCATCATTAACTGGGGCTTCAGTCCTGACAGTTGCCTTAGCCTTGTGAACGGCACAACGACTCTCTTGGCTGGGTTGATGGATAACCCCATCTCTCCACACCACAGGCACACTATCTGGAAGGCCACCCCCATTAGGTCTGACGGCACGCTTTGCACCCTGCCCCAAATGAGCACAACCACATCATCAGCGTATCCTTGGGCGTAAAACCTCGCCGCATTAAGTCTCCCCAAAGTTGGCGTCTAACTATGCCAAATTCAAGAATTGTTTTGGAACACCTTAGCCTGGATCCTCTCCTCCACTTGAAGTGATCTGGTGAATGAGACAGTTCCTTCTGCTTCGGGAAAATGGCATCAAGCTTGAGTCTCATCTTGCAATTCAGGTAAGCTTCCACTGGCGAGACTCCATGTCCAAGTGGAGTAATGGAACCGAATCCCTTGAACACGATCAGCCAGTGTTCCTCCATCGTTGGCAGATGCCTTATGGTGTTTGAAAGTTTGGACATACGGCTCTGCCTGGCCATTCGTAGCTGGGTGACCTGGCGCTATGAACTTTTGGCAGATTTGACTTTTGAACTGGAGCAGAAAGTCTGACATTCAGTAGAAGTAAAAATTGTGGCATTGTCTGAAACTATAATGAATGGGTATCCATGGAATGAAAAAATGTCTGTTAGAAGAGAGATTGCCGATGCAGAGGTTGGGCATCTCTGGCCATTTGGTCTTTGCATCCACACAAACTAGAAAATGGTGATTCTCAAATGAACCTGCATCATCTATGTATACGCCCCCCAGTTGGAGTTCGATTGAATCTCAGGGTAGCTTTTGGTTTTCTTTGCTATGTTTTCTGCAGTGATTTCCACACTTGATATATGAAGAACTGATTAAGAGTGGATCAAGTGGACCTCTTCATTCATCCTGACGTCGAGAGATTTTTGACTGAAATTGGAGCTGGAGAGAGACAGTCCACTTCGTTTAGTTTTTTGAGCTGAAAATGAAGTTGTCACTTGGCACAGGAAATTAAATGATAACTTATAAACGTCATGGTTCCATTCAGCATGGAGTGCGTCGAGGTTAAACGGGCGAGGGATGTTGGGAATGGCGTCCATCAATCGGTTTCTTGCAGCATCATGTACTTCGCATTTCAGTATTACGCCTTGTGGGGATTATTCTGTTGATGAGCAGTTTCGGCAGTGTGGGATGGGTCATGACGATGTAGGAACTCATTTGTGTTGCAGTGTCCACAATGCAGCATAGTTTTATAGGAGCGTTTCGGCTTCGCTACAGTAATGTTATCAAACCAGGCGGTCTTTTTGATTTTGGGGAAAAGTACTTTGCAGTTTGGGCCAGCTGGGTATCCAGAAAATTCTTTTTGCTGCTACAAGATTGGGGTTTGGTAGGATCTTTTTTGACGTCAGTGAATGGAGTTATGATGGAGGGGGCTCTGGATGCAGGTCTCTCTTCTGAATCCACAACGTCATTGCCGTTGTGGATTCAGAACAAAAACGTACAAACGTTGTTTGTATAGCTTTTTATCCAACATATTCCAACCCTTTTCCCCCCAGTTCCTGGCGATCAGTATTTCTTTGGCTATATCTGCTTCTATTTACGTCATGTGGGATGGAACCTTGAGGTGTGATAACTCTGATACCACACTTTTGGAGTCAATTATCACTAAAACGCTCGACTGCTGTTGGTTTTCGGTGCAGTTTGCACATAACAGTGCTTGCAAGATGGCACTCGGCTGTGAAGATGGAGCTTTGTGGAGTCATAGAAGGCGCAATCTGATTTATCGTTTTGAAGCGATCTATCGGTGTAAATGATGATACTATTTGGCCTCTTGTACGGAAGGTTGGATTCCTTGTGGTGTTGTATGGGTAGAGACTGGGGAAGGCATAGCCATAGGGGATGGAGTAGACGTACAGTATGCTAGAACTTGTTAACTAGCGGAATTCGTTGCTCAAATCCGTGAACTTTCGCAGTGCAAGGGCGAGGGCTTTTTAGCTCGGTAAGGATTGCTAATGTTCGCATTTCTCCCAGTAGTTCTCTATTTTTACTATGGGTTTCAGGAGAAGTCGGTCGGAAAGAAGTTAGTACAGAAGAAACCCAAAAGAAAGAAAGGAATGAGAGTTATGTTAGTCAAAAGTCACGGAGGTTGTGGTGGTTTCACGATCGTTCAAGAGCCCTGTCACTCGCTCACCATACACCAACCAGACCTGATGTAACCATTTACTTGGGTGGACATTTTTAAAGGGACCGATCCACTGTGCTCACAGTGTTTTGTCATCACCTTCTGCGCAAACTAGGCGAAATGGTCATAAGCTTGCCAAAGCTGGAAAGTTTGACTGCTCTTCTAATGATTGTGTATGAACTACAGTGGAGCAGATGTGGTGCGTGGAGAGTCTTCAAAAAGCCTCGCATTGAGGTCGCTGTGTCCTGTAAGGAGCAGACTCATTGAGTGGCCAGGCTTAACTCATACATGTCACGTCTCTTTGACGATGGTTTCTATTTTGCTTGCCATTTACCTAATGTCGATTCATCTAGTGCAGCGAGTTTTTGTTCAGTGGAAAGGTCTACATGTAGTTTGGCCTAGAAAGAAGCTCCCTTTTCATTCTCGATTTGCCGACCAGGCTTTTCCCGACGTAGCTTGCCAATCATCGCTTGGAGTGCTTCAGTGGGCTTCTTGTGGGCGTTGGTGACCCACAAAAGCACAGCTCTCTGAGATTGGGCTAGTACTCTCCTTTGATTGACTGTTAATGTGCTACCCCAGACAACGGGGCAGTAGCCAATCCCACCTCGTACAAGAGGATCACATCACGGTAACACACCCCCAAGTAGCCTTGCTAATCGCTCGTAATGAGGCAAACTTTGCAAGAGTAGGACTTGACTGAAGGTGTTGGCCAAAATGCCACCTCTCACCTGTATTGACTCCTGAGAAGGAGCCTATGGCCATCAAAACGTCTTAATGGTTGACTATTTACTTTTCTCTAATAGGAACACTTCACGGGTTTTAGACTCAATTTGGTGAATCGACCGTGCAGGGATCAGCACAGTCAGGTCGTCCACATAGGCGTATGGCTAGCAGCCAGTCTCTTTGAGGCTTGAAAAGACCTTAGAAGATTCTAAAGTGCTGGTCTGAAGGCCAAGCCTTGTGAGTACCCCTTCTCTATCGTTCTCTTAACTGAAATATGTCTTCAATTGACTGTTGCAGTTCTAAAGGCGTGTAAAGGTTTCAGGGAATTATTGAGGAGTGCTGGACACTGTTGATTGACTATGGCTTAGCTAGCCAGTGCCTCCAGGGAAACATTACTTATTTAAAGAATGACGTCCACTGTGGACTGTCCTTTAGTACACCAATATTGTCCGCCAAAAACTCCTTTAAAGGACTGCTACATCAAGATCTCTAACGTTTGGGCCATAATGGAAAGAAGTCTCCACGATTGCTGTCGCCTGTATTTTGAAGAGTGCCGACTCGTACAGTTTCCTCAGAGTGGTTAGCTATTCGATCAACCGACAGTCATTAGATGATGCAATTCTCATCCTTAGCACTGATGAGAGGTAAAACGCCAGTTATTTTTGGCAAATCAGTTAGCAACACAAGCCAAGCCGTAGCCCCACATAAATAGCCATTATGCTGACAGCTTCAACACTAAAAGTCCATCTTGATTTCATCATAACCTAACACACATCAGACCATTTCATCAAATTCAAACCAAAAAGAGAAAACACGCAGTAAAACATTCACCTGTAATTTACGAGAATGTTCCCAATTTTCCCGCTGCTGCCCATCAAGTTCATGAAACAGGAGACTAAGATGAGAATAACGAATGAGCCCACGCACGGAGAGGCGCAGTGCCCTTCCTTCATCACTCCTTGAAAAGTCTTGTAGTGGAAGGTTTCGTCCGCTTGGAGATTGGGAAGACTCACTATGTCTTGGGGAATGCACGTGCAGTTACCGTAAGTCTGTCGAACAACGTAAAGATTAAAAATTAATTTATAGTAAAGCGTTTTGATATGTAAGTGCATTGAAGTTTAAAGGTCGTTAAAAAGTGTTGGAAGTAATTCAAGTTATTTTCTTGTAACTTAAAAAAAATATCTGGTGCGTAGCAACACACAACTTTCCGCCACCCCCGTAAGTTCGAACGCCACCTACATATGCGGGCGCTATATCTTCGTTCAACGCATTTCTACAGAAACATTTATGGAAAACAAAATGTAGGGACTAGTTAGCTGAGAGTACTCCGAAAGTTTGATCGAAATCGTTAGAGCCGTTTTTGAGAAAATTGGAATACCGATAAATTAATATTCGACAAATCTCCTTTTCTGAGTTAACTTAGCTTATATCTCCGTTCAACATATATATACAGAAATAATTATGGAGAACGACATATTGGTATGGGTGACTAGAAGACACTCCATTAGGATTTATCACATCTGGTGAAGAAGTTACCCTGGAATTTACGGAAATGTTCGAAAAAACGTTATTTTCGACACATTTTGATTTTTATCTCTGTTCAATGGACTGTCAGAGGAGCATTTATTCAGAACAATATGTAGGTATTAACTATTTGAAAACATCCTGTGAGTTTGGTGAAAATCGCTGAAGCCGTTTTGCCAAAAAGCGTAAAAAAACCTATTTTTGCTTCATGGGCCTATATCTCCGTTCACCGTATTTTCAAGGAGATATGTATGTAGAAGAAAAGTTAGGCATTGATTAGTAGAAGAGAATTTGTAAGTTTAATCAAAATCGTTAGAGCCGTTTTCGAGAAAAATGAACCCTAGTTTTTGGTACATTTTCGTCCCCCACCCCCCCTTCCCATCGGCCGAAATCGTCCATAACCTTAGTTTGGTGTCTACAAAAAATAACGAACAAAACAAAAAAGAACCAGCTCAATCGGATTAGCCGTTCTCCCGCAAATTGAACTACAGACACACACACACACACACACACACACACACACACACACACACACACACACACGGACCACGCGCCGGAATTAGGTTTTTTAGACTCAGTAGGTCTCAAAACGTAAAGATCTGACGAAAACCCAAATTTTTTTTTGACCCGATTACTATACTTTCCTTCCCTTCGGGTAGCGGAAAGTAAAAACCATTAAGTTTCCTTTCTACTCCAGAGGGTTAAGAGAACTAAAATACCCTGCTAATTATTACGCAACAGTGTATTATTCTCTCAGACAGCTTGACCTAGTCTTGCACCGCCAATACCAATCCCATTCGATTCAGCATCGAAAAATACCAGTAAACCATACGAAACATAACCTGACTACAACGGAACGACGAGAACTAAATATTCCCGGCGCCTGTAGGCAATTGGAACGACACGACGAGTCGGGAGAGAGTGCAAATAAAGAAACGATTACTTTCGCTGTATTGGCCCGCGAGTTCTTTTAATTAGTAGAATTAAGCTCGCAGTTATTATTGTGATTTCACTGTTTTTGATTTAGACGCAGCCGTAAGCCCCTGAACGTTGTTCCATTCGACACAGCATCTAAAAATATCCACAAAACGATACCCAACACAGCGTATTTGCGATAAAACTGCCTAAATAGCGTTTTTGTTAATTTTTTAACGGTTTTTTGCCCATAACAAGCCACGTTAAAGGCACTAAACGGCTCGGACGGCGGTTTCCTGTTGTCTTGAAACGTAAAGTATCACATTTTGATTGGAAATCCTGAGCGAAAACATAGGGTTATTAATCAGAATGAATTATAAACCAAAACGTAGAACCCTGGCTTTCATCGAGCAGCTAGGGCAGCGAGACTTTTCAACTCTTTCACTCCATTCCTCGTTCATTCCGATTCAAAGTCTGCCAAAATCATAAGGTATGGCGCACTAAACGTCAATTAGTGAGTAAGAAGTACCTGTTTCTTGCCGTCTCGATGGACTGTGTGGCAGCCGGCATGGCAAGCGCTGTAGAACGTGAGTGAGCTGTCTTCCAGGCAAACTGGGGAGAATTTTAAATTTTCGCAGCTGCACTCAGCATTGCAGGCATTGGAAATGTCAACGCTGAAACGTATTGAACGCACAGAATGAGTTTATAGTGTGGTCTGTGTGTCTGGGAGATTGAGAGCAATCACACCTTTGACAACCTACGTCAATGAGGTCTGGACAACTTGCTCTTTGGAAGTTACATGATAGGTAGAACTGCTACAATCGAATGCAGACGTGTCTCAGTTCGGAGAACAATAGAGAACGCGTGCCCACAAGGTCCAGCCCGTGGAACAGAACTCTGGAACGCCTACTTCAAAGGTCTTCTCAGGAGCCTCGTCAAAACTGACTGTGACACGCACGCCTATGTGGTCGACCTGACTGGTTGGATCGAGGCAAACACCCACCATGTGCTCCAAACTGTCACCCAGTGGCATGAGCACGTCAAGCTGCAGGTGGCTGAATTAAAAACCGAGTTATTTCTCTTAAAAGGAAAAGTAAACGCTTTGACGGCCACAGGCGCCTTCTCGAGCCACAAGTCAAGTACTTATGAGCCACTATAAGTGAAAAGTGGGGCTTCAACCAACACCTCCAGTCTCTCAAAGGCACTACCATTGCAAGGTTTGCCTCACAGTGTGAAATTAGTAAGGCCACTTGGGAAGTGTGTTACCATAACACCATCCTTACGTACAAGACCATGTAGGAGTGGCTGGGGTAGCAAACTCACAGTCTATCTAAAGGGATGGACCTACCAGCACTGACTGCTACAAAGCAAGTCTATAATAGTACAAGTAAATAGTTATCAATTGGGAAACCAGATTAAGAACTACTCCCAGATGGTATGGATTCTCCAGACCTCCGCACGGTGTAATATGGGCAACAGCCATTCGTGCTGAAGCTCAATGTTTCAGATGATATTCGGAGACTGCTTAGGGCAGGGGACCTGGAACCTGTTCGCAACAGCAAGTGGGCAACCCCAGTTATTCCCATGAATAAGTCGAAAGGAGCCGTAGGGCGTCATCCATCCTGTCCCCACTAAAGAGCTGGGGATAAAACTGGGAATAAATGGTCACAAATCAATTTACAAGATGCATTTATGCAATTTTTGATTCATGAGCCATCACTAGACGCCCTAAACGTCATCACAGAGCTCTGTCAGCACACGAAATTACCTGAACGTGTTTCATTGAGTCCAGGGGAAGTTCAACTATCCTTATAGGTAAGACAAGTGAGAAGAAGTTGTTGAAAAATGCATTAATGCTGTCACGTCACCACAAAACCTCATCAGGTAGAATAGGGTCAATCTTCAGGTAGTTCAGAGAGGTATAGAACCCTTATTATGGTAAAGTAGCTATCTAAGGGCTGCCATTAACTCACCTCCTGTTCCAATGGTTGTACCCGACCAAATTGGTTTTATTGCAGCTGATGAAAGTCAAAGATATTTCTCCCACTACAAACACCACACCAACGACCACGTTCCACCCGAGAAGATACTTCGGAGTTGGTTTGAATTTAGAGATAACGCAGCCTGACAAGAAGAACCCAAAAACCATAGAAAACAACACGAGCGGCCCTGAAATGAAAAAAAGAAGGTTGAATGTAACTCCAACAATAAAATAGAAATAATAGCGATGGACACTAATCACACTGACTCACCGATCACCAAGTTCGTGTTGGCGGCGCTTTGCTCGAATTGCACTTCGAAGTACTTGTTCATGTACGTGATGTACCCGGCTGCCCCTAAAATGTAGAAGACCCCGGAAAATATGTTCGTCATGAGAAGCTTGTTTCGAAGAAGTCGCTTCAGAGCTGCAGGGAATTCTGAAAGAAAAGAAAAATGGGTTGGTCACTTTCAGAGGTCAGTATTGGACGAGTTGCAATGCCATAATCCAGAGAGTAGGCGAACTGGTTGATACATTTACCTTTCATTGAAGGGGGTTCAGCATTTTGTTGTTCAGTCGCAGCCGACTCCAGTTGCTTGTTTTCAGGTTTTGGCAGAGCTTTGGGGAACAGGGCGATGAGGAAAGCAAACAAAAGCATGATTGTTCCTAAAAATATCCACCCTGTGAACAAAGAGACATTGACAGTCAGTCTACAATGTTCCACAGAAATTAGGCTATGAATAGATCTGTTTCCTCATTGAAATGACTGTTCTTCAACACTCAGAAGTCGTAAAGGTTGCAAGTTTCGCTATTAGGCAAGAGCACTCACTCAGATCCACCACACCTAGACCTGTGGAGTATGGCAGGTTGTCCTTTAGCCAGTCTCCAGGTGAAGACTGTTGCTCATGCGTCCCCACACTGAGGTACGACCCTGCGCAATCTGTACCATCTGGGAGGAGTTCTTAATCTGGTTTTCCACCTATTTCCTTGGGTGGCAAGTTTCAAAGGGGTAGATAAACTACGTCCACATTTTTAGTCATGAACATCTTTGCAAACTGAATGAAATGTTTATAAGCACGCTTAGTAGCAGTCAAAACTAGAAGGTTTGGCTGCTCTTGAATAACTGTTGCTCAGCATTGTTAGAACTGCAGTGGTGTGTCCAGTAACATTATGGAAGCTCATTGAGAGAAAAGAATTGAAGTCAACATGTTCCACGAGGAACTGTCTCTTCCAGTGGTCTGACTCAACTCATGGCCCTTCTGCTCCACCCCCAGTCACCAAGGCACTGGGCTCCTCCACCCCTGCATAAAGCAAAGGACATCCACAAGTTCAGCCCTCACCACCTCAACTGGCTTTAGGAAGGGCCTCCCAAACACGCGATGGCGCAATGCTGAGAGTCCATTGCATATGAACAACACATGCTCTGTCATCTCCTTGCAGAACTGCTCACGCTTGCCCAACTTTGCAAAGGTGGTACCTCAGTGGACAGTGGCCTGTAAAAAGGCCACATAAGATCCTCATATCCTTCCTTCCCAGACTGAGCACCTCCTTGGCATCCCTCTGGAGAGTCGGATAAAGAGTTTTGACTGTCTAAGGTCGGGCACCCCCTGCCAATAAGTAGCCCTGCACATATCCTCCCATTTGCCAACCTCTCTTCGTAGGTGGCTCTTGGTGGACTCAACAAAGGGTTCAGGGCTGACAGAGATTTGTGCCGATCCCTTCTTCGCCAGCCCATTGGCCCACTCATTTTCTTCTATTCCCTGATGACCTGGCAAACCTGGATCGCTCATGGATGAGTATCTGAAAGGGTGACACGAAGTTAAACCTCATGAGTATTGAGTCGCCCACATGCGAACGAGGCCCTGTCAAGGATCAAGTGGCAGGAACCTCCCTGGAATGATCAGACCCATCTTCAAATATGCAAAGTCTGAAAAAACGCCATTCTTTTCACATGTATGTGGAGGGGAGCTAAATCCAGCAAAACCTCCAGTGCAGCCGTAAGGCATGTTTTCATACAGCTAGACACGCCCGACATTGCAGTTCATTCATCTGCATGGCTTTATTATCCACCCTAGTCCACCACACAAGAGCTCCATTGATGACTACAGGCTTAACAACCACAGTGTACAGCCATCGGATCATTCCAGCCCTTAACCCCCATATCTTCCCCACCATCTTCTGAGCTGCCCACATCACTGCCGATGCCCGCTGTGAGGCTTTCTTCACGAGTGTGGCACAAGTGAGCTTCCCATCAAGGAACACTCCCAGCTGCTTGGTCTCACGCCTGTAATGGTTTTTGCGGCGGACTGCGCGAGGTGGCAACACTGACCGCCACCCGTGCAGGCTGCCGCTGTTTATATTAGTGTCGGAGCCGCATTTCAAAATCAGAACGGCTATCGGCTCGTCAGCGAATTAATTCCTGTTATAAGTCAGTGTTTAACTTCCCCTTTTGATTGTGTGAAGTAAGGTAAGCGATCAGAGCTTTGCGTTTCATTTTCCCCATTGTCCCATTATTGTCATTTAATACTCGTACAATCCGAGCGTAGGTTATTTATTTCATTTTAAAAGGAGTTCGTTTCATTTCATTCATTTCGAGTTTTGCCGGTTAAATTCAAGTGGGTCTTAATTGCTTTATAATTTCATTTCCCATTACTTTCTTGAGAGTTATTATTTTATTTATTTGATCGAGTGTGTATTATTGAGCGTATTTGATTTGTTGTTTTCTTTTGGGCCCAGACACGACTTTCACGAGTGTTCTGTACGCGGGAATTGTGAGACAATTCTTCAAGTACGTCACACGCTGGACCTTCACCACCTTCCCACCCAACCTGAGTTCATCGGGGGATGTCTTGTCTGGATTGGCAAACAGTCCTTGCCCATTACACCATCTCTGTAGGGTATTCAGTGCATGCTGCATGCATTCACTGATTACACTCGTGAGTTTACCTCTGACTATAATTACCAGGTCATCCGCGTAACCTCTTATCTTGTAGCCACCCCCCCCCCCCCCAGGGGGCAACCCCTAATAGGCGCCATAGAGTGACATTGCTACCCCAGGCATCAGAGCAGTAGTCAATCACGCCTAAGTAAAAAGCCTTGTACATGAGCATTGTGCCACGGTAACACACATCCCAAGTCGCCTTGATAATTGCCCGTTATGAAGCCAACCTTGCGAGAGTAGTACCTTTGGGGACTTGAGGTGTGGGCAGACACGCCACCTCACACCTACATTGTGAATCCTAAGCACTTTGACTTTTACCTCCAGCAGGAGCCTGTGGCCACCAAAACGTATTGATGGTTGGCTGTTCAATTCCCTCTTTAATAGGACGAGCTGGGTGCTTTCATCAGCCACCTGCAGCTTGACGTGCTCGCCCCTTTGCGTGAAAAATTGGAGCACTTGATGAGTTTTGCCTTTATTTGGTGGATAGGCTGCATGGATTAGTCCAGCCAGGTTGTCCACATAGGTGTATAGCTTGCAGTCTCTATGCGGCTCCTAAGAAGAGCTTTGAAGAAAGCTTTCCAGATTGCTGCTTCATCGTCTGATTCTTGTGAGCACCTCTCTTCTATCGTTTTCTGCACTGTGGCATGTCTGCATTGAATCATAACAGTTCTATGTCTCAGGTAACTTATTTCTTGTAAGTATAGGTTATGAGGAATTCTCCGATCCATAATCTCATTGAGGAGAGCTGGTCAGAATAGGTTGGCATCGATGTACTTAGATGGCAGTTCCAAGGAAACATTGCTGATTTCAATAAGGAAGTCCTGTGTGGGTTCTCCTTTAGTACACAGGCGGACAACTGTGAGGTTGAGTCCTTCAAGGGGCTGCAACATCAAGACATCTAGTTTTGCTTAATATGGAAAGAAGGCGGAGTGGCCTCCATGATAGTGATCTGACTTTTTGCACTCGCCTCCATTTTAATGAGTGATGTGCAGATTTCCACAGAGCGGGGAACTGTCCAACCAGCAGACAGTCAGGCAGTTTTCCACTCACCCTTCTTAACATATTGATTTCTGTCTTATCTGGCCAAGGAAGATAGTTGAACTTTGAGGTCACAAGGGAGGGCCCTGCATAGGACACCTGTTGTCTACAATGGGAGGGCTACAGAGCAGGAACGAACCACATCATGACCCCTCGAGGCCCATTTTCCTTTTCTCAAAACTCTTTAGGATTCCAGCCTCTAACATAGCATATCAGCACACAGGATTAGCCTGCTTTGATCATCTCAAAAGACCCTCGTCAGGACTGATCTGCTCAGCCCCTTGCAAATCTCTGACCCTTTTGAAGGCTGCAAGAGCTAGATTTGTAAAGGTGCGCCTATTAGAAGCTGAGGAGCTCATAATGCCATCTATTGACAACTAATTTTGTTCAATTCGGAAGAAAAGTTTTGGGTTTACATGCCATACCTTTCTGATCGCGTCGATTTGAAGTGTTTTCGACTGAACTTGTCTTTATCTACAATAATTATAACTTTTACGGAGCGCTCCAGTTCCTGGGTCGGGACATGTCACAGGACCTGTTCATTCCTTCAGCTGTGGCTTTAGTGTAGCATTGGCGCCGTTCGGACGTGGCCAGGAAAAGTAGGACGAGTCGACCACGTTTTCCCCATTCCTTTAATTCAGTTCTTTTTCCTGTGTTCCTTTACAGGTTCTCGCTGGCTCTGAGGGTGAACTATTCGGCGAACTTGGTTCTCAGGACAATTTTTCCTTTTTCTTTGATTTTCCTGCCCTTGTGGATAATACGATCAGAACAGGCACGACAAAGGAGTGACTTCATTTTATAATTTTAACAAATTGATAGTGATGATTTGATGCGTGAAAACGACTTATATACTACACTGACTTGACTCTTACCCATCCACCAGGCGCCAATCCATCGAGGGTCTTTGGAGTCGATCAGAGGCGTCAGCGTGGGGTTGACGTAGAAACTGAGACAGAGATATCCCACCAAAAATCCGCACGCAGGCCCCAGAGTTCTCAATGCGAGCGTCAAACCTGTTCACAAGCTATAATTTTATTATTTTTCAGTCATAAACCGTACAGACTTAGTTTCACTGGGCACAGATTTAACAGATCTACAGTGTAATATCTATTACTATATTATTTTAACCCGTAATATGGTTTTCAATATTGTAGCCGAGGGCTCTTGTATGTCGAATCGCCAAACTTCCTTAACTGAGTCTTTTTCTGACAATTAGAGCCTTTGAATCGGGTTAAACATTCTTTTATCGCAGGAGGTACTTGTCCTGAATCTGAAAATTTACGACGAACCGTGAAAAGTGCATTGGCAAACATGTGCAAGGGTGGGGGAAGAACAAGGTTGCCAACATGTATCTAGAGAGGTAAGTAGGACAGAGGGAACAGTTACTACAACGAATAGAGCCAATTTGTCCTGCCATGCTGTGGAGGTTCAAAAGAAGTATGAGCTATATTCCATATTACGAGGAAGTGGCCTTATTATTGCCTACGCCCCGATGTAATGGGATAAATTATAGTTCGTTGCGAGTCATGATGCAGATTGCACAGGTCAGTATCCAGGCAAGGAGCCAAAGGTTGGGGGGAAATTACTAAGTTCTTCCCCTGTGTCAACGATCATTGCTCACATTTCAGACAGCCCACCTGGTAATCACACCGCAACAACATCGTCATTTTGTCATCCCCCCCCCCCACCCTTGGATCTTCACCCGACAGCACTCAAAACAGACAGCTCTTTATCCCATTATATTCTTAGGCGTTACTACAGTCATTATTACTATTGGTTTCAATGGGATGACCTGATTGAGTTAGGCTGTTAGATTGCAGACCCGAAAAGGTTAGGCTGACGAGATCTAAGAGGCTCTTGGTGACTGTGGTACAGTCAGGACTGACATTCCTCAGACGTCTATAAAGACTAGGGATCTTGACGGCACAATGACCGCGCAGAATATCCTGGGAGCTCTGCAACAGGACCTTCAGCAAGAGGGAAAGGGTGAAAATGAGTATTTCCATCCTTTACTCCTCTCATTGGTGTTCCTGTACAGATGCTCATCAATCGTGAGCACTGTGAGATCGTTCTGCAGGTATGTGGCAAGAGAATGAAGTTACTGTACGACTGCCTTCACAGCGTATCCGAATATTTTGTACATTCAGCCATATTTCGTTCGCTCAACAAGAGCTGTATTTTATAAGTTTGCACACCTGAATCTAATTTGGTCTACTCACACTACATAATTCTACACCATTTAGCATATTACCTAAAAGCATTGGAGTGTTTGTCTTCTTGGTGTTATCGTCGATATAAGGTTGTCCGAGAGAGTGCGACAGCGTCGTACCAATTCCGAGAATAAACTGCGATATGAAGACCAATAGCGGCGGGAGGGCCGAATAATCACCATCTTCGCACACTTTATCAGGCCGCTCCTTCGAGCAAAGCCCCATTCGTTCTCCTGAAACATTCAATCTTCATGAGTTGTATGGCATCGCTGGCTTAAGCACTAAGGAACAAGAATTAGGGGGGCAGTACACAACGAAATTGCCCATTTCCACCAGCAAAGCGATTTGAAAATTCTCTTAAATAATTATCTTCAGCCTCAGCACAAACTTTACTCCTCGCCCCGTCATCTAGAGTGGCACTGCAATTGGAGTTATTCGGCTCAGCTGATCTGACCATTGGACTTAACGTAGGGGCTGTTTGATCTTACAACTGAGGAAGGCTGATGTCAATTTAGTTCTTTCTTTTGATGTTCCAAGCCCTAATGAGTACAATGATTGGAATTTCCGAGCTGACGACGAACGTCGACCAGAGACACAATTACTGTTTTTGGTCTCTGACACCTCCAGCCCCTCAAAGTGCTTAGGATTCACAATGTCCCACACCTCAAGTCCTCAAAGGTACTACTCTCGCAAGGTCTGCCTCATTTAGGCAATTAGCAAGGCCACTTGTGGCGTGTGCTACCGTAACACAACCCTCATTTTGCTACTGCCCCGTTGTCTTGGGTAGAAAACACACAGTCAGTCAAAGCAGAGTACTGGCCCAACCCTAGGGAACAGCGCTCGTGAGAATCACCAAGGCCTACAAGGCAGCACCCAATGAAGCTCTCCAAATCTTCACTGGCCTGTTAACCTGACCTGGCCATTGAGTGCATGATGAACAAGCGTCGAGTGAGAAGGAGCTTCCCCCACTCAGGGCCTTACTCCAAGAATGGAAACTAGCCGCGCTATATGAATATACATTGGATAAATGGCAAGGGAGGTGGGAATAATTATCACAGGGGCGTGGTACGTATGCATTTTCCCCCAACATTCGTAAGCATCTTAGGAGAAAATGTGTTGAGCTAAACTATTGAATATGGCTACTTCATTGTGCTGCTCCATTTCTTTTCTCTCAGAGGCTCTACATCATGCACGTATTGCACCTCCAGTGTGGAAGAAACAGGAAACTCCACTGCAGCTTTGACTGCGACTGGGCAAGCTTATAACCGCTATAAGCTTATTGACTCAGTTTGCGTAGATGGTTATGACAAAAAAAAAAACATGGTTACAGTTGATCTATCCCTTTGAAACTTGCCACCCAAGTAAGTAGTTAGATAAGGTGGGAAACCAGATTACGAATGCCTCCCAGATGGTACATATTCCCCTGGGTCATAATACATGGGCGACAGCTCTCCTTCGGGTCCACAGGTCTAGGTTCAGTTGATGCTGAGTGAGTGCCCAGGGTTATGCAAGATAGCAGAACTGCAACCTCCACAACTTTTATCGGATATAGCTACTTCAAGAGAGGTCCAAGGAACTATCATTTAAGGAAACAAATCTGCCTACTCCCATTCTATTTTCCTGTCCATTAAAGTTCGTATTATGACCACCGACTCAATAACCTTGCCTGCTCTCTCACCAACCCTGAATTTGAGTCGGAGAAGACCATAATTCTCATGAAGCCTTCTGAATGAGGTGCCATGCCGCCACCAAACGGCGATGTCTGCACGTTTCCTCATAACTGGTCGCTCCAAAGAGGTAAAAAACATGGACTGAGCACGACGAGTCGACGCCTCATTGTGCAGGTAGGATGTATCTTTCCTTTTCTTAATCTCCACCCTGCACATACTGTTTTGGTTTATTATTCATTCTGAATAATAACCCTATGTTTTCGGTCACGAAAAATGTTTTACAACCCCCTCTCAAAATTTGATACTTTACGTTTCAAGACTTGGATTCCAAATTTGCAATGTTCGTCCGCCGTCCCCCGTCCGCAGTCAGGGCCGTTTTGTGCCTTTAACGTGGTCTAAAAAAATCGTTCTTTCACACAAAAATCCAATTTGGTATCTAGTTGTGCCCGCCATCTCGGCAATTCGATCGAACGAAGCCCATGGTTGTTATGGGCAAAAAACGGTTAAAAAAAATTAACGAAACGCAGTATAATGTGGGAGCTACAGCGGAAGTCAACGTTTTGTCGTTTGAAACGTCGTTCACCCGCCCATCTCAACGAAATCGCTCGCCTGCTCAACTGGCCACGCTGCCCCCTCGCCTCGCAACGGGTTCGCCCAATTTTTTTTGCTTCCTCTAGGAAGCGCTCGTGTTTCGTATTTAACCTTTGGCATTACGATTTGTCTCTTTATCGTCCGATTGCCTTGTTCTCGTCTTCACCTCCACGAATGACTGTTTCACTCTGTCTCAACTATTTCTGTTAGCAAAATATCTGTTATCTTCAATTGAACTTTTCATTATTCGCTTATTTTTTTCATTCTGTATAATAACACTATGTTGTAGGTGAGAAAACATTTTTTACAACCCTCCCTTAAAATTTGATACTTTACGTTTCAAGACTTGGAGATTCCAAATCTGCAATGTCCGTCCGCTGTCCGGGCCGTTTTGTGCCTTTTTACGTGCTCTAAAAAATCCATTCTTTCGCACAAAAAAACCATTTGGTATCTAGTTGTACCCCCTATCTCAGCAATCCGATCGGACGAAGCTCGTGGTTTTTATGGGCAAAAAGTGGTTAAAAAATTTAACCCATTCAATACGGCGACCATATTGAGATCCCTATGCAGTATACTGCTTAGTTTTTCATAAACGGCCGTCACTGACGGCACAACTTTTTCTACGTATATGGCTTAGTTAATTTTTGTATGGGCTTGAAAAAATAGTTACAAAATTCTAATGTGTCTAATTAGTGTATAAATTGACGAGCGCCTCAGGCGCTCACAGTCATAACAAATGTGTAGGTAGGCTATCACGCAAAACACAAACAGCTATGACTGCCACCGCCTCGAGGCGCTCGTCATTTTATACACGAATTGGGCCATTGGAATTTCGAAACAATTATTTCAAGCCAAAAATAATAAACTAATCCATAACGTACTTTCAGAAGGTAAGTTGTATTGAATAAGGTGTAATTATAAAGAGAGGAAAACAATTTTTTGTCAACTTTTTCAATAAAATTACAAGTATTTATACAGTAAATAACATAGAAGTCGTTCGTAAATGTTTACATGGGTAGTAAATAGTACTTGTAAACATTAAGCAATTAATTTCCATCAACGGTCATATTTTTGTGGAAATTTACAAAACAATTTTCGATACATAAAGCAGGTGTATCAGGACAAGCTGGACAGGATACGAAGAAGTTCCTCGTCAGTCATCACTTTTCTTTGCATTGGCTCACCAACTTTGGGTTGTTTGGTGCTGAAAAAATCATTATTACAATGATTATCATTATTAAAAAATCAATACAAATTCATCATCGTAATTTTAATGTTAGTGAAACGTAAAAAATATGCAAACCTTGAAGTTGAGGGTTGTGGCTCCTTACTCGCCCTCTTTTTTCCTCCTCAAGTACGAACCTTCTGCTAAAAAATAGGTATATTAGCTTATTATTAAGTAATAAGTTTAAATTATACGTCCAAATGTAAAGATAATGGAATTTTACTTACCCTAATTTGGGAACTATGCAGTTTCTAAAGGAAACGTCAGATTCAGAAACGGCAAACTGCAGAATGTTCAGAATGTTGTTAGGAGTGACTGCGAGTAAATAACGGGCTTCCACAAGTGACTGGAACGGTCTGAAGCACATTTGAAACTAAAGAAAACCGAGCGTCTCGGGGCGCTTGCCGTCATGGGGTAAGGGTCGGAAGAGCGCCTCGAGGCGCTTGCCGTCACCAGGTATAACATTGGAGAGCGCCCCAGGGCGCTCTCCGTATTGAATGGGTTAACAAAACGCAGTTTAATTGCAAATACGCCGTGTTTGGTATTGTTTTCAAGGTATTTCTACATCCTCGGTCGAATGAAATGAGTATCAGACCTGTACAACTGCGTATAGTGAAATTACAGTCATTATAGTGAGCCAAAGTCCACTAACTGAAAGAACTCGCAGGAACTACAGCGGAAGTCAACGTTTCGTTGTTTGTACTCCCTCCCTCCCGTCTCATAAAAAGTTCCATTGTAGTCAGGTCATGTTTCGTATGGTTTTACTAGTATTTTTCGATGCTGAATCGAATGGGATGGGTCTCGGAGCAGTAATACTAGGTCAAGCTGTTCATGAGAATAATAAACCTTTGTGTAATAATTTGCAGAGTTTTTTGAACCTGAGTTCGCGAGCGAGTGGCAATGAGTTTTATTAGAATTCATTCCTAGTTACCAATTGATCAATCGCTGTCTAGTGAAACTTTTTTGCATTTATGCCAATGTCGGCGAATCTCAAACGATTCAACAGCGTCGTAACCTCCGTCACAACAAAAGAGGGAGGGACTCAGGCATGACGTTCCAGTTGCAGTAATGGCCACGATTGTAGTGAAACAACGTTATACCGTAACCAGATATTCTTGAGCAGCTCCAGCTCTAAAAAAAAAACCTTTCTGTCGAAGTGGTCATCTCCAGAAGCAGTGTAGTTGGACTAGCACATTGTAACACACTATTGCGACGTAATATATTCGAGTTACTCACGAATTTCGTCTGACGTCTGGTTGATCACTTGGTGGCTGGCGAACTCCGCAGTCAAGGAAATGGCTTTCTCACCGGGGCCGTAGAGGACGTGGGGGATGACGAGTATATAGCAAGACACAGCGGATATCACGGTACCCCATGCCAACCAGAGTGGTCTGTTCCTTTGGCCGCCTGCGTAGCTCAGGAAGAGCGACAACAAAATCTGGCTTATCTCGTTGCCGCTGAGCATAAGCCCTGCACATAACAAAATTACATTACACATCGGAACATTTGCCGAAATCAAAATTATCGTTTCATAGTAAAATTACATATAATTGTTGTCTAATAACATTCTGAGTTATCAGTCGTGGACTGGCATCAATCGCTTACCATTCACTTTTGAGTTGTGTTTTCACTATTTAGCGACGTACCAAGTTATTAGTATCAAACATCCGCATTATGTTAACTTCAGAGTTGTCATTAATTGTTAGTGTTCATAGATGTATAGGATGTGGTGCGGCATGTCAGGCACGGGAACTATGTTAGGAAAGCCTTCAAGCTGAAACAACATCGTTCGTGTGAGAGAGTTGGTGTTGATTTCTTCAGTTGGCGATGATTATAGAACAAGGAAACTTAAAACTCGGTCGGCGAAAGAGAACAGAACGATGAAACATGTTTTTAGAGAACCAACCTCCTATTACGGAACATATTTAATATTGGCCATAATGAGGAGAGCTCTCAGAAATTCCAGAATTCAAAGTACAGCTCTTCTTCTCACTTTATGATGTTTTAGATATAATTCCACAATAATAAATATGTACCTACCTTCCCATATGGTCAAACGGGCATAATGGGTCAGGCCATTGCTACCTACGTTCATGGGAGCGAGCGCTGAGCACCCCGGTCGATCTTCAGTGGCTGTCTTATTGCGTGAGTCCAGGCTGGGGCTCCCATGCCTCCAATCTTTTGCGCCTCATGCTTGGCCATATATGGTCAGATGTCAAATGGTTAATCTAGTGAAGGGGTAGGATGTGGTATCTTCCTTCCCTGGGAACTTAGGTGTCCTCAATGTATACCTCAAACCACAGGCAGGCATCTGCATTGTGGAGCTGGGTCAATAGGAAGGTGGAGTGCCATCATTTGGCCTGCAGACAGGTCCTGACGGAAGGCAATGTGCCATGGATATTGCTTGCCTGCCAAAGGCAGACCATCCAGTCCAAAACCCCCCAGAGTCTAAGTTCAACCGTGTTGGCAGGGTTCAGGGATGAGTGCCTGCACAGTTCCACCATAGTTTTGGTGCAAGTTTCCCTCAATGTTTAACCACACCACTGCCAAGTGGTAAAATGTCTGATGGGAGGTGGGGTGGTACGCTGTGAGGAGAATAACCCTCTCCATGGTCCTCGCCTGTGCCTATTGGTCTGGGTTGGAGTGACCCGCCAGGCAGCAACAGCCTACTGCACTATTGGCAGAAATACTGATGCTCCATTTTAGCACCCAATGAGCACATATGTGCTGTGAGAGGGGAGCACTTTCTTCTCTTAACAGAGCCAAGTGCTGCATGGGGCTACCATCTATTACTGTGGGGGAGTGGTTTAGTTGTTATGTCAACAGGACTTGTACCCTGTTTTCTGACGGCATGAGCTGGGGTACACCATTGCAACCTTGTGTTTGAACGTGCAAGCCAAGATGATTCAGAGTCCCTTACAAGACCAAATACTCAGTCAGTGGTGTTAATTGAGTCCAACAAAGGGTGATTCGCCATTTTAGTCGATCGATCGTTCAGTAACTTTTTTCCTTCCATCAAGATGTTCAATATTTCAAGTTATTACTCAAGTAATTCTTTCAACTTTTTCAAAAAGCTGTTTAACTTCCTTTTCATTAGTCATAACTATGGGCTATGCAATGCATTTTAATTCCATTTACCTAGTATTTACAAATTTATTGCAACGAGGTTATTATTTAGTTGAAGTAGAGGTAAATTTGTGTTGCATTTCAAGTATTGACTTATTTTAATGTATTTAGCCTGTCACAAGGGCTTTTAGCCCTCTCGTAATCAGTTAAAGTAGGAGCGAATGCGCTCTGAAACGGTATGCTCAACCAGATCGTGTATAGGACGTCGAACTCGACCAAGCGTTTGTAATAAAAATAAATAACAGTTTACTCGAAGTCTTAAACGAACCTGTTATTTTGCTGGGGATGCCGAACCTCCGCTCCATAGTTGTGAGGGTAGATATGAAGTAAACGAAAGACATTGCCTGAATTGTCCCCAGCAGACCGAATACCGTCATGAAAGACCGTGGAGTAGCGAACTTTTGAAGCCATCGAGGCCGGCAACTCCCTAAACCGCATTCGTTGGTTCTGCAAAAAAAAAAGAAACGTAGCGAATTAACCGCGGGTAATAAGTCGTGTATAGTGTTCAGGCAAGTCGGAAGATGTTTTAGGCTTCGTTTCACAACAGCGGTAACGCTGAATTCTTCTCCTTTTTTCTACTATTCATCTGTGATGCGTATATGTCTATACCGACGTCCCCTGCCTCCAGGGTTAGGACTCCCGGTATGCCAACGACCTTGACGTGTAGCTCAACCATCAGCATTCTTATTTTTCTGACCAGAAAGGGATCGCGGATCATCAGAAAGAACTGCCTCCAGTTAACTGGCCGAACCAAATCATTATTTTCTCTCTCTACATCATCGCAATCAATCGCCGAAGAACTTCTAAAAACTCCAATATCCACCGATCCATCTTGCCAGACTGGGTTAAGTTCACCGTCCCGACTCAGCGTAACATATAGTAACACAACGTATTTTCTTTATGTATTTCCCTTGGCCCTGGAAGGAAAGTTACCTAATCGCCTGAAAAAATAGTTTGTTTTTCAAACCTTCAAGTAAGGTATGGTATATAATAGTGCCCACGTACCAGTCGGACAGGAAATGTAAAGCGCAAACCTGCTGTTCCTGACAGGTGGGGAGGCGGTTGCATCTAAGCCTCATACGAGGCGCATGACAACCCATCTCTTTCTTCCTCATTCAGACTTCCGGCCACCCCTTTTCTTTCTCTTTGACTGCAAGGACGCTTTCGCCTTAGCAGTGACGCGCTTCCAGGCCCCCCTGTCACCTGACTTCAGTCATACCTTGCACGTCCAGGCTGGACCTCGTGGCGGCGTTAGATTTTTTGGATGGCTGAGACGAAGGTTCCTTACCATTTCTAGTTTATTTTTGTTTCTCTGGGCGGGAGGGAGACCATGGCACGCAGTCCGTCGGGTTAAGTAGTCTGCTCCCTCTTCGCATATCATGGAGTTTTCCCATTTTCGCCCAATCCCAGCGGATTGTGAAGCGCAACCAGAAGGAAGCCTATGGAACTGCAGCCTCGAAACCCTGGAGGCTCTGGGGTGTGGATAAGTAGCTACAGGATACGTAGTGATTACTGCACGGGACCAGTGGATGTGGCTCAACTTGTTAGCAAATTCTAATGGAATTAATATTAACTGGGTTCCTAGGAATAAAGAGATCACTGAAAATGAGAGGGTCTGGCTGGACTCAGTTCATCTACTGTATCTATTGAGCACCCCCCCCCCCCCGGTGGGGCATATCCGTCAATAACCAAGAGGACAGCGAGAGAATGTGACAGGAAAATGCATCAAACTGGCAACGGTAATGAGGCACTTCAGACGCCATATCTCACTGCAAACACGCGAGATAAGACGTATCTTTCTGAAGCCGGAAAGGAAGGACTTGAGGCAGGTAGTGGGAATCACGGGAGACCGCAAAATTAACAAACAACATGTAAGTTATATAATCAATAATGGCTTTTGAACGAGACGCGCAATATTACAGGAAACCGCTCATCAACTAAGTCGCTGCGTCGGCTATGTGACCTATGTACACCCCCTCTCGAGCTCAGCTCGGTGTTTACTCGTTTAGCCGTCTTGCCATTAGTATTTGTCAAATCTTTGTAATTTCAAGTTTATTTGTGGTAAAATTAAAAAGTCCCTAAGAAGAACTTAACTTGCATGTTAAGGGCATAGTCGACACCCCTCTGTGTAGGTGGCGTGGTACAGATGAGAAAACTCCCTATCACGTCCTGGCCCTGCGTCAGAAACTTGGAAGGGGACGATTTACAACTTCCTCGAGGTTGAGGATCATAGAAGACTAGATTGAAATACCTTGCATTTCTTAGGAAGCTAGGCATGGACCTGTGAGACATTAGGACTGGCACAATAGGACTTAAGGGACAGTTAGAGCTATGCAGCAAGTCCTAAAAACACCATTTGGAAAAATGGTCATGTGGTAGCGTGATGGCCTTACCAACTTAGGAGCTTGTTGTTGTTGGGAGATCACTCGCTTTTTTCTCGTACCAAAATCTTCAACCACAACAGATTGGTTATACGTGTTACAGTCATCGTAGTGTATCATGGAGAATATGAAAACACGTATGGGTATCAAAAAGTCTTAACTGGCTTCAGCTTCCTTGACAGTTCATTTTTATGGGGAAGCCAACAGTAAGACTGCCTCTCATTACTCTGCATCCCCATTTGCTGCCAAAAATATGGACTGCTAGGCAACAAGGTTTCAACTGAGACTGGTTAAGTGAACGTAGCCTCCATGGCATCGACAACACCTTCTCAAGGACTGCTTTTTAATTACCCACTATTGTTGAAAATTATAGAACTTTCTCTTTGAAAATTTGGTGAACGTGTGCTTTCGAGGTCTACTATGTCCCTACCTCTTCAAATATTCTGTTAAAATATTTACTTCTAATTAACTCGTTGTTCACCATTTTCATTTGTTTATTAATAATTTATACGCTCTTTGTATGTCTGGCGAGATGATTGAGGAATGAATCAACTTGCAAAGAATGAAAAAGCAAAAAAAAGCTCCTCGAGCAAATTTTCGTTTTAAAAAAAGGGGGGGGGGGGTTGCCCCAAACGGTAAAATGGGGAATTGAGTAAAGAGGCTCGTGCTCCGTGCCAGTTTAAGGTGAACGGAGGAACAAGGTCAGAGGAAGAAGAGCCAAAGAAGTAACGGGCCCACGCGCTTTGAGACGAAAGTAGGTGAATCCTCCTTCGCCTGACGTTCGTCATCGTTCCCCTCAGCTTATTACTTTGTCAGAACACGCCCTCACAGATCCATTACCCGCATACGCGATGGCAATTACAGATGATGCGCTATTTACGACGTCTTACGCGTTTCAAAACGTTCGGGGAATTTTCTATGTTAATTCTGGCGAGTTTTTGGGCTGAGTCAGCGCAGCGTTGGGAACTCGAAGGGACGACAGAAAAATTTCACCGGATGTATAAATCTCATTCTCATTGAAAGAAAAGACAATCGTCGTCATAGGAGGCATGCGCCTTTCCAGTGCGCAGTGAGAGCGAGTCGGTTTTGCAAACACCTCGTCGAGTTTGATGGAGAGAGAGTGGGAGGTTGATTAATGGGTTGTTTATTTATTAAACTACCTAGGGAGTTAGGGCCATGTGGCCTTGTCTTTCACTCCCCCAGAATACAATTTGAATTCAAGAAAAGTCCTTCACATCCTTGGCATAATTGAACAATCAATATTTTTTAATCAAGCAGTAGACATTTTTAAATTCAACGACGTGGTTCCACTATACCAAAAAAGTTTGTCTCATCACACGACACTAAAAAAAAGTTAATACCGTAATAAATTATATTCATTCGTCCCATAAACACACACCGTTCACAACAGCGATCACTTAAACTACACACTTAAAACATTCCACACAGTCGAATACGATAATGAACCAAATCATTATCGATGTGATCACTTGTCCTCATACATAATGGACCCACACCTTCGTGCATAATGTGCCTTTTCGCTTGCTTAGTCGTGGCTAATGGGCGCTATTTTCCTGTGTCTCCCATCGGACCACCTGACGATGCAGGTGACTTTTCGTCACTCCTTCGTAGACCTCCAGAAATTGCAGCGATAGCCTTGCCTTACTGCTGCAATGGAAGTCCTCTCATATACGTGAGAGCGGTAAGGCTTTTGCGGACAGTTAATGCTTCCACCAGGACTAAGGAACGATTAGGCAGCGGTTCTAGCACCTGACATTAAACCTGATTGGAAGACCTTTGAGCTGTCATTCTGCGTCAGCGTTCATTCACGCAAACGGTGGGAGGGGCCGTCGAGGTGGGTGCCCTGCAGTGGCACACTGACGGTTCTAGAGCATTGTAGAGCCCAATTTCAGTCTTGCCAGGCCCCTGGGAGAGTACGCCACGATATATAAAGCGGAAATTCTAGTAATAAAGATCTCCGTAAAAGAGATCCTGACCAAAGGACTCAACCCTGGTTCTGGGTTATCTTCCCAGGAGCATGCCCATGCTACCAGGCGCGACCACAGGTTGTGGATAGTGGAACGGCCATGGCATTGTCACCAGGGGCATGTCTGCAGCCAGCTGTGAATAAGGTCAGCATGCTGACTGAATAAGCAGCTGCGAACAATGGGCAAAACCCAAGAGATCGCAGAAGAGATCCTGAACAAAGGGCTCAAGGGCAAGCGGATCTACATTTTCGCAGACAGCCAGGCCGCCTTAAAGGCCATCGCAGCCTATAGTTTTAGGTATCAGCTGGCATGGGAATGCCTCCATGCGCTCAAGCAGCTCGGCGCCCGTAACAGGCTCTCCCTCATTTGGGTGCCAGCTCACAGGGGGTATGAGGGCAATGAAAAGGCTGACCGCCTCGCGAAAAGGGGTACAGAATCCCTACCCATCGGGCCTGAACCACACGTGGGTCTGACGAAAAGTCACCTGAACCGCCTGGTTGCTCGATGGGAGATACAGGAAAATGACGCCCATTGGTATCGCCAGCCACGACTAAGACAGGCGAAAAGGCTTGTCCCGCCTTCCTGTCAAAGGGCGAAGGCGATGCTGACACTCTCTAGACAAGATCTGAGAGTACTGATAAGCTTCCTCACCGGGCACTGCCCACTCAGATATCACCTCAACAAGATGGGCATCTAAGAGGCGGTGGAATGCAGACTCTGCGGTGAGGAGGATGAGACAGCAGAGCATATCCTATGTGAATGCCCTGCCTTGGCAGCAAAACGCTTTGAATACTTCGGTCAGGGGACCACTGAACCCCAAACCATAGCGGACTCTGCGGTGAAGGACATACTCGGCTTCCTAAGGGGGGCGGGTATGTACCAGCGTCACAATAGGCCCATATGCGGCCGCAGTGACAAAGGGACTTGTCCCACACGCCCTCGGGTCAAAAAAAAAAAAAGGACTCAACGGCAAGCGAACAATAAAGGCCATCGCAGCCTACACCTTCAGATCCAGGCTGACATGGGAATGTCTTCAAGCGCTCAAACGACTCAGCGCCCATACTAGGCTTTCCTTTTTTTTGCATTTATTCACTAGGAATATAAAATCACACTCGTATTACAAAATGCTACAACTTTTCAGTAAGCATACTTGTGCTAAGAATCGGAGCCTAGTCCACATTATATATGTGGTGTACCAGTGGCAACACTGCTCTTGTAGGTTCCTCCACCCCTATCATTAGTTCTGCTATTCATTCTTGTGCGCCTTGTTTTCCCATTAAAGACGTTAAGTTAAAAGTTGTTTGTGTTTTCCTTCAAAGGACATTACATTGGTGACGAGGATAGGTTTGGTGATAAAGATGGATTATTGCGCCGGTGAAGTGCCGATCCACACCATGACTGCTCCACCTGTTGCTTTGCCCGCACCTGTTCAGCACGCGGGA
This sequence comes from Pachypeltis micranthus, assembly GCA_020466155.1. NCBI lineage: Eukaryota > Metazoa > Arthropoda > Insecta > Hemiptera > Miridae > Pachypeltis > Pachypeltis micranthus. The sequence goes on from CM035775.1 coordinate 14,249,086, forward strand.
TTTGTAGGGACGCTACATACATTTTCACCATCGAAGAATGAATGGAAAATAGCTAAACCTCGAATGAACAATTTCTTCTTGGCAAACAATATTACCGATGACTACACCAAACGGGTCTTGTCCCTGAATTCTCTCGACGAAGAAGGCTATCGGCTTATCGCTAATTGTTAGTTCCACTAGAGCCTGAGGACAAAACTCACAAAGAGTCGATGAAGTTTTTCGATTCTCATTTCTTACCTCGCGAATCAGTTTTTTCCGCGAGATTCAAGTTTCCAAAGGCAGTAAGGGAACAATAATGAATAGCTGAACTAATGACAGGGGTGGGGGAGCCTACAAGAGCAGTGTTGCACTGGTACACCACACTACTCTCCTCATTTGGAAAGATATAGGATTTTCAAATTTATATAGTAAACACCTCCAATCCAAACTAACCAGCTAATAATTATACACGCAAAAGATTATTACAAATTTTTAAGAAAATAGAGACAATAAGCTTATCAGTAATCATACATTTTTAAGACAATTTTTGCAATAAATTTTTATTTGTATACGTATATTTGTATAGACCTTTATTCTTTCAAACTTCTTCCACCAACCTTCTAGTTTTCTTAACTATTCTATCGACGCGTGTATGAATCTCATCCTTGTGCCCCATCTCATCTATTGCTCATTGAGATGGGGGTTTGTTAGAGACGCTCAAGTATCTTAAGGGAGGCACTTCAGGTGTGATATGTGGAACATTACTTGAAGAAGACATATCCACACTCGTATGTGGAGTGACCTGGGAAACATTTCCCAGAGAAGGCGTCCCCACATTCGTGGTAGGGGTTGGAGTAACTATTCTGTTCCTAATCTGATGGTAATGTCTGATCCACGTCAGACCCAAGCTGGGAATCATTATTTTTACTCTCCGAGGCCCTAAAATTATTAAAGTTAACGTACCTGTTAGGTGAGTCCGTCTCCTCTGGCTGGTGAGTTACTGTGGGCAAGCGCTTTCGATGTAAAGACATCATCGTCTGGCCGTTAAGTCAGTACTGGAGTCAGTCGGTTAGTCGTGGTCTTTATTGTGAAGGCACAATTTTCGACGCGGCGAGAAAAGCGCGGGAAGCCGCGTCCCCACTGAGCGCCAGCCCCTCCAAGGGAAGGAGAAGCCGGGCCCTGCGGTTGAAGAGGCCGGCGGAGCCTCAGAAGGTTGCCGCCGTCGTCGCCCGTTGTCGCTTCGAACCGTTGTTGGAAAAGGGACAAGGAGATTTAACTATCAAGAAATATTGTGCATAATTCGCATTATTATCTCGCTCCATTTTACTGAGCGAGAGCAAGGTGAGCCGCAAAAAATCTTTATTTTGTATATTTTCTTTATAAATTTTCAATTTGTTTTTTTCATTAAGCCCATTTGTGCGGAAAGACGCCCTCCTTCACGGATCAGGCTCCCTCTTTGTTTCAAAATATCCCTGGTTGGTTGTTCGCCCCCTTCCCTGAGAAGTAGGAGTAAGCAATTAGTTCAAATTGGGAAGAAAAAGATCGGCCCCGAACATTCAAGTTTCCAAAGGCAGTAAGGGAACAATAATGAATAGCTGAACTAATGACAGGGGTGGGGGAGCCTACAAGAGCAGTGTTGCACTGGTACACCACACTACTCCCCTCATTTGGAAAGATATAGGATTTTCAAATTTATATAGTAAACACCTCCAATCCAAACTAACCAGCTAATAATTATACACGCAAAAGATTATTACAAATTTTTAAGAAAATAGAGACAATAAGCTTATCAGTAATCATACATTTTTAAGACAATTTTGCAATAAATTTTATTTGTATACGTATATTTGTATAGACCTTTATTCTTTCAAACTTCTTCCACCAACCTTCTAGTTTTCTTAACTATTCTATCGACGCGTGTATGAATCTCATCCTTGTGCCCCATCTCATCTATTGCTCATTGAGATGGGGGTTTGTTAGAGACGCTCAGGGATCTTAAGGAGGCACTTCAGGTGTGATATGTGGAAACATTACTTGAAGAAGACATATCCACACTCGTATGTGGAGTGACCTGGGAAACATTTCCCAGAGAAGGCGTCCCCACATTCGTGGTAGGGGTTGGAGTAACTATTCTGTTCCTAATCTGATGGTAATGTCTGATCCACGTCAGACCCAAGCTGGGAATCATTATTTTTACTCTCCGAGGCCCTAAAATTATTAAAGTTAACGTACCTGTTAGGTGAGTCCGTCTCCTCTGGCTGGTGAGTTACTGTGGGCAAGCGCTTTCGATGTAAAGACATCATCGTCTGGCCGTTAAGTCAGTACTGGAGTCAGTCGGTTAGTCGTGGTCTTTATATACAAAGAGAAAAGTGAAAGGTGTGATGGAGCGTCGGTGAAGGGACGGGGAAGGAGGTCATGTACCTCAGGGTGAATACCCCCTAGAGATAAATGGGACGTGTTGGATGGATGGTCTGTCAATTGTGGAATTTACGTCTTTTTGTATAGGGTGGTCTGTAAATCCGTCAGTTGGTTGTTTTCGTTTGTGTAGTGTTTTGAGTGGTGTGAATATGGTGTCGCATTTTAAAGTGTTGATTTGTTCATTTATGATTTGTCCATTGAAGGTTTTTTGTTTATAAATTTCCATGTTTTCTAATATGTTCAGTTTTCGTCCTTTGTATTGTTTGTGTAGTAAGATGGTGCAGTCCTGTATTTTGGTGGGTTCATGTCCAGTTGTTTTGAGGTGGTTGGCAAAGTTTGAATCGTCTTTGTTCCTACTAAGAGATTTAATGTGTTCTGAGTATCTGGTCCGTATTTTTCGTCCTGTCTGTCCTATGTATGCGTTTTTACAAGTACAAGTTATTTTATATACCCCACTTTGGTCGAGTGGGTCTGTCTTCAACTTCAATGGACAAATCATAAATGAACAAATCAACACAAAATGCGACACCATATTCACACCACTCAAAACACTACACAAACGAAAACAACCAACTGACGGATTTACAGACCACCCTACACAAAAAAGACGTAAATTCCACAATTGACAGACCATCCATCCAACACGTCCCATTTATCTCTAGGGGGTATTCACCCTGAGGTCCATGACCTCCTCCCCCGTCCCTTCACCGACGCTCCATCACACCTTTCACTTTTCTCTTTGTATATAAAGACCACGACTAACCGACTGACTCCAGTACTGACTTAACGGCCAGACGATGATGTCTTTACATCGAAAGCGCTTGCCCACAGTAACTCACCAGCCAGAGGAGACGGACTCACCTAACAGGTACGTTAACTTTAGTAATTTGCCTACTGGCGGACACAACCCAATTTCTTTAATACCCTAAAATTATCTCAATAATTCCTTGTATCCAAGGTTCCTCTCCCTTCCTATAATTCTTTGTCCATACTGGCTGGTTAACCTTCAAAGGACATTACAATATATGTGAAATTTAAACTTACAAAAGAAAAAAGTTCGCATTCAATACAGAAAAAATTGTGTACACACAAACGAAGTCGAGAAGAATGTATATCGCGCATCAATATTACATCCAAGTCACCACTCAAAGGTACTCCGCCTATTTTTTATTTTTTCAAAGAAGTATTTTCTTAACTCCATTTCGAATTTGGCCAATGATACTGTGATTTTTTTGCACGGCACACTGTTGACAAAATCAGCCCCCCAGGTGTTATATAAACGCATTTCCAATGCTCTTCTCATTCTGGGTTTAAGCAGTGATCCTATCCGCAGATGTTGTGGGGTTCTGGACCCTCGAATATTTTACCTATCAAGAACATCTTGTATACATAACTTACAGTACAGTTTTCCGTCAACTCATAAAGACTCAGCACTGGGAACCTCACAAAAACTCTGTGCGTTGAATATCTCCTTGGTTTCTTCAAAAGTATTTTTATTAATAACTTTCGCGTTATACTGGGTGCGGCATGAAGGTCGGACGTTTTTGAAAAAATCATAACTTCGGTAATTTTTACTCAAAAAAATGTTTATTGGCATATTTAGATTCACAATTTAAAAGCATTTTAGAAATTCATGTGTGGAAAATCACATCAGTCAAGTGGCGTCCCTCGTTCGCGATACACTGCTGGAGTCTTTCTTGGAAATTTCTGAAAACTCTTTCCAACGTTGCTCTCTCAACTGCGACGATTTCCCCGCGAATAGCATCCTTCAATTCCTCCAATGTTCGGGGTTTGTGCTGGTAAACACGTGCTTTGAGGCGTCCCCACAGAAAAAAGTCGCATGTGGACAAATCTGGGGACCGAGGAGGCCAATGAACGTCACTGAACCTGGAAATAAGGCGGCCAGGGAAAAGAGGACGAATAGCGCTCATTGTTGTCCGAGCTGTGTGAGCGGTTGCCCCATCCTGTTGGAACCACATACGCCGGATTTCAATACGTTTTTGTCTCAATTCAGGTGTAAAGAAGCCGGTTATCATCTCGACATAGCGTTCTGAGTCGACGGTAACAACAATGTCATTGTCGTTTTCAAAGAAGTAAGGGTCGATGATGCAAGTTTGGGATATGGCGCACCAAACAGTAACTGTTGGGCTATGCAGCGGTTGTTTGTGTAATTGTCGGGGATTTTCATCAGCCCAATAACGACAATTTTGCTGATTCACCATGCCATTGAGGTGAAGCTGAGCCTCGTCGCTCAATCCTCATTTTGTTCAATAAGTGCTTCCATCTCACGGGCATAATCCCCTGGGTCTGATTGTTGCACAATGGACAACTTATAGGGGTGAAACCTCAACTCTAGATGCAAAATACGCCTAACCGATCGATCACTGAGGCGAAGTTCAGCAGCATGCAGGCGAGCTGATCGACTCGGGCTGCGAATTAGTGCTTGTCGTACACTTTCAATGTTCTCTGGTGTTCGAATCGATCTTGGAGCTCCTGGTGGTCTGCTCCTCATCAATGAACCTCTTGTGCGAAGTCCTTCAACCCAACGAAGACCCGATTTCGGTGGATATTAAAATGACGACGAAACTCACGCTGGACTGCCGTGACGGACTCGTAACGAAACTGTCGTAAGCAAAAACGCGGTGCTCTACTGTCCACAGGTCCATGACTTCAACTTACCTCTACAGATATTGGGATTAATGAAGGAGCTTTCTGCTTAATTCTCCTATATGGTGTTCCCATGTTAAGCATTCGTCGATCAATACACCCAATTATTTCGTGTGAGAAACCTGGTCGATAACAGGGCAGTCAAAGCCTCTACAACCATGATCGGCATGATAGGTCAGCTTCCCTATCCGTGGTACCAACGTTGACCTTGAGGCAAAAGCTATAAACTTAGTTTTTTGAAAGTTAAGTTTCATGTTGCTAGTACTGAACCATTTCAAAAGGAAGGTCAGATTTTTTTCGGTTTTAGCAGCTACCTCCTCCCAACTTTGGCCAGTTACCAAGAGAGCAGTGTCGTCCGCAAACCCAACTATCTCTCCCTGAGTTAAAAATGTCATTTACATATATAAGGTAGAATATGGGCTAGAAGTAAGCTGGTGTTTAGAGAGCCACCGAATTTTCTCGATGGCTTATGCCAGACCTTTGGCGATGGCACTTAGCATAGCCAGGCTTAAAAACATCTCCAAACTTCACGAGGTCTGTTGGGTTATCCCCCCCCCACCCGTTCTGGGAGGTGGATAGCTTTCCTTGAGAGGTGGTGAGGGGGGCGAGTGGTGGCGCCTGCTCGTGCTCCCCGCATCCACTTTTTTCCCCTCCTTCTTCTATTCTTTTCTTTTCTTTTGCGCCCCCAACCCAAGCTGTAAAGCGACCCGTGGCGAAGGGTGGATGGCACATGGGACATTGTGTCAAACACGGAGCCTCAAGGATAGAGGTGGAGGGTGGCCAAAAAAGAGAGCGGCCTAACACTGGAGACATTCCCGAGGAGGGAAAGAAGGCAAGGCGTTCTTTGGGAGTGAGAGGTGGTGAAGGGCAGCGTGGGGACGTAGGTTCTACGACTGCAGCCCACCTCGGTGGGGCTGGTGGCTCCAGAAAGCAGGGAGTGCCTAAGGGCGGCCCTGGCGGGCGACCACCAGTCTTATATAGCTCAGCTGTGTCAGGGGTGGGTGAAGCTGGGGGTGTTCCATGAGGACTACCCGGCGGAGCTCCTCAGAGCGGAGCAGATGGAGGCCGTGGAGAGGAGCATGGTGGAGGCCGTGTTTGCTCTCGACGAAGATGAGGGGCCGGAGCCAGGGTTCACCGGTACCATGTGTAGAAGGGGGTGGTACACGGTGACCTGTAAGGATGAGGGCACGGCAGCATGGCTGAGGGAGCATTTTGCCACCGCACCGCCCTGGGAGGGTGCCAGGCTGAAGGACTGTGAAGGTAAGGACCTTCCGAGACCAAGAAGAGCCGTGGCGTACCTGCCGGGGGGTGAGGATGAGAGGATGAGCCGGATGCGAGGATCCTGGGTTTTCGGGCGAAGCAAAATAGGAGACTCTGCACACGGTTCTGGACGGTGCTCACTCTGGTCCACAAGGAATCAGCGGTGCTTCTGAGCCTGCTGATAGATGCGCAATCTGTCCAGGCTTTGGAGGCTGAGCCAGCAGTCTCCATAAAGCTGAGGCAAGGCAGCATTAGAGTAAGGAAGCAGGGCTCTGGAGAGGTACCTTCCTCGAGTGTCCCTTCCTTGGATGCCCCTGGAGATGGTGGAAGGGGAAGAGGGAGTGCTGCCGCTGCGGGGGTGTCGGGGGGAGGGGCTGCTGGCCGGTAGCTGCAGGCAGCGGTGACCTAGGGTCCCGCTGCGCGGTCCTGGCTGGGGGCCCCGCCACGGGCACCTTGGAATGGTGGCGGCTCCTGGAAACAGCAGTGCTGGGATCCTGGTGGCCCCTCCTCCCCCTCCTGTGGCGACGGCTTCGGCAGTGGCTGCGGGTGGGGTGGGGGGCTGGTGGGTCCAGATTTGGCAGGGAGGGCAGGAAGGACGTCAAGGTCCTTCCGGCCCAAACTGCAGAGAGGATGCTGGCAAGTCGCGCCTGCTCGCCCCCCGGGCGCTCCGCAGGGACGTAAGGTCCCACGGGGGTTTGGGGGTTGGCGTGGGCGACGATGATTGCGCAGCATGTGGGCTTCCTCCAGATCAACCTGCACACGGCCAAAGCAGCTACGGCAGTGACGTGCAGGAGCTTTGTCTGGGGGAGCTGTGATGTGGCTCTACTGCAGGAGCCTTGGGCGGACAGCAGGGACGTAAAAGGGATACCTGCTAGTACAGGTAAGTTGGTCTACTGTGGCACAGAAGGTCGTCCTAGGGCGGCTGTTTTGGTAAGACACAACTTGCATATTGTAAAAATTCCCGAGTTCTGTCACAGGGATTTGGTGGCGGTAATGCTAAAAGCTCAAGACAGTAATGGACTCCGTGCGAGGACAGTGGTGGCATCAGCCTACTTCCCAGGCGATGACGCTGAGGTCCCCCCCGCTGATGATGCAGCAGCTGATCCATTACTGCAGAAGGGAAGACCTTCAGTTGATTGTCGGGTGTGACGCCAATGCACATAACATGGCATGGGGCAGCACAGACACAAATGAAAGAGGTGAGTCCCTTCTTGACTACTTACTATGCAATGTAATGGTGGTGGTTAATAGGGGGAGCACGCCAACTTTTGTTACACGCAGGCGGAGGGAGGTGCTTACAATAGGCCCGTTTGTGGCTGCAGTAAGGGTATTGCCTGCATCCACCGTTCCAAAAAAAAAAAAAAAAAGGTAGAATATGAGGCCCAGGACAGTGCCCTGAGGCACCCCACACATCATTACGGGAGAACCACTATGTTGGCCATGTATTTTCACAATTTGTTCACGACACCTGAGGTAATTCCCAACCCAACGTATAAAAGTAGGTTGAAATGTCAACTTACGTAGTACTCGCAAAAATGGTATCAAAGGCTTTTGATAGGTCCTTAAAAACAACTACCGACTTTTGGCCATTTTCTATGTTTTTCACAATTTTTGCATTAAGTAAACGATAGCCTCCTGTGTGCTTTTACCAGCTCTAAAACCAAATTGACAGTTGCTCAATATTATCTTGGTGCTGGCTCAAAGAGGGCACGAGGGCAATGAAAAGGCAGACTGCCTTGCGAAAAGGGGTACAGAACCCATCGCGCCTAAGCAGCACATACTAGTGACGCAAAGTCATCAGAATCGTCAGGTGGTCCGTTGGGAGTTGCAGGAAAATAGCGCTTATTAGCATCACCAGCTACGACTAAGACAGGCGAAAAGACACATTATGCATTCTTGTTCTAGGGTGAAGGCAATGCTAGCACTCTCTTGACAGGATCTAAGAGTCCTAACTAGCTTCCTCACCCACTTAGGGATCACCTCAACAAGATGGGCATTTGGGGGGCACTTGAGTGCAATTTGTACGGTGAGGAGGACGAAACGGCATAGCACATCTTGTACGACTGCCCTGTTTTGGCAACCAGGAGCATTGAATACTCTCAAACCCCAAACCATAGCATAGTCTGCCACAGCTAGGAAGCTGTACGACGTCTTCTATTAAGTAAGGGACAACGTCACAATAAGCCCATGTGTGACTGCAGTTACTAATGTGATCAGAAAACGTCAACAAAATATTCTACTGGTAGAGAGGGCAATGGTGATGTTCTGTGGACAATAAAGTTATGTTATTTAAATTTTTTTAGAAAATTGGTACCTCTTTTGGACCACTCTTCTCTTCGTCTGAGGTCTCAACTCCAATTTGAAATTCTGCTGAAGGCGCAGTCTCGTCAGTTCGCTAGTTTCGTCTTCCAAATCGTACAAATCGTCCGCCATTTTGAAATTCAGGTTTTAATAATTCGTCAATACGAAAGTCATGCGCTAAAAGGGAGTTGGGAGCTGCTGAGGGAAAACGGAACGGCCGCTAACGCGCGCTCGGGCTCACTGCGCGCTCTTCGATTCGATTTCTACTGAATCATTCGAGTTTATCTTGGAGATATGAGAATTATTCCTAATTAGAAGTTGAAGCGAGTCAGCGCGCGCCGCTGTTTATTGACGTTTGAGTAAACAACTTGTTGGACGGATGAAGAGGCGATAAGCCGTCGAATTGAAAATCCCCCTCAGACGCTTTCGCAATTCACGTGAAATGAACCGGGAAAACCGTCGAGAAAATCCGTCCGTCGAGCGCTCAATCATTTGGATTGCGTGTCGTGGTTTCGACTGGCTCTGATGAATTGCCACTCGACTTATCAGAAAAATGACGATAAAGATGATACAATGCGCCGCCTCACCCAACTGTTCCTTACTTCGGGGGGGGGGGGGCAGTTGCCCTTAGGCCTCGAATGTGGCCCACATCGACCCCTCAGCACCTCGGTAGCCTCGCCTGTGTGTGCTTATCCTTTCCTCACGCAGAATATCCGGCTGCAAGGAACAGCAGGCCCCCCTGCCCTCCTGGCTTCAGTCATACCTCTTGGCATGTCCAGGCTGGACATACCTTTTGATTGGCTGTGGCAGAGCCTTCGTACCCCCTCATTTTTGTTTCTTTCAGGTCAGCGGCGGTGATATTAGCAAACACAGTCCATCGCAGTCCCCCTCTTCATTTATCTTGGGGTTTTCCCGTCACTGCCTGATCCTAGCGGCTTATCGAGGGTTGACACCTCTTCTTGCCCATTTCTACGCAAATGCTGACACCTATTAACAAAAACAACACACAAAAACTAACACGTACAATCACTTTGAATAACTTAAATTTATACGATATAAATTACATTCGCACTGCAAGGGGAGTACTATGATAGTCCGCCCCCTGTTCACTATTTACTCACTTTGAGAGGAAGTTCAGAGTATAGTCACTGGCCAGTCACTGGGCGGTGGTCAGATGCCATATGTATCTGAGGGTTGACAGGTACAAGTCAGAGGGAACACACAGGAAACGGGAAGTCCCTTTACCTCAGCCAATTAGCAGTCTTTCTTAGAGGTGGAAAAACCCGAGCGTTGACCCACTCTCTGAAAGGTATTCAGGGAAGAGTTGGTCTTCCCCCAAACACCTCTGCTCCTCCAACTGCTCCTATCCTAACCTAAGTCTAACCTATATCACAACTATGCCTATTCTATTACCTAAACTAAGCCTCCTTTTCCACCTACCATCCTGTTTGGGATCCCCCCCCCCGAGCTATTTGAGAATCAGATGCAATGCATGGAGATATTCCAGGGGAGTGTATGGAACCTAGGGAGATTCCTATTCCCTCGCAGTAACGAGACCACCGCACTAAGAAAACGTAAAACATTGGTTCACAACTGTTATTTTCATGCGAACCCGTAGTAGATAGGTGAAAGGATCACAAACAGAAAGACAGATAAATAAGCAGCCAGACAGATGCTGTAAAGGCCATAAGACTTCACAAAAATAACCATAAAAGCCACTTTTTTCACTTTTTACTTTCGTAGAGTCGAAGTTTGGACCTATTTGAGAAAATGGTCTGTGTGTGTGCGCCTCCCAAACAGCATCCCATGGGCGTACATTCTGGCGCTGGCACTGACAAAGGGGAATCGGTGTTCCATCTTTCTCTACCACATTGGCGTTCCATTCTTACACTGTAAGCGCTTGCTTGCTTGGCAGGGATGTCGCATGCGCTGTGGCTGGTGTTGGATTCGTTCAGGATTAGCTGCGATGGTGTGACATTACGACTCCGTCGCTCCTAAGCCCAGTAAGCCTTTGGAGTTTGTGACTACTTATGGTTCTCAGGCTGTGTCCCGACTCCCGCTACGTTTCGGCTTGAGTGAGGAGAGCTTCAGAATTGATAACCAGCACTTTCACGCTGTCTGCGTGGTGTCATTGTCTACAGGAACGTGGTGTACAAGAGGCAGTGTGTCTGAGTACTCATGGAAGCTGCTTCAAGCGTTATGACGCAAGCAGGTTCCTGGTACATTGTCACCAAAGACCTGGCAAGTCACTAGGGAGAGCGGCACTGCCAGGATATCTCTGGAGAAGGACCTAGGCTTGACATGGTCGTTGTTAGTTTCGACCAGTGATCCTGGATGTCCAGGTTGCATCTGGCCGCCGAAATCTTGCCCTGGCTTGTCAAGCCAAGATGTCTAAATGTGACAGGACGTATGGCAGTGTTGGAAGCTCGTGGAATGGAGGCAGGGAACATCAGGGTTGCTGCAAAGACTGTGTCCTGGCGAGGCGTGTGGTGCAAGAAAAGAGCTAATGCGTCGGCTGGATTAACCTTAAAAGACGGTTTCATGTCTCTCATGTCGCTGGGCATCACTTGTCCCCGGTGTTGGACTCGATCGTTGTTTTGGTCCGTTCCGGCTCGACTGATAAGTCATCAGTCATGTTCTTGGCTCTAACAACTCTGAGCTTCAGTGATGAACGATGCTCGTGCCGTCCTCATCTGATTATTTAGTCGGTGGTTACTCAAGTTTTTCCAAGTCCGTCAAAGTGGCCCAGTATACCTTGGCCTGGGAGTGTTTTATATATTACTCCAGCCTTTCCTCTACGTCCTTCGCTTTGGAGGTTCGCGATTTCATTAGAACCCTCTTTTGGGGTCGCACGGCATGAAGCACAAGCACATGATGTACCAAGAACCGCCAACGTCGCCGTTGCACTTACTACAGTCTTTCAAATCACCAGTGCACTGATTGCTCTATAATGGCCATGGCATTAGTTGGAGCAGCACAATAAATTCCAGAACCATAAGCGCTTTCTGCGGCCATGTAGAACGTAGACTGAATGAAAAACAGATTTGATTAGATGCTAGAGTCAACAATGTGAATGCACGTGGGGCCAAGGAAAGTTGTGCGGTGCGTCGCACCTGATGTTCATTAGTAGCTCAAGCCACGAATGTTCGTGGGACTGGGGAACGTTGTGTGTTGGGATTTTGTTTGTTTTTCAATTTTTTCAGTCGCAATTTCCAGAAACGGTATTCGTCCTCACGTGCGCCGTTGAAGCGAACTGGAGCTCTTAGAAAATGATAAAAAAGAAGATGGAAAACGCATCGGAGGAATTGCGTCACGGAACTATGACATCCTCCGGTCAAACGTCGTGATTATTTCTGTTCGTCTCTCCCGCGTCGAAATTGTCGTCAATTACTTCATCAGAAAGAACGGCTCCGCCGCGGGTCTTAGTGGGAGTGTCGTGCAGGGCTGACGATCGTTATCCGAATAACGTGAGGTGGTCGTCAGAGAATAAAAACCTCTTTGAGTGCCGAACTATTCTTCTGGGTGGGCGGTCGTTGGAGGAATCATCCTTCACTTGGCTAACAATCGCGTCAAGGTTGAGCCAGCGAGGTTTTTGAATGTCTATTGACTTCGTCGATCGCCAACGGCACGTGCTCACAATCGTCATTTGTGTACGTATTACTTATTAACTTTAGGAGTAAGTATTACTGGTCAGACTTTGAAAGTAAGCATAACTCCAAAAATGATGGAGTGGCTCTATAAGGCAACACCTACGCCTCCACGTTGAGGTCGAAGGCAACATGCCGGCTAGCAGCTCAAGGGAAACTACAAAAACTGCAGCGACAGGCATGCCTAGCTATTACAAGGGCAATGAATACGTGCCCTACTGCTGCAATGGAAGTCCTTTTAGACATCTCACCTCTCCATATACATATTCAGAGGACTGCTTCCCTGGGAGCAGTAAGGCTTTTGCAGACAGGGGACATCTCCACCAGGGTTAAGGTAAGCCTCCAAAGAACAACTAGACAGTTCAAACTGGAAGAGACAGTGGTCCTTGCTACTGACGTTATGTCAGAGCGAAAGAACTTCCGGCTGCCATTCAGGGTAAGTATCCACTCGCGGGAACGATGGGAGCAGGAGACGTTCCGAACCGAGGTGGGCGCCCTGCGGTGGTACACCGATGGTTCAGTCATGGGAGGCAGAGCTGGACTGGGCATTGTTGGGCCCAATTACAGTCTGGCTAAGCCGCTGGGGGAGTACGCCACGATTTTCCAAGCTGAAATCCTAGCTATAAAGATCTGCGCGGAAGAGATCCTGTCTAAGGGACTCAAGGGCAAGCAGATCTAAATATTCTCGGACAGCCAGGCCGCGTTAAAGGCCATCACAGCCTATAGTTTTCGGTCCAGGCTGGCATGGGAATGCCTTCATGTGCTCAAGCAGCTCGGCGCCCACAATAGGCTTTCCCTCATCTGGGTGCCGGCTCACAAGGGGCATGAGGGCAATGAAAAGGCTGACCACCTTGCGAAGAAGGGCACAGAAGCCCTACCCATTGGGCCTGAACCTCACGTAGGTATGACCAAAAGTCACCTGAACCGTTTGGTGGCTCAATGGGAGACACAGGAAAATAGCGTCCAATGGCATCGCCAGCCACGACTTAGACAATCAAAAAGGCTTGTTAAACCTTCTGGTCCAAGGTCAAAGGTGATGCTGACACTCTCTAGGAGGGATTTGAGGGTCTTGATTAGCTTCCTCACCGGACACTGCCCACTCAGGTATCACAACAAGATGGGCATCTCAGAGGCGGTGGATGCAGACTCTGTGGTGAGGAGGACGAGACGGCGGAGCATATCCTATGTGAGTGCCCTGCCTTAGCAGTCAAACGCTTTGGATACTTTGCCCAGGGAATTATTGAGCCCTCATTACATAGTGGAAGCTGCGGTGAAGGACATACTCGGCTTCATAAAGGGGGCGGGTATGTAGGACGCCTTTTACTAAGGAAGGGCTAGAGTCACAATAGGCCCACACGTGGCCGCAGTGACTTGTCCCGCACGCCCTCGGAAAAGAAAAAAAAAGGATTTATAATTACATCACCTCGTCCTCATTCCACATTTTTCTGCTAAATCTTTTCTGCTCCATGTTGCGCACAGAGAGCTCTTCTTACCCGTCAGCTCAAAATGGAACACGTAATCGTCTCATACTCCTTCTTTTCTGCCAACTCGTGCTCACACTTCCAACTCAATGGCTCCACATTGGAAGTGGATTTCCTCACTTGAGTTGGCGTTCCTAAGGGTCATAGGCCACCTGCATTGACCACGGCGCGGCCTCCAAACTCTGGGCATTGAAGTTCCACGACGATAATCACTCAAGTGATTGTGCCGCAAGAACTTCCTGCAGATATCTCAGAATGGATCTAGAACGAGATACATGGAGAACGTATGGAGTCCACTTTACGAGGACCACTGTTAAGTACGTGGAGGAAAAGCGCTGGGGTGGCACTGTGCAAGATGACAGTTGTGAGCTTTGGTTGGGCCATCGGGCTCCTGAAAGAACAGCAGGAGGTATGGAGCGGCGAAGGCATTTGGTGTTGCAGGGACATATCGCAAGCCTGAGGCTTCTCTCAGTGCAGAACTAATGATGCATTGGCCTGGATCCCTTTCCTTGTGAGGAGGGTAGGGCATGTGCTGGCGCAGGTTGGGGCACATCATCAATCAGGAGGCAACCAACCCCTACTAATGGGTGTAACGAGCCATGCTAGTGTAACAAGCAGCTTGTTGCCTCATGGCTGGGTCGGACAGGTGCGGCTCTGGTGCAACAGGTACTCCCTCATCAGTCGACGTATAAAGCGCTCAGGAGGGGGGGGGGAAGGAGGTAACGCCTCTACATAGCAGGGTGCCCGTCTCTGGGAGCCCTCCTCATTCGAGGCGAGACCACTCTGCACACCCCACGCTTGTGAGAAAACTGCAAACCGCAAACCTAATAATGAACGCCTTGCTGGAGAAGCGAGGCTACCTCCTCCACACACAATGCCGTAAAGGGGGAAAGTGAAGCGGACATCACTGATGCCTTTTTCACAAGGGCAACCAACGTAAGTGCAGTGCTCAAAGAATTGCAAGTGCACATTGCCTGGACAGCAATTGGACCGTTGGGGAGAATCACGTGTAAGTACCGTGCAGTGGGGCCTGCATCCCAGCATCCCTGCCAAGACCAAGGACTCTGTCGGGGGTGAGATCAGGTAGGGAACCAGATTATGAAATACTCCCAGATGGTACGGGATTCCTCAGGTGGTCACCTCCGCGCGGTAACACACGGGCAACAGCTCTCTACGGTGAGACTGGCTAACGACCACATACCTGCCGTACCTCCACAGGTCTGAGTTCGGTGGATGCTGCAGGGGCCGGCCTCTTGCATATTAGCGAAACCGCAACTTCTATGACTGATATAACCCTCGTCGAGGGTTTAGGTACAGTCATGAAATAAAGAAACAGATCTGTCGGGGGTGAGTGCAATTTGGCACCATTTATCCCAGGGCCCCCCAGTTTCATGAAGCGTGCGTTGCCTGATGCTGGATCGCAGGACAGCCAGGTCCATCATGAGATCAAGGGGGGGAGGCATTCCAGTACCTGCAGCGCAGGTGGGACTGCATGTCCCGCTGCAGGGAGCATGCCCACTGCTGATCACGCTGCAGGGGGGCGACTCACCTGATCACCACAGCAGACCCCAAGAAAATGGCCCAATAGTAGAGCCAGTGGACATGCAGGAAGACCCCTCACATGGAACTGCACAGGGATCTGACTTTTCCTGTGAGGTTTGAGCATCTGGCTCGAAGCAGTGAATGGTGCACGGTAGGGTGACCTTTAGGGCAGTAAATGACACCCAGATATTTGGCAGTTATGTTCGGGGCCACGTTTATGCCTTCTGTCAACTCCAGACGGTGAAGGGGTAAGGAGATTCCTGAGTGCAGGATGAGAAGTTCCGTCTTCTCTGGGGTATGTTGAAGGCGTGTGTGGTAACACGCTTTAGGTGCAGCTCGGCCGACGCGCAACCAACACATGCTCACACTTCTGACTCAATTGCTTCACATTGCAAATGAACCGCCTGTTTTGGATTAGCACACGAGAACGGAGAAGAAAAGCTCACCATCGTCATCCCTAGTTTTCTTTTACTTACGCTACCTTAAACTTCGGAGTGGGCATAACTGGCAGTAGCTACACTCGTTTTCAAGGTGAGCAAGTTCAAAAGACCTAACTAGTCATACGAATCTGTTATTATATCTGTTCGACGCAAAGTGTGCCTTCCCGACTCACCTCCCCCTAGTATGCATTCCGCCATCTCCCACCTTAGTGACCCACACCTTAAACCTCGTCATGCCTGTGCTGTCCTACTCTCCTTTCGTTCTCCTTGCACCACCTCCTGTGCTTCCTCATGAGATCACTCATTCATCCTCATTTTTGCACCTCCAGGTATCTGTTGCCCTGCTCAATTCACTACCACATCATTGTCTCACACTCATCACCTCATCTCTCTGTGCTCTGGCTCATCAGGTAGCCCAGCCTTGCCATGTCCTCCAGCTCAGCCCTCATGAGCGCTAGCCTCCTCACTCACGTTCATTACCACACACCACTGTAACCCATCTTCAAGGGTTATCCTGCTGCCGCAGCGCGGGGGAGTGTGTTCGATGCAAAGCGTCGAATTAGTCCGAGTCTTTGACCTCGGACTTCCCCACGTCATTGTCTCCGACCGCCTAATTGTCTCCAACCTTTTCAATATCTGACCCTCGCCTGTGGGAATCCCTTAGCTGCGGGCCCCCAGCCCCCTGTTCTAGGTTTTCCCCTTTCTTTATTTCTTTCTCCCAATTTCATTTTCCTATCGATGACAGAGCTCTTCCAAAATCATTCTGCTTCCAACAACCACCCCAGTAACTTCTTACTCTCTCATACAGTTGCCCATGCCAGTTCACGCGTTCCGAGTACTGCCCTTGTGTCGCCCAGTTGTACTCCATCTCACCTCAATTTCAATTCTACTCAATTCCGTACGCACGTATAATATAGTCCTCCTCACGCTCACCGAGTTTCAGTTTCATTGCGATCCTCAACTCTCCCTCTCTCCCTCTCGTGCACCCAACAATATCAGTCACATCATCTGTGAGCTGTCGAGCTCAGTAAACCAGGGCGTCGCGTGCCTGCCAAACTGCGCTGCACGAAAGAAAGAATCACACGATCTAAAAGAATTGTGTTTCGACCGCAGACCTTGAAATTCACAAGTAAATAGTTTTGAAAAGTATAGAGAGCCGAGCGGAAATTCGATGGTAATGACGCGCATTTACTTTGGGCGACTCTGGCGACCGCAGGAAGCGGCTCCCGGTGATTTGAACAACCTTTGATTACGCGTGCCCGTTCTCACCTGATTTCCTCGACGGAGGAAACATTTCTCCCGTTTAACTTTGACATTAGTTTGTCACATTGTCAGCGAACTCCTGAAGTTGAAAGGCGAACGACGATTGTTTTGCTCTTGAAACGTCAAATCCCTTATTTGCTCGACGTTCTCGTTTTTGTTTATCGAACGGTCTAATAACCTCCTCGGAAACGAATTATATCACGGTCGCCCTGCTCAGATATCGGGCTCCCACTGTTCAGAATCAGGACTCGCGCATAAGGCAGGTGAGCGGATCGTATCGCTTGAAGCAAACGCTCGCGATAACGCGACCAAATTTGTCGGCAAATACCGACAAGGCCGTTTGAGAGTTAGTTTGACATTGAAAAGCTTGTTTTGAAATGCGAGTATACAATTCAGTACTGAGTTTCTTAAAGACGATAAATGTTCCACAATCGGCAAGGAAAAAAATTCTTTCGAGTTATCTAGCTCTTCATGTTTAGAAACCTTAAGACAACAAATATCTGGTGCGTTGCAACACACAACTTTCCTTAGCTCTACGTCGATTCACTTGTGTACATGGCTTTTTCTACTTACTCAATTCATTTATCTCTCAGTTAATTTGAACTTGGTCAAATAACGCTTCACGGCAGCAGGCAGCGGTAGCACTTACAGTTCCGGAATTTATTGTGCTGCTCGTACTCATTCTAGAACCATTACTGAGCAATTGTTACACAGATAATAAATGAGGCTGTAATTTTTTGAAGAAGGATAGGACTGGTAGTAAGAGAAACGGCGGTAGTTGAAATTCAAGAATTTCTGGAGTGAGCCCCATGTATCTCATGAGCGTTTTTAAGCACTCACCCTTTAGGTATTGGATTGGACAACAATACCAATTTTCTTTAGCTTTCTACTAACATCCCAGCGGAGTTTATAAGGAAAAAAAACTGCGCTAAAAACGCTTTTCGTCGAAAATTTTGATAATTTATTGTGCTGCTCTTGTCATTTTCCCACAAATGAGAATTTTATGTTATAATTGTCTTATTGAGAGCTATCGATATGAAAAATGTAATCAAAATCGTTAGAGCCGTTTTTGAGAAAAACAATTTGATGTTTTGATCACTATATCACTATGATAACTATAGTTAACATTCGGTGGATTTTGACCATGTCCTTATTTTTGCGTCCCATGGTAACCGGTAGGCTAGACATCAAGTTCCAGCTGATTTGGTACGGTTGTTTTCTCTAAAAACCGCGCTAAATTCGATTTCGTCGAAAGTTTTGGTAATTTATTGTGCTGCTCTCGTCATTTTTTCACAAATAGAAATTTTATGGTATAGTTGCCATAGTGGGAGCTACCAACATAAAAAATTTAATCAAAATCGTTAGAGCCGTTTTTGAGGAAAAAAATATTTGGTGTTTTGATCACCATGATAACTAAAGTTAAATTTCGGTGGATTTTGTTCAAACCCTTATTTTGGCGTCCCATGGTTACCTGCGGGCTAGATATTTAGTTTGAGCGGATTTGATACGGTCGTTTTCTCTAAAAATCGTTCACAGACACACACACACACACAGACCATTTTCCCAAATAGTGTTTTTCGGACTCAGGGGGGTCCGAAACGTAAAGATCTGAAGAGAACTCAATTTTTTTTTTCACCCGATTACATAACTTTCCTTTCTACTTTGTAGAGCCAAGGAAAGTAAAAAGGAAAGACGCCAGAGCTGTATGTCTGACTGCCTTCCGGTCAATGGTAACAATTGCTGAGTCATGTGGTGCATGTGTGCTCTTATAAGCGACGCTATCCACAGAGAAGAGCAATGGTGTCTGCGTTCGTCACCCAAATAATCAAGGCCCACCCGTGGAGAAAATCGACTGATACATCAATGAGAAATGGAATTTAATGTTAACGGAGAAAGACAAATGAATGGCAAATCAAAATGTTGTTCCACGAAATCGGGGGGATCTGACCTTTTTTGTGGTGGGTAGTGGCCGTGGTCGTGGAGTGGCTGAACAATGGCTGTAAGTGGAGCGATTCCAATTGTCACTGCTCGCTACGGCAGTCTTTGGCACTGAATCTCACAACCTTTGGGAATCTCGTCAAAAGCTGTCGAAAGTTTGAGGAGGTAAGATGTGAAGTTCCAACTCGTAGGGCAGGAGAACTGGCAGATGGTTACAATAGAAGAAAGGCACCCTAACAGTGCCCTTTGAAGTCACCCATTCTCACAGTCTGGACAACGATGGAGAAGGGGTGCCCACAGGGTTCAGTTCTCAGACCAGCACTCTGGAACGCCTTATTCGAAGGTGTTAGGACAATTACGTAACTTGTTGACGTGGATTGTGTTTTGGGCAACTGAACGGTGGTTCAGTTTTCTACAACTGAGCAAAACATGACTCACGCCTTATCTTTCTGAAGAATCGCCCAGAACTTCAAGCCTCCTGCTCTTCAGACGAGCCCTAATCGGCTCTTCTCCTCTTTTCTCCCACTGACCTAACTTTTTTTTCTCAGTTCCGTTTGAAGCGTTGCACGAAACGCTGTCCAACGAGAAAGTCCACATAGTGTGCGTTTAAGGTGTGACAAAGACAATTTGTACTCTCAAGGAGTTCTTTGCGCGTTTCTGAATGCCAACATCACTCAACTGATTCTCCACCATCGTCGTACAGTTTAACTGAACAGTTCATGTTTAATTAAGTATGTAGGTAATCGCACGTGTCTTGTAACTTAATTATACTATCCGTCAAATTTCTTTCTAATCTGAATCAGCCTGATATTCTTAAAATACCAGTTTTTCTACAGAGGGAAGAGTTTGAATAGTTCTTTGAACTCCACGCTTTCCTCAAAGGAAGGTCATAAAGCCTGACTGCGAGCCACACGTCAGATGCTGATCCGCTTTCAGTCATTTCATTAAACTCTAAAACCCATCAAGCGCTTCGAACCGTCATCCCATGGGGCGATCACGCCATGCTGCAGGTGGAGCCAGCACCACTACGTTTTGGCCGCCACAGGCTCCTTTATGAACAGCAACTCAAGTACTAAGGAGTCAATATAGATGAAGGCCCAACACTTGCAAGATAGTGGGTGGAAGCTTGAGGAACCTCTGCCGCGACTTATGGGGGTCCTCCCACACCTCAGGGACGGCAGTAAGTCCAAACTGCATTGTCCTGGGAGGAGGAGAAGCCGAAAGCGCTATCGAAACATGGGGCGGGCCAGCAATCATTCTGGTCTTAGGGGTTGTTTGACCCAAACATTGTACCACGGGAATGCACAGCCGTTATGCGTTAAGGCCACAATGGGAGGTTGCCTCCACCAGGTAAGGTAGGTAGAACGGAGCAATCCAACTCATACCCAGGCCTGAAAATATCGGAAAATGCGCTTGCTCTGTGGACATTGCGGTGGTCGTGGAGTTCCTGGATGGTAGTTCTCCCATCCCAAATTTCGTTTTTCAACTGCAGGGTTGAGGGAAGTGGAGGCCACCCAGTCGATACTCCCCCAGACATCCCCAAAAGCAGCATGGACCTATTTACTGAACGATGAATGGGCATTGGGTAAATGGCACTCAAAATGGGAATCATAATCAATAAGATGACATGGCTGACTTCAATGCGCAGCTCCACTTCTTTTCTCTCAAAGACTCTCCATCCTGCACATCTTGCTCCTCCAACACTGAGGAAACAAGAAACCACGATCTGCTCCGCTGTAGTTCCTACAACAGTGAGCGAGGGTTGCTGAAAGAGCAGCCAACGCAAGCTGATGAAAAAGCGTGGACACACTTGATCCGTCCCTTTGAAACTTGTCACCCAGGTAAATAGATTACGAACTCGTCCCAGATGGTACGGATTCCTCTGGACATTCCTTTATCTCTGCGTGTTAACACATAGGTGAGAGCTCTCCACCAGTAAACTGGCTAAACAACCTGCTGTGCCTCCTCTGGTCAGGGCTACGTGGATGCTGAGTGAATGACAGGGCTCTTGCAAGATAGCGAAACTGCAGTCTGACACGACTCTCTTGTGAGTCATTTTGATATGGAAACAGACCTGTCCATGATAGTCACGGTTAGCTGTCGACTAATTTTACACATACTCTACTGATCTGCAAACTTGAACTGATTTGGTTAACCTCGTTTCTCTTAATCTGAGGTATTTATTTACCCGAGGACTGTGCGATTCATGCGAGATCCAGTGACACCTTAGCGTTTACATTAAACTCCAAACATCGATCTCAAGTTATCAATTCTCAGCTACTTGTCCGTTTCGTCCGGAGAATACGGCGGTTTTTTCAGATGCGTTCAGGCGCTTTGGCGAAGAGGGACTCTGCGGTTATCGACCAAACTCAGATAATTCTCGACTAACGAGCGAATTCCTTCGAATCTGACAGTTCGGCAGAATCTGTTGTCAGACGAAATATTATTAGAAGCTGATACGTTAGATGACGACTTGTAAACCGAACGACATTATCTTCCTCGACTCAGAACCAAAACGAGGCCTTGACCGATTTTATTCTGAAGGAACCGCTAAGTCAAATAAACTCAGGATCTTTGGGGCACTCGTTGCGTCTCGTACTTACGACACGGTCGTTTCCTCGCAGGTACATCGCAGTCGTCGATTGTCGCGGACGGAGTGAAAGTTTGAGGTCAGTCAACCCGAAGGTTGTTCGCTTCTAAAAAGCTTCTCTCGCTAGTCCAACGAACCGATTTTTGGTCACTTGACCTGTCCTTTAAATAGAAAGAAAAGCGTAATAATTCCGCGTTTCACTATAGTTTACAGGTGCAAGAGTAATTTAAGAGGACTGTCTATAAAAAAAGGATATTGCACATCAAGCGCTTTTCCAAGACATGAAACGGAGCCAGTTGACGACAGCCCTGAATGAAAAGGTGTATGAGGAAGAGAAGTAAAAGGAATACTGTGACTTGAAAGAATCTGGAGACGGGTTTTAGTGACCACGAACTTGTAATTTGAAGAGTCGGTCTAATAATATTTAAATTATTATTTATATTGTAATTTACCGTTGATAGTTGCAATATGTACGACAGTAGAGGAATTGGCGTGTACTTTTCGAACTCACAACTCTTGCCATTGTAGAATTTATCAAGCTGCTGCTTGTCATGCCACGACCTTCACTTAAATAACAACCGTTAGGTAATCGATGGGGGTGTCAATGTGATTATTCTGGGAAGGTCGGTGTTCACTTTTTTGAAATTATGGTTGAAGTGCTGCGAAAAGAGTCAGCACGACGACGTTTTTATTGTTTATTATCAAATAATCGTAGTAAAGGTAGTCCACTGAACTGCAGCCTGTTGCGCACTGCGCAGTAGGGATTACGAGCTGCTCGAGGCGTGGATAACGCCCTCTTCCATCTCACCTGGTCGCTGTATGCAATCACTGTCGAGAGGCAGAAGGCGGTGGTTGTCCACCTTGACCTGCAGAAGGCCTTTGACCCTATCGATAGGGCCAGGCTTCTCAGGTGTGGCTTTAAATGGTTCCCCAGCCGCCCGAATATGTCGCGATTGGTGAGACTGCAGGCACTCCGAGGCCTATAGATTGTGGTGTCATTCAAGAATGCACACTTGAGCCAATTCTCTTCCTGATCTACATCAACCATTTGACTGATTTGGCTCCTGCTAGCAACGTCCTCATCTTTGCCAACGAAGCGGTTATTGCAGCCCCTGGAACGACGTAGGAGGAGGTTCGTGGCAGGATACAGGGTCTCCTGGACAGAATCAATGGAAAACCAAGTATATGTTTGTTGGTGGAGGCGGCATCCCTGACATTGGTTGGGTTGAGAATCCGTTTGTGCAATGATCGAGCTAGTTGTGAGTGCGTGGAGCTCGAAGTAGCACAACAGCGCACGAGTGTACTCGTACTTGAAACGTGGTCATGTTGATCTGACCCTTTGAAAGTTGCCTGCCTAGTAAATAGTTTGATAAGGTGGGCACCCAGATTAAGAATTCCCAGATGGTACGGGAATCCTCAGGTGGTCTGTGCAGTAACACAAGGGGGCAACAGCTGTCTACCAGAAGAATGGCCAACGATCAAATACCTGTCATACCTCTGCAGGTCTGAGTTCGGTGGATGCTGAGGGGCCGGCCTCTTGCATATTAGCGAAACCGCAACTTCCATGACTGATATAACCCTCGTCGAGGGATTAGGCTCAGTCATTTAATAAGAAAACAGACCTGATGGTGGAGAATGAACTGACATGGGAAAATTGTATTGCCATTTCTACACCAAGCTCCACAAATTCTTAAATATATTTTACAACGTGATTCATCTTCTATCGTCTCTAGATCGTCTCAAAATGGGGGAACACGTCTCTGGTTCAGTCCTTGCTCAGGTATGGGGTTCTTACTGGGGGGGGGGGGGTGCATTTTTGGAACCTTATAAAAAGGAATTCTGAAGACGACGCTCTCCAAGTGGTTCCAGTACCTCCAGCTCGTCGTTGATCCAAGTGTTACGTTTGAATGATGTCGCACTAAGTGAGTATGATATCATCCGAATAGTAATTTATTCCCAATTACACTTAGAGAAGGTTTACACTTCAATTACACTTTCCGAGCCAGACGGGGATAGAACCAGCAGGCTCTGGTCGATCCCCCCCCCCGGGAACCTCCCTCCTCCAAACCTAGGGGGGTGAGGCAATGGGTACCAGCGGCGGCAGCAGGTCCCACAACAGGCTCGTAGGGGAGTTGGGACATGGGCCCACCATATGACCATGGCGAAATGCTATTGGTCTCCCAGCTTCAGCTGCTCCCCTCATCAATTCTTCTTCTTCTAGTCATTTAACATACACCATGGAATAATTACTACCACGCTGCAGTTTTAATTCACGCCCCTCCTAGTGTTCTGTTTCGGTGGGCATCATGGTCGGTTTGCCCACGCCGACGCACTCGCGAGTTATATATTCCTGGCTTATTGCTTATCTAACGAGCCCTTATGTCCAAGGGGGAGGGGGGGCTTATGTCTGATTAGTGTCAGTGAAACTAGCTAGCTAGCCACTGTGTTGGTTTGTTATATTTAAACGTTTATTCAGTTGAGTTCATGTTTTTTAAAGGAACTATAGTAATTTGTTATGATAGCAGAAGCTATTCTAGCCCGTCAAAACAAGTTTACCTACACACAGGTCACACTATTCAGCACTGTATATTGTTAATCAGAATAATTTGTAAAAATAAAAACTACTCTCTGACTTTTTTAAGAGCGCTAGTGTTACATCGACGACGTTTATATTTAAAAAACTGCACTAAAATCGCTTTTCGTCGATAGTTCTGATAATTTATTGAGGCGCTCTCGTCATTTTCCCAAAAGCGAAAATTTTACAGTGGAACTGCACGATTTGGAATTGTCCGCGCAGAACATTTAAACAAAATCATAGTCGTTTTTGACAAATAACGAATTTGGCGTTATGATCACTATGATAACTATAGTTAGTTTTGACCCTACTTTGCTCATACCCTCATTTACAGCGATCTGCCGGCTAAATGTGAAATTTGAGCTGAATGAGTCCGAAGTTCTCTCTCAATCACGTTTACGTACACGCATAGGCCATTTTCTGATATAATGAACAACTTTTGCGATATCTTTCCTTCGTACTTCGTGGGGCCAAGGAATGTGCTACCGGAAGAAACGTCAGGAGTTTGAACTCCAGAATTTCGTGGAACGCGCCGAATTATTTTATACCCGTACTAACTTATCGGACTACCTTTACGATTCGTTTGAGAGCGCGACATAAATCATAATTCGCCGTTATTTCAGCGTTTGTTTGTCCCCAGCTCTCTATGTAGCGTTCGGAAAGTGGTCTTGGACTGAATCGTGAGATCCACTCAAACGGCTCTGCCTGGAGTTCACTGCCTATCAGCTAGCCTAACTCACCTGCTCCAGAATAGGTCTGTTGTAGTTGTCGTACGCACTTAGCGTAATCTGTGAATCGTTCGTCGCGCGCAGGTTCGTTTGAGGCGTGGTCGGCTTCAAACGAAATACGCAGAGCGGGCGCACTTACCCATCTTTGGTGGTCGTCATGTGAAGTACCCGAATTGTACTTTGAAAGAGAAGATCGGCCACACTGCAGTCGGGCACTTGTCACTCGCGAGAATTCCCCGAGTCGCGGCTTCAAAGTGTTCCTCACGGAGTCGCTCGCCCAATCCGACTGAGGCCTGCGACGGAAGACCCTTGTTGGCCCATCAGGAGCTCCCTTCCATCTCCCACCAGAACCCCCTAAACCCGGCTACGTAGACCTCAGGCATCAGTTCAGCTTGCATGCTCCGCCTTTTCATTCGTTTAGTTGGGGGAGCTACTTCTAGATCTAATTTGTATTCGTGTTTCCCTTTTGTTCCGCACTTATTTTGGTGCGCAGGGGCTGTCGATCTTTTTTTCAGGTTGGGAGATGTAGTGGAGGCTGGTAATAATACCCATTACCTGAGAGTCAGATTCAAAGAAGAGATTACCCTGTACTTTCATACTGTTTGGGTGGCGTCTGTGCCTATCACGGTTTCTCTACAATACAGATTCGATCAGGCTATGCCAGGATAAGCGAACACACAGTCAATCAAAAGAGAGTACTGCGTTCCGAGTGATCACTGGTCAGTTACCAGTTGACTTGGCAGTTGAGCGCATGGTGGACAAATGGAGAGTGAAAAGGGAGCTTCCCCCTCTCTAGGCTGAACTCTGTGCGGATCTGTCTACTGAAAGAAAACTTGCCGCCATCGATGAATGGGCATTAGAGCAATGGCAAGCGAGATGGGAATCCTCGTCAAATGAACGTGACATGTTTTCCCCCAACATCCGTGAACTTCTTGGAAGAAGATGGGTTGAGCCAGACCACTGGACGAGCCAGTTCCTTACTGGACATGGTGACTTCAATGCGTGGCTTCTATTCTCTCAAATACTCTTCATCTTGTTCCTCCAGTGTGGAGGAAACGAGAAACCATAGCTGCTCCAGTGTAGTTCCTCCATCAGTCAGTGATGGTTGCTGGAAGAGCAGCCTAGTCTCCAAAGATGGTTATGATTAAAAGTCACAGTTGATCTGTCCCTTCGAAACTTGCCACTTAGACTACAAACTCCTCACGATCTACGAATTCCTCGAGGTTATTGTGAGGTAAGTGTACTGGCAACATCCCTCCCCCAACAAACTGGCAAAATGACGAAACCTGCCATACTTGGGTTTGGTGGATCATGAGAAAGTGGCTGGACTCTTGCATGATAGCGAAACTGCAACCTCCATGACAGTTCACTGATATAACGCTTCCAAGGGTTCATGAACAGTCAGTTTGATAAGGAAAGACTGATTTGCCAGGATCAGACAGCAGGGAACCCACAATATCCAAGAGCAGGGATGTGATTCAACTGGCTGAGATGGAACTCCTTCTGGTGGAGTTGTGGTCACGGGGTCAGGGCAGCAGCCACAGTGCATCCATCTCAGAGGCGATCTAGGGGGGATGGGACATGAGGCAAATCAGGGCAGTATAGTAATAAGTAGTATACACGGGAAGATCTTCAACGGTTTTTTATTTGGAGGTTACAGGATGTTCGCTATAGTAACTAGCTTGAGACACTGAATCGTTAAGTGCAAATTAGCTTGAAACCTCGTGGGAGCCTAATCACACGAGGACTGGAATGTTCCTGACTTAAGGCGCTCCTGCACCCTCCACTAGTCAGTTTCATTTGTTCGTTATTTACACTTTGCTCCTTCAACGCCTCTAAGCCATCGCGTTGTGATTTTGTTATTAGTTTGGTTATGAAGATAAAGGAGGAAAGCTTTGGACGCGAAACAGAAAAAACGAGAATGCAATTAAAAGGAGGAAAAAATGAGAGCCACGTCAAGCATAGCAACCAGACAACATCGTCAGCTGTTGTGAGGTTGGGTCTTCACAGCACCCCTCCCAGGGGCAATGATGATCCGGGAAATGAACACGACGTCCAGCACGAGTCACTGTTCGTCGGTTGACTGTTTGCGGTTTTGGTTGACACAGTTTGACAGCGAGGGAGTGGAGAGGCATCCGTTGTATATTCTAAAAACGCTGGCTTCAGTCGGTCTATTGACGGCGATTGCTCCCCGCCTGGCGTTGCTGCCTTGAAAACCTTTTACAATCGCGACAGCACTCGACAAGGGCTGTAGGTAAGTTGGAGTGGATTCCGAGTAGCGTTGAGCCGGACCAAAACATGAAATGATGTGCACAACGCTGGATGAACAGACAACTTCTTCGAGGCGTGTTACTCGAATGGTACAGGCCAAAGCTTTCCTACATGCTCGCGTAACTTAATGATGAGTGCTGGCGCATTGGAGGGGCAAGGACTCTGGTCGAAGAACTCTGCAGGCAAGCGGATGGTTTCGCCATAGAGGGGTTCAGTTGGAGTCACTCCACGGCTTGGCATCACAGTAGAGCGCCATCCCAGCAGCACAAGTGGCAGGACTGAAACCCAGTCATCTGAGAGTTGTGCTTTCAGTGCTGATTTCAAACGCCTGTGCCATCTCTCGATCGTGCCGTTTGATTCTGGATTGTACGCAGTAGTCCGCAGGTGATCTGTACCCAGCAGCGCTGTTAGGCTTCTGAAAAGCTCACATTTGAACTGTCGGTCGATCAGTGGAAATACAGCGGGGAACCCCAAACAGGGACACCCACGCGAAATGAATGCAGAAGCGACGGTTTCCTGAATCGGCGTTGCTTCAGGCCATCTGGAGAATCTGTCCACGAACGTGAGGAGGTATCGGAACCCCTGTGAAGAGGGCAATGGTCCTACAATGTCAATGTTGACGTGAGCGAATCTTGTCTCGGCCAGGGGGTAGGAATCAATTGCACTAGTCTCTATTGAGATGCTGAAATCCTGGGGTGAGGGCCTAGGGCTCCTGTAGCAGTGTCGCAAACCAGCTCCCGACCGTCATTAAGCATCATTTCCAAGCGTCTCATCGGGCCCCAACACGCCACAAACGAAATCAACTCACACGAATATGAGAGGTGCAGAAGTATTGGCTAGGTGCCATCGAAATAAAGAGTTAATTGTCCAAAGCCCAAGGAAGTCAACGAGCTGGTGTTCAATCTACTGGGGCTGTTTCCTTTAAGCCTTACGCTAGCAATCAATTTAAACTAATTTACAGCTTGGATAGCTGGGAGGGGTGGGGGTATTTTGAATCCAATTATACTTCACTGTAGCCGCCAACTAAGCGCGCGTCCTTCACAATAACCTAAGTATTTAAAGACCATTGAAGTTGAACGGCAGTCGTTTAGCGCTTTTATCGGGCGTATTACGTCATCTGTTTGCCATTAAATGCGAGAAGTAATTGTTCAAATCGTTTTCAGCAGTGACTGTTTAAAGAGTCCATTGTGATACAATTTATAGTTCCGACCGAAGGTACTTTAGTTGAACACTTTTAGGAAAGCCTTGCTGTTTGAAGGTCGGGGCATGTCAGGTCAGGTGTGAAATGAACCAGTCAAATCTGACCGCTGTATTGGGCGTTTTTCTGGCTCTGCGAACTGCCCCGGACAGCACAGAATCACGTTCAGTATCATTTCTTCTTATTATTTATTGACGAGTTTACAGGCTTTCCTTTACAAGTTAGGTTTGGGAAGCATCGGCAGCGGATTATATCAAAGTGTGCAGCAAGAGTCTCTGAAGTGTAAGTTTTAAGCGGCATTAGTTATTGAGATGTAACATTTGAATATTTGACACTGTGTGCTCGATAAAGTCTTCGTAAGCACATCCGCAATCATGTCTTCTGTCTGTGGGGAAAAGCGTCGCTTCTAATTCTCACAAAATAGTGTTCAAGTCTCAAAACACGTTCGTTTAATTTTTACTTTCCTTGGCTCTACGAAGTAGAAAGGAAAGTTATGTAATCGGCTGAAAAAAAAATTTTGAGTTCTCTTCAGATCATTACGTTTCAGACCCCCCTGAGTCCGAAAAACACTATTTGGGAAAATGGTCTGTGTGTGTGTGTGTGTGTGTGTGTATGAGTGTCTGTCAACGATTTTTAGAGAAAACCACCGTATCAAATCAGCTCAAACTTGATATCTCGCTCGCAGATTACCATGGGACGCCCAAATAAGGGCATGAAAAAAATCCGCTGAAAACTAACTATAGTTATCATGGTGATCAAAACACCAAATATTTTATTTATCAAAAACGGCTATAACGATTATGATTAATTTTTGTATATTGATTGCTCTCAATAAGGCAATTATAGCATAAAATTCCCATTTGTGGGAAAATGACGGGAGCAGCACAATAAATTACCAAAACTTTCGACGAAATCTATTTTAGCGCGGTTTTTAGAGAAAACCACCGTACCAAATCACCTGAAACTTGTTGTCTAGCCTACAGGTTACCACGGGACGCAAAAATAAGGGAATGGGCAAAATCCACCGAAAGTTAACTATAGTTATCATAGTGTTCGAAACACCAAATTGTTTTTCTCAACGATTTCAACGATTTTAATTAAATTTTTTATATTGCTAGCTCTCAATAAGGCAATGATACCATAAAATTCCCATTCGGGGGAAAATGACGAGAGCAGCACAATAAATTATCAAAATTTTCGACCAAAAGCGTTTTTAGCGCAGTTTTTTCCTTATAAAATTCGCTGGAATTCTTGTAGAATGTAAAAAAAAAATTGGTATTGTTGTCCAATCCAATACCTAAATCGTGAGTGTTTAAAAACGCTCATGAGATACATGGGGGTCACTCCAGAAATTCCTGAATTTCAACTACTGCCGTTTCGCTTACTACCAGTTCTAAACATTTTTACCCAATAACTCTGCAAAAGTAATCACTATCCTTCTTCAAAAAATGTATTTTTACAGCCTCATTAATTATCTGTTTACTGATTGCTGAATATTGGTCCTGCATTGAGTACGAGCAGCACAATAAATTCTGGAACTGTAAGCGCTACCGCTTCCTGCTGCCGTAAAGCGTTATTTGACCACGTTCAAATTAACTGAGTGATAAATGAATTGATTAAATAGAATTAGCCACGTACAAAGTGAATTGTTGTAGAGCTAAGGAAAGTTGTGTGTTGCAACGCACCAGATATTTTCTCGGCCGCTCATCTCATCAAAACACTCGACTCTAACATAATAATAGGCTGAATGTATTTCTCGCCTAGTTGGCGACACTCCAGGGTCAGAAAGTTCAAGAAGACGGAGGGAACTGGTGCTCGTGTGGATGAAGATGGCCAATAGATTGAGTGGCGTGACGATTGAAAAGAAGGAGTTCGGCAGATCTGATTTTTCTGCCTCTTCCTGTGGGCAATTCCAAAATCTAAAGTTAACGTACCTGTTAGGTGAGTCCGTCTCCTCTGGCTTGTGAGTTACTGTGGGCAAGCGCTTTCGATGTAAAGACATCATCGTCTGGCCGTTTAGTCAGTACTGGAGTCAGTCAGTTGGTCGTGGTCTTTATATACAAAGAGAAAGGTGAAGGGAGTGATGGAGCGTTGGGGAAGGGGCGGGGAGAGGTCTTGTTGGTCAGTCTTGTTAGTAGTACCTTAGCCGGACTGGCTGTGTTAGGTATTAAAGAAATTGGGTTGTGTCCGCCAGTAGGCAAATACTAAAGTTAACGTACCTGTTAGGTGAGTCCGTCTCCTCTGGCTTGTGAGTTACTGTGGGCAAGCGCTTTCGATGTAAAGACATCATCGTCTGGCCGTTTAGTCAGTACTGGAGTCAGTCAGTTGGTCGTGGTCTTTATATACAAAGAGAAAGGTGAAGGGAGTGATGGAGCGTTGGGGAAGGGGCGGGGAGAGGTCTTGTTGGTCAGTCTTGTTAGTAGTACCTTAGCCGGACTGGCTGTGTTAGGTATTAAAGAAATTGGGTTGTGTCCGCCAGTAGGCAAATACTAAAGTTAACGTACCTGTTAGGTGACTAAACGGCCAGACGATGATGTCTTTACATCGAAAGCGCTTGCCCACAGTAACTCACAAGCCAGAGGAGACGGACTCACCTAACAGGTACGTTAACTTTAGTATTTGCCTACTGGCGGACACAACCCAATTTCTTTAATACCTAACACAGCCAGTCCGGCTAAGGTACTACTAACAAGACTGACCAACAAGACCTCTCCCCGCCCCTTCCCCAACGCTCCATCACTCCCTTCACCTTTCTCTTTGTATATAAAGACCACGACCAACTGACTGACTCCAGTACTGACTAAACGGCCAGACGATGATGTCTTTACATCGAAAGCGCTTGCCCACAGTAACTCACAAGCCAGAGAAGACGGACTCACCTAACAGGTACGTTAACTTTAGTATTTGCCTACTGGCGGACACAACCCAATTTCTTTAATACCTAACACAGCCAGTCCGGCTAAGGTACTACTAACAAGACTGACCAACAAGACCTCTCCCGCCCTTCCCCAACGCTCCATCACTCCCTTCACCTTTCTCTTTGTATATAAAGACCACGACCAACTGACTGACTCAGTACTGACTAAACGGCCAGACGATGATGTCTTTACATCAGCGCTTTGCCCACAGTAACTCACAAGCCAGAGGAGACGGACTCACCTAACAGGTACGTTAACTTTAGTATTTGCCTACTGGCGGACACAACCCAATTTCTTTAATACCTAACACAGCCAGTCCGGCTAAGGTACTACTAACAAGACTGACCAACAAGACCTCTCCCGCCCCTTCCCCAACGCTCCATCACTCCCTTCACCTTTCTCTTTGTATATAAAGACCACGACCAACTGACTGACTCCAGTACTGACTAAACGGCCAGACGATGATGTCTTTACATCGAAAGCGCTTGCCCACAGTAACTCACAAGCCAGAGGAGACGGACTCACCTAACAGGTACGTTAACTTTAGTATTTGCCTACTGGCGGACACAACCCAATTTCTTTAATACCTAACACAGCCAGTCCGGCTAAGGTACTACTAACAAGACTGACCAACAAGACCTCTCCCCGGCCCTTCCCCAACGCTCCATCACTCCCTTCACCTTTCTCTTTGTATATAAAGACCACGACCAACTGACTGACTCCAGTACTGACTAAACGGCCAGACGATGATGTCTTTACATCGAAAGCGCTTGCCCACAGTAACTCACAAGCCAGAGGAGACGGACTCACCTAACAGGTACGTTAACTTTAGTATTTGCCTACTGGCGGACACAACCCAATTTCTTTAATACCTAACACAGCCAGTCCGGCTAAGGTACTACTAACAAGACTGACCAACAAGACCTCTCCCCGCCCCTTCCCCAACGCTCCATCACTCCCTTCACCTTTCTCTTTGTATATAAAGACCACGACCAACTGACTGACTCCAGTACTGACTAAACGGCCAGACGATGATGTCTTTACATCGAAAGCGCTTGCCCACAGTAACTCACAAGCCAGAGGAGACGGACTCACCTAACAGGTACGTTAACTTTAGTATTTGCCTACTGGCGGACACAACCCAATTCCAAAATCTTTCAAGCAGAGCCTGGCCTTCTCTCCAATTGGCGTTCAGCACGTTTCTTCAATGTTTGAGGGGTCAATCATCCCACGCTGTTGTAGGCCTGTAGAAAATGATTAGTTAGAACTTCGTTTGAATGAATATCCTCAGGAAAATAGGTTAATAGAAGAATCGATTCAATTTCCTCGATGATCGCTAGCTCCAGATGTAAAGCTCGGGCCACCAAGTAGGCAGAAGAAGATGGTCACGTCAGAACTACCATCTGTTTGGACGTATAATTGCCAAGATAATCAAGTCCTCAGCATGCTGGAAGACGTTAACTTTGTCGTGAGCCGTATTGCCCTTATTTTATAAGGGAATTCCCTGGGTTTTATCGTAAACTCGGGAGCAAAGACCACCCAGAGCAATGAGCAGAAGCTCATCCTGTTGAAAAGACAGAAGACCGGAATGCTGGTACAGGTCCGATTCGCTGCCGAAGAGCGTCTGACATAATGGAACAGTCTACACCGAACGTGGATGTCCAGGTAGTATCAGGCAGCCGGCATCTTGCGCTAACTCGTATGACAGGATGGATTTTCGTATGGCAGTGTCGGAAGCTCGTGGGCGTTGCCTGGGTGGGCGCAGGGTGTAAGAAAAATGCTGGGAAGCTGTGTCAGCTGGCGTTCCCCAAGGTATCACCACAACAGGTGACTGAAAACGCGATCGAGGGATAACGGCAGAACCAAAGTAGCTCAAACTTTATATCTAACCTACAGGTCACCATGGGACGCCCAAATAAGAGCATACAAATAATCCGCTCAAAACTAACTATAGTTATCATAGTGATCAAAACACCAAATTTTATTTATCAAAAACGGCTCTAACGATTATGATTAAATTTTATATACAAACACCTCTCAATGAGACAATTATACTATAAAATTCCCATTTGTGGGAAAATGACGAGAGCAGCACAATAAATTATCAAACTTTTGAACGAAAATCGACTTTAGCGCAATTTTTCCTTATAAACTCTGCTGAAAGGTTGCTAGAACCTTTGAAAAATTTTTTATGGTAGTCCTATTAAATACCTATACGATAAGCGCTTAAAAACGTTCATAAAATATACTGGGACTACTATAAGAATTTCGAAACTGACCGTTGTTTCACTTACTGCCATTTCGAAAAGGTTTTACCCGATAACTCTGGAAAGGTGATTATTATCGTTCTCAAAAAAATCGTGTATACAACCCCATCAATTCTTCGTGTACGAATTGCTCAATAATGGTCAGGGCATGAGTACGAGCGGCACAATAAATTTCGAAACGTTAAGGCAGTCAAGTTCTCGTCAGAATTACGTATACAGTGCAGGACGTGATGAGTGAAAAGTGAGTTGCACCACAGTTTCGTAAGGTTTAATTTAAAATAAAATACAAATATCACTGAAGACGTTCTGGACTCTTGATTGATTGCCACAGTGAGGAATTACAAAGTTATTAAATCTAGTTCTATTACACAGTTATCTCGTAACTAATAAAATACGAGTAGAGAGAAACCCCCTGAGAATATTACGATGCTTGTACTAATTTAAACATAAGTAGCGTCGCTTTCACAAGTTTAGTTCGCGGTACTAAAATACTAAAAATCGAACACACCTTTAATTTAGTACACTCGTTCAAAATTGAAAAAAAAAAACCACCGCGACGGATAACATCAACGCGCACAAATTTCACTGAAATCCTCTAAGGTTTGGACACTTTTTGAGGCTGCTCGACGTTCGTTTTTCCGTTCGACGCGTCTTTCATTCCGTTTCTATCGTCCAGTTCGACTTCGTCGTCGAAAACGTTGAGGTTTTTAACCAAACGCCAAACTCCGACGTCCAGCAGCGTCCCCAAGAACACGAAAACTGTAATTGAAGGAGGAAAGTAGAGAATATAGGTCATGTGTTATGGTAGACAACTAACTCGTCAAAGTCGAATACTAAACATTTACGCATCGGCACTGTCAGTCAAGACTGATCGACTAGAAGAAAAGCGTCAACAGAAATACTCGGAAAATAATTTGTGTTAATGGACTCAAATGTTAGATATGTTTCATCAAGCGCCCAGCGGGCTACCGTTCTCAGCCCCACTTTTCGTTCGATTAGTTGATATCCACATTCGAACGAGATTCATGCTATGTACGACAATTAAAGCCACTTTTGAGAAAATTCGTATTTAATCTTCAGCGAATTTCATTTTCCAATCTATCTGGGTCTCTATCGCCATTTAACGGTCTCAGAAATATTTGTGGATGACGAAGTATGAGTGAAGATTGCTCGACAACAGGTTTGTCAAATTCAGTTACGAGTTTACTGAGGAAATTTTGAAAACGTTAATGATAGCTAGGGCCGTTTTCCAGCAAAATCTTTCTATACACCAGAAGTGACGACTAAGAGCAATAATATCAAATAAAAACCCTGCAAATTATTACACAATGGTTTATTATTCTCATGAACAGCTTGACCTAGTATTACTGCTCCAAGACCCATCCCATTCGATTCAGCATCGAAAAATACTAGTAAACCATACGAAACTTGACCTGACTACAAAGGAACTACGGAAACAAAATATTCCCCTGGCGCCAGGCCGACTTAAACGTCTGTAGGCATTTATGATCCGATGTAGGGGTGTGGGGAGGAAGTGGCCCTAACCTTCCTCTGCCCCATCGGTCAAAACGAGTCAGGGAAATTGGGACGGGGACTTGCAGCAAACCCTCGGCAATTGACACAACATTGTGTTGCAGGCAGGCGGGTGGTTTTAATGAGACGGGAGGGAGGGAAGGAGTACTAACGACGAAACGTTGACATCCGCTGTAGTTCCCGTGAGTTCTTGCAATTAGTTGACTCTAATAATTACTCTAATTTCCCTATACGCAGTTGTACACGTCTGATACCCCATCGCAGTATGATGATGTGTGCACACGGGACAACGTGCCAACAGGCCACGCAACTGGCGCATTACGCCCATCGGGCAGAGGATTGCTTGCTCGTACCGAACGATTTCTCCGTCGTACATGCGAACAGTAAGTTGTCGTTCCTACCAACGGACATACCCCTATTCTCCTTTCCCTTTCTTACGTAACCCAGAATCAATCCTTGGCCTGGGCACACAATACAAAACTGAAATAGACGATTTCATTAGCAGACGCCAAACATCTTCATTCACGATAAAACAATTGACGAACGAAACGGCATTCATCAAAATCATTCTTCGCGATAATACGTCGAAAAGCACTCACATGCGGCAGAGAAGCTGAGGAGGTATCGCAGCATGTGAGGGTTGTACAACCAACAGTTGCCCGTTCCATGGCACGTACGTCCCCACACCAAGCAAGTCGTGTCTGCAAAATAACGTACAACTTAGCGGGACTTTCGATCAAAAAACGAAAACGAAGTTGAGAAAAGTGGACTACTTGCCGATGATGTAGCCGAAAATGATGGGCGAAGGGATGAAAGCGAGCAGACTCATCAGAAAGGCGCCGAGCCCCATCGACGCCGTTTTGTCCTTTTCGTCGACGCATCTGTCACAAACAAACGAACATTTTAAAACGTCTCAGCGAAATCGAATGTTTAAGAAACAGCGAGGTATAAGGGATGGATCTCAGGCTAGGCATCCGGATTCTTTTTACCGCGTTTTGCACATTTTCCCATTTTGCACTCCATTTCCTCAACTACGAGTACTTTATTTTTTGACGCTCAGTACTTTTGCACTTCTCAACAACGTACCAAATTCTTCACATCTCTGAAAGTAAATTTTTCACGAGTTCAACGCGTTTTGCAATATTGCCTAGTAGCACGAGCTCTTGAGCTTGAGGTAGTTACGTAACTTGCCAACTCATGTATTGCCATCATTGCACTCGAAAGGAGCGGCTGTTGGATCGATAACACCAGTCGTTTCGGTTTGATAGATCGATTTATCAGCCGCCGATCATTCCAAATTAGGCGTTAACGAACGATCGGTTGCAATTTTCTTGACGACGCCATCATATCTATAATAATGGCATTTTCACTTTGTTCGTGAGGGGCGTCGGCCGTTGACATCCCTCAAGGCTGAAGATTTGGCTCGCTAGGGGTTTATGGGCCCTGTTTTGATCCGATCCTCCCTTACCCCAAGTAGGTGTTTTATTTAGTCTAAGTGTGCTCTCGCGTGCCTGGTCTGGCTTGCCAAGGTATTTTGGAGGGTGGAGGGAGAGCAAGTACACGCCTGGAGTGACAAACGTCCTAAAACGAGGTAAACGCTTCACTTTTATCCGGAGCAAGCACTCTCCACTGAAGAAAGGAAAGCGTGTCACGCTTCCATGTGGCAATTCCACCGTTGAATGTTAATAATAATATTGATGGATTATTGGAATTTAAAAAATACAAAAAATTAAAATATGTTAGCTATTGGCCAGGGTTAGAACCCAGAAATAGCAGATGGTATCGTGGTTGCTGAGCATGTACGTCATACCGCCTTTAGGTGCTGGCAAATTTCCTTACTTATTTTCTCACGTGACATGTTGTGGGTCGTTGGAGTAGCAGCTTTTCAGTCAGACCATGGTCCTGCAAGCCCTGAACAAACGGTAAAGCGATCATGTGTTCACTGGACTCATCCCAGTGTGGCCAAGCCTTTCTGCCCGATGAAAAACTGCCAATGCCTTCTCCAGCTCTCTGCCGACGGCTGTGCAACGCCAGGTTCATTTGAGTCCGCCCAGCGGTCCCATACTTGCTATCAAGAGCATTGACGGGATAACTAAGGGGGACTGCAACATCCACCAGCACAGTCAATGCAGGCCCTCGCAGAGTTGTTGCCACGGCAGACGCTTGCTGGGCACTGTTCCATTTGTTTCGGCTAGCTACGATTTCAAACTGCCGGCCAGTCCACAGTCCTATCACATGATGTAGTTTTCCATTCACACAGTACTGCCCCACTGCCAGGGTCATCTTGGGACGTGCTGGTGTGTAGATGAGCCTCCACTGAATGTTCAGATCTGAAAATTGTTTGAATATCTCCTACAGCCTCAGCGATCTGGCCACTTACTTCTCTACGTAACTTCTCGCACTCGTAACTTCTGGCTCAAGTTTTGAGAACATTTTCTTCTCCCCTTAGAACTGTAACGTAAACTCTGCCCCTCGCCATCGTAGGGCCACGGCTTTGTGTCTCTGAGCCACAAATTATGAACAAATGTATTAAATACGTTGATAAAAGAACGGGTAAAGCACAAATACCATTTGGACTGCGGAGCATGGTGGCCACTATCGTGCCTGGCCTATCTTTCCGACACTGTCTGTAGGACGCAGTCTCTCGTCCTTCCAGCGACAGCATTAGAAGGTGTGCTCTGCGTCGTCACGTTCTGCGCTGCGCTAGAAGCACCTCACTTCTAGTATTTTCCTTACATGGTAAAGGTAGGCACGAAACAGGTCATGGCCCGCATGGTAATAGCTCACTTCACCCCATCGATGTTCCTGCCACGGCTGTATCTTCCCTATGAGTCGCCAGGCATAATTTCTCCTCCATGCCCGCAAGGTCCTCAGCTGTACTTCTCTGTTTACTCCACTGCTTCCGGAAGCTTTGCTTCTTCTTAAATATATTCAGCGTTCGTCGAGCAGGTTCTCCAAACGAAAAGGCGGAAACGTGGCGGTCGTCGAGAGACGATGATGGGGGGGGGGGGGATCTTGAGGAATTGGAGATGGGACTTGAGGAAAAAGGCGCGGAGATCGTGCAGAAATGCTGGTAAGAGCTCCGGCTCCGGCCCAGGCTGGTACTGTGCTCGTAAGGGTCACTTTGATGCCGTATGTGCCTGGTCTAGACTTGGTATCTTGCCGACTTGTACACAAGCATCTATACCAGCATTGGACTGCCCCAATTGACCTCAAGTTTAAGTTAAGTGGATCGCAATCTGCGCAGGAAGGGGGGAGTAAACTTAAATCCTCCGTGCCCGGCTCCAGCTGGTGTACAAGCAAGTGGTGATGAGTCCTAAATTTGCCAGTGAATAAATTGCGATAGAGCTTCCTGCCTGGCTGTGGCCACGTCAACTCGTCATTTGTCATGACTACTAACAAGGCCTAGGCAGAACGACATTGCTGTTGTTACGCGAGGGGGGTTTTGGGACGTTTTTTGGGGATCCGCTGACTCAGGCAAAAATTACGGCAATCGCGCCGGAGATTCGATCCACAATCCTCAACTTACGTCGAGAATTATGAATCGACTGCCTTAACCACTAGACCACGATCAACCGCTTGCCTTCAAAGGGAGTCAGGCGGTACACGGTCATCAAGCTAACTACACCCTGGTTCTCCTAGGGCCAACTTTATTGTTGGGCACACGAGGGGGAGAGTTGAAGTTCGAAATGAAGTAATTCAGTGAGCGTGAGGAGGACTGTATTAGGTAAGTAATGAACTGTGTTGAGTTAGAAATGAGCTGAGTTCGTGAACAAAAGGGCGACACAAGGCTAATACTTGGAGTGTGTGAACTGGCACGGAAAACTGTATGGGACGAGAGAGCGAGAAGTTACTAGGACAAGAGTTAGAAATGGAATGAATAGGATGTGCTCAGTCGGGGAGAGGAATGTGAAATTAAGGAGAGGGAAATAAAGAAAAGGAAAACTGTGGGATTCCCGCAGGTCTGAGGGGGTAAAAAGAAACAATGAAGTTGATAAGTCCCGTTGGGCAAGGGCGGAAATCCGAGGTCAAGAACCTGGACTGATTCGGCGCATTGTCAGTTCCTGGGTTCGAAAGGAGCACACACATGTCTTTTATGTTCTATTATGATTAAAAACCTGTTGGAATGTTAGTTTCTAAATAACAATGATTGTATTACTCCAAGCAACGCCAGGTATACCTACTAGTTTTCAAATATTTAGTCAGTGGCGGTGATTGAGGTCGTGTAATCCATTGCAAATTTTATTTACTGTTCAAGAGAGTACAAAAAACACAATGTGAGAACACGGCCTGTGTGTGTACGTCAACTCAAACGTTATATTCCGCCGGCAAATCTGACATTGGATGACAAAATAAGAGTGTGCGACCCAACCGTTTCGAACCCTTTTTCATGTTAGCTGGCTCCTCTCGACAAAGAAGAGGACAGAAGTTCGTTTTAACTTTCGAAGCGACAACAGATTTCCCCTTTAGGACTTTTCAAATGTTCTTCCCTCTCCTCGATTTACTTCTTCTCCAACACAGCTCTCAGACACTTGTCTCCCAGTGCTCACTGTAGACATTCCTCTATCAACTCTCGTGCCAGTCACAGCTCTGTTCACTCTCTCTCCCTGCACTAGTTTCCCGCGTAACCAGTTCACACACATTCAGAGCCCCCTTGTGACCACGCTTATATACTCAACCTCAAATCACTGTTCTGTTAAAGCTCATTACAGTCCTCACTCACCCTCACCGAGTTCCCTTTTATTTATCAACTTCGTTCTTAAGCTCCCTCTCTTGCGTGCCCAACAGCGGGTATAAGCAACATAACTAACTATAGTTATCATAGTAATCAAAACACAATTTTTGTTCTTTCTCCAAAACGACTGCAATGATTCTGATCACATTTTGTTCACAAGCAGCTGCTCTATGAATCCTCATCAAATGACGACAGCTGCACAATAAATTATCTACGACTTCTTCGTAAAAACCGCTCAAATGATAGTAGCATCGACAAAAAAATTAGATTAAATCCTCTATGCACTGATTGCTCAATAATGAATACGTAGGACCTAAATACATTCCAGAACGCTACCGCACAAAGTTACGTTTTACCAAGTTCAAATGAACTGTAGATTGGACTAGTAGCTAAAGTAATAAAAATCTCTGAGTGTAAGTAGGGCTAAGGAAAGTTGTGTGATGCGCTGCTCCAGACATTTCAAATTGATTTAAAAATAAAGATCAATTTTTCTACTTTTTAGGTGTTATTGATTGAAAAAGCTCAAGTTGGTATAGCCGATGAACATGCTATTAAAACGAGTCGGATGTTGTAGCTCACCTCATTGAAATCAAGAAGTTGGTCGCTCTCCCGGTCGCGCCAACGAACTTGAGAATGCAGACGATGATCAGGTAAAGGTGAAATCGAGCAGAGCAGTCGGCCGGGCATGGTCCGGGTCTCGCGGTCAACGCAAGAGGCTCTCCGGACGCCGTTTGATTTTTAACGCAGGAGCAATCCGTGAAAATCTTCGAAACAAAGCAGATCGTGAGGTTGCCAGTTTAGTCTTCAAAGGTAGACACGATTAGTAAGTCAATTGGCTTTAAAAGTTTGATAAATTAATACGTCACTTGAAAATTAATGGGTCGGGTAAGAGTCAACAGGAAATACACCCTTAGGGGCCTTGATGGATATTGAGGGGGCCTTTGACAAAACCTCCCGACGGCACGTTGTACAGCAAAGAGATTCATGGAGCTGCTCCCAGGGGGTGAGGGCTGTGTGGGGATGCGCTCCCACGGAACCTGGCCTGGCGATAGACTCCCTTCTCGGAAGATTGAATGCTCTGGAGTGCTACAGCTGATGATGTTGCAGCACTCATTCAGAGCAGGGTGCGAAGTGTGCTATCGGACCAGGGTGCTGAGTGATATAAGTATTTTTCGGCCACCTTCTTTTTTCGCGAATTCCAGTAAATTACCCATAGCCGAATGGTAAGTCGGGAGGAAATACCGCATATAAATCCATTCTGCTTCAACAACACTGAAATACACGCTTGATGCTTTTTTTGAGTTCTGAAGGTCAAAATATCGCTGTTAAGGGCTGAATAAAGCTGTTAAAGTTGGTTAAAGCCAATGGAAGAAGCTGACAAGGAAAAAACCGCTTTCTGCACCGCCCTCGGCCTCTGGCAGTTCAATGTAATGGTCTTCGGTCTGTGGAGTGCTCCAGCCACCTTTCAACGGGCGATGACTGGGCTGTTGAGGGAAGAAATCCGACCGGGTCGAGTAAAAGTATATTTGAATGATGTGCTTATCGATAATCACGATTTTGATCATCATGTGAACTGGTTACGAAGAGTACCAGTAAGTGGGCTAATGGCGGTAGCTGAGGAGTGACAGTGTGCTCGTGGTGCAGGGGGGTGGGTCTGTCCATCAACCAAGCAAAGACGGGCATAGTGTAATTCCTCAGACAAAGAAAACTGTCCAGACTGAGACCACAGGAGGACCATCTGTCAGTGAGCAGATGGACAAGTGCCTGGGTGTGTAAACTAACTTGGAAAGCGCACATCAGATATATGACGAAGAAGGCGACAACCGCCCTGTGGATGTGTTACAGAACGTTCGGGGGAAGATGGAGCACGAAGCCTGGAATGGTCGATTGTATGTTGGCACAGAGCTGCCATTAGAGAGAACTGGAGCAGCACGGCTAAAGTACAAAGGCTGTGGGGCTGAAGACCACACCAGCAAGTTCTGCCTTTTGATATATTAGTCAAGGCAGAGGCTTGCCGACGGACTAGGTGCCACAGGCTATGCTCAGGAACTTGAAACAGGATAGTGCCCAGGCGCGAGTGCAACCAGAAAGTCGTCAACAACGTCAAAACTGGTGAGGGATGTAGTATGTGGCTCAACTCTATGGTACAGTTCATGTCGACTGGATGCCTGGGCATAAGGGGATCACTAAAAATGAGAGGGCAGTCCATCTGGGCAGCCTCGGTTCGTATTCTATACCTATAGGGCCACCTCCCCACTGTGTGGCACTAGTCAAGGAGAGAGACTATGTTACAGGAATGAGCCAATCAAATAAGTCCCCACCATCCTCGAACAAAATTCAGCCCCACCTCAGAGAATCTCCAACTCTGTATCTCTGACTTACATCTTGGTCAGGTGGTACCTCAGTGGACCGTGTGCAGCAAAAAGACCACGTACCTTCCATATACTTTGTCTCTTTAGACTGGAGACCTCTATTGATCACTCCCCAGATAGTCTAAAAACGTTTGACTGCCTTTGACCCGGAACATCCCGTCAATAGGCAGCCCTGCACATCTCTTCCAACTCGCCAACCTTCTTATGGCTCTTGGTGTTCCTTACAATGGGCTCAGGTCCCACTGGATTCGCGCAGATCCGTCTCTCGCCAGCTTGTCGGCCTCCTCATTCCCTTCTATTCCTGTGACCTGGCACCCCACGCAGTGTTGAAGCGTTCTCCTTTGCGAAAGTTTTCAGACCAGTCAGGCATTACCAAATCAGCCTTGACGAAATAGTATAAGAAGCCAGACTGACTGTCTGAAATAATGTATATTCTTTTCCGTTTCAGCCCCTGCGCAGGGAGTGCTTCACGTACATTATCAGTGTAAAGAGCTCCGTCTCGAATACTGTTGCTAGTGGTATTGCTGCACAGATCCCTGGCCCATAAACTCCTGCAGTTGCTAGACCACCTTTCACTTATCCGTCTGTACAGTATATCATGTATGGGACCATCCTCTTCCCATCTGGATCTTTCATGAATAAATATCCCCCCCCCCATCCTGTTCAATATCAAATGGTCCAGAGCCGTTCTCCACTTTCACGAAGGAACAAGGTGCTTCGTAGTTAACGTGAAATGTTACCCCTTTTGACCAGCAGGGGGTCATATGTCGTTACCGGAATTACATCGCTCCTCCCACCAGCTCCTGCGAATATGTACCATAATTTCTACAGTTAACACTGTAGTTTTTTAAAATCTCTCCTTTCAACGTCTTACCTTGGACCCGTTGGGGAAAACCGTGTAGTCCTTGCAACCAGCGTGACACGGGGATATGAACGTCTCTCCGTACGCGCAAACTGGGGAGTATTTGACGAAGTCGCAGTTACAGTTGGCGTTGCATTCGTAGGACGTGATCAGCCTGTAAGCACAAGAAACGCAATGATTGATCGATGATCTTCGGTTATCACCAGGAAAAATGGTCAAAATGTGCCTCCATTTTTGTTTAGTCAATATCTTCGCAATATTCATTCGATTTTTTTTCTCTTTTTTGTTGGAATAACATTTTCAACTAATGTCCGAACGATTTACTCGCTGGGTATTCAAGAGCGTCATCACAAAGTACACACACAAGATATCTGAGGGCCGCTAAACAACCGAAACGTCTGTGTTCTGGGGTAAACCAAATAGGAGTTTTAGGTTGTATGGCATTGTGGAGAGAGAGAGAGAGAGAGAGAGAGAGAGAGAGAGAGAGAGAGAGAGAGAGAGAGAGAGCGAGAGAGAGAAGAAGAAGAGGGTGAGGGAGAGGAGGCAGCAGGGAGTCAGCTCGAACTGAGGGAAGGAACATTGGCACGTGCCGTGGCCACGTCGGGCCCATCTCCCAGCTCCCTGGAACGAACGCATTGGGAAGCCTGCTTTGGTGTCCCCATCTGCATTGCTGGTACCCATTGCCTCATCCCCCTGGGTGTGGAGCAGACAGCCTCAGTCGTGGGAGTTGAGAGGAAGTGTTCAACTGTGTGAGTTCTAGGGCTGGCAGTAAAGAGATGCAAAAGTTGAAAAAGGTGAGAAGTGACATGAGGGAAGGAGAGTATATGAACCCCCCTCCCCCCACCCAAGGCTCAAATGTGGGGAAGTACGGCTGTCCCATATTTGGGATGAGCACCGTGGCCTAAAGTCCTATTGTACCAGTACTAGTGTCTCGGGCCCATGTCTAGCTAACTGAAGAATGCCAGGTATTTCCAGCCATAGTCTCCTTTGCCATTCACCTTTTCAGAAGTTGTACCAAAGACCGTAAATCGCTACTTGTCAACTCTCCGGCACTGGGCCGGGATAGGGAGTTTCCTCGTTTGCCCCACACCACCCGCACCGAGGGGTGTCAACTATGCTCATAACATACATGTGTTTTTTCATTGCGTAGTGTGCCATGACGATTGCTAAGAAGGCTACGTCTTATCTCGTTCGTGTAGTCCTGAGATAAAACTTTTTGAGTGCACCACTCCCACAACATTTCAGACTGTATGATGAATTCTCCTCGCATATGCTCTCACAGTTCTCTTGACAAGTGACTGAGATGTCTCACAGTTTGGAAGTAGACGAACCGAGTCTGGCTAGGTGGCCCGCCCTCCCATTTCCAATCATGCTCAGGAATCCCTATTAGAGTTCGCTAAAGAGTTGAGCCGTATCATGCATTCCCTCCGAAAATAGAAAGAAAGTGGAGTTCGGAGTTTCCTTCAGCTGCAGAACAAACGGCCGGCTTGAGCTAAGCCAATCAGTCAATGTTCACCTGCCTTCTAGAGCTTTCCAGACGTAACCCCCAATTCTGATTTGCAGAATTATATAACTTCCCTCAACCCACCGCAATAAGAAGCGGTTTATGTACTTGGACTGACATTTTTTTAGTTTTCTCCAGATTTACTCAGCAAAATACCGTTTGATGGCATAGTGTATATAGTGTGCGTGTGTCAGCAGGAAAATGATGGCAATATTTCATCAATAAACAAAGAGCGTCAATAACTTCTGAAATGCGGA
Source organism: Pachypeltis micranthus (assembly GCA_020466155.1). NCBI lineage: Eukaryota > Metazoa > Arthropoda > Insecta > Hemiptera > Miridae > Pachypeltis > Pachypeltis micranthus. Next base: position 14,293,832 of record CM035775.1, read on the forward strand.
ATTCAAACTAACATTGTTTTCTGCGGAGCCCCCCCCATAATAATAATAAACCAAAACGTGGAGCTGGGGAAAGATAGGGAATGCGCTGCACCTGCCTTTTTGTTGTCATTATTTAGAGGTAAATTTACATAGTAAACATAGTTATTCTTTTCATTTCGTATGAATTTGAATACACTCGTCGCACCCACAGTGTCAACAACTCCAGCTGCTCGAGTCTAATGCCTCATGTTCTCACATCATACGACTATTTGCACACACGATCGCTGGCTGTGTCATGTGACTACCCACCCAGCCGCCAGATCAGCTATCAAAAGAGACGATGAGGATATGATTTTTCTACAAGGGGAGTGATGTTACAGGCACCATTGGAAGTGGAACGAGGCTCAGCTCATTGAAGTCGTTCCGTGGCTGCGATCAAGTATTTCACACGTCCATGATTGCATCGCGAAATTCAATTCTTAATTATGGTTTCAGCGACAATCGACAGACGAGGTTCGAGGCTTATTCTAAAATATTTGGAGACAGAGCTTGCGGAATATGCCCAATTACGTGGAAGTGCCGTATTATTGTCTTAAGCCCAATTTCAAAGCATTACAAAAGCACGAAAAGTTGAGGACGAAAAGAAGGCTGAGACAGAGACGGAAGGAAAGCAGAAAGTTACCTGGTAAAGGTAAATGACTCAATGGACGTACATCACGTAGTTTATAGGAAAAAAAGACAGCATTAGTAGTAGCGGGAGCTTTGAGCGGGGATGTGGTGACAAACCTGAGTAAGAAGTCTGGCACAAGAGGGGACTAAGGTGGATGGCCATGTCAATTATGATACAGCGGTCAGATGGTCTTGGGAGATACAGAGCGACTGGTAATCAATGCTCGACCAAGCGATTTCCTTCTTGAAGGTAACGTAGCGAAGGAAGACTCAATGCTCTCGCTCAAGACTCGCTTTATTCACTCAAAATGACAACCATACAACTGACTACACATGATATATTCGCATATATTTTTGCCAAGGCAAAAAGGTACGTGAAATCCCTGTCATATCGTTTCACGAAGCCAAGGGGACTCATTGGACGAGCAGAACTACGGGTCAGACAGGCGAAGGGAGAGCTTTAGATAGTGTAGGCGTGGAGCGCAGGAGCTAGGGAGCGATGGAAGGATGTTATTCCACATTTCACTGGGTAGAGAGAAAGGACCAGTCTGCATAGTCGGGATCAGTCTGAACGCGGGTAAAACCTTGACTGGATGAGGAAATTGACCTAGCTCAAGGCAGCACGAGGGTGAAAAGAAGGGGGCGAAGGTAAGAGCCCTGTGGGACGCTAGACTAGGCGACACAAGGTGTCTTTTGTATGAGGTTCTCAAATCCCACAATTTTACAGAAGCCATCAAATACTTAGCTTATCAGAGATGCCGTCAGGTACACATTTTTATAATAAGATACAATCTTCCTGAAATGGCGTTTTGATGCCTCTATTTAGGAAGATGGTCTTGGGTATGACCCTCCACGAAGAAGCCTTCACATCCTCATCATTATTAAGCGCCTAGGTACCTTAACGACGAAGCTCCAAGATTCCAAACGTGGCTGTGAGAGAAGTATCCACATCTTGAGTACCGATCCTTTTAGGGCAGGCCTCGAGCACTCACGTGAATGGAGAATTCCTTGGATACCCAGCTTCAGGGGAAAACCGTCAGATAGCCCATCTTCATCAAGAATCACTAGGAATGCGGTCTTTTCCCGAAGAATCTTTGAATTAATGAAGAACCTCTCAGGTACCCGTCATAGAAAAGAACCCCTTGCACTTCCCCTAATATATTCATCTCCACCTGTAGCTATTTCTGGCGTAATACCTTCTGAGCTGAGCAAAACTAGCAGCTGCCTTCCAACGTTCCTCTCTAACAAAGCAACAATCGCCTTCAAAAACTTACACGTTGGACGTTTCAGCCAATCCCTTCTGATCGTCAGTAACGCATCCAATCCAAGCGTAGGACAGAAGACCTAGTACGGATATACAGCTGACGAAGACGTTCCAGGCTGCCATCGTTCTCGCTTTAGGCTTGAATTTGGAGAGCACAATTCCACTGATGAGAAGCCCAGCAGCCGAAAAACCCAGTCCGATCGTTCCTGAAAGGGCAACGTTGGATTATTGACTAATACATGCGTAATATTACGTTTAGGGGCACGATTGGAAGCTGCAGAGTGAGATCGCAGGTTCCTCTCTTGGGAACATCTACTGCAAAAGTTGGAAGATGAAACAGAGGATGGGGCCACGGCAGAAAATGACCGTGATTCGTGGCAATCTTGTACAGGCAATGAAGGAACACACCCGTGGAACCACTTCATTACAATAATACTTAAAAAAATAATAATAACCTGTCACGAAGCTGGCCTCTGCTGCAGACGTCTTGAACATGATTTCAGTGTATTTCGCGCCGAACGTCCAAAAAGGCATGTAGCCAAGGATGTAGCAAAGACTGGCGAAAGTGTTGCACATGTATGTTTTATTCTTGAGGAGCCGACTGGATGTCACGAAGAAATCTAAAACAGACAGCGAGCGGCTTAATATAAAGTTGAACTTCTTACAATGCGAAAACTGAGCTGATTCTTGATGGGTACCTTTGATTGAAGGTTTGGTGTTGTGTTCTTCTTTTTTGTTCTGCTGCTGCTGAGACAGTTGCCGCCTGGCGTAGGCTCTGGGAAGTTGACGAGGGAACAGCGCGAGGATCGACGCCATAACGAACATCAAAACCGTCAAAACGATCCAGCCTGCAGTTCGATCAGATGGCTATGTATGAAACAAGCGGGGTTTGATATGTAAGCAATGAGTCTGTTCGGCTAACTACTCCTTCTGTCACATGGCTGTTTCAGGATTGACAGTCCGCTGTTCATCCAGCAGTCCAGGGCTGCCGTTGGCTTAATCAGATTAGGCTTACATTTGACTGATGAGTGAGAGTTCTGAACCGTTCTTAAAAGCGTTCGTTCTAATATCAGTTCTGAGCAGTTTCGGTCAAGTCCTTGAACGCAGTTCTGGCGAGAACAGATTTGGGCTCGTTAGCCGAACAAACCCACCATGGGAATGCAAATGTTCACTTACCCAGCCACCACGCTCCCAACCACCGAGGATCTCGACTGTCTATTTTGGGGTGGAGCTCCGGGGATATGTACAGACTCAAACAATAACCAGCTAACGCAGACCCAAAAGCCGGACCCAACATTCGAATGAAGAACGACACACCTGCAACGACAAGGGCGATTTTACTGTTTCGGTCACCGCAACGCCCCGATTTAACAATACTTACCCACTTCTCTCTCTTTACCTAACACGCGACTCAAAACCTCTACAAATTTGTTTCTGAAACATTCCAAAATGAAATCAAACTTACTAATTAAAACGGGGGTTTTGGATTTTTTAATGTTGTCGTCCATGTAAGTAGTTCCAAGGGTGAAGTACAGGGAGCCGCCGATTCCAGAAATGAACTGGGCTGTAAAAAGTATAACTGTAGGCCCGTAGCCGCTGTCCTCTTTCTGACATTGGGCGCTGGCATCTTTGCTCTGGCACAACGTTTGTTTATTGTATTTTTCTGAAAAATGAAAATAGCACGAATCAACTGGTGCACCAGCAAACGTAACAATTATGTGTACCAACGTACAAGTAGGTATCATCCTAATCACAGAGCCTATGATGTGCAAAGGATCAATAAAATAAATCAATATTGCAAAGTATACGGTAATACATCTGAAATACGTAAACTGTAGAGCTTGTGTACTGGGACGAACTGAACTCTTCCATTTAGTGCAGTTAGTTTAGCAGTTTAGGCTTGTCCAGGCCATTTGTGAGTGACTAGACACTTCAAATGCCATGGTTCGCTCGAAACTTCGGTGTCATCAGTCGTAATTGAGCGGTTGTCTCAGCGAGGCGTTCGCCTTGACGTCCCATGCTCCCGTTAGTTTCCACACAGTTCTCTGTTTGTGGTGGTAAAACTTTTTCGTGTGTAATTCCGAATAAAGCGCTCCGTTCCAATTGCATTCAGTAGATATGGTACACACTTAGTGCGATATCGCTATTTTATTATTTATTATAACATTGACGACCAACAAATGGCCGAGCTTTCACAATTGCTTCACTGCATTAGTTCGCGATGCGTGCAGAAAAACTCAAGATCGAACGGCAAAGCCTTATCAATACTCTAATAGACAACCCGTCTGGATGTAAGGCTCTTCTGATGGTTCGAAACCTCCATGCTCAGTAATTCCCACTGAGAATGGCAGTTCCGCATACAACTTTCCATTCTCCTATCTCGTTCGCCTCAACAAGATGGCCTGCGACTTAGAGGCGTGCACAACAATTCTAAAGGAAGCCCCGCATGTCTTAGTTCCAAAACCTTCCTCTAGTGCTCGAAGAACGAGTCCAGGGAAACCACGCAGTTTCGAAAAGGCCTTGCAATGACAGTACTCCACCGCCAGATTCACATCACTGCTCTATCTGTGGTAAACATCATGGGGCGAAAAAGGGCCCACAAATCCTGAAATCGAGGCTGATTTCTCGAGGAACCTACATGCAAAATCACAATGCATGGCATCTTCACACACTTCCAAAAGCTACCACTCAACGTACGCGTGTGAATATTGTCAACGCAGGCATCACACGCTGCTCCATCCGATGAGCCATAGTGTGAAACTAATCAGTGTACGGTAGACATAGTATCTTCAATATTTTTAGTGCGTGAGTGGCGGGGTACTCGTACCGTTAAGCGTCAGTGTAGGGTCGCAGTGTTTTGCGCAATAATGCCTCAGTGGAAATACGTAATTTCGCAGCAATTTATTTTGGAGCCGGAAATTTTTGCCGGAGCGCGTGCTTGAGGTTTGCTGTTGAGGAAAATTCGGATAGGGGAGACTTGGAAGTTTGCGCAATGATTGATGGGGCATGACGTTACTTGTGCTGGTCCACTCAGAAGTTACAGCAATGGTGGGGGCATGACGTCACTCGTGCTGGTCCACTCAGAAGTTACAGCAATGGTGGGGGCATGACGTCACTCGTGCTGGTCCACTCAGAAGTTACAGCAATGGTGGGGGCATGATGTCACTTGCGCTGGTGCACTCAGAAGTTACAGCAATGGTGGGGGCATGACGTCACTCGTGCTGGTCCACTCAGAAGTTACAGCAATGGTGGGGGCATGATGTCACTTGCGCTGGTGCACTCAGAAGTTACAGCAATGGTGGGGGCATGACGTCACTCGTGCTGGTCCACTCAGAAGTTACAGCAATGGTGGGGGCATGATGTCACTTGTGCTGGTGCACTCAGAAGTTACAGCAATGGTGGGGGCCGACGATGATGATGTGGTCGGGGGCTCTCACGTCATATCAGGAGTGCCGTAAGGTTAACTACTTTTCTGGAACACAGCAGGATTCTTCTGAAGAGAGACGCTCCCGACTCTTCACAGTTTCCCCTTTCGCCAAGAGATGAACCGATTATCTGAACCCTGGATGCCGCAGCGGTATGGAACGAAGACAGATGATCCACAAATTATGTTTACGCCAGTGGAAAAACTGTAAATTTTGTGTTATTTTTCAACCAATTTTATGTTGGCTTCCGCCACAGACATGGGCACCTTTTTGGAACTTTAATCAAAATTATCTTCCTCTGCTCAAAAATAGGTTCAATTTTGTTGCGACTGACTACACGGCAGTGTTCATGAGTACTTGAGGACTGGGACTTCATCAAGCGTGGAATAAAGTACCGGGACGTCCGGGGCATTTGTGCTGACTTGGCACCTCGGCAACCCATATAATATTTATCATGTCACTCAAGACAGCACTATGTCTCCCTGTCCTATTCATGCCCTCTCCCAATGCACTTGCACTACAACATTGCATGTCCCGTAGGGAACTGGCTCAACCCACTCTCTCCCAAGGCACAGACCATGTTCCCAAATGTTGTTGGTTGAACGCACAAGCGCTTTTCTTCCTATTAAGTAGCTTTATTGCTACTGTTGTGAACTCTTCCTGGGTATAATAGTATAAGTCAACTGTGGCCGCGGTTTTTTATCATAACCTTTTCGTCAAAATGCTTAGTAACAGTCAAAGCTGGAGTTTGGCTACTATTCCAAGAACCGTCGCTTACTATCTCTACTTGTCTAGTGGTCTGACTCAACCTACTCGCTCCTAAACACGTTCCCGGATGTTCGGGAAAGCTCACTCGTGTCACGTTATTTTGACGAGGATTCCCGTCTGTATACTGCCCATTCTTCTGGCGTGGCAAAATTTCCGTTCGTCCCAGAGCGGGGTAAACTCCTTTTTTCACTCCCTACTTGTCCATCAGGCCCTGCACGCCCCAAGTCAACAGGTAACTGACCAGTCATTACTTGGAATGCTTCAACCGATGCTGCCTCAGTGAGCTCTCTGGGATTGGACCTTTTACTATGTGTACACCTTTCACCTGTGCTGACTCCTAAGTACGCGACTTACTTATCGAGAAGGAGCCTGTGGCTGCCAAAACGTATTTATTTTTCTGAAGTTAACGTACCTGTTAGGTGAGTCCGTCTCCTCTGGCTTGTGAGTTACTGTGGGCAAGCGCTTTCGATGTAAAGACATCATCGTCTGGTCAGTACTGACTTAACGGCCAGACGATGATGTCTTTACATCGAAAGCGCTTGCCCACAGTAACTCACAAGCCAGAGGAGACGGACTCACCTAACAGGTACGTTAACTTTAGTAATTTGTCTACTGGCGGACATCACCCAATTTCTTTATTTATTTTTCCCTTTAACGAGATTAGCTGGGGTTTCTGACACCTACAGCTTGACGTGCTCGCACCTTTGGATGACGGTTAGCCACACACGCGTACGCACGGGCCACCCGCGGAAATAAGGTTTTTTGGATTGAGTTGACCTCGAAACGTAAAGATCCGGACGAAACAAACCCTTTTTTGGGCACGACTGGAATTGTTTCCTTATCGTTTGGGTAGTAGAGAGTAAATATCTGGTGCGTAGCAACACACAACTTTCCGCCACCCCTTTAAGTTAGAACACCAGCTACATAGGCGGGCGCTATATCTTCGTTCAACGCATTTCTACAGAAACTTTTATAGAAAACAAAATGTAGGGACTAGTTAGCTGAGAGCACTCCGAAAGTTTGATCGAAATCGTTGGAGCCGTTTTTGAGAAAATACGAATACCGATAAATTAATATTCGACAAATCTCCTTTTCTGAGTTAACGTGGCTTATATCTCCGTTCAACATATATATATACAGAAATAGTTATGGAGAACAACATGTTGGTATGGGTGACTAAAAGACACTTCATTAGGATTTATCACATCTGGTGAAAAAATTACCCTGGAACTTTCGGAAATGTTAGAAAAAACGTTATTTTCAACACATTTTCATTTTTATCTCTGCTCAATGGACTTTCAGAGGAACATTTATTGAGAACAATATGTAGGTATTAACTATTCGAAAATATCCTGAGAGTTTGATGATAATCGTTGAAGTCATTTTGCCAAAAAGCTTAAAAAACATATTTTTGCTTCATAGGTCATTATCTCCGTTCACCGTATTTTCATGGAGATATGTATAGAGAAGAAAAGTTAGGTATTGATTAGGAGAAGATAATTTGAAAGTTTAATCAAAATCGTTAGAGCCGTTTTTGAGAAAATTGGAATACCGATAAATTAATATTCGACAAATCTCCTTTTCTGAGTTAACTTGGCTTACGGAAATGTTCGAAAAAACGTTATTTTCGACACATTTTGATTTTTATCTCTGTTCAATGGACTGTCAGAGGAGCATTTATTCAGAACAATATGTAGGTATTAACTATTCGAAAATATCCTGAGAGTTTGATGATAATCGTTGAAGTCATTTTGCCAAAAAGCTTAAAAAACATATTTTTGCTTCATAGGTCATTATCTCCGTTCACCGTATTTTCATGGAGATATGTATAGAGAAGAAAAGTTAGGTATTGATTAGTAGAAGATAATTTGAAAGTTTAATCAAAATCGTTAGAGCCGTTTTTGAGAAAAATGCGAAAAACCCTAGTTTTTGGTACATTTTCGTCCCCCACCCCCCTTCCCATCGGCCGAAATCGTCCATAACCTTATTTTGGTGTCTACAAAAAATAACGAACAAAACAAAAAGAACCAGCTCAATCGGATCAGCCGTTCTCCCGCAAATCGAACTACAGACACACACACACACAGACATACACACAGACATACACACAGACATACACACAGACATACACACGGACCTCTCTCCGAAATTAGGTTTTTTAGACTCAGTAGGGTCTGAAACGTAAAGATCTGAAGAAAACCCAACTTTTTTTTTTGGGCCGATTACTATACTTTCCTTCCCTTCGGGTAGCGGAAAGTAAAAATGAATGCTCGCTGTGTTGAGAGGGAGTTACATAAGCAAATAGGCAAAATTACCATAACAAATAGCTCGGCAAGGTTCTACAAATCTCCGTAATCAGTAAAGTGTCGTGAAAAATAGTTAAACTAAGTTTTCATTCAAATCGCACCGCCTGACGCGAAACCCGCACGACTTAAGTGTAACGCGGGATAGATACAACAAGGCGCTAAGGCTCGTTCGAACGCTTCCAGGTGAACAATACACGTGTCGAACCAACGGAACAACATTATAAGAACGTTTTATTTGAATAGTGTACACTTGAAACGTCAACATGGTGATAGGATAAGCGTGGGTTTGTAATAATGAGGTTGAATATACTTCCCCCGCAATGATCGAATATATGGGCAGAACTTAGCGAGTGGATGTTCCTCGAACCCGAACGACGTGCGGGCCTCATCTACTCGGGCAATGCCAAGGATGAGACAAGTAGCTTACTCGACGTAGCCACTACTCGTCAAGACAACCTAACATTCACGAGGTGCCTGTTGGAGGCGTGGTGAGAGCAATTTTATGCCGTCAGGGAAACTGTGTCTGTAAGGAAGTCCTTGTCCGGGTAGTGGCTAGTCCTGGAGGCGATGGTGGGAGGTTTTACCCACTGTTAAAGGCTACTCATTGGACATAGTTACCTGGCTTAAGGGGAGCCGCAAGTCAGGCCCCATGCAAGCTGACTCCTTTCTGTGAGTGTGGAGAGCTCGATACAGTGGAACACGTGGGGTATATATGAGTGAATGTGTGTGAATGTATGTGTGTTAGTATCTTGTAGGAATAGGTAGTGTAGGGAAGGTTCCAGGGGGGACGAATATCGAGTAGTCCGCCCCTGGATCTTCGGGAAAGTGTGTGAATGCATTTATTGTATGAGTGTGTTTGTAGGTTAGTAGCGTTAGGTTAGAGTGAGATGGGTGGGTCGCGGTCGAGGGCGGAAGAATATCAAGTAGTCCACCCTCGGCACGTTGGAAAGGGGATTGCAGTTCAGGCCACAAAAGACGGCCTGACACCCTTCTCCATGGCAGGTGCAGGGGCAAGTCCAATCCCCGTACCCCTTCATGGAGATAAAGCGTATGTGCCAGTAGAACGACTCTTCGCAATTCCGGCCCTGGGGTCTGCCACCCATTCAGGTCCTTAGGCTGCTCAAGTGCAGCCGTATCAGGGTACCACAGGGGCTTCAGCCCGCAGCAGCGTGGAGCCTTTAGGGCGTGGCGCTGTCGGTCGTAAGGCCATGGGATTGGCATTGTGGGGACCGTGGTTTCGCTGGAAATCCCCCAGAGAGAAGCTAGGTGCTGGTAGGAGAGGGGTGTAGGCTGCACGCCAATGCCTAGAGCACATCTACCATTGACCCCTTTCTCATGTGTAAATCCCTGAATCCATGTGTAAATAAAGCGTTGGTGCAGCGAGAACGCCTTTTGGTAACTCCTACACTGCCCCTGCCACCCATTCAGGTTCTTCAGATTTAGGTTCAAGGCGCAGCTAACTCTAAGGGTTCCAAGGGAGGTTTTGACACAAAGATAAGGTGTTGTAAGATGGATTGTCATCGGCTGCGATGCCAAAGGTGTTGGATTCGTGGTGGCTGTGGTCTCAATGGAAACTTCCCAATGTTTTATTTCGTGTCAACAAAAGAGAGAGATAAAGGTAGCAGGGCTGGGTATTCTCTCCAAAAGCCTCAGATCTTGCACTATACGTATTACACATGTCTTCAATGATGACGGCGAATTTGAGCAGGTTTGACCACTGTCGATTGCATGGCAATTATCTGCGTTTTCCAACCCGTAATGAGCTGTGTGGCCCTTTCGACCTGGGGTTTCGCAGCGCCATCAACCACAGTCAGATCGTCCAGATAGGCTATGAGGGTGTAGCTATTGTCAGAGAGGAGATGGAGTAACAGGTCTAGAAGGGCTGTCCACAGTTACGACGACAGGGCCACCCTGCTGAGATGCAGATTTCCACATCTTGTAGCGCCGGTGTGGTTCTCGAGGAAGCTGGCGAGCATGCCCTATAGCCTAATCGTGTTAACTGTCTGCGCAATCCTGGCACCACCAGCAACCACTCCTTTAACGTTGTAGAATGTTACAAGGGCAACCCGGTAGTGCCTCCCCCTCACCACCTCCTGCCTATGGTGTTCTGGTGTGGGATGCCTCCAAGCTGGTGAGGGTGGAATGTAGTGTAGACGTACAGACTTAGGTAGGCTAGGATAAACTTCTCAAACCAATTTCCCTCCACACACAACCGGACGTCAGGGTTTAGGATTATCCAGTGGATCCAGGGAACACCGACGCTCCATTCCAGGCCATGCATTGGTCGAGTATTGGCCCTTTGTATTCCACTGGTGGAATGTCTTTTCCTCATCTCAATTTTTCCATCTATCGTTTTGTCCTGCTTGTGCTGCATGCTTGCAACTTAAACCACCTCGTTCTTTTCCTGGGCGTCGAAGTAGAAACGTCGGAAGGAGTAAACTTGGTGAACTGTTACTTATCTTTATATCCCTTCCCATGTGGTTATAGTCGTACATGTACTTCAAAAACGATCACTAAATTGAAGGATGCTGATATTTGGACTGCTGTACTTTGGTGCATACAAGTACCAAGATAATTAGATACCATCTGCTACACTATCCTCAAAACTGTATGGTCTGAGCAACAATGAACCACAACAGTCCACTATTTGAGCCACAAACGATTTAGGAGAGAAATTAAGGTGTAACTAATTACCTAAAATATCCTGCGTGACGTTGCGATCCTCGGACGTTTGTAAACCTCCATACTCTTCGGTGAGCGCGAACGCATCTTCCCCTGGGCCGTACATGAGGTGGGGGAGGCCGTTGAGGAAGCAGAAAAGCACGACAGTGTAGATGCCCACTGCGATCCATCGAGGTTTATGTCCTTGTTTCCCAGCGTAGTAGGTTATAAACGCTCCGAACATGAGAGTGCTGACGTCATTTCCAACGGTTATGAAGCCTGAAACAATGTGGAACGAATAATCATTACCAACGGGACTGCTGATACTGCTGATGAGGCTATCTGGAATATACATTACCTCGTAACCCTTACTTGCTCGTCGGAAGTTACTTGAAACTGATACGTTCCGATCCAGACATGTGTTGACTTGGCCATAGAGTGCAGCGAAGTGAAGAGTGAAAAGGCAGCTTCTGCTACACTGGGCGGAACTCTGTACGGACTTGTCAACTGAATGGACACCTACTAGCCTCATCAATGGGGCGAGATACATCTGAGTTTCATCCCAAACTCTGTGTACGTCTTAAGAGAAAGTCAGACCACTGGACGAGCCAGTTCCTTGCAGAACATGGAGACTTCAATCAGCGGCTCAACTGCTCTCTCAAAGACTCCATGCTGCATGGCTTGCGCCTCCAGTGCGGAGGAAACAAGGAACTACGTGTTGCTCCACTGTACGATCCATTATAGCCGCCTACCGTCGCTTCTGTGACAGGTGAGGCAGCCCTTCCCATGTCTACTTAGACAATGGGAGGAACTTTTGTGGGGCAGCTTCGGATTTACGAGCACTCAAGGCTCTGTTGTCAGGAAGCAATCCTTACCGCACTACAGCAACTTTGTTAGCAATCTCTCGGGCCATGACGTATTTTTACGGAATTTTATCACTTCTGCTACTCCGCATTTCAGCAGGCTGTGTGTGGGCTATCACATCCACCAAATGCCTTCTCTGTCAAGGCCTATGTGGACAGAGCCTAACCCAGCTCACTAGAATACAAGCCATCAAGAACTCCCGCCGCTCACCACCCTCTTGTCATCCCTTCATGACCGGTTTCTCACTCAGGGGACTTCCTCACCCTCTGCCCAGCCGTTGCACCAGCCTCCTCACTGTCTCCCCCACAGCTTACCTTGCTACCCCCTCCCAATCCAGAAACCATTGGGAAACGGCCCATCCCTGTGTGCTCCCCCCAGTCCAGTTTGTTGATTCACTCAGCTCTACTCTATTTCCGTCGCACGTTGCTGATTCTACCTTGGATCACACTCGCTGCCTGGGCACCAGCTGGCCTCCTTCTTTTGGAAGCGTTGGCGGTCAGAATACCTTACTACCCTTCAAGTACGATCCAAGTGGGCAAGTGAGCAAGGTCCCAAGCCTTACATAGAGCAACTGGTTTTGTTTGGACAACAAACAGAGTAGCCACACTGAGCACACAGTTTGGTACATTCACACACCCAATCTGTAAACTCCGGCCCTTGCGAACCCAATAAAATCCTCATCCTATCTTCATGGGCGGAGGATGTTTGCCTCATCCGGGTCTTCGTAGTACATCAAGGGGCGACGGTTGTTTGAAGAGCAGCCTCGATTGTTATCAAGCAAGCTCGTAACTGTTTCGTCTTTGGGAAGCCCTTTGAAACCGGCCACTCAGATGAATAATTAGACTAGGTGCTATAAAAATAATGCTGGTAATAAACGTTCTCAGGTTCGCCAAACCCAGGGTGGTAGCTACAGACTTAAAGGCCCAATAGAAACCAGCCAGGGCTAAAGGGAGAAATAAAAAGCAGGATGTCAGAGCCAAGGGCAGGCACTCCCATTCAAGAACGGCCAAATGGGCTATGTCACCTATACCAACGTGCGAAGAGGGAAAGGCTGGTCTCTCCCAAACTTCTGCCATGGTGGCCTTGATGCGACGTGTCTTTGCCAAGGACATCCAGGGTGCTCGGGGTGCTGTTACGAATACACCCAAAATGGCCATAGCACTAACGTGCCACCACTCGAGTCGGCAGGAAACAGGAGTTGCTTTTTTCTTAGTGCACATATCTTTCGTGGCGCGTACGACTGTGTCGAACCGTGCAAAGGCATCCAGCGTTTTGAGAACGTGTCCAATGCTTGGTGGGAAATGATTTGCTCAATGTATGGTGTTGAGACTCCTCTGTTTCTTAGAAAAAACGTTGCTGGTTGCTGCGGTATTCTCTCAGGACCCATCGAATTGAGTATTGCGAGCGGTTCGAGGTCGAAGAGTGAAGAACTAACTCACTACCAGTCATCACGTTGTTCTCGAAGCTTCATATAATTGTGTAGAATCGCGTTGCTCTGTCGAAGCTGAAGGGAAATTGTTTCTTTCAATTCTTGTGGTGTAGCATAAGTTTATGCGTTCCCGTAGGTGGCTGTCTACATCTTATCTATACGCCAACAGCTCTCTTAATTAAATATAAATCTAATTAACTATCGAGTGTTGGAAGATATTACAGTAAAAATAATATCTGTCTCAAGGTGATCATTATCGAACCCTTCCAACTACTCGAGAGGGTCTATCTCTGGCTGTAATACCCAGGATGGCGCTATCAACACAGTTTCTCCATATCATCGTCGTTCAAGGTACATCAGTTTGACACTTGAGGCCATTGTTATTGTCGTTTAGGTATATTTACTTCTAAACAGTGACTATCAGTTTCAGAGATAACAAAAATATTGAGCGTTTTCTTGGAGGTTCCGGGTTCCGAGGCAGACGATACGTCTGCAAAAACGTGGACCTAACGGGAAAGCTGAAGTGTCGTCAATGGCTGACGTCTGCGATTGGTGGTCAGTTTATTTGACTGGAGCTATTTTGAGGCATGAGAAGAGAACACTACATTCTGCATACAGTACAAGTTAAAAGATTAATAAAAGCACAGCTGTTTTGGTATCCCTGCGGTGGCATTAGAAGGTGAGCCACTCCACACTACATCTCCTGATTTGTGCTCCCACGGTGCTTTAAAACACTCTCTACGTCACACAGTATTGTCATTTCCTCAACTTTCCTTGAAAGGAGGGGAGGGGGTGGGGGTGGGGGTTACGATTTTACTGCTTCCCACTCCGAAAAACGCCATCGGAGAAAATGGTTTGTGAATCTATGGTTGTCGGTGTGTGTTTCTGTAACTGTGATTAAAACCGGAAAGCAAACGTAGGGCAGGTCTTAGCTGCGATGCAAAATGAGTCAGACTGGGCCTGCAGCATCGAAAGTTCACTGGAAACCTTCCTTGAGAAGGCGTTCCCTGACGACCAAGTAGCTCGAGACACTGAAGCCCAGAGGGCAGCAAGGGAGCCCAATATCCCATTGTGGACAACAAGCGACCTCGGCAGGGCCCTTGCGACCTTAAAGCCCAACAAATCTCCTGGGCCAGATAAAATAGAAAGCAATATGCTAAGGAAGGCTGAGCGGACAATCTCCAGCGGTCTCCTTAATTTATTTAATGACTGTCTGCAGGTCGGACAGTTCCCCACTCAGTAGAAGTCTGCGCGTGTTGTCACTCTTCAAAAGGGAGGCGACCGCAATCAGTCAGACCCGCGATCATGGAGACCACTCAGCCTTCTTTCCATATTAGGCAAAACACTAGAAATCTTGATGTTGCAGTCCCTCGAAGGAGTCTTTGGCCGCAACCTCACAGGCAGGCAATACGGGTGTACCAAAGGAAGGCCCACGCAGGATGTCATTGTCGAAATTCGGCTTGTTTCCCTGCTGGCACCAGCTAAGTACATCGTAGCAATTCTGATTGACATCAGAGGAGCGTTTGACAACCTTTGGTGGCCAGCGCGCCTTAATGAGCTTAAAGGTAGGGGAATCCCCCGCAACCTGTACTCGCTCGTCAGAACTTACCTGACAGACAGAACTGCTACGATCGAATGCAGACATGTCTCCGTTCAGAGAAAGATTGAGAAGGAGTGTCCACAGGGCTCAGTCCTTGGAACAGCACTCTGGAATGCCTTCTTCGATGGTCTTCTCAGTAGACTCATGGAGGCTAACTGCGAGCCATACGCCTATGTGGATGACTTGACTGTGCTGATATTTGTAGAGTCAGTCCGCCAAATCGAAGAAAAAACCCACGACGTGCTCCGCACCGTCACCCAATGGTGCAAGCATGTCAAGATGCAGGTGGCTCTTGCATATTAGCGACACCGCAACTTCCATGACTGATATAACCCCCGTCGAGGGTTTGGGTACAGTCAACAAATAAGGAAACCGACCTGATTGAAACCGGAAGACGGTTGGGAAGATGTGGGCAATCGCTAGGCCTGTAGTCACCCGTGGCGCTCGGGTCTGGCAGACTAGAAGACTGTGCAGCTGCGTTGGAGACCCTGCTGGATCTTGCACAGCAGCCTATATACTGGACTGGTTACATATTGGCGGAGAGGGGGGGGGGGCTGTTTCGCTTGTCAAGGACTCAGTCAGACGTTGAAGCCCCCTTCGGGGTACTTATTCGTGAAAGATCCGAATGGGAAGAGGGTAGTCCCACGCATAAGGCTATACTGACATATCAATGGGAGGTGCACGGGTTTATGGGCCAGGGATCCAGGCAGTGATACCTCTAGGTGCTCGGTGTACCTCCTGACTCCCATTGTAGGTACCCGAGTGATCGTAGTCTAGTGGTCATAGACGATGATTCATAATCCGACGAAAGTCAGGCATTGGATCGAAGCTCGGGATTGCTGTAATTTCTAGCGGCTTTCCAAACATTTCCAAACCCCTCTTTTAACACTGGCAACAGTTTTCCGGACAGAGCTCTGTAGCTGATTTGGGAATGCTAGACTGGTCTGAAGACCTCGCCTTGAATACGAAGCGAATTTGAAATCAGGAGATGAGGAGGCCAAATTTCGAAAACCCAAAAGAAGCTTCCCCCAATTCGAAATTAGTTTCGTATTCATGTCTGTGACCATCCAGGACAGCCGGATTATTCAGCTTGTCTGGCACGTATTGAACTGCCGTTACAGATAAACCCAAAACATTATTAAACTCTCGCCGAATAGGTAACGTCAAGGTCTGAGGGATATTTTGTTTTCTCAGCTGATTATGTAACTTTTAACTTAGATGTTAAACATATATCGGGTAGTTGTAGGGCTGTATCGTCGCATTGACCAATAAATTAAAAAGTTAGGCCTGCGATTTAGTGTCTTACCCGTCGTTTTGCTGTTGAGCTTGAATCTTTTCTCTATGGTCGAAATGGTTCCTCCGAAATAGACGTACGAAGCCGTCATGATGAGCCCCATAATCCCGTTGAGGAACACGAAGGCTTTTTTGTTGGCGAATTTCTGAAGGAAGGCCCCGCGGATGAACCAAATCCCGCAGGACGTCTCTTCGTTGGGCTCCAGCCGCCCGCCCTTTTCCAGCATCCGCTCGGCAGCAGGATCCATCTTTCCACCGTTGCTCTCCGGCTCGGCCATTGAGGTGGGTACGAACTGAACAGAACAGGTCTAGTTGTGGGAAACGCGCTCAGTTTCATCAAAATCTTATCGTTATCCGTTTGCTCTAGTCAAATAGTGAAAATAAATAGTAGTAAATCACCATCGCTCTTGGGAATAGTAGCCAAATCTCACGCGGAGAACGGACCCGTTGTTTATTTTATGAATTGAGAGAACGTACGATCTGCAGGTGTCTACGGCTGGGGAAATGATGCGGCTATTTCGCTTTTTGCGAACAACACAGCGTTAGTCAGCGTATCAACCTGTTCTTCCAGGAACATCATTATTTTTACGTTCCACCACCGAAAAAAGGCGAGGGAATCATGAGCAAAATAATATTAAGTTGTCATCAGACGTTTACGTTTTATAATACGATGATATTACAGTGTTAAAAAGTTAAAACGTGTATTTCCAAGCCATTGGCACATCTTATAAACATGAGTATTGCCACTGGTGTTTTCCCTGAAATCTATAGGATAGCCAACGTTGCTCCGCTTTTTAAGGTTGTAGATAATTACAGACCTATTTCCTTGGTCTCTAATGTAGCTATAATTATAGAAAAGGCAGTGAAGCATCACTTAGTTGAAAACCTAGCAAGGAATAACTTGTTGCATAGGAGACAGTTTGGCTTCCGTGCAAATAGGGGCACTCAGGACGCCGTTGCCGCGCTAACGGAGAGGGTCTTTCCCGAGCTCGACAAAAGAAATAAACCATTGGCAATTTTCCTGGATTTGAGGAAAGCTTTTGATCGCTTTTGATTGTTTGGGTACAGAGTTATTTACGTGGGCGATGTCATAAAGTGAAAATAAACGCAATTTTGAGTGAGGGATCTTCCTTCTCCTACGGAATTCCTTCCGTAGGGCACAGTTCCTGGACCCTTTTGATTTATTATTCATTCTGAATAATAACCCTATGTTTTCGGTCACGAAAATTTTTTTACAACCCCCCCTCAAAATTTGATACTTTACGTTTCAAGACATGGAGATTCCAAATTTGCAATGTCTGTCCGCCGTCCACCGTCCGCCGTCCCCCGTCCGCCGTCCCCCGTCCGCCGTTCCCCGTCTGCCGTCCCCCCTCCACTGTCTGGCCCATTTGTGCCTTTAACGTGGTCTAAAAAATTCGTTCTTTCGCACAAAAATCCCATTTGGTATCTAGTTGTGCCCGCCATCTCGGCAATCTGATCGGACGAAGCCCATGATTGTTATGGGCAAAAAACGGTTAAAAAAATTAACGAAACGCAGTACAACGCGGGAACTACAGTGGAAGTCAACGTTTCGTCGTTAGTACTCCTTCCCTCCCTCCTGTCGCATCAATCTCAATCGCTGCCCATTCGGCCTGCTCGACTCAACAGGTTCTCTCGAAGCGCCCCCGTCCCTATTTCCCCGACCCGACGGGGCCAAATCATCAGACGTTTTGTTTCCGTAGTTCCATTGTAGCCAGGTCATGTTTCGTATGGTTTACTAGTATTCGATGCTGAATTGAAAGGGATGGGTCTCGGAGCAGTAATACTAGGTCAAGCTGTTCATGAGTATAATGAACCATTGTGTAATAATTTGCAGGGTTTTAATTATCTGTTTGGCGTTCAACTCGATGGGAACATAATTACCTATGCTGATGATACAGCTGTAGTGATCTCGCGAAATAATTGGGATGCATCCTTGCAAGCGGCGTCTGCTTGCTTGCTTGTGGTCAGGGATTGGCTGGATGGAGTCGGCTTCAAGCTAAATTTTAGAAAATCCAATTTTGTTGCTATTTCCTTGCGTAATACCTCTGTCCCTGTTCTAGGAAATGTCAAATGCCACATTGTGTCAACCTGTAGTGCAAGTGATTGCCCTGGTATCAAGCAGATTCCACAAGCTACGTATTTGGGGGTGCTTGTGGACCGATGTTTGTCCTGGAAATACCATATTGACAATATATGTAACAGACTTTGTAAAGTCATAACCCTGCACCTTGAAATCCGAAATTTTATGTCTATGGGCACACTTAAAATGTTTTGTCATGCTCTAGTGCAATCCGTAATATCCTATTGTATTCTTGTGTGGGGATCGGCCTACCAAACTTACCTAGAGCCTTTGTATATAACCCAGAAAAAAATTATCAAAATTTTACTACGTAAGAAAATGAGATTCCCCTCCTCTGCAGTTCCAGACATTCGAGGTTTTGGACATCTTTCACATTCACAAAAAATTGTATCCATATATATTTAAAAATCTATCTGATTTTGAAAAACATTATGGGCAGACGAGGTCATCTAGTAACCTTACACTGAAGTTGCCTTTTAGATTCACCACTAGAAGTCAGAATTTTTTCTCGAACAACGGAATAAAGCTGTTTAACAGTCTTCCAAAGGAATTAAAGATGCTAAATGATCTAGCAGGGTCTTGGGGTTTGGGAAATGCTCAGATGATTCTCCTTTTTAACTTGTTTTCTGATTTCATGAACTATCTATCATATAATGCTGTATATTGTACTATATAGGTTTGCGATCTGTACCTATTAAGCTGTAGCTAGAAAGTTATATACGACTCCTCCCCTCAGCACAAGTTTTGGTTTATTATTCATTCTGAATAATAACCCTATGTTTTCGGTCACGAAAAATGTTTTACAACCCCCCCTCAAAATTTGATACTTTACGTTGGGGATTCCAAATTTGCAATGTCCTTTGTTTTGTGCCTTTAACGTGGTCTAAAAAACTCGTTCCTTCGCACAAGAATCCCATTTGGTATCTAGTTGTGCCTACCATCTCGGCAATCCGATCGGACGAAGCCCATGGTTGTTATGGACAAAAAATGGTTTAAAAAATTGACGAAACGCAGTATAATCGCAAATAAGTCATGTTTCGTATCATTTTCAAGGTATTTTTACATCCTGGGTCGAATGGAATGAGTATCAGACGTGTACAACTGCGTATAGGGAAATTACAGTAATTATTATAGTCAACTAATTGCAAGAACTCGCGGGAACTATAGCGGAAGTCAACACTTCGTCGTTAGTACTCTCTCCCTCCCTCCTATCTCATTAAAACCACCCGCCCGCCCGCTCGACTCGCAAGAAGTCCCCGTCCCAATTTCCCCGACTCTTTTTGCCCGACGGGGGGGGGGGGGAGAAAGGTTAGGACCACTTCCTCCGCACACCCCTACATCGGATCATAAATGCCTACAGACGTTTACGGGCGCCTGGCGCGGGGGGAATATTTAGTTTCCGTAGTTCCATTGTAGTCAGATCATGTTTCGTATGGTTTACTAGTATTTTTCGATGCTGAATCGAATGGAATGGGTCTCGGAGCAGTAATACTAGGTCAAGCTGTTCATGAGAATAATAAACCAATGTGTAATAATTTGCAGGGTTTTTTACTTATCGAGGGAGGAACGCATTATGTAGTATTTAAGTTGCTTTTTGTATCTTTTTTTGCAATCTTCTTGAAAAAATACATTAAAAAAAAAAACAACCAATATCTCCCCCCCCCCCATCTATCAAAACTATGAAACGAAAGTTGTGCGACGTAATCTGCGCAGTTTAGGACATTCATCCTGATTATTTGAAAAATCCATCGAAATAAAGTTTGAAAAAATGAAGGAGAGAAAAAATAAGTCTCAGCACAAAATTTTGCCCAGCATGGGTGTAATGCGACCTCTTCCTGTGATGGCTACTCAGCTCTTTGGCAGGTGCAAGTTATTATCGAGGGAATGTTACTTCAGCTACCTTCATTCGGTCCAGGACTTCCTCAGGAAGACACGATGAAGACATCCACTAGCAGCTCTCAGACAGTTGCTGAACTGTTTTCGTCCCACTTTGCGTCGTTTTTTGAACCTGATCGTAGCGCCGGTCGATGCTGTTTTTCTGGGCTCTCACGTTCTGACTGAGGTTGAGGTTGGTGGGGCATTGCGTAGTCTTGACGTTTCAAAGGGTATGGGTCTTGATGGTATTTTTCCAATTCTTCTCTGCTCGTGTGCTGACAGCCGATCCCAACCCCTCACTCGTCCCTTTAATCCTTTCCTTTCTTCCGGCCATTTTCCAAGTCGTAGGAAGTTGTCTTATTGTCTTACAAGAAGAGGGACGTTGGTATTCACCGTCCAGTCTGCTCTCTGTCAACTACCTCCCAATTACCTGAGAGGCTGGTTGTAGTGTCAGCAGGTGGATCTCTTCACAACAACTCCAAGGCGTTCGGTAGGTTCCCTCACTGCACAATTCTGTCACCTTTTGGCGTTCTCTGTTCGCAAGCATGGGTCGCTAGACGGCTTTCAATAGCGTTCTCTCTCGCTCTTTCTCTGCCACATGTGGTGTTCCTCAAGGCTCGCATCTTGTCCCCCCCCTCTTCAACCTTGTGATCAATGGAGTCAGTTCCTACCTTCATCGCACAAATTTCATAATTTATGTGGAGGACCTGAAGCTGTTCATCTCCACCCAGGACCCTTCAGGTCTTCCCCTTAGGCAGAACCTCAATGCCCTCTCTCAGTGGTGCAATTTCAATGGCCTCAACCCATCGACATGTACTGTCACCTGTTTCTATCTTCTGTCTCCCACACCTACTCGATCCGTGGAGCTACACTTCCTCACAAGGCCAGCATCGTGGATCTCCTTCTCAGACCACATATCTCAGGTTGTAGCTTGTGGATTGCGCCCACTTGGCTTCATAAAGCGGAATACCAGAGATTCCTCACATGCCCTCTGCCTCAGAGAATGTCTGCAAGACTCTCGTGCAGCCAATCCTGGTGAGCCTTTTTAGGGCATTTATCCATTACCTCGGTTACAAGATCTCAACTCCCCATTAGAACCTGTCCTATGATGAGCTCTTTCGCTGTTTCTGACTGGTGACTCCCCGTTACTGTCGCTTGTGTGCCGATGTTTCTTCCAATCATGGTCCGCTATTGGAACGGATTGATTCTTCTGACCCCCTCGCTCGTGTCCGTCTTATTCTGTTTCAACCGTTGCCATCCCTTCTCCTGTATTCCTCCTCGTGAAGTTAATCTTCTCTTCACGTCTCCTCCCCTCATCAACATGCTTTCATCACCACTCTCCTCGGTCAAATACCAAAACTTCTTTCATCTCAGCTCTCATTCTTCCTAACAGCTCTCGACTGAACTGCTCTTGTGGCTAATTTTGCTTTGTGCGCGTCATACCAGTGCCCTATGTTTTGTTTTTATTTTGTAATTGGGCCTGTCCAGTATCCTTATTATAAATTAATTGTCGGGTAAATATATAATTCGACGCACCACACAACTTTCCTCAGCCCCACGTACAGCTACACTTTTTTCTCGCCCAGTTCTCGTGAAGATCGTAAAACATAACTTAGCCATTTACGTAATAACTGGTCGCGCTTAATGTTCCAGAATTTATTAAACTGCTGCTACGTATGCCACGGCAGCTCTCATTGAAAACCCGACGTATAGGTGTTTAGTGGGCGCGTAGAGGTGATTTGTCTAAGAAACGCGTTGACGATCCTGGAGTTACGGAAAACAGTTGCACAACATCGGGTGCGGCGCATCACCCAACTTTCCTTAGGTCTACGTCAGAGCACTTGTTTTCGTGGTCCTTGCTACTAATTAAATTTGATTTTTCGCTCAGTTCCTTCGAACTTAGTCAAACTTAACTTCACTGTGGCAGAAAGTGAAGTGCGCTTCCGGAATTTATTGTGGTGCTCCTACTCGTGCCACGACCGCTATCGATAAACCAGTATACAGGGGATTAATTAGACAGTAAACATGATTTTTGTAAGAACGATAATTATAGCCGTCTCAGAATTATCAGCTAAAAATTGGGAGAAATGGTATTAAGTCAAATGGCGGTGGTTGAAATACCGGAATTTCTGGAGCAACTTTGAATTCAGATATTATGAGAGTTACTAAACGCATAAATCTATTTTCTTCTAAAAGTTTGGTGACTTATTGAGCTGCTCTCGTCGCTTTTCCACAAATGAGAATTTTATGGTATTATTGTGTCATTTGGAGCTGTCTATACAAAAAATGTAATTAAAATCGCTTCAGCTGTTTTTAGAAAAGAAATATATAGTATTTTGATCACTATGTTAACTACGGTTAGTTTTGTGCGGATTTTGTGGATACCTTTACTTTTAATGCGACGTGGTAACCTGCGGGCTAAATATCAAGCCAAAGCTCGCCTTAAATGGGACGGTGGCACACAAAAAGGAAAACTAAATAAATAATAGTTAATGAAAGGGGGGGAGGGAAACCCAGGCTATGCTACGGTCTACGTGTACTTGATTGGACAACCACACTAATTTTTCTGAAGATTCCAGTAACATTAAAGCGGTGTTTATAAGGACAAAAGTTCTGCAAATTAGTACACAACGGTTTATTGTTCTCGAGCACAGCTTGACGTAGTCCCACACCTTCGAGACCCATGGCATTCGATTCAGCATCGAAAAATACCAGTCAACGATACGAAATATGACCTGGCTACAACGTACGGGGGAAATTACATATTCCAGGCGCCCGTAGGCAACTTGCACGACGTGACGTGGTTGAAATGAGACGAGGAACCGATTACTTTCGCTGTATTATCCTGCGAGTTCTTTGGCTCACTATAATTAGTCTAGAGTCTACAAACCATATAAATGACTGCTACTTCTGCTTGACTCCATCTGTTAAGTCTGGATTTTGAATGAAGAAAAGTGGAACAATTCAATACCCAAATATACCTTCTGCTATTCGACCTATTCTTCATTCGAATAGTTTACCAGTACCTATTCCACCCCACAGTTATGAAATTGAAGAAGAAAATGAAGATAGTCGTGAAGAAGAACTTGGTGAGCCTAGCACATCTCATGATCCTGATTTTGAGGAAACAGATGATAAACCGCACAGACTGAGTCAAGCAGAATTGAGTCCTTCGTCATTCGAGACCTTGATTTGTCAAAGGATAAGGCAGAACTCCTAGGGTCCAGACTACAGCAATGGAACCTTCTACAACGTGATGTCAGAGTGTCACATTACAGACAGCGTCAGAAGGATCTGATTCCATTTTTTTGTGAAGAACAATCTTGTTGTTTGTTGCAATGTTAATGGCTTGATGAAATGTTTGAATTTGAACCATGATACTACTGTATGGAGACTTTTCATAGACTCATCTGAACTGAGTTTGAAAGCTGTATTACTGCACAACGGTAACCGTCTTTCTTCTATTCCTGTTGGCCATGCAGTTCATATGAAAGAGACTTATGAAAACATGAAAGCCATCCTCGAATCAATCGAATACGATGAACACAAGTGGAAGATCTGTGGTGATCTAAAGGTCATCGCTATACTCTTGGGATTGCAACTAGGCTACACAAAGTACTGCTGCTTTTTATGTATGTGGGACAGTAGGGATAAGAATGTAGTGTCATTCGAGCAGACTGGCCTGCAAGAAATCTTAACCCCAACGAAAAAAAAAGTTGTTGCAAATCCTCTTGTTGATCCGAAAGACATTTTTCTTCCCCCACTACATATAAAACTTGGTTTAATGAAAAACTTTGTCAAAGGCATGAACAAAGAAGGAGAGGCATTCAGATATTTAAGAGACAAATTTTCTACATTAAGTGATGCAAAAGTTAAGGATGGAGTATTTGTTGGGCGAAAAATTCGACTACTTGTAAAGGATCCTACGTTTGACCAGGTTTTGGAGGGGAAAGAGAAGGAAGCTTGGGATTCATGGTTTTTTGGGGAACAACAGAGATGAAAACAATGTTCAGTCGGTGACAAAACATCTACAAAAATACCGTCAGCTTGGATGCAACATGTCACTTGAAATCCATTTTCTTCACTCCCATCTAGACTTTCTCTCCTAGTTGTGGAGCTGTGAGTGATGAACATGGAGAGCCACTCCATCAGGATATTTCTCAAATGGAGAGACGATATCAGGGTCGTTGGAATGAAGCAATGCTTGCGGATTACTGTTGGACTGTGTGTAAGGATGCTCCAGAACTCACTTACAAGAGACAAGTCAAAAGACAGCCAAGTCACGAAGCAACCGCATAATGTTCTTGAAATCCAACCTGCCAGCTATTCAAACATCAATTTGAAACTTTTAGAAGACTAAATGAAGTTTTTTTAAAATCTAAATGACCTTTCACAATTGTTAGCTGACACTTAAAAACACGTTTTGCCTCGATTGGTTAATATCACATGTTTTGACCCATTGTGTATCACATAAACTAGAGCTGATAAAATTTTTTCATTGTCACATTCGTTTTTTCTCGCCCCAAAATTAGTAATATTTCGCTCATAAAGTAAAGGAAACATTCAAAACAAATCGTCTGTAAAAGCTTTGCTCCTTAATTTACTGTAATCCAGGTGTGGATGTTGTTCACTTCGTAAACTCAAACTTTTTTTTTGTTTTCCAAACGTAACACCTTCGGATTTTCACAATTACGAAGAAAGACCGTTACTTTTTTAGACCTCACATTGACGTTGTTTTTTCTTCCCAACTTACCTTAATTTTATACCACGGAGTTTCTCCCACGCTTGTTATTCGATTTTCAAATATCGAACAGATCCATTTGTTTCATGTTATTAGCCCGCTCGACGAATTAACCCCGTGCCCCTCATTACCAGGTGACTTCGATGCCAAACTGTGTAAAACGGCATCTTACCTTCAACACGTTTTCACGGAAAGCTTTACAAACCACGATATGCTATTGGTTGATGCAGTAAATGGTGAGTAAAGCCATTTTTTTAAAAACCCAACCGTTTTGGCTTATTATTCATTCTGAATAATAACCCTATGTTTTCGGTCACAAAAAATCTTTTACAACCCCTCCTCAAAATCCAAATTTGCAATCTCTGTCCGCCGTCCCCCGTCCACCGTCCGGCCCATTTGTGCCTTTAACGTGGTCTAAAAAATTCGTTTTTTCGCACGAAAATCCCATTTGGTATCTAGTTGTGCCCGCCATCTCGGCTATCTGATCGGACGAAGCCCATGATTGTTATGGGCAAAAAACGGTTAAAAAAATTAACGAAACGCAGTACAACGCGGGAACTAGTCAACGTTTCGTCGTTAGTACTCCTTCCCTCCCTCCTGTCGCATCAATCTCAATCGCCGCCCAATCGGCCGGGGCGGCGTCTGCTCGACTCAACAGGTTCGCTCGAAGCGCCCCCGTCCCAATTTCCCCGACCCGACGGGGCAAAATCATCAGACGTTTTGTTTCCGTAGTTCCATTGTAGCCAGGATGTTTCGTATGGTTTACTAGTATTCGATGCTGAGTCGAATGGGATGGGGGAGCGCTAACACTAGGTCAAGCTGTTCATGAGAATAATAAACCATTGTGTAATAATTTGCAGGGGTTTTTAATCTTCGAGCGACGACACAGGAATATGGATCAATTTAAATACATACAGCTAAACAAATTAGTACCAAACTCAACAAACTGACCGACTTGTCATTGAAGCACGTGTAGTATCCTACAATGATTATTATAATTACTCATCTGGTTTCCTGGCAACGAGTTGATAAAGACGGGAAATGGGAAAACGCTACGTTTTAAGGCTTTGGGATTTCTAATCTGAAATCCGTCCGCTGTCCGGGTACTATTTTGCTGTTAAGGTAGTCTAAAAGTTAAAAGAAACACAAACGGTGGGTACAGCTTTCGTACAAGTACGCAACCACTAGGAACATTTTATCTCTTTTATTTATTTATTTATTTTTTATGCAATGATAACTACGTTTGATTGTGCTTGTTGATGGTTTCGATATAATGGCCGCGTCAATTGCAATTGACCTCATCACTTAGTCACTGAGCTTATTAAAACGAGTGATGTTACCAAGCGTTAGATTTTGTAACAGACGTTACCATGCACTTAACCCAACACAAATTTAGTGACGCTTCTTCATTACATATCCCGCGTTACATTTTCGAGTTTATGTAGCAAAGTAAAGACATAAAGTGTCAAAAAAAATATAATCGTAATCCTGGTGGGACTCGAACCCACAACCTCCGGTTTAGGAGACCGATGCCTTACACTTTACGCCAAAGGGGGTGTGGTTGCAACTTGGGTTAAAACGTTGCCTTGTCCAATCGGCCTCAAGGTTAAATTTCGTGACGCTTGGCCGTTACACTTTTCGAGTTTATGTAGCAAAGTAAAGACATAAAATGTCAAAACGTTTTTTTGTGTACCAGTGTAATTACTGCAATTTCGCTGTTTTCAGTCTAGAAGCAGTCTTACACATCCGAGACTCATGCTATTCGATCAAGTATCTAAAAATACTTTAAAAACGATACCAAACACAACGTAATTGCTATAAAACTGCCAAAATTGTTAATTTTTTCCAGTAAAACCCACGGGCTTCGACCAATCAGAATGCCGAGCAGGCGGGCACAACCAGATACCATATGGGATTTTTGTGCAAAAGAACGGATTTGACAGGAGGGGGAGGGGTTGTCGAAAAAATGTCCTAATTGAAAACAAGTATATTATTCAGCAAAAATGTGTGTGTAATTTATTGCGCTACTCTCGTTATTTCCCGTAATTTAATCAAAATCGTTGCAGTTTTTGAGAAAAAACCAATTTAATGTTTTGATCATTGTGATGATTGTAGTTAGTTTCGTGGGGATTTCGCTCGTACCGTGATTTTGGCTTCCCATGGTAACCAGCGTCCTAGGTACCGAGTAGGGTATCAAATTCGAGCTGATTAGGTTCAGCCCTTTTCTCTCAAGCGCATCCACGGACACACACTCATTCGTCATTTCCCCAAATGGTGTTTTTTGAGCTCCGTATGCGTTAAAACGTACAGATATGAACGGAACTCGACATTTGTTTTGCCCATCGCATAACTTTCCTTTTTACTTCGTAGAGTCAAGAAATGTTTGGGGTAGACCACTCTTATCGTGAGAAATTTTACGTCCAAGTCTCAACCTGCTGAATGTCCTCACTAAAGTTCCTTACAATCGGTCAGGTTTCGGAGGAGTTGCGTTACACACAACTGCGACACTGAGGGAAGTTGAACGGTGCGTCACGCCTGATGGATAAATGAGCGTGAACTTGCCAATAACTAAATTCTTACGCGTAAACAAATCGGAAGAAAAAAAAGGAAAAATCAACGATGTTGGGGGCTGACCGTGGCATCGTCGTTCAGGAACTGCTGATCATGATGTTGCGCGTCCGGATGCCACGAGTAAATCTTACCTTCTGCCTATTTTGACGCATCAGTTCGATTTTGTCGCTCGTCAAGTCAGTCGCCCGCTCTTCGATTCCGTTTGTTTCAAAGCCGCTTTCAACATGTCCGAAGCACTTTGTCCCCCGAACTTCGAACCCTCTCGCGAACTTTTCTCAATTTCGTGATTCATTTAGCGGACAATCGACAAATCTGTCGGCGGAATGGACGCCGTCGCCAAGCGGTAGACGGGAAGAACTAACTTGAAGAACGTGAGAAGAGACGGAACGGAAAGGATTCGATTAGGCGATTGTTCGGCGACAACTGGCCTTTTGAACGCCCATTTGACGATAATGTATTTTCTCGACTGATTCGGTTTTGAAGCTCAATTTATTTAATGTCAATTTTTGCGAGCGTCTTCTCGAAACAAGTCGGCCCTTTGGGAGGCGGGGACATTGGGACTGGAGTCGCTTGCCATCGCCAGGCATAAATTGACGAACATTTCAACAAAATTTGATTTTTGTACAGTTTTCATTGTTTTCGGCAGAAAAAACAAATTGGAGTTTTTTGTTCGTATTTATTTTGGCAAAGAAGCGTACATCTCACGGCACGACAATGGGCCGTCTGTCAGAGGAGCATCACTAGTACACAACAGTTTATTATTCTCTTGCGCAGCTTGACGTAGTCTCACACCTCCGACACCGATACCATTCGATTCAGCATCGAAAAATACCAGTAAACGATACGAAACAGGGCCTGACTGCAACGGAACGATGAAAATGACATTCCAGGCGCGTGTAGGCAATTGGCACAACGGGGCGAGTCGACCTGACGGGTTGTTGGAGTGAGACGGTGTTCCAGACGATACTATCTTATACAATGTGATAGAAAAATTGCCAGGGATCCCAACACCATAACAA
The DNA here is from genome assembly GCA_020466155.1 of Pachypeltis micranthus. NCBI lineage: Eukaryota > Metazoa > Arthropoda > Insecta > Hemiptera > Miridae > Pachypeltis > Pachypeltis micranthus. Next base: position 14,322,397 of record CM035775.1, read on the forward strand.
CTCGAAAAGTGTTATACATATGCACAATTCCGAGACTGGAGACAAAGATTCGACATCTTCACAAAATTCAAGGCGCGCACAGAGTTCAACCGGAGCAGGCTAATTCCATTCTTTACTTCTTTCCAAGTCAGGAGATATCAGATGTTCTGAAGGTTGATCCTGAATGTTCCATTTGGGAGCGATGAAGAAGGCGTCTTGGACAAACTCGAAACGTATTATCAAAAGAAGGAAAATGTAGAAGCCAGTTCATCAATCGAAAGCAAGAAGAAGGAGAGCGCTTTATGTCTTTTTACCGTGAAAAAGTGAAGTTGTTCCATTTGTTCCATATCTACGACCCGTGTCATCATTGCTATGAACAATGCCTGACACACAACTCAATTGTGAGTCTGATGGACCAAAAAGTGCGGAGAAAATGTATGAGTGGAGAACCCCTGGACGAAGAAGCTGACTCTGCAGGGACGTCCCCTCCGATCACTAGTGCCTGCACACTACGATTACTAATTGAGTGGCAATCGACAGCCGATACATTCCATCGACAAATTTCCCACCAGAATCAAATGATAGCGGAGAAATATAATAAAACGGCTAGAGATTTGGCTCCCCTGCAAGTTGGTACCTCTGTCAGAATACAGACCCCTATCTCTCGAATGTACAGAGACGGTACAATCGTAGGTAGAAGACGTTATCGCAAATACGCCGTACACGTTCCTGACGGAAGAGTCTTCGAAAGGAATAAAAGATTCCTGAGGAGTGCCCAGTGGGGAACAGATGAAGGGTCATGAAAGGGGAGATGTTCCAGACGCCTCCAATAGTTATTATTCGTTTCTAGGAGGGCGTTACTACCTTATAAAGTTTTCAGTTCAGTTCTTATAACTTCAACACTTCAATAGAATACTGATTTGTATTTCATAGATGGGAGGGAGTGTACGCTTGATTACTTGCTGAATGATTACTTTCGCTTTCAAATGATTACTTTCGCTTTCAATTAGCAGACTTTACTCTTGGCTCGCTATAATTACTGTGATTTCACTGTTTTTGGTCTAGACGCAGTCGTACACATCTGATCGACCTAGTATCGAAAAATACCTAGAAAACGATACCAAACAAGATATAATTGTGATAAAACTGTCGAAATGGCGTTTTTGTTCATTTTTTGTCCTTAACAACCATAGGCTTCGTCCAATCGGATTGCCGAGCAGAAAATAGACCTGTGTGTGCGTGTCTGTTGTTCAATTTGCAGCCTCTCAGTCCACTCACAGGTCCCCTGCCCTCAGCACTGCTACCATCTTCTTCTTGTACTTCTCAACGCCCATTATTTGTGCGCCACGCGGAAGGATGGAAATTGCGTTAGGTGTGAGCAACGCAACCTGCTTAGCTCAGGCCACCGAGTCGAGCCACCGCCGCTGCTGCCTTAGTCGTGGCACGCTGGATCTCCTACCTGTGCCTCATCTTGCTATCGATCATGAGACAATGATAGCGCCTCAGCTGGCTTTGTACGAGCTTTGTAACTTCCTCCACGCTCTCAACCGCGTAAGGCACTACTGTGGGAATTCTCCTCCTAGTGAGAGCGACTATCACGGTCTTTTGCAGAGCCCATCGCTTTCAAGTCCGGTGCCCCTGCGCATCACCCGGTCCTGTACAAGCTGTGCTATCTCGAGGCTTCTGACATCATCGGTGTAACAGACTAAGAACGCATTCACGGGAATCTCTGCCTGTATCAGCCTAAATAGATTGGAAAGGGGGTGGAAGACCAAAAATGTGCCAAAAACTACGATTATAATGAAAGGGTATGGTTTTTTGAAACGAACTTGAGAAATATATACTCCCATTAAGTTGCATACGTTTTTTCCTCTTGTTTCTCTACAAAAATTCGGTTGTTATTGACATTGTCTTTTCTATATGGTAATTACTTCCTTCCTGTTTTTATTTTGAGCCCGTAAACTGTACCTACTCATCTTTACTTTCCGCTACCCAAAAGGATCGGAAAGTATTGTAATCGTGTCAAAAAAAAAACAAAATTAGGGTTATTCGCATTTTCTCGAAAACGGCTCTAACGATTTTGATTAAACTTTCAACTTATCTTCTAATGGTCAGTACAAAACTTTTCGTCTCCATACATATCTCCACGATAACACGGTAAACAGAGATATAGGCCTATGTAGCAGAAACAGGTTTTTTGCGCTTTTTGGCAAAACAGCTTTAACGATTTTCACCAAACGTTAGGAACTCAAATCGCCAACTTCGATTTTGTATGCAGCCAAACAAGACCATCCCTTTAACCATTAATTGACAGCACTCCTTCCCGTTTCACATCCATCACACCAAACTTTCCCGATACCGCTATTTATTGTTTACTTTCTATTATCAGTTATCAACAGTTATGCCAACAGAGCAGCAGGAATTCCAGCACACTATTGTTCTTAATCTGACCAACAGCACTGTTCCCAGCAGCAACTACCGCCCACCACTGGAGGGAACGAGGTTGTAACCACTGTGTTCTATTATTATTATTATTGTACTTTTCTTCTATCATTATTCATCATCATCATCATCATCATCATGTAGTTGTATCCGGTTGCTCAAATCTAAATTTACCATTTCTTACACCCATCACATATTAGTGTCTGAAGCTGGTAAGCTGTGCGGGGTTATAGCCAATGTCAAACGGCAGGCCCAGAGCATACTCAAACACCAAACTCACAGGATTTTTTGAATAGCTAATACCTACATATTGTTCTCAATAAATGTTCCTCTGACAGTCCATTGAGCAGAGATAAAAATGAAAATGTGTCGAAAATAACGTTTTTACAAACGCTTGCGTAAATTCTGGAGTAACTGCTTCACCAGATGTGATGAATCTTATGGAGTGTCTTTCAGTCTTTTTATGCCGGTTATTATCAAGTATTAATGAATAATCTCTCTCTATCTCTTTTCTCGAAAACGGCTCTGACGATTTTGATTGAACATTCAAATCATATACTAGCTAGCACCTAACTTGTCTTCCCTATAATTATCTCCATGAAAATTCGTTGAATGCAGATAAAGGCCTATGAAGCAAAAATAGAGGTTTTGGTTTATTATGGAGCGAATGAAGTAACGATTAATGAGTTGCCAGCGGAGTTGTATGGGTTGATATGGAAAAGCTATATAAAATGTCCCTCGGTGCAGTATTCTAATATCTCAAAACCTGAATCTAATGAAAAGTTGCGTCAGTACTCGATAGCAAACAGTTTAGTTTGGGAAGCTTCCAATTCAAACAACGACAACCATGTAACAGTATGATGTTCCAATTTCCATTTCCAAGCCGAAGAATAATAAACAAAAACCCTCCTGACAGAAATTAAAACTATTTGAAAAAACTCTATCGATGCGTGGTTGATCTTATTCTATTTAACATGAAAAGAAGACGCATTTGTTATAAGTTTATTTTAGGTTAGGTCTTTAAGCTTTTCATGTGAATAGGTTCACTTTAATTTCACTTGTTGTTTATTTTATTCTGGATACAGTCTTTAATTCTTCGATTGTGAACCTTGGTATAGTATGAAATCAATGGTTCGGGGTTAAAACCCCGACAATCTCCGTCAGTGATCCTGGGCTTTGCCCCGCGTGGTCCCCCCCGACTGTAGAAGCTTCTCCATTACACGACCTCCAGGTATATATGGACTCGCTTTACCGCCCCTGAAGAGCCTTCTCATTCGCTGTGCGCTACGTCAGTTCGACTAACATGAGTCTCTTCCGAATTTATCCTCGTGTGAACTATTGAAACGTGCCGAGTCTCCATTCCCTAGTGACTTCAATCTGAACATCTCTTCACCGTGATCTCAAGTGTTTTTACGTGTTCATCTATCAGTCTGTGTAACTCCGTACATTACAGTCATCTACACTAATTTTTGCGTTCCCACAGAGGTCACTTCTTCCCATTTTGCAATAAACATTTGGTCCTTCGGGCCGGATATACTAATAAACTTCACGCAACCAGGTCCGAGGTTATCTGAAGATAGTGAAGACCCGCAGTCAAGACACAGCCAAAAGTCCGGCGCAATCATTTCTGTATCTAACCGTTGAACGGAAATATGAGCCATGACAGCTCGAAAATTGTCCAACATCCAACAATTTATGTATTCAAGTAATAGGGTTTGGCCAACCACCTCAAGACAGCTGGATATGCACCTACCAAAATGCAGGACTGCACCAACTTACTACATAAACAATACAAAGGACGAAAACTAAACATATTAGTAAACATGCAAATCTATAAACATAAAAACTTCAATGACAGATCATTTATGAACAAATAAACACAAATTGCGACACCATATTTACACCACTCAAAACACTACACAAACGAAAACAACCAACTGACCATCCTATGCGAAAAAGACTTAGAATCGACTATCAACAGACTATTTAAGACGTACCTTACATTCTTCTCCCTTCACCTCCAGCGGGTTTCCCCAGAGGTGCCTGACCTACTCCTCCCACCCATCGTCGACACTACACCCTCCCGTTCACCTTTCTCTTCGTATATAAAGACCACTACCGACTAACTGACTTTAGTACTGACTTAATGGTCAGACAATGATGTCTTTACATCAAAAGCGCTCGCCCACAGTATCTCACCAGCCAGAGGAGATGGACTCACCTAGCAGGTACGTTAACTTTATTAATTTTTGTATTTCCAATTATCTTGAAAACGGCTGTAACGATTTCGATCAAACTTACGAAGTGCTCTTCACGAACTCGTACCCCCATATTGTTCTACACAAATGTTTCCGTAGAAATGCGTTGAACGTGGATATAGAAATGCCTTCCCCGTGTATATATAGCACACGAGTTGTATGTTGCTACACACCGGATATTCTTCGGCTTTTCTACCTTTGCTGCTCGTACGACCCATTTCTTTTTTACTCAATTTTTACTAGAACATTCAACTATTTCTTGTAGAATAATCGCTCAATGCACGTGGTAAAGTTGTGTGATGCGTCGCACTAAATAAGTTAAGGAAAAAGAACAGCTACAGGCATTTTATAAAATTTTATTCATAAATACTGAGTATAAAAAAAAGAACTTCGGGACTACTATTTTTCGTCGAATGTGTCGTCTGTTGGTGGCTTTTTGTCCTGTCCGCAGTTCGTCAAAATAGTCATTTCCTTGTCCGTCGTATCGTTCTGCGGTACACCCGTGAAGCTGTCATCTTTGGCGTCGAATATGTCCACGTTTTTGACGAAATACCAAGTGGCGGCGTCGAAGAGGACACTTATCAAAACCAAACCTGACGAGGGAAATCGTTCGAGTTTAGTATAATTTGTGTCGTAACGGCGAGAGAGTGGTGAGGAATTGAAGGAGGGAATGAAAATTACCTGAAGCGGTAGCGTTGAGGACGTATTTGAGCGAATCGGCGCTGTACAGCCAGCAGTTGCCGTTCCCTCCGGCCGTTTTTCCCCAGACTATACAAGTTGTATCTGTGAACGAAGCAAAACGTGTCAGAATTCATTCTTTTTCTGATTATATGACCTCAAGCAGAGTGTTAATAGCGTAGTCGTGCGGTCCAAGCCCTGAGGCAGTTGGAGAGAGTGCATAGTCCTGGGGACTTTACCTGGGAGCTTTCCATTGAGACCAAAGGCACCACGAACCCATCGCCGTGGGCGTCGCAGCCGGTATCTGTGGTCGCAGCCTGAAGCCTCCTGTGGTACCATTTGAGTTAGCTGCGGCTTGAGCGACTTAAGGACCTGAATAGGTGGCAGGCCCAGTGCAGTTTGGCAGGCCACCCACGCTTTATTCACACATGGATTCTGACGGTTGGACTTGCCATCATGTACTGCATGAGAAAGGGAGTCAGATTTCATGGGCCCAGTAGCTGTGTCCAATGGGTAGGTCTTGACGATGTGTAGCACCTCCCCCCATTCCCTCGGAGACCTGCCGCTACCCAGGCAAGGACTTCCTTACGGAAACTGTTTCCCAGGCTGGCAAGCCTACGTCTGTGACTTGAAAAGTGAGAAGTACATAAAACCTTTAGCAGGTTGTCTTGGCCAGTAGAGACTAAGTCGAGTAAGCTTCCCTACCCATCTTAAACTGACATTATGTAGACCCAAGGTGTTGACAGGTTGGGAAGGAGCTGAGAGTTTGGAGAGCTGACTCAGGCAAAAATTACAGCAATCACGAGCTCTCAATATATTCGCATTTCTGGGCCTTTCGCTCGCCCATCATTGAAGACAATGCTTCTCCTTTGGATTGTGCTTTGTGATTACTCGTCTCATCCCTGGCAAAGAATTGCTCGAATAGCTGAGGTACACGCGGAGTAAGTTGGAAAGCGTACTCCCCATTCCACCATAACTTCTTGATCTCCTGTATTATTAGAAGCTAGCTGGTTCTACATTCGCATACCTGGCCCGTTGCCCGCCCTGCTTATAGAGCCAAAAGGATATACCAGCAGACTCGTGACCATGATGTCAGAGCTGCACTCCACCGCGCCAATAAACGAGTCAAACGATAAGACTGACGGAATTTAATGGAAGCGGGAAACTCTGAGAACCCCTGGGGTAGGCATTACAAGTACTCCATAGGAGACGCGAATGTAGAGAAGGTTTTAGCTGCGATGCAAAGTGACTCACTGTTGCATGGAAGTTCGTTGGAAACCTTTCTTTCGAAGGCGTTCTCCAGCGACCCTATGACTCTACATACAGAAGCCCAGAGGGGAGCGAGGGGGCGCAGCTTTATCAAACGCCATTATTTAAAAATTAATAAATGTATTGGGTGTTTTTATCACTATGACCAACTTGGTCCAGCTGTTCTTTGTCCAATGAGCCCACGAATCACACACGGCTTGATGCCGTCTTCAGAACTGTCATCCGAAGTCCAAATTCGGCTTGACTAAACGCTTTACTTTCCTGTGTGTTTTCATTCAGGGAAAGAAAACAAAGTAGCCAGCTCATTGTGGACCGGGGAGTCGCGTACCAGGCACGTCCTGATAATAATATTTCTGTTATATTCCCCAAGGTGTAAATTATTTTATAAATTTATGACATGTATTTCACCTCTCTCTCTCTCTCTCTCTCTCTCTCTCTCTCACACACACACATACCACGCTATCTTCAGCTCGGATGGTTGAAGATAAGGAAGAAGCGAATGCTGCAAGTGGCAAAATTAGTTTTTAAGACCCACAAGTTCAAAAAACCTCCCTACTCCACAGACACGCGTGCGAAGAACAAAGTGTTAAGAATTCCGTGCCATATGACAGAAATGCTAGCAAGGTCCTTTTATGTGCAAGATGCGAAAGTGTATTGAAAACAATGAGCTGTTCGACCTGTCGCTCAACGCCAGAGCCTTCAAAAATAACTTTCGCGAGATATTGTTGAACAAATACTCTTGCTCACCTAAGAGGATTATTTTACTAATTATTATAATAGCATTGCTGTTATTATCTTAGGAATATTAGGCTAACTCGAGATACTCTCTGCGAACTAACTTACATCATTTTTGACGCGGAGTGTGAAAGCGTTTTTGCACACGATTTATGTTTTTACGCTAGGCTATGTATCATTGGAAAAGGGGAGGAATGTACAAGTACTCGCCCTTCTCACTGTTTGTTTTCTGTTTCCAGATCGGTATGCTTGGATGATTTTCGGAGTGCATGTACTTTATGATCGTATGGCTGGAGTTTCTGTGTGTACTTGTGTATTCAGTGCTGGGAATGAATGTAATTTATTTCGGCGTGGCTGTAATAATGAATGAATGAACTTAATGAGAGTTTTTCCGCGGAGAGAGCTTTTCGAGTGAAAACATAAAACCAATCAAGACTATTATATGGTTTGGTGGCCTTAATATACTGCTTGAATGTTAACACTAAGAGGAATTGTTGTGATTAAGCTCCAGGGGAAATGGTAGAGAGGGCTGTATGGTATCTCGAGAGAAAATACCAAAACTTGTAGGAATAAATTTAAGAAATTATTATTAGATGAATAAGAAAAATAATTTCGTTCTAAGCAAATAAATAAATAAATAATTAAAAAAATTCAAACCAAAACTATGCAATATCAGCACACAAGCTATTGCCAGCATAAGTAGTCTGATTTAATATATTCCGACGTTTTGGTTTATTATTCATTCTGAATAATAACCCTAAGTTTTCGGTCACGAAATATTTTTTACAACCACCCCTCAAAATTTGATACTTAACGTTTCAAGACATGGGGATTCCAAATCTGCAATGTCCGTCTGCCGTCCCCCGTCCACCGTCCGAGCCGTTTTGTGCTTTTAACGTGGTCTAAAAAAATCGTTCTATCGCACATGAATCCCATTTGGTATCTTTTTGTGCCCACCATCTCGGCAATCCGATCGGACGAAGCCCATGGTTGTTATGGACAAAAAATTAACAAAACGCAGTATAATCGCAAATAAGCCGTGTTTCGTACCGTTTTCAAGGTATTTTTACATCCTGGGTCGAATGGAATGAGTATCAGACGTGTAGGGAAATTACAGTAATTATTAGAGTCAACTTATTGAAAGAACTCGCGGGAACTACAGCGGAAGTCGACATTTCGTCGTTAGCACTCCCTCCCTCCCTTCCATCTCATCGAACCCACCCGCCCGCTCGAATCGCAACGTCGTCGTGTCAATTGCCGAGGGTTCGCTGGAAGTCCCTGTCCCAATGTCCCTGACTCTTTTTGCCCGACATGGCAGAGGAAGGTTAGGACCACTTCCTCCGCACACCCCTACATCGGATCATAAATGCCTATAGACGTTTACGGGCGCCTGTCACCGAAGGAATATTTAGTTTCCGTAGTTCCATTGTAGTCAGATCATGTTTCGTACGGTTTACTAGTATTTTTCGAAGCTGCTCATGAGAATAATAAACTGTTGTGCAATAATTTGCAGTGTTTTTTGTTCTTCTTTTGTAACATGAATTTTTGTTCTGTCTGTTTTGTGTAAAAAGAGGAATGTAAACTGTTCTGATTTGATTTGATGATAACAGTTCAATTATTTAGGAACGCTCGTTAAAATCGATTGAGTAAACAAAATAAAAACCAAACGTTCGAGTTAAAAAGTGCAAAAATGAAAACTTACCGATTAAATACCCGAAGAATATTGGCGAGGGTATAAAAGCGAACAAACTGAAGAAAGTTGAGCTCAGGCCCATCGAAGCAGGTTTATCCTTCTCAGCGACGCATCTAAACGTGAATGTTACGGATAAAAGAAACATTAGTAAGAGTATGTCCAGGTAAACCCCACAACAGGTTAAACAACGGGTGAACATATAATGCCACAACTGAAGTGAACCGTACTGAAGAAGGTAAACTGAAGGAAAATATCGGGTGCGCCGCATCACACAACATTCCTTAGCTTTACATAAATTTGCCGGTTTTTGTAGTTTTTGCTACTAATTCATTTTATTACTTTCCTTGGCTCTACGAAGTAGAAAGGAAAGTTATGAATTTGGCCGAAAAAAATTGTTTGAGTTCCACCTACTGAGTCCGAAAAACACTATTTGTGAAAATGGTTTGTGTTTGTGGTTTAACGTTTCCCCGCCCCTTCATTGCGCTTCCACCGCCATGAGCCTGCCTCATAGCCACGAGAGACGGCTGGTGGTGCCGCTATTGTAGCCAGGCATTCAGAAGCGCCAAAGAGCTCACGGTGGGCAGAAGCATTCTGTTGTAAGGAATGAAGAGATTAACGTTGGCAGGGCAGTGTACAGAGATGTATTCTGAGAAGATGTGCAGGTGCAGTTGCTGAAGCGCAGGCTGCGATGGAGGAGGCGTCATGTCAATAAACATCTGGCAGAGCGATTTGCCTCCCGTTCTGCAGCAGCCATTAAAGCTCGAGTATAGGCAACTTGTGGAGGGTCAAACTTCGACAACTAGCCACCGAGCTCTGCTAGGCTCTCCTGTTGCCGACATGGGTCAGCAGCCCTCAGATAGTGGGCCAGATCTAGCAGCCTCTGCGTCTTCGTCCTTTTTGAAGAGTGAGATTCTGAGACTTGCGGAGCAGGTGAGTAGATGGAAAGGGTATGAGAATCCTCATCTGGAGAGTATGGCAAGGAGGGCTGATTCTGGTCTTGGTGTTTGCAGGGTTATCTATGATGCAATATCCCAATGGACTGATGTGGGGGCACAGAATCAGAACCAAGGTTTATCGAATCTGTCCCCTGCAAGTGGTTGTAGGGCAGCTAAAAGGATGAGGTGAGTTTGTGGAGGAGGTATTCGGGTGAGTTGTGGCTGAGGTGCTGGTGGGTGCAAGTTCAGCCTTCTGTTCAGAAGTTTGTAGCGTTTTAAGAGCGTTTCATGAGTGCTCCGTGAAGAGTGTGTGGCGTCCTCTGCTCTCTCTAGGCCAGCATTATGCGTTCCCTGGCCCTTGAGGACGACACACATAAGTGCTGTGTCAGCAACTCCACTTCAGCTGGACTCGATGATATTTCAACCCGCAAGTGGGATGAAGCCCAGCAGGCTGCTAAGCTGCTGGTTCCCAACCTACTTCTCTTCATGGGGGAACCATCTGCTGGATTTTCGCGTACCCAAACTGTCTTTGCCCCCAAGGAAAGTGGTGATGGGCTGCAGATCAATTTCAATGTCGTCGGTGGTCTTCAGCCACTTACAAAAGTGCTGGCATCTCGTCTCCGGGTGGCTGATGTCATTGGCAATATCTTGAGGCACAGACACACACACACAGACAACGCCCTGAAATCAAGTTTTCGGATTCAGTAGGCTTCAAAACGGAAAATCTGAAGAAAACTAAACTTTTTTCTCACACGTTCGCAACGTTACAAGAAACGAGGAAGTAGAGAATGGTACCCTTTTGTAGGTAGTTGTGAAGAGAGGTGAGTGAACTGGGATGTTGGATATAAGAAAGGGAGGCGACGAGAGTATGAACGTGTGGTTGCGGGAGGGCGAATGAGTGAGAGCAGGTGGCGCAGGTTGAACCTCTCTTTTCTGTCTACTATCTCACTCATTCGCCGGTCGAACTTGATTTTGGGAGATTTACGTAATGTCGTTAAGTACCTTATAGAAATGAGGAAACTGGAAGTTCTTGCCGTAGCTCCAATGAACTTCAAGAAGCATAGGAGGGAGAGGAAAGCAATGAAATACTTGTCGCAGTCTGCAACGCAGGGACCAAACGAGGCAACGGGTGGCTGATTTGCTGGCAATTTGCTCTTGATGCAGCTACAGTCAGTGAATACCTGGAATTGTTGTGAATCATTAATTCATTTGAAAAATGTACAAATATGCTTTCTTCAATGCTTGGTAAAAACCGGTCTCCTTTGCTGGCTATTGGAGAATCAGGCATTGATTTGTTTGGCATAATCAATCGTATTAGAGTTAAACGTCTTAGATGGTCTGTTTAGAGTCGTCCCTTGTGTTAGCTGTCAAGTTTGGCTGATGAGAGCAATGAGTTGTGTTCTGAACTAGAGTAACACATGCTGAGTGATGGGTGAAGGGGAACTCATTGATGCACGATTGAGCTGAATGGACTGTGTCGTATTTGCATGTTGAGTTATGTAATGTAAGCACAAGAAAAGTAGAAACGAGGATACAATTTCGTACAACACAAAGTCTAACTGGTTTACCTTTGAAGTTGGAGCGAATTGGGCTGAGGGGATTTAGGGGAGCGTACTGAATGGTGGGATGATAGAAAGAGAGTACCACGATTGTGGGTTTGGTCAAGTTGTGGTGAGGGGGGGGGAGAGTTGGAGGAGTACGAGGGAAAGTGGTTCGAATGTGGTTTACCCAGTGTCACCAAGGCCTTGAGGGAAAGCTAACCTTTTTTTTTTTTTTTAATCAGTGAATGCATGCAGCATGCACTGAATACCCTACAGACATGGTGCAATGAGCAAGGACTGTTTGTCAATCCAGACAAAACGAGCCTGATCCCATTCACCAGAAGGCGCAGCCTTACACTGCGGGGACTCAGGCTGGGTGGCAAGGTGGTGAAGATCCAGCATGAGATCAAGTACTTGGGAGTCTTTCTTGATGGAAAGCTCTCTTGGGCCACACACGTGAAAAAATCCTTACAGCGGGCGTCGGTGGTGATGTGGGCAGCTCAAAGAATGGTGGGGAAGACATGGGGGCTGAGGCCTGGGATGATCCAGTAGCTGTACACTGCGGTTGTTAGGCCTGTAGTCACCTATGGAGTCCTGGTCTGGTGGACTAGGGTGGAAAACAAAACAGTGCAGTTGCAGCTAAATAAACTGCAGTGTAGGGCGTGTCTAGCCATTACAGGCTGTATGACAACATGCCCTACGGCTGCACTGGAGGTCTTGCTAGATTTAGCTCCACTCCACTTACATGTTAAAAGGATGGCGTTCCTCCAGGCTGTGCGTATGTTGGAGTTGGGTCTGATCATGCGGGGGAGGAGGAGTTCCTGCCACTTGATCCTTGACAAGGTGAAGGTGGGGGGAGACTCAATGCCCGCGACGTTCAACTTCGCGCTACCCTTTCGGATACTCATTCATGAGCAATCCAGGTGGGTAGGGGGAGCTCCCGCTTTCGAAGGTATACTACACTGATGGCTCGGTGCAGGGTGGCCTTGCAGGGGCAGGCATCTTTGGGCCAAGGATCAGAGCAGCGATCCCATTGGGGTCGCTGGCCACGGTGTTCCAGGCAGAGGTGGCTGCGGTGACAGTCTGTGTGCAGCGGCTGCTGCAGAGGGGACTGAAGCGGCAGAGAATCTACATCATGGTGGACAGTCAGGCCACTCTCAAGGCCTTAGCCTCATACTGTCTTACATCGCGGCAGGCGTGGGAATGTCTGACTGGACTGAAGGCCCTGGCCGAGGACAACAGTGTAACACTGTGTTGGGTGCCAGGGCATCAGGGTATAGAAGGAAAAGAACGGGCTGATAGCGTTGGCTAAGAAGGGATCAGAGCAGATCCCTATTGGCCCTGAGCCCTTTGTTGGGACTACCAGGAGCCACCTACATAGAGAGGTTGGTAAATGGGAGGACAGATGCAGGGCTGCTCATTGGCAGGGGCTGCCCGGCCTTAGACAGTCAAAACTCTTCATCCGGCTCTCCAGAGAGAGGTCCAAGGAGGTGCTTGCACTGGGGAGGAAGGATATGAGGATCATATGAGGCCTGTTCACAGGTCACTGTCCGCTGAGGTACCACCTTGCAAATATTGGCAAGTGCGAGGTACAGGTATGCAGGTTCTGTGAGGTAGGGCTAGAGACGGCAGAGCACGTGCTGTGCGTATGCGATGGACTCGCGGCATCACGTTCTGTGTTTGGGAGGCCCTTTCTTCAGCCCGAAGAGGTGGCAAATGCAGAACTTGCGGATATCCTCCGCTTCTTCCGGGGGGGGGGGGGGTCATAGGTGACGTCACACCAAGTGAGACCAGTGCCATTGGGAGACCAGTGGGTTTTGCAGGTGGGTCATGATACGAGTATCATGGACGCCCTTACAATAGGCCCGTTTGTGGCTGCAGTGAGGGTATTGCCTGCATCCACCGTTTCAAAAAAAAAAAAAAAACCTTTTTTTGGGCTGGGTTATTTTGGTTGCAAGAGCAATACTGATGAAGGCTCAAATGGGCACACTACAGTGGATGTGGTCGTGCAAGCACTGGCGCACAAAAGATGCAAGCAACCAGGAATCAGTTCATTGGCTTAGGTGTTATGTGATGCTGGCTTCAATAGTCTAGGGTTCTCCCACACAGGTACAGGGTTGGAGCAGAAGGGTTTGGCCTCAATGGCAAGGGAATGACTCACAGAAGTGAAAAGGTGTACGTGAACATGAATACAGTGGCGTGAGGCTGTTGGGGCAGTGGAGTGGAACGCTTCCAACGCTTGTGGTAACTATTGCACACACCTATTGTCGCATCAAGGACGACCCATTGGTGTTGAGACGAAGAGCCAGCAGTACTGCACCTTTTCAGCAACTGAGATTCTGCCGGGGGTGTGATAACCAATACTAACTTGTTTTGGAAGGAGAAGTGTGGCATGTAGGAATATACCGCTTCTTCATTCGTCAGGTCCCTTCTCAAGCCACTTCTCCTTAGGCCATCAAACTCCTGATGGTTCGGTACAGTTCAGGGAGTATCTGTTTGGCGAGTCCGTCTCCTCTGGCTGGTGAGATACTGTGGGCGAGCGCTTTCGATGTAAAGACATCATTGTCTGGCCGTTAAGTCAGTTAGTTGATCGTGGTCTTTTTATAGGAAGAAAAGTGTGAATGGGATGGTGTTGAGTCGAGGAAGGGGCTGGAGGTCATACACCTCCTGGGAAATCCGTTGGAAGTGTAAGGGCACTTTTGTGTGTCTTAAATAGTATGTTGATTGTCGATTCCAAGTCTTTTTGTTCAGGGCGGTCTGTAAATCCGTCAGCTGGTTGTTTTCGTTTGTGTAATGTCTTGTGTCGTCCTGTGTATTGTTTGTACTTTGGTAGGTTTGTGTCCAGTTGGTTGGAGAAATTTGATTTGTCTTGGTACCTAGTAGGAGATTGAATGTGTGCTGAATATCTGGCGTGTATTTTTCGTCCAGTTCGTTTTCACACGTACCAGGTATCTTATATACCCCACTTGTATGTTTTTCCAGTCTTTCCAGTTAGTTTGGTTCTAAGTGTGTTGTCCTTCTGGAAGATGTTAGTTATTCCGTGTATTTTTGGTCCTGTGTGTGTAAACGTACAGCGTCTTGTCAAAGTTTGCGTGTTCTGTGTTTTTGGATCTTATCTTGGCTCTACTAAGTAGAAAAGAAAGTTATGAAAAAAGTTTTAGTTTCCATATCAAGTGACTGAATGTACTTAGTTTATGTTGTTGTGGGTGGTTTGATGTACAGTGTATGGTCGTGTCTGTAGCAGTAGGTTTTCTAAAACTACTCTACTGTACTTCATTGTCAGCCCGTGTAATTTTTGGTCCAAGTGTATTTTGTTCTTTGTCCATGTCATATTGGGTGTTGTTCAACGCAAAACACCTAATCAGTAAGTATCAGTTTTTGGACCTCAGAGTTCCCACACACCTGCCCTAATGGGACTCCCTGACCCTTTGAGGCAAAGTCATTGTTTCCCCAAACACCTTCGTACCTGTGGGAATTCCACATCCATGGTTATTTCCATCGGCAACGGATTTCTTTGAAGTGGTTTTTGGTTTATTATTCATTCTGAATAATAACCCTATGTTTTCAGTCAGGAAACATTTTTACTACCCCCCCCCCCCCTCCTCAAAATTTGATACTTTACGTTTCAAGACGTGGGGATTCCTAATCTGCAATGTCCGTCCACCATCGCCTGTCCCCTATCCACCATCCGCTGTTCGGGCAGTTTTGGACCTTTAACGTTATCTAAAAAATCTGTTCTTTTGCACAAATATCCCATTTGGTATCTAGTTGTGCCCGCAATCTCGGCAATCCGATCGGACGAAGCCCATGGCTGTTATGGACAAAAAATGGTTTAAAAAATTAACAAAACGCAGTATAATCGCAAATACGCCGTGTTTCGTATCGTTTTCAAGGTATTTTTACATCCTGGGTCGAATGGAATGAGTATGTACAACTGCGTATAGTGAAATTACAGTAATTATAGAGAGCCAAAGTCAACTAATTGAAAGAACTCGCGGGAACTACAGCGGAAGTGTACGTTTCGTCGTCAGTGCTCCCTCCCTCCCTCCTGTCTCGTCAGAACCACCCACCCACTTGACTCCCAACGTCGTGCCAGTTGCCTACAGGCGCTTATGGGCGCCTGGCGTTGGAGGAATATTTAGTTTTCGTAGTTCCATCGTAGCCAGGTCATGTTTCGTATGGTTTACTGGTATTTTTCGATGCTGAATCGAATGGGATGGGCCTCGGAGCAGTAATACTTGGTCAAGCTGTTCATGAGAGTAATAAACCATTGTGTAATAATTTTCAGTGTTTTTCCCTCGCCTCAGTTTCAGATTCCTCTCCACACAGACAGCTCCTCCCTCCCAATTTCATTCACCTATGAACTGTCGTGAAAGACACTCATCTCCCTGTGCTCACTAATACAGTACTGTGCCTTCGAATACAGTATCCCACATCAGTTCATGTACATTTCGAGTCGTCCCCTTGTGTCACCCTTTTGTACACAAACTCTACTAACTTCATTGCATTTAATACACTCCTCCTCACGCTCACAGAGTTTCTTTTATTTCGATCTTCAACTCTCGCCCTCTCGTGCGCCCAACAGATGTTATGGTGAGCAACAACGTCAGTTGCTTTAGATATTTTGAGTAGTTCAGTTTTTAAAAGATCCATTCCATTTTCTCCTAGTTTTCCTAGATTTGGTCTCAGAATAAACGATGACGGATAATGACGATCGTAGTAAGAGAACTGTTTCTCGAGTAAAGGAAAATATTTGGGCAAGTAGAGCACAGTTTAGGTCACGAAGGCCAGGTAGCCCGAACCGTATTTACTGAAGAGGCCCATTTTGCCACGTCAAGTGCCGCTTACGTTCACGTTTCAGGGAGTGACGCTGGACGAACCACCAGAACAACCGCAGGTACCGGTTGCTACGTTTCCTTCAGTGCGACCACATATGGAAACCACGTTTAAACCTCAGAAGTACGACGGCAGTAGCCCTTGGGACGAGTATGGATGGGATCGGCAAGCAAAAGGTCTGGCTCTAGCGGCATCCCTAACAGGCGCAGCACTGCCTATATTGTTGGAGATACCTACGCACGACTACAATCAGCTTGCAAATGCATTTGCCGAACAGTTTGGGCTTGATAATTAAGCGCAGTTTTTTATGGATCGGCTGAGAGCTCGACGACAACACTCAGGAGAAGACACTAGAGGCCATCTGCCAACATTCTTCTTGTACCAAAATGGCCTGAGACAGACCAGAAAGCAGAAACCGTCGCACAGAATTTAGATGAGCATGCGGTATCAAGGTTTGGGATTCCACACAAAATTCCAGCCCAGGGAAGGAATTTTGAGGCTGATGAGCTCTTCGGCAGATCCTAAGATTAATAAAACACGAACCACCTTCATGAGACCACAAAGTGATGATCTCGTGGAACGTTTTAATCGCACCCTCGAGTAGATGCTGAGAAAAACGATTAGCGAAGACTGGGATGAGCATCTCGCCTGGCTCCTGCTTGCCTATCGAACCTCTGAGCATCGTGCTACAGGTTGCTCCCCTGCAATGGATAGGACTCCCATCCTACCTGCGGATTTGGTGACGGGTGCACCCCCTGACTCCACAACTAGCTGGGATTGCGAAAAACTCTGGATAAGGTACACGAGATCACTCGAGAGGACGGAAGCAGCGAATGAGACAAAGAGGCACGCAAGCCAAGGTTTGAACTGGCCCTATCGAAGACCTTTTACGAGCCTATCATTGGCGGGGAGGGAGAAGTGTGAGGAAGTGGACCAGATGTTTTTGTAACGTTGTGTTTAATTGGCAACAGCTTCAGTCGCTTTAGATATTTTGAGTAGTTCAGTTTTGAAAAGATTAAGTTGTGTTCTATTTTTTCCTAGTTTTCCTACAATATCATCTACATACCTAGCGTAATATGTGGATTTATGTTTCTTCGTAATGCTGTAGAAATATTTTGGTCGATATGGACGAGGTAGGGTTTCCCATACCTAATCCATCTTTCGGTTTGTATGTGCTATTATTAAATTGGAAGTAGTTCTGTCTAAGTGTCAGTTTGATAAAGTTGGTAACATTTCCAGTAGTGGTCGTGTCTATTTGTCTTAGTCTCGTTTGTAGTATGTCAAGGGTTTCTTTGATTGGTATGAAGGGGTATACATTTTTTATATCAAATGATACGATTCAAGTGTTAGGAGTCAGTAATTTACCTACTGGCGGAACTAACCTAATTACTTTAATATGTGACGTTCTTTTGTTGACACCTCACGTTGTACATGGCCAGGCTACAAGGCAGCTTCACATAGCGCTGCCCAGACAACCAGCAACACTCCTGAACCAATCTTGTACTACCCCTACTTTCTAACACGACTTACGATAGTTCCATTTTTTTCCAATCGGTAATTTTGACAGCCCGCGTGACAAGGAGAAATGTACGATTCTCCGTAGGCACAGATCGGCGTGTATTTGACGAAATCGCAGGAGCAGTTCGCGTTGCACTGTTGAATGTAACTCATCCTGAAACAATACGAAAGTTTGCGATGGAACTAAACGCACAAAATTCGTGCTCAAAATTGCAAAGTTTAAATCAGTTCGTCCAACTCACGTTCCGTTCAATTCAACTCCTTTTGGATCGTTGGTAGTCGGGCAGATCAGCATCGAGTACGAAAACAGGCCGGCGGCTGAAAAAAGTGCGACGGCAGCATTCCAAGCCGCTAGTTTCCTCGCGGATGGTTTATATTTGGTTATCACGGCACCGCCTGAGAGGACCCCCAACGCAGAAAACGCCAGACCCAAGGCACCTGAAACGTTTTTGATGCTTTAAGCCATTTTTGGTCATGGAAGGTGCGAAGGATGTTCCTATTGTCCACGCAACGTCAGTTGTGTAGTCGATTAATGGTAAACAGTGATTATCTGGAGGACGGTCAGGATTGGAGATAAAGAACATGTTTCAAATTAAAGTACATTGTACGTGCAGGTTGACTAGACTCGCTAAGAAAGGAGGTGGTTGATGTAGTGTACTTCTAAACGATGACTAAGTGGTGTATCGATGTCACAAATATTAATAATTTATTTAAGTTGGATAAACGTACGTGTTTGAAGCGATGACTACCAGAAATAAAAAAACCCTGCAAATTATTACACAACGGTTTATTATTCGGATAATCAGCTTGACCTAGCATTAATGCTCCGAGATCCATCCTGTTCGATTCAGCATCGAAAAATATCATGATGAAACCCAAAAAAAGGTCGAAAAGAACTGAATCGTAATATTAAAATAAACAAAAAAACGAAAGTATCTAGAAAAAACTGAATTTTAATATGAAAACATGCACGCTAAATATTATTATCAAAATTTAACCAAAAATCTATGAAAAAAACCAAAATGAGAATGAAACGAAGAACTTGTACTGCGTTTCGTTAATTTTTTTAACCGTTTTTTGCCCATTACAACCACGGGCTTCGTCCGATCGGATTGCCGAGATGGCGGGCACAACTAGATACCAAATCGGATTTTTGGGCGAAAGAACGAATTTCTTAGACCACGTTAAAGGCACAAAACGGCCCGGACGGGGGACGGGGGACGGGGGACGGCGGACGGACATTGCAAATTTGGAATCTCCATGTCTTGAAACGTAAAGTATCAAATTTTGAGGGGGGGTTGTAAAAAATTTTTCGTGACCGAAAACATAGGGTTATTATTCAGAATGAATAATAAACCAAAACGAAAAAAAGTTACCCTTGTTCAGGCACTTAAACTAGCTGGCCGGGAAACAGAGTTTTATTAGCTGCTGGATGGTTGAAGGGAATGTTCAGGTAGGCTTCTGTTTGTCAAAGTCCATGTTTGGGTTAAGTCCGCCTTCCGTGCACTTTCGATCATCTTCGGGCAGTTAGCCTGCATCAAAGTCAGAGTCAGTGACGAGCTTTTTTATAGCAAGAGAAAGGGTTTGGGAGGGTCTGCTCTAGTGACCCTATGAACTTACTCCTGCGTATCGAAAACCAACCCGGAACCATTTAACAAATTGCATCTGGAGAAACTGGCCCTGGATCAGCAAGCTCCAGCTTCTTTTGGCTGAGCACCCCTCTGGAAAATTGAGCTAAGCACCTCTAGTTCTCCTCTGAATGCAGCATGGAGTGCCTCTGGCGTGAACTGACTAACTGTGTCTTCCACTGCCCACTTCTGGCATGGGAAGCATCATCCACCACTGCCCTGGAGTAGTTAATGTTTTAGTAGGAGTGGTAGGAGTGGAGAGAGCATCCAAAATCCATAAATTATCTGTACTCTGGCGATGGTAAGTAGAGCAACCCGATAAATTCCAGAACCTTAAGCACTACCAGTTTCCGTGTACAACATCAAGTTCGAGCAGGTTTATATAAACTGAGAGATGAACATATTGGGCTCTTTGATGAAGCGATTTTGATCGCTGAGTGTACACGGGGTTGAGGTATATTTAGTGATGCGTCGTAACAAGTATTTTCTACTGCCCAGAACCCGTTCTAAACTAGCAACTTACGATGACGGCTGAGGACGACTTCATCAAGCTCTTGAATGCGCTTAGCAGGTTGTCAAAAATGGGTGATGGAGATTGATTACCATTCGCTCTATCCGCTAAGCTCAAGCCCGGGACATCCAACGCAGGCATCTTGACATGCGTTGAATAGTCGAAGAAAATTATTTTCAAACTTTCTGAATGTCCTTCGCGATCATGTATGTTGAAACAAAATAAAAATAAAAAGTTCACGTGGAATTTCACGTACCTGTATAAAGACTTGCTTCCGACGCTGACCTCTTGTATATGATCTCTATGTACTTGGGCATGTACATCCAATAAGGGATGTAGCCGAAGAAGTAAAACAAACCTGCCACGTTGCTAAACATGTACGGCTTGTTTGTTGCCAATCTCTTGAAGGTGGAGATCATATCTGCAAAAGAGAAAGAGTTCGTAAGTAATAGCGGTAAAACGACCGGAAGTGGAAATGGTAAACGTTGTAGTGCGTCACAAACCTTTCAGTGACGCTTGGGCATCCAGCTCGTCGTCTGCGGAGTTGTTAGATTTCTTCGAGGTTTGTCTTCTGAAGTAAGCTTTAGGGAGCTCTCGGGGGAACATGCCGAGGAGGGAAGCCACGATGAATGTCACCAATCCCAACAACAGCCAACCTGAGGTGTAGACGTTTATAAATACAATTTGTATGAAAATATTTCTCATCTACCTCTGTAATCCTATTTTTATACTGTAAAGGCGAATATCATCGTGGGCTATCACAATCAACCAGTCAACAAAAGACAAAAAGCCAGGAGAAGCATGAAAAAGGAAAAAACCAAGAAGAAGAAAAAGGAAAACTGGGGAAGAGGTAAAAAAAAAAATCTCGTGCTTCTTTCTTGCAAACCAGAAAAAGAAGAATCCTCCCCCCTCCTCAACAAAAAGAAAAATACAAGAAAATGCGTAGGGAAGGAAAAGAAGAAAAAGAAGACGAAGAAGAAAAAGAAACTGATGAATAAGAAAAAAGAAATCAGAGGTAGAAGAAGAAAAAAAGAGCATGTCATGGCAAGAAGATGAAACTTACACAGGTGGAAGTATGAGGAAGAACGCAAGGAGAAATAGGAAAGTGTGAATTAAAACGAACAGAATCGACATTCAGAAGAAGACAAGAAAAGAAGGAAAGCCCAGGGTGAAGGAGGCAATGCCAAAAGAAGTAGTGAAAAGAAGAAAATACAGGAAGAAGCCAGTAGAACAAAAAGTAAAAAAGACGAGGCAGAAGAAGTAAGGAAACTTGGGTTATGTCCGCCAGTAGGCAAATTACTAAAGTTAACGTACCTGTTAGGTGAGTCCGTCTCCTCTGGCTTGTGAGTTACTGTGGGCAAGCGCTTTCGATGTAAAGACATCATCGTCTGGCCGTTAAGTCAGTACTGGAGTCAGTCAGTTGGTCGTGGTCTTTATATACAAAGAGAAAGGTGAAAGGGGTGATGGAGCGTCGGGGAAGGGGCAGGGAGAGGAGGTCATGTACCTCAGGGGGAAACCCCCTAGAGATAAATGGAACGTGTTGGATGGTCTGTCAATTGTGGAATTTACGTCTTTTTTGTGTAGGGTGGTCTATAAATCCGTCAGTTGGTTGTTTTCGTTTGTGTAGTGTTTTGAGTGGTGTGAATATGGTGTCGCATTTTGTGTTGATTGGTTCATTTATGATCTGTCCATTGAAGTTTTTTAGTTTATAAATTAACGATGATGTCTTTACATCGAAAGCGCTTGCCCACAGTAACTCACAAGCCAGAGGAGACGGACTCACCTAACAGGTACGTTAACTTTAGTAAGTAAGGAAACGTTGGAAAAGCAAGAAAACGAAGGAGTGGTAAGCAGAGGAAGGAGACAAGATAAAAGAAGAAGAAACTCCCAGAAGAACTCGAAGAAAAAGCTAGAAGACGAAGTACAAGACTGAATGACACGAAGAAGCAGAAACTGACAGAAATGCGACGAAAAAGAAGGAAACTATGAAGAAAACTGACGATAAATACAATTCTTTGAGAGCCAGCCAGAAAAAGAACGAACCTCCACAAAAAGTAGCCGGCTGACCAGCCACCGCCAGAAGTAAAATAAGAAAAAGAAAAAAAACCTATGAACAAACGAAAAAAGAAATTGAATTGCTAACTAAGAAAACCTAAGAAGAAATAGCCAAAAGACAAGAAAATGCCAGACTGAGAAGACATTCAGACCCAGGAGAAGAAGAAGGGTGAGAATCAAGTCAGATAAATGTGCAAAACGACAAAAAACGCCAGAAGAAGAAACAATAAACAAGCCAGAAAAATAAGGACAGGTAGTCTGTAGACATGATCAACACAAAAAAAGAAAACCCAAGAAGAAGCAGACCAAAGACTCGTAAAAGTATGTTCAAGTACTCAGAAGTGGAATAAAAAATACAAGAAAAAAAGAAGAAACCGATGTTCAGAAGAAGCCAAGTGAAGAAGAAAAACAGAAGCATAAGCAAAAACGCTGCACATTGTTACACAATGGTTCATTATTCTCTTGCACAGCTTGATGCAGTTTCACACCACCGAAACCCATCCCATTCGATACAGCATCGAAAAAGACCAGTAAATGATACAAAACATGACCAGATTGTGATTTCTCTAGGCAATTGGCACATTTCATGAGACAGGATGGAGGAAGTATAGGTCTGTCTCCTTATTTAGTGACTGTTCCTAAAGCCTTGGCGAGGATTATATCAGCATGGAAGTTGCAGTTTCGCTAATGTGCAAGAGGGTAGCCCCTACAGCATCCACCAAACTCAGACCTGCGAAGGTACGATAGTTTGCCGGTCTCCCGGTAGAGGGGTGACCACCTAAGGAATCCCGTATCATCTGAGAGTTCTTAATCTGGTTTCCCTAGTGCAGATCAACTGTGGCCACGTTTCTTAGCCATCACCTTCTCTGGGATCTCGGCGAAACGGGTATAGGCTTGCTTGGTAGCAGTTGTTGCAGGGTATGGATTGAAGGGTTTGATTTGTACCCGTACACAGTCAATGCTGCTAAGTTCGTCTGCCCTCCCAACAACTATCACTCACTGTACAAGGACACTCACAGTGCAGCAACACACGTTTCCTTGTTTCCTCTTCACTGGAGGTCCAAGATGTGCATGATGGGAAGTATTTGAAAGAAAAGAAGTGGAGCCGCACATTGAAGCCTTCACACCCTGTGAGGAACTGGTTCTCAAGACGTTCACAGATGTTGGGGAAGAACTCCTACGTGTCACGTCCCTTTGATGAGGATTCCCATCTCACTTGCCATTTCTCTAACGCCCATTGGTCGATGGTGGCAAGTTCCCGTTCTGTGAGATCCGCACTGAGTTCAGCCCAAAGCGGGGGAAACTCCCGTTTCACTCTCCTAATGTGTCTCCCAATGTCAACCATGCACTCAACTGACTGGTGATCACGTGGAGAGCTTCTGTTGCTACTGTCTTATGTGTCTCTGGGATTGGGCCGATGCTCTCTTGCGATTGACTGTTAGCTTGCTACCCCAGAAAATGGGGCAGTACCCAATAATGCCTAGGTAGATGGCCTTATACATGAAGATAGTGTCGTGCCTCAGTAATTGCACGCAGTGAGGCATACCTTGCAGTGGTAGTGTCTTTAAGGGACTGGATGTGTTGGCTGAAGCCCCACCTCTCACCTATATTCACTCCTAAA